>OZ026586.1:7984179-9429804 GCA_964020215.1 Aurelia sp. 3 sensu Dawson et al. (2005)
TGTCCCTGACTTTGAGAACAATATCAAGTGAATGTAACCAATTTGACAAATTCAGTTTGTCAAAATCGGTTGTATTGTTTGCAAACTGCAACTAATTTGGCAAAAAATGCTTCATCTCAAAGTCCTTTATCTAGAAACAGTCGAAAATACTTCTAAAATTCCTGATCAAATTTGCTAGCAGTCCAGCCCTATGATAACAGAAAATGGAATAATTATGAATGCCAATCCCAGATGGATGCAAATATGCAGCAGCCTCCTTACATGCCAAGTGAACGTTCGAGCGACAAGAGAGGCTGTAGAGACAGATAGAAGCTGAGAATGTAGCAAAATTACTAGGTCAACGAATTTAAGCCTGTTTTGAAGCATTTCGAAGCATTTTGACATGAGGCATTTTAAACACTTGCTTGTAATAAAAGAACGCTAAAACCGATTTTGACAAACTAAATTTTCTTGTCGAAGATGTCATGATATATTAGCTACAGTAAACAAGCGTAATCAATTTACAGGAATCTGATAGATTACTTGAAGGGGCTTTCAAAGGCCTATCGAGTTTTTGATTCTCCCTTCAGAACTAGATTTGTCTCAACTTAGATGTCAAGTTTAAAAACCTCGCAAACCAAAACGTAAATGACTCTCAAAAGCATTTCACGTAACCACCAATCTTACCCGGGATCTACTTTGAGACAGATCGTAGTTTACTTTTGAATTTTTGAGCGAATTTTTAGTGTCTGTTTAAATTATTTCTCAAACGTTTTATTAATCTTTATTTAGCTGAATCATATCTTTCATTTTTGTAAATATGCCTTTGAAACTTGAGAACTCGAAAATGATCCAGATAGGACTGCTCGATAATTCAAACCCGGGGGTGCGGGGGGTGTACTTGATTGTTAAGTGACACTGGACGTGCCTCTCATGTGGGAGGGATTTTTCACCTGAAATTCCCTACATATGGGTCTGTTTTTAATAGCAGATGGGTAGCTTTTTCAGAATTTTTATCACAAGTGAAGAAACTTGAATAGACCTTGCATCCTAAAATCGACAAAATTCATCGACGTGGTTCGAAACTTCCTGATATTCTTGCAAAAAGGGTCGAAATTTTTGGAAAATTCTGTCATACAAATAGGTCGTTTTGTTAAAGTCCAGATTCACGTCGACTCACGGTCACAGTCAAGTACCTCCCCCCCCCTCTCCCGGGATTTCAAACAATTCAACCATCTCAGTTCTATAGCTCACAATGCGAGTACACGTATTTTTTATAAGAAACTGTTTACAAGAAACTCAACCCTCAGATCGGCGATCGTTAATAAATTAAGAAACTCCAGTAATGGGAAAATACAACTTACGAAAATTTTTAATTTTTACAAAGGAAATCCTTAACATATTTTTAATTTATTTCATTTGTTTCCTGTATCATTTTACTCTGATTGTAGTGACGTCTAAACACTGGCAAGGCCTTTATGAATGTTGTATTGGAATGGTCACTAGGGCACAGGCAATGGACATGAAGATCTTTAAGAAACTCGTAAGAAACTCCAAGTACTCAAAATCTGATAATTTTAAGAAACTTTCAGTGCTGGCCCAAATTCTTAGCTTCTTATAAAAAATACGTGCATTGTTAGGAAAGTCTTTCTCTGCTTCAGGTATTGCAAAATTTCTATTTGATGGAACAGTTTCTATCTCTTTTGATAGTTCCAGTTATCGAGATTTAGTTGTAATTATTGTAGAAATTTCGTTTGGACATTTATTTAATTTTATTTCAAGAACTTATTCTTGGTAGAAATTTGTTTGTAAGTATGAATTTGAAGATTTATTTAGCTAAATATTGAAATTTAGATTTGATGGTCATTGTATCTTAAAGTTTGCTTGTGTTACTTCTTGAGTCAACCAAGCCACAAGTATTTCGTGAGCAATGCTTCCTAAAGTGCTCTTGTATGCTCTAGCAGGCATCTGCCTTGGAGGGCACTCAATATTAGTAGGTGACGGACTGGGGGGGGGGGTCAGACGCTTTTTGAAATAAAAAATAAAAGAAGAATGAAAATGAAAAAAGAAGAAAAGGAAAAATTGAGGCTCTGATACCCAGTGTAGCAAGTCGTTCACATGGATTTTGGGTTTTGCATAATAGATGTTCCATAAACATTGCATTTCTTATTCTTAACCTTGTAGGGTGGATTCTGAACCCACATTTACACTTCGTTCGATGCATACGGAAAATTTGACATTTCTTTTACCTAAATTGCCAGGAAGTATACCTTGGGCAGACAAGAAGTCGAAAAAGTACATCCTCGCGGGTAGCACCCCAGGTGCTTTTACTATGGCAGAACCTCCCCCACTCGTACCCTCTTGCAAAACTGCAACATTTGGGACATCGATGCAGGAGTAAAGGGGAGTAAAGGCCGTTGCATCTTGCATCAAAGATTTAGCAAGGCGATCTTCATCGTATGATCAAAAAAATCTTCTTGCTGCGTGTAGTGCCACAATACAAAGACAAACAAGTAAATAACATAAAATATAAGCACTTTGATGCGAATTGAAAGTAGCGACGTTTCGAGCATAGCCCGTTGTCAAGCCCGTTTCATCGTAGCTGCGAAGGAGACAATCATGGGTAGATCCCTCCAAGCGTACATGAAGTACTTTAATGTTTTCTTGTTCCACTGATGGCCCAGGAAGGCACACCGCAACTGGACTGATCCAGAAGAAACCAATATTCAGAACTTCGCTACTGCAAAACAAGTGAGACAGTGTCGGATCATTTGCATCGCATTCAACATCCGGTATATAACAAGGAAAACTGTCAATGGAAGACAAGGTATGTCTATGTGTGGATAATTGAGATATTTTATACTGCTCGAGAGCTCGCTCTATCGACATCGCCACGCCAACAACAGCCTTGGCTTTCTGTCCGACAGTGGTCCGACAAGCAAATGAAATGCAAGCACTGTACTGTGTACATACTAACTTTACCTTTGTTTAGAGTTGCCTTGGCCTGCAAGTACCAGTGTTATTTCAATTTGTTTTCTTATTGCCGGCCCAAACTACCTATAGGGTATTGGCGGTAAATTCCGTACGGTTAAGGTTCGGAGGTCCAAGGAGCCGAAACTTTCCTTCCAAATTAAAATACAGAATTATCATGCTCAACTTACATCATTTTGTGTTTCTCTTCTTAACAGTTAACAATTTTTCGCATCTTCCTGTGATTTATGTAGCTCTTCTTTTCCGTTGGGTTGTTTAGGCCTAAATTCTCGCATGGCGGTATATTCCGGACGCAAAGTCAATCGTCGATTTGGCGTGAAAAACGTTACGTTTCGTTAGCGATTCTTTTATATTTTATTCTGCTATCTCTTGAAAGTTATTTTGTGTAGTTTTCATCGGCATCACTCAGCTTGTCTTGCATATCTGACAAGTTGAATATCATTGACCAGTTGATTGCAAAAAAGAACGTTGAGACCATCTTTTCGAATGCGCGCAGGGGCACTCTTCGTTTATGAGGGATTTATAGTTAGCAGGAGTTTATTTTAAAAACTCAAGAGATGCGAAAAGATCAAGGAGTAGATGGAGAACATGAAAATAAAATGCAAGTTTCCTTTGCAATTAAAGGATTTTGTGAAATGGGTTTCATGGACTGATTGTCCGGCAAATACCGCCGTCCGGAATTTACCGCCGATACCCTACCTTTGTGAAAGGTGATGAGGTTGAAACAGCATGGCCATGTTTATGTTTATGAATTTAAAACTCTCATTTATTTGTATGATTTTTTTATCAGGATTCCCGTCCCAAAATAACAACCTTAACAGATTCAGGTGAGGCTCCCTGCCTCATAACGGCGAAAATCCATCAATAGGGACAGAGATGTTTTTTGTTTGATGATGACCCCCTAAAAAGATAATGCCCAGCTCCCCCATCTCAAGATACTTTCCGATTTTTCATCTGGAATTGACAACCTCCATCACCCATTTTGTGATGATAATTGAAATTGTTTGAATCAATTCAACATTCCACAAGTTTCCCACAAAACGAGAGACAAATTATGAACGCTTTATGAGTATGACAACCTGTGTTTGACATTCCTGATTGCTTGATCATAGGGTTGTCTAAAAACAATTTCCCAGCGGGAAGACTTGTCTCAAAACACAATCAAGGCTTGTTCTAGAATGGAAATTTTGTATTGTATGCACAAACAAAGGATCTAATGTTTTGATCTATTGTTCTTAGCAGCAAATTTTCTGTGCAGTCTTAGTTCATTTCAACTTGCATGTGCAAGATACAGAATTTTCAGAATGGGACTGGTTTTGAATCTCAACATCCCAAAATTTTGATTCAACTCTTATAATTTGCTGCTAACAATTACCCGGGTTAGCTCAAGGTTCAAATATCACACTGCAATTATGTTTATGTTATCATCTGTAAACATATGAAATTTATTTTACTGCAAAGCCTGGTTTCCATACAGTATGATTATAACAGGCAAGCTCAGACACACGTTGGGGACGGTTGCGTTAAATGGCAACATTTTCTATTTGATGTCTACAACCTCTCAGATGGGGACAGTACGGGGACACAGGAGATGAGTTTAAAGCCTGGTTTCCATTTGGTCGCAACATTGATGGTTTCCATATGTCGCCGACTGATTGGGTACACACCACAGATTTGTTGCAGTAGGTTGCTGACTGTTACAATCATATGGAAACCAGGCTTAACTTGAAATACCACAATGGGCACAAGTGACAATATATGTATATTTCCCTGCTTGGACATGCTTGGACCAAGAACTATTCAAAACGGTTGGAAATCATATTCTAATTGTTTAATATGCAAATGGTAAGTAAAACTGAGCTGATTAGCATTGCAAAAGTTGATGCAGTAAATTTTTGGCACTCAAGTTAATTTTGTAATTTTCTTTGCAGGAAGCCTTTGGCCAAACCTCCCCAGGTATTTGCTGTATTTCTCATAAGTTTCATTGTTTACTGGAGTGGTTGAGTATATAAAATAAGAATTGCCCAATTTAAAAGGTAAACCTAGAAATATAAGAATTTTCAGAATTAGCAACATGTTTATTTTATACAGTATGATACTGCTTTTAATTATAAGAAACTCAGCTCTCAGATTGCCAAAAATATGAAATGAAAGGGAAATTGGTATGGGACTCTGAGTACAAACTGAGACAAAGTAGTAGTTTGGCTAGAAGGGCAGACCTAACACTTGAAGATAAGGACAAAAAAGAATAATGGATTTGTGACATGGCATGCCCACAAGAAAATAACATTGAAGCTAAGGTGAAGGACAAATTGGATAAATATCAGCAGCTATCATTTGAAACAAGGGAAAATCGTGCTGGGCACAGAGTTGATTTTGTTCCATTTGTTGTTGGATTTTTGTGTGGAAGAATTGGAAGATTGAGAAAGAATGTTCAAAAAGTGATAGAAACTGAAACTGAGACTGAAAGAATAGTGAAAAGAAATGCAGAAGACAGTGCTAATGAACAGTGAATCAATTATGAGGAAAGTACTTTTGGGAGTTGTGGGACCGTAATGGACACTTAGAACTCAGACTGTATACTTTGTGTGCACTGTAAAATCAATAAGCTGACAAACTTTGGTAGTCTTTATTAGTGGCTTGAAGTAGCTCTTATTTATCTACCAGGTGAGTCAGAAAAAACATGGGGCGTTTGTCAGACTGTGGCTTCCCATTGAGCCACTCGATCATCATGAAGTAAATTTTTCCATGCAGCCAACAGTCTAACTTAGATCATAAACCTTTCCCTATTGAAATCGGTCCCTTAATGCATTTTTTAAGAAAGATTTTCTTTGCAAGACTTTGTATGGGAGTCATGCAAACTGACAAAATCCTTGACCATGCCGCTTCAGCATTTCAGCCTTGCCAGACCTGCAGGTACTCATGGTATTATCAGGGGATACTGAAAAAGCTAAGCTTGGTTCACACTATAGGTCGTTTAGGCTGTTTAGATCGTGCAGAAAGAACCAGAAGAGTCGGAGTCCTTTGCCTAGGGTCTTCCTGCATGACCCTAACAACTCAAAAGACCTAGTGTGAACCAGGCTTTAGGAAAAGTTGTTGTTTGTAAGAAGTCCCATTTGCGATTTACAGAGCGCTGATCTGCTTGAAAGAAACCTTTCTGCAAGGCAAGGAAGCACGCATTATTAATGTCTTTCAAACATATTCTCCACGCAGGACAAGGTATGATAAGACATCCCAAGAGAGAAAATACAATCTCCCAATTATTTCATTCTCCCCTGATAATACCACACGTACCCGTAACCTTTGCCAAGACAAAATGTGGAAGGGGCTTGGCAAAAGATTTCATCAGTTTGCAAGATTCCCATACAAGGTCGTACTAAGAAAATCTTCTTTAACAAATGCACAAGATGACTGATTTCGAAGGGTAAAGGTTTATGATCTAAGTTAGACTCTTGGCTGCACGGAAAAATTTAGTTCATGACAATAGGGTGGCTAAATGCGATGTCGCAGTCCGCCAAAGGCCCCATGTTTTTTCTGACTCACCCGGTATAATGATAATAATAAATGATGATAATAGTAATAATAATAAGAATATGATGATATATTGAACGAGAGAATGCGAGGCTTGCAGGCTGCTGACTTACACAAACTGTTATATACTTTATTTGCTTTCCCTTTGGAAATAAACCTTATCATAACTGTTTTCTTCAGGCAATTCTAAAAATATTACTTCTCAGCCTCAGTACAAACCAGGAATGATATTATCATAAGGATGGATGGGCCATTAAAATGTCAGGGGCACAGTTGTGTCCAAGGTACGTCAAGTGTCCCTGTCCATCTTTTTCATTATGCTGTACTATGGATGAAAGTAGAAAAATTTCTTCATGTTAGAGGGTCATATGTGAAAGTTTTTGGTCTGTCTTGCTGTGAAATTATCACAAATATTTCAGGATGTACCTTCCTAAACCTTGATTTTCATCCATTGTTTTTTTAAGGGAAGCCATTTGCACTGCGGCCCTCAGCCTTGTTATCTTCACCTGGAGGATTTGGTAAGATGCCTTGAATTAATCATTTCAATGAAACTAGTACACGTAATGTCCTGCAATCAAGATATTCCATTTCAAACAGTAACAAATGCTTTCCACTTGTCATTCTCTTTACTGCAAAGTACTTTGGACACTAAGTATTTTATGCCAAAAAGGCTTTCAGCCATTAAAATTTGGATAAATAAAAAGCTCAAAAATACCAACATCATGTTGATAGTTTTGTACTTTCCAAACATCTGAAAATGTTAGTGTCATAAACTATGTGCGAGCTGAAATATTTGGTGCCTGAAATTTTTACAAGTTTGAGAATGAAATAGTTTGCTTGAAAACCATTTTGGGTGGGAAAGGACTGTGTTGGGACAGCCATCTAATGAGAGATCAATCATGATTTTTCAACTAAATTCACTTTTGCAGTAGCTGTCCTTCCCACCATCCGCAACAACAAATCAAATCAGACCTGGCCAAGTCAGTGTTTAGCTAATGCAGCTATCATTTGATTGCCCCAACCGCCCCCCCCCCCACACCCCCGGAATACAGGGCCAATGCGGGGTCATTCACGTTTTCCTCTTGTGAAAGCGAACAATTGCGCCCATTGGGGCAATATTCTTTTGCGAACAGGAGATGAAAGCTCACGTTTGGCCCGGTCAAAGCTCCAACATGTCGTGCAGGGGACAAATGGATTTCATAGTATGTTAGAAATTTCAACATGAATCTGAGAAGCTTTTGAAGAAGTGAATCGCCATGGGTGTCCCCGCTCCCCAGGGCCAATTTTTTAGTGAACAATTGGTGAAAAGCCCTGCATCAGCTCCGCCTATCCCAGGGTGAGGGGGTTAGGGAAATAAAATGATAGCTGCATAACTCTGTCCACCAAGGAGTTTTTTCTGAAGCCTTACCATTTCACAGGATCTTCACTTCAGCAAGCAAGCACATCCTCACTTCTACGACCTTCAGCATTGACTGCCATTGCTGACAAGATTGAAAATTCATCTACAGGTTTGTTAAGCCTCATAAGGTTAGTTTTTGGTGATACAGCAAGTTTCCAAGTGCAAAGTGAATTTTGAAAAATCATCTTGTGATGCACCATATGTATCTGTGACAAGTCAAACTGTCCTCGTTAGTGTAATGCTATATGTAGGGGATACTATAAACCCAACTTGTGTTACAAGCGATGGTACTGAGGATCCAGAACACTTTTCATTGCTCTTTCCATCTTTTGACATTCAGCGATGAGATCTTCTCATTTGAGTATATGCATTAGTGCGGCCATTTGGATACAAGTAATCCTTCAAACAAAGTTTTAACACATCTTTTAATGTATGGTGATAAAGACATAAAGACCTCCCTTATGAAAGTAATAGAAGTATCATTCACGTAAACTCTACATTTTGTCCTTGAAGCTGGTCAATTTGACTGAATTCTTTGAAATTTCTGCCATCCATCATGCAATGCAACCGCCAAGTCCCCTTCTCATGAATTTTCCTTTGAATTCGTAGTTAGATGTAGTTTTGATGGTGATGATAATGATTCATGAAAAAGCACTGTTAAAGCTAGCTACATACTTCTTCATACGCCCCAGAGAAGCAAAGCTTACTGAGTCTAGGGCACAACAGAACAGCGTGATTACAATATCTAAATATTTGATTTATTAAAGTTAAAGAGCAAAAGCAACAACATAATCAAGAATTAATGTAATGAAATAAAGCATCACTAAAATGAAGCTAACATAACATACCACAAAATGATCTAAAAACAAACTTGAAGTCACCAACATCATCATTCATAGGAGCTTCTTTTTACCTGCGATTACCCTCAGTTCAGTTTTAACACTTCTTCTTCATGCCACGGGGTAAACATGATATTTTGCTTCTCATGGTATTGTCTTTGCAGTATTGTAGAGTATTTTGTAGGTAGTGTAATAATTATTGTGTATTGTAAATTTTCAATCGACGATACAAAAACTTTAATGCCCATAGGGCTTGATAGACTATAATTAGGTTTAGATTCAGATTTTTCAATGCTAATACAAAGTGGACTATGGAACTTAGTAGACTGTTTAAAAATTTTTTTCACAGAAAATGCTTATGATATTGGACCAAATCAAAGTTTGGTTGATAACCAAAATGCTGTAGTATGTTTAGTGAGTTTTGTTCATTGTTTCTGAGCATTGGAAATATACTGTAGGTAAAATGTACTTTTTCAAAAATTCCATAACTTTGAAATGCTTGACTTTTCAATGCTTGGCCAAACGCTCTCGACTTTTCACTTGGCAATGTTCGAAATTTGTGCCGACTGAAATTTTTAAAATGAAATTATAAAAATTCATTTATTGGTGAGCTGTTTTAACATTTCCGGATATATGGTTATGATTTTCAGAAAATTTTCTGGATTTATGGGTATACTTTTGAGAAATTTCTCCGGATTTATGGGTGGTACTTTTGCAATTTAAATGGCACAATCCCATATCTTGGAAACTCAAGTGACCCCCCCGGGGATGAAACATTTTAAACATTTTTATCACTCAAAGGCACTCCATTCCTCTCAAGAGTCAAGAATCAAATATACGAGCAACAGCACTGTATATGATCTGATACTTTTGCGAAAATCAGCTCTTAAGACATGAAGGAAGTGAAGGAAGCTATGTTATCCTATATAGTGCATTTCAAACTAAAGGATCCATCATCGGTCCAATTTTCCCTATACTTGCATGACTCTGAAAAACGGAAGAAAACCCACAAAAATTCTTCAGTTTTTCACACTATGGCAGGCTGTGCGTCGGATCTTCCTTGAACGGAGGATGCTTGCAGCGAAGAACGAGTGAAAATATTTGAAGGCAGGAACACCACAATACGACGCAAAGGAAATGACGAACTATTATTTTGATTAAATATGAGAGCTGATATTTCGCCTCGGCATACGAGGCTTCCTCAGAGCCAAACTACCGTTATCAGAAAATACTTTGATTGATTTCAATATCCCAAATATTCGTTGCATAGAAACTTTCAAATATTTGAAGTCGTTGTTGGTCCACCTGGTAGCTTTAGATTTTTCAATACTATATCATTCCTAACCCTAACCCTAACCATATCTATTTTTTACCATACCTGCTATTATCATAGCTACTATTATTACATGTAACTTATATATTCCTGTACTATTGTAGAAACAAAGAAACGGAAAGTAGATGCAACAAGCATTCCAGGTAAAGAATTATGTACAGGTACTCAGAACTTTCCTTTGGCTTTCTGCAACCTCTTCAGGCACTAACACGCTCCTTGGCTTTTTTGTGCCCTACTCAGGTACGGAGCAACCTCATTTGGTACTCAGCAGCACTCAGTAGAATCCTCACGTATCGTGTGGTAGTGTGTATCTAGACTACATTACATAAGTCCCTCTAACTTATGCTTGTTGTTGTTGTTGTTGTTGTTGTTGTTGTTGTTGTTGTTATCGCTTCAGTTGAGAGACTTATGTCCTTACGCTTCAATACAGGGACTAATTAGACCAAGTCCACCGCGTTCACGGCGCGACCAATCAGATCTTTACTTTCTTAATATGGTCAACCCACGTGCCTATTTTTAGCGCTTGATTGGCTCATTAGTTCAAAGTTCGACTTTTCGAACCGAAGCGACGCTCGAAATGACTTTCGAAGGGACGTTCGACTTTTCTTTCGACGTTCGTAGGATGGAAGATGTTCTAAGTTTCTTTTGATTTTTCGTAAGATTTTAGTCCCTGTGTAGAATCCGTTTGGTCGTGAGTCCTTTGTATGAGTGAAATTAAAAGATCAGATTATAAATGTTGAACGAATACAAGGAGTCACGTCGTCAGTCTAGTGTGTATCTTCCTTGCGTGCGCAGTATCCTCCATATAGATACTGAGCACCATTAGGTACTGGGCATGAGTACAAAGACTTCATAAAAATACAGGCCTGATACGTTTGAAAAATGCTGGTTCTTCTTAGAGATGCAAAACACCACGCACCTACGTAAAAACCTGGTTTGGAGAAAGTTTGAGCAAAAAATCCAGGATGGCTTTGTGAAAAGATGAGAATTCATTGTTATCTAATGTTCTCCTGTGGCAAAATTAAATCTGCAATGCTGGGAGGGTAGCCTATGCAAAAGTTGACTTCCTTAGAAATTTTCTTACTAAGCGTTAATTTTGAGAATAATTGTCACAAAACTGTAATAGTTTCCATTTTTGCATTGGCCAATATTGCATTGAGAAAGGCATTCCAGCCCAAATAGAGGAGTGTTTACTCAAAGATTTTCCTGAAGATGGCTGCAGTTCATTTGAAAATTTTACAAATTTGTCAAAGTTTCCATTCTAGCACTGGGAAGCATGAGATCAAAAGGGGCGTTTAAAGCTAAAATAGAAGTCGTTTGCTGAAAAGTATTCCCAAGGGCAAGGACCCCTCAGCCCCCACCTTAATGTCTCCAGTAGATTTATCCTTGCTACACCACTGATATTATTGTAACGATTGACTGACATTATTGAAAATTCATCCTAGAATTATTCAAGTTGAAGCTTTAACCGGATTTTTGAAAAATTTTTTGAATTTCTTTCCAGACTGCAGGAAACAGTTACAATCCTGATATATCATGGAAAGATTGATCAATACATTTCTTGATATATTAAAGCTCTTTTTTACTTATATTTCACAAACCTTGAAATGAGGAAGATGAGAATTTGAAATTCAGATTTAGAGGAAGGTCAAGAACCTTTTGCAACTCTCCCTTTTTGTAAAGTTTTGTCTCACGGATTTTGTTTATTTGAAGAAACTGTGTTAATTGTTTCATTTACGCCTAAAATACCTGAGGATTATAATACCTTGTGCTCGACTTCTGGATCGAATAAACAAAATCTGCGAGACAGAATTTTAGATTTATCCTCCTTCTTTCGTTATAAGCACATAGCTTCTTTCAACATCCACCTTTCGTTTGCACAAGGTGAGAGTTTGCCCGGTTTGTTTCGTGGCAACTTTTGCTCTCGTGTTTGTTTTGATTTACTGGTTGAGAAAACGTCCGTTGCCTGCAGTCACTAATCGCTTTAAATTGAGGTGTCAAAGAAAGCAACTAATGCTATTGTATTACAAAATCTGTTCTTGTTAGGTGGCTGTAGAGTTTTTCAAATGGTTGGCGTTTTTGTCTGAGGCCCCGTCCACATGTATCCGGATATTTTTGAAAACGCGTCTTTTTTAGCCGTATAAAAAATATGCGCATCCATACGAGGGGCATTTTCGAAAATATCCCCGTCCTCACAAAACGCTGTAATATTCGAAATCCGAAAACAGATAAAGAAAATGCCCTCGCGTGATCCCCAAATATCTGAGCGCATGCTCTGATGGATTACAATTCGACTCTGCGACGTCAGCTTTTCCGAAAAGCTCCGTTTTTACGCGTCCACACGAGAACAGGAAAACGGCGTTTTCAGAAAGATCCACTCTGGAGAGCGTGTTCGAAAAGCTTCGTTTTCGGTTATCGAAGATGCCGTCTCCTTGTGGATGCTAATACAGTAAATCCCCGCATATAGGAACCTACTTTTTTGAGGATCAGACTGAAATAGGTTCTTATTTCAAAGACACTATGACTAATATCAGGGTACATAGGTTCTTCTTTGAAGAGTGGCTTGTGTAGGCCCTTTCAGAGTCTTAACAATGATTTTCAGCCATATTATTTGTGTTTGAAGGGTTCTTATGGACCTATACCTAATTGGGGAGGAGCATCAACATTTAACAGCTAACTGGGGCCAAAATTGACTGATTAACATAAATCAAAAATCAATTTTGCTATCCCTGCAATAAGAACCTGTATTTCATCAGACTGAAACAGGTTCTTATTTGCCAGGTGCATAATTCAGGAAAATCAGCCTGTAGGTTCTTATTTTGGTAGGTTCTTATATGCGGGGATTTACTGTAGCCCAAAACGGATAAAAAGGATGCCTGACTCACCTGGTCAATACAGATGATTAATGATTAATTCCCTTTGAATTAAAAGTGCACTGTTTTCTAGATAACGAGGAGCAAAATGATACTGACAGCGCAAAAAAACCCAAGGTGAGTGACAAATGTCATGTTTATTGATCTTTGAATATTAACTGCCAAACTTTTCTGAACAGATCAATTCAGCAAATTTACAGAGTAAAGCCCCATTTTTAGGAAACCCACCGTTTAACCTCTGCCCATTATTGTTATCATGTTGTGTTTCTTGTGAAGTGGTTTCTTAAAATCGGCACTTTACAATGATGTATCATGATTTTAGAAATCAGAGTATGCTCAGGCAAACGTAGCTAGAGGGTAAATTTGATGACAAATGTAGTGAAGAAGAGTTTCATTTTGATCCTCAAGATGCCACAATAAAAAAAGTGGGCAGTCATGTCTTTGAATATTGACTGCCCAGCTCTTCTGAACAGATTCAATTCAATAGATTTATACTGCAAAGCCCCATTTTAGGAAACTCACTTTTCAACTTCAACCCATTATTGTTAACATGTTGTTCTAACAAATATTCAGGGTATGAGTTTCTTGTAAAGTGGTTTCTTAAAATCGGAACTTTACATAATATTGATGTGTCATTGGTCTCCAAAAGTCCTGCTAGAATTCTTGGTGTTTTTAGAAATCAGAGTATGCTCAGGTAAACATAGCTAGAAGGTAAATTTGATGACTAATGTAATGAAGAACAGTTTCATTTTGACCCTGAAGATGCCACAATAAAAAAAGTGGGCAGTCATTAGACTTATGCCTTTTCGTCCCTTGTTTCCCTGCGTTCTTTGACTTGCTGATATCACTTGGTCAATAGTATTGCGCTTATATAATGGGCCCACTTTTTCAAAATGGCCTAAAAAGTGGGAGTTCTCGTACACTTAACAAAATCGCTTCAAAATCTGGTTTAAAGAGCTCGAACATTGAAAAGGAAACTTTTAGTACAAAGAATGATGTTGTCCTGACGTACAAAACGCAAAATGCCTACCTTTCAGACAGTAATCTTCCTCTGTAGAAGCAAATTAGATGCATCGAAGCTGCGAGAACTCCAGGCTTCTTCAACCGTTCTTTAAGAGCAACAACAACAACATTTTGAATAGCGGCCCCTGATTGGTTAAAAACTGAATTCTAGCGATTTGATTGGTGAATACGGAACCACCCTACGCGGGCCTAAAGTGGGCCCACTATTTCAGAGTAATGTTATTAGTCCCTCTTGACCAAGGAATGCAGGGAAACAAGGGACGAAAAGGCATCAGTCTACGCAGTCATGTCTTTGAATATTGACTGCCCAGCTCTTCTGAACAGATTCAATTCAGCAAATTTATACAGTAAAGCCCCATTCTTAGGAAATTCACTTTTCAGCTTCAGCCAATTATTGTCATCATGTTGTTCTAGCAAGATTCAGGGTATGAGTTTCTTGCAAAGAGATTTCTTGAAATCGGCACTTTACATATTACATTGATGTGTCATTGGTCTCCAGAAGTCCTGCTAAAACATAGAAGGTAAATTTAGTGACAAATGTAATGAAATACCGGGTGAGCCAGAAAAAAGTTCCCACTTTTGAAAATTCATAACACAAAGACTCATTCACGGATTTGAATCATTCAAGTTCTAGTTAAAAGCCGAAAGGTCAAAGTATTTTTGTGATTTTTCTCGCTGTCCTACCAGCATTACAAATATAGTTTAATTAAATTTTACAAAAATTTCATGATTGCAAAATGACTGAAAAATGGCCGAAAACATTGATGATGCAAAAATGACTTCTTGCACAGAATAATGAAGGAATGCAACTTCTCATGGGTGAGAGATATCCTCTAGGCATTAATTGCCTTGGGATTCAAAATCTTCCGTATTTGTTTGAAAATCAATGTCTTATAACTCTTGAGGGAGGTGAAATGCCCATGGCCTATTGTTCGATTTGAATAGATTCCTTACGATTTGATCAATCAATTTTGGGCCCTTTTTCCGTCATTTTGCAACCATGAAATTTTTATAAAGTTGAATTTACCAATACTTCTAGTGCTGGTAGGACAGCGAGAAAAATCACAGAAATACTTCGATCTTTCGACTTTTAACTAGAATTTGAATGATTCAAATCCGTGAAGTAGTCTTGATGTTATGAATTTTCAAAAGTGGGAACTTTTTTCTGGCTCACCCGGTAGAGTTTCATTTTGATCCTCCAAAAAATCCAGTAATAATTAATCGATGATATGATGAGGTAAAGACAAGATTCTGATGATCTAGATTGTCAAGACGTGTATTTATGACACTTAGAGGAGTATTAATATCTGGTATGATTTCATCAATTCTTGCTTCGTAGGTGGAGGATGGTGGTGAACTAAGCGCTTCAAGGAAATTGATCCTTACTGAAGAGGTTATTCCGCCTCAGGGTATCGGTACTTTTGGATTCTTCAGAGAAGATGGAAGTGTCGCAAGCAAGAATCTTGCTGCAGCAAGGTAGAAACCTAGACTATTCGCAACGTCATAGCTACCTTTATAGACCTTTCAGCTATTCTGAAAGAGAATCTCAATCGAACAATACTTTGCTGTATTTTGTAGAATTTTCGAATGTACACAATAGTGATAGAAGCTCTAACGCCACTCGATCCAACTTCTCGTATAAAAATGTATAGAAATAA
Organism: Aurelia sp. 3 sensu Dawson et al. (2005); assembly: GCA_964020215.1. Lineage (NCBI taxonomy): Eukaryota > Metazoa > Cnidaria > Scyphozoa > Semaeostomeae > Ulmaridae > Aurelia > Aurelia sp. 3 sensu Dawson et al. (2005). Next base: position 7,999,806 of record OZ026586.1, read on the forward strand.
CGCTCGATCCAGGCTCTTTTGCTGATTAACTAAAAGGTCTATTGATAAACTTGCTGGAAGGCCTCAATATGACCCATAACCATGCATACGCAGGATCGAACTAAATTTGCGACTTTAGCGCCGCCATGTTGATAGTTGATAGTAATGGTTTGTGACCTAGGTAGACAAATAGCGACTCAAAATTAATGTTTACGTGCTAGAAGATGGGAGAACGAACTGCGAGTAGAAGTCCATTACCAAAATGTTCTGGCCAAAAGCCACCCAAACTGTAGCACATCCCCGTATGAGTAGTACCTCCCCTCCTAGTGGCCTCTTTCCTGGACGTCTCTTGTCCAGGGACCAATCTCGAGCAGATAGTGGAGGTGCCAAGCTCAAATGGGTTATATATTTTCTAATATTATTATATCTTAATCTTTACTCAATTGTAAATTTAATTTTTATATATGGCATTTTTCTTAAAGCTCAACCTCTGTCAAAAATTCATCAAACTTCATCTTTGGTCAAAATATCCATGAGAAAGTAACGGTGAGTAAAATCACAGTTTTTTTGCCATCTTGAACATTTACAGTTTGGAGTACTCGAAACTGGTCTATTGGATTAGGACCATATGATATCCAGTTATGCTTCACTCAGCCACCAAGTACATTGTAAAGTATTGTGCACATAAACCGATAATACTGTAAATTAAAGATTTAAGTACCAAATGTAGCGTAGATGTAAAACATTTGGTACTTAAATCTTTAATTTACAGTATTATCGGTTAATTTGCATACTAGTACCACACGCCACAAACATATTTTTATTGTATTATGCACATACTAACCGGTTTTGTGCTGTACAGGAAAATATAAAGCCCGAGGACTTTATTGTACAGACCGAACTCACACAGTTTATTGCAAATCTCACAGCCCTAATGCAGTTACTGTTGTGACAAAAACACGGCCTTGTATCGTATTATACAAGGCTACGGGAAACCTGCAGGAAAAGTGCGCTTAGCCAATTGGAGTGGCAGAATTCTGTATTGCCTCGTTTTTGAAACTACAGTCAGGTAATAACTTGTTTTAAAGCCCCAGATAGTTAATATATTTCTATATAATGGATAGATCGGATCGGGGAGTGTTGCTCGGAGTCTAGAATTCCAACTTCAATTCCTTCCTTGATTGAGGCCTGGACTTAATTTTGTCAAAGCCTCTTCGACACGTCGATAAAATCTTACCTAATCATGTGAATCTGTTGGGTTTCTCTTAGGCTGCGGCTTTACAAGTGAATAGTACTGTACATTATTCCTGATTCATCTGGTAGTTTTTGCATCATTCCTTGTGATGGCCGCGGGGCTGTCATAGTCTGTTGCTCCCCTTGGTATCGTTATTGTAGCCTTTTGTAGAGTAATTAGTAAGTAGCGTAGTAAGTAAATTTCTTGTAAAAATTTTGGTGGGATATAAAAAGTGCTCATCAGAGGTAAGGCTACAATACGATCGTTTTTATGAGCCTGTCAGCTGTGTGACAATATATTTAACGCTTTTCAAACTTTTTCAGGGCTTTCAAGACATTTCAAGTAAAGACACCAATAGCACATCAGTAGGTAAGGCAAAGATGGCCTAGGGCTCAAATCTTTGAATGGGTGGTTTGAATTGAAGCGCTAGAGAGGAACTTAGGGTAATTTGCTATAAATCCGCCGTGGAGATTTTTTTATATCTTGATTAGTTTTAAAATGGTGGCATTCATTAATTTTCATATGAGATACAAATTTCTGCTTGCCACCATAATGTAGACCTTCATAGACTATAGTATTCTTGAAGATTGTATAAATTTTCCTCGAGTAATTTAAGATTGACGATCATTTAAATATTTCAAGGTATTGATGAATTTTTACAAAAATGATCAACTTGCCACCATTTTGAAAGTAATCAAGATATACAGATTTACACGGCAGATTTATTGCGGCGATTTACAGCCACGGCAGATTTACAGCAAATTACCCAAAGTTCTTTTTGAGTTGATGGAAAATTGAGCAATCGGCAATTCATGGAAAATTGAGATACAATCTTACACCCATCTTTTCAGCGCTTTTTTAAAGATAGGGGCCCATGCTCGTAAAGATCAAGTTATTTCAGGAAATAGTTGATTTGTAGAGTAATCAATCGATTGATAGGTTCTATAGAAACATTAAATGATATATGATCTCGCCAACCGAGTGAAAAATCAGGTGATGATCTGTTTTGAAAGCTGTGAAACCGCAAGAATTTGATGAAGGATTTTTAGAAAAAAATTTATTCCCAGACTCAGATTGGTATCAGATATATAGTTTTCAAGAATCGCATTTCGCATGAAAATGAATTAGGTGTGCAAAATCACCGAAGCTTTAGATTGTATGGCCAATTTTTAAATGACATACCTCGGATCTTTAAAAGAGCTACTCATGTCTATTTTTTTATCAAATCGCAGGGAAACGTGTCTTCGGTAAATTCTTTATTTCAAGGCACAATCATGCATGACAAGTCATAAAAAATTCCGTATTTTGCAATATGATTTTTTGAACTGGATGCATTTTTGAAGCACCCATTGTGTGCAATGCTAAATAGTAGATTTAAAGTTTCATTTGAATGTTAATGAACATTAATTGGTTAGTAAACGCTTTTTTTACTTTTATTTGATTTCCTGAAGATGAAGACAAGAGCAGTAACAACAATCCTGATGAAGAACATGGACCAAATTTAGCAGACAGAGCTAACGAACACATGAAGAAAGAAGAATCGTCGAAACTACATCTGAAGGAAGTTGAAGTTATCACAGGGGAAGAAGGCGAACGAAATGTTTTACAGGTAGGATGGACCATAACGTCGATCTACTTCGGTCCCCCCGGGGGGAGAGGGGTCACTTGACTTCCATTAGTATAGGGATGTGCACTCCAAAAATTAATTTGTTCACCCGATTCTATAATCTTCCCTTTCAAATAATAGCCGGGTTTAGAAAGTTCGGCCGAAACTTTCGGACGGTAAGAGTTTGGACAAATTTTTTGTCTGAAACTCTTTTATGCGAGGTCTTCTTTTAAGTGGCCAAAGTTCTTTGGCTAAATTTTTGCCCTCGATATTTCTATGTGATGCATTCAGTTTGTATATTTCGTTAAAACTGTGTTCATTCAATGCAATACCTCCGGGGGGGGGGTAACTACCATATATACCGGTACGGGATATGCCTCTTTTTGGGTGCTTCTTATCAGGTAGAAAATGAATTTTTAGTGTGCCACTATTAGTAATATCGCAAGTAACCATGATTTTGGGGTGTCATTTTACAGGTATAACTCTTTAGGGTATTGAATTTGATGTAATCTCATCTACGTTATTAGAATTTTGATTTTTGTCACAATTTTTAGGGAAAACATTGTGAATGGCCCATAAATTTTGGGTTCTGGTTTTTGGAAAATTCATAAATTTAGGGTGTGATTCCACAAGCTGAAATGACAACCCCATCGTCCGACTGTTGTAGTTACCCCCGAACAATACCTGTAAACCCCATTAAAGCAAGACATTGGATCAATAACCGCTAAAAAGGATATTGTTTCCAGTTTTCCTCAACCCAAACTTTCCCCAAGTTTTTGCCGGTAACTGTTCAGTGCGAAACATTTGATCTTTGTTTTAACTCATAAACGACGATTGTGAAGATGCCAAACAAGGTTCGAAGCCACAACGTGCAAAAACAAAAACATGCAGGTTTCTGCTTCAGTTTTCAACCACAACCATTCACATTTGGTGTGACTTAACAGCCCGGTCGACTTGTGAACTCAGGTCTGCTTGCTTTGTTTCACTTAGGTGAATTGCAAGTTACATTTATTCTGTCATGAAGATACCACGTGGATAGAAAAAGGTCGTGGCACGCTAAAGTTGAATGATATCTGCAAATCGGAAAATCAAGATGTCTTTCAATCAAGAATAGGTATGTTATTATTCTAAATATTCTAAATGGTTTGGATTTCTTTGCGTAGAGATAAAAAACCAGCGCTGTGTATAACGAAAATGTTGAAGCCCTTGATACCCTCCCCCTAGTTTACATGCCATATACGTTATATGTAGTACAGTATAGGGTGTCTCAGACAAAAACGCAACAGATCTGATCGGGGCTAGCAACAAGAATTTAGGTAGAATCAATGTACAACAATGTTTAAAATAATCTTCGATAGTTAACTTGAAATTAACTACCTTGTTTGTTGATATTGGTGCATCGAGAGTTGGAATATTAACCTTTAAGATCCAGTTTTGCCTCCACTTCCAAAGCGGAGCTTTCGGGTTTAGGCCTAACTGCAAAGGCGCTGTTTAGGGGAATCTCCTCAGTCCATAAGCGTGGTATCTGTCAGCAACGGCCCATGCTTTAAGCACATTTTTAAACAGAAATTTAAAGATGAAAAACTGACAAACATGTTAATGCATCTATTGACAAAGGAGCTTTATAGAAGAAATTCGGATGCAAAAATGACAAGATCTTTATAACACAAGATATTTAGCAAGATATTTGGCACACAGTGTGCTAAATACCTTGTCTTTTTTGCATCCGAATTTCTTCTACCATAAAGTTTATTCGTACAACTTTCTACCTTTATTATTCACAAAGAAATATATTTCTTTAATCATAAATCACCTACAAAAAAAATCCAAGCACGAGTGAGCATTTTCAAGGATCTTATTCATGGATAATTTTTCCCTTTGGTTTAGTTGATTACTTGTTTCGTAATAATTCCGATAAAGATTATACAAGAAGCATTTTATTAAAGCAATGAAGATTGCAAGAAATAAATTATTTCTCACACCCAAGCAAACTATTTCGCCGATAACTGTCTTTCAGGATACTTATGCAATACTAACTTTTGAAACTTTTTTAGAATAAAGAAAGATGTCTCTATCTCTATCGGACAGAATCAATGAATTTGATTCTGAAGTGACATTTTGGATCCTATTCAAATATTTTTTATGCTCGTTTTGGCGGTAATTCAGGAGATTCAGCGCGTTTGTGGCCAAAACCCGAAAGCTCTGGTTTGGTTGATATTCCAACTCTCAATGCATCAGTGTCAAAGAAAAAGGTGTGTATCTTCAAGTTAACTAGAGGGGTGTCGCCCTGATTGAGGGTATTTCACGTTGGTAGAATATTCCTGTTGAACGAAAAGATGTTCAGAACGAAACTTACCATGAACACCTTCGTAAACTCATTACTGTTGTTGATATAAAATATATTTGTCATTCATGATGCTGTCTTTAAGAGCGAGCTACTCGAGAACAGAGTGGTCGAGAGGCCTAAATTTCCAACGTCCCCTGGTTGAGGGTATCCAAATTTTCACATAGTTTCAGGTAAATTTAAGATAACTTGATGCGAAAATTAGCAGCATATCAATGATTAAAGAGTTTTTGCTGTTATCAAATGTTTCCTGATTGTGTTTGCTGTGTTTCGTCATCCTAAACACTGACCTTCGTTGCCGCCTTCGTTTAAAGACTTTTCAAGCAAGCTGACATCAAGTTTTCCTCCTTCGGTGAACTGAACGATGCTTAAATCAATTTATGATTTAAAAAAAATAGTTTTACAGTCCACTGATAAAACAAACCTGTTTTTGTCCCGTAATGTGACCTTTTGCAGCAAATAGTAGTCGCCTGTCATGCGTTGACAATGCAGATTCCGTTCAAGAACCGGAAGATACCACAGTACCCTCAACCAGGGCGACTTTAGGCCAATCAGACGGCGTGCAAAAAGAAGCCCGTCGTGGCGGAAGAGGATGCCATATCTCTGAATTTACGTGAAGTACTTATTCTGGACAAGCGGAGCTTGGCAAGAGGCCATTTGTTTGCTGTGAAAGTTTTAACAACGTCAAGAAACCAAGCAAAAAGAAAATTGTGCCACAAAATGTGAAAGGAAAAATGGCGGATACTAACAGTTACATCTCAGGTGAGCTTCTTTTTGCACTAGTCCCTCTGTTTGTGGACGGAGTTTTAAGAAACACAAACAAGAAAATGTTAAGCAAATGGAGTCACTAAAATATTTTTGCACCCTTTTTGGTTTTAACTAGGCCCAAACGCCTGTTATTCAGTAACAAACGCAAGAGAGTTCAAATCGGTCAAAACGCGTTTGCCCTCAACCAGGGCGATACCCCTCTATCTGTGATAACTTGAGAACTTATCAGGGACAGATTCGACCTAAATCCTTGTCGCTAGTCCCTATCAAATCTGTTATGTTTTTTACAAGATGCCTTGTTGATACCCTCGCATTAGAACCTATCATTTTGCACGTTAGCCTGGGTTCTTAGATAATGAATCTATATGGTTCTTATGTGAAAAGGATCTGATTTGACGTTTTAGCCTGTAGATTCTTAATTAACAAGGCTGCTATCCTGCTATGCGCATGTGTTTCCTGTATCTGAAAGACTTGGTTACTCTCTATCTATTGACTTGATCCTCGATTCTCGTGGGTTCTTTCTCTCCTAGAGTGAAACGAGTGAGAACGCAATATTCCTATACGCAATCCTTCATAAAACTCAACATTAAAACTTCTCTCATACAGCAATTCTCTCTTCTTCATGATTTCACAAAACCAACTCAAAAACTAACTAGTTTACGGGGGTAATCCCTTAATGTCCTCGTATGAACTATAGGGTCTGGGCCCTACATATCCGTAACGTTATCTGTTCTATTTGCAGTATTTCGAACTCAGGGTAGTCACATGGTTATTCTCAACACGTTATTATGGCCAGAAATGTGCTACGATAAAGCAAGCAATAAAAGCCTCCGGATAACAGCTATGAACGCAGATACCAAGAAAGCCAGCGTTTTCCTTATCACGGTAAGTAGAACCATGGGTGATGATACACCGATTTTCTGGCAAAGCAAGGAAAACTTGCAGAACTTCTTACCCTTTAGCTGCCTAGTTATCCAGTCTGCATAGCTGTTGGTCACTTTGAGTAGAAACGATCAGCATACAACCTTTTGTTCTTAATTTTTTGCCCTTCGTTTCGATTTGTCTGACTCTGTTTTGCTTAGGCCCACATCTATGCACTTCAGTTCACATGTGGGCCAAAGCAAAACAGAGTCAAACAAATCGAAGGAAGGGCAAAAAATTAAGAACAAAAGATTGTATGCTGATGCAGACTTGATAACTAGGCAGCTAACGGGTAAGAAGTTCTGCAATTTTTACCTTGCTGTCCCAAAAAATCGGTGCATCATCGTCCATGGTAGAGCCGTTTACATGATTTAAATTAGAAAAATGCCAGGAGTAGTTTCGGGTATTATGGAACACATAACAAGCAGAATCGGGTATTATCGAAGACATAACAGAAAAAAATAAATTGTCAGGTTAATTCAAGACAAATTTGGCCACACTTGGTATTAGTAGTTAGGCCTCATTCTATTTGTCAAACATTGGTTGTTGATAAGCGTGACAAAAAATTGTGCCCCGGTTGAGCCGGGCATTGTGGAACTCTGTCGGGTATTACGGAACCTGCTATTTTTGTTGTTTGCATACGAGCCTCTGTTTGAAACGTCTCAACGTCACAATTACGTTCGTCTAGCCTGCGTGCCTTCCGGGGGGGGGGATATCTTAGTACTTTTTGTGGTACGGGGACGTGCCATTTTTAGGGGTACCTTCTTCAAACCGTTATGGAATTATTCCGCAAATTTTTCATAATCTCGTAATCATGGCCTAGATTTTCATCCGTATGGCCCTAAAATGCTTCAGAATTTACAGAATTATGGATACTAATCTTTCGGGCAAAATGGCACATCCCCCTCAGATGATAGATCAAGATGCCCCCTTTCTCGAGCTGCGTGCAGACCCTACAGTCAGTACGGAGGAGCGAAAAGGAGCTAACTTTCTTCTCCTTTTCGCTCTTCCGCACTGGCCGTAGAGTCTGCACGCAAGCTACGTTCGTCGGACGTCCTTCTTTATTTATAGAGAGTAAATAAAATACTAAAGCAGCCTAACTTTAACAAAAATTTGACGACGGATGTTTGAAGAGTTGCATCAAGTGAAATTAGGGAGCTGTCATAAAGTATGGAACAGAGGGGGCGGAAAGGATTTGACAGGGTCACCAAAATTGTCGGATGAAAGATGTTGGGCTAACAAGCAACTTCAAATGATATATATGGGCCATGAAGCTTTTTGTTTTTGGATTTGCTTTCGATATTTACCATTGTTTTAAACACTGCCAGCGTTATTTTAGCTTTTCCTTTGATCACTGATATCATTCTCCATGTCAGTTTCAAAACAGTGGTATCCGCAGGTTTTACCCTGCCTTCTTAAAACGTTATGCCAGTCCCATAAATACGGTACTGACAGCATGATACATGGGAAGAAAGTTCAACTGTATAGTGCAAAAGTTTTTCTTAAAGAAGTTTCTGAACCACAGAGTTCATTTTGAAGCCCTTGGGCCATCAAATCATTTATGTAGCTTTTAATGGGCTATGTAAACAGTTTCTGTTTCTTGCATTGGGCTACATAATTTCACAATGAATTTCGAAATCCCTTCCGCCCCCCCCCCTCTGCTCCATTCTTTATAACAGCTCCCTTAGTGAGCTTTCTTTGATATCCAGGCCTCTAGGCTGCAGTTTTTGAAAAATGTTCCAGAATACCCAACGTCCCATAATACCCAAAACCGCTCTTTCCAAGATTATTCTCAGAGCTACCGGGTGAGATTTTTCTCATAAGTTTAGATATATTATTTCTGAAGTTACAAAAGTTTTTTTTTTATATTGATATTAAATATTACAAATAACAATATTACTTTCTACCATACAAAATTTCTAATTACTATACTACACTACAGGGACGATACCATGGGGAGCGAAAAGATAATGACTACCCCATGACCAATAAGAAAACACGCAACATTAAACCGACAAACAGCTACACTACGATTTAAGACCTAATGGATAATGTGCTAGTTTCTGTTTGACATTAGATGTCTGGTCAGGGCTTCAGATAAATAACATGTAGTCACGAGAACAAGTCGTTCCGTGAAGTTGAAAGATGGTAAGACTGCCTGGCATCTAATGTGAAACAGAATTACAAAGAAAAAGAACATTTACTTTAAATGACTTGGTGGCTGTCTTTACTGGTTAAAACAGTACTCATTTCCATGAAGGCAGAGCGAATTATAATAGGACTGAAGCAATAAAACAGACTACATTCTTTGTTGTTACTCCGAGTTTCACGGTTCCTTGCGATCTTCTGACAACCATGAGTTCTACTCAATTTTTGCGCATTTAAACATACTGTAACGTGATAACATAATCTTATGACTGTTCTTTACGTAGGGTCTAATTTATTTCTGAAATTAGGAATTTGCTGAGAGTCCTATTTCTTGTGATGCCCCTAAACAACTGAAATAGCTTGTTCACTATCGTTTAGATTTAGACTTTTTGATGTCAAGCATTGATGGGGGTGCATAAATACATTTCAACCATTTCTGTATCATTATGAAGCAATTCCTGAGCTCAGAAAAAATTATTTTACCATTTCAGTTGTTGAAACATCGATCAAGTTGAGGCAGTCACTTAAAGTTAGGAAACGCCACTGGAGATTAGTTTTCGGGCGGGAATTCTTCATTCATTAGCATTAAAGGGGCAGGGTCACGTAACCGTAAACAAACCTGTTATCTCTATGATCTACCGGGTGAGCCAGAAAAAAGTTCCCACTTTTGAAAATTCATAACACCAAGGCTACTTCACGGATTTGAATCATTTAAATTCTAGTTAAAAGCCGAAAGATCAAAGTAATTTTGTCATTTTTCTTGCTATCCTGCCAGCACTACAAATATAGGTAAATTCAACTTTACAAAAATTTCATGGTTGATTGATTACTGAAAAATGGCCCAAAACATCGATCAATGCATAAATGACCTCTCGCACAGAATAATGAAGGAATTCAACTTCTCATGGGTGAAAGATATCCTCTAGGCATTAATTTCCTTTGCATTGAAAATCTTTCGTATTTGTTTGAAAATCGGTGTCTTATAACTCTTGAGGGAGGTGAAACGCCCATGGCCTATTGTTCGATTTGAATAGAATCCTTACGATTTGATCAATGTTTTAGGCCCTTTTTCCGTCATTTTGCAACCATGAAATTTTAATAAAGTTGAATTTACCAATACTTCTAGTGCTGGTAGGATAGCGAGAAAAATCACAAAAATACTTTGATCTTTCAGCTTATAACTAGAACTTGAATGATTCAAATCCGTGAAGTAGTCTTGGTGTTATGAATTTTCAAAAGTGGGAACTTTTTTCTGGCTCACCCGGTATATTGTTGCCCGCACGTGGCCATTGTGTTCCGCTCAGATTTTAGTGGATAGGGTGAATCCACAATAGTGTTTCTTCTAGAAATCCACCAATATCTCTGCAATCCTACAACATATGAGTGCTTGGTTTATTTCTCTAGAAAATTCAAGAGTCCATCTTCGAAATAACACCTATATTTTGAGAAAAGTAGTAGAAAATCTCTCTGAGATGGACTATTAGAAATACTGAAAGATCATCGTTTCGAAAGAAATTTGTTTACATTACATGATCCTGCCCCTTTTAATGAGTTAGGCAACAGAGCTATAATTCTTCAAAGCAGTATTGTAGTTTACATTTTACGATGTTTTAAAGTTTGTATACATTTTTTCGAGCCCAACCGGAATGTTGCCTTATCTGAAACTTCTCACCTGTTGACATCTCTTATTTGTAATAGGCGATGTTCAAGTTAAATTGAGTTTTCCTATTGATTGTTCGATTTTAATGGTTTTCTATTCTTGTCAGGCTTCACCTAAAGACGTAATTCAGATTCATACAGCAATAGATAGACGAGTTATCGCTCTCAAACGAAGCAGTGAAGAGCGGCATGTGCCCGAACATAATGAAGAAAGTTGTGATCATGAGGCCAATGACGTTGATGAAGATGATACAAGATCTGATGGAGGAGAAGCGAGGCCGAATGAAAGCGAGGCAAATCAAGGTAATTATATAATAACTGTTTTCACTTTTTTTCATTTTATCACATAAAATTGACATAAACTTATTAAAGAATACAAAATAAACTTGAAAGAATTGAATATTAAGGTTAGAAGATGCATCTGGTCTGTACATTTTGTAGCTTACTTCTATACATTATATAACTTAAGCCAGATCTCCACCAGGCGGAAAAATGTCGATCCGCGAAAAGTAGAACGCATTTCTACTATTCGTGGCTCGACATTTTGCCGCGGCGACAATTCGATCAGCCGATTCGATTGCCAGACATTTTTCCCCTCGACATTTTCCCGCCTAGTGGAGATCGGGCTTTACAGAAATATTTTTTCATTAAATCGGTACCCTTAACCCTTGTCATAAACCTTTCAGGTATTCCAAAACAAAATCTGCATCAAATGATATTTTGATACATTTCTGATAGTTTTTAGTGTTCACAATAATGATGGCAACTCAAACGCCACTCAGTTGAACCTCTGGTATGAAATGTTTTAAAATACTGCACAATCCAGGCTCTTTCGTGGAAAAGCCAAAAAGGTCTATTGGCTTTGCGATTAAAGCCAGTATATTTACAATGTGACCATGCGCAAAAAGAAACAAAAGTTTGCTCTCGCCAACGGTATGTTTTGTGCTAATGTACTGTTTTGACTGACCCTTAACTGACTGCACATGGTGCTTTGCAGAGGTTTGTTTTAACACAGGGGAATAAAGGAGAAACTGCTACGTTAAAGCAGTTCTCTGCGGAGCACCATGCGCAGTCAGTTTAGGAGGCTGTCAAAACAGCTCACTGCACAAAACACAATTTTGGTGAGGGCAAATGTTGCGTTTCTTTTTGCGCATGGTGTGACAGTGCATATTTGTAGAGGTGTCATTCAAAACTCCTCGTAAGGTATGGTTTCCAAATCGAAAACTCGTCAAAATGACTCGTAGATTAGTGGCTTTCTGTGTGTTTCTAGGGTCTGACTAATTTTGTGATTTTGCCTCTGGTATTGCTACTTCTACGTTAAATATTTCCCTCCTTTTTGGCTCAAACTACGACGCGATACTTCACATGCACACAAAAACTGGACTAATTTTCCAATCAGCTTTAGTTTTCTGTCGTGACTGTCATTGCACAGTATCTAATAAGTTGCAGTGGAACCTTGTCCACTTTAAGGCGAAAAGAAACATTACTCTTTGTACAGACAGTTTATTTTGAGAAATTTTGTCATCAAGGTTTTACTTAGGCCACCCACCATACATATTCATTTAATTTTGTAATAATTATACAGGTTAAGTATTGAGCGAATATACATAATAGATTTACAAACTGCTCTGTTAAATAAAGAAAAAACTACAAAATTACGATTTCACGAGAAAAGCTATATATAACATAGAAGTATTAAAGTAAAGTAGAAGTAAGACAATTGTAAGGATCTGGCATTTTTCATTTGAATTGGGTGAAGGTATTGGCTATCACTATCAAAATAGTTGTACCACAGTCACAAATATAGTCAGATTTCTGTGTATGTATGGTTATAAATCGTATCGCGTCTGACAGGGCTATCAATTATGATGATTATAATGTGGTGTTTGATCCCTCACCGAGTTTTATCTTTAATTCCAGAAGTAAACGTGGCTGAGAGAACTTCAGAAGGCGACAAAAAGGATGGAGAATCAAGTGACTCTGGCAACAGCAACGACAGTCTCGACCGTGAAGATTGATTCACTGTAAAGTATATGCTCGTTTCATAGCGTAGGGTTAAAATCCTGAAAGGGTGGTTCATAATTCTATCATCGCTGTCTTTGAATTAAATCGCCTGAAAGGAACTCCAGGCACCTTGCTGTAATTCCACCGCGAAATTATTTGATATCTTGATTATTTTCAAAATAGCAGTGTGTTTCTTTTACCGACAGAAGTCATGGAAAGTTTTGAAAAAAATTAAGTCACCGTGAATCCGCTAAGTCGGCAAAACCTTCAAGACGTCCATAATTTGTGAAGATTTACAGTTTGATCGGAAGCAGAAATCTGCCGCTCTTTTGGCTTACGATTTATAAATCTGGTGGCGTCTTAAACTCATACATGATAAATGGCGCCATGTTGGAAATGATAAAGATGTCGGATTGTTTCCAAAATAGGACTGTCACAAAGTATCTTGAGTTTCTTTCATTTCTTTCAATTCAAGGAAAGACATAATAGAATTTTACACGACCTTTGGTAAAGGTTTTGGCCCTCTGCTTTATTCCAAATTTGTTTTTGGTTTCAGTGAGGTTAACATAAAGCAGTCTAGGACTTGGAACATTCATTACTTTTTCATCAGATCAAACGAACAATAGAACTGATTGAATCACTGGTTCCGACCAACAAGGACGGATTCTGTGACAATAGCATCAATTGATTTTAATTAACACACCAGTACAAAGCGATTGCAGACATAAAGGTTTCTACGGTCGCCTAGTAAAGCCATCAGTATAAATAACTCGAATGGCTATGTCATTCTAGGTACATGTAGAAATACTCTATTAGACTGAAGTATGAATCGAAAGAAGAATGATAGATCTAGACATCAAAGTTACTAGTGTAAATAGAACAAGCTGCATTTCTTAAAATTTGAGTGGCTATGTCACTTGAAGTGCGTACGAAAAGAGGCTATGAGAGAGAACCTGGGTATGTATCCAAAGATGAATGATAAATATGAACGTCAAAGCTACCAATTAAAACAAGTTCCATGCCTTGATAGTTAGATAACTATGTTGCTCAAGGTACATGCAAAAAGAGGAAATGAGAGAATATTTGAATGTGCATCGAAAGAGGAATGGTAAATGTAAATTTCAAAGTTACCAGTGCAAATAAAACAATTCCCATGCTATGAGGGAAATTTGAGTTTGTATCTAAAGCTGGATCATAAATCTTAACGTCTGCATGTCAGAGCCTTGTTTATCTCACAGACCACAGACCCTTTCGGAGACAAAACTTTCCAACTATGGTTTCAATTGGAGCAGACGATTGCCTCCTTTTTGGAATAGCCCTAGTCTCTTCCGTGTCAAAATACAAAATAATGACCTCCGCGCTTTCGTTTTTCTCTCTTCTTCGCAGAGGCTTCCCTTGTCTTCTACGCATGGGTAACTTTTATGTGACAGTTTTTGTAGCAATAAATAGGGGAGAGACTTGGGCAAGTCCACCTCCCTTTGAGAAGTGTTTCGCTCTTACATGCATTAGCAATAATTATTCGCTCCTCGCCTTCTTCAAACTGTTCAAAAAGAATTTGAATAATTGTCCTGTGGTAGCTTTTCAAATAACTCTTCTATTTTCAATAAAATACTCTCGTTTTCTTTCACATGCAGCTCGAGTGAGTCAGCCACTGAGGCTTAAAACAGGAATCAACCGGTTTGGCTTATTTACCTTAAATGATATAGGACTGTTAATCTCTTTTTTATCGCTAATCGCTTGGAACTGATGTGTCAATGGAAAGGAACAGATGTTATAGTCGGAAAATCTTTCCTTTTCGTCCTTACCAGGATGTATAACAGCTCCGACCGGGTTCATCAACGGTCCGGCTAGGGTAGGACAAGTCACCAGTCTTCTGTTAGTTAGTGGTGTTCAAATATCATGTAAGCCTTGTAGGCTGGGGCAGTGAGACTTGTTATGACATCTTTATATACTAAAGAGTAGGCTTTTAGACAAGGGAGCAGTCATACAGTCAATTTTTACTTTCGTCGTTCTCACTTGTTCTTCACTTGTTCTTCTTGATGACGATAAATCCATAGAGAGGTTTTGTCTTTTGCTATCAAGACATCAAGATTTCGGTAACGTATTTCTCGATCACAGCCATCACTGAAAATAAAAGAATCTAATACTATATTAAACTTCTTATATTGGGTGAGAAATATAAATACAGCGAAAAAATAAGCCCGGTTCCAAGGGCCAGCTTCCTAAGGAGACAATAGCGAGTTCGCGAAACCACGACGGCAACTGCAATGCAACGTTGCTTTTGTTTCATAATTTTAGATTCAAAAGATTCTCTGTTTTTCGTTGGAATTTCCATCCGTTGAGAGACTCTGCAGTTGTCCTTTTCAATTTCACGACTTGGATACTCCATCTCTGGCATTCTATACTGCAGATCTAGGCCTCCGAAGTAAAACTCAGTCTTTGTGAATGTTTGTCACTAATGAAAAAATATGGTTTTCAGGCATTTCTGAGTTAAAAGAGGCCTTATTTTGGCCTTATGGATGATATACCGGGTGAGCCAGAAAAAAGTTCCCACTTTTGAAAATTCATAACACCAAGACTACTACACGGATTTGAATCATTCAAATTCTAGTTAAAAGCAGAAAGATCAAAGTATTTTCGTGATTTTTCTCACTGTTCTACCAGCTTTAGAAATATTGGTAAATTCAACTTTATAAAAATTTCATGGTTGCAAAATCACGGGAAAAGGGCCTAAAACATTGATCAAATCGTAAGGATTCTATTCAAATCGAACAATAGGCCATGGGCGTTTCACCTCCCTCAAGAGCTATAAGACATCGATTTTTAAACAAATACGAAAGATTTTCAATGCCAAAGAAATTAATGCCTAGAGGATATCTCTCACCCATGAGAAGTTGCATTTCCTTCATTATTCTGTGCGAGAGGTCATTTATGAATTGATCGATGTTTTGGGTCATTTTTCAGTAATCAATCAACCATGAAATTTTTGTAAGGTTGAATTTACCTCTATTTTTAGTACTGGTAGGACAGTGAGAAAAATGACAAAATTACTTTGATCTTTCGGCTTTTAATCAGAATTTGAATGATTCAAATCCGTGAAATAGCCTTGGTGTTATGAATTTTCAAAAGTGGGAACTTTTTTCTGGCTCACCCGGTAGAAACGGTAGCGTATATCAGATGACGTTTTGGCTGGTGTTGCCCTCCTGGTATCGTAAACTCTCCAATGTAAGGCTGAGAACAAGGTTGCGAGCAAACCTTTGAGATCAAAAGAAATGAAATTGCGAAGAATTTCCTAAAACCAGAATAGCTAACTTCTATGTTTTAAACGCAAAAAAGGGCTTTTAAGAGAAGCTTTAAGTATATAAAAATGAGATTAGTCAGAACATGTGCTATGTTATTGTCAATCTTGATAGAAGATAATTGGTACAAACTCGTGTACCTTTCTTCTTGCCATGTTTATAAGCGATCTCCATTGCAGTCCTTTGACTGTTATTTCGTACTGTTAAATCAGCGCCATGATCTGTTGAATTAGAATAAAGATTTAAATACATTCTCATTCAAGCATCAAAAGGATTCGCAGGATGCTCCAGCCGAAATGAGATGAATAAGGCTGTAACAGCGAGCTGTATTCCAAATTGTTCTGGGAACGGAGCACAGTCATCTGGTTCCGCTTATACTGTACCGGTATAAATATGGATTTGTAACAAAAGTGTCACAAATCAGCCTCTTCTTAGGGCCTGTTTATCTGAGGAAACCCTTCCAGACCCGGGGCTCAGAGGTGAGATGGAACCCTTTATATTTTCATTTTGCGTTTACATGATGAACGCAGCACCACCGGTATAGTGAAATCCCACCTCACCAGAGGTGGGATCTCACCTGGGTGAGGTGAAATTGTTCCATATAAACGAAGCACCACCGGTATGGTGAGGTGAATTGAAATTATTCGTTGATTCTTAATGGTCGGTCACGGAAGAAAGACTCTACTCAACCTCACCTCTCAGCCCAGGAGTGACAGGTGAGGTGAAAAATCTGATATAAACAGTGGCTGAAATTTACCTCACCTCTCAGCCCCGGGTCTGGCAGGCGAGGTCTTTTTCCTCATATAAACACGGCCTTAGACTGTTCCTGCTAATTTGCAACACGTTTGTTGCTTCTATCTGAAGAAAACTTTGTTTTGGAGAAGTGTAAACGCTCTTGAAGCTTACGGCCCGGTTTACATGATACCGTTTTCATTTCATATCGGATTTGGGTTCTGTTTGCATGCAAAAACGGAATAAAGCGTATCGGATTGGTGCGTTCTCGTGTAAACAGGAGGCTGATCCGATGTGAAATGAAAACGGTATCGTGTAAATGGGGCCAAAAAGGGCTGGGTCACGTAAACGTATACAAACCTGTTTTCTCTATAACCCATATTGTTGCTCAAACGTGGCCATTGTTTTCTGCAAAGATTTGGGTGGATGGAGGTGAATCCACAATAAAGTTGCCTCTGAAAATCCACAAACATCGCTGCAATCGTACATAAGCGTTATGTTTGTTTCTCTATGAAATTCAAGAATCCATCTTCAACATAACTCGTTCATTTTGAGAAAGGTAGCAAAAAATATCTGTGATATGGCGTATCAAAAAATACTTCAAAATCGTTCTTCGAGAAGTTTGTTTACATTACGTGACCCAGCCCCTTTAACAAGTCTGTACCGGACGAAAATTTTACCACTACAATGTAAACGTGGTCTCAGTCTTTCTGCAAACAACGGATCTCCCAACAAGATTTGGAATCTTTGTGGCGTAAAAAAACATAGGGATTATTTCTGTCTGATTTAGCAGGGTTTTAAAGTTCAATTAAACCTGGGTTTACAAAAGGTAGCCACATTGACAAAGCAAAATCTCAAAAGACAGCTGAGTTTTGTTTGTTTGTTTTCAGTTTGTCTTTAGTGGGCTTATCAAGATTTCTAGCTACTGACAGCTAATTTAGGCCCGCTGTGCATGCCTCATCCAGGCATGAGGCCCCTAGTTTAACGTCCGTTCCGAAGGACGACGAGGTGAGTTGTGAGGTCAGGTCTCCGATGTCACCCATCCGGAGTCTGACCTCACTCGACTGAGCTGAACTTCAGTTACCTGACGATGACTGTATAAGCTACTCGGCCACTCACCCCGCTTTCTGAGTTTTTCAATTAAACCGTGAATTGAAGCAAAACATTTTTAAGTAATAAACCTTTGATTTCAGGAAGCTAGCTTATATCTACCCTGGGTGCTAGAGCCTCGCAGTAACTCGTTCCCCACCTTAGCTAGACTCTGGTACCCAGGTAGCTTTGATCTGGATAATCCTGCAGTTTCCTTGAGTCAGCCGGCACACATTAGCCATTATGCATCATTAAACCTACCAAGTAATAACTGGACAACATGATCGTGACCGCTGAAGGCAGCAAACATGAGAGCCGTAGCACCATCCTACAAAATTGAAGGCATGTTAGAAGAATTAGGAAGCTCATCTGATGCTACTACAGAGAATAAAAAGTGGTGTTTTGTACCCCCTATCCTAAGTCGGTTAGAAGATTAGGCATGCCCTTCTGAGATATGTATCCTTGTTTCTTCATGACCAGACTTACCCCAAGTCTATTTCGTCATCTGTAATAAGTCTAAGGTCTATAATGGTGAGCTGTAGCTTTTCTGGTTCATAATTTAGCAGCTGGATGAAGTCGCACTCGCATAACTAGTTGCGGCGTTATCCGCAAAGCATTTCCAAAGGAATCAAAAAGTTGTGATACTCCTTTTCTTTCTGTTGATGTGTGGAAATATGGCAATGATAATGAACTGATAACGAAATTTTCTGTAAATGGTAACGAAAACGTCAGAGGCAGTGTCATCAAGGCTTTTTTAATTGTTGTATTCCATGGAATGAATGCATCTTTGTCAGACTTCGTTATGGTCTTGAGACAATGGAGGGGAGTCATTTTGGGAAGCAAAGCCAACAGAACTGAACCGACTGCAAGAACTAGACAGGGTGGGGGGGGGGGCAAAGGCATCTTGTAATGTCCACAGAACGAGAAAGGCCCGTTTAATTTCATTCCATTCCATATGTTGGTGCAGGTTGTTCCCAGTTCCCAAAACGCTGCATTCACTAACTAATGTCATTGCTAGTTAACGCAAAAAACAAACTGTAATATCGAAATGATCATGATTGCCAAGCCATTAGATATAAAAACCCATCAACCAATTATGCAGTCTTTCTCATAAACTTGATGCCTAAAGCCGGTTTTCCACTAGGCGGATTTTTCCGCGCACAGCGGAGCGGCTTTTGCAATTGCATTGTTTATTTCTAACAATGGTCAATTCTGGTCGCTCCGCTACGCGCGTAGTTGAAAGTCGGATTGACTTCAACTTTTCCGCCGCGTCCTATGGCGCCAACCAATCAAATCGCTCGAAGGCTCTGACATATGATTTCAGTATTCCATGAGAGGGGGAAAGCCACGGCGATTGACGAAAAACAGCTCTGAAAATATTTTTAAAAATTCTTGGTCATTGAATTTCTTGGAAATTGAACATCTCTGTTAGTACGCGTGCATTGTTTTAGAAACAACAGCCGCTCCGCTGGGCACGGACAAATCCGTCTAGTGGAAAACCGGCTTGAGATAGCATAAGTTTCAAATTTTTTAAATGTTGGGTGTAAATTCTTTGACCTATTTCTCTCAACTGAACGGCTTCAAAGAAACTTTGGCCATTTTGCTGTAAAACTGCTGTTGGACTTGCCTGAAATCTTCAATATTTTCAGAATTAGTGATCATGATATAAAAGAAGCAATCAATCAATAAAAAGAGAAATGCTGTACTTCTGAAAATAATCAAGATATCAAATATTGCCAATAAACATTTTTAACAAAGTACCTAAAGTTCTTCTGAAATCACAGGGAGCCCAGGAATAATTGGCAAACTCAAAAATAAATTGCCTGGAATAGAAGCTGCGTAAGAAACTGCGAAGGATTTGCCCAGCCTTTAAATACAAGCTGTTTCCGTTTTTCACAGTTCCTTCGCAGCTCCATGCGCTACGAGTCCTTCGCAGTTTCCTACGCCGCTTGTAGTTCAAGCCTTCGCAAATCCTTTTTAGTTTCCTACGCAGCTCCTATTCCAGACAATTTATTTTTGAGCTTGTCCCTGTGCTGAAACCATAAAATCAGATAAACGAAGCATTGACCAGTTGTGTAATCTTTTTTAAAGTTGCGCTTGGTACGCGAAGTCATAAAACTTACAGGGCAAGTGGCGTCAATGTTAGCTCCATATTTTAATAAGCGTGTACACACATCACTGTAACCTTCATTTGCTGCTATGGTTAATGGTGGATTGCTGCGTCCATCAACGCTGTCTAGATTAGCACCAGCCGAAACCAAGAAGTCTATTACCAAAAGCTGAAAAAAAATCAGAACGGTATTTCTTTACTTTTCTTCACAGGAAGCCCACATTATAGCTTATTAGAAAAATAGTCTGTTCAAGAAATTATTTGCCTTTCTTTTTCACATATCATTGTGTGTTGTTCTCCTTTTCACTTTACTTTTTGCTCCCTTGTTTCCAAGTGCTCTCCCTTTCGAAATTTTTGATTTCACAATAACATGGGTTGGCTGCGAATGTGAACGAAAGGAGAACAACACACAATGATATGTGAAAGAATGGAAAATGATTTCTTGAAAAAACATTTGTCTAATAATCTGTAATAAGGGCTATGCTTTTCTCGTAGCATTTTTCCAAACCTGCAATTGTCATACCCTGAATTTCAGATCTACCCCAAAAGAAAGTACTGAGTGTTCCAAAAGGTTTTGTACTTTGAACAGCTACAAAAAAGAACCATATCGCTTCATTTAGAGCATTGTAAACAGTAGCCTTTCCAATCTTGGGTCCAAATAGTTTTCACTAATTCCTTTGTCAATAGAAAAATCTCAAAATATGGATTTCTGAAAACCTTCACCTTGAGAAACCCTTGCAATCATGATCATAGGCTTCAAATCTTTAAATCGGTGTAAAAAGGGGGGTGTAAAATTCAGTGACATATTTCTTTACACTGAATGACTTGAAAGAAACTTTAGCCACTTTTCTATGATTCTGCCGTTGGACTTTTCAGAAATCTTGAGTATTTGTCGAAATTACAGCCTGTTTTAAATTTCAGCTCGTTTTATGATGTGACGTCATCAAATTTCTAAATCACAAACCAGAAGAGTGAAATGGTTTTGTTTGACACCATCTTGTAGGCATCCATAAACTATGGTTTCCTTGAAAATTAATTAATCTTTCGTCAATAGGTTTAGAAATTACGATGGTTTTAAATTTTATTCCGAAAATTTTCTTGAATTCTTAAAAAAGAAGTGAAACACTGTAATTCTAAAAATATTGAAGATTTCAGAAAAGTCCAACGGCAGATTTACTGGAAAATAGTTCAAGTTGCTTTGAGGCCGTTCAATTTAAAGAAATAGGCCACAGAATTTTACACCCAGCTTTTTAAAGATTTGAAACCTATGCAGCAATCATGGACATCTTGCAATAAAATATGTTCCATGTTTTACATGTGTTACGTTGTAGGTGTGAAAGCATTCAAATTCCTGTCAGGTCCTGAGATCTTGGGTTCAAAAAGGATCACCGAACTTTGCTTTCGGACACAGGCTGTTTCCAAGAGCAAAGTCATGTTTTATGGGCACAAGAGACAAATTTTATCTTTCTAGGGTAATTTTCTTGGGAGTTCTAGCTCCTTGCTGTTGGAATTTAAATTTGTTAAAAATTTTGATTTATGAGGCCCCTTCCACATGTATCCGGATATTTTTGAAAACGCATCTATTTTTATCCGTTTTGGGTCAGGTCAGCGTCCACATGTAGACGGCGTTTCGGTCACCAAAAACGAAACTTCTTTTTCGGATCTTTTTGAAAACGCCGTTTTCATGTTGTCGTGTGGACGGGTGAAAACGGAGCTTTTCGAAAACGTTGACGTCACAGCATCGATTTACTGCGTATCAGAGGGGTATCAAAGCATGTGCATGGATCTTTGGGGATCACGCGAGGGCACTTTGCTTCTCTGGTTTCTCTTATTGCAGTTCGAACATCTAAGTTCGCATGTAGCACCGTCTCTGTGTGGACGGGGATATTTTCGAAAACGCTCCTCGTATGAACGCGGATATTTTTTATACGGATAAAAAAGATGCGTTTTCAAAAATATCCGGATACGTGTGGACGAGGCCTGACACCTGATTTCTATGGATTTGAGCTGCAGGTATTTGATAAACTGTTTTTAGCTTTTATGTGAACTTTTCTGGTACAATCTGGGACCAATTTTATTGTACATTGTAGGGAAGTGTCCACTATATGGAGGCAGTGGCGTGGCCAGACAAAGATTAGTGGGAGGGTAAAACTTAAAATTTTTCAGACTGGGGTGGCATGAAGGTATAGCCAGTTATTGCATTTTTCAATTACGATTTTCACCAAGATTTGAAAAGTGGGAGGGCAACTGCCCCCTCATACCCTCCCCTGGCCACGCTACTGTATGGAGGTGTCATCTTTTTTCATATTGTATTGTGGGACAAAAATATTTGTCTGTTGTTCAGAGGTATCCATTGTTTAGAGGTGTTCATTAATGGAGGTTCCACTATGTCAAGAAATATCCGCCAGAAATTTAGTACCAGAAAACTTGATCGCTTGATAAACAGAATAACTCTAAAGATGTGCAAAAAAGTATCATAGGAGGCAATTTTTGAGATATAGATTATTTCATATATATCATCTTACTTCACGTTGGTTGACCGCCCATGCCAAAGGAGTATTGCTTGAAGCATCAATTGCATTGATATCAGCACCTATTAATTGAGCACAAAATGTTTGAAAAATTTCCTAAACGCTCTAGACTCCATTATGCAAATCTTTTAGTGCAAAGCAAATGTTCAAGTGCCAGCATGAAAATGGAAAGCACACAAAACTCATTTTTTGCTGAAATGAACAATAGTTGAAGAAAGCAGCTCTGATAAAATTTCCACTGCAAATGAATACAGTATACCTGAAAAAATCTCCTTCGCACAGAGATTTGCCCACTGTAAAACTTTAAGGCTTTAATGTTGCCTTGAACTGAAGAATGCGCTATAAATAAATCTCAACATGTAATTTCTTGAGACATTGACATTACATCTGGGTTAACGCTTGGTAATATGGGTTATTTTGTCACTGAATGCTATAAACTTTTTCATCATTGATTCGGAGCTGTTTTCATCTAAATGAGCAATTGTGGAAATTTTTCAGCAAAGATGTTTTGTGCTGTTATCATCATGTCGTCACATCACCATATCATATCAATATTCTGTTGAGACTAAAAGCCTTTTACATTTCAATTTATATCCATTATTTTTCTTTGTGTAAAGTCTCATTATAACATACATAGCTCTGGGAATGGCAGCCTCACGCCAGGGATCAGCTGAAAGGGTAGATTTGAAAATTGGTTAAAAACACAAGCCTTAATCTGGATTCAGGGTCCTAGGGATCCTAAAAGGTGGTATGTTGTATCTGATGGTATGATGCCCAAAAAACATGAGTTTCACCTTATCTTGGTAATATTTTTACTGACTAAACAAACACTGGGTCACAGGAGTATTTTCTGTCTCCAAAATAATCATCCAGTTTCTTTTTGAATGAGAGTTATGGACAACCTAACTACATTGACAGAGAAATTTGACATACAATTCAATTACAGTACCTTCACTTAGTAGCTTTTTGATAGTGTCAATATCTCCACTACCAGCTGCTATATGAAGACGAACATCTGCTAGAACAAAGAGAGACTGCCTGGCTACAAAAGGAGAATGTGCCTTTAACAAAGCTGTATATTAATGGAAATGCAAAACTTTTTGCAACTGAAATATTCCTACTACAGTGAGTCAAGTGAACCTCTCCACTTGTTCGTTGCATCAAAGATCCTAACTAACTGTGAGAGATTTGCATTTATTTAAACAAATCATTTATCAGATTGTGTGTTTTTCTAAACAAAATTTACTGTACATATTGGTATGTAAGAACATAGCTTCCAGGATGTATTTTTGATCCCAGTTGAATTTGGCCAGCAGAGTTAACTTACAATTGCAGATAAGTTTACTGTGAAGGATTACAAATCAGCTAACTGTACCTTGGTCATTGCTGTCATCTGTAGAAAAACTTTCATTTAATTTAGAGGAATCATCACTTGGAGCTTCATCAGATATCTTGCTGTCTGTCTGTTCTCCTAAAAGAGCAAAGATATTAAATTGGGCCATAGGGCACATCTTAAATGTGACGGGCACAATACCTGAAGGGAACCTTTTTATTTAGCTAAGGGGGGTGACTGCCTGAGATGAAAATGGTACACTTTTCCTTAAGATTGGACAATCTTGAGGGGGCATTTGCCTCCAGTGCCCCCTGTTTTGTACATCTCTGATACTAAAGCATCTCTCTCTAAGTTCTTGATAGGTTACTCTCTGTGGGTGTATGTATTATCCTTACATGCTCATGCCTGCCTCAGTGTTTAACAACTTGCAAATGTTAGAACTGCAACATCTCCAGCAAACATTCCAGCCTGACATAGTTGGGTGAATGCACATTTGTGGAGGAACATCATAGTTATTACATAATAATAGTAACTTATAATAACTTATTCCAACAATCATTGCATCTTCACCATTTTCTTCACTTGAGTAGCATGGCTTGTTGAGGTCTTTTTTGAAACCAGATGAAGATACAATTTTGGAATTTCTTGCTATGCTCTCAAAGGTTCTCAGAGGCTCTCAGTTGGCAATCTAAAATTCACTTTTTTTCCACAGATCAATCAAACTTCCCTTCTTGAAATGAATCACAACAAAACACATGGCACCGCCTGGTCAGGCACATGTAAAACAGAGATGAAATTCCCTATGAAATCAGCTTTGAAATTGCATGTGAAATTCACCATTGAGTTTTCTACAATGCAATTCACCATAAATTGATAATGAATTCAGCACGATGTTAAATTAGAAATGTTTAATTTTACATTAGCCACCCCCTGTGAAATTCATGGCAAAATTGACAATTGAATTATGCGATGTGTAAAATTAGATGTAGTATTTCATAGATGATTTATTGATAATTTTACCATCAGATATTAGTGCCATGGGCATTTTTGATGGGAAATTTCTAGAATAGCAAGCAGGATACCCACCACAAAAGTTTCATACTGACACGTACTGCAGTTAGCAACACTATGAAGTGTGACGTCCTCCAAGAACTTCTCAAGAAACTCTTAAGAGATTTGAAGTCTGCCTTTCTATCAGTTTAATTCAAGGCATTCGTGAGTATGATGCACCGCTTGCAGGGACATTGTTTTTATGTTCTGAGCATGTGCAGTAATGCTATGAATTAGCCATGGAAATCTTCTGGTGAATTTCACCATATGTTGAATTTTACATAATAAAATTATACGATTAATTTTGTTAATAGAAATTTTCTAGTGAATTTCACAGTGTGTCAAATTTCCCTTCTCAGTAGAATTGTACGGTCAATTTTGATACTGGTAAATTTCACAGTGAATTCCATGGTGTGGCAAATTTTACCAAAGTGAAATTAAATACAGTTGATTTTGTTGATTGATTTTACATGGAATTTCACAGTATGTCAAACTTCACTTCACAAGAATTGTACAGTCAATTTGATGCTGGCGAATTTCGTGGTGTGGCAAATTTTACTGCAGTGAAATTATATACAGTTGATTTTGTTGGTTGATTTTACATGCAATTTCATAGTCTGTCTAATTTCACCACAGGCTAATCTATCTATCTCTATCTATCAGTATTGTACATTACCTTAATAGGTATTTCGTACAGAGTGTTAGTGGTTAAACTTTAAAGGGTGTGTGCAATGGAGTGTGCAATGAATTTCATCACTCTTTTACCTGTGAGAAGGCCAATTGGAACTCCCAAGCTGCATTTTATTCTTTCAAGAAGTTTACAAAGATTTTTCAGAAAATAGGATCTTAAAGCTTTTTGATACATTTCTTGAAAACAAAAGGATATTTGACTGAAGTTTAGAGATGTCTTGGGAAGACAAATATCTCGTGCATGTCGGACAAGCAAGCCATATGTGCACGTGGCGGGGGGGATTAAAAACAGCTCAGTCTAAATTTGATTTGAAAGAAATATTACCAGCAACATTGAACAGAGCAGCAACCTCTAAATCCGGTGAGCTTTGTCCTGAACTCATTTCATCTGCAACTTATTCTCACTTTTTGAATGGTCACCGCACGTCAGATACCTTCCGTCTTCCAGCTTTATCACAGCACTTCTCAGAAATGACCAGACGAATTGCAGCAACTGCAACGCTGACAATGAAGATTCAGCAACAACAGCAACAATATTTTGGAGAACAAAAGAATTAGTCTCGATTTGAACAAGAGATTTTATTCTTTTCCCAAAAGAACAAATTAAAGGCCTAAGGACGCATGGTCGACTTCGATTGCAGAACAGCAGCAAGACCAACCAAAGATGCTCTTTCTCGTCGGCCTTGGCCTGGGTGATGCTAAAGACATAACGATCAAGGGCTTGGAAGTTGTCAAGAGGGCAAAGAAAGTTTATCTAGAAGCATACACCTCGATTCTAACTGTCGGGAAAACGGAACTTGTAAGTTGTTTTTTCCTCCCAATCCCTCCTCCTATAATATGACTGAGATGTTCTTTCCAGTTGTCCAGCATCCAATAACTGCTATGAAGATGTAAGGAAGAGGTTTTTCAGCCTGAGGAACAATAATTTATGAAATAAGCTACCATTATATTGAGAATGAAAACACGGCGAATTCATTTTAGAAGCAACATTATCATTTTTGAAAATATAGAGGATTATCGCCCAACACTCTGTTGAACTAAGTAGATTTTAGTAATTATAGTTACAATTGCAAGATAATGCTTACCGTTATTTTAATCCTTTGCTATTCATATCATCTTTCTAAAAGCAACGTGTCTGATTAGCGCTCCATCTTTCCATGACATTAGTTTTAGTGCCGAGAGGTCTGAGCGGCCTATGATGTCCAGCATTCGCCCATTTGGAATGCGGGCAAATTTGTTGCGAGCGCCTTGCATGAAGCATGAAAAGCCAATACTAACTTAATTGATGCGCAACGTGAAAAGGCTATTATTTCTTCGTGATCTTACCCCTCTCCCATACCACCCTCCAGTGCTTGGAAACATGCTTTTGATATCCCAACATCTCCCATTGCCTCCACCCAGTTTCCTACATGGAAATGACGTTTGAGCATGTGACACAGCAGGAAGTCACCTGGAAGGCTTGAGCGGTCACAGGTGCACCATAAGGGCGGCTTAGGCCAGTCAGAGTGGCTGTGAAATTAACACATCCGGTGCCTGAACTGTTCAAGCAATTGTTCAGGATCCCGCTGAGTTTTCATTTCGAAGGCTCAATGTCAACAACCAGCCAGGCCATGCAGGTTTACTTATTGCCGAAAAATTTCAACGAAAGGAGTAAATAGAAAACAGACTTGTAGAAAGGCAGCTTGAAAAAATGAAGACACTTACGCATTCATTTCAGGTCGGTACTTTATCTTCAATTTGCGAAGCAACGAAAAGAAAAATAACAACAAATACAAATGACAACAAAGAAGATGGCATCACCAAACCGTTGTCACGCGCTTTTTGCGAGAAACTAGGCCAAGGCCCCGACCATAGCGAAGTTTTGCTGTGTAGTCAAATGCGTCAATATTCGAGAGTGTTCCAAAAGGGCGATACTCCTCTACATTTGTAGTGGGGTGGCTTTTTTCCCAGAATGGACTGTTTGTTTCCTGACAGACCAATTTTTCAATCAGTGTTGGTGCTACACCTTTTATCTGGTGTAGTGTTAGCTTTGTGATTTTTATGAGTGGTCTGTCAGTGCGATGGTCTGTCCAGGTTGAAATCACTCTACAGACCTGTGACAGGCTCTTAGCCTATGGCACAGTCGTTGGTTATAGTTATAGTTATACTGTAGTTATGAAAGTACTAAGTTTTTTGAGTAGCACAGGCAATATGTTAACCAGATAAAATGAACAGATAAACACTTTCCTGCAACACAAGCAAAAGGTCAAAGCTGTTACTTTACTTCCATAGATGGTGAAGGCCAGAGATCTGATACCCCTCAAATTTCTGACTATTCTTTAGCATATGAATAACAAACTCGATTAGTTGCAATTTTTTTAAGTCTGAAAACACTTTGTTCCATTCCTAATGAGCATTTTTCCTAACTTAGCTGCCAAGTCGCGCAAAGTTATTATAATGACTGATACAGTACTGTATTTATTTTGAACTTTCCAGGAAGCATATTATGGAAGGGAGATCATTCTTGCTGACAGAACCTTAGTTGAACAAGAAGCAGGTAGACAACCCTCATTACACATTTGTTGCACCTAGAGTTACTGTTGGACTTCTGCTGGTTTTTCAGCTGATGTCTGATATACTTCTTGATAAAGTTATTCATGGTGTTGTTTCATTTTCCCAAACCAACCTTTATGATCAGTAAGCATACACAAGTCTTGCAGAAAATAAAATGAAATTGTTCTGAGGAGTTTTTTGGCACTTTCAAGAATCCTTCACATTCTCGTAAAGATCTTTGAGGCAAGTGACAAATTTTAGATAAGAAGTCTTGAGAGCTAAAAAAACATATTTTTTCAAGAATTCTTTGGCAAGAAAACACAACAATACCTGTTTTATACATACCCCTTCTCTTTTAGATGCTATTCTTGAGTTTGCTGAATCAGATGATGTTGCTTTTCTTGTAGTTGGAGATCCATTTGGGTAATGATCTCCTTTTTTACTGTCTTACAACAAGTAAATTTTTGTTAAAGACATACTGTAGATCTTCGAAAGAGTAATTTTGCAATTATCCAAAATGAGAGGGGTTTTAGGGTCTCAAGGGTTGGGGATTCAGCCAGTTTTAGCCCTTGGGTCTTGGATCTACAGTAACTCATACTTATTTTGGGTTTTTTAAATGTGTCACAGGTTGCGAGTTTGGCCAGGGTTTTTGGGTATTTTATCAAAAAATACTATTTTTTTGGGTTTTTGAAGTCATACATACAGTGCATGAGATCGAAAACCCAGCTTTTGGATGCTTAAAACTATGCAAAGAGAGTCAGTGAAAATGATGATGGTGGAAATAATCAAACATTGACAAGAAAAGTTCATCAAAACTGAAGATTTTGGTTCAGAAGTACAGTTTTGAGTTTCAGTTTTTTTCTTTGGGGTTTTTGGGTTTTGGCAAGTTTTGGTCTAGGTTTGCAGGTTCTAGTACCCCCAAAGCCCCTCTCCAAAATCTCACCTGACATCTATTGTGAGGCAGGTTTCATTTTGTAATGACAATGTAAAAGATATATTGTTGATATTTAATTAATGCTTTCATCAAATTCTTCCTGATTTAAGGAACAGTGTCCTGATGCCCTTTCTTTTAGGGATTGTATTTATTTAGGATCCTTGTATTCTGGACTGTACAAGTTATGATCATTTTCTATCTATAGTATACATATACACACTTATTCATTTGATTTCTCTTTAACACAATTGTAGTGCAACAACACACACTGATCTTGTAATCAGAGCAAAAGAAAGAGGTATTCCATATAAGGTAATACACAATGCTTCAATACTCAATGCAGCTGGAAGTTGTGGGCTACAGGTACGTATTTAGACTTTATAGAAGAACAATTTCTTTATCCCTAAGATTTGTAAAAGCTTCCAAGCAATGTTATGCCCATGCCTTCTCTTTTCCTTGTGATATTTCCCATTCTGGGGAGGGTACTTAATATATATTCATCATGCAGGTATATGCTTTTTCTGTAGTTATTTTTCTGAATTTCTTCTCATGTTTAGTATAGAGAGAACTTTTATTCTACAGTTTGGTGTCTCAGTTGGTTGTTCAATTTTGTAGAGCAAGTTGTCATTTCAAAACTTTTATGTGATTTGTATACCTTGTGGTGTTCTTTTCCATGAGTTTTTTTGGAATTCTCTGTCTTTCAGAGGAAAATTTATGGAGCTGGGTGAAACATTTTTTGATAAATGCAACACCATCCTAATATGGTAAAAGTATTCCACCAGCTTCTCACAGAATGAATATCTGCAACGCATTCCTTTCATTCTTCATCTCAGATTTGTTTCAAAATCACAATCAATGCTATTTTATTCATTTTCAACCTTTACTTTCAATGAAACTTCCACAACAGCTATCAATAGTTTTTTCCATTTGCAGCTGTACAATTTTGGAGAAACGGTGTCTATTGTAATGTGGGAAGATAACTGGAAACCGGACAGTTTTTATGATAAAATTCTAGGAAACAAGGTTCGCGGCCTACATACATTATGTCTTCTTGGTGAGTATTATTATATCACACTTAGATTCCACTGTTTATCAAAATATAAGATAAACCTGTAGCTGAAGAGAAAACTGTTAAACCTGCAAGACAGTCAAGTAATCACTTACCAGCAACGTTATTATACCGAATTATTCCACCAGATAATTTTTGGTGAAATAATTTGGTATAATAAACGTTGTTGGTAAGTGATTACTTCTTGCAGGTTTAACAGTTTTCTTTCCAGTTACTGTTGTTCTTTTACGGGAGTTGATAGTGTTTCCCTACAGGTTACAAGTTTATTGTATGCCCATGGGTTTATTATGATGAGTCCGCTATTTAAGGCTAATTTAACGTCCCATCGTTTCTTGCCATAGCTTCTTCATTTCTCGAGGCTCTATCTTATTTAACTACCTCCCTCGTGCTGTCTGCCACAAAAGCATTGCAGGAAACATGCCTCTCAATGCTCTGGGGCCTAGTTATGGGGCGTACCCACTCTCTGTTTCTGCTGGACTTTTGTCAGCCTTATGTATTTCCACTTTCTCAAAAAATCGCCCAAATTGATTGGCTGTTTTCCAGCCGAATTCTACCAAAAACAAATTTACGTGCAGTTTAAGACACAGTGCAAAATTCATTATATGACATGGCTGGTGGAGGAGAAAAATTTTTGCAAAAAATCTGCTCGTCCCGTACGAAATTATCGTAAAAAGACCAATTGCCCTGACACTCCTTCCTTAAAGTCTGTATCTGCCCCGTATTCATGAGAGACAGTTGTTGTATACCATCGATGAATATCCAAAGACCATAACTCAATAGACCTCTTAGCTATACAGCAAAAGAGCCTGGATCGAGCGTTATTTTTATACATTTTTATACACGAGGTTCGATCGAGTGGCGTTAGAGCTTCTATCACAATTGTGCACATTCGAAAATTCTACAAAATATAGCAGAGTATCGTTCGATTGAGATTCTTTTTCAGAATAGCTAAAAGGTCTATTCTTGATCTTACAAGACTTCCTCAACGAAAAAAATTGACTTGAAGATGAAGAGCTAGGACTGGTGAATAGTTTTTGCAAACTACTGACAAGAAAATATTGCGTCACTTAATGCACATCCTTCAAAGCCTCCGATACTTTTAGTGCTGGTAAGACAGCGAGAAAAATCACAAAAATGCTTCAATTTGGCTTCTAACTAGAATTTGAATCACTTAAATTGGTGAAGTACTGTTGGTGCTATGAGTTTTCAAAAGTGGGAACTTTTTTCAGGCTCTTCCCGTATATGATTTATTTAAGAATTCTTTGACAGCAAAAAGTTTCTGCAAGATTTTATGGACATCACGACAAGCGAAGGCTTTTCCATCAGAATGTACGAGATTTCTTGAGAGTGAGTGTCATACAAAATGGCGCAGAAGGCCGTCTGTAGTCAGTTTCTAGATATTTCTTTTACAGAAAGAGTTAAGATCTTTACATCCACAGATATCAAAATGAAAGAACAGAGTGTCGAGAACATGATGAGGTTTGTAACTTTATTTTCAAACCTTTTTATGCTCACAGAGTGAGCATATGGGGAGAAATGGTCCCAGGACGGGAGAGCCTGTCTTCTGGTGTTCCAGTTGTTGTATTAAACAGTAACTGTTTTTAATCGATTTTCGTGAACTGGACTTTTGATGGGTTTGGTTTGCCTTACATGTTTCATTATGGGTAGGCGAATTGTTTTTTGTTTTTATGAAACTTGTATCCATTTTATTCCCTCTAAGGTCGTTCGAGGCGTTGACTTTTGCAGATTGATAATATAAACAAATCGTAACACAATAGGTCTAAAATACTGTGCTTTATGGGTATGTGTTTGTATGCATCGCCAAGAGTTACCTAAAAGCTTCCTTTTCCTTTTCGCCAAGGACCAAGATACACCTTTTTACTTGAGGGGGCCATGGGCAAACCGGTAGCCAAGTGAAGCGAGCCAAAATCTTGAAGGGGGTCTGGGGTACTCCTTTGGAGGAATTTGAGACCACGCTCTACGGATTGGCTTAAACCAATGCTATTTTCTCCTTAATACAAATTGACATTACAGGTCAATCTACGTTGGGATGTACACATCCCCAAAAAAACCAAAAGAGCTCAATTTACTCAAAGGCCATTGCCGAGCTAATAGCATCATGTTTCTGCATAAGAACGCGGAGTACTTACCTGATATTCTGAAACACTAAATTGATGAAAAATAAAAATTTACTGCAGCAACTACTGAAAATTTTTGAGGGGGCCATGGCCCTCCTGGACGTTCCAGTATCTCGGTCCTTGCTTTTTGCCAGGATCAAGTTTTAGAATTAAATGTAAAATTGCTCCACTAATCTTTAGCGTACTGATCTATTACTTTGCTTTGATGCATACCATTTACCTGACTGAACCAATCGGCTATTGCTTATATCATTTGCTTGTCACCGGCCTCTTCCCATCGAGAAATCTGTGTAGGATTCTGATTGAGCGTCAAAACTACGAACAACTTAAAGGCCGGATACTAACTTTTGATTGTGGTAGATCTCGATCCCAAAAAATCTTAACTTGTGGGGTGAGTGGCTGAGTGGCTTATACAGTCTTCGTCAGGTGACTAAAGTTAATTAAGCTCGGTCGACTAAGGTCAAACTCCGGATGGATGACCTCGGAGCCTGACCTTACAACTCACCTAGTCGTCCTTCGGAAGGGATGTTAAAGTAGGGGTCCCATGCCTGGATGTGGCATGCACAGTGGGCCTAAAGTAGCTTCCAGTAGCTAGAAATTTTGACAAGCACACTCAAAACAAATCAAAAAACAAACAAAGCAAAACAAATCTTAGTTGGCAGTCGTCAGCCAGAACTTCTACTTCCGTACCTTTGAAGTACTCAACAGCAGCTGTCGTAGGTTGTGATCCATGATACTGCAAAAAAACTTATGAATGTATTTGCCGAATTTGAGCGTCGTCAAACGAGCCTTTGAGAAGGCCAGTGCACTCAAGACATATTACTGAGAGTCCCTTGTTTGCATATGCCCGTTTGACTCAATCATATTGCTTTGCAGGGATGCAAGAGACGTAGGTAATTAGTCTTAAGTGTAAGTTCAAAGATTACAGTTTGTCATTATGGCGTCAAATTATGCGTGTTCTGCAATTTGACGTTTCCTGTATAAAACTATTGGCAACGTAACATTTTACGTCAAATTAGATAGGCGCGCAAAACGTAAACAACTAAGTTGCTTAGGCCATCTTCACTTTCTTTATGCGTTGTTGCTGAAAGGAAGTACCCTTGAGTTCGTGAAGTTTTTCAAGGATTCATACGTGCCCGCTAGAGCTTATCTAGCACAGAATCGCTTACATTCGTAGAAATGGATCTTTCTTCGAGTAGTTCGAGAATCATGGACCGTTCTGAAAGTGTTTCGAAAGTACCGAATCTTGCCGCAAGCAGTTCGAGAATTATGGATCTTTCTGCGAATAGTTCGAGGATGTTTGACCGCTCTTCGAGTAGTTTAAAAGACGTGAATCTCCATGAATACTTTTCAAGGATCATAGATCCCTCTCGGAGTAGTTCAAGATCAGTGAACGTATCTGCAAGCAGTTCAAGAATGATGGACCTCTCAGCGAGTAGCTCAAGAACATCAAGCCTTGCTGCAAGCAGTTCGATGACGATCAAGCCCTCTGTGAGTGTTTCTGAAGTACCGGGTCTCTCTGCAAGCAGTTCAAGGATGATGGAGCCCCCTGCCGATAGTTCAAAAGCATCAAACCTCGCTACAAGCAGTTCAATGACGATCAAGCCCTCTGCAAGTGTTTCCAAAGCACCGAGCCTCTCTTCAAGCAATTCAAGAGTGATGCAGCCCTCTGCGAGTGTTTCGAAAGCAAAAAACCTCTCTTCAAGCAGTTCAAGAATGATCGAACCTTCGGTGAGCAGTTCAAGAGTAACGAAGCCAGGAAAGAGCCCTGCGGGACTTCGAGTCCAGGCAATCAAGTCGAATGCTTTGTCAGAGAAGAACCGATCAGAGAAGAACGGAAAGAGTACATTGAGTCGCGAGAATAAGATCAAATTAATCAAGTTGCTGGAAATAAGAAGAGCACAACGCTTGAAATCTGCTGAAATGAAAAACAACAGCAGCGTCCAAATAGATAGTGGAGTTTCTAGCCAGAAGTCATTTGAGCGAGTCTGTAAGTTTTAAATCTCTTTATTAATACTTCAAATCGTTTGTTTGAGCTCGTTTATTGTGAGCATGAACTTTGAACATGAATTCGTTCATTATCTTTTGAGGCCTTCGAAACAGTTTAGTGATTAAAATAGTTAGGGACTAAAATCGCAATCTGTAAGTTTCTTACTCTCTTTTGTTACGTCAAATTGTTTTGTTCCTGCAAGCCTAATGTCAACTTGAAGTTCGACGTAACCTTTCAGGCTTTGGAAACACTTTGATGTGGGCTGACTAGGGACTGAACTCGGCTTTTTTCATTGGAAGTATTTAAAAGTTGTGTTATGGCTAAAACATGCTAGTTAATAGGAATAGAAGTTGATTTTCGTTTGTTGATATTTCAGTTCCGGATGCCATTCAAGAAGGAATAATGGACTGTATTCGTGACATGAAGCTATTGCTTGTTGAGATCCCCCGTCTACGAGAATTATACCAGCCACTTAATGAAGGATTGGAGAGTCTAGAAGATGAAAATGTGCTGCCTCTTGCCCGTCAAGTATTTAAAGCATACAAAGAATTGATGACATTGGCTGAAGAAAATTCTGAATCTGATCTGGAGTACCCAATTTTAGCGGAAGAGCAGATCTACGAGCATTGGACCGATGGATACAGAAAACCGGACGATAAACCGTCATATGTTGGCACTGAAATGCACGAAAATGTAGGCATGAAGTTCAAAGGGTATGTGCAAGCACTAGAGGAAAGAAAAGCAAGTTACAAGCAGAAAATTCGCTCTGCTCTCGCTGATCTGGCCTCTTCGGAAGCGGAGAAATTGGCTGCTGCAAAGGAGATAATGGCAAAATTTGATCCTAGCAAGAAAGAGAGCAATGAAAGCGATAAGAAAGAAGAGTTTATGAAACTGGCCAGAGCAGAAGTGAATAAAGAAACGCTTTTTGAGCATGATGAACTTGATGATCCAGCAAAACGACGAGACAGTCTCCGTTTTCGTAAAGAATCGTTTATTGATTCTTCGGAATTGATGAAGGTTAGTTTTCACAGATAACGATTTTTTTATAAAGATTTTATGTTTTGATGAATGTAACTGAAGATAAGGAAAAGTCCACTTGCGAAAGTAGAAACTACGGATGTCCAGAAAAAGTGTACCTCATTTAAGTGGCTCCTGTGGAGGAGATGTAGTTGTAATTGTCACAGATTTACACAGCTGTATAGAATAAGCTTGAACTTTAAATTTGAGACCTTGTTTGAGTCAGTCTGACAAGTGGTTACTGATTTTATTGGCAGAAGAGAGGCCAGAAAGTACCGGGTGAGCCAGAAAAAAGTTCCCACTTTTGAAAATTCATAACACCAAGACTGCTACACGGATTTGAATCATACAAATTGTAGTTAAAAGTCGAAAGATCAAAGTATTTTTGTGATTTTTTCCCTGTCCTACCAGCACTACAAATATTGGTAAATTCAACTTTATAAAAATTTGATGGTTGCAAAATCACGGAAAAAGGGCCTAAAACATTGATCAAACAGTAAGGATTCTATTCAAATCGAACAATAGGCCATGGGTGTTTCACCTCCCTCAAGAGTTATAAGACATCGATTTTCAAGCGAGTATGAAAGATTTTCAATGCCAAGGAAATTAATGCCTAGAGGATATCTCTCAACCCATGAGAAGTTGCGTTTCCTTCATTATTCTGTGCGCGAGGTCATTTATGCATTGATCGATGTTTTGGGCCGTTTTTCAGTAATCAATGAACCATGAAATTTTTGTAAAGTTGAATTTATTTATATTTGTAGTGCTGACAGGACAGCAAGAAAAATGACAAAATTACTTTGATCTTTCGGCTTTTAACTAGAATTTGAATGATTCAAATCCGTGAAATAGCCTTGGTGTTATGAATTTTCAAAAGTGGGAACTTTTTTCTGGCTCACCCGGTAGTTGTTTCGAAAATGGCACTTCTATTGTTTTCCAGCTTGTCATGATATTTTAAATTTTCAAATACAGGGTTCTAGCGTTTTGTTTAAACTTTTTCTATATTTTTAAAAGGATTGATAGTCTGGTTGATCAATAAGACAGCAATGCGAACTAGAAATGCAGAGAGAATTTGAATACGACGCTGGAACCCTTTCTTTCCAAAATTACTTTATTTTGACATTACTCGAGAACACTAGAAGTGCTGTTTTTGAAGAGACCACCTATTGTTGCCTTTCATCCGCTATAAATCAGAGACCACTTATCACAA
The DNA here is from genome assembly GCA_964020215.1 of Aurelia sp. 3 sensu Dawson et al. (2005). Lineage (NCBI taxonomy): Eukaryota > Metazoa > Cnidaria > Scyphozoa > Semaeostomeae > Ulmaridae > Aurelia > Aurelia sp. 3 sensu Dawson et al. (2005). The sequence continues at coordinate 8,036,193 of OZ026586.1, forward strand.
TGACTCAAACAAGGTTACAAACTCTAAGTTGAAGCCTGACCTATCCAACTGTGTAAGATAGAGACAATCAGAGCTATAGCTCCTTCACAGCAGCCATGCAAACATGGCACAATTTTGTTGGGGCACCCTGTAAATGAAAATTTTATGCTATAATTGTGTGACTGCAACTAATATAGGAGCAGTGTGTCATTATTCTATGTTCAACAGTGATAGGTGCTGCACAAAAAGATGCTCTGTTTGTGTAGCTGCCGTGCAGAAGGAAGGAACTGCAACGTACCTTGTCTCGTTTTCCTCCATAAAGTTGCACAGATCAATAGGCCAGGCTTCAACGTAGAGCTTGAAACTTTGTATGAGTGAATTTGACAAGTTATTCCTGATTTACGGCACGAGAAAGTCATAAAAGAATACTTCAAAAGAATGTTCTGTTTATGACAGTTTCTTTTTTACACTTAATTGTCAGTGATTCCACATCATGTCTGAATATCACAAGGCCATTCAAGTCTTCTCCTTTATTTTGAACCCAGGGAGGAACTTCCTATTGATATGTGATGGGGGGATCGCACACAGCATATTTTTGAAAAATCCAACAATTTGCTGAACTTAGGACAGTGTTAGATCCCAGGAATATTCTCATTGCTTTACAGTGAATAAAACTAAAGATTTTACAGTTTTTCTGCACCTGCACTGCATTATTTTGGTGAAACATTCAGCTTAGCACTCACCTTGTCAAATTTTCTCATCGACAACCAAAAAAATATACAGATTAAGCTGCAAGTTAGCGTGCGCAAAGGTATAATGAGCATCATTTCCCAAACCCAAAAATTGTCTGAAGCCCCGTCACCTACTAATAGGGAGTCCAGCAGGGATTTCTAATTAAATCTTTGGTACGAGAAACTATTGAATGCATTCCTCTTTCAGGCTAAAAGTGAGAATAATGCAAGTATTGCAAACTTTGCCGAAATCAAAGCCAATCCGTCTTCAGCTGAGACACTCGCCGTTAAAGATTACATCAAGCAATTTGAGAATCGTGCCGCTGAAGTGCCCGTCAAAAGCAGCTGCACTCAAATTAGTCCATCTCAGATCAATGCTCCGTCCATTGTTGATGATATTGAGCACTGTGACAATCCTGTCTCCCAGGAACCAGTTACTGTAAGTGCAACTGATGTCAGTCCATCTGCCGCAGCCTCCGTTGAGCACTGTGACAGTGTTGTCACAGAGAAACCTGTCAACTTCATCCCAACTGTCAGTATATCTCAAGTTGATGCCCCAGGTCTTGTTGATGACACTGATAATAGCAAAAGTCTTGTCACCGAGGATCCAGATACTGTCAGCCCAAATGATGTCAGCCCATCGCAAGTTGACGTGCCACCCCTTGTTGATGACACCAAGTATTGTAACAATCCTGTCACCGAGGAACCAGTTACTGTCAACCTAAATGATGTCAGCTCATCGCAAGTTGACGTACCACCCCTTGTTGATGACACCAAGCATTGTGCCAATGCTGTCACCGAGGAACCAGTTACTGTCAACCAAAATGATGTCAGCCCATTGCAAGTTGACGTACCACCCCTTGTTGATGACACCAAGCATTGTGCCAATGCTGTCACCGAGGAACCAGTTACTGTCAGCCCAAATGATGTCAGCCCATCTCAAGTTGACGTATCAGCCCTTGCTGATGACACCAAGTATTGTAACAATCTTGTCACCGAGGAACCAGTTACTGTCAGCCCGAATGATGTCAGTTCATCTCAAGTTGACGTACCAGCCCTTGTTGATGACACCAAGTCTTGTAACAATCCTGTCACCGAGGAACCAGTTACTGTCAGCCCAAATGATGTCAGTCCATCTCAAGTTGAAGTACCAGCCCTTGTTGATGACACCAAGTCTTGTAACAATCCAGTCACCGAGGAACCTATCGATGCCAGTTCCTCTGAGTATGACACCTGCAATGAAGGAACTGTTAGCCCACCCCAAGTTAACTCCACCGAAGATGCAGAGGATCCTGCCACAGAAGCAAGTAGCGAGAGTGTTGCCGTTCCAGGGAAGAAGAAAAGAAGGCGAAGAGGTAAAAGAAGAAAGGCGTCCATTCAAGCTGTCATTCCCGAATCTGATGGCACTGAAGACTGGGACAAACCTGCCACAAATAATCAGATTACTGTGACAAACAACCCCTTTGAAAGTGCCAAAACCCAGCATATGGTGGCTAGTTCAAGTCTCATTGCTGTTGGAACCCCTCCCTTTTCGAGAGAAAGTAAGATTGGGAAAATTCTTCCACCACCAACCCACTTGATGCCACATACAGCTATTCAGAGCAAAGAGGACTCGAGGAATCCTTCCACCACAAAGCCACTTGCTGTCATAAGCAGCCATGCAGTAGGAACCAAGCCCCAAGATATTGATGCCACTGTAAGTTTCACAGCAGTTAACACTTCGTCCTCTTCTGTCTGCGCTGAAGATTGGGACGATCCTTCCACATGGCCAACGGACACAACTGAACAAAGTGACGAGAACATCGCTGCCCCAGAGAAGAAAAAGAGAAGACGACGAGGGCGAAGAAGAAAAGCTGCCAGTGTGACTAACCTCCCGGAGACTGACGGCACAGAAGACTGGGACAATCCTGCGACAGCCGAGCAAGATACTGTCACCAGCAACTCTGCTGATGATCCAGAAAGCACACAAATTGATGCTACTCTGAGTCATGTTGTGGTACCAACTATTTCTGTTCATGATGTCAGTGAAGATTGGGACGATCCTGCAACTTGGCCAGTTGACACAACCATACTAGGTGATAACAACATTGCTGCTCCCGAGAAGAAGAAAAGAAGGCGAAGAGGAAGAAGGAGAAAGGCATCCACTGGGACTAGCATCCCCGACACCAACGAGCCTGAAGACTGGGATAACCCTGTCACCATAGATGAAATGCCAGCTGATAAATCAGCCATTAGTAGTTGTATATCCACACCTAGTCAAATGCTGTTATCAACTAGCCCTACAGAGCAACCACGAAATGAGCCCACTAAAACCCAAGAGCAATGCAGTGACAGCAGCAACGAGATCGTCGACGTATCCCCGGGAGAGACAGTTGAGGAAGTTGCCAATGATGAACAGGCTTCCAATGGACAAAGACGCAGACGATGGAAAAAGAAGGCTACGTCAGTCGAAAATGGCACCGTCGTTGATTCCAGTGATGAAACTAGTACCGAGAGGGAAGATGTGCCTAAACCACGTGCAGCAGCAAAGCCCCGTGTCCATTTTGGAGAGCCACTCGTTGTTGATGTGAATGTACTAAGCATGCCTCGTGGAAGTGAAGAATCGATCATAGAAGAATGTCATGATTCGGTAATATCATCTACAAATGAAGATCGAAAGCAAGTACGTACTGAGGAAGCCAGCTTGGCTCTACAACGTGGAGATAATAATGATGTGGATGGTACAATTTTAGAGAAAATGAAAGCGGAAGGTGCTCAGACTGGCAAGAAAAAGAAGAGGCACAGAGGGAAAAGAAGAACGAAGAAAACAGAGGAAGTACTCTGTCTTCCAGAAAAAGAGCTAGAAAACCAGCAAGGAGGCATGGTTGCAGCAAGGAGCCTGTGCAATTTTTCTCCCATGTGGTCAAAAGATGCAGTTGTGGCTGAAAAAGCAATGAATTCGTATCCTGTCTCTACTCTGTGGACAGGAGATGCAGAAACTGACCCGAACGAGGAAGATGAAGAATCAAAGAATACGGGCCCCGTATCTGTTCATGCAGAAAAAGTTCAAAGAACAATTAGATTGATACAGGCGGCACAGGCAAAAGTTGTACCAATGAATGAAATGCCAGATTCAAAGAAGATCTTCTACGTCGATCCTCTTTGGTCGGAGAAGAAAGAAAAAGTTAAAAAAGCAATGAATGCGTACCCCATCTCATCTTTATGGGCAGATGAGGCAGAAATCAAAACACACGACAACTGTGAAGATTTAGAGGATCCTACGAATATCTCACCACCTTCGACAACAGAAATAGGAATTGCTGAAAAGGCCATGGCCGAAGCAGATGATCCAAGCAGTCCTCTTTCTGCTGGTGCCATTGCCAACGTTGAACAGGTTGTTGAGGTCATTGACTCTAGTTCCGGTAGCCCCGAAGGAGAAAAGGCTAGAGTCGAGCCCCATGTTTCAGACGATGCAACCCCTGCTTCCAAGGAGATTCAAGCCACAGCTTCAGTGCTAGAGTCAAAGCCTGGAAACTGGGATGAGAGCTCCGACGAAAGTGTTTATGAAGAGGGTACCTTTGCAGCAGCCTTTGCAGCACAGTTGAAGGAGGTGTTTAGGAAACAGGATCAAAGAACCGCTGTAATCATTGAATTAAAAGAAAAAGTCAGAACGTTAGAAGCAGAGGTAAGCTTTAATTTATGGTGGTTCCTGTTGATTGGTTTATTTATTGATTGATTGATTGATTATTTTGGTTTATCCATTTATCGATCGATCGATCGATGAATCGACTGTGCAGACTACAAATGCTACCTTTTAACTACGTGAAGCTATTTGAAACTGAAGAAATATGTAGAACTATTAAAGGCTGGTTTGTTAGAAAATTCTTGGCAAATTCACTGTAAATTTTCAATGGCCAGACATATTCCATACAGGGTGCGGTGACTTTGCATTTTGGTCAAGTTTGATAAATCAAAACATTGTTTGATAGAGAGGAATGCATGTTTCAAGCACCTACTGGTAAAGATAAACGTGCAGCAGTGAGAAATTGTTTATCTTAGATTTTATTACTCAGTTAATTGTTAATTGTTCTGTTCCTAGTAGGCCAATGGAAAGTAGCTAATTTAAGAAGATGCCTGGTACCGTAAAAGCTCTTTTAAGCTCCCTCGCTATTAAGCCATCTCTCTATTAAGCCCCCTCTCTAGAAAGCCCTCCCCTTTGAACCAAAACTTTAAATAGGCCCCCTCTGTATCAAGCCCCCCTCACTTAAATCGAATTCCAGAAGTTACCAAATCGTTTACATTTATCTAGCCTAGAAAAGTTGGCATGTTTATTTTGATATGCTCTGGGATAACACTGTGTCAATTATATGTATTTTAATCGCAAAGTTGTATGTTGAGTCCGCAAAATATGGGGTAAAATACTGATAAAGCTACCATACCGGTGAGCCAGAAAAAAGTTCCCATTTTTGAAAATTCATAACACCAAGATTACTTCATAGATTTGAATCATTCAAATTCTAGTTAAAAGCCGAAAGATCAAAGTATTTTTCTGATTTTCCTCATCGCTGTCCAACCAGCACTAGAAGTATTGGTAAATTCAACGTTGCAAAAATTTTATGGTTGCAAAATGACGGAAAAAGGGCCTAAAACATTGATCAAATCGTAAGGACTCTAACTGGCATTCCACCTCCCTCTAGTCTGATAAAACATCGATTTTCAAACAAATGCTAAAGATTTTCAATCCCATGGCAATGGATGTACAGAGGATATCTCTCATCCATGAGAAGTTACATTTCCTTCATTATTTTGTGCGAGGAGTCATTTATGCTTTGATCGATGTTTTAGACCATTTTTCAGTCATTTTGCAACCATGAAATTTCTGTAAAGTTGAATTTACCTATATTTGTAGTGCTCGTGAGACAAAGAGAAAAACCACAAAAACAATTCAACCATTTGTCTTTTCACTAGAATTGCATCATTCAAATCTGGGAAATACTCTTGCTTTTATGAATTTTTAAAAGTGGGAACTTTTTTCTGGCTCACCCGGTATATATTCGTGTATTCTTACTTTGTGAATAAGCCCCCCTCTAGTAAGCCCCCCTCTGGAGTGTCAAAAATTAATTAAGCTTCCTGGGGGCTTAATAGAGCTTTTTACGGTATGTCAGAAAAATGTTTAGATGTTTAAAAGCCTATTACTAAGCTGTACAAATATAACCAGTTGTTTTGGAATCCAATGAGTACTTTGAAATGTACAGGCTTTCCGGAGGGGGGACTACTTGACCTAAATTTGCACGGGGATTTGCCAACGAAAGATTTTTTCTTTACCCGGCTCCAGAATTTTTGCCTTTAAGTGATATCCGATTCTAGAAAAAATTGGTGAAAAGTTACCCTCGACCTGTTTTGACAACCGGCTCCAACAAATAGCCTTCTTTTGATACCCCGTTCTAGAAAAAGTAGGTGAAAACGATACCCTGAAAAACGGCACATCCCCGTTGGAGAAATACTCTAAGTATCCCCCCCCCCCCGTGAGGCTTTCTAATATCTGAACTTTTTTGACGGGTGAAGGATCTTTTCACCAACAGTGCCTCATCAACAAGCAGAAGCTTGTTAATTTTTCATTTGTAACACTTAGAATTTCATTGTTTTTCTTTGCAGAAACGCCAGAGTCAAAGCAATATTGTTACCGTAAGTGACGCTGAAGACAGTGGGATGAACATAACTGTCGAAAGTGATGCTGAAGAGAATAGCATCAAATTGAATGTAACTTCTGACGGTGAAGCTAAGGAAAGTAACATCGTCAAGGAAAACATTAAATGAATTTAGTAATTTAACTTTGGACAAAAAAGTAATTGAATGGCTTGATATGTGAATTTGAACTCTTAAATTTTGTTCGTTTGTGTGTCTGTTTGTCTGTGGTAGATTAGAATTCCAAATCATATTAAATTTTGTATCAAAAATCCCGGCTTTTGAATGTATGATATCTATTTTTATGTTAATATGTGTGATAAAATGATAGCATGTTTGTCTTCACTGTGTTTCATCTGCACATCAGAACAAGACTCATGACGTAAGTCCCTCTAACTTTCGCTTGTTGTTGTTGTTGTTGTTGTTGTTATCGCTTCAGTTGTTGTAGCGACAAGTCTGCAGGGGGGAGCGAAACAAGAGAATTTTGGAATGAGTCTACATCAGAACTTTATGTTACTTTGGTGTTGTGGCTGAGTCAGAAAACTTGGAATATTGTTTGAAGAGGGTAGTTTGTAGTGGTGAGAGGCATGGGAACTACCGGGCGACCCAAAAAAAGTGACCCGATGCAATCTATTATTGAAAAATAAGTAAGAAACCGATCGGAATGTTTCAAACGTTGTTCTGTTGCTAAAAGACTAGCCTACGTTATGAGTATTTTTTGCAATTTTTTCCGGCTCGGTAAATATTACAAATCAAGGATTTTGAGGAAAAGAGCATGTCAGAAATCCTTAAAAAGTCGTCAAAAACATGGGATCGATTTACAGCCACTTCAGATCTTAAAAACAACGTGGAACGTGTTTTATTTCAGGCTGGGAATAGGCAACTCAGTCAAAAGTTTCCAGAGAAAGTTTATAGTCCCCAGGTACCTAAGAATTGGGAATGAAAACGTTCCCTGTAAACTCATTGAATTTGAAAGGAATTCAACTTTCCATGCAATTCAAGAATTCTTTATAGAAAAGCAAAAGTATCCTTGTCCCTTGAGACAAGAATATCTTAGGTATCTAGGGACTATAAACTCGTTCTGAAAACCTTCTACTGAGTTGCCTATTCCCAACCTGAAGTAAAACACGCTCCACATTGTTTTGAAGATCTGAAATGGCTGTAGATTGATCCAACGTTTTTGACGACTTTTTGAGGATTTCTGGCATGCCATTTTCCTCAAAATCTTTAATTTGGAAAATTTACTGAGCCGAAAAAAATTGCAAAAAATAATCCAAATGTAGGGTAGTTTCTTAGCGACGGAACAACGTTTGAAGCATTTCAATCGGCCCCTAACTCGTTTTTCTATAACAGATTCCGCCGGGTCACTTTTTTTTGGGTCACCCGGTACTAACAATTCAATTCAATGGAGCAAAACTTAGACGAAAATCATCAGTCTAGGGAACTACCGGGTGAGTCAATAAAAAGGCCGGCGTTTGAGAAAATGCTGCTCCCTGAATACCATCGCAATGGTATTGAAAAGTGTCTTGTTTTATTCCCGACATGTCCAGTTAACTTCATTAATTTACCCGGCTTTAATCGGCCATTCCTTCCCGTCAAAATGGGGGATTGTTTGCATAAAGCCCCTTTCGAAAATCTGCAAGAACGAGTTAAAACAACAAGCAAGGATCAAGTTATTCAGGCTAAGAGGAAAACTTTTTCATTCCCCTAGAGGATAGCATATGCTAAAGCATGCTCAAGTCATCGCTGTGAGGTAAACATATTAGGGAAATTTGCTCATAATTTTAGCACGTTTTTGATGATTTCTCGAAAGGAATGTTTTTTTTAAATCCCTTGCAAAATCTAGACGAGGTGACCGATTTCAGCCATGAAGAATTCTAAAGATAATTGAACATCTTAGCTATTCAAACAGATATTGCAAAATATCATCATTGCTTAAATTCTCAGGGAATAGACCGAATCGGCTAAGGTTTTTTACCCATTTCAATTCATGTGACCATACCCTTGGGAAGTTTAAGTATTGTCCTACTTTTTTCACACATGGCACAACTTTGCATGGCGCGAAATATGTAGGAAAAATCAAAAGATATTTTATCAAGAGATTGATCACATGACTTGAAATGGGTGTAAACAAACCTTAGCCGATTCCGTCTATGGTAGCCATTCAAAAGCCGGGCTTTTTGACTCACCCAGCAGCTTGAAAGGAACGTTAATTGCTCAACTGTACTCCTATCTTCTGTATTTTCGAGGCAGTGTTCCAAATGTTATGACATTAATATATCATAAGCCGGACATATAATAATAATAATAATAATAATAATAATAATAGTAATAATAATAAATAATAATAATAATAATAATAATAATAATGATAATAATAATAATGATAATAATAATAATAATAATAATAATAATAATAATAATAATGATAATAATAATAATAATAATAATAATAATAATAATAATAATAATAATCACTTTATTTACAGTTGGATAACAATGTAGCTTGCGCAAAACGTACAAACTAATAAATACCAACTAAGCATAGGGCTCGAATCTTTGACAAACTTTGACAAACTAGACATTCGAAGCATAGGGCTCGAATCTTTGACAAACTTTGAAATCATATGCGTAAAATGTTATTGCCTAATTCTTTGAACTGAATTGATTGAAATGAGCTTTAGGTCGTTTGCTATAATTCTAGAAAGAGCATTTTTAATATGATTATTATTTTGGAATCACAGCATTCTTACGTTTTATGAATGGTTGCATCAGAGGAGGTGTCTGAAGCTTTGACAAACAGTAAAAGCCCCATAAAATCTGAACTGATTGAGGAAAGTTAAAATGACCAATACAAGAAACCCTCAGTTTTTGAAGATCTACAAAACGGTAGCAAGCAGAAGTCAGTAGCTTTTATGGTTTACGATTTAGCAATTTGATGACGTCACAACTTAAAAACTAGCAAAAACCGTAAAATGCTGTAACGCTTATAATATTGATGATATAAAAAATGCTCTTTCTGGAAATATGGCAAATAACTTAAAGTTCTCTTCGATCTACGACACATTCAATTTCAAAGTTGTACAATGATTCGAGCCTTATTCTGACATTCGACAGACTTGAGAACTGCATCAACTACAACCATCATGAACAATCTACCTTGCTTCGTCAAGGGTGTTAGGACACGGATGTTTTAATTGATTATTTATTTACCTTGTTTTGATCCATGTGTCTTGTTTTGTTGTCTTGTTTTCTGTTCTGTTTCGTCTTCAACTGAGTGTATTAGGCCCAACCGCTCTCCAGTTGTTCGAATAGAGTTCCCTTGTATTTCTGTGTCTTAGTGCACCTTCGCACAAGATAGGTTTTAAAACCGAAAAGCCACAGGAAAATCCTCGTCATTTTGTTTGCAAAATACCAGGATGATATATAGAAATATAGCGGTATCTGATCTCTGAAAGGTCACAGTTGTATGAGAGATCTAAGTTGAGCTGAATAAATGTAATAGAAATTGTCTCATGGCTGATATGGTGTTTAGAAAGACATGTCATTTGACGAAAAGTTCTGTGATTCAATCTCATTTCGGAAACATAGTAAGGCTCGTACCTTTCTTTACTTCTTGCAAACAAAATGACACCATCACCCAATCATACAAAATAGTGGATAACGCAAAAATGAAGCAAAGTATCTCAAATTATAAAGGACATTCTTTATCATTCAAAAGTGCTATTCGTTTGCATCAACAAAAATTTTCGCTTCAGATCACCTTTAAAGATTTGACACTTGCAACAAGTTCGGTTGCTGTAAGTAAAATTTCTTTTAAACTTTTCCGAAAGCATCCAGCAAGGATTCTCGTTAAAAAGCAAGTTTCCATTGGGAAATGAATTGTAAAAGCAAATCAAAAGAGTTTATAAAAATTCTGCGCGTTTTAGCCAATGCATCAAGCCACAAAACCAATGAAGGGAAGACTGGGAGTTCGATCAGATTTTCTATTCTATTTCCAGAGGCAGAAAAGTGTATGAACCTCCTAGGTTTCTCACTTGCTCACAGGCAGTGAAACAACTCTTGGAAGTGGCAGACAAAAGACTCAAAGATGGCAAGGAGACAAGTAAGAAAATTGTTGAATACTATCAGGAAATGCTCCCTTGTTAGGCAAGTAGAACAGGTAGGAATATTTTGATTTTCATAATCTTTTTATTCTTAAATCTTGATTGGTTGAACTTAGGCAGGACATGGACACCTGGACGCATTGATAACCTTGCAGAAAAGTAAAGAAAAATGCAAAGTCCCTTCCATCGAGGACATATCAGAAAATAACTAGCAATGAAAAATCCCCAAATTTGTTGTGCCTTTTTTGCAGTTTTATTCTTTGAAATAGCTTTAAATGTTATACCAAATTATTACACCAAATACCCGTTTCGTCGCACACTCCTCAGTTTGGTTTATACAAAGAATAGATAAATGACACATCATGGTTGTTTTATACGTAACATAACAAAAGACATCTGAGTATCACGTGAACATCACACATGAGCCTGACTGGCTTGATGAGACTGATAGTCTTATTCTTACTTCTTCCCATGCAGTTTCCCGCGTAACTGCTCACTTCTACTTTCATCTGCTGAAAACTCAAGATTTTGTCAATAGATACTGTATATTATGCACTTGTCTTCTTTGAATAGATCCTTTCCACATAATAAGTATCCTAGACAGCTTTGTTTATTTACATGTGTAGCTTGAGTAATAGCCCGTAGAAGTTTTTTGTGTTCAGTTGCTAATTGCCTGTCGTATAATTTCATGCGTTATTTGACGTTATTTTGAAAGAATTAAAAGCAAACTTCAAAACAATATTATGATTCTAAACCCATCTATGTAGATGTGACTGAAGAATATCTTCCTTTCAGGTCTTGGTCCAAATACATTGTGTGTTGGTCTTGCTCGTGTTGGCTGGGCATCGCAGAAAATCATTGCTGGCAAGATGACTGATTTAGCAAATTATGACCTGGGAGAACCAATACATTCACTTGTGATTCCAGGCCAAATGCACTTTCTAGAAATTGATATGGTGAAACAATTTGCAATTAATCCAGAAGATATTATCCAAACTTGAAAAAAATTAGATGACGAAGCCAAACGCACAACTACCGGCTGAGCCACAAAAACTTCAGGAGCTAGATCGCACATAGCTTCTAGTTTCCAGAAAGCAAATGTTACGAACAAAATCAACAAAATCAGCCTGTAGAGGAAGAACTTTGCTATCTTTTGAGATGTTGCTTGGTCTGTTTAAGTTATGACCACCTTCTGAGACTGTGTTCATACGACGCCGGCACATTTTGAAAACGGTGAAAAATGTGACGGATAGGCCTCCCGTTCACACGAAAACGTCAAATTTTTCGCTGGCAGATTTCGAAAACGGTAGATTTTGAAAGCGGAACTCTAACCGACACATTTTGACAACGGTGTCGTGTGAACACTCGAAAATGACAAAAACAGAAGACTTTACAACGCCTTTAAAATGAGAGTAAGCCTGTTCTAAAAGGTGTAAGTAAATCTCTTTGGCGTCAAGTTCTTGGAGTTTGTTACTGTCGAATGTTCTATCGTTTTCAAAATGGGCCGATATTGTGTGAACACTAGCTCAAATTTTGCTACCGTCACATTTTTCAACGTTTTCAAAATATGCCGGGATCGTGTGAACGCAGTCTGAGAAACAAATTTCAAAAATATAGTGGTTGATTCATTTCTCGACTGACCCCTCCTTTCCAGTCCATGTTTTGGAAGATGTGACAAAAAGCCGATTTACATACAAACTTGCATGGAAGCGCGAAATTTGAATAAGGAACAGGATCAATTTACAAACAACAGACTTCGAATAACAACTTCAAATCCATCTCTACATCATGTTTTTACTAAATGTCAACAGAAAATTGATGCCGATTATTTCACTCCGAATGAATAAGGAAAGATTTTGTATCACAACAGCAGCAGTTGCTTTAATTGACACTTCAATTCAAAGCGAAGGAAATTCTTTCAAACGGTAAATCAAAACATACACGCTCGCAAAAGTTAACGCGAAAGCAGTACGGCAAACTCTCGCCTTGTGCAAGTGAAATGTGGTTTTTAAGAGAGGTTATGTGCTTATAATGCAAGAAGAAGGGTAAGTCTAAAGTTCCGTTTCGCGGATTTTGTTTATTTGATTCAGGAGCCGTATGGTAATTGTTATTTTAATCCCAAAATACTCGAGAATTACAATGCCTGCTGCTCGGCTTCTGAATCAAATAAGCAATATCCGTGCGACAGACCTTAGATTTACCCTTCTTCTTCCGTTATACAGCAAGCACATTTAAAATTCACCTTTCGCTTGCACTGGATGAAAGTTTGCCCTATTGGTTTCGGGGCATTTTTGCGGCCGTGTTTGTTTTGATTTACCGGTTGAGAGAATATCCTTTGTCTAGGATAGATTCTTTTCTGTCCAGGATAGATTTTTATTCATTTATACAGGATAGATTGTATTCATCCATCCCAGGTTGATTTTTCTCCATCCAGTATATAATTTTATTCATCTGTCCCGGACAGATTTTTTCTGTCCAGCATAGATTTTTGTTCATCTATCCGGGACAGATTTTTTTTTGCTATCCTGGACAGATTTGTATTCATCCATCTGGGATCGATTTTTCTTTGCAGGATAGATTTGTATTCATCTATCCAGGATCGATTTTTTTGATCCAGGATAGATGTATTATTAATCTATCGTGGATAGATTTTTGTCTCTTTAGCATTGATTTATTTTGATCTATCAGCGAAAGATTTTTGTCTATCCTGGATAGAATTTTATTCATCTACCCCGGAAAAATTTTCCTCTATCCAAGAATTTATAATCACCTATTCCGGAAGATAGATTTTTTCTGTGCTGGATATAGCTTTATTCATGACATTTATCAAATGTGTATACACCATTCCCGTTACTGCATGAGAACATTTTTTCCCCTTGACTTTGAAAAAAGTTGCTGCATGAGGAGTAAATCTTTTATCGACATCACGAAAATTAAAAGTTTTCTTCTGTTTGCTTGCTCATGCTGTAACGAGAACAGTGTATACTAAATGTGTAATGCATAAATCGCTCCCGTTTCTGAATGAAGATGCAATTTTTTCCTCAACTTCAAATTTCAAGAAAGCTCAAAATTTTCCGCTATTTGCTCGAGTGTCACTCATGTTGTAACGAGAACGGTGCGTACCAGGCGTACCAGGGAGCGCTCTCTGGTGTGCACTAAATGTATACACCGTCCCCTTTAAGAAGTTCGAATTTGTCTCCTGTTTTGCTCTAAGAATTACTTATTTTGTAACGGGAACGGTGTAGACTAAATATGAATACACCGTTTCCGTTACTGGCATGAGAAGTAAATTCTCCTTACTTAGAAAAAAGTTGAAAATTTAGTAGTTTTTCTCTGGACGTATCGCTCACGTTGTAACAGAAACGGTTATTTCTATTTTCAAAAAATTCTTTAAAGTTGGCTTTGAAATTAGCTCGAAACGAAATGAAGTACAATTCATGAATAATAATTTAAAATACCCTATCTACACGTTTTTTTTTTATAAGAAACTGGTTTATAAGAAACTGGTACTAAGATGGCCAAAATTTTAAGAAACTCTAGTACTATGTCTGAGAAGTACTAAGAAACTTTTCAAAGTTGAAAGCATGAATTTTATAGCAAATAGATCGTTGAACCTTTATTATTGGGCAATATTATCTAACCAACATAACAGAACATTGTTTATTCCTATATGATGTTTTGAATATCAAGAAATATACCTGCAGCAGTGTTTGCGACCACATTGACAGTTCATGCATTCAAAAAATAAGAAACCAATTAAGAAACTTTTAGTACTAAAATGGAGAAAATTTCATGTTAAATTAAGAAACTTTTAGTACTATGGCCTGATCCTAGTTTCTTATAAAAAAAACGTGTACATATTTTGCAATGGCAATTTTACCCCATTTCCTTTCCCTCCGTCACTGCTTGTCTGCATCAGAAGCTAATGAATTGGCATTAAATGATTTAGAAAATTGGAAATTTTTTCATTCTGATCGAAACTGTTTGAATATTACTTGCCTTGTTCCTTTGGATTGGAGCGAGCTGAAATGCTAGCCCGCCGATATAGACTCCCTCTGTTGGCACAGGGGGTCCAACTGGAAAGTTCGACCCACGCCGCTCATCTCACAGGGGACTGAGGTATTTGTCAACCTTCTTTCAAAACACCGATGTTCAAAACACAAAAAGACAGCAAGAAGATGGCGGGACGAATGGCGCTGTCCACACCTGACTTTATAGTCATTGCTGCTTACTTTTTGGGAGTAATCATCGTTGGAGTATGGGTAAGAAAGTTTTTATTAGATGTCCTAAATATGCCATGTTGATGCCAGAAATCAAAGCCTAGAATGACGGGCAAAGAAGACCTGGATTGATGGCCTAAAAGGAGGACAATTCATGTGCACAACACGAGTGCAACAACGAGGAGTGTTCTGGAGGGTGTGGACTCACGCAAGAATGATTTGTGGGTGTTGCCCTTCAATGTGTGAATGAATGAGTGAATGAATGGTTTTAGTTGTACACTACTTTCCTTGAAGATGAATGCAGAAGGAAGAGGCATCAACTGCATCAACTCTGGAAGGATTTTTCAGACTTTGCAGACTTTACACTGCGGGCATTTGCCTTGCCTTGATTTGCCTTGGCACGCATTTGCTTTTGAATTTTGATAGGTCAGACATGCTGCTGGCGTTAGTGCCCTTTTGCGGCCTGCCTCCCAAGTAGGAGCGAATCACATAGGCTACACGACCGCTACAGAAAACACCAGTCAGTGAATTCTCAAGGAGTGCTAAACCCAACAATTCGCTATTAAATGCCTGTTAGGCCAAGGTAAAAATTTTGAACATTGATATATAAATGCACAGACATCAAAGTCTGCAAGCATTTTTGTACAAGAATTCAAAAGAATGCCCCCAATAATTCTTCAGCAAGAAACTTGTATTAATTGATGTACTTCCAGTGTGGAAACTTCGTTTTTGTTACGCCAAAGGTTTACGCAATGCAGGGACGCACATTAGGGGGGTGTGGGATAATGGCAGGGCCACTGAGGGGAGCAGTGTGCAGTTGGCCCCCAGGGTCTAGGGGGCCTCATATTTGAAGATTTCTTAACATTCTGTCTGTAGGAAATTTTCTGAAATGCATTTTAGGCAATTTTAAGCTAATCTAAAGAGCGTGATCACAAAAATTTTCCGCTCGCTTCGCTCGCATGGGGCCTCATTTTGCAGTTTTGCTCCTGGGCCTCCAAAACTTCTCGGCGGGCCTGGTGTCGGTGGTGTTAATTGCATGGCGTCTGGCCTGACAGGAGAAACCTTCACCGTAACAGCTAAACAGGCAAAGTCGAATAAAAAAGCTTTGAGAAAATAAGTGTGAGGGGCTGCTCTTTCACTCTTACAGCGATTTTTGCTTTGTTTGTGATTGTTTTCCATGCGAAAAATTCTGCTTTTCTAAATGGTGTTTACTTGAAATCTATCCTGAAGATGCCAATTTATGAAGAAACCTGTCACAAAATGTCAAAAATTCTTTTTGGAAGTGTTTAGAAGTGACAAACATTGGATCAGGAGAGTTGCTCTGAGCCAAAGTAGAGGGCGTTGCCTCAAAAATTTCCTGGGGGCCTTGCCCCCAGACCCCCTCCTTTTCGCACCCTCAGTTAATCTGTACTGCTTGTATCAAAGTTCCTCAAGAGTACGAACAGCCTGTATACATCCAGTCGGTCCAAAAAGATTTAGTCGGTCCAAAACATGCTGACACCCCCCCCAACAATATTTGAATGTGCGCCCCTGACACCACGCCAATTGTCTAAAGACAATAGACCTATTGTTCTTCTATCTCCACGCCAAAGATATTTGGCGTAACATACATGTTTTCCAGCTTGGATGCACTTGTGACCTGTAAGGTGTGTGCTGGGGCAAAATGGGCTTGCTTGTGGATAAGTGAGTGCTGGTGTCGATGATAAGAAAATGGTAGATTGTAAACTATCAAATATACATTTGCAGCGGCAAGGAGGATGGCTAAAGTGCTTTCAGATGTTCACACTTCCCCTTTACTCATTTTACCTCCAGCTCACCCTTCTTACTGCACACCCGCAACAATGCGAAGAGCCAGATTGAGTTCAGGTCCAACAGTTTGAGATGGTTATTGTTTGGAAAAAGTTTTTTCAATCAACTAGTCTGTCCAAATTGCGTTTAGAAATTGCCAAAGACTCTTAGGCAGCATTTCTTTGCTCTTGATACTTTGTGGCATCTTTCAGTTCTGATCCTTTGTTAAAATTTCATCTCCATTATATGCAAATATGACTTATTCCAAGTGAATTACAAATTCCAAGTGTTTGTTAAAACAAAAAAGAATCCAACACTGTTTTGGTAAAAATGGAAGCAGTATCCTTGATACAGCTCATCCATTGATAGGGTCTGCTGTGGTAAAATTGGCAGGTTGAAAAATTGGATAAATTTTCCCAAAACGTTGCTCAAGAGTTTTCCTCCAGCTAGAGCCCCTTAAGACGTAACTCTCCTTGACATAGTAAATGTTGATTTATTAGTTCCAGGTCTACTGTTTTCCAGCAATCAACATTACCCATTTTACCCCCATTCTACCCTTTTTCTCCAGCCTACCTATTTTACCTCATCCTCTTATTTTACCCCAGTAGACCCTATAATATTAGTTACCACTGCGAGGCTTCTTTCATGGCAACTTTTACTTTCATACCACTACATAACTTTTCAAATATGTACTTTTTGTTTTCAGTCTTTATTTCGATCAAATCGCTCCACAGTGAGTGGATACTTCTTGGCTGGCCGTTTCATGACATTTGTTCCAGTAAGTATTTTTTGTTCCATTGAATATAGCAACAGCATTCTTTATGTACAATAGAAAGCCGTGCTAAAGTTGATTTCACCATTTTTTTTTGTCGTGATATGTTTTGTTACATGATAAATCAGTTATTAGTGATTGAGTGAAGTTCATGCAAATGAAAAGGATTATCATAGAAAATCCCTGATGCCACCTTTAGCAGCAAAGAATTTTTACATTTCAATCAAACAATCTTTCGCATAAAAAATTGTTTATTTTGCAAAAACAGGTTGGTATGTCATTATTTGCAAGTAATATTGGTAGCGAACATCTTGTTGGCCTTGCTGGATCTGGTGCAGCTGCAGGAATTGGTGTTGGTGCATTTGAATTTAATGTAAGATGACCTGTCACTTAACTTCTTAATGGTACATTTGCTACTAAAGTTATGTAATCATTTTAGGCTGCGTTCACACGATGCCGGCACATTTTGAAAACGATGAAAAATGTGACGGTAGCAAAATTTGAGCTAGCGTTCACACGATGCCGGAACAATTTGAAAACGGTCAGAAATTTGCCGGTGAAAAGCTCGTTGCAAGACTTTGGTGCCTATTAAGTAAACCTAAATCCTAAGAATCGTTCAGTCTCGTTCCAAAAGCGTCTGAAAATGTTCTATTTTCATCATTTTAAAGTGTTTACACGATGCCGTTTCCAAAATGTGCCGATTAGAGTTCGGTTTTCAAAATCTGCCGTTTTCAAAATCTGCCGGCAAAAAATGTGCCGTTTTCGTGTGAACAGGAGGCCTATCCGTCAAATTTTTCACCGTTTTCAAAATGTGCCGGCATTGTGTGAACGCAGTCTTAGTTTCAAAAAAGTTGGATGATAATCTGCTGAATATTAGAAGAGAGTGAAGATGTGTCATCTTGTGTGTTAATGTACTTTTGAGCAAAGAGTAAATTTCTCCCAAGGAGTCTCATTGATCTTGTGTACAGTAAATATCCTTTAAGATCCTTTTATCCAAAATTGTTCTCCTAACTGTTTCCAGGAGTTATTTGCCCCTTTGCTTTGTTGAATTGATTTAACTGTATACCAGGTTAGTCAAAGTAAGTTGACATGTTTGGTGGGATGTGGAGTGAAAAGGATCTGGCCAGTACTCAAAATTGAAGTGTTGATCTATCAGTCAAAGGCTATATAAGATGTTAAATTTTTGTTTTGGTAAAATCGCTCATCGTTCAGAGCTGGAAAATACAGGTCAAATGTGGAAGGAGTTTTTATGGGGATGACAATTCCAGTGAATTCTGGTCCATGAATTACTTGCCATTGAAATGTAAATTCAATATAACTGTCACTTTCAGAAATAGAATTTAAAGTTCAGTGGCAAGTAAATTGTGGACTAGAATTGAATGCGGAATTCTCTTTCCCATAAAACTCAAAACTCTGAGTCCCCCTTACTCCCTGCAATGGATCCCAAAATTAGGCAACACTTGACATTTTGTTCCTTGGCCTTAAACTCTTGATTTATCATTTCAAAAAGTTTATCTAACCAAACACTTCCTTATCTCAGATTGCTCGATGACTTCATTTTACACAGTTTCTGCTCTGTCGTTCCCATATAAACACCTTACCAGCAGATCCTAATCTAAGGGTAATACGATCTTATTGCCAAAAAATCTTCATGTATCTAAGGTAGCCTTTGACTGGTAGATTAAGATTTCAGTATTGAATATCTCCAACATACCTTTTTTTCCACAGCCTGGCAGGCACATTGAATTTCTTGATTGACCCAGTGTATATATGTGCAATTTTTCTTGTTTTCAGGCACTTCTCCTGCTTCAACTTCTTGGCTTTGTTTTCCTTCCTGTATATATTGCTAGTGGGGTAAGCAGTTCTTTTTATTTATTTTTGTGTTTATTTATTTACAATGAATACAGCAAAGAAGCAAGTAAACTAATGAGGTATTGACTTCCTTATTCTAAACTTTGTTCATTTAACTTGATTATAACAGCACCTATTTCATCTTTTATAAATGGTTATCGCGAGGCTAATTTTAACAGAATGTTCCTTGCAGTTAATAAAATCACTTGCATCTCTCCTGAACTACACAAGTTTTTATGAAATATTTCACCTAAGATTCCTGGAAGACATTGAAAGCATCCTATTTTGCTATTTGACAAACATGTTTGAGACTGATCAGCTGTTCATTAGAAATGCTGGAAGGCCAAGGTGTAACATGGTCACATTAATAAAAAACGAATTGAATTGGCATAATCAAAAAAATTAGATAACTTTGAAAATCCTGACAAAGTCAGAGATGAACCTAGATGTAAACAGCGCTAGAAGAACCTATTCTAACTACAGTTTTAAGGTGATTTGAATAAGATCTTTTCAGATGAATGCCACTGCATGACAATGATAATTATTTGCTGTCAAGTCAACATCACAGTTTGGAAAATTGTAGATTTCAATTTGAATTTATTTATGGAGCAAGATGCTATGAATATATACCAAGGGCTGATGACAAAACAGGACAATATATCTTTTTTTGCAATGTTTTCGTTCCTTACATACAGGTTTGCACATTGCCAGAGTACATTCACAAACGATTTGGTGGGCACAGAATTAGAGTCTTTCTTGCTTTGCTGTCTCTTCTATTATACATTTTCACAAAAATATCTGTGAGTATAGTAAAAATCTATTCATTAGTGCAAGATTATTGTCAGGCTAATTTTTGTCAGATTTTGATCATTTTGTAACTTTCTAGAAAAATTCTGCCAAACATAATATATAGGTGGGAATGTGCTTTTTCAACAGTGCAAAGTGCAGTCAGTTAGTCATATGCAAAATCAATTTTTTCGTTCTCAGCAAAGGATGTAAAATCTAACTCTTTTGTTGCTATTATAGAACAGTAGACTTGGAGGAGATGACTTGTTTCTATGGAAAACCTTCCTTTCCTTTGGTCACAAGCCTTGTGCTCCTAAACCTGGAAACCTGGATGACTTCTGACTAACGAAAAAGAGCTTCATTTCTTGAATAAGAAAGTTATGAGTCACTGTGGTGATTGTTGTAGACTCTGTATAGACAAAGTATAATACCTAAATAAAGTTGTGCGAGATTTAATTTTAATTCCTTGTCTTAATTTTATAATTAGGTAAATATGTATTCTGGTGCATTATTCATTCAACAATCTGTTGGCTGGAATATTTACTTGGCTATCTTGTTTTTACTTGGAATTACAGCTCTATGCACTGTTTCAGGTTTGTGTTATACGTTGCATGGTCTTTCATTAAACATTGAATTTCACAGAAACGTTGATCACAATCCCTGTAGATATGTCTTGAAACAGGATTTTAAACGGTGAAGGATTAACATCATCATAATGAATAAACCAAAGCATTATGTATAGAAAAGAAAAACTGTAACGAAACTCCACTGTCATTTCGCAAAATAACATTTTGATTAAAGTCTTCCTCAGTTTATTTTGCAAATAGGGATAGCCAGGTTTATACATCCTAAGCAAAATTGAAATTACCATAAAATTTCGTAAAATCAAAATTGAATTACCCTTGCTACGTCCCAAACTATAAACTTACAATGAAAATATGTTTGTTGCATGTGGTAATATACAAATTATTCGATAATATTGTAAATGAAAGATTAGAGTTACAATTATACAGCCTATCTTTTTTGCCTTTACCCAAATGGGATTGAGTGTCATAATGATTGATTGACCTTTATGGGAGGAGGTGATTTGAATGCACGATTCTTATTTTTATTAGGAGCTCTTTTGCAGTAAACCAATCATGAGTAACTATCCTTCCAAAATCTTAGAATATTTACTTAATGATTAACGAACCTGGTCGTTGGTTAGCCTAGACTCTTGTGCTCTTGATATTCTGTAACTTTACATTTCATGAAACTTGTTCTTTAGGCACTCCTGGCTAAGACACCAATGAGATAGAACGAACCTATCTGTCCTTTCAGTTGAACATCTGCTCTGTCTCCTTCTGCTATCTCAGTTCAGCCTCAAAGAAGTGAATATACCTTGCTCACCATTTCTATCGCTCTTTCAATACTTCTCGTTTTTCTTTTCGCCTGTCTTTCATCTCCCATTCCTTTTTCATTTCCGTTACTCCGTGACTTACATACAAAATGGAAGGTTATTTATCCCTTAAGCCAAGCTTTCAGGTCACCAAAAATCAGCATAGTTAATTAAGATTTTGAGGTTGGTTTCCCAAGATATCCTTGCCATGGGATCGAACCTTGCAATAGTTTATTAATCTTATTTTATCGTTATTCAATTCATTTTGACTTAGGTGGACTCGCAGCTGTTATTTATTTAGACACTCTAATGGCTGTAGTTATGGTTGGTGGATCCATAGTCTTGACTGTCATGGGTAAGTAAAAGTATCTGCTTTACTTCTCGATTCTTTAACCATTTATTTCACAGATGATAAAAAGATCTTCTAAGGCGAATAGAATTGTGTCATTCATTTTGAAAACCGATGCCAAGTGTTTAAAAAGTAATTTTGCAGGTAATACAGAATTATAAAGCTCTTTCTTTGAAGCATCCTCCTGGAGGATGATTATAATTCTTGACACTAACTTCTTTAATTTTACGATTTTGCGAGTTTGGTCAAGGTTAACAGGCCTGGTTTTTCAAGGATTCTTAAAAATTTCTTTTAACTTGGGAACGGTAAGGAGCGTTGTTTGACAATTTTTTTGTCTAATTCGACATGTTAGCTAAATTTATTTTTCATCAGTCTTGAGATGTTTTATCATTAGTTAGAACCACGGGTTGACAAAATTTGTGACTCATCCGTTTATCCTGTGTTTTATTCGTAGGTTTCGGCAAGGTTGGTGGTTACAGTGGCCTAAGAACAAAATACATGAATGCGATGGCAAAAGACGTAATTGCAGGAAATGTAACTTGTGGAGGAGTACCAAGACCGGATTCATTCATAATGTTAAGGGATCCCGGACACTCGGATATGCCATGGCCCGGGTTTCTCTTGGGACAAACCCCTGCATCAGTTTGGTATTGGTGTGCTGATCAAGTAAGTCCTTTACGTAGTCATAAGATAGAGGCCATAGGGTGTATGGTCCACAGACCGCACCGTCTGTCTTTTTACCGGCTGAATTACTATATCTTGGATCTGTACATAAGTTTTTATAAGTAGCACCCATCCCGTTTCTTTCAGTATTTCTTTATTTGCAGCCGAATTTATTGAATCGTAGTTTAGAGATATGAAACTGAAGGATTTTGATGCTTGATTTCTTTAGTTTACTTTAGTCTGCAAATACCAGAGTTTGGAATCAAATCAGAATGAAAAACTTGTGTTAGTCTAGTTGTAGAATAAATGTAAGGGGTAATTTTGTTGTTTTAAGGACAGAACAAGGTTCCGTCGTGCGGTCGTGAAAGCTTTGAGTTGTTCCCTGTGTGGCTTGCTTCTTGAAGTTCTTTATCCAATATATAGCTTGTTGTTGCTGTTGTTGTCAATTTGTTTTGAGTATGGTTATCAGGATTTGTAGCTACTGAAAGCTAATTTAGGCCCACTGTGCATACCGCATCCAGGCATGGGACCCCTAGTTTAACGTCCCTTCCGAAGGACGACGAGGTGAGTTCAGGTCAGGCCTCTGAGGTCACCCATCCGGAGTCTGACATCACTTGACCGAGGTTAAGTTCAGTCACCTGACCAAGCCACTCGGCCACTCACCCAGCCTGCTCCTCTCATCACCGTTGATCACATTTGAGGGAAATTTGTTGTTCAAGCACAAAAACTTGAGAATTTTGCTGTTAATTTTACTATCGCAGCTTTCTGTTTATTCTCGTCGATTTTAAATGTTTATTAGACCCGAAAATTTGAATCTCGATTTATTTTATTCAGGTTATCGTGCAGAGAGCCTTAGCTGCGAAAAGCTTGTCACATGCCCAAGGTGGATCACTGCTCGCTGGCTACATCAAAATTCTTCCTCTTTTCATCATGGTGATCCCTGGAATGATTAGCAGAGTTCTTTATCCAGGTAGGAAGCGTCTGTGTAACGGCAGAGTATCCTTGTGAAACTATCAGATGAGTTAAACAAAGTCTACCAGTTTGGCGGGCTCTAGAATGAAACTGTGTGGCCGATGTTCAGAACTGAAATGTTAATCTGTCAGTCAAAGGCCTACTTAGATTGGAAATGTTTTTTGGTAAAATCACTCATCTTTGAGACCCAAAAATTAGGAAAATGCTGATAAGGAGCATGTACAGGAACGAGTAATTCGTAATATCGGCCACATACATTTCACTGCACTGCCCGCCAGACGTTTAAATTTTTTTGACTCACCAGATAGGGAGGTGTAATTCTTGTTCATTTCCCGGAGGTGCTTTGATGTGGAAACGTTGGACACATCTATCTTCTCTGCATCGGCAGAACTGTATTGGCAGTTGGCTATGAGCGGTCGTGCTTTATAAAACGGATGCTTTATTTAAGAAGCTTACAAAGTAGTTCCTCAAGTACGATTTAAACTTTACCACAGTTGCAAAAGCTTGAATTATGTTCTTGGTAAACGTGAATAAGATTAGTGGGGACACTAGAAGGCATAAAAGGTGAAGGGATGCAGTCACCTAAAACACTAGGGGACACTAGAAGGTGAAGGGATGCAGTCACCTAGAACAAAACATTTTATATGAAAGTAATGGATATAAACAATGCTTTTCAGCTAAAACAGTAGCTTCGCCTCCAATACCTTTAAGAAAGTCACCACTGAACAGACTCCACCAAAATTTTTTTGCGCAAAATTGCCACAAAAAATGTGCCTGCAAATTTTTCTAGAACTTACATCCTTTCTGTGCATCAAATGAAGCAAACTTTGATACAGTGTGGAACATTTTGGTCCTGAAAGTTTGATAGTGCCATATGCAATAAATGCTTCTTGAGAATTCTCAAAAGCTCTTGGAATTGCACAGTTCATTGTCTGGTATATTCACTACGTTCAAGCACAACGCAATCTTTTTGAAATTTTCTTGACCTTTCAAATTGTCAGAGCTGCAAAAAGTATCGGAACCTGGGAACTAGGTTTCTAGAAAAATTTCAGCTTTGCCAGAAAATTTTTCAATAAATGTTTTCTCGCACAAAGAGAAAATGATTGCTTTACAGTTTCTATGAAAAAGAGGAAACTTTTTTGACTGTTCTATTCTGCTGATCACAATCTCGGTAAAATAGAAGGCCTTGCAAACATCAATATGTCCAAGGATTCTTAAGAATTTTCAAGAATTCTTCACTCAAGTAAGTGAGGAGAGTTTGTGAAAGATAATTTTGATTCTCCAATCTGGTTAGAATATCCACTGGACCTTTTCAGCACATCATGGCTAGCAAAGACATTTTGCATAGCATATAAGACTTCATAGAAAATTTCCCATTTGCCAGGTTCCCAGAAAGGAAAATATTTTTTGCACCTCTGCAAATTGTTTTATTCCAATAACCAAACCACATTTGATAGATCTAACATCATCATGGTTGTTTCCCGATAGATCTTTTATCTATTCTACAAAAGAGCCTGGATCGAGCGTTATTTTTATGCAATTTTATACACGTGGTTCGATCGAGTGGCGTTAGAGCTTCTATCACAATCGTACACATTCGAATATTCTACAGAATGCAGCAAAATATCGTTCGATTCTGATTCTTTTCAGAATAGCTAAAAGGACTATTCCTAACAATAAATTGTTGAAAAGTATAGACGACATCTTGCTTGAAATGTTCTTGCAGATGTTCGATGGATGTAGAAAAGTGCCTGCGAGGGGCGCTCGTACGCGCGCCTACTTTGGTGCCTGCCACTGAATGGGAATAGTTTTGTAAAAGTGATCGTTGAATGAGTTTACCAGGTTTTTTTTATATTTTCGTAAGGAACGAGGCAACTATCTGTTTGACGTACTTTGATTAAAGAGTCTTTCACGGGAAGAAATCTTGGCATTTTTCGCGATATTGTCCTAACATCGCAAAGGCTTATTCCTGCGAGATTTCCAATTTTGGCCGATTCGCAAAAGTTAATTCCAACAATTTCGCAGTTTTTCTAACTCGTTTCTTCTTTGAAGTACTTTAATACTGCATATGGTAAATGTCTCAGCCTCACAGTTTCTTGATTTCTTCTCTTTTTCTAGATGAAGTAGCTTGTGCTGATCCAGAGAAATGCTTTCAAATATGCGGAAGTAGAGCTGGCTGTACAAATATTGCGTTTCCCAAACTCGTTCTTGGAATTATGCCGGAAGGTAATGTATATCGTTTTCTATCCACCCATGCAATTACTTTATTTGGTTGCAGGCTACGTTCGCTTGTATCCTTATTCTCAGTTCGTATTTTATAATTCCTTTTTCTGTAATAGTTATATGTAGTTTTATGTAGCTTTTCATTACTTATAGAATGGCTGCAGGGTAGACATAGTATTTCGCTCCCTGTGGCATCGTCTTTGCAGTATTGTAACGTAGTTTATAGGTATTGTAATTAGTAATATGTCTGTAAAATTTTTAATTGAATGTAGAAAAAATTGTCATTTTCTTCTCGTGCACATTTAAGCTGTTAAGGAAGGGCAACCAAGGAGCGTCAGAGTTTTAAGGAAAGGAGGTGTCCATATCAAAGGAAACAGGTTTTTTAAGTTTAAGAAACATTTTGATTCTTAATACTTTAGTTCATTTGTCTAGCTTCCGGGCCTAACCGGGATTGTATCGATCAGCACTATCCCTAACTGGGGAGGAATAACCCAGGGCTTTCTGTGAAAATGATAACATTAGTTTGCATGAAGAAATATTTATAAAACGATTTCAGTAACATTGAACTGTTTCCAAAATCTCTGTTTTGTCCAATTGTCAATGATGTTAAAGTCTTTCTTTTCTTTAGGTAGGACAGCCAGTGGCTAAACAATACGCTGCCAATCCTCTTTCAAGTCTGTACACGTCAGTGCGGTTAATTCGTAATCCATTCGATGTGCATTGGCCCTAAAATTCTTCCAGAGCCGAAGCCAGTGGGAGGGGCCAAGAGGTCAAGGCTGGTATCGGGCCTGAATTCGAATTCATTTGAAGTGTATCGGCACGATATTTCTTGCTCCTGACCTTCATGCTAAATATCTTTTCTTGGCTTCAGCTCGATAAAAGCAGCAGGATAACTAAGTGCCAGGAAACTATGAAATCCTTGTTTTCGAAGATGACGATTTTCGGAACACCTTAATTCTTAAACTTGCATAACCAAAGAAAAGTCTTCAAATCAAAGAATCTGTTTTGTTTAATTTTGAAACTCCTGGTGTATTAATATTGCTTTTTTTCAAATTTTCAGGACTGCGGGGTATGATGATGGCTGTGATGATGGCAGCTCTCATGAGTGATTTAACTTCGATCTTTAACAGTGCATCTACCTTGTTTACGATGGATATCTGGAAAAGAGTTCGAAAAAATGCAAGCACAAGAGAGCTTATGATTGTTGGCAGGTAACTGTTTATGTCTGGTGTATTTATCTGCTCTCATTTCTGCTGAGCATATAAAAGGAGTTTTTAGGAATGGTCAGGATTCCCGAATTTAAACATCGTAGTTTGCTGTGTCGAATTGAACTGTATTGATAACGGCAAAATCTGGCGTACTAAGAGATCTGATTTAAACATCGTTTTTCCTGCGTCGGATTGAAAGTAAAACTGTTAAGATGGTCATTTTTTCAAAATGCGCAAGTGCAGTGGTTGACCACGCGTAGAAGCCGTGGACTATGGTCTAGGATTGATTGATTAAGTGTGGTAGAAATGGGATGTTTAAATTAGGTCCTGTTTCTGCCGTTTAAAACGACAGAGCCGGTGAATTCCTGCTGTTTTAACAATTTAAAACAGTTGGTGATTTGAAGATTGTTTTCATGTCGAGTTTAATCGGCACTTGGAAATTTTTAGCAGCATCTATTAAATTTGACATGGCAAAAATACGATTTTTGAATTAGGCCTTAGTCTGCAAATGAACAGACTTGACAGTTTTTTCTTGTAAGTCTCGTAAGGACGTTAAGAAGTTTTCATGAAAAGGTCTTCCGCTGAGTTTTTCGATAACCACCCACTTCTAATTGTGAAAAATTATCTGAAAGATTATGTTACTGGTAAATTATCAGTATTTCACGCATTTCTTCATATTTTTACCCTAAAAGGAAGTAATGTCCAAGCAGAATTTGTCGAAAAAGTACTTTTAAACTATGCTGAATTTGATTGTGCTGCTTTTGTGGTGGCTGTTTCAAAATACACATTCAAGTACGTTGCAGAGAATCTGATTACATCTTGGCATCTGCAAAAAGTGTCTTTATTTTCTTTGCAGAATATTTGTTTTGGTTATGTGTGCCATTGGAATATGCTGGGTCCCAATCATCACTGAATTTCAAGGAGGACAATTATTTATCTACATTCAAGCAATCAGTGCTTATCTTGCACCTCCAGTTGCTTCGGTTTACTTGATTGCAATTTTCTGGAAGAGGAGTAACGAACA
Organism: Aurelia sp. 3 sensu Dawson et al. (2005); assembly: GCA_964020215.1. Lineage (NCBI taxonomy): Eukaryota > Metazoa > Cnidaria > Scyphozoa > Semaeostomeae > Ulmaridae > Aurelia > Aurelia sp. 3 sensu Dawson et al. (2005). Next base: position 8,063,907 of record OZ026586.1, read on the forward strand.
GGTACATCTTTATCGCATTGATTCCCCTCTTTAATTGCTGTTGTAAAATCTTCCTTTTTAGAGAGCATCTAAAATAGCCTTAAATAGCGGACTCATCATAATAAACCCATTGACATACAATAAACTTGTAACCTGTAGGGAAGCACTGTCAACTCCTGTAAAAGAACAATAGTCAAAATATAAGATAAACCTGTAACTGGAGAGAATACTGTTAAAGTTGCAAGAAAATCAATAATCACTTACCAACAATGTTAATTTCACCAAATGTTTTCATTAAATACGCGTTTCGTCGCACACTCTTCAGTTTGGTTCATGCAAAGAACAGATAAATGACATTACCGGGCTGTTTATACCGAACACAGCAAAAGACACTTGAGTATCACGTGAACATCACACCTCAGCCACTGATTGGCTCAGGTGATTGACAGACTGAATGGCTCAGGTGATTGACAGAGAGCATCTACCGGAAGAGGCATTGAATGAGTCAGTGTAGGAACTGGGCTGATCACACTGTAAGAGCATCAAACCGAGAGACTTGAAGCTGATTTTAAAGTAAAGAAAGATACTAATCCTCTACCATGGGTTTTTTTTAGCCTACATACAGGTCATAACCGCTGAGGGAATGTTGTCCCTGGTCCACCCAGCATAGTGGACGTACAATACAGGGACATCCCCTGAACGGTGCCAAGATAACCCTCTTTTTGCATAAGACTGAGGTGCTCATACAATTCTAATTTGTCGATTTTATGCCGCTGGTCCATTTACCCTACCGCATAGAACTGATCGTGCGTATTGTAAAAGCACATTTTGGGGTTTTCTGGCCTGTTTGGCTAGTGCATAGTTTTTGTCATGTGACTGTTTTTAACAATTCGTAATGTTATGATGCTGTAGGGCCTAAACGTGATAATATTTTGCAGGGCACATTTTGGGGCTTGATGGCTGGTTTCGTTTGCGGCGTTACAAGGATGGTTCTAGACTTTGTATTTCAAGCACCTGCATGTGGTCATAAAGACAAACGACCAATTTATCTCAAGAATTTCCACTACATGTATTTTGCCTTGATGATATTTCTTCTTACTGGGATAGTTTGTGTGATTGTCAGTCTTTGCACAAAGCCCCCGGATCCTGAAATGGTGAGTGTGTGGACAATCCACCTTTTCATAAGCCCTTGCAGGCCAATTCTCAGTTCTACAGACCCATTGTTTAACGATGATCTAGATTCATCACGGGTTCTCTGACTGTTTCGTTGTGTGGAGTGGTCACTGTAGTGGTTCTTTTTTCTTCATGTAGTTCCTGTTAGATTATTTTCCTGTATTTGTCTTAGTATCTTTAGCATTTGTATTGGTATTAGTATTAGTATCTATGTTAAGTAGTATTTATGTTAAGTGTAAATATGCAATTAGTGAGTAGAGTAACAACGTAGTGTGATGTTAAGTGTAATAGTAGTGCAGGGTTGCAATGTTTTTTCATGCTCCTTGCACTATCGTCTTGTAATGTAAATTGTTCGTTAGTATATAGTAAATTTTAGATGAATATATATATATATACAAAAATTAACGGCCTCGTTTTGGAAATTTTTGAAAATTTCTTCATACAAAATTTATGACCACGGATTTGGATTCAGCACCCCAAGTTTAAGCTAATGACAAATCTTTATTTTCCTAGAGTTTGTGGTTTTTATTTTATGGCGAAAATAAATTTGAGAATTTATAAAGGATTTGACCGTGAAAATCGTTCGTGGTGTAACTTTACACCCTCGGTCACTGTTCGCGGTCAAATCCCTTATAAATTTTCGAAGTAATTATCCTCATAAGATTAAGATCGGTAACACTAAGATTACGAAAGTTTGCAGTCAGACTAAAATTTGGGTGCTGAGCGTGAATCTGGGATCGGACATTGCATATGATGCAAGATGAAGAATTTCTGAAAAATTACAAAACAAGGCTGCTTAGTTGAAAATGTGTATTAGAGACTTGCTTGAAGGCAGGAACACTGCAAAGCAACGCAAAAGCAAAGGCAATAATTTTTAAATTAGATATCGAAATGATATTTATGGTAGCTGATATTTTTTGCCTCGGCATACGTAGCTTCTTTAAAGGTAAACTCAATTAGAACCTTTTTACCTTACTTCGTTTTGAAATGTTCTTTGATTTGAAATTGTAAAGCAAGTTGTAACTATGGTCAACAGGACTCATCCAATGAAAAATTGCCTCGCTGCAGCTGCGTTCTAATGTACCATCTGGTCTGATTATCGGCAATTTTCTCACACGAGCAATGTCCACTCCCAATACGCATCCAGAGTGTAGTTTTTACAATGTAGTTCCTCTTGTTGGCCCCCCTTGTTGGCCGTTCTTTGTCCTCCTCCTCTCCTTTCCTACTTCTTTCTTTGATTCTCAGTTTTTCCCTGGCTTCTTTTCAGGCCTAATTTGTAAGCGATACTGTTAAGTCAAGAGTATCGAGCTCTGGTTAGTAATTTTATCCCGATTATCTGTAGTCATCGTAATGTTTGAGCTACCCATTGGTATGACACACAATCAGACTTTGCTTGTCGACATATAGAATTACCCTTTCGTTCACTGCAAGCAAAGATTGTAAGCATGGTGCCAGCCAAAAACGGTAGACAGGGAGCGAAAGACTTTATAAGATGTTTTGTTACAACAGGTTTTGTAAGATGTCTGTTAAATCTTACCTTGTCTCCGTCAGGTTATTCGTACGACATTCTGGACACGTCATGATCAGACAATAAGATCTGACGAGATTCAAGAGGAGATGGAGATGAGGCAGATTGATGCGGAGGAGCAGAAAAAGAGAGCTCATCATGGTCACAGCACAGCAGAGGGTGCCATGTGGATGAAAGATCTTGACACTGTTAATCTGAGGGAATCAGGTAAATGGATTTTCTTTATCAGAGCAACAGGAATTTAGAATTATTTCAAAGCTTCAAAATGAAAGACAGTAAAAACCCGCGTATAAGATCCTAGTAATTAAGAACCTATACGCTGAATTTTTAAAATTAGACCCCCATTGAATAAGAGCCGTTTCATCCTGAAATTTGAAATAGGTTCTTATTTGTAGAGATCATTCAACACAATCTCCTTGTTATTAGTTTGTTTAGTTAATTTAATTTGTTGCTTTTTTATGAGAAATACAGTATGTCAGTCAACATCACTTGGGTTCAAGAGGTCTGATATTCACAAAAGAAGTTTGTGGAAGAAATTTTCGTATGATCCAATTAGAAGCTATGAAAAGCTTATTATTGAATTATATGAAATCATGATGAAATTTCTGATTCTCCTACAAACTTTTGTTGTGAGTAAGACCTCACGAACTCGATTGCTGTGAACTGGAAGTAAATAATAGGCTTGAAGTTTGAACCTGAACAAAATGATTTCCTGAAAGCCCTGACTAAAATAAGAACCAGTTTAAGAATTTGAACAGTCTCGTTTCCCACTGAATTCCGGATATTTAGGAACAGCCTCGTTTCCCACTAAATGCCAGATATTTAGGAACAGCCTCGTTTCCCACTGAATGCCCGATATTTAGAAACCAAGTCAGGCTGACTCATAAAATTGCCGGTTCTTATATGCTGGTTTTAACTGTATGTAAAATGTTATTGTGGCGCCGTGTTGTAATCCACTGACTTTGCCGCCAGAACATTCAGGCGGACGGGGTTCAAATCCCATCAGCACCTTTGAGCGTCATGACTAGGGGTTGCGGACTCGATTAGCGCTTAGCTAGACTACTTCTGCGTTCCCAGCGCTTGGCGCTAAAAACCGCAACTTCACCTTTGCCTTCACCTGTTGGAAAGTTCTTTCAACTGAACTGACCGAGGGGAACTTCATATAATTTACCATTAATCCCAAAAGGCAGAAAGAGCATTTTAAATATCATCATAGCATTGATAAATTTTGTCTTGAAGTTGTGACTTCATCAAGTTGCTAAATCATGAACCATAAAAGCTAAAGAACTTCGCTTGCTACCATCTTGTACACCTTTAAATACTACTATATTTGTGTTGGTCGTATTTATTCTCCCCAAACAGTTTACAATTTACAGAGCTTTAACTTTTGTGATAGCTTCAGATACCTTATCTCGTAAATCCTTGCACAAAACTAGAAAATGCTGTAATAGATGATTACGCTAAAGATGGCGCCGAGGAACTAATTTAGCGTAATCGTCTATTGTGTAAATTTTATGATATCAAAGATGCCCTCTCTTACAAGGACAGATTTTGTAAGACAATGGCATCATCTACTTTCGTTGACACCAAATTTCAAAGCGGTTTGCGATCGCAGACAAAGGAAATTCTCTCAACCAGTAATTCGAAACAAACTAATCCGCAAAGTTTCTCTGAATCGCAAGTAGCTAGCTTGCTTGTTGTGCATTCCGGAAATGGTTTTTAAGAACAAACATGAGCATTTATCGAAAGAAGGATGTATCGAAACATCGGAAACGGGTATTTTATTTGTCTACTTTAGAAGTGGAGCAGTAAGTGTTTTAATTACGCACAAAAATTTACTAGAATTGAATTCTCTTTCAATCGGCTTCTGAAGCAAATAAATAAAATTCTCGAGGCAGATGTTTAGATATATTCCTCTTCTTTTGTTATAAGCAAATAAGTTCTCTTAAAAGCCACCTTTTGCGTGCACAAGGCGAGAGTTTGCCCTTCTGGTTTTGGGGAAATTTTCGTGGCCTGGTTTGTTTTGACTTACTGTTTGAGAAAATTTCCATTGTCTACGATCGCTAATCGCTTTGAATTTCGGTGTCAATCAAAAGAAACTCATGCTATTGGCTTACAAAATCTGCTGTTGTTGCTCTCTCTGGAATTATGGTAAGTTACATGAACTTTCATCAGATCAATTCAGTTGAAAGGATGGGGCAATAACATTCTGCACAATTCATTTTAGATTTTTGTGAAGATTTTAGCTCTATGTTATACCGCATTCACACTGACACAGTTAAACCAGCTTTATCTAAACCAGGTTAAATTTGAGCCAATCAAATGCCTTCGATATGTTGGATTGTCCAATCAGAAGGCCCCATTCGATGACTTGGTTTAAAATTAAGATGGTTTTACTTGCAAGTGTGAATGGGGTGTTATTGGTTGTCAAGTGAGATTTGAGATAACGCAGAATTACTCATGCAAATTACCTTTATTCTTTTCATCCGCGGATCGTCTTGCCAGAATAATCTAATGTGAAGTAGATTTTAGTCATAAATCACAGAATTCGTCCACCGGGAACTTGCAGTCATTTTGCAACAAACACTGGATCCAGATCTATAGTTAATGATAACTTTTTGCGTTTACGAAGGCGTGTTTTGTTGGTGTTTTCATGTAATTAGGTAAAAGTTAGGCCATAGGTATGAATGAGCAAGTTACTGGAGCTAATTCTGCTTCAAAGAGGGATTATTTCATAACAGTGAAAGATTTTCCCATTTGTTCGTCATGGCGCATTCACTTCTTCAGTGAACTCTTTCATGTTCCAGTTCTGGAAACTCAGAAGTTCGAGCTTTCTTCTACTGTATTTACTTTCTAGTACGTCGCCCATATTCGAGACAATTCCATGTTTCAGCACAAAACGTTTCCTTCGTTTATTCGTATTGTTTTTCAAGTGATTTTGGGGGTTTTTGAGCATGACAGTATTTGTGGCTATCATAAGCGAAACAAGTGTTTACCGAATTAAGAAGTCTTACCTCTTGATTTAATTTATATTTTGTCTTATTTTGTAGTGCAACTTCCTGAACCAACGCCATTTTGGAAGAGAGCCCTCCGGTTCTTCTGCGGAATGTCAGACAATGTGGAGGAGGAAAGGAAAAATGCGCAGGAGCAGACTGAGCATTTGAGAGATGTGACGTCACTCAAGCAGAATTACCGAGCGAAATTGTTCCTTTATGCAAATTTGGCCTTCATTCTCTCCGTTGCTGTATTTTTGTATATATTCTTTTCAATTCCAGATGGTGGGCCTACAAAGCCAACAATACCGTATGGAAGAAGCTTTACAAATAGTTCTATATATTAACACACAAACCAAACAAAACATTACTATTTATGATTTTTTATCATTTGTATGTTGAATGAAATTTGGGGATGATTATTTAAATCAGCCAGTGATTTGTATATAAATTGTATCCTATAAATACCGGGTGAGCCAGAAAAAAGTTCCTACTTTTGAAAATTCATGACACCAAGACTACCACACGGATTTGAATCATTCAAATTCTAGTTGAAAGTCGAAAGATCAAAGTATTTTTGTGATTTTTGTCGCTGTCCTACCAGCAAAAGAAGTATTGGTAAATTCCACTTTATGAAAATTTCATGGTTGCAAAATCACAGAAAAGGGCCTAAAACATGAATCAAATCGTAAGGATTCTATTCAAATCGAACAATAGGCCATGGGCGTTTCACCTCCCTCAAGGGTTATAAGACATCGATTTTCAAACAAATGCGAAAGATTTTCAATCCCAAGGAAATTAATGCCTAGAGGATATCTCTCACCCATGACAAGTTGCATTTCCTTCACTATTCTGTGCGAGAAGTCATTTATGCATTGATCGATGTTTTGGGCCATTTTTCAGTAATCAATCAACCATAAAATTTTTGTAAAGTTGAATTTACCTATATTTGTAGTGCTGGTAGGACAGCGAGAAAATTCATAAAAATACTTTGATCTTTCGGCTTTTAACTAGAATTTGATTGATTCAAATCCGTGCAGTAGTCTTGGTGTTATGAATTTTCGAAAGTGGGAACTTTTTTCTGGCTCACCCGGTATATTTGCAAATTTTAGGGCCTATGTAACATTTTCATCGAAGCAGCAGAAGTGTTGAAGCTTACTTTCACGAAGGACAGGGAAGATCAAATGATAATTTGGGAACGAAACAAATTCGTGCTCACTTTTGGCGCAATCTACAAAAGTTTTTGATTTGCCATGCAGGAAATAGAATTGCACCCCCCCCCATGTAGGTTTGTGGAACAAAGTTTGACTTTGGCTTTTTAAACGAGACTATTGATTTTGTTAGGGTTTTGCAAACTTCTGTTCGTTTAAGAATTCAGATTCGTGGTTATTTCATTGCTTTGTGTTCATGACAATGATTTTAACTAAGACCAACCAAGATACAGTAGTGTCCCGCATATAGAAACACAAATTTGAGACATACTAGCCCTGATTTTCAAAAAATCCCCCCCCCCCCCTCCTTGATAATAAACAGGCTCAGGTCTGACAGATGTTTGTTTCTTATCTAAAGATTATGACATAAGAATGGTTTATATTTTCAGCTTTCCAATTGAAGTAAACAGTATCTATTGAAGATGAAAACAAGAGTTTTGTATGCAAATGAAGCAAAAAGCACCTTCCGTGAATAGTTGTAGCTTTTCTTGGAAGTGAATAAAAATAGTATGTTTTGTATGACAATCGTAAAGCTCGTGTCTGATTAGTTCATTGATTGTACATGATTTTTCTAATAAGAAACTTAAGAGAAACTTTACCCAAAGAAACTTAAGAAACTTTACCCTGAGTTGAAGTTATATCTCATTTTATAAAAGCACATCAGACCTGAAATTGAAAACGTTCTTTCTTATATGCCGGACACTACTCTATGGCTTCGGTTCCGTTTTCGTTGAAGAGATGGCTACGTTGCAAGCAAATGCTTGACAAAATTGTTTGTTGCTTGTGACACGAAGAAAATGCCATTGAACTATGGGCAATAATTCACCGTATTTGTAGCTAAGAAATTAAAGTTTATTACCTCGATATTACTGTTTTACTTTGTTGCTTTCTCTTCCTACACAGCGTCTATCCTCGTTTCAAACTTCGACTGACAATGAATAAGACTGGGTAAGCAGCGGCTCTGGCGGTACTTTGTAATTATTTCATGTTACATCGAGGCAGTTTGAAATGAGGATGAACGCTGTGTAGGAGCCAGCATTTCAGACGCGCAGGAGCCATTTGAATTTGATTTGGGCCAAAGGGAAAACGACGAAGAAAACTATGGTAATATCGAGGTAACAACTTTAATTTCCAAGCTACAAACAAAATGCATTATTGCCCATGGTTGAACTTTGAATTTCAGACATCTAGATTCACTAGCATTTATGCCACGTCATGCATATATCAGTTATTGTTAGTCAGTTATTGCATATCATTTAGTCAGTTATTAATCTCATTAGTTTATTGTTGATTTTTATACAGGGTGTCTCAAAAAAATTGTTCGACGTTTGATTAAATACTAAAAAATAACGATACGCTGAATGGACCTTTGGTCAAGTCACCCTTTTCCTGAGATTTTAAATTAATTTTTGACACAAGAATCTTGCAAATCCGATAAAAATTCATGGGGCTACAAGCTTTTGAAGTTCAAGTTTGTGCGAAAGCTGAAACCAGAGGCCTCAAAATGGCATTTTTGGTAAACGTCCCACAGGCCGTCGTTTCTGTTATTTCTCAATTGCTTCAGGGCGAACCAAGTGGGATTCAAACAGGTATTCGATAGCCTAACTGTCAAGCATATGGATGCTTTGAGGAAACAGATTCAGTCTCTCGCCGATTTTGTTTTGAACCACTGTCTTTGGACCTATGCAATGTTAAGGAATTTTGAGAATGATCGCAAGAAATAATTTACATTAGAAGTCGTATTTGGTTTGCTCTGATATCAACGAGAGGTATGACATTGGATAAGCTTCTCTTACCTCCGTCTTCGAGCTTTTTGCAAGACAAGTAATCTGGGGGGTCTCTGGTTTCAGCTATCGCATATTTTTGATCTTCGAGAGCTCGTAACTCAGTGAATTTTCAACCGATTTGCTTGATACTGGTCTCTAAAATTATTTCATAATCTTAGGAACAGGGCTATCTTTCTACGAACCTGTTCATGTTGTCTTTATTTTTCAATATTTAATCAAACGTCGAACAATTTTTTTGAGACACCCTGTAGGTAAGTTTAGAACACTGGAAATGTGGGTCGAATGCATCAAAGAGCATTCTTTTTTAAAGGTTTGAAGTCTTTCGCAATAGGGACTATACTATTGTTAAAATGTAAATATTAATGTTGAAAAAAGTTACAGGTAACTCGGCAGAGGTCGTAATTGTGACAAAAGGACTTTGGAGGATGTTATTTTATCCAAAAACATTGCCCAACGTTTGGCATCCCAATTATTAGTAGCCTGCATAATTGAAACAGGCCTATCACAGACGACAGGAACCGTTTATATTCACTGTTTAGGAAAATTTGTTCTGGTATCATTTAGGGAAGGTTCAAGATCTGCTTATATTTTCAGGGCTGATTAAACCAGGATCACGTATTTTGGATACTCAAAGGTTGTTTGAAGACTTTCACGATCGTCAGGTGTTAGGATATCTTCAAATCTTCTGCCAAAATCCCAGTCTGCCTTCTTATCTGCATATGTATAGAAAAGCTCGTTTTTAGGATGTAGGAAATTATACACAATTACCCTTCAACGAATTTTCCTCAGCTTTTGAAAAATCTTAAAATCTAAGTTTTCTTCTTGCAATGTTTGATACCGCCATTGATTTTTAGATGCACTTTCAGTTCCAGTCATTAGTTAGTATTGTAAGTTATCGTTGGCAAATTACTTAGCTGAAACCTGTTATTCATAATGACTGATAAATTCGTTGATCAGGGATCTAATTCGCGAATATACGTTGAATAAAATGGAAAGATTTGATTCACGAGTAAACCTTGATGAAACTGCGTTTATCTTTTGTAAATCAGTGTCCGATGATTGCAGGTGCACACACAGCAACAAACCCTGTTTCACAATTAAATTCAATTCGTGGCAAAAGATGTGCTCCCTTGCAGAGCAAGAAATCTACATCATTTCATTGTGTTGCAAATACACGTACAAAACTAAGGGAGTGGTCAGAAAGTATCTGCTGTATGGGGATGGATGATTTTCCAAAAATCTAGCAAAGAAATTAATGGCCCATCCAAGATTCCTATTCACTTATTTATGGCCCAATAGCAAGAACCAGGATATTTTTCATGACCCCATAAACTTAGTTTTAGAATGTAGGCTTGTACCCGGTAGTGCAATTTCAGTAATATAACTTAATATGGTGAACCACTGGTTAGCGACTGAACTAAAGAAGAGAAGGAGAAGAAAAGAAGGATCTCATCAAATCATTGCCTCAAAACAGTGGGTTTACATGGCTTAAGTCCGAGGAGAACGAGGAGGCGAGGAGGCTACTTTTAACCCCGAGGAGCCGAGGATTTGCTTTTTTCGTGCGAGGGAGGAGCCTCAAAAAATTTGAAAACCCAGCGAGGTGCGAGGAAAATTTAAGAGAAAACGCTGAAAAACGAGGAGCTCAGGTTTCCTTTGCATTAAACAGCGAGGAGGAATGATAGTACCTTATCCTCACCGGAAGTGCTGCTATACCTTTCAGATAACTTAGATATGCGAGTGCGAGAAGGTCGCGGTTTGAAAGGTGGAGCAGCAGCGAGCCCTTTTTTTTTTTTTTTTTTTTTTTTTTACTTAAACTCAACATAAACGCAGCATGGATAAAGGGGGTAGGACTGAAAGTTGGTTGAAGTTCCCCTCCTTTAAAAAAAAAAAGAAAAAAAAAAGGGCGAGTGAAGGTGCAACGAGAGAACGGCGCTGAGGGAGGAGGGCGGGTCGATTTTGATCTTTCCCGCCAATAAGTTGATTGGAAAACGTGCAAATGAGTCTCTGCCGCCCTTAAACAGGGTACATTCCCATGGGACAGAGTAGCCCGAAGCCCGGGACTCCCAGGAAGCGCTTGTGTATCGGAAATAGCGTTATCTTCCGCTTTTCGCTAGACACTTCCGGTGAGAATAGTACCTTATCCTCACCGGAAGTGCTGCTATACCTTTCAGATAACTTAGATATGCGAGTGCTTCGAAGGCCGCTATTAGAAAGAAACTCGCAAGGAGGTATGAAGATAATAATAGTCAAAATAGACTTACAGCAGAAAAATCTTCAACATATATAGTTATCTCTGAACTCTCTCCATTACTCAAGAAACGCAACAACCACAAACAATAAACAACAGCAAATCAACACAGGTGAAAAACTAAGCCAAGTCTGAGTTACTGAAATAAAGGTTTGAATCCTTCCAAAGTATTTTTCGATCGGAAGAGAGTTCCAAAATGGTCTTCGGAGGTGGATGAAGATGGATGTGCATAATTTGAGAGGATTGAGCTTGGGCTGTCAGTTGCAAAGACTTTGTCACATTGGGTGTAGTATTTAGCCATGTTAGTACTTTTCCAACCCACGTGATTTGCGATCTTAGAATATGGTACGCCAAGAAGGGCAAGTGTTATAGAACATCCACTTCTAAAGCTATGCATCGTCTCACCATCAGAGATGTCGAGAGCTTCCAGATACTTTTTCAGATTCTTTTCGACAGCAGTGCCCACATACGGGGTCGTTGAAACCCTACCTTGACGGTCAGTAGTTCTGAACAAGTATCCGCCCTCAAGGTTGATAGACATTCTATGGCATAAGGAAAGATAGAGGCGCAGGTTAGTGACAGGACATACGGGTGAAGCCTCGATTTTCTGTATCGCAAAGACGTTACTTCCATTTCCTCGCAGAGTTTTCCCAAACACTTGATTGAAGATAAAACCGTCATTGTTAGACGAGGCGAGGATGTCCATGGACTTCACCCTTCCAAGGTCTGATCCCCGGTCTCCTGAAAAGAAGTCGACTGAGAAAAATGCCAAATCTCTTGCATAGATGTAGACAGACATTGGCTTGGCTTCCGGTGATTTTATCAAACGGTGGAGATGACTGCAAAGAGGTTGCAATTTGTCAAGAAACATTGGTACAGCTTGTACGGGGAGAGATCTTGCGATAGCTTGTTCTTCCAAAACCATTGTGTGGTATTGCTTTACCGAGGAATGAGCGGCTGGGTTTCCAAGGTGGAGCTCGTCGTTCCAAGATGATCCTCTTCCGTTCTCTTTGAAGATGGAACGAAGCTTTCCTATGTTGCTGTTTATCGTTCCAGCCGTTAATCTGACATGGCAGTGGCAGCTTCCCCTTGATGACTTCCCCGAAATGCAGCAGTCTTCTAAATGTACTTTTGTTTTGCCAAATTGGTCCCTCCATATCAAAAAATTGACAACATCACTGGGGGATGCCGTAGCCAAGGACTTCTTGCACGGTAGAGACCACAAATATGACTCTAGCTGATTTTGAAGGCTGCATTTCTGTTTCTGGTATGGCTTCTTTTTATGACGAGCTGTCAGGGCTTGAAGACTTTCGTTCACTTTTCCAAAGTCTATCTGTACAGTTTCTGGAGCTTGTTGAATGCTAAGAGGCTGCTTCCGAGAACCACATCGTTGGCAAAAAGAACAATCATAGTCATTTGGGTAACCACAACTTCTACAGCCGATGGCTGCTTTCCAAATTCTCGGGATCTCAGGAGCTAGCTGTTGACAGAGAAAATAAGTTTGTATGCATAGAGGTCCCACGCTAATGGCCTTGTGTGCCATCCAAGCTTTGTCGTCGGGGGGAAAAAGAGGACGCCATCCTGTCCCTTACTGCCTAACAAGGTTCTATCTACCGATAAGGAATTTAAACTTGGCCACCAGTATTTTCTTGGGGAGACATCTGCGACGATGATGGTGATTTGCTTAGTGCGGGGTTGGAGATATTTTAGAAGGGCTCCCATAAGAACGAATGGAGGAAAAATGTAGCAGTTGGCGTCTGATGGTATGTCCTGTGTGAAAATATTGACGCCTCGAGTTCCCTTGCATGGGTAGGCTGAGAAAAAAGGGAGGTCGTTACCAAACCTGTCCTTTCTAACGTTGGAAGGGGTGGCCATTAAATCAAACGAGTGGGGGCCATAGGCTCTCTCAACAACTTGCCATGCTTTTTCTGAGAGACAGCAGTCGAGGTCAGAGTGAAATCTTGATGGGGCATCAGCAGCAAGAAGCTTTGAAGGGGTGTACTGAAGACGCAGTTGGATGTTGAGTTTGAGGCAGAGGCAAAAGAGCTTCTTAATTTCGTTTGACAAAGGGATGTTCTTACCCCCTTCATTATTCCAAAAGCTGAGGAGATTCATGTTGTCGATAAAGGCATCCACTCTCGAGTTGACAATATTATCGGAAAAGGTTGCCAAAGTTTTGTACAGGGCTAGGGCTTCTCTTATGGCGATAGGAAGGGCTTTCTCGTCGTCTGACCAATAATCATGTGTAGTTGTTGTGGAGCTTCCAGAGGACAAAATGCCTCCCCATCCAGAATTTGAGGCGTCTGAGCTGATGCTTACCGAGTAGTGCTTCTCAAGGGACCACCGTAGAGGTTCTTGAAGGGAGTCGATAAAACGCCAGTGCTCGATTTCTACTCTCAGATCTTTGGTCAGCTCAACAGGTCTTGATGATCTTAAACCTTTACTTATGTTGGCGTTAATTTCTCTGGTATATAATTTAGCTGCTGGCACTGCTAGGGCAAAAGATATGACTTTCCCAGCGAACTTCTGCAATGTCTTCACACACACTTTCTTTTCTGCAAGGATGGATTCTCGGAATGTTTTAAATTTCTCTTTCTTTTCATTGGGTAGGGAAAAAGCTTGTTCTATGGAATCGCTGACAAGGCCAAGAAAGATGAGCTTCTGAGAAGGGATGAGAACTGACTTGGTCAAGCCGATGAAATAGCCACAATGAATCAAGACGAGAGCACAAATGAATAAGCTTGCGTCGGCTAGTTCTATGTTCTTCCATTTGTTCTTGATGGAAGAGGGGAGCTGGAGTTGGCCAACATGTCTGTCGTCGATGTATTGGGATAGGGGTACTCCGTTCGATCTGATGAAACTTGAGGCTCCGAGACCAACTGTCTGGTACACGTAAGCGCTGGCACTCCATCCAAAAGGTAGCGTATTGTAGGTGAAAAACCATCCCTTCCAATACAGGCCAAAAAATTTTTTGCTGTCATTAGTGAGCTTTATGTGATCATACCCTGATTTGTCGTCTAATTTTGTCTGATAGTGGCCAGAGCCAACATATCTGGGTAGATCTGTAATGGGATCTAATCTTACTGGAGGGCAGTTGATCCATAGATTTAAGAATCTCTCATCGTGGCACATGCGTGGCTTTGATGGTTCTATGGTAATTGGGAGGACGAGGTGCGGGGGCTCGCAGTGTCCTTCTCTCCCCCAGATTGATAAAGATCCGTTCCTAACCCTGTCCAGAATGGTTTGACAAATAAAGTCTTCAAATTTGTCACATGTTTTACTGTTGGGGAGGGTGGTCCGTGGGGGTTGCTCTGACTCATAGGATTTTCCTTGAAACATGCCTTTAAAAGGCTTAAAGAAATCAAACACCGCAACTCCTTGTGAGATGTACTTAAAAACCTCTTCACGCTTGTGAAAATCTTTCAGAATGAGGTTCCATGTGTTAAGGTGGTTGTGTAGTTCACCAGCAATGAAAGTTTCTGGATTTCGAAAGATTAGATCTCTGGCTGAGGCTTTTACAACTCCACGTTTTACATCAAAAATAACAGACAGCGGCTTCTGGGTGGCTGGGCTGGAGGGCTGTCCAAGAAAATTACACCACTTGATGTTTGCAGACAAACTGGCGATATCATGGTCTTTGTAAAGTTTTTCCAGTTGAAGGTTAAAATCGTGCAAGACGAATGGCTGGAATATAAAAAGGAATACGAGGAATAAAGCAACAGTAAGAGAAAAAAAAAAGGCAGCCCTCCCACCCAGTCACCCAGAACACAACTCCACGAGTCGAGTATAAGGTCTTTAGTTAAACCCCTGAGTGACCAGATAGAAGAGAGAAGAGAAGAGCTAAAGCTATGTGCCCTATCCTATTTTGCAATGTATTCATTAACCGCAGCGACCGCACAGCTAGCTGAAACGAAGAAAAAAGGTAATTAGAAAAGGCGGTTGGGAAGTAGACCTGCTTGCAAAAGAAAACCTCGCCATCAGCAACAACAACAGCAGCGAACAACAGGAACTAATGTAGTAAGTCTAGCTGGGAATAATTTTATAGCGGACCGTGGCAGCGATGTAGTAAGTCGAGATGGACTTCAGGCTTGCGCATCGTCAACCCAGAAATGGCTTAGGGCGTTGCCGGGATAAAAAGATACTCTCAGGTCGCTAATAGAATTGGAATAGTAGGGAGTTGGAAAAAAAAACCTCAATGATTAATAGCCAGGAGGGGGGTTTGAATAATAGGGGGTTAGAAAAATCTCAAAAAATTAAAAGCCGGGGGAGGCTGGAAAAAATTGATTTTTTGTAACTTTCGTTTGCAATGGAAACTATAACTAAAAAGATTTCGCTCGAAAGTCTAAATCTTAGCTGGGTTATACAATTTTGCTATGTAGCTTTAGTCTTGCTTGCAACTTGTAGCCAGAATTAATAAGCGGGGGGGGGGGTTGAAATAAGAATGTCCTTGGTGGAAATTTTACTAAAAATTAATAAATGGGGAGGGGGTACGTCTATTAGATACCGGAGAGTAGGTAGACTGGGCGGGTTACAGAATCCTCATGAGGAAAAAATGCGAAATCAAAATACATCGGCGTGCATCCACGTTCGTTCTAGAATGTAAATAAAAATCCTCCCTTGTTTAATGGAAGAGGGCTGTATCACTGCTGCGAAAAGCATGCGGGAGTAATTTTGGAACAAAGATCTATAAAATAGTTGATATTTGCAGGAGAAAGGGTTACTGACGGCAATTCGTACGAGATTATAGTATGACCAACTACTAGGAAGCCAGTAAAATATTGTTTGACGTGAATCTCGGAATCGGGCAACCTTTTAAAACGAAACATTAGTTGTGGAATTACGAAACTAGACGAAGGTTGGATATGGCGGAATGGCGGAGGAATGCAGAAAAGACAGAGAGACGTTATTCGAAGTAGGATTGTAGCAAATAAAATAGAGCGAACACAGCAAATAAAGCTACAAATCTAAAATACCAAAACACTATTACTGTTCTTTTTTCTGCTAAAACACAAGTAAGTCACAATAGGGTTCAAATAGTCTCAAAAGTTTTTCTGGTTTCTTTGATGATATGGACTGAATCTTCGGGGGCAGCGGTTCGCAAGGTGGTCAGGAGCTGAGCAGATATAACAATACCTCATGGTAGCTCTATTCCTGGCGGAGGCACGGGGGGCATTGGGAAACTGGCGTGTGTTGAACGGGTTGACGCTGAAGAGGCTAGGGATTCCAGATCTTTATCCTCCGGGTAATTTTTGTCAATTTTTGCAACCGAGTCGACAATTTTTTCGTAGTCTTTGTCACCCACCAATGATAAAATATAGCTCTTAAACTGATCGTCAGGTTTGTTGATACGAGCTACTAACATCGAGAAAACATTAGCGTAGTAGTCACTCCTTTTGTCTTTATTTTCCCTGGCAATATTCTTCAGCTGCTCAACTTTGTCCAAGGCTTTGTATTTGTCAAAATCTGCAAACGTGCGGGATGCATAACGGATGATGTCTCTTCTTATTGAGGAGACAGACGGTTTGTTTCTCTGTTCTAAGGCTTTTATTCTGTCCACAAGGGATTTCACATCGTCTGCAGCGGCGGCCTGGGAATAAGAAATAAAGGGAAACTCTATCAGTGCAACAATTGTGCAAAATATAAAGAGAACATCACGTGATCTCTCCGATACGACACTTTTGGGAAAAGTTGAGGAACAAAGTCCAAAGTACAAACATCTGCAATACACAACTCATCGGGGAGACAAAGCAAGGGGGTGAGGGAGGGCATTCTGAGGAAAAAATCTGAGGTGTACATCTCTCTAAAACGGAAAGGCAGAAGCCATAACATACCACTTAGGGAACAGAAAGCATGGAAATATTAAAGGATACCGGGGTGATAACTCAGGAATCTGAAGGGGCGACTCATAAGAACGGTAATTGAGGTACGCACTTGGGATCAAGGGGAGCACTGGGAAAAAAAAAAAAAAACCGGAGGGAAATCGTCGATAGGGGTGGATCGGAATATCTGGGAGTATATCGGGTGAAAAGACTGGTGCGGCTAAAACAAAAGCACCCTCATGGGAACATTAGACACGCAGCGAGGTAAGAGTACAATGGGGAAATAGGGAGCAAAGTCAAACGGAAAAAACTTTGCAATACAAAACTATCAGCGAAAGAAAAACATGAGGTAACGGGGGAGGGGGTTCTGGAGAAAGATCTGGGGTACGCAGCTCTCTAGAACGGGGAGGCGAGGGGAAAACCATGTCATAGCACTTAGGGAAAAAGGACAGGACGGGGATATTCAAGATTGACAGAGGGGTAAACTCAGGGGGAACAAGGGAGAAAATTTAGCACAGGGAAAAAGGGAGGGGAAAAGGGAACTGAAGGGAGACTCATAAGCACAACAACTGAGGTACGCACTTGGGGTGAAGGGGCAAAATGAATAAACCAAGGGGGCAATTTTCGAGAGGAAATTTGGGGGGGACCGGAATATCTGGGAAAGATTAGGGAAAGAATACGGGAGTGGCGAAAACACAAAAAGGGGGTCCTCGTGGAAAAATGAGACACGCAGTAGATGAGAAGGTACAATGGGGGTGTAAGGAACAGAGTCCAACGCAAAACATTTGCGATAAATAACTCACCAGGGAAAAGGAGCATGGGGAAACAAAGGAAGACTTTGGGGGAGAACAGTAATGGGTTTCTAAAGGCAACCATATGCTAAACATTGGGAGAGGCAAGATACCCACTCAGAATGAAGGTAAAAATACAGGGAACAAGGGGAATCATCGAGAAAAAATATCTGGGAATAGGAACGCGTGGGAACAGAAACTTAGGGGAGGAAAAGACGGGAAAGGAACAGACTCGCTAGTAAAAACTAAGAAACAAGACATGAGCTCAGTCACATGGGCAAAACAGGAGAGGCAAGGGGAAATCTTTACAGGCAACGGTAAACTACATAACATAACAAAGCTCTAAGCAAGGGCTGGTGAGAAAAGAGGCATAGCGATAAACAAACGAATTTTCAAAACGAAAACGAAACGATTAAAACGAGACAAGAAAAAAAAAGGAAGCCACGAAGAAAAACTTACAGCATTCTCTACACGTGGCTCAGCTTGAGGCGGCGGAGGGCCCTGATTCGCTTGATTTACTTGCTCGTTAGGCTGTATAACGACTTCATTGGCTTCTCCCCTTTCGATGTTCTGCTCAGCGGGTCTATCACCTACAGCTCTAGGCACCTGAGCCATGTTTCCAGGTAGTCAGCGCCGTTCTTTTAGTTAGAATCGATTTTGATCTTTCCCAGGCCAATAAGTTGATTGGAAAACGTGCAAATGAGTCTCTGCCGCCCTTAAACAGGGTACATTCCCATGGGACAGAGTAGCCCGAAGCCCGGGACTCCCAGGAAGCGCTTGTGTATCGGAAATAGCGTTATCTTCCGCTTTTCGCTAGACACTTCCGGTGAGAATAGTCATAAAAATGAATTATGTTCTTTCACAGTCCAGTTTTCTTGAATAAGTGCACTGAGCAATAGCTGTCTTGTCAAGATGACGTAAAATGATTTTGTGGTTTCAGATTCTGGCGGAGTTGATGTAGTGCGATATGAACTCTTATACCAGATGACCATGGGGAAACAGACAGCGAGATTTTTGATTGGTCGACATCAGGGACAAAAATGGTGGGGGTCTGGGGATGCGACGCCCTTCAAGCTCAAATAAAGCGCATTTTGCAGGGCAATCGACGATTTTGCAGTACGCCTAGTCGAATTGGATGTCAGTACAGTGAGTAACCACGTAACAAGAGTTGTAGTCATGCGAAGCTGTCTTGAAATTTGCAAACAGTTGCTGCAAATTTGAATTGTGTTTTCAAAGCTTCCATTATAGCTTTGGTAAATATGGAATCTCGGGGTGCCTTCTGAGCCAAAGTAAACTATGTTTTTTCAAGAATTTTTTCTTGAGCATTGATTTATATAGATTAACTGTTAGAAATTAATCAAAGTTTCTTTGTCGCTAATAACAAACAGGGTATTGGGAGATCCATTCTAAACCAAAGTAAAGGGCGTGGCTCAAAAATTTTTCTGGGGCTTTGTCCCCAGATCCCTCATTTGTCTCTGTTTTAAGGTAATCGCCATGGTTAAAAGGTTTGTCCATCAACAAAGGTTGGGCACGAATAAGATTTTATCGAACAGGGTCAAACTGGCGAATGCAAGAGCTTCGGAGACAAAGAGTGTGTGGGTTTTTCTATGTTCTATTTATTGATTGTCCAATGAGACGGTCGTGTAAACCTCTGTGTGCTACCTTTAATTTACCCCTGCAATGCCACTGTCTGCAGGGCATCACTCAGTTTTGTAGGACAAAGACCTTCATCACACTTCCAAAATTATTGGCCAAGTTACACCCCTGGTAAGCACTAAAAGATGCTGAAATTTGAAAATCACCATAACGAAAGAAGTCTTTTTTTCTTTTCTTGTACAAGGATGAACAGGACTGCAATTACTCTGTTTACCAGTTCTTGAAAGCAGGACTGCAAATAAACACAGCTCTTACAAGGTAGCCGTTAGTCTGAGGTCGTGTTACTTACATCCGACGGACAGTTCTGTCCAAAAAAGCTCCAGTTTGACACCCTGGTTTGACACTCCTGTTTGTGTTCACCCCAGGGGGGGACTCGCTATTAGTAAGTGACGGGGGGGTCAGACATTTTTTGGGTTCATAAAACGTTGTCCAGTATACCTTTGGGTATGCGATTTGGAGCATAATCGGTATATTTTTGGGGTTGCTGATGAGAAAATTTGACAAGGTGAGTGCTAGGCTGAGTTTTTCACCAAAATATCGCAGGGAAGTTGCCGAAAATGCTATAAAACCTTTAGTTTTCATGTACCTTGGAGCTATGAGTATATTTTTGGGGTCTACAAATGCCCTAATTTCAGTATATTTTTGGGTTTTTAAAAATTTACTGTGTCTGACCTCCCCCGTCACATACCAATAGAAGTCCCCCCCCTAGGGTGTTAACACAACATTTATACGCTGTCTGCAAAATTATGCTTGATCTATCTAGTCAAAAGCACAAAAAAGGTCGTTTGCGTCGTTGTTAGATTTGTTTCGTTGTGAAATCGAGGAGCGAGGATTCAACTTAGTAACTTTTGAAATGCTCGGAGGAAACAATTTTAGAAAAACGTATTTGGGAGGAGTCCTAAAGGAGTTAAATGCGAGGTTGCGAGGAGGGGTTAATTTTTTGACCCCATGTACACCCACAAAACACGGCTGACTGCAGGCCATGGATTCAAACCGATTTGTCGTTGCCCTTCAATCAATAATGACATCCCTAACGTACAGCCTCGAGCTGGCGTAGGTTGCAAAAGAGAGTTATCAAAAACAGGCTTATTGCACAAGCTCATTAGATCGCAATTTTTATTGACTTGCATGAGTGTGTTACTGCAGCGAAAGAATATCAATTCATATTGTTGAAACTGCGATCGTTGCAGTAAGTACTGGGAGCAACAGCCAAACAAAGCCCCGCCTAAAAACAAATTTGCTGCAGTGAGGTGATGTGATAAACCTGAACAGTCGAGAAGTGACAAAAACGGAGTCTACCCAGAAGAAAATGGGTGGAAAACGCACGAAAGCATTGCAGCTTGAAGAAGGCGAAAATCTCGAGTCTTCTCACTTCAGACTGAGTAAAGGTAAGCTCATGTTAGTTGGGCTGATTTTGGAAACAGACTTGCATGAATAGACAACTGAACTTGGCTAAGCCTGGCCTAACTCTTGACAGACTTTATCAATCCCGGCTTTTCTCTACAGTACATGAAGTCAAAAGCCGACTAAAGATAATATTGTGATTTAGTGTGAAAAGAGTAACTTGGTCATGATTCAAATTAATTTCTAGATGAAAACTCTATTGGATCACAACAAAATTTTCGAAAGAAAATGGGGGCATAAGAGGACAAAGTTTAGAAGGCATAGCAAGCATAGCAGGTACCCCAAAGGTGTAACCTCTGGCAGAGGGTGGACTGGGGTGGAGTTTGCACGTCCACCAACAGCACACAGAAAGCCTACCTGCATTTAGTAGCAATTTGGAAATGAATAAGTGTTTTATCAAGAGTAGACGGAAACAAGAAAAGAGGACTCCCCTGTTTCCCTGTGCACCTCTGTAGTAAGAACACTTTAGAAGTCTTCTCATCTTTGTAATGTGTACAAGATCTGTTGTGAATAAACAAATTTAATCTAATTTCACAGATGATCAACTGAGGTTCTTGCTAGGGTCAAGCCTACATCCTTCCAAAGTTGACATATATTGTAATTACCCAGCAAAAGACAAGCAATATGATAGAGATGCTTTCCATAAGCTTGAATGGTGTTACCCATTTAAATCAAATGCTGACAATGGAGACAGATATACCATCCTAGACATACATCATTCTGGCAACTTCAAATTCTATGCTGAGAAGGATGGCAAAGCAGTTTGTCAAGGATATTTCATTGTTGAACCGATTCTTGAAACTGGCAGTGGTACTTTGTCATTGGACACCATTGTCATGCAGACTTATTTGACAAAAAGTCTTGGTAATTTCAAAGATTGGGAAAGCAGACTCATGGTTGCAAAGGAATCTGGTTATAACATGATCCACTTTACGCCAATACAAGAACTAGGAGAATCACAGTCTTCATATTCTATACAGAGTCAATTAGATTTGAATGCACAACTTAAAAATGTGACTTTTGATGATGTTCATTCTCTTGTGAAGAAGATGCAGACTGAATGGGATGTTCTTTCTCTTGTTGATGTTGTATGGAATCACACAGCAAATACAACCAGCTGGCTCAGTGACCACCCAGAAGCTGCATACAACCTTGAAAATTCTCCTCATCTTCGCCCAGCCTTTTTACTAGACAGGGCACTATGGCATTTGAATCGGGAAATTGAAGCTGGAAAATGGGAGCACATTGGATTGCCATCAACTATTGATGACCCTTATCACCTTGATAGAATTGCTCATATCTATTGGTAAGGTTTACTGAATCCTGCTATTTTTAAATCTACTTTTAATGTTGGAAAGATTTTACTTGGAATGAATCCAGCAACCATGCAGCCATTGGGGGCTAAAGCCCCCCCCCCACTTTTTTCAAAGGCATGGGCTGAAATTTTTGCTTGTTAAAAAACAGTTGTTTGATGAGGTTGAAGTCATATGTTTTGATGTTCTCCTGAAGATAATTGAGTTTTGAGTCAGAAGAATCACATGACCTGCAACAGTGACCAGGCCTTGAAATGAGCAAACATTAGCTACTTGGTTGATCAAGCTCCTTACTTCATCTAGGCGCTTGATCAAGCTCGTAGTAGATTATTTGTCTTTGTGGGAAACCAGGGATACCAAATGGAAAGTTCCGGAAAAATGAGCTGCAGTTACTGTTTTGTGTGAAAATTTCAATTAAAATCACATCAATCATCGAAAAAGAATCAAACAGGATAAACGAAGGCCAGCATTGCCGTTTGAGCTGGGCTGCATGTCAAATGAGATGGAACAGCCTTGGAATGCCTCCTGCACAGTTTGCACCAAACTTTTGTAACCTGCTGCTCTTCGTTGATAACTTTAACTTCAGACCAATCCCACTGCCCTTTCCCAAGAGTTAAACAGCGATGATTCTGCTATAGTCAGCACCAGCAACATGTGTGCTGAGTGAATTTTTCAGCATAGAAGAGAGGCAGCTTGTCAATGGCGTAGACAATGTGGTGAATGCTAAGCGAGTGAAAATTTTATGAGTCAATGGAGAGAAGGAGAGACAACTTAATTTATTGTAGTTTTACAGAGATAAAAAGGAAGATTTGGGCTGAATATTTTATTTCAAATACATCCACAAATTGTAATTATGGATAATTAAAAGAAACACTATGACCTGCAAGGCCCTTGAACAATTGAGCCAGTAGAATTATTGAGGCGAGTGTGAAGGCGCTCGGGCTCGATCGAGTGCCTCTCATTTCAAGGCCTGACAGTGACAACTTGACTTTGGTCTGAACTGAAAGAACTTTGTGTTGTCCAAATGCAATACTGTGAAATGACATTCACTGCTTGTAAATGTTATCAAGAACAGGGCTTTATTTTCAATAGGAAAAGGCATTTTCTGATGTTCTAAAAAGCGTGGTTTCAAAAATAATTTTCCAGGGCAAAGGCCCTGAAACACCATTTATCTTGCCTTGCTTACAACTCAGCCTCTCCACTCTTAAATGGCTGCGTGGTCCCTGAAAGAATCTTCAGTTGAGCTCAACTTTGCCAATTCAAGAAGTAAAGACTCCTGAAAGTGCTCCTAAGAAGCCATCCAAACCTTTATAATTGATCATGTGTTTCAATTACTTTTCTGCACTGATATCAACTTTTAGCCTTTCCTCAGTACATGCTTATTTTGAATTCAAGCTTCACAGTGGTGATGCCAGTCCCAAGAAACCCGAAAGAAGTGGGGGAATTTCAGTATAAATTTTCAGCCTAAAGGTTTACCCAACTAATGTTATGTCATTTTCTTTTCAAATTGAAAATTTTATTTCAATTTTTTCAATTTCAATTGATAATTTTATTCCAATTTTCTTTTCAAATTGAAAATTTTGCTGACTTTTGGGATCTGGAAAGACAAGTCCCCCGTATCCTTGCTGTGGTGCCATAGCTGAAGTTTCATCAATAGCCAAAAGTATGAATCAACAAAATCTGATCTTTCAATCTTGATTGAAATCATCTGCGATTTATACAAGTTCAAAGTCTTTATGCCAATTGATTTGAGCAAAAATTGCACTCATTTACTTTCAAATTTTGCAGGAATTCAATTGTCCCAGCCTTGAAGCTACAGGAATTCTTTATGGTTGATGTTGACCAAATCATTGTTGACTTCAAAGATGTTTTAAGTGCAAAGAAGGCTAATAAAAGCCTTGCAGCAGAGTTTTGTGACATCAAAATTATCCAGGACCCATTGTACAGGAGAAATAGAAGCACAATAGATTTGAAAAAAGCTGTCGATCTCTACTTTGCTACACAGTAAGACTTACATTGCATTTTTTCTTAAATTCTCATCTTTTTACTCTCATGATTGTGTTGTTTTGACACTGTGGTATGCTTTTCTTGAAAAATTGAACTTTTAAACTTTTGTGCATCACTCTTAAAAACTGGTTGGAAAACTAGCGAGTAGCGACTTATGAGCAGTTAGATATCCTGTCAAGATATTTTTTTCTAGGCCTGAGCTGTAGTGGTGGGGGTCGTAGAGGATAGCAGAAACCATAAAACTACCTAAATATTCCAGAAAGCTGTACAAAAGCTTCTAAATTCAGCCAAAACTGTCATAGCATCTTTCTTTGCTATGCATACAGTAAAACCTGTGTTAAAGCACTGAGTGGATTAAGAACCTACAAGCTGAAAATGTTCAATTAGGCTACCTATCGATTATCATTGTTTAAGGCTTACTTGCAAAATTGTAGGTTCTTATACAGGGGGCAGGTTTATGTTGTATATCACGTCAGTTCTATGTTGCAAACAATGGCCTTGCTATAATTTTTCTGATCCAAAAACAGAAACTAATGCCAGTTAAATTTAGATCTTTGAATCTTTTTATCACTCACCATTCCGAGTGAACATTAATCCCGTTGGTCGCTACATTGTATTGGAAAATCGTGTGAGAAAACTGTCCAATGTAAATTGGCTTTAATGCGGCACACCTTGTTATTTCAGACCGGGACTCAAACTTACGTTCTCCTCAGAGTTTGAATATAGTCAATGAAATCAGGTCCTGTTGTATACTTTTAACCGAAATATCAGGAAAGACTGTCAGATCTTCTTAATGTTTCACCGTGAATTCTTTTTTATTTCAAGGGATCATGAAGCCGATGTTGATTGTTTTTTGAAGAAGTTAGAAGACCATCTCAAGAAGCTTAACGAGGAAAAGGAACAACTAATGTTGGCACATCATGAGGCGATCATATATAATATCGTTGGAGACATCAAATACCACTTTCTAGCTGACCATGGACCAAAGCATGGCAAAGTTACAACCAAAACTCCAATAATGACAAGGTAAGGAACTAGATTTATGACGATGTGTCCCTTGTATTCATGCGGTAAACCTTGCTCAACAGGGACTCATAATGAAACAGTGAAAATGCTGACCCTATGTTCTGCATTTATCAGTCAAATAATGATGGAATCACCGCTTCGAATCTCGAATCTCGTGGGCTTGTTACAAGTAATTCAATCGAATCGAAAATTCTATCATATTTGTCATAACCTTAGTGATTCACAAATCTCGCTATCTGATCGGTACCATAGGATGAAGCTCAGAGTTTGAGCCTAAATAGGCTCTGGTTTTTTAGAGTAATATTATGAGTCTCTGTTGACTGAAGCGCCATCATCAAGTCAAAGGAACACAGAGAAACAAGGGACTCCAGGTCATAAGTCTAGTAAGGAACGTGCATAGGTTTCAGATCTTTAAAAAGGTTGGTATGAAATACCATGACCTATTTCTTTAAACTGAATGGCTTGCCAGAAACTTTAGCTAATTCGCTTTAATTCTACCATATAAGACTCCTGAAATCTTCAATATCTTCGGAATTAGAGTCTTTTTCTTCTTGTTTAGTAATTCATTCAGAGGTTTGAAAGAATACATAAAGCCATCGCAATTTCTAAACTTTTCGACAAAACATGGAATAATTTTGTCAAGACTATATCGTCGTTTAACCTGGGAACGTGTGCTTACTTACAATGAAACTCCTTTGTACACTGCGAACATCTTAGGCTTGATGCGGATAACCTGGTGTTATTACTAAAATAGACCTAATCGGCTAAGGTTTGTTTTACTCATTTCAAGTCATGTGACCATACTCTTGGGAAGTTTCAATATTATTCTACTTTTTGCATTCATGGCACAACTTTGCATGGCACGAAATATGTTAGAGAAATCAAAAGGAGTTGTATCAAGAGATTGATCACATGACTTGAAATGGGTGTAAACAAACCTTAGTCGATTTTGTCTATTGACTGTGACTAGGACCAGCAGAGCTTCTAAATCAAATGCAGGTGTTTGAAAGTTCGTAGCACAAGGGAACTGAATGAATTTGGATTAACCAAATTCTACTTGATAGGTGAATGACCAAAGTATTCTGAATTTCGTTCGTGTTTTCTGAGTACCGAAAAAAAAGAAAAGTGAATCCGACTTTAAGAAAATCCATGGTTGGAAAGTGCCTTAAACACTCGCCTGAAGAGAGTCTGTACAGAGCGTAAAACACTCGATAAAATTGCGTTGTCACGCAGAGAAATACGAAAGTATATTTTGTAACATTGAACTTTCTCTCTAATAGATATTTTGTCTGTCCAAAACTGGATTCAAATCTGGAAGAAGAAGAGGCTCTTATGAATTCGAGTATGAACAAGTTTATCTTCGCTCATCAAGGCTGGGTAATGAATGGAGATGCGCTTAAAGATTTTGCTGCGCCCGATTCTGATGTTTATCTAAGAAGGGAGTTAATTGCATGGGGCGACAGTGTTAAGCTGAGATATGGGAATAAGAAAGAAGATTGTCCGTTTTTGTGGGATCACATGAAGAAATACACAGAGCAGATGGCTAGGTATTTTGTCACATTCTTCAAATCATATTGGTTACACCCACACTGGTCGCTTCACAGGAAATTATCTATATCATGAAAACAAAGTCTATTAAAGTTGCATAGATCTGTCTTAAATATTACTATATTGTCATCTTTTAAAATGGACAAATTAAAGAAATTATGATGTGCTAAATACGGCTGAAAATATGACACAAACATAATTTTTTTGTCGCCGTTCTTGCCCTACTAAAAGTAAAGTCAACTTCGTTTTTCAACTTTGCATACGAACTACACTAAACGTTGGATCTTGACTATAAACTACTGATTCTAATTTTCTGATACCCTATCTCTGGTTCTCTTGTTTTATTAGGCTGTTTTAGCAAGAAGACGCGAGTCAAGAAGACGACGGCATAATTCTTTTGTTCGAGGCTATGAATTACAAAGAGAAATCAACTTCAAAACTTTTGCAAGTCTCGAGAGACTTATCGTATGTTCTATTCTGAAACTGACAACCTGAAAACTGTACTTTTGAAGGCCTCACTGACAAAATAGGACGTCGAGAAGGGAAGCAAAATGCTATATGAACACATTCACAAATGATGGAAATGCGAGAATGCAAGCAGTTCTTTGGGATAGCTGCGTTTTCAAAGACGTCCGCGTCTTGCTGCTAAAACAGCCTATTATCGCTGGACTCAAACGCCATTCCAGCTAACAATATTTGTGGTTTTTATAGGATGAGGGAGCGAGACGACTCCAGACCTACGTTGTCTCTTCGATATCTTACCGGATCTCCCAAAAAGTTTTCCTCTTTGAAATATCACCAAACTATAAGGACGAGACCGATCTTCAAATTCTTTCTTTACCTTGTAGATCAAGGATCAAATTATTTTCCTACACATAGCTGGTGTAGTAATTACTTTGATAAAAGCAAATTTAGCTCTTTTCAGGGATTAAATGGTTTATGGTAATTATGGTAGATAATTACCATAGAATGGTAATTAAATTGGATCCCTAGATTCTTGATTAAATGGCTGTTATTCTAAATTCCAGCCTGCAAGGTTCTTAAAAGGTTCTTATATACAATGTACGTCCTGCACACAATAATGCTGTGTTTCAGTGCAAGAATTCTGATGAGTTTTTGAGAATTCTGAAGATTTCTTGAGAATTCTTGAGAATATTTTTAGGTTAGAATTTTAGTCTAAAGATCTCATAGTCTTTTGTACCACTGAAGAATTCTGATCAGAATGTCAAGAATTCATTGAAATTGTGAGGAATTCTGAAGACACGAAACCTATTATAGAAGAACTCTCCCAGTTTCAACCTCTTCGAGGTTCTTATTAGGAGGTTTAAAAGAATTGAATTTCAGCCTCAAGGTTATTGTAAAAACAGGCTCTTTCATGTGGGTTCTACTGTACTTCAAAAAGCACTCTTGATTACCAGATTTATCTCGTCTTTGTGCATGTTGTACATAGACTTGCTTCAGGCCCCGCTTGTCACACCGAACAGCGAGTGAAGTGAGCTGGAGGAAAATGTTTCGAGCGCATGCTGTATGACTTCCGAACGTTATTTTCAAACCTGATGAATCATTTTGCTTATTGTATTTTTTAGGATATTCCATGGCGTCAGAATAGACAATTGCCACAGCACGCCTATTCCAGTGGCAGAGGTAACTTGCCATTTTTATCAGCCTTTTCAAAGTGTTGTTGAAAGCTAGAAACAAGGACAGATTTTTATAACACTGACACCACAATTCAAAGCAATTAATGAATGCATAAAAAGGAAGTCCTCTCAACCAGTAATAGACCTTTTAGCTATTCTACAAGAGCCTGGATCGAGCGTTATTTTCATATATTTTTATACGCGAGACTCAATCGAATGTTGTTCGAGCTTCTTTCACTATTGCACACATTCGAGAATTTTACAAAATCTATCAAAATATTTTTCGATTCAGGTTCTCAGTGGAACCTTCGTGTAACGAACACCTAAGGACCAATTTTATCGTCCGTTGTAGAGGTCACCTTTTGCCATAGTGTATTTTGGGACGAAAATATTTGTCCGTTGTTCGGAGGTGTCCGTTGTATAGAGGTGTCCGTTAATGGAGGTTCCACTGTAGATAAAAAGTCCATTGAAACAAACAAAACAACAAAAGTTGCCTTGATAGCGGTAGGACAGACTATCGCCTTTTGCATGCAAGAGGCAGTTTTTAAGTGAAGCCGAGTTTAATTCAAAAGAAGAAGGATAATTGTAATGATCTGCCGTGCGGATTTTGTTTTTTTAATTCAGAATGTGAGTAATAATTGTTTTATTCAAGCCTTAAACCTAGTTTCCATCAGGGGTGGAAAATATTTTTCTCTTTCTGGGACCGCAATCAGAAATTGAAAATTTTTCGGTAGCCATACAACTACTCGTTAAAAAACTGACTACATGGTATTATAAGCAGGAAAGTATGATTTTGAGAGATGAAATTTTCAACATCAATGGAGTAAAATCCATAAATGGCTCAGGAGGAATCAGTTTATCCATTAGTATGCAAGTCTATAATCATTGAACATAGCTATAATTAAAACATAATTGAACAGGTATCAAATCATAAGAATGTTTCAAAATTCCACAATTTCTGCAGTTCCTCCTTATTAAACAAAGTGTTTAAAAAATTTGTTACATTGGAACTGATCATCTCAAGAATTCCTAAAAATTCTCAGGCAAGAAAAACAGGGTGCTATTGGCTATACAGTATCTGTTGCAGCACATATTAGATAATGTGGTTCACAAATCATTGCTATTTTATTCACTAATTTTTGTCTCATACTTTCATGTTTTTAATTTTTCTTTCTAGGATGTTAGCATATTACATTGCACATTCTTAGGTGTGATCTTTTTCTTTCTGGGAGCCAAAATATTTTCTGGGACCAATGGTCCTGTGGTCCGATACTTTTTCCACCCCTGGTTTCCATATAATCGTAACGGTCTGGGACAGTTGCGTTAAATTGAAACATATTCTGAGTGGTGTCTCCGACGTCGCCGATCAGACGGGGACAGTACGAGGACGCATCGAAAGAGTTGAGATGAATTTAAAGCCTGGTCTCCATATGATCGTAACAGTGATCGTTTCCATATCTCGCCGACTGATCAGGGACACGTCGCCTATGCGTCACAGAAGGTCGTCGATTGTTACTATTGTATGGAAACCAGGCCCCACACATGGAAGAATTGCATTCCCTTCTGTCCAGCTTCTGCATCAACATTGTGTTGGTTTCAGCCCATGCAAATATCTGTTGAAGAAAATTTAATTGATGGTTCAACCTTGTTCTATTTTGCAGTACTTACTTGATGCTGGACGGCAAATCAATCCTAACCTTTACGTTGTGGCAGAACTCTTTACCAACTCGGAGATGGTTGATAACGTGTTTATCAATAAACTTGGAATCAATTCATTGATTAGAGGTGAATAGTTTTGTTTCCCATCGATAAGAACCCCATTACAACTTTGGATGTGTAACTAAAGTGTAATGGATGAGCCTCCCATCCACACTGCTCCTGCTGATCCGTAATAGAGAAATTTTGTTTTGGAGAAGTGTAAACGCTTTTGAACCATAACAACTGTTTAGCGGAATAAGAATTTTACCGATATAATGTGAGTGTATTCTAAGTTTACTGTGCTCTCTGTTCTTGTTAGAATAGGGAGTCTTTACTTCAGATCTAGTGATCTTATATCAAGATACTTAATGAGAGCTCGTTGTGGTGTGCCTAGATTTCAAGAGCAGTGAACTGCAGCTGAAAATTAATGGCCGATTTATCCAAAGTTATCTTAATTGGGACGGTTTTTGAAAATTTTCCACACAAGGAACACCGTATTTTTCCTTGTATCTTTCAGAAAAGGAGAGATCTCGATAAGATGCCAAACTTTTAGTTCAAGCATCAGTTAACATTCTATTTATGAAGAGTTTAGAAGAATAATTGAATGATTGGACGACACTTCGTCTCCCAATACTCTGATTTCTGATTAAGCAAGTGTCATCCACATATGCTTGGTAAGAAATAGTTGTAAACCTAACCTTGTTAGCAAAATTTCTGGATTCTAAAGTATCTGAATGGGAGGCTCCTAGCCTTGTGGGCGCCCTCGTATATTTATGTTGAATCCCAGTCAAAGAGTTTATATTGCTCTTCTACAGAGAGGATGTCTGCTGGAGATGCACGTGACCTAGGAAGACTTGTTCATCGATATGGTGGGCAGCCAGTTGGCTCCTTCTTGCAAAGTTCTTCAACTCCTTTGGCCTCGTCAATGGCGCATGCTTTGTTTATGGATTTGACACATGATAACAGAAGTCCAATGGAGGTTTGTCAGAATAACATGATTTACCTTTTTTATTTGTTCATAACAATATTTTTCTTTAAAATTGTGATAACAAAATATTCTTACAGAAAAGGTTTTGTGTGTAGCAGCAAAGTACTGATTTGTGACAACTGAGAAATAAAATGCTGGGTAAGCCTGTAAAAGTCTCCCATCTTTGAAAATTCATAACACCAAGAGTACGTAATGGCATGGGTTTTAGGAAACGTGGAAGTTCTTATTAGATTAATTATCGTTGTAAGGAATCAGAACTGTCAGGCCTACCTTTGTGTGTTCTTTGTTTTTCCATCCAGTCGATTTAGCATTTTCAGCTTGCTGTGTCATTCACTTTCCTGATCGCCATACCTGCGACAGATATCATCTGCACATGTCCTGCCATGTGACTGGAAAGCTTCAGCATTCGCTTGAATATCTTATAACTCCTACGTGAGGTCAAATTGCTCTGTGTCAGGAAATTCCTTAAATTTTCTCAAGTGTTTTAGGCCCTTTTCAGGCATTTTACGACTTGGAAATTTTCGTAAAGTTGGATTCATGTGCTCATAAAAACGCAAGAAAAAATTACAAAAATATTTAAATCCTTTGACCATCCATGATATTTGTTCTCATCCAATAGGTACGTTCAGTTTACGACTTTTTACCAAGTGCTGCCCTTGTTGCTGCTTCATCTTGTGCAATTGGAAGTAACCGTGGCTATGACGAAATAGTACCTCACCACGTGAGTGAAATTTGTTTCCGATTATTGATACTATTCATGCCTGTAATTTCTATGTAGGAAAATTATGGTTTGTTTGCTTATACTATTTGGTTTTTCTGGAGCTGTAAGATTAAGGGCCTGTTCATATGGAGGCAAGCCAGCCCGCTTACTGGGCTGGAGCTCTTTGCCGAGATCTCACCTCATCCCTAATTCCAATACAACATTTGATTTCTGTTCATATGAGCGAATGGGCTGGCCCGCTTAGCAAGATCTCATTGGTGTAGTGGCGAGATCTCGGTAGGCGGGATGAAGATTTTCCCATATGAACACTCCATCACGATGTCACTATTGCTCATGCGCTGCTTACCTCAACAATGGGCACGTGTCTCATTTTTTGACACGTGCCCAATTTCTGTCGCGGCAAGCGGGCTGGAATTTCTCCACATGAACACCAGATGAAAACTGTCTCGCCTACCGGGCCAGCCTGGTAAGCGGGCGTGCTGGCTCGCCTCCATATGAACAGGCCCTAAGACCGGTCCGAGTTTCAGATCCGTTTGAAATTTGGCTATGCCTTCTATTTTGCCCCCCTCTCACATGAAAATTTTTAGACCAGTTTGAGAATATTATCTTCCTCTTCAATTTGATGTGAGAAGTTTCTAAGATCAAGGCGTTTATTTAGAGTTTTTGATGCTTTTTTTAGATAAGTGTTGTGAAAGAAACCAGGTTGTACAAATCATGGGGAGAAAAAGATGGAAAGGAGATCAATGCTGTATCATTTGGCAATGGAATTCTGTGTGCGAAGAGAGCATTGAATGATTTTCACAAGAACTTAAGTCGCCAAGGATACAATCAGGTAACATTAACTGTTATTTCCATTTTTTTAGTTCTCCAAATCAACAACCAATCTTTGAAAGTAAATTACTTGAAATTACTTGATTTTTGTCACAGCAGTATGCTCCGATTGTTAAATGGCAAGAACATCACAAATAAAGCGAAAGAAGAGACGAATACTTTTCTTATTAAAGATTGATACATACAAGTGATATTTTGCCTCGGCTTACGAGGTTTCTCCAAGGCCGAACCAGGTTTACCTGCCAGAAAATATGGCTAACTAAAAGAGACATTAAAGGCAAACTGTCGTGGGTTGTGATTGACTGGTTGTGATGTTGAAATCAACAACAAAGATGTGGCCTTTGAATAATTACCAAGCCTTTTTGCTCCTGGATCATGATTTGTTTCCAGAATAAAGGGAATCAGATCATTATCATCTTCGTGAATTTCACTGTACAGCGAAATTACTGAACTTTGCCTAATTCTTTTCTTTTTGATTGTCTTGTTTACCCAATCAGCGGCACGACAGTATGCCTTTAAGACAATCAGAAACAATTAATTGCTCAAATGCGGTTCAGTGACAAAAAATCCATCACAGTGCAGTGAAAGATATAACTGATGAAACATTTTGAATACATAAAATATAATTTTCAATTATACGATTTTATTTTATGATTTATTGATTGGCCGGCCTACATGGATATGTTATACAGAACACTGCTTGATTTTCAGGTGTACGTTGACCAAGTAAATTCTGATGTTGTCTCAGTTACAAGGCATTGCCCTGAAAGTCACGAATCGATGATTATTGTCGCTCATACAGCATTTCATGAGCCTGCAAAGCATCATCTGCCTACTGTCCAAGATAGTCATAAATACTCTGCTGACGTCCCACCTATGATCATACCAGGTATGCAATTAGACTTATGACGATGAGTCTCTTGTTTTCCTGTGCTCTTTGACTTGATGATGGCGCTTCAGTCAACAGAGACTCATAATATTACTCTGAAAAATCTGGCCCTATTTAGGCCAAAACTTCGCAATTCGTAAAGTACCAATCAGATTGCTAGATTTGTGAATTAATATTGTTACGGTGTAAATGTGATAGGACTTTCGATTCGATTGAAGAATTGAAACACTCCCACAGGATTGAGATTCGAAGCCACGATTCCATCATAATTCCATTGATGATTGAAGAAAATAGGCCCAAGGTTTTCACTGTTTCATTATGAGTCCCTCTTGAGCAAGGGTTACCGCAAGTATACAAGGGACTCATTGTCATAAGTCTACGTCCCACCTATGATCATACCATAAGCTCTATTAAGCCCTCCCCCTCTCTTTTAAGCCCCCTCTCTAACAGGCATGCATAAACATGGGAATGTGGGAACAAAATTCCCAGGCAGCTTTTTAGCCCTTTTTCCTGAGCAATATTTAAAACCCGTGAAAAAATCTGATATATATATATCCTTTCCTCATAATTATGGCACCCGCTGTTAGTTAAATTTACTTTATATATTTTCTGTAATTCTTTATTTAATTCTAGGTACGCTGGTGGAAATTGCATTTGAAGCTTTGATGCTGGAGGACCTAGATGCACCTGAATATGAAAAAGACCCATTTTTTATCAATGGAGTAGACAGATTCAAGTTCAAGATAAAAGAGCATATCAGCGTCAACAACTCATCGGTATGTATTGAGTTAAGCACTGTACAGGGTGACTCAAACATGTCCGGCCCTGTTTGAAAAATCATTGCTACAAATTTCCTTGCACTTTAATCGTTAAAATTGATTTTCTAATAGATGCAAGATTGAATCATTTTTTATGCTTTTTTGGTAGTTGTCAGTTTTCAAAATGCAATCCCATAGTAAACTCGAATGATAAAAAGAATTGGTTTGCAGAACATCTGGAAATGGCCTAAAATGCACCATCAAAGCACCTCAAAATGAAAGAAACGCAACTTGTCAGATTTGCTGTTGTCAATACTCCTTTTTTCAGAGCAATAAATAAGATGTTTATTTTCGTGTCAGCCTCTGTTTATAATTGTATGAGTCATGCTAATTCTCAAACGGATTTTAGATGGGTTCAAAAAGCCTGGAAGATATGATCATTCGTTTTAGGCTGTTTTCTGGTTGTTCTGCAAGACTGATTTTTTCAATATTTCGAATTCACCAAGAGGCAACTACTTAGAATATTACGAAAGCTTAGAAGACATATTTCAATCTTTCAGTTATTATGAAGATTAGTTTATATCTACAATCTACAATATTAATCTCCAAAAAGGCTTAGCCCATGACGGAGATACACGATACTCACACTACAACACAGCTACGTTACCGAACTACATATAACTACACACGATATTGGTTAAGGGTTAGTAGTTTTGGTGGAAGGGCACTTGGTCATTATGTTTTACTTTAGCTGCATGGTAATCCATACTACGGCTGAGTGGTAACCATACTACGGTTGAGTGGTAAGACAGG
This sequence comes from Aurelia sp. 3 sensu Dawson et al. (2005), assembly GCA_964020215.1. Lineage (NCBI taxonomy): Eukaryota > Metazoa > Cnidaria > Scyphozoa > Semaeostomeae > Ulmaridae > Aurelia > Aurelia sp. 3 sensu Dawson et al. (2005). The sequence continues at coordinate 8,098,725 of OZ026586.1, forward strand.
TATGATGGACTAATATTTTCAATAGTCTTGCGTGGTTGCAATTTCATTTTCAAGGAGTGGAATGCATGAACCTAAGCTTTATATCAACCAAATGACCTTAGACCAAAAGAAAGCAAAACTATTTTTCTTAAAATTTCTCTACGGTAGCTGGAAACGCAAGACTATCCCGTCCTAACCTCTTACAGAGCCGCGGAGAGAATTTGTGGGCCCCGGTCAGAATGCAGCATGGGCCCCTTGTCAAATGAGTTCTGAAAGGTACGCCGAAGGCGTACCCGTGCGCCAAAGGCGCACCCACCTAGGGGGTCCGGGGGCATGCTCCCCCGGGAAAATTTTTAAAAGTAAAGTTGCTAGAATCGCACTGGTCACTATTTCCACTTCTAGATACAATCGTAAAATCATACAACAAGCTACTCGTCATGCATAAGAATCATTATATAATAACAATTAACAGTTAGTGAACAACAATCTGTATGGGAATCTTTTTTGGGATTCTTCAAATTTTTCAAACATCAAAAGCTGAAAATTGATCGATTAGAAAGAATCGAATTTTGCTTGAGAGCCGAGATATTGCAGTACTTTTGTAATTTTCTTGCGTATTTTTCGAGCTCTGGAAATATAGATAAATTTACTCAACGAAAATTCATGATTGCGAAATGCCTGAAAATTGGCCCAAAGCACTTGATGAAATCACAAAGAAGCTCCTCGTACAGAACGACGAAGAATGTACAATGATCCGTTCTGCGCATGTTTGCCATGGCTTTGAAAATCTCCAATAGTTGTTCGAAAATCTGTCTCTTATCACACCTAAAAGAGGTGAAATGCCCTTGCGTATTTTTCCGTGTGAGGAGATTCCTTGCGATTTGATCAAATGTTTTTGGTTCCTATCTAGCACTTTGCAACCAAAATGTCAGTGAAGTCGAATTTTCCTATATTTTCAATGCTTACAAGAACGTTGAAAAAATCAATAAAATTTGTTCGTCTTTCATCTTTCAATAAGAATCTGAACCGTTCTAATCCGCTCAACATTCTTCGTCTTATGAATGCTCGGAAATTTTTTCTAGCTCATCTGGTAAAGTTCAATGGTTTAGAAGATGTATTTAACTTCTTTGGAACTGTTGTTTTCAGTCTCTTCTTGATTTTTAAGCATTATGACAATTGAGAAAATATTGATAGATGGGCCCCCTATTAGCACTGGCCATGGTCTAGAGACCCGCATTTGAGCCTTATTTCGAAAAAACTCAGTTATTATTTATGGGCCCCTTATAGCTATGGGCCCCAGGTTTGTGACCCCCCCTAACCCCCCCTCTCCTCGGCCCTGCCTCTTAGACCAAGTCAAGCCATTAGATCTTTTCTTGCTGTTCAGTATCCCTGAATTGTATCTTTTTGGCCTATTTTTTCTCGTCTTCTTGCGTTTCTTCTGTTTCTCATTTTCTTTTTCGGCAAAAATACTTTGATTTGATGAAAAAAGTTTTTGAGTTTTTGGAATTTTCGTCATTTCATGGTTGCAAATCACCTGAATGAAAAGAGGATCATCAACAGAAAAGTTAATCCGTAAAAGGCGAAGACTACTTTTTGCAAAAGAACGGCCTATTTGCTGCATGATACGGTCAGAATTCTCCTTCATCAACAACAATCCTGTAAGAAGTTTCAAAAGTTTTTTAAGTTCCTTGCCCTCCGGCATCCCTTGTGTCTTTGTTCCAGAAAAATTGCAGCATTTCAAAAATTTTAGCGGTATGAATTCTCGGCCGCTTCCAGGTCTCGTAGAAAAATGTATTTTGGTTTGATTCTTCCTTCAAATTATCCACTAAATTCAAATCTTGTACCTTCTGTCTAAGTGTTTGTCTTTTTTCAGATTTGTGGCATTGTTGATTCAGAAGAAAGTGACTCAGTTGAAGTAGTCTTTGATAATTTCCCACCCGGAAGTGTCGTCATCTTCAAAGTCTCGTTGCTGGCCAAAGCTAAAAGTGCTGTGCAGCAGCTTCGGTAAGCTGAAATGTAAATTAAAGCTCTTTAGAAAGAGCTTGCAATTAAACTCTTAGCTATCCTACGAAAGAGTTTGGATTGAGCAATATTTGTAGGTATATATACTTTTTTATACAAGAGGTTCGATTAGACTTCGGATTTTTGGCTAAGTTTTGCTCCATTGAATTGAATTTTTATTTACTGTTATAGTCATTCCGCTAAAACTTCGTTGAAGCGGAATGGGTATTGTTGGGGTATCGTTGGGGTGAATGGAGCGAAAACAAAGGCTCATGTAATAAGTCTAAGGCTCGATTGGGGTTGGGGCTTTGATCACTATTTTGTGCATTCGAAAATCCCTCAAGATCTTTGGAAATATCGTTCGATTGAGATTCCCTTCTAGGATGGCTAGACGGTCTATTGCCCTGTATCGGTGCAGCTTCGATCCGTTCAGTGTTGTTGCTCTTCAAGAGCGATCACTAGACTGATTGCATATTCGTAGTTATCGCTATTGATAGACTGATGGACGCTCAATTTGCGACTCATATGGACTTTCACATTGAGAACTGGGACGAAGTTCTCCCCCTAAATTTCATGTCTGCATTCGGAAGCCATAGCAACACTGTCTGAAGCTGAGTGCTCCAGGTAATGGCGGATGGGCCTAAGTTGCCGGCTCGAGCCTCCGATGGTAAAACACGTCAAATTTCAAGTTTTCAGTGATGCTAGCCATGAACAAGCTACAAGTATCTAGATGAATGTTTCCTCAACCCAAGAATCAACAAATCTTTCTTTCACTGTGAACCAGGAGTTTCTCATTTTTAACGTCAATTAGCTTCCGCGAGTTTTACCGCAGCAATGAGAATTTCCAACTGGCGAAGGCTGCTTGCCTCGCTTCTGAGACTATGCCGTAGCCTCGTATCAGAGTGAACAGATTAATTTGTGCACGCATGCCCGTCTCAGTTTTTTTATATGAAAGTCCTGAAGTCCCAGTTTTAGCGAAAATATAAAAGGTTGTTATCGGTGTCATCATTGTTGTTATTGTCGCTGCTTTCGTTGCCATCACTGGGACTATGTAGTGAGTCTAAGCGTTGGTACTGATCCATAATAAAATTGTTCAATAGACTGAAAGAACGAAAAACGTTACGAAGTAGCAGGAGCAGTATAAAGAGAAGGCTGATTTTTTTACACTTTTGTGACGGATCCAAGGTTGTACCGGTACCGTGTAAATGGGGTCTTGTTGTCACAAACCTGTAGACCAGCTGATAATGAGATGAGCCTCTAGGAAATGCAACTTGAATTTCTTGTTGTTAGTTAGGCCATGAATCCATTTTTTACGGTGGAAAACTTTTGGTCAGGGTGGAAAACCATCAATCATTTGCCGGTTTCAGCAAGTAGTTCCCACGTGAACGGGCCGCGAAGCGATCGCTAAAAATTTATTCTCAATGAAGTTTGGTTATTGAAGAGACTTTGAATGAGAAGGAACGTCGTCATATCATGCCCTCAGATGATGGTTCAGTGTGAACTACTTCAGTCTGAACTACTTCAGTGTGAACTACATTGCAGCACCGTTTCCGGTGGAGAAGGGGTAGATGACTTTGACTGGATGAGATCTGCTGTTAAGGCCTCAGTTACACTATACCGGATCGCTATCGGAGCGGAGTGACTTTCGTATCGGATAGGGGTTTGAGTTACACTACGCCGTACCAATCCGATACACAACGCTCCGATTAGCGGAGTGAAAATCACTCCGCTCTGGAGGCGGTATGAAAATCACTCCGGAGTCACTCCGTAGCGAAGCGTTGTAGTGTAATCGCACGAATCCGATATACTCCGCTTTGAAACAATGAAATTCCAGATTAGCAAACAATAAGCTTTGGCGCCAGCCTGCAAAAGCACCCTGCAGTGAAGATCAGAATTGCGTAGGAAAATGGCGTGGGAGCAAGAGAAGCGATATAGTGTAACTGCTACCCCAAATATCACTTCGGAGTGAAAATCACTCCGCTCTGCTCCGCTCCGATAGCAATCCGATATAGTGTAACTCTAGCCTAAGTTTTCAGTAATCTACACACTTTCCACTATGCAAGAATTGGCCCTAGTAACCATCTTTTGTGTGAAATTTTGTCGGACAACGACCTATTTTAACTATTAAGTTATTTCCTAATTCGTCTAACTCTATCGAAAATAACTTCATTTACCGGGTGTCCCAAAGAAAACGCAACAGATTTGATCAATCTTAGCGATAAAGAGATTCACTAAATTCATTTGAAGTATGCTTTAAGACAATCCCCAATAGTTCAAAAGAACATTGATACCTTGGTTGTGAAGCTTAGTAGCTTGGTCGTCGAGAATTCTATGTCGAAAGTCCAAATTTGTTATCAGCCCTAAACCAGAGCTTTGGAAGAAAACGGCCTACGGTAGCTACTCAGCAGGGGAATCACCCAAATCGAAGTGAGTCTGACATAGGTAGTGGACCGTAAGGCTGATTTCCACTCAGTCGAATTTTCCGAACAGACTGAAAATCTTTTGATTACGTGAGAAAATGTCGCTTTGAATTTGAATAGAATTTTACTCGTGATAAACTTTTTATTGTGCAAAATCCTGTCCACTCGGAAAATTCTACTGAGTGGAAACCAGCCTTTAGGGTTAACTTGTTTCACAAAATAAATTGTAGCGTGCCTTTTTCAATTAGATCAAGCAACTGTTCTTTTAAAAAACCAATTGCCAAGAGACACACCTATAAAGTGCTATGACTGATTGGTCCCAGAGGAATTAATAAATTTCTGACAACCGGCTTTTCGTGCCTATGAGAGCGGGAGGCAGAGTTACCTCAAGAATGGATACATTTGAAAGAACGTTCTTGGCATGCCATTATCTATCCCTTGTGCATTGTATTATCATTGTGATCGTGATGTTGCTAACAACCACTTCGTGAACTTTTCTAATTGCGTATTCTGTTCAATATAAGCACGAGCGAGACTGTTGTTTTCTTTTTCTACTTGGAGAAGAGTGGACAATGATCCCTAAATATTTTTCCATATCTTTGGAAAAAGATTTTCGTGCAGACAAAAATGCAGTCTAGGCTACGCAGGAATTGGAGATTGTGCTTTGGGTGATTCCCTTTCTGAGTGGCCACCTTAGGCCGTTTTCTTGCAAAGCTCTGGTTTCGGGCAGATAACAAATTTGAACTTTCGGCAAAGAATTCTTGACAACCAAGCTACTAAGCTTCACAACCATGGTATCAATCTTCTTTTCAACTATAGAGGATTGTCATAAAGCATACTTCAAATGAATTCAGTGAATCTCTTCATCGCTAAAATTGATCAAATCTGTTGCGTTTTTTTTTGGGACACCCGGTACTTATCAACACTACTTTCTAACTAACGCTAAGATACAGACAACAATAGATATCTTATAGTATAGTATGGTCAGTGTAGTTGATTCTCAGCCACAATGTCGAGCTTTCAAACAAAGTACTCTTCAAGTATCATCCAATGTCAAGATTCTGAAGGAAGGGAGGGTGGGGTGGGGTTGTATGTCTTGTCAACAGAATCACTATCGACGTGTGATAACTTAGACCTCATTCTTTGCTTATATACCTTGTAGTCCCTTGGGCCTTATTCTATGCAATACTGCGCTACTTATCTCAGGGGAACCTACCCGCTTGAATATCTCATGGGATAAGTAAATTCATTATTCAGTTCATGAAAATGAACTCTGTTGTAAAGGTTTGAAGGATTTTGCAGCTGTAAGGGCACCAATCAAGTGTCATATACCCGTTGCCTTAACCTGTGATATGCTGCTCTTGGAGCAGGATTATGAAAATTGATTTCCTCAACTTGAATCTGTCCACAGCTGTGCTCTGAACATGTTTCCAGAACAAGGCTTTCAGTTTGACATAAATGCGGATCCAGGAATTCGCCCATTTGACCCGATCATGAAGGAGCTATCTTTAACTGGTTTGAACCGGATTCTTTATCGATGTCATGCGGAGGAAGTTGATGATGGACATGGAGGAGGTGTTTACGACATTCCAAACTTTGGTGCTTTGACATATTGTGGTCTGCAAGGTAAGTGTTTAGATGTAGTGCTTTGCCTTTGACGGTGTTCACACGGTATTGACACTACTTGAAAACAGCGCAGAAGTGCTGCAGATAGCAGTCTCTCCTTTACAGGAAAACGGTACATTTATTGCTGGTACAATTTGAAAATGGTTGTTATCTTCAAGAAAAAATTGCTCTCGAAAATTCGCCCCCCTGCTAAGTCTGTCTTTGGAATTCATGACCCAATAGGCCTATCCTATCTCACTCAACTTAGAGTGGGCCTTAGCAAATTAAACCTTCACAAATTTAAGCACAATTTTCGGGATACCATAAATCCAATGTGCCCTTCTAACGATGGTATTGAGAGTACGGAGCACTTTTTGTTGCTTTGCCCCTCGTTTGAGGTTCAACGTCGAAACCTTCTCGCTGGAGTTTTTGCATTACTTCGACCATTTGGATATATTGATCTTTCAAATGAAGTTTTGACGCAACTTTTATTATTTGGTGATAAAGGCCTCCCAAACGACGTCAACAGAAATATACTCAAGTTGACTCTACTATACATTCACACAACCGGTCGACTAAATTAAGCCAAATGTAACTAAGCCACCACACCATGTTCATTTTTGTAACGTTCCCCTATCATAGAGTCTCGTTTCTCTGTTCCATTGTTCGTAATAGTTTCTCGCAATTGCATATTTAGAGTAATATCGCCCCTATCAGACCACCATCGAACCCGTGTTGTGCGATGGCCTTGAATAAAATGTTAAAATTAAAAGGGAGCTTGGGCCTAGTTAATCCAAAAAGCGCGCGAAAGTTGTTTGCTGATGTCATCTCTTTGATATTTCTTCATTTTCGCTGTTTTGTTTTGCTCAGAAGACTTGCAATAAAGTTTTGAAGTTGACCTACCTGCAACGAAGGTGTAAGTACAATTCACATTTCCCTCGATGTTTCCAAACACCATGTCTACTATGTGTCGTTTCTCAATATGTCTTTCAGTTAAAATAGAATACCGGGTGAGCCAGAAAAAAGTTCCCACTTTTGAAAATTCATAGCATCAAGATTACTCCACAGATTTGAATCATTCAAATTCTAGTTAGAAGCCGAAAGATTGGAGTATTTTTGCGATTTTTCTCATTGTCCTACCAGCACTAGAAGTATTGGTAAATCTAACTTTATAAAGATTTTATGGTTGCAAAATGACGAAAAAAGGGCCTAAAACATTGATCAAATCGTAAGGATTCTATTCAAATCGAACAATAGGCCATGGGCGTTTCACCTCCCTCAAGAGCTATGAGACATCGATTTTCAAACAAATGCGAAAGATTTTCAATCCCAAGGAATTTAATGCCTAGAGGGTATCTCTCACCCACGAGAAATTGCATTTCCTTAATTATTTTGTGCGAGAAGGCATTTATGCATTGATCGATGTTTTGGCCATTTTCCAGTAATCAATCAACCATGAAATTTTTGTAAAGTTGAATTTACCTATATTTGTAGTGCTCGTGAGACAACGAGAAAAATCACAAAAATACTTCAACCTTTTGGCTTTTAACTAGAATTGGAATCATTCATATCTGTGAAACACTCTTGGTGTTATGAATTTTCAAAAGTGGGAACTTTTTTCTGGCTCACCCGGTAGTCTTCAGGAATATTTCCTCCGACTCTTCTCGTTTCATATCCAAAGAAATTTCGAGAATCGCACACAAATTGCGAGACCTAAGGCGCCTTTTGGAAGAGCACTGCAACTGACATTATGCCGCCCAAGTGCGTCCACCACGTGAAACCGTTTAGTTTTGTAGACTATTTACGCATCGTGTGGTTAGAGTTGACTGGGGTCAAGGCTTAGAGAGCTAAAAGCGGGAGTGAAATTAACGATATTTTGAACTCATTTTTAATCAAATTAGAATTAGTCATGTAACTTTCTAGCTTTCTGGGAAAGTAAAAAATACTTTGTTGAACTGTCAACGGCCTTGATAAGATTTTGATGTGCTAAATTCATCGTTCTTCTACGGTGGTCTGATAAGGGCGATACGGCCTAATTTATGCGTTTCAGACCTGTCCGTATTTGGGTGGTTCCAGCATGACAACAAGGAAACGGATGGAACAAATCTCACTTTGAGGTTTGTAGCAAGAGTTGAGAAGCCTATTCAAGGTGAGTTCCCTTCCAGAACTCCTTTGACCTCTCCGAAAATCTTAGTTTTCTGAAAAGTGGTCTGATAAGGGCGATAGTTCTCTAGTTGTAGTTTTAGATTAATATTCTTCATGTGGATGGCCCTGGGGTAGTCATGATCTTTTACTCCCCTTGGTATCGTTTTGTAGTATTGTATGGTAGATCGTTCGTAGTCGTAGGTAATGCGTAAATTGTAAATTTTTATATTGAATTTATATTTAAAAAAATGGTTGTTTTAATATGGAGCTCTAAGGAAATAGGGTAGGTTAGAGTTTCTAAATCTGTTAAAAGTTCTGTACTCCTGCTAATGTTTTCCCAAAGGTTTTGTAACTTGAATAATCTCATACCCCGCTCCGCTATTAGCGATCTTTCAAGCTATTTTTAGATAAACGCATCAAGGAAGTTTTTTGTGAAGGAGATCAGAGATGGGAGGGCAAAACTATTTCAACCTAATGAGGTACTACCATGGAAGGCCACTGAGCCGGAATTTTATGCAAATAGAAGATTTGAAGGTTGTCATTAAGAAACTAGCTGGAGATTCAGACGTGAGAAGATATAGCGTTTCACAGGCCTTATCGTGTCATTTAAATAATTTTCCAGAGAGCTAACCTTGAAAATTCTCGTACCCGTACAAAATTATTCAAAATAGTTTCATACCCCAAAATTTCCTTCGAGTGCCTTGCATATTCAACTAATTCTAACCCGAACCGGTACCAATAATTATATATAACTGCCCCTATGCAGAATTATTTGAATACAGCGTCCTGTGAGCACTCGAAGACGATTTTAAAGAAAATCTTTAACTTTTTGAAATGAAGCTGATTGATTTGTTAGACACAGATAAATTCATAATCAAGACTTTTTGTCAAAGAGACTGCAAAGAAATTAGAAACGTAAAATCCTTCTATCGTGTTCAAATTGTGCCGGTACGGTGTGAACGATAGCTATGATTTTGGTTCCGTCACATCTTTACTGTTGTCAAAATATGCCGGCGTGATTTATACTCGCCTCTTCCCTACCTCTTTACACAGGCAGCTGAAATGAGTTGGCCACCAGGCAGGTGTAGTGATACTGTAAAGGAAGACATTTTCGTGGCAAGAAACGTTTGCATTTTTCATGTTTTTGGCCGAAATTAAGTTTATTCTACGAATTTTCTTGAATGTGAAATTCGCGAAAATCTATTCCCGCAAATTTCCTGAAATGCAGAAAAAGACATTTATATGATAAAATACCGCTATTTTCATCTTATTAGTTTGTTTTACGTTTAAAAAGATGCAAGAAATTCTATATGAAATTGCTTCACTAGACTCAGAAAATCATTGGAGAATCCTGGGACATGTGAGGTATTACAGAGTTTGATACGAAACTTTATTCGCGAAAGTTTATTCTGGCATAATTTCCCATTTTGGCAGTTTCTGGAAAGTTAATTTACAAAATTTCACGTTTTTCCCACTCGTGAAAGTTGCTTCCGTTAAACTACGATCTTCGTCAAAATACTTGGGACAAGTCACAAAATTGCACTACTTCGGTCTTTGATTACGTGCCCCCCGCTCCCCCCGTTTCAATGTTGCTTGAATCAAACGCTATTCGACCATCTCAACATTTAATTAGATTGGGAGGGGCATCAGAAGGGCCAAAACGTATGTTTTTGCCTTGATATTTCAGGAAACATCACGAAAACACGGAAATTTGCCAATGTCCCAATTTATTTTGGCCAGAATTGTAGTTAACTGCTAACGATAACTTATTTTCATGTAACTAATTTAATCGTATGCTCTATTCATCATATAGGATTTCTCTCCGTCTTGTCAGTGGTGCGCTCTGCAAATGATTTGGGACATCCGATTTGTGAAAATCTCAGATCTGGTGATTGGATGCCAGAATATATTGCGAATCGTTTGAAACACAATCATCTTACACGAAAGGTATTATGTCACTTGTTATTGATGTTCAAAGTGATGGTATTGCAAAAGTCAAAGAGTCCTAAATCAATAGAGGACAATGATGCAATCTTCACAAAAACCATAGTTTATAAAGGTCTACAATATGGTGGGCAACAAATTTTAGCATTGCTGGAGAACAATAGAAGTGCTTGTTTTGTAGCAACCACTTATTTTGCCTGTTCTCTGCCATAAAACAGCAACCACTTGTCAGATTGACTCAAACAAGATCTCAAACTCTAAGTTGAAGCCTGATCTATGCAACTGTGTAAAAGCGAGATTATTGAATCTGCAGCTCCTCCACAGCAGCATCACAAACGCGGCACAGTTTTTTTGGGACACCCTTTAGTGTTTTAAAAACTTATGTAAAATCTTTTTTTCAGTTTGGGCTTTGGATTGAATCCGTGTTAAGCTACCTTAGAGACCTGCCAAGATTTCTTATTCCAAGTTACTTTGATGCAGTCATTACATCTGTGTATACAAGGCTCATCGAATTTGCATGCTCTGAAATGTCAAGGTATGGCTAGCTGGCTCTTGTTTATGATTTGATTGATGTGACTTTATCATTTTTACCCACGGTAGCTCCTCAGTGGAACATCTGATTTACAGGGTGGCCATGCTGAAAACTTACAATGATTGATAACTGACAATAAATACAAGATATGCTAGACAATATTTCAGTTTTTTTAAAAGAAACAAAAGAGAAAAGAAAATGTTTTGGTGTTTATTTTGGTACCTCCTCTTTGAATGCTCTCGCCACTGTAGAAGAAGCCCGTGGAGTACTTCATTGTGACTTTAAAAGCTGGACTTTAAAAGAAAGGACCTATTGTCATTTGTATGACAGAGAATTCAAGAATTCCGAATCCATTTGCATGAATATTATGATATTAAACCCATGCGTTTGAATTTAATGGATTTGAAGAACAAGGTATATTTAAATTTCTTCAGCTTTGACTGGATTGACGTATTTGTTGTCTTTGTTGCTACATAAAATTTAGCCTTCGCGTAGACCCATTATTCCAAAAGAAGAAAGGGTCTACGAAACAAAGAGCAAAAGCTTGCTACGAGGTTCCTGGATATCTAGAAACTTAATTTATGCAGCCTTTGTTTACACGCGTTTCATACATAATTTGAAAAGAGGATTAGAATAATTAATTGGGCGGCCGTAGCAAGCTTTTGCTCTTTGTTTCGTAGACCCTTTCTTCTTTTGGAATAATGGGTCTACGCGTAGGCTACATAAAACTAGACTGATGCCTTTTCGTCCCTTGTTTCCCTGCGTTCCTTGGTCAAGAGGGACTGATAACATTACTCTTAAATAGTGGGCCCACTTTAGGCCCGCGTAGGGTGGTTCCGTATTCACCAATCACATCGCTAGAATTCAGTTTTTAACCAATCAGGGGCCGCTATTCAGAATGTTGTTGTTGTTGCTCTTAAAGAACGGTTGAAGAAGCCTGGAGTTCTCGCAGCTTCGATGGATCTATTTTGCTTCTACAGAGGAAGATTACTGCCTGAAACGTATGCATTTTGCGCTTTGTAGGTCAACACAACATCATTCTTTGTACTAAAACTTCGCTTTTCAATGTTCGAGCTCTTTAAACAACATTTTGAAGCGATTTTGTTGAGTGTACGAGAACTCCCACCTTTTTAGGCCATTTTGAAAAAGTGGGCCCATTATGTAAGCGTAATTTTATGAGTCCCTATTGACCAAGTGATATCAGCAAGTCAAGGAACGCCGGGAAACAAGGGATGAAAAGGCATAACTCTAACATAAAACGTCGCCTTTCTTTGACTTTATCGTTTCCCAAGCAAAATACAAGGAGATGTTCAAGTGTTTGGTGCAGATAATCATTATGTGACCCACTGATGAGAAGATTCTAAAGCAAAACTACCCATCTACCAGATTTGAGGTTAAGACAGATCTGTTTGTAGCAAATTTCGCCTGAAAAAACCCACCCATATGAGCGGCACGTCCAGCATCACTTAACAGTGAGGTACCCCCAAGAGAATAATATTCATTTCATTGTTGGTTCTGCTCGAAAGCTGTAGGTGATTTTGCGGACAAGTAATATTTGTGTGCAACCAATATCATGTAGCTATGAAGTTTCATGTTCTTTCGGCGAAGGCATTTGTTACGATGTGTAGTTGTAGTAATAGGCTGTTTTAGCAGCAAGAGACGAGGACGTCTTTGTGACGCAGATGTTTGTAAGCTTTTGGAGCGTCCAGACTCTCAAGCCGTTTCTTTTCTAGGAAGCTGTACATGGACAGAAAAAATTCATCAGATTGGTTTGCATTCTTGAACTTCTATCGCTTATGAATATGCTCACACAGTGCTTAGCTTCTCTTGTCGACTTTCTTTGCCTGAGAGGCGACCTTCAAAAGTATTCTTTTCAGGTTGTCATTTTCAGAAAAAGAACGTATGCGAAGTCTCCCGAGACTTGCAAAAGTTTTGAAGTTGATTTCACTTTCTAATTTACATCTTCGAACAAAAGGATTATGTTGGCGTCTTCTTAACTCGCGTCTTCTTGCTAAAACACCTTAGTAAATGCATTGGAACGTTATAAGGATAAAGACACGCCATTTAGAAGTACTTGTAACATCTGTTTGTTTTCATTTCAGCTTTGTACAGCGAGGTTCAACAATGATCAAATACCTTGCTCTTGGATCCGTTCAATTCTGTGGATTAACCAACAGTGCTCCACTTCCACGACTGCCACATTCAATGCATAACATGCGTGAAGCATTAACAATGGCTGCAGGACTACCTCATTTCTCAAGGGACATGTGGCGATGTTGGGGTAGAGATACGTTCATTAGTCTTCGTGGCATGCTTCTTGTGACAGGACGCTTCCAAGTCGCGAAGTGAGTAATGAAAACCACTTGTGTCTCAAACAAAGTGTCTCAAAATTACTTGATAGGAATTGAAAATTTTGTGGCAATTCGATTCAATTAACGTAAGTTGTTGAATTACTTCGCATTATGTGCTTTCTCGTGAGTAAATCATTTTTAACGCAATACAAATCATTCGTTAACGAAAAAGGTTGTTGTGATATATAGATAAACATCCTTTTTCTTGTTCGAAAGTAATGAAGTAGCTTCTCTATCACCATCCTGCAATATGTGATGTATTTCACATAACAATGCCTTTTTACCTATTGATAAAACTTCACTAAATCTGCATCTTTTGAACAGTGGCTGACACTTGGGCAGATATTGGAAGGGTGAAGCTATTGTTCAAGTTGAAGCTAGTTGTTTACCTGCATTGTTTTCAAACAAAATGTCTTTCTTCTAGTCATTATTTGGGGAGAGGCTGCATCTCCTCGCTCTCGTGTCCGACACTGTTTTTGAATTTGGGCAGGTTTAGAAAAAGTAATCAAATACCGTGAAACTTAGAGGGAAATTTAGCATTTACGAGACCAACATTTCATCGCAACCTGCTGTTTTGCCATGAGTGGCATGACACAATTAGATAGAATTAGAATAGATTAAGTTCTTTGCCTACCCTGAAATGTTGTAAATTTCTCTTCTTTGACCTGTTGACATTGACGGCCTTTTTCTGCCGCATTTCCTTGTTTGATCTTCATTTTTCTGCAGTATGTTGCTGGCTTAAACCGCCTTGTTCGAAATATCATTGTATCTCTCCTGCGCATTATTGTCCAATGCAATGATCTCAAAATCGAACTCCATTTCGTAAGACAATGTTGCGCGAGAGAGATAATTTGTTGTCTCTTGAAACATAGCAGTTTAGACCCAACATTTATGACACAGAACTTAACTCAAGACAAGGAACTGTCCTTGACAAAGGCTGCCAATGTCAAGGAAGAGAGATTCATGACGTTTCAGGGTAGGCAAAAAATCTAATCTATTCGAATCTTATATAGCTGCGTCCTACCACTCATGTTCTTATGTGCATATCATACTTTTTTTGCAAGAGCATTGATACTGGCATTTGGTGGCTGTGTACGTCATGGACTCATTGCCAATTTGTTAAACAAAGGTTTTCATGCAAGATTCAATTGCCGAGATGCTGTGTGGTGGTGGTTACAAATGATTAAGGATTACTGTTTGATGGCACCTGACGGCTATGCAATATTGTCTGAAAAGGTTCCTAGGATGTACCCTGAAGACGATTCTATGGCATTGACAACAGCTGCAACGGTATGAAAATTCGCTATCAAGTGAAGCATTTGATTTAGATAATGCAGTATCCATTCACCAACGCAATCTACAGTACTTAATGATAGAAATTTACAAAACCAAAAAGAACCTGAATTCTAGTTTCATGAGTGAGATTTTTGAGGCAAGAGATGTACAGTATGACTTGCGAAATAAGAATACTCGTGGGACAACATCTTATGGCATAGAAACTGTGAGATATTTGGGTCAAAAGCTGTGGCAAACATTACCTCACGGTGTTAGAGAGTCCCAATCACTGACTGCTTTTAAAAAAGAATTAAGAACCTACACAATACAGTGTGACTGTAGATTGTGTAAAACATACATTTCTGGTTTAGGTTTTATTTAGCATTTTTTCTTTAAAATCCTTTCTGAACATTGTCACATTTTTTATATGTATGATCAACATTGTAACATTTTTTACTATGTATGATAGATAGTTGGCATTAATTAGCTTTACACAGCTATTAGAGTTGTTAGTTAAATAAATTGTTTATTATTATTATTATCTACCATTATTATCATATCATTATTAGACTGATTACAATGAATTCCATGTATCCCTGCGTTAAACCTTGCTGAACAACAGTTGACCGAAAAGCCGTCATCTCATTGAGCAAAGGGAAACAAAGGGATCCTAGTAAAGGACCCCGGGTTATAAGTCTAGTTAAAGGTGACCTAATGCGAAAATTTCTTACTTAATCATGGGCAGTTCGGACACTATTGTTGTGCTTTCTAAACTAACGAAGAAACAATAATGATGCAATACTCACCCCAGCCAAGCAATGTTTGTATTCTGTTCCAACATCGTGCTTTGGTTAGGCCCTGGCTTCAACCCAACTGCAACAACATTTCGCATCCCTAGCTTACCCAAGCGAACAGTTTTCGTCAGGTAATGAAGTTAAGCTTGGTCGAGTGAGGTCAAACTCCGGATGGGTGACCTCAGAGGCCTGACCTCACAACTCACCTCGTCGTCCTTCGGAAGGGATGTTAAACTAGGGGTCCCATGCCTGGATTCGGCATGCACAGTGGGCCTAGATTAGCTTTCAGTAGCTAGAAATCCTGATAAGCCCACTCAAAACAAGTTGAAAAACAAAAAAAGGCATGCAGGATATTCCTGAGCCATTGAACGAGCGGAGCGCTTCAAAATTGATCAATTTTTGTGTATATGAGATTTTGCAATTTTCATCTTCAGGAGCAACCCCTTCATGATATCATGCAAGAAATTTTGCAAAAACACGTTGATGGAATTTCATTTCGTGAACGTGACGCTGGCCCATCATTGGATTCAAATATGACGGATGAAGGATTTAATGTGACCGCTAAGATAGATGAAATAACTGGTTTTCCCGTTGGTGGAAACAGCTGGAACTGTGGAACTTGGATGGATAAAGTCGGTGGGTCTCATATGTCCGGTAACTGGGGACATCCTGCCACTCCTAGGTAGTATCCTTGATTCTTCATCTTCTTTTAAACGAGTTGCCTACCTATCTTTTTCATCATTTTCGTGTTCATGTTCATTCATGTTTCAAATTCCACTACAAGCTGAACTAATGGAGGTATTACCCCCCCCCCAAACCCCCCTGTTGCAATGGCAAAGAACAATATTTGCTGCATTCTGAATATGATGGACACACAATCTTCTGAAGTCAACGCGGAGGAAAACGTGTGTCTAAAGTGTGTGCTCACCATCTTGTAAAAATCATCCTGCGTGTATTCAACTAACTTTTGTATAGATTTTGGCTCTTTCTTTCAATAACTACTATCCAAAACCTAATCAATGTTAATATCATGCGTGCTCCGTGTAACAATATAACTTCGACCGTTTTATGCATGTCAGACCCATTTTTAGATAACATAATAAATTAATAAACTTTGCGCTGTTTTGGAGAATCTCTCACACAGAACAGGTTTCACGTACTTTTCACCATTTAAAGCCTGGTTCACACTTGGTCGTTTGGATCGTTAAGGTCGTGCAGAAGACCCAAAAGACAAAGGACTCAAGCTCTTAGTCTTTGTTTTTTGGGTCTTTTTGCACGACTTTAACGACCCAAACGACCTAGTGTGAACCAGGCCTTAGTGAATGCCCACTCTCCAGAGATCCTGTATCCTTATAGAAAACAATGTTGTTGTGCGTGTTTTACATCGTTTCTATCTGTGAAATAGTAATTTCTTTAGAATGCGACTTTGTGCGAAGACTAGGAATGGTTGCAAAGTGATTATACTTGCTATGTATATAATATTATTTTGGCATTTTCTTCACCAAGTCAGCATCATGTTTGCCTTGTTTATATGTTTCGATTTTCAAAACTAGTATTGTAAGATAATCAAATTTGAATACCTCATTCAATGTAAATTCGCAGGGTTCAGTATTTAAATTGCGAGGGAGCGCCTTTTCTTGCTTACTGTACTTTGAAATTCGTACTCTCCAACTTGTATTATTTTCATTCCAAGAGATGGAAGTGCTGTGGAAATCGTTGGTCTGTGCAAATCAATTGTCACGTGGTTAAGCAAGTGTTATGAAGAAAAGAATTTCCCATATGAAGGGGTGTTGTTCAAGGGTATGGAAACATATCTTTTTGTAAATATTCCACTTTGCTTTTCGTGCTTGTTGAGATTAGTATGTCTTTCAAACAGGCATACTGTCCAAGATTTGAAATTAGCTATCAAAGAGGTCAAGTCCTTTTCCATAAGCATATTTCCTTTCTGAAACATAAATTACTTTTGTTTGCGATTTTACTGCTAAAGTTCTGTGCTAATGTTGTGAAGGTGAAGTGAAGGTGAAGTTGTGGTTTTTAGCGCCAATTGCTTGGATTGCAGAAGTAGAGAAAACCGAATCGCTCTACAACCCCTTTTCATGACGTACAACTGGAGGGGCTCGAACTAGGTCCGAAAACTATCTGCCTATAGCGGTTTTGGCTGCAACTTCATATGGTTACATGACTGCACCACAACTGTTTTGTGTGTGTGACATCATGGTACAAACAACCATTTATTTCCTTCTCTAACAGAAGTTAATTCGTACGTAGTCAAAATCAATATGGAATGCTGAACAGTTGTAAATTTATGTGGTGTAAAGTAATTGATAAGGGAAAATTTAGATCTTGCAGTAAAAATTGAAATTTCGAGAAGAATTCTTTAAACGTTATTTGCTAACATTTTTCAGGATCAACAATGAGCTTCGCAGATTGGGAAAATAAAATCCAGGCATCATTTGAGAGGTCATTTTGGATTGGTCTTGAAGCAAGTGAAGACAATGAACTTGTAGATTCGAAGTTAGTCCATCGTAGAGGAATATACAAAGATTGCTTTGGTGCTTCGCATGCATTCACAGATTACCAACTGAGACCTAATTTTCCGATCGCTATGGCTGTTGTAAGTAATCATCTTATAGAATAAATTTCTTGTTCTTACAGCTTGTATGACATGTTTCTTCACTTTTGCAACAAGGACAGATTTTGTAATACAATAGCAACAGTGATTTTGACTGACACCTCAATTCAAAGTGATTAGCGACTTCAGGCAAAAGAAATTCTCTCAATCAATAACTCAAAACAAACACGGCCGCATCAGTTGACCCGAAACCAGTAGGACAGACTCTCGCCTTGTGCAAGCGAAAAGTTTTTCTAAATCTAAGAGAAGTTATGTGCTTATAACGAAAGAAGAAGGGTGAACGTTAAGCTCTGTCTCGCGGATTTTGTTTATTTGATTCACAAGCAGAGTAGAAAGCATTATAATTCTTGGACATTTAGGGCTTAAATGAAGCAATTAACACACAGATCCTAACTCAAATAAACGAAATCCGCGAGACAGAACATTTGATTCACTCTTCTTATTTCATTATAAGCACATAACTTCTCTTAAAACCACATTTCGCTTGCACAATGCGAGATTTTACCCTACTGGTTTCGGGGCAACTTATACGGTCGTATTTGTTTTGATTTACTGGTTAAGAAAATTTCCATTGTCAACAGTCACAAATCGCTTTGAATTGAGAGGTCAATCAACGCAACTGTTGTTATTGTATTGTATTGTTGCTATTGTATTTGCTATTGTATTGTATTGTATTGCATCGCATTGCATTGCATTGCATTGTATTGTATTGTATTGTATTGTATTGTATTGTATTGTATTGTATTACGAAATCGGTCCTTGTTTGTGAACCAGAACGTGCATTGTAATGCCAGTGTCGCAATTTTTAGTGAAAATAGAGCTGAAAAAATTTGCAAACTTTACATTGAAAATACCTGACAAACAGAGCCGTTTCTCGGTCTTTTTATGATCCTTCATACCCTAAGGTCTTTTAAAGTATGATTTTTTTATTTCAGGCACCAGAACTTTTTAACCCGAAGAATGCCTTGCATGCATTGAAAATGGTCGAAGACGTGCTAACTGGACCACTTGGACTTGCAACTTTGGATCCTCGGTGAGTACTTTCTTCATTCTGAGAAATCTAGATACTTTGGAAAGAATTTAGTTTCATGTTCGTTGGATCAGAATCAAAGGGATTGATTCCTTCCTATCTCCAATTGCGGCAAGAATTTGAAAGACTGTGTAAGCAGGCAAAATTCACACCAGCTTCTTTGGGGGCGTAAGCAACATTTAACGATGGCTTCATATTCCGTCAACTTTTAAACTTGATGGGGGGTAAATGAGATTGAGACTTTCTTTGGCAGATTGAGTTCGTGTTTGATTTATTCCCTCAAACCTACCAAATTTTGAAGACAGGAGGCTTTGCAGAACCGGAAATGTACGTCTCAATCAAACATAAAATCTTTAAACTGCAGGCTTCGGATTCAAAGTGAGGAAATGGAAAACTCGCCAATAGAAACGAGAATCTCTTTTTGAGCAACAGATTTAGAGGGCTGGCAAACCCTACCGAACCTACCTTTTTTGCAGTTTCGGAAAAAAGTCAACCAAGAATTCTGAGTCTACCAAGCCTACTGTTTTCAGAACTTGTAGCAAAGAAACATACCTCCAAAGCAGGAATCTTTGTAATCGCTCAGTCAGATTACATTCCGGGTCACATCATCTGAGGTGAGGTCAGTTGAGGTTTGCGATACCGCAAAATTGCCCATGCTGAACACATTTCATATTTTATTCACGGATATTTGGCGTGAAATCCAATGTGGGATAGACTTTGGATCGTTGGATCATTTAATGGAAAAGTCTGGGGTTGGAGTAATTGATGATAAAATGCAAGGTTATACTGTTATGAATGATGTGTCGTACTTTTTCCTACCATTACTCGTCTTTTTTCTGCGAATCTGCATATTCAAATAAGTGACCAGAGGACTGTAGCGTCATAAAAGCAAATAATCTGTGTTTTTATGTTTTTCTAATGTCAGGCTCAATGAAAACGAGGCTGCCCTATTGTTTCGTGCCTCTTAATCGCTGCTAGGCTCTTTATCGTGTAACCATGTGGAAGAAGCTCAAAGAAGCTCATAATCCGTAGCAGCGGTTGGTAAGTTTGTTGTCGAGCATTAATCACACCAACCCGGGACTTGCCCTTTAAGCTGTGAAACTTTTGTGACTTAAAGGACAAATCCGGGATTGATAAAATTATTGATAAAAGGCAACCTTACCAGCTACTGAACTCCAGTCGTCAGTTCTTTCCAAGTTTTCATACCTTGAACTTTCATAAGTTGGACGATTAATCTTCGTAAGTTAGGCCAAATATCGTCGACATTTTGTATTTTGTACGAGTGTGCGAATGCACGATAAGGAGGCTAGCAATTTGGATGGTATAATATCAACACATTAGGCAACCTCGTTCAGGTCAAGGTGAAGTGACGTCTTGCAAAATGACGTCATTTCGCACTTCTTAGCAGATTGAAGTATGTTTTTCGCAGATTAAAAGAGAAAACAATTGAAAAAAGTGCTACACACCATGCACAACAGTGGAATCTCTTGAATAATCAACAATTATACCAACCCCGGACTTGACCTTTAACTTGCAGGAATCTCAACTGGTAATTTTTCTTGCTTTTAGTGACTGGGCTTATGATGGTTATTATGAGAATGATTTGGATTCAACTGTCTTTAATAAGGCACTTGGATTTAATTACCACCAAGGACCGGTATGCTTGTTTCATTTTTTGTATTTTATTTGTATTTGTATTTTCAATTTTGAAGGTGTTGTGGCGCAGTGATTTAATCCTCTGACTTTGCAGTCAGAACAGTCTGGCGGAGTGTTTTCGATACCCGGTTGGACCCCACCACTTGAGCGTCATGACAAGGGGTTGCGGACTCGATTAACGCTTTGCTCCTTCTGCGATCCCAGCGCTTGGCGCTAAAAACCGCAACTTCACCTTCAACTTCACCTTGCATTTGTCAGCTTTGATGTGTGAAGAATGTTCCGACATGGATTATTTAAAATTTAAATACACAATTTTCCTGGCTAACGTGGAAGTTACTATTTATTTCTAATATCAGTCTTATACTATTTATTAAGACTGATCAAGCTGTTCGAAAGTTGCGGGTGATGTTGCTTGGAGGCTCTTGCTGAAAACTTTCATGTTGATTCTTTCTTTTGCTGGGTAAAAAAGCATCAGTTTATATATAAATACTGCTTAACTAAACAAAAAAATGAGATATTAGGCTTTTTATTCACAATGTTATCTCATGCAAAGAGTAAATGAATGTAGAATCAAAATTCAATTGTCAAAGGCGGCGAGAGTCCCAGCTGATTTGGCTACAGATCTAATTTGTTTAACTGTCTAACTGTCCTGAAAGAAAGCTCCTTTTGCCCCACGAATGTCAAAGAAGTAGCACATTTTCATCAGCTTTGCATGTATCCTGTAAAAGGAGCAATAAGTAGTAGGGCTATTTTGAAAATGATGCATGTGCATTTGTCATTTTTTCCGCCCAGAGGATTGTTCTGTCCGTTAGCCCATTTCCACGTTAAAGGGAGTGTGCAATGGCAAATAGGCTGCTCTATAAATAGGACAAAGAAAATGCGCAAACACTGCATTGTTTCGTTAGCTATCGATTATTAACAACACGTGTGGGCCATCAATTTCAATGGGCTATTTTTAGATTTTTCTGCTCTGTGCAAATGCAGGCTTTAAGCCTTGCACAAACCCTTTAATGGACGCCTTCTGCTTTTAACTGTCCGAGAAAAAGAATTCAGCTTGTTTTAGCATGGGTCCGCTTTTGAAAGAAATTTTGATGATTTGCATCTTAAGAAAATTTTTCAATCTTCCATCTTATTATCATTTCTGTGCATTTAATTGTTGGTGGTTAGACACCACAGTTTTTCTTCATTGCCGCCGCTTTGTTCTTTTGCGGAGGATAAAATTTTTGCTACTATGGAGGGGCTTAAAAATCTCCTCCGTAGAAACGTACAATTTTTTCCTCCGCAGAGGCAAGTACACTGACCCATAACGAGTTAATCACTGTTGCAAAACATATCTAACTGAGCTATCCACTAACTGATTGCCAAAGTTTCTTCTGTGCCAAGTATCAATCCATTGATTTCTGATCAACAGGAATGGGTGTGGGTGTATGGACCATTTCTCAGAGCAAAGCTATTTTTTGCTAAAGAATTGTGTTCCAAAGCTGACTTTGAAGAATCAGTCAAATATGTCCGATCGGTGTTGGCAAGGCACAAGGAAGAAATCCTTACATCACCATGGCGAGGATTACCAGAAATAACAAACAAAGATGGAGCATTTTGTGAACATGGATGCCCAACGCAAGCTTGGTCTATGGCCTGTATTTTAGAGGTTTTGTATGACCTTGAACGGATGGTGTCTGAGTAGTTAAATCCAGTGAGAGATTTACAGAGGATACAATATGGGCCGTTTGCACATTGATGTGGTGTTCCTGCCTAAGACCTCTTGGAGAGTATTTTTGATTCCTTAAGAAGTCAATCTTTTATGTGACCCAATAATTCTTATCAAGATTTGAAGAATTCTTGCAAATTTTTAAGAGAAGTCTTAAGATTTCTTGCAGTGCTAATGTGCACAAGGCCTGTACTGTTAGAACCTCTACTATAGTCTGTTTGTAAATTTTTTCACGCGTATTGTGTCGAAGAAATGAGGCAGCAATCGGCACCTTTGTAATTCTATATTTCATGATGTTCATCGGTCGGGTTACTTTTTGAAATATTCAGAAATCGTGTTCGCCCTGAAATTGTTGAGCTCAAGGTTTGCATTTCGAGCATTTTGAGAAAGACTGTAGTAGGGTGCTTTATTTCTGTAGAACAATATGGGTGTACAAGTCGTGTTGTAGGTTTGTGGAGTGCGGTTAGATTTCCTGTTGCGATACTACCTGGTGAGTCAAAAAAAGCGCGGCGTTTGAAAAGCTATTGCTCCCTGAGTTTATAAGCAACGGTATTTTGCAAAAGCTGATTGAATAGCTAGCATGTTCAATCATTTTAGAATTTTTGCCAGTTTGAAATCGGTCACTCCGTTTAGATCTTGTAAAGGATTTTCTAAAACCATCCCTTTCGAGAAGTCTTAAAAAATGTGCTAAAATTATGAACAAGTTTCTATAACATGGTTACCTCACAGGGATGACTTGAGCACACTTTAGCACGTGCTATCCTCTTAGAAGAATGAAAAAGTCTTTCCCCTAGTATGAATAACTTATTAAGGGGGCTTCCATTCTTTTAAGAGGACAAAATGTATTTATGTATTGTGTTATGTAATGTATTATGTAATGTAATGCAATGCAATGCAATGTAACGTAATGTAATGTAATGTAATGTAATGTAACGCAACGTAATGTAATGTAATGTAATGTAATGTAATGTAATGTAATGTAATGTAATGTAATGTAATGTAATGTAATGTAATGTAATGTAATGTGTTGTTAATTCTACCATTCTGTTTGACTGTTTTGGCAGGCACTGTTTAGTTAGCGGAAATGCTAGCGTGCGTCTGGCATTTTCTTTGACTATATAGATCTACTTATCCCTGTTCCTTCACCTTAATATTCGTTGGAGAGTTTTGCTGCTGTTATGCTTTTAGTTGTAAATTTGTCTCTATTTTTATAAGAGTGTGTAAAGGCGTGAATTTGAAATATCAGAATCTTGGTAGCAAAGTTTGTACTATCTTCCATCTCGTCTTAATCACGTAGTTTAGCTCAGTAAATTGCAGGGAGTGGCTGACGGCCAAATCTTGCGATTTGGTGTGACCAGTGTCCCATGAAACCGTGCAGCAATTTATTCTATCACGCAGCTCATAGTTAGCCGAGAGGGGGGCAGGAGGGGCAATTTTCCCCAGGGCCTAAGGGAGCTGTCATTTTTAATCTGGGTACCAGGGTGGAGGATAATTTCACACAATTAGAGAAAATTTCATACCCCCATCTTGCGCACAGAGTTAGTTTTCGTACCCCATCATCTTTCCGCAAAATGGTTTAGTACCCCATCTGGAAGTCTTTGTCCATAAAACATACATTTATATGGAGAGATACCATGTTGTCCCATGCGATTGCCATACTGGTCAAGTGATTAATCATTTCCAGATGTCTGGTAACTTTTCTTTGAATCTTTGATCGATAACTTCATCCAAATTTTTTCAAGCAAAATAGAAAAATTGCTCCTAAAATTTTCATACAAAATGATGGAAGAGGCTTCTTACCCGTTGTTGAAAACCCTCCGCCCCGGTAACCAGGATTAAAAATGACAGCTCCCCAATGGGATCTCATAATTGAAGATTTTTGACATTTTCTGAAATGCATTGAAAGGCAATCTAAAGGGGGTGATCAAAAAATTTTCCGCTCGCAGAGGCCTCAATTCGCAGTTTTGCTCCTTGGCCTCCAAAAGCTCTCGGCGTTGATAGTCATAACTCTATTTGGCCAGAAAGTGTGTGGATTCTACGAATTAACCGCAAGTAGGTAAAAGAGTGTGAATTCCACTCCTCAAAAGCGCAAGAAATTTCTACGAAATGTTGGGGGTTTCTACAGGGTTTCAAGATTTTCTCAGCAAAAAATGAAGTTATTTCTGTTTTTAAGTGGACAAGCATGGTACAAGCTTTCTAAATCGGGTACAAACTTTTTAAAGGTAGCCGCTCTTCGCTCTAGTTGGTAGCGAGTTACCGTTTAAAACACTTTTCCTCGGAAAATAGTTTATTTCTCCAATATAAGAAACAGGGAGCGCCGAATAAAAGAGCCTGTCAGGAACCGGTATAAGTGATGCTGCTTTGCATATACTTTTGGCAATCGAGAGATATATGAGTTGCGATGCTTTCGTTAACGCGGACTTTGCAGATCTTTTTTCAATTGAAGAAAAGTAAATTCATTAGGAATTTAACTCCAAAATACCAAAATATGTTGATTTGTTCATCCAAACTAGGCTAAGTTTCTTTCAATGAATTCACATTTCTTCTGTTTCCTTTCTTCTGCTCCATTTCATCAAAAAGTACGTGATGATGATGATGATTATGATAATGATGATTATTATGATTATGATTATGATTATGATGATGTGATGACAAGAGCGCGAGATCGAGAGCGCGATTCCTAACGAGGGCAAAACAAAATGGAGTTGAATTTTGGCAATGACAGCACGCCGAAATCTGAAAAACTGAAGATAAATCAACAGTTTGCTGCGAAATACCAAAAAAGGAAAGAACGACAAGAGTTGGAGAAATGTAAGATTTTATTCAAAAAGCTTGCTGGTAGATCACTCGCTTGTTCTTCCACATCTGTCTTCTTTTTAGGTGTCTGACACGGATATGATGAGAGGGCCTATTCGTCTTATTTAGGCAATCTTTAATATTAAAGTACGACCAAAAACTATGTAGAGTTAAAACGTTTTTCGACGCTATTTCGGCTCTGTTTGCTTAATAGTAAAACTTAAGGTCTCTTTCGAAAGAGGGAAGAGACGCGTAATATCTTTAAGCAGTATTTTCGAAATTTAAACTTACAGAAGGGGTGAGGGGGTTGAAATCCAGGGTGCATTCCTTATGTAAAACCCACGCCGAAGGTACGCCCAGCCCTAAGCTTTTGTACGCCAGGTATTTTCAGGGAGAGAGAAATTGCTAAAACATCTCAAAATCTGATAATTTTAAGAAACTCCAGCGGTACTGGCCCAAATTCTTAGTTTCTTATAAAAGAAATACATTTCTCATCAAAAGAAACTGCTAAAGGATTGAGGACAACTTCACATTTCACGCCAAGATAGGCTAATTTCCAAACGCCGTCATGCCAAGAACCAATTTTATTGAAGAAATGATGCCGCTACGCCCACAAAAAGTCAGATATACACTGAAGATCTTCAGGCCTAAGTGCATGAAATGCACCCTGGCCTGGGTTGAAATTAAGCCTCAAAAAAGGCAACCCTTGGCCTTGGCCCACGGAGCCACCAAGGTTGAAAATATATCGCAGTTTATATGGCTGAAAAGCTCCATCTTAGATGTATCCAAATCTACGCTCCGTTTATTTGTTAACCCAATAGGTTTTTGTCTAGAAAGATTTTCTCAAGAGAGTTTAGTCAAAATTCATTTTTTCTTTTAAAATGTTGTTTATTTCTTTGAAAGAATACTTTGTTTAGATTTTGAAAGAACCTTTGCAGTAGCGCAGTGTTTCTCATTTGCGAATCTAGCCGCTTGAGAGATTCATGTACTTTTTCAAGAAATGATTGTCTAAGATGCTTGACTGAACAACTCAAAATTCAAATAGAATATTTTTTCAAGGAAAGCAGCAATGATCACAAGAAAATGGCTTTCAGTTAAACTCCCTTAAGATGACTTTCCATGCTTGATACAGTTTAACTATGATAAAGGCCGTGTCATTCATTGCTGTAGCGACTTTTTGCTTCCCCCGATTTTGGGGAAACTAACTTTTCTAAAATCTGCTAGCCCTTGGCCATTTCTTCCTATGTTGACAAATACCACAGATTTGGATAAAGCTAAAATATAGTAGGGCTCTTCAGCCATATATTTTTCAACCTCGGCGGCTGCGTAGGCTAAGAGTTGCCTCTTTTGAGGCTTGATTTCAACCCCCTTCTGAAAGTTTAGATTTCGAAAATCCTGCTTAAGGATTTTTGGCTTCTCTTCCTCTTTCTGAAGAGACCTTAACTTTTACTATTAACTTTTACTAGAGCTGAAATGGCATTGAAAACGGTTTAACTCTACATAGTTTTTGGTTGTATTTTAATCAGCAACAGAAAAGAAAGGAGCTTTAAGCATTTTGCTTTTCTATTTTATTGCTTTTTTGAGAACTTCTGGTTAATCAAGGTCTTGATGATAAGTCAATCAAATCAATAATTCAACATCAAATTCACCCACAAAGTAGCCAGTCTGTGTAAACATAATTTTGAGAGCAGAGAAGAACCCACAACCGCCACATTTTCTTCATTTGCCTTTGAAACCCAAATACAAAAGTTGTGCTGATAAATCACAGCATCCTTGTTTTGAATATTTAAACCGGAATTTTGCATACAGCAGTCACAATTGACGCAGCAGACTTCACATGTTTGTTTTATGTTTTGATAGTACAACCCCTTACACCTTGAAGAATTCGTCAATAAATTGTTTTTGAATACTCTGTTTTGAAAAGTGTACTTTAATTTTCTTCCTGCTTGATAAAGATGCAGTAATCAAACAATTTATTATAGTGAAGCAAAAGTATGGTGAAAATGAAGAAGAGTCAGATTCAAGTTCTTCTGAGTCAGAGGATGAAGATGCTGAGGTACAGTATTCAGTTTCTGTTGTTTGCTGCCACATATGTGATGTAATCTCAACCCATGTTGAGATTTCACGTAAATACAAAGGAAAACAAGTGATTATTTCAAAACCCAACCTTGTCAGCAATACAAACAGGCTAAGTTGTGAGCCACAAAGAGCCCCTGAAAGGCCCCAGATTGCATATGTAATTCACAAAAATTAGCTTGACTGTTTTGAAAAAGAGAAGAAGCAATAACAGCAATGCCCATGATATGGTGAGCCCAAATCTTGACAAAGCTGAAACACAATGTGCCAGACAATAGGGCCAGCAATTTACTTCCCCAACAAACTTGTGATGAAAATGAAGGCAAAGTTATAGCTCTTAGCTCTAAGCACCGGGATTGCAGAAGCTGAGAAGATCTAATCAAATCCAGAACGTCTTGTCATGATTCTCAAATGGTGGAGCTCAAACTGGTCTTGAAACCTATCCACCTACCTGACTGTTCTGGCTAGAATGTCAAGGTGTTATGCCATTTTTCATGTAAAGCTCTTCTCATTTGATTACAGTGTCTTGAAATCCAAAGCTTATATGAAAACATCTGGGACCAAAACATTGCATCATGTAACAGTTGTAATTTCACTTGGATGTTGGCCTCAAATTTCAATCAATTGCAACTAGAACTACTTGAGAATGAATTGTTTTCCTCCAAAGGGAGGGGTCCCCAACATCTTCTGGTTATGTCTTTGAAAATTCTCTTTATCCATTCAGTTGATTTGAAATATCTTATTTATGTATTTTACATTAAACTTTTAGGGTCTAACACCACAGATTGAAAGAGACTTCCTAAAAACACTTGCTCTGATAAAGAATCAAGATCCTAAAATCTATGATGAAAGTGCAAGATTTTATCAAGATGAAGGTAATATGACATGAGTATGTTGCAGTTTTGAAGAAGTTGTATTAAGTACTACAAGAAAGACACTGCTCTTGTTGAATTAATTGGATATATGTTATTAAGCAGGTGCCTGGTGTCACAAATTATCTATTTCTTAAAAATTATAGACATATATACTGTACCTCTTTAGATTGATTAAAACAGTTAATGGTGATATGGCAGTTCTTTAGCTAATTGTGGTCTTTCATAACTTGTAAGGTTAGTTGTCAACTAATTCATTTCCTCCCTCAACTACAGTACCTATATGCTTGAAAACTATGTTCTATTCTCTTATATACAATAGACAACACAGATGGTGAGAAGAATGGAAAAGAGGACAGCAAGAAGCCAATGTTTCTGAAGGATTATGAAAGAAAGAGGCTGCTTGATCGTGGAGTGTACGTATACAAAATCATGATTTTCAAACATGCTGCAATACCCAATATTTGATAGAAAGCGCTATTTTAATTGGAACTGTTGATTTGATATCATGATTTTGATATTTCCAAAATCATTTTTAATCCAAAGTCTAATGTCAAAGATGTCTCTTTTATTATATATTGAATGGTTTTTGTATTGAAGAAGCATTTTATGTTATTTCTGCAGCAAAGCATTGGTCAGTGACTCTGAAAGTGATGATGAGGATCTCATTGGAGAAAAATCAAAGGTTTCTTATTTGCAAATGTTTACTTTATGAAATACGCACTCTCACTTTCAAACTACAACAGGAGCAAAACATTTTGTGGCTGCCTAAGACCTGAATATGATATACTGTAAGCTGTATTTTGGCTGTGTCAAGAAGTCATTTTAAGTGTGAATTCAGATTCAGTTTTAAAGGGAGTTTGCAATGGTAAATAGGCTGCTCTATAAATAGAACAAAGAAAATGCGCAAACGCAGCATTGTTTCTTGAGCTATCGATTATTAACAACATGTGTGGGCCATCAATTTCAATGGGCTATATTTAGATTTTCTGCCTTCTGCAAATGCAGGCTTTTAGCCTTGCACAAACCCTTTAAATGTGTTTCTCTGTGAAATGTGGGAAACTTTACTTGTACTTGTCAGTGGTCTTTACATTAAATCTTGTCTTGGAGTGAGTCTACTCATTTTCAATCAAAATTAGAATCCTTCGAGCGTTCTTCTATGAACAAAAGGCCATGAAGATCATTGTAGGCTATTATTGATTTTTGATTTCTAAACGAATTCGGAGTGTCAAAGTCAAAGAAGAAAAGATCTGTTAAGTCTTGGCAGTAGACAAATTGTTTTATCTCTGTGAAGTGTGGTTGTATCGGTTTCTGGTAAAAAAATATCTTTATTCATAATAGAATGAAGACTTGACTTATACAGAGGAGCAGAAGAGACTGAAACAAAGGTTTTTATTTTTATCTTTACTTCTACAAGATCTTTTGTATTTAAAGTCCTCCTAATATTTTTAACATACATTGTACACTTGTAATTAGATATCTTTTTTTCCTAGTTGTATGATATCTTTACTTTTTATTCTGTGTGGCAAAATTTTAAATTTAGGGACTCAATAGGAAGGAGGAAGGACCACAATTTTCGAATTGGAGTTTGGCAGAAAACTTAGACGAAAATCATCAGTTTACCCTGGAATTTTCCTTTAATGATTTCGAAATGTTGAGTTTTTTCATGTGCATTTTAGCTTTTAGTTTACCGCTCTTAAAGATTCTTTGTTGGCTATTTCATAGCTTTAAAGTTGCTGCTGAAGAAGGTGGCAGCGAATCTGACGATGGTGCATTTTTGACCGTGAGAGAAAAGTCAGCCTCTGAGAAGGTAAAAATGTTACGGAGCATTTGAATCAAATCTTAAAAAGACATTGCACGATTCTGGTTGATGCATCTTTGTTTAATCTAATGGATTGTCTAGATTTTCATGTCCTGTAATAGCTCTTTTGAGCCCCTTAGGGGACTATTTTACTTGCGACACTTCAGAGGGGAGCACACACAGTTTACGTACGAGTCAAATACGTAAATTCGAAACAGTTTTATTCCAAAACATATCAAAATTTACATGTAAATGTATTTACAGTGGAACCTCCATTAACGGACACCTCTGCACAACGGACACCTCCGAACAACGGACAAATATTTTCGTCCCAAAATACAGTAAAACAAAGGATGAAACCTCCATACAGCGGACACCTCTCTACAACGGACATCAAAATTGGTCCCAAAGATGTCTGCTATATGGAGGTTCCACTGTAGCTCAGTAAATGGAAAGTCTTTGATAGTCTCTCTAATCTGATATAAACGGGGGCTTAATAAAGAGGGGGGCTTATTTGAAATATTTGTTCTTTTGGGATGGGTTTGTTAGAGAGAGGGTCTGATAGAAGGGGGGCCAAAATAGAGCTTTTACGGTACGTATACAAATAGCCCTGTCCACAAGTTGCTCGGCAACTTTCGGGCAACTTGCAGTCTTTTCGGCAACTTTTAGGAATCTCGGCAACTTTTGCAACAATGAGCAGCTTTTCCTTATTTTAGCAATATTACAAGAATTTCAATGATATTCTGTTTATTCTTTGTAACTGTAATGAAAATTAGACATGTAAAGCATCTGTTTTCTGGTCAGGCTGGGATTCAACGCCTTGATTTGCGAAGATCTGGTCTTTGAAATTAGCGATTTCTGACTATGATGATGATTATGATGATGATGATTATTATTATTCGTCAATTATTATTGCTATTATTGTTGTTTTTTATGATCAACAAATGATATTATGATTCTTGCTAAAATTCTGAAGATTTGTCAGATGGGCCCAATAATTAGCGTGAAAGGCTCAAACTTCCAAGAAACTGCTGTAGTTGAAACAAAGACCATCATTGGTGCCACTAATCTTATGCATAGATCTCAGTTATTCATATGCATAGATCTCAGTTATTCATATGCATAGATCTCAGTTATTCATATGCATAGATCTCAGTTATTCATATGCATAGATCTCAGTTATTCATATGCATAGATCTCAGTTATTCATATGCATAGATCTCAGTTATTCATATGCATAGATCTCAGTTATTCATATGCATAGATCTCAGTTATTCATATGCATAGATCTCAGTTATTCATATGCATAGATCTCAGTTATTCATATGCATAGATCTCAGTTATTCATATGCATAGATCTCAGTTATTCATATGCATAGATCTCAGTTATTCATATGCATAGATCTCAGTTATTCATATGCATAGATCTCAGTTATTCATATGCATAGATCTCAGTTATTCATATGCATAGATCTCAGTTATTCATATGCATAGATCTCAGTTATTCATATGCATAGATCTCAGTTATTCATATGCATAGATCTCAGTTATTCATATGCATAGATCTCAGTTATTCATATGCATAGATCTCAGTTATTCATATGCATAGATCTCAGTTATTCATATGCATAGATCTCAGTTATTCATATGCATAGATCTCAGTTATTCATATGCATAGATCTCAGTTATTCATATGCATAGATCTCAGTTATTCAAATGCATAGATCTCAGTTATTCATATGCATAGATCTCAGTTATTCATATGCATAGATCTCAGTTATTCATATGCATAGATCTCAGTTATTCATATGCATAGATCTCAGTTATTCATATGCATAGATCTCAGTTATTCATATGCATAGATCTCAGTTATTCATATGCATAGATCTCAGTTATTCATATGCATAGATCTCAGTTATTCATATGCATAGATCTCAGTTATTCATATGCATAGATCTCAGTTATTCATATGCATAGATCTCAGTTATTCATATGCATAGATCTCAGTTATTCATATGCATAGATCTCAGTTATTCATATGCATAGATCTCAGTTATTCATATGCATAGATCTCAGTTATTCATATGCATAGATCTCAGTTATTCATATGCATAGATCTCAGTTATTCATATGCATAGATCTCAGTTATTCATATGCATAGATCTCAGTTATTCATATGCATAGATCTCAGTTATTCATATGCATAGATCTCAGTTATTCATATGCATAGATCTCAGTTATTCATATGCATAGATCTCAGTTATTCATATATTTATAGCATATGACCTTAAAACATGACAATAAATGAGCAACTTTTGGGCAACTTTTTGAAAAAATGGCAACTTTTTGAGCAACTTTTCAGGAAATTTTGAGCAACTTTTCGAAAAATTTCGAGCAACTTGTGGACAGGGCTATATACAAATTTCATTGGTAGTCTTTGGTATTACAGAATTATTGGTCATTTTGATTAGAATGTTCACCTTTGCACTAGAAATATTTCCTTTGAAAACATTTCTCCCGTTAACACTTACATTTCATGTTTTCATCCAAATACCTTTTCATCAGGAAAAAGAAGAGGAAGAGTACAATAAATGGTTGGCTTCAAATCAGGTATGTGATTCGATTTTGCAACACATCTAGTATTTGGCTTTTCAAGAGATTTTAATCATTTCATGACAGATTAGAACTTCCTTGGAAGCAACTTCCTTGAAGGTGTTGTGGCGCCGTGGTGTAATCCTCTGACATTGCAGCCAGAACAGTCAGGCGGAGTGGGTTC
Organism: Aurelia sp. 3 sensu Dawson et al. (2005); assembly: GCA_964020215.1. Classification (NCBI taxonomy): domain Eukaryota; kingdom Metazoa; phylum Cnidaria; class Scyphozoa; order Semaeostomeae; family Ulmaridae; genus Aurelia; species Aurelia sp. 3 sensu Dawson et al. (2005). The sequence goes on from OZ026586.1 coordinate 8,131,118, forward strand.
GAGTCCCGGTAGGGCCCCACCACTTGAGCGTCATGACAAGGGGTCGCAGACTCGATTAGGTCTGCTCTATATCTGCGATCCCAGCACTTGGCGCTGAAAAACGCAACTTCACCTTCACCTTCACCAACTGTTTTTACTAAGGGATCGTCTCTAAGGAATCGGCAGAATCAGCAGATTTTTTCAGCAATTTGTTTGTCAATGCTCTGTCAGGATTTCTAGCTACTTTAATGCTAATTTAGGCCTTTTGTGTTTATGTTTATCGTCCCTTCTGAGGGTGACGAGATGAGCTGCAAGGCCAGGCCTCCGGGGTCACCCATCCGGAGTGACCTAACTCGAACGACCTTAGCTTCAGTTACCTGACGAAAACTGCATAAGCCGCTCGGCCATTCACTCCGCATGGTTTTCTATGACCAAATCAGATTTCATATTTTCAAAATGGCGGCATTTAGATTATTTATGTAAAGATCTATCGAAAATTTTGAAAGCATTAAAATCATCGTAAATCTCAAATTACTGAAGGAAAGTTGAGAAAACCATAGTTAATGAAGGTCTGCAATATGATAGCAAGCGGAAATCTGTAGGTCTTCTGGTTAAGGATCTATGAATTGGATGACGTAACAGCCTCAGAATTAATGAACGTTTAAACTAATCGACATATTAAAAATTGGTACGGCAGATTTACATAAAATTATCCGAAGTTCCTTTCAAGCACTTTTACTGTACATTTAGTATCAGGACCAGTGCCTCAACTCAAACATTTGTTCCAACTATATCAAATTCTTTTCAGGACACAATAAACAAGCTCTGGAACAGTGATAACATAGGAGAAGATGATGCGTTTTTAAGGGACTACATCTTGAAAAAAGAATACCAGGACAAGGAAGATGACTCGTAAGTTACATTTTAGGCCATTCTTGCAAATATTTACCTTCGAATTAACAAACCTAAAGACGTATCTTGCCGGGAAGATTTAGCAAGCTCACCATCCAGGGGCAGTGCCAGCCTTGAAAAAGTGGGGTGGAAAAGAGACGAGATTGATGGCCAGAAGGTATACCTAACGATTTATATATCGATTTTGCTTAGGAATGAATACCGACCCAAGGAAAGTGGGGTGGACATGTCCACCTCAGTCCACCCCGTAGCGCCGCCCTTGACACCATCTCGAAAACGTTTTGCATCGTAAAAATGTTAATGCTTGAAAGCATGCTCGCATATCTCTCGCTATCGCACATCTGTATACCGTAAATCCTCGAAAAGCCCCCTCCTCGGGTGTTTATTTGTAATAAGGTTTAGATAAGAGCTCATTCGAGAGAGGACTACTCAAATAGTACTAGATTTGTGATGACAAACTGCTTTTCTAGCTGCTAGACATTTGGAAAAAGTAGAAAAATTCTACATTTAAGCAAGAGTTCAGAGGAGGTGATGCATGAAGTTGCAACATCGAAATATAACGATAATAAACATGATGGAGAATGAATGTATAGATATATGTACAGTTAATAGAATATAACCAGGCAAAGAATTTGTCAATTTATTTCAAGTTTCCTTATTGGTGGGGTTCAGATACCTCCATATCCATAGGGGCTTCTTCAAATGGGGATGGGTTTTTTGTTAAAACCATTTTAGGCATTTTTGCAAGTGGAGGCTTAATATAGGATTCGCGGTGTGTATCTGCCCATTCCTTCAGGATTTACGTTTATTGTTTTCACCTCTGCGCTCAGATTCTTTTCGTGGCTTTTACACATTTAGAGGAATTTAGAGCTACCTATTTATAGTTTCACTGCCTCAAAACCTCGAAGAAGGCAATGTAGGTATTACCATTTCACCTTTTGCAGCATTGCAATTTTGGATCATCTCTGCTCGTACTTAGAAATACTAACGCCGTGTAACAGGAATTTCTCGTAATTTTCAGAGTACCTGTGTACGAAGACATCGTTGATGGGGGTGATGATGTAAGTATTTTGATGTTCACTATATTGCTGCCCGCTGAGCAACGGTATGAGAATTTGTATGCTATGCTGATTGAGTAAGGATTATTACGTGTTTGCTTTATTATGATATATAGGTAAATGAAAACGTAAGGTGTCAACACAGTCATGGATCCAATCATTTCATCGAGCTAAAGGTATTTAAAGTGGATCGTAGCGGACCCATAGATTTTTTGACGGCACAAACTGCACGCATGTCTGAATGCCGTGCGCCAATCTTCAACAAAGAGTTTGTTTCCAAACAAGTCTTCTGTTGTGCAATGGGTCAAGGGGCAATTCACTGATCTTTGTTCGTACACCTCCCTTGAAGTCATAACAAAATCACATACAAAAATCGCAAAATCACAAGAAAAATCACATACAGAAAGAAGCAAAAATCACAAATCACTAAAGAATTACTGACAAATCACACGAAAAAATCACTAGAAAACACTAGAATCACAAAAAATCACAGAAAAAAATCATGTGATTTCAGAATCACAAAAATCACGTACGCTATTTTGAGAAGTGATTTTTTTTTTTTTTTATAAATATAACATTAAAGAAACTACAATACAATAATCTGAGCCAATCATAGCGGGGAAAGACACATGGTCATCTAGTCCCCACAAAGATGACTGAGAAGTGATTTGCCCCTCGCAATGGGTCTTGCTATCCGCCATTTTGTCGACCTCGTGATCACATCCGCTCCCCAACCAGATCAAAACCGGTTTAGCCAGAAAGACCAAAAAATAAAATAGGACAAGCTAAACTATCGAGATGCTGTCTCCGTATATCATTTGGGCATGGAGTACTGCTAAGCTCCACTTTGGTGCGGGGCAATAATTTCCACTGTAAACTTATGCATAGGATGACAGAAGATTGCATGGCTCGACAATTGCCCAACATTCTGTTTACTCACCCACACAAACGCAGAATCATTCAGTGTACGAAATGTCTTGATTTTGAACTGTTTTCTTTCAGAGTGACGACGATGTGGAGAAACAAGAAGAATTTGAAAGAAAATTTAATTTTCGTTATGAAGAGCCTGATGAAGAATTTGTACGTAGACGTATTGTTTCTTTATTTTTATCTCATCAGATATTTTGAATTTCTCCTTCCTTTTAGTACATGGGTAGAGAAAAAGAGAATATGAAGTTGGTGGTCGTTTTGTTTCGAAGTTAAATATGGAGAGTCCTAGGAGAAGGAAGTAAAACATATTGGATGATATAGGCTTCCGCTGCAGTATTTAGTGATCCTTGACTTGATATTACTAGGCCCAAGATACACAAAAGCTTTTGGAAGTATACGTGAGTTTAGGAAGATCACATCAATTGATAAATTTGCATCGTTTATGCTTCAAGAATAAAGAGTTTCGTTTCTTCTTTCAAAAAGTTACTTTTCTTCCTCAAAACTTAGAGTTATGTTCTGTGCGCAGCTTTCAATGTGTTACCTATGAATACTGAAATTTGCTCTAAAATGATATGTTTTAGGGCATACCTTTATCACTTAAGGGGGCAGTAAAGTGATTGTTGGAACTTAAATTGTATTTTCCTGCAAGCTATTATGTACAGCATATCCTCTTCAATGTGGATGTATCTCAAGACATTTTAATGTATACTTCACTTTTGATTTTTTAGATAAAAACATATCCGCGTACTGTCAAAGATTCAGTGAGACGAACAGATAACACCCGCTCCAAGAAAAGACAGCAGAGGGAAGAGAGAAAGAAAAAGGTATGGACTTAAATCACTTCATCACCTGAATTATTTTTCCACAGTGTTTGTACTGAAAGGTCAGAGAGACCAATGTTTGTAGAAAGATCATATAAATTGGAAGATTTACGGATATTGAAACTTTCTTCGTGCTCGTTATTTTATAGTTTCTTTGTAATCATGATTCTGATATATCTAGGAAACTTTATTCGAACTTTACTATGATCGAAATTTGAAAGCTCGAAAGTTCTCATTTGAGTTCAATTTTTTCCTGTGATTCATAGACCTTATCGCGTAAGGTTTGTTTTACCCATTTCAAGTCATGTGACCATACTCTTGGGAAGTTTTAATATTATGCTACTTTTTGCACTAATGGCACAACTTTGCATGACATGAACTATGTCACAGAAAGCAGAAGATAGTTTATCAAGAGATTGATCACATGACTTGAAATAGGTGTAAACAAACCTTACTCGATTTTTTCTATTGTTGATGACTACATATGGAAAGATCACTCGCACGATTTATCTTTCAAACTGCCATTGGGTTGCATCCATATTCATTTAAATCGTGAATATGATGGCTTTGGTATGGTATACTTTAAACATTACAAATTGAGAGCTAGGACTCCCTCTTGAATGTGTAGATCTCATTGACACTACTTACATTGTTGCTCCTCCGGGATCCTCTGGCTTCGATCTCTGCTCCATTCTCCTTCCGGTGCACTTGTAGTTGTGGTTTGGTGAATGATGGGCTGTTTGTGTGGATTTTGGGGGTACTTCAATCTGTCTTAGTCTTTGCTTTGTCTTGCTGTAGTATGTGCATTCATTTTTTCTTTGTTTTTATTGTTTATTTATCGTTGATATTTCTTAAACATGGTAAATGGCATTTGTAGTGAGGACCCGGTGACCACACGTCTTTCCTCGCTACAAATGCCACAGTATCTTTCATTAACTTGCTGTTTTTGAATTTTAGATTGATAAACAAACATATTGGCTTATGTACTGGACTTAGATTCAGACACAAGGAATAATCTACAAAACATCTACTTCTCCCTGAAAAGATTAATACTGCATTCATACTGATACTGTTAAGCCAGGCTTATCTAAACCATGTTAAACCTAGCCAATCAAATGCATTCCATTCGTTAGATTAATACCCCATTTACACTGGCAAGCTAAACCAGCTTTGTCTAAGCAAGGTTAGATTTCGATCAATCAAATGCATTAACAGTGTGTTGGATTGACCGTTTAGAAGGCTCCATACGATAACCTGGTTTAGTTTAAGTTGGCATAGCTTGCCAGTGCGAATGGGGTGTAATCAATTAGGAAGCTTCACTCGATATCCTGGTTGAGGTTAAGCTGGTTTAGCTTGCAAGTGTGAATTGGCTATATTTGGAATGTTTTGGAGTTAAGCGTTGCGATGCAAAGGTATTTAAGAATGGTAATATGTATGATGTAATGCACTTTTTGATGTTGTTTAGGAAAAAGAAGTCAAGAAGGAAGAGTTAAAGAAATTAAAAAATTTGAAGAGAAAAGAAATTATGGAAAAAATTGAGAAGATAAAAGGTGACTCTTTCTTTATTATCATTTATCATGTCCTTTCCATGTCTAATCATTTAGGCTCCGTTTTGGCCTTGCTAAATTTATAAGCAACCGAACAGCTGACAGGTTCAGGACGCTTTGGTGAATTTAGTCCTCTCTTTCACTAAATTTAATTCATCTTTTCTCTAAATTTTGCAGAGATTACTGGAAATTCAAAAGTTGGCTTCTTGGAAGATGATCTTGATGGTGATTTTGACCCAAAGAAATATGATGAACTGATGAAGGTATAAAGTTTTAGTATTCATAACCCCTGCCACTCTTGATCAGACACCCTTCAGAGACTGATTCTGCCCTACCCCCTCCCCCATCCAAATATTAATGTTGTGCAAAATTACATTCTTTTTCACTTTAGTAGGTCACACTTACGAGTCTTTGACTGAGGTAAAAACAGCAAATCTTGCAAAGGTTTATAGTCCAGGAAATAAGTGAAAAAATCGTGCACTTTTGGATACCAGCATGAGACTTGGCACAGACATAGAACGTTGTCTACTGATCAAATTTTGATATAGAAGCAACTTCAAAAATGGCCCGTTGTCATGGTAACCAACTGACAATGCATTCTTTAAAAGTCCCTTCGTTACGTCAATCTTAAAGTTCTAATTTTGAAAGTTAGATTGTTTTTGAAACATTTTATGCTTGCAGTTGATTAAGTAACGGCAAAAAGTATTTTCAACCGTTTTAGAAAACGTAGTTGCCATAGAAACCACAACATTCGTGACGAAATGGACTGTTTTGCTTAGATTTTCATACACTCGATTACATTATTTCGGAAAAAGTCTAATAACACAACTTTGATGCAACTTCAACATTTTCAGATATTTTCCAACATGGTAGGGTTGTCATGGCAACAAAGCCTTTTCATCAGACTGCCTACAATGGAAACTAAGAACGACTGAACAAGGCACTATGTCATAGAATCCGTATTTTGTCTTCAAATTTGATAGCTACGTGAACTTTTGTTAAAAGTTTCTAAAGATTGGTAACGTCATTGTTTTGTGCATCTTGTAAAGATTTCAATTTCCACTGGAGAAAAAAAGCGCCAAAACGTAAATAACGATAGGCCTAGACCCTATTTGAAAATGGACAAAACGTCGAAGGCTGCTCCTGCTGAAGAAGCTTCAACAGTTTAAAGCTATTACCCTTGGAAGACCGAAAGGCAAATAAAAAGTACAAGAAGTGGTTTTCATTCGTCAGCTATATCAAGCAAGATAAGAAAAGGAATAATTTACTTTGCTGGTCAGTGAGACAATGACACGAGGCTCTTTGACAAAGAATTTTTTTAAATTTTCAGAACTGTTTCTCGTCAATCGCTGCGGCTTTTCCCTGCCGTGGAATACTGAAGTCACGTTTTAGAGCTTTCGAGCGATTTGATTAGTTGGCGCCATAGGACGCGGCGGAAAAGTTAAAGTAAATCCGACTTTCAAATACGCGCGTAGCGGAGCGATTAGAAGTGATCATTGTTAGAAATAAACAATGCAAATACAGCAGCCGCTCCGCTGCGGGCGGAAAAATCCACCTAGTGGAACACCGGCTTAAAGATGTATGCAGCAAGCAAGTAGGCTTTTTGCACTTGCAACTTGTCTTCCATCATGCCTAGCTTTAGCAGTGCAAGACTTCTTGACGAGTTTTGATGAATCCCGCATCTGCATCCAATATTGCTCATATCTACCTTGTCCACTTGCTATTCCCAGCATGTAGGGTCCGGTAGCTGGATGCTTGTTTGCATTTGTTGCCACACAAAGCCGGCTTGGAATGCCCTCGCTTTGCATGTTGTTGCAAAGAATCCTCCGTAGGATAGGCTTTCAACTTCTCCGTCTTTCATTGTGAACAACTAATTTAGTTATTCGTTAACCTCAGAGAAAGAGCACAAAGGTAAAATGTGATTCAATTTGACTGATGTTGTCTGACATGTTAGATATCTAACTCATAGTTGACTATGTCTGATAACTGACAATGATGCATGAAATTTCTGTTGTATCTACTGCCTAGAAACTCTTCATAGCGCTTTATACAGGGCAAACGTAGATAAATATTGATGCCCCCTAAAGGATCTCGGGCTCCGAATCTCTAGGACATATTTAAATGGGCTTCGGGCTCCCAAAGGCAAAAGTGCCGTGTTCCAAGGCTCCAGTGCAAGGATCCAGAGGCTCCATTTCTTAAGGTTCGAGAAAACCACCATAGTTTTATGTTGCCATTTGGTAGACGTAAATTTTCGCTCCAAATGGTATTGTTTTAGTAGTAGGGTAAAGTATTTTGTAGGTAGTGTTATTAGGTAATATGTATTGTAAGTTTTTAGCTTGATGTATAAAAAAAAACCACCATGGGAATTGTTTGTGCTCTAGGGATCCAAGCTTTCAAAATGATGAGCTCCAAGGCTCCAGCGGCTCCCCCTTTGAAGGCCTCAATATTCAAGGTGTGCCTTACCACTGGATTGCTCTTGCACCTGCAAGGTCTGGATCCGATATCATCCAACGTCGAAGTTCATTGCTGTTTTCGGTTGAACTAAGCCTTCCCCAGTGGGTCTACTTAATCACTGAGCACTTAGGGATATGTGCCTGCAAATAGGTTCAATTTTCGGCTGAAAATGTCGGAACAGGATTATGCCTTCTGTGTCATTGTTCGGCACATGTCTTGCCGAACACTTCGGCACTGCTCGGCAGCACACCCACAATGCAGAGAAGGTATTAGAGTCGGATTTCTGTAAGATTCTGTGGGACTTCTCCTTTCAAACGGATAAGAAACTGAATCACAACAAACCAGATACTATAACTGTGATAGATAAAGTAAATAAAACATCATCCATCGTGCCCCTTTGACTATAGTAAAGTAGTGAAAGAAGAAGAGCAATTATCGAACTAAGACGAACTCAAATACGAACTTGCAAGAATTTGGAGCATGAAGAAGGTAACTATCGTACCCATAGTAATGGGAGCTCTCGGAACAGTGACAGAAAGGATAGACTCTTGGATAGAACAGATTGACATAGACTGTCTAGTTGCACTGCTGCAGAAAGGATGCCTCGTTGGATCAGCTAGGATCATAAGAAAAGTAATGAATAGCTAAGGATAAGAAGAAGAAGACTATTTATGATAGCCATGGCTGCAGGCAGTAGCCCGCTATAACATCCACCAGGAACATGAATGTGCCTGAGAAGAAGCAGATAATAATACACCAGCTTTCGAATGCTTGAAAAGAGGCGCAGAGAATAGGTGAAAACGAAAGTACTCGAAGATTACTGATAAAAATTGAAGATTTTTGGTCAGAAGTGAAGTTTCGGGTTTTGGCTCTTGTACTTGCGGGTCTTCGGATTTTCCTAATTTGGGTCCAGGTTTGCGGGTCCTACTACCACCCAAAGCCCCCCTTGTCGTTGTCATGAAATGCAGTATGGCTGAGTATCAAGAAGAGACATGGATCCATTCTGATCTGCAATTGCAAGAAAGGATGCCAGGCAATATGCAAGTGCAAAAAGGCCAATTCGCAGTGTACACCTGTTTGCTCCTGTGATGTCAAATTTCTCAATGAAAATGCGTTTACAAGATAGGCAAAGCAGTGGCATTATCAATCTCAAGAAACTTTTGACAAAACTTCACGTAGCTGTCAAACTCGAGGACAAAATACGGACCCTAGGAAATTATGCCTTTCTTTCAGTCGTTCTTTCAGTTTCCATTGTAGGCAGTCTGATGAAAAGATTTTGTTGCCATGGCAACCCTACCATGTTGGAAAATATCTGAAAATGTGGAAGTTGCATCAAAGTTGTGTTATTTAGACTTTTTCCGAAATAATGTAATCGAGTGTATGAAAATCTAAGCAAAACAGTCCATTTCGTCACAAATGTTGTGGTTTCTATGGCAACTACGTTTTCTAAAACGGTTGAAAATACTTTTTCCCGTTACTTAATCAACTGCAAGCATAAAAGGTTTCAAAAACAATCTAACTTTCAAAATTAGAACTTTAAGATTGACGTAACGAAGGGACTTTTAAAGAATGCATTGTCAGTTGGTTACCATGACAACGGGCCATTTTTGAAGTTGCTTCTATATCAAAATTTAATCAGAAGACAAGGTTCTATGTCTGTGCCAAGTCTCATGCTGGTATCCAAAAGTGCACAATTATGGCAAAAACCGGCACTTATTTCCTGGACTATTACATTTTTTCATATCCATATAGAATATTACGATACAGGCTACATTCTACTATGCTTCTAATGGACCTTTTAGCTATTCTAAAAAAGAGTCTGGATCGAGCAATATTTTTATACATTTTTATATGCAAGGTTCGATGGAGTGGCGTTAGAGCTTCTATCAGTATTGTGCACATTCGAAAATTCTACTAAATGTAATGAAATATCGTTCGATTTAGATTCTTTTTTAGAATAGCTAAAAGGTCTATTTCCATAAAAGCTCTATCAAGCCCATGGTGGGCTTATTTGATTTTGGAAATTCTAGAGAGGGGGAGAGGGGCTAATTAGAGAGGGGGCTTATTCAAAGAGTTAGATGAAAACAATATATAATACTACTACTGTCGTCCAGAACATTCGGCTACCCGAACGGCTGTGGCGGCATACACAATGTGCTTCCATTTCTCGCTGTCCTGGGCTGTTGTAATTGCCTCAGTCATAGTCAGTCCCAGCTTCTCTTTGATTTGTATTTGTCATTCTGGTTTTCTGCCGTCCTCATGATCTTTTACCGAATACCATTCCTGTCAGCAAGTCATTTTCTATGCATCTGTGTCTCATAATGTGTCCCATGAATTGAAGTTTCTGTTGCTCTATCTCATTAACAAGTCCTTTAGTTTCCCCGATCCCGTCAAGCACACTTTTGCTTGATCTCTTTTCCGTCCTGCTGATTCTTATTAATCGCCCACATCTCAAATGACTGTATTCTAGTTCTATCACTCTTTTTCATTGCCCATTAAACGATATATAAGGTAGCTTTATCAATCTTTTACCCTATATTGTGCGGATTCAACATAGAATTATATGAGTCAGATACATATATATTTGACACAGCTTTATCTGAAACCACATACAAACGCATTTAAGCGAAATAATTGTAAATCTTTGGTAACTTATGGGATTTGACATATGTAACGGAGGCTTAAACGAGGGGGACTTATTCAAAATTTTGGCTCTGAAGGGAGGGGCTTATTAGAGAAAAATAAAGCGTTTACTGTACTGTGTATACAAAGACATGCAACTAAGCTAACAAATACAAGATGTTGCACATACATACCGGGTGTCTCTAAAAAAGCACCGCCTTTTGACTGGAAGTAGGAACGAAGCGATAAGATATCATTACTCTCCGAGTAATTAGCTAAATTTATCAATCTTCAACTTAGATTCACATACCTTACATTTAAGAATCTTCCACCAAACACCAGAGATTCAAGCTGGCAAAGACAAAATTTACAGTGCACCCAAAACCAGAGGCCTAACCATGATTTGTATTATGAATCTTTTCCAAAGCACCTGTAAACTTTAACTTTCAGTTTTTCGCTTTTTAAAAGAATAAAAAAGACTCGTGGGATTCTTACCACAAAAATGTGGTAAGAATGATGAAGTCGTGCAACATCTCCCAAATGCGCATGCATATGTTCCTTTCTTCTTCTTTGACACTTGGAAAGGAATACAATGCACGGATTGATTCCTCAAAGGAATAACTATTTGTAGAACAATTGAAGCATTTCAAGATATAATTCTTTTCAATGGAGAAAGCTAAAGGTCAAAGTCGAAATTCCTGTGCAACATGCCTGTGATAGAAAATCATGGCTAGGCCCTTTTACAAAACCTCTGGTTTCGGGTGCACTGTAAATTTCGACTTTGCATGCTTGTATCTCCAGTGTTTGGTGGCCAATTTTTAAATGCAAGGTAAGTGAATCTAAGTTGAAGATTGATAAATTTAGCTGTCTATTCAGAGGGTAATGATATCTTATCGTTGATATCTTATCGTTTCGTTCCTATTTCCAGTCAAAAAGGGGTACTTTTTTGAGACACCCGGTATAATTATTATTTCAGTGAATACAGATACTTGAAATAAAAATTATAGGTATATACGTTACTATACTGAACTGATATACGTTGCTATTTGTAGCGTAAACTAGTTTACATTACTAAACTGAAAAAAACAGATGTACAAGTAAGCCATTTATTGGGAACAGTGGCTCAAAGTATACACAGTGCTCAAGTTGTCACAGCAACAGCGAGCATAGTTGTGTAATCAAGCAACCCATTGTGCCCGAAGAAAAATTTGTGAGCGATTGTAATTCCAGTTGTAACTTGAGACATAGGCTTAGTGTCATTAATCCGGCTCATCATTCATCAATAATCAGAGAGCAGCGTTTAACATTTATGTGCTGGGAATACGCACATATTATCTTGCAAATATATGCCTGAAAGCTCGACCTTCCAACTACCAAGGTTTTGAGGCATTAGAGTGTCGAAGTTCGAAATGGTTAACGAGATTATAATGAGAAGAATGGCATTGAAACATCTCATGTACAAACAAGACAGAGGAAGGAGTTTTAGTGTTAATTCATGTGTAAATGTAGAACATCATATGCCATTATATTCATAAGTCAGTATGTTTCCAACCGATTTTAACAAAAGTTGAATGGAACTTTTATTTACAATTTAAGGCATGAAACTACCTACAGCTGGGCTGTTTTCATTCTCACACTTTTCTCAGTTTTGTAGGCAAACAGCACAGCTATGCTTTTAGGAAGCCTTTAAGAAAGCAGTGCAAAGTTTCTAAGTTCGAATTTCTTCATTTTCAGGAAGTATATGATAATGAATACTACGATGCAGAAGATGAAGAAAAACCTGAATTTAGTAATAATGATGGTGATGATTTTTATGGTAAGCATGCGTTCTTTTTACAAAGACCCAGCGCTCTCTAACAAAACGGCGCACATTTTTGCAGCGCCTCCAGAGACTTTCTGTTTAAGAAACTGCAGCCCTTTCCATTCCTTGACCAGACACCACAAATAAGGGGTTGATCGTAAACAAATATGTCGCCTTTGTCCGGGTCTTTTAGGCCCCGTTTACACGGGATCGGATCCAGAACTGTTGGCGTTTACACGGGATCGGATCTATTTCGATTTTATGAACACTTTGCAGCGCTCTAGTAAACCTTTTCTCTTATTTTGATCAGATCCCTTGAAATTTTGCACTCTTATAGACTCTGTCTCATCTTTGATTCCCCTCTTTGAAATGTCAACAAAGGATTTTCAGTTTAATCGTGTCACTTCCTATTCGTACCAGTTTGGATCCTATCCAACCCGTTTACACGAGACCTTTTTGGGATTGGATCCAAATGGGATCACTTTCGAAAGTGATCCCGTTTGGGTACGGATAGCAGATCCAAATGGGTTCGGATCCGTCGAGTCCCGTGTAAACGCAAGGCCTATCCGTCACAATTTTGGTACGGATCCATTTGGATCCGATCTCGTGTAAACGGGGCCTTAGTCGTTACTTTTCATGAAACTTAATTCTTTGCCGAAAATCTTTGGTTCTTTGTGACCTTCCTTTGACATGGCTTAGCCAAACTATTTGCCATCAGTTGTATTCATTTTGAGCTCTCTTGCATTCTAAACATCTGTTCTTTAAACTGTATGTTTTGACAAATCTGGTTCACCAAAGTCTGTATCAAAGCTTTCACGGTATTCAGCTGTCTTATTATCCCTTTGCTGAATCTCAGCACAGATTATTTGTATTAATCCCATTATCCTTACCTTGCAGATAATTGGGATGAATGGACAGGGGAATACGACGAGCAAGGTATTGTCTGTTTTTTTACCTATTGTTCCTCTTCCTATAATAAATTGGCAGAATAACTACACTTTCTCTTGAGTCAATATTATATTCACGATTAAACATTTATATGTTGTTACGATTGAAGCGACAACAACAACACTCAATTCAATAGACGACTGCGCTAGAAATGGCTTTAGTGAACCTTTTATCAAGATCCTTTGCGTTTCCCCAATGTATCCATCAATCCAATGACTTGAATTATTTTAGACGCAAAGGATCCTACGGAAAACTTTTTGACAATGACGTTCATCTTCCAGGCAGTCAATCAATCAATCAATCAATCAGTAAATCAATCAATCAATCAATCAATCAAATAGAGGTCTTTGTTCATAGTGACTTTATATCATGACATTTTACGAAATTTAGACCAAGAAATTTCTGTGATCTAGTTGGTAAGATCAGTTATCAGTGCCATTGTCATCGATGCAGTCCTTGCAATTAGCTCATGTTTTTAAATTACTGTTGATGCTAAGAAAGAATACCTTCATCTTCTATGTTTAAGAAGCCGTTTTTCTTATGTCTATTCGTCTATTTTTCATCTCTTTCTCCATAGCTCAAGATATGTCTGAGCCTCACTGTGAAGATCCAGATTTTAACGTAAGAGATTTTTATTTTCAATTAACTTTTGTTCATTGAAGTTTTCTCTCTGTGCTGTTTTTTCACTTATTGCTTGATGTTGGTTGGTTTTTGGCAGCTTTAATAGACAATTACGCTAAAGATTGCGGCAAGGAACTTTTTACCAAGATGCATTGTGTACGAATTGCGAATCTTGGACGATTCTAAAGGAATTCAATAAAAGAACGCAGTGCATCTTGGTAAAAAGTTCCTTGCCTCCATTAATCGTCTATTGAAAAATATTTACAGCTGAGACATGTACTGGCTGATGGTTTCACTGCAATAATGTTTTGATAGAAACTGGTCCTGCCTCATAGTGCACGGTTTTTTTTCGAAAATGTTGCCCATTTGCTTGGCTGTACCATGGGTGGTTAAATGCCGCAGTTGTGCTTGATCGCCGCAGCTTCGTTCTTTTGCGGCGGAAAGAATTCTTTACTTTTACGGAGGAGGTAAAAGCCTCCTCCACAGAAATATATATGCTTTCCACTGCGGCAACATATATGCTGAAACAGAATTACAGTGTCTAACCATCCATGGCTGAACATGTCAGTGGAAAGTCAGTGGCAAGATCATTGAGTATGATTTCCAAGGGAATCTTCACAGGCTATTTCTTCATGGATAATTTCGGATGTTTATGTTATTAATAATTCTCTAATGAATATTACAGATGGATGCAGACTATATTCCCGCGAAGAAAGGAAGCAAGAAAACACTGGGAAAGCATTCATCAAAGCTTTCACAGGCACTTACGAAGAAGAAACCTGTCTTCAACCCAGGTACGTTTCCTAATGTAAATTTATTCGAAGGGAAATATTGTGCTAAGCTTTTGCATCTTATCTCATTGTACACAAAAGCCAGTTTCCAGTCAGTTGAATTTTCTGCACCGGCGGAATTTTACACAATAAAAACTCATACAACCATAAATTTAGTTCAGTTACAAAGCGACATTTTCTCTTGTAGACCAAGGAATTTCGGCCTGCTCGGAAAATTCCACTGACTGGCAACTGGCCTTAAGTATATCAGTTGCACGCAATGATTTATTAGAACAATGACAAGGATTTGCCAAACAAAGACGCGAAAATTGAGGAAAACAAATCAAACAAGACTTTTGTCTCGTTGGTTATTTAGTAACAGACATTAGGTCATGAGACATTTAGTCTTTAGAGAGACTGTGACACGAGAGTCCCTTTCTCGCTCAGTCCGCCCAATCTATGCGGGTCCAGCAATAAGAAACTGCGGTAAGGAGACCCGGTAGGGAGGAATTCGTATATATTAATTTTTGCAATTTTAAGATTTATGGTAGCCATTCAGTAACAATTTGGTGAATCAACAAGATATGCAGATTGTACCCGGACAATCGAAGTGAAACGTGAGCACTGTTCAACGAACAATTTTGGATAACGAAACTTTAGAGGACAGCGGAAGTGTGTTGTATCATGGTTTCGCTTTTAATGCTACATTCACAATTACGCAGTTAAGACAGTTTTATCTAAACTAGGGAAGATTCACACCAATCACATGACTTTGATATTTTGATTGACCAATCAGAACGCAGCAGATGATGACCTGGTTTTGTTTGAAGGACAAGTCCGGGGTTGATAAAGTTATTGTCAAAAAGCCATCTTACCAACTGCCGAATGCCAATCTTGAGTTGTTTCCAAGTTGTGACATCTCCAACTGTCATTCATTCGTAAAAGAATTTTCATAAGTTAGGCTAAATGTCGTCGTCATTTTTGTATTTTGTGCGAGTGCGCGATAAGGAAGCTAATGTGAGTGGCATATCAACACATTTGATAGCCTCGTTCAGGTCAGCGTGAAGTGATGTCATAGAAAATGACTTCATTTCGCGCATTTCGCTGATTGAACTATGTGGTTTCGCAGAGAAAAGAGAAATAAAATTGGAAGAAAGTACTACACCATCCACAACAGTGTTATCTTTTAAATAGCCAACAGTTATACCAACCCCGGAACTGCCCTTTGAGCCTGTTTAACATGTGCGCCGAAGAAGTGAAAGTCAACTTTCAAATTTTTATAACCTTCGCAGGTCGTCGGTGTTTCATTTCAAACTAGTTTGCAAATGATTTTAAACATGATTTTTCTGCAGAGGAGAAAAGCTTCGAAGAATATTTTGATGAATATTATAAACTGGATTATGAAGATGTCATTGGAGATCTTCCAGTTCGATTCAAATATAGAGAAGTTATGCCAAATAATTTTGGTTTATCGACAGAAGAAGTGAGTTATTTTTCATGCGTTACATCAACTTGCAAACTTTCTGTAAAATGGTACAGCAAATTAGGAAGTGATTGAAAAATTTCAAAATTTTTGGTGTAGACTTAGTGCCATTTGAAATTTTTACCTGTCCAGATGAATCACGCCATTTTTAAGACAGGGTGTCACGTATCTGATTGGAGTCAGAGCTCAACACAACGGATCTCAACACAACAGATCTGTGCATTTAGAACATAAAAGAAGGCTGACAGATTTAACAGAGCTAATTTCGGATAACCCTGGCGATATTAGCAAATGAATTTGTTGTTGAAATGAGCAACGAAGTCAGAGCTCAACACAGCGGATCTCAACACAACAGATCTGTGCATTTGGAACATAAAAGAAGGCTGACAGACTTAACAGAGCTAAAATCGGATAACCCTGGCGATATTAGCAAATGAATTTGTTGTTGAAATGAGCATTTGGTAGAAATCTACCAAAAATTACATGAAAAGTAAACGATATCAGTTTCATCCAACTTTGCAAGCAAATATCTCCCGACTCAGAAGTCACAAAAGTCTACTTCTTGCTTTATTTTGAACCCAAAGACAGCCTCTTTCAGACCATATATCACGATTAATGTTTTGACCAAATGAGATTTTTCCGATATCGTATTTTCTTCCTTTATTTTCGCATTCTGGATCACTGTGGAGGGGGGCTTGATAGAGCCTTTACGGTAGCTCGATTTTTAACGGGTAAATCTTTCATCTAAGTTCAGCGTTTCCCATAGCCTATGTCCTCATTTTGTATTTCCCTTTGCTTTTGTAGATTCTACAGGCAGAAGATAAGGAACTCAACCAGTGGTGCTCTCTGAAAAAAACTTGCAAATACCTGTGAGTGAAAATTGTCAAATTTGATTGAGTTGCATTTTTGGCTTTCTTTTCAAAGTAAGCCATATCCTGTTTGCATTATATATACCGTGTGCATCAAAAAAAGTTTATGCGTTTGGAGTGCTGTTGAATAAATTGTACGTGGCCAATATTCAAAATTAAGATGTTAATCTATCAGTCGAAGGCCTACTTGGTTGAGAAAATTTTGTTTGGCAGAATCACTCATCCTTAAGATCCAAAAATTAGAAAAATACCTGTAAGGGGTTTGTATATGAATCGAGAATTCCACGTTCCATTCTGGTCCATGATTTATTTAGCATTGAAATTCAAATTCAATGCCATTGTCAGTTTCAGAAATGAATTTTGATTTCAATAGCAAGTAAATCATGGACCAGAATGGAATGTGGAATCTTGGTTCCCATACAAACTCCTTTCCAGCATTTTCTTAATTTCTGAGTTTGTAAGATGAGTGATATTACCAAACAAAATTTCACATCTAATTTAGCCTTTGAGTGATAGATGAACATTTTAGTTTATAATATCAGACACATACTTTTTATTCCACAGCCTTCCAAACGCATAAACTTTGTTTTTGCCGATGAGATATGTAGTACACCCCCCACGTAACGACCCCGCTGAAACGCTGCCCCGCCAATGTGAAGGGATGGGCCGCCAGGGAGGTGTGTTTCCTCGCTAAGTTTGAGTTTAAAACACTCTCCCCGCCTTGTTTCTGTTGCTTCCTCGTTGAAATTTTTGTTTCCCCGTTGAAAATTATACAAGTTCCATCACAGATAATAGCCAAAAGGTTTTATTTCCCCGCCACGATATTTTCAATCCCTGCTAAAAATGTATAATTTCATAATTTCCCCGCTGTATTTTCAATGTCCGGCGGCGGGGTTGTTACTAAGGGGTGTAGTAGTGATCACGCAAAGTGAGACTGACTTTATTTACCTTAGAACAAAAGAAGAAGAAATGCGGGAGCGCCAAAGATATAAAAAGAAATCAAGAAGTCAGCAACGCAAATCAAGAGTTTTTGCTTCAATTTATGGAAAGGAAGGGTTAGTTTCTCTTATCTTGCAGCGTCATTCTTCTTCTTCATGTCCAATATCTTTTTTGGTCTTATTTAATCTCTTTTTGGTGTAACAGGTCTAAAGGATCTGAATCGGGTAAGCCGTAATTGACCGCCTAAGAAGTTGATTTTATTGCGACCGCTTTCTACGAATCCAAAATAAAAAGAATACAGGCCAAGTGACAACCACAAAATTCATGAAAATAGTTTGCGGCCGGCATTGAATTGATTTCTAATAACGTGCCTTGATAAACGTAAGAATTTGAAATTTTAAACTTGACCTACCCACAATCGAAGCAATAAACCAAATAGCATTCTCGTTAACGAGTGCTCAATTGGGGGCAAGCGCACTCTATATGCAAAAGATCAAATTGTTATATAGTAGTTGCGGGTGTAGTTTTTGGAACGCAAACAAGCAGAAGTTTTTGACAAACGATGTTTTACACTTTTAGACCCAGTTTACACTATGCCGGTGCGAAACGAATGCGGCATAAACTTGTTTACTGTTCAAGCGGAATCGCCGTTACCGGGACAAAATGAATACGATAGGTTTTGTGGGCAGAGAGAGGATTTGTCAAGACGCCTGCTCTCATTTGCCAAATTACCATTTAGATGTGAATCCGACATGAAATGTTCACGCTATGCCGTTGAGCGACGAAGCCAGTTAGCATGCACTATTCATTTTGTGCCGTATTCAAGTAAGAATTATGCCGGCATAGTGTAAACAAGAGGCGAATACAGCACATTTAAATGCCATATTCCTTTCTTACCGGCATAGTGTAAACGGGGTCTCAGGGCGATAGTCTGTGTCATGGTAAGGACTCCCGTGCGGGTTCTTGAAAGTGTAATATTCTTATATGCAGTGTTGTAAGTGGTTTAGATTTGTAGAATTAAATCAGCACACATGTTCCTGATTTGATAACGTTTCTCTTCATTTCCAAGTCCTGTGACAATCAACCAATGAAAGCCAAATTCAGAATAATGTGCGAAGCAATTAGTCAAGCAACCTTATTTACTTTTTTATGATTTACGTAAGCGTAAAAGGGATTTCTGATTGCAAAGTATGGTTGCCCTTCCCAGCAAATTTATATAGAAGTTTATTTCTCTCTGTGATTACTTTAATGAAATTCACAAATTGAATTTTTTGCTGAAATTTGTTTTTGCAAACTTGCAAACAATTACTGTTATAATGACTGCATCTTCGAGTAGTTATTTCCTTTTGGCTAACTTTCCATATGCGCTGTTTAATTCGTTATTTAACTGGTCAAACATATTTCTTATCTATCACGTGACTAAGTTGACGCAATTTTGCGAAAAAGCATTGTTTTCTAGATAATGTGATAAGGGTGTTGATCGTTGTTTCCATAATAGAGCCCATAAAATATAGTGGCTTTTCGGTTTTGAAAGCTATGCTGTGCGAAGGCGCACTAAGACACAGAAATACAAGGGAGCTCTATTCGA
Organism: Aurelia sp. 3 sensu Dawson et al. (2005); assembly: GCA_964020215.1. Classification (NCBI taxonomy): domain Eukaryota; kingdom Metazoa; phylum Cnidaria; class Scyphozoa; order Semaeostomeae; family Ulmaridae; genus Aurelia; species Aurelia sp. 3 sensu Dawson et al. (2005). The sequence goes on from OZ026586.1 coordinate 8,150,460, forward strand.
ACAACTTGAGAGCGGTCGGGCCTAAACGCGCTCAGTTGAAGACGAAACAGAACAGAAAACAAGACATGAAAACAAGACACAGGGATCAATACAAGGTAAATAAATAATCAATTAAAACATCCGTGCCCTAACACCCTTGGTCTGATAAGAAAGAAAGTGAAATCTCTTCCTAGTCCACCGTCTTGCACCCTCTTTTAGATCACAAAGAAGCTTTGCCTATTACAGAAACGTTTTATATACCTTTATTTGTATGTTAAAGAGAATAAAGTGTGGTTGTGGAACAAGGCTCACCATACACATACTATTTTTTGTAAGAAACTGCTTTCTTCACTGAAAATCAACTTTTAGATCGCCAAAAAGTTAAGGAACTCCAGTTCTGGGAAAATCCGGGGGGGGGGGTCACTTGAGTTTCGAAGATACGGGGTAGTGCCATTCAAATCGTAAAACTACCACCCATAAATCCGGAGAAGTTTGTGGAAAGTATACCCATAAATCCGGAAAATTTTTTTTGAAAATCATGCCCGTAAATCCGAAAATGCCGAGAAAGTTCTCCAATAGATGAATTTTCACAAAAAACCGCTGCCATAAATCCGGAAAATGTGAAAAGTTGAAAACCATACCTATAAATCCGGACACTATTTTAAAAAAGGTACCCTAAGACTGCGTTCACACGATGCCGGCAAATTTTGAAAACGGTGGAAACGAGTTTTTTACCGTCGAATTTCCTTCCGTTTTTAAATTATTCCGCCAATCTTGTTTTGAAATGTTCTTGAGGGAGCAGATAGTGAACATGAAGATTGTTATGGGACATTTAAGAAACTCGTAAGAAACTCGGAGTACTGAGAATCTGATGATTTTGAAAAACTTTCAGTCCTGGTCCAAATTATTAGTTTCTCATAAAAATAAATGTAAATCGGAAAACAAGGATTATGAGGGTTATCATTTCATGTTTCATCTGTCAGTCATCCAAAGGTCAAGTTAGAAACATTTCCGTAATTATTAGCGATATTTCAGTGATAAATCCACTTTAATAAAGTAATTTGATGCTAGACGATTTTGTTCGTTGTGCTTGACGTTTCGCAGCAAAGCTGTGCTTCATCATCGGAATAGAAATCATCGAAAGCGCGAGGCTATATGAATGTGCGTTATTAAAGTCGGATTTGTCTCATTGGAATATCACTGATAAATATGGAAATGTTGCTAACTCTAGCTCTGAATGACTAAATGATGAAATGCATTATAATTGTCACAGTCCTTGTTCTACAAGTGTACAAATTGTAAACAAGTCTAAATTGAATTCGTAATAAAAGGGCTTGTCTTTTTAGGGATGGTGTGGAAAATAGAACGAAAGACCTTCAAGGAAATGCAAGAACTTCAAAAACATCTTATAAGAGTAAGCTTGATGTGCCATTGAAAGTCAAAGGTTCACGATTTGGTACGTTAAAATCAGGCTTTAGCACAGGACTAAAAAAGAGGCAAGATGGCCTTGGGACTAAACGACAATGGAATTTTAAGAAAAAACACGATTTATACGCATCAAAGTTATCTGCGAAGAGATTGGCAGCCTATGGTTTAGGCACTAAAAAGAAGAAGCATCGAGAAACTGCTGGCCGAAAATAAATGTAAATCAATTTTAGTTTAGTGTCTCTACTACCGCATTCACACTGACACAGTTAAACCAGCTTGATCTAAACCAGGTTAAAATTCAGCCAATCATATGCCTTCGATTTGTTGAACTGTCCAATCAGAAGGCTCCATTCGATAACCTGGTTTAGTTTAAATTGGTTTTACTTGCAAGTGTGAATGGGGCATACTTTGCTTTTCAGTTCAGTCTTCAGTAAATTCAGTCAAGAGTTTCTATGATGGCATTACAATATTGATGTATTTGATTCAATGATAACATAACCTCTCCCATTCCTAGACCAACAATTCTTTTAAGTGGCTATCAGCTAAAAACAGCAAAAATACAATGGATTCCATAAATAGCATATCTCATAAATATATATATTCATATATCCAGGCAAAACTACGACATACAATTCATAAGTGATGCTGCGCATGTAGGCACTTCTACAGAAAAAATATGTGAGATTAATCTATCTTAATGAAGCACCTGTCAACAATAGTGCTGAAGAGGGGGTGTGGAAAGTGCTGTTGAAGAGCTTCAGGGACGTCGGACAGGGCACATTTTTGAGGGCAAGACTCCACACTTGAAGGCAAAACAGTAGGAAAATAGCATGTTTGTGCCATTGTCGAGAGGGCTAGAGGGGTGGTCACCCCCCGCACCCCCTCTCCCGCGTTCCTTAAGAGCTATTGAGCCATACAGTAGAAACCCGCATAGAAGAACCTGTTTTTAGAAGAACCTTGAGGCTAAAATTTATCTTTTACGCCCCCTAAATAAGAACTTGAATTGGGAGGCTCAAACTGGGAAAGGTTCTTATATATCTTATATATTCCTGAGAATTTTCAAGAATTCTTGACATTCGGATCATAATTCTTGTGCCACAAAAGATTAACAGATTTTTAAACAAAAATTCCAACCTAAATATGTTCTCAAGAATTCTCAAGAATTCTTCAAAATTCTCATAAACCCATCAGAGTATTTGTGCTGAAAATAGTATTAATGGATGCAGGACATGCACTGTATATCGGAGCGGGTTTTAAGAACCTTGCAGGCTGGAATTTAGAATAGCAGCCATCTATTTAGAAACCTATTCAGGCCATGAGTGATAGGACACCCATTGTGTAGCAGTTTGAAATTTATATCAGAAGCGAGCCACCTTCATTTATTGTTAAAGTGGCTCTTTACTTAAAGTGGCTCACCACCGAAAAATTTCAAAATCGCGAAACAATGAAAGGGGGCTGTATACCTAGTAAAACTAAGTTCAAAACACAGAAAACGAAAAGTTAAGGTGGCTCTCTTCTAATATAAATTTCAAACTGCTACACTCTGGGTGTCCTATCGCTTATATTCAGGGTGCCCAAGAAAAACCTAGGTTCTTTTATACGGGTTTCTGCTGTATGGGTTTCTGCTGTATTCCCGCGGTGACATGGTATAACGAAAGAGAGCGCTCATTTTATACGTGTAGAACAACGGGAAGAGAGAGCGATAGATGAATATATAGAAAGAGCTAGTATATAGCAATCCTGATACTTTTTTCCATCGATATCGTCGACGTTTCATGCATATGAGCGTGGTTCCGCTCTGTTCACGCATGGTTCGTTACAGCTTTGTGTCAGTTGTATCAGTGGAACCAAATCCACTTCTTTGACTTGAAGCGATTTGCAAGGGTGATGCTACTTTCTGACATTTAAGCCTCCTCCATACTTTCACAGCGAATGCATTGAAGGTCTGGTGCATTTTTGCATAAATAAATGGATTGAGACAGCCGTTTAGTGCAAGTGGCACCATCAAACTTTCCAATGCCATCCTCATCATTCTGAGAGTTTTCAAGCTTGGTATTGAGAATTTGAGGCTGTAATTAAGCCCCAAGAGGGTTGCAACAAATGGGAATGTTGCCAAGAAGAACAGACTGACGACGATGATAAACATTTTAACCACTCTCTTGTTTTCCTTCAAACGCTTTCTCATTGTCTCATTTCCAATGCTTTTGAAGTGATTTTTCTGCAGGGTTTTGATGCATCTTCGATACAATACACAGATGATGATAAGTGGCATGATCCATCCAATGAAAGCCCATATTGTGAGCCACAACAAGGACTCAGCGTCACTCATTTTGTTCTGGAACCAGAAAGGTACTTGCGCTGTTACTGACAATACCCAAGTGCAAACAATTGCAATCAGCCTCTTCTTCTGTGAAATTCGAGCTCCCATCGGCTTTGTTATAACCCTGAAATAATCAAGATCCTTTTCAAGATTTTTACCACGTTGGAAAAAATCGTCTGGTACCTTGGGTACCAGAGTTAATTTATTGTCTCTAGTGTCCAGGGTAAGTGGGAGATCTACGTGATAGATTTAGCACTCAAGATGTGCCTGCCGACAGGGTCACCATTTCTGTTAAAGAATCCGCGACAAGATAAGTCGGCCAAGTTGGCTGATGTGAAAACGGATCAGACAGCATTTTATGCGGACAAGTCGTCTGAGTTGTCCTTCTATTTTCTTGTCTATTCGTACGATTTCTATGAAGGTTTTGCCTCCACGGACCGGTCGTTTAATGTGTGTCTCAGAGTTAACATTACACGAACAACTGTCGGACAACTTGTCCGTCAAGACGATTTCCTCGTCCGTTGTAAACTTAAGAGTCTTTTCATATCAAAACGGTGCGGATCCGGTTAGGCTTTAGCCTACGCGTAGGCTATTTAGGCTTGTGTTTCTTTATAAAACGATTGACAATGGAGACGTTTGGAAACCCTGGTTCAAGGTAAGAGTGAGATGACATGAAAATAAAAGAGATCTGACGATGCATCGTTTTTAATGGGACACTGACAACGTAGTCAGTCAAATATGCAACAACAACGAACGACTTGGTGTCAAAATAAAGAAAAAATTTAGTCCAAACAAAGGAAATGAAAGGGATGAAAACGTAGTAACTGAAACACCTCCACGACAGAGTGATGGAAGCGCTTCGAGCCTATACAACCAGACTCTGATTTCAAAGGAAGTTTGTTTACATTGAAATTGCGTTTAACGGACTAAGGCCACGTTTACACTATTCCGTTTTCATTTGAAAACGGTACAAAATCATGCCGTTTTGGCCTTCCATTTACACTAAAACGTCTTCGTAACCGGCATCAAATGAAGAAGATTTTGAAAACGGCACGATTTGAAAACGGCATGAAACGTTTCAGTGTAAAAGCTTGAAAACGGATCGATTTGGTTTCAGACCGAAATTGAGACAGATTATTCCTTTGTCGAATTTGTCACACTTTGAAACCGTAAAGTTATCGTTCCGTTTTCTGGCGTTTACACTGAAACGTTTCTTGCCGTTTTCAAATCATTCCGTTTTCAAAGTCGTCTTCATTTTCTTCCGGTTACGAAAACGTTTTAGTGTAAATGGATGGCCAAAATGGCATGATTTCGTACCGTTTTCATTTGAAAACGGTATAGTGTAAACGTGGCCTAAAACGGTTCAAAATCTTCCGAAAGCCGAGCGATTTGAAAACGGAGACAATTGCATTTGAAAAACAGACAATGGAAACGTTGCTTTTGATGCATATCTTACCTGTGTCTGTCGATAGCAATGAGCACAAGGGACCACGAGGAAATGAGTAGAGTGCTCCGGTTGATGAAACCAATTATCTCATTGGCTAAGTGGCCAAAATGCCAAAAAGTGAAGCGAGAACTGTGTATTACAATCAGCATCAATGGACCAAGTACAGAAGTGATGAAATCAGTTATAGCTAGTGATATAATAAAATCGTCTCCATTGTTCGCATGTCTCTTCATTCCTGTTAGGGAAGATACGAAAAGTTATCTTTAGATCTTTAGATTCAAAAACAAAATTCTCCAAGCTACAGTTGTTGGGGATACGAGCTGGCTAAGTTGCGAGTCTCGAGGAATCCCCCAAAAAGGGCTCCAGATCGCATGCGTAGTAGCGATTTATGTCAATGACGTAATATGCAAATTTGCTTGACCGTTAAGAACAAGAGAAGAAGACGTACAATAGCTCTCAACAAAGCTGAATCACAATCGGCCAAAACTATAGGGTCAGCACTTCATCTCCGCAACAAAGTAAGAGATATTCAGGCCTCGGAACGGTTTCCATAAGTTTGTTGTTACAGCCTCCTCTCTTATGTAATTTCTCTTTCATGTAATTATTTGTTGAAGGAATAGACCCATTCGCAATTGGGAGAAAGGGACCGAGGAGAGCTTGGATTCTAACAGCCTTGGCAACAATAGGAAATCAGAAGAATCCCTTCCTTGCGGTTCGTTTGCATCTCCCTGCAAACTCGAGTTATTCGCGATGGATTTGGACCTCCTTCCAAGAGTCACACAATATTAGGACATCTGGTCATTCCTTCTCCCGTTGGTTAGTGTACTTTGAACCACTTCATGGTAGGTATTTGTCCTTGGCACAGTTTAGGCCCAACCGATCAACATGCCTAACTTCAAAGTTTAATGAGCACATGCAGTAAAGTGGCTCAAAATACGCTCACAAATGGACGGAAGAATGGCAAGGCGCCTAAATGATCCAGAGAGAACACTTACCAATCGAAACAAGTATCAAGCAACTCTTGAAATCGAAAATAATTGGAGTTGCAGGGAGATGCGGCTGAGACGCAAACCATATGCTTATCACCGAAGTGGAGGGGATTTCCTTAATTTCCTAATATTGCCAAGACTGCTAGAATGGGCCGCGCTCTCCTCGGTGCCTTTCTCCAAATTGCGAAAACGTCTATCATTTGTCATTGTTATTTGTAATATTGTTATTTGTAATTGCAATTTTTATCAAATGATGTGTATATTTAAATGTCATGTTAATTTGAATCTCCATGTTCAATGTTATGGTCGCATTGTTGCCACTTATTTCCATGGTCCTTTCGCTATCCTCTTGTAACCTTTCTTCTTTGTTTTTTGTGTATTTTATGTGAATACAAAACAGAAATTAAAAAATAAGAAAATAAGATTATCAAGATCAGAAGTAATACAAAATTACGCCTGATTTTGTTATTATTGTACTGTAAAAACATGCATGTAAGGGTACATTTTACGGTGGCCCCACAACTGCCACGGCAAAATCAATTGTTCACGGCAAAATTTCTGATTCGAGTATTTCTATGTAATCAATCGTATGTTTAGCATTTTGTAGTTATTGATTTAATTGTTAATATTTGCATGTCTTTATGTTAATGGCCACAGTTTAGTCATTGTCCTTTCCTCTGTGGCCCTGTCCCTGTAGTGTTTGGATAGTTTGTATAGTAATTAGAAAATATAGTTAGTAGGATGTAGATGTAACATGTCTTGTATTATTTTAGATGAATGTAAAAATATCATAATCTGACGCTTTCAGCAGATACAATTTTCTGAGGATAAACTTCGATGAAGAAATGTTCTGCAGAAATTTAACAATTTCAGCCAGAAGATGTCGAGAATTTTTAAAGGAATAAGATTTTTCTTGAAACTTTGATGGACAACAACATGACAGACTCTTCTATTTCGGGTAGGCAAAGTAAAGTTGTTTCTTGATTGTAAATGTTTTGTTCCAGCAGGGTAACTCCCCAAAATGTTGGGCGTAACATATTTTCGCCAAGTTTAGATTTTGGCAGGTGAATTGCAAAAACGATTTGGCCGAAAGTTTATCACACTGAAAGTTATTTCTTTAATGCAGGCCCTTTCGACCCCATGTTTATTGTGGCTCTACTCCAATATCCTTAATCGGGTACAAGGACACACCCTAAAAATAGCAGTTGCCCGTGTAACCACGCTAGCGAACCTATACGCACTACTGTGGTGGATACGCCATACAGAGGCGGGGTATTATGCTTGATGTGGTGGATACGCCATACGGAGGCGGGGTATTATGCTAACGTGGTGGGGTATTATGCTTGATGTGGTGGATACGCCATACAGAGGCGGGGTATTATGCTTACGTGGTGGGGCATTATGCTCCGCCTCTGTATGGCGTATCCACCACATCAAGCATAATACCCCACCACGTTAGCATAATATCCCGCCTCCGTATGGCGTATCCACCACAGTAGTGCGTATAGGTTCGCTAGCGTGGTAACCTGACCTTGTCCTTAAGACATTTGTGTGCCTGATTCCCAACAGCATGAAAATGTAAACAAATCGTACAAAATATAAATAGATGTCGAGACATAAATTGAAAATACAAGTGTTGATGTATGCAGCAGCAAGGCGTTCTTGAAAATATACATAGAAATCGAACAAACAAAACCATCATGAAATATTAACATAAACTGATTGTAGTGTGAATGTATCAGATAGTTTTTAGTCATTTCGCATGATTTCATTTGTGAATATTTATACAGGATACAGATTTCATATTACTCTCTTACAAATTGACCTGTGCAGAAACAGAGAAAACTAAATTAAAGAAAATTGCAATGTGTACAACATCTAGGTATAGTTAATAAAATTTTTGGTATGGAACACATTAACAATACCCAGAAAAATGTACCTCATGGAGTTTTGAACCCTGTTTTGGTTGCCTCCCCCCCTCTAGTAGATCTTTTTCCACAACTCCGTCAGGAGATATCTTATGCCGATGAAAGTTCTTGACTTCTTGCAGCTACCTATTGTACAGCTTCTCAGAAAGTTTCCTTGAAATATTTCAACAACTGAAGGCGAGGGAGACAATATTCTGGGGCTGACCCTGACGAAATTGCAAATTCTCAAATCTCAATTGTCACAAAAAAGTAGCGAAATTTGAATATTTTAGTGTATTGGTGTATTGTTATTTGATTTATTTTATCATACCGGGTGAGCCAGAAAAAAGTTCCCACTTTTGAAAATTAATAGCACAAAGATTATTCCACAGATTTGAATCATTCAAATTCTACAGGGTTTCTCAAAAAAATTGTTCGACGTTTGATTAAAAACTAAAAAATAACGATACGCTGAATGGACCTTTGGTCAAGTCACCCTTGTCCTGAGATTTTAAATTAATTTTTGACACAAGAATCTTGCAAATCCGATAAAAATTCATGGGGTTACAAGCTTTTGAAGTTCAAGTTTGTCGGAAAGCTCAAACCAGAGGCCTCGAAATCGCATTTTTAGTAAAAGTCCCATAGGCCGTCGTTTCTGTTATTTGTCAATTGTTTCAGGGCGAACCAAGTGGGATTCACACAGGTATTCGATAACCTAACTGTCAAGCATATGGATGCTTTGAGGAAACAGATTCAGTCTCTCGCCGATTTTGTTTTGAACCACTGCTTTTGGGCCAATGCAAGGTCAGGGAATTTTGACAATGATCGCAAGAAATAATTTTACCTTAGAAGTCGTATTTGTTTTGCTCTGATATCAACGAGAGGTATGACATTGGATAAGCTTCTCTTACCTCTGTCTTCGAGCTTTTTGCAATACAAGTAATCTGGGGGGTCTCTGGTTTCAGATATCGCATATTTTTGATCTTCGAGAGCTCGTAACTCAGTGAATTTTCAACCGATTTGCACGATTTTAGTCTCTAAAATTATTTCATAATCTTAGGAACAGGGTTATTTTCCCATGAGCCTGTTCATGTTGTCCTTATTTTTCAATATTTAATCAAACGTCGAACAATTTTTTTGAGACACCCTGTAGTTAAAAGCCGAAAGATTGAAGTATTTTTGTGATTGAACTATTTTTTCCTATAGCAAGAAAATTTGGTTTGGTGTTGATATTATTTTTGTTAGTTTTCAGAACTTTGAGACGCTTTTTTATCCATTCAATTGGAACTATCGCAAAGAAAAGCTTGGCCAGACAGTTTTGGGTGCATTTTGGGTTAATTCGGATAAAGAGGTTTCCGGCAACATTTGCCGCAAGATGAATTTCTTTATTCTCGTGTAAGCGCTTTCTGATCAATAAGTTTATACCGTTCACAGTTCAACAACCATGCCTAGCACATGCCATCTCGTCAGTGGCCTCTGTTCTCGCCATTTTCACTGGTCATTTTGATAACAACAAAAGCCAACCAAGGGATTACTCGTGAAATACATACCCGGTCGAAGCAGACCCTTTGAATCATAGTTGTCAATTAAATCGTAATTTATCGGTGACCATTGACCCACAATTACTTCCCGGAGTGGTAACTTCCATATATGGACCAACGGGTACCTTCCACCCATAAGGAAGGATGGGTTTAGAACCTCGAAAATCTTAAATGGGTCCCAGAATTTAAACTTTCCGCCATAAATGGGTAGCTTTTTGACTTGGCAACGAAAAAGTTATAGAGTTTTGCATATTCAGCGTCGGATTTTTATCGTCTTAACTCTGAAAGTTGGGTGGCTGCAAACTTTACCTTTATATCGTACATTTAAAGTGAATAGACCGAATCGGCTAAGGTTTGTTTTACCCATTTCAACTCATGTGACCATACCCTTGGGAAGTTTAAATATTGTCTTACTTTTTGTACACATGGCACAACTTTGCACGGCGCGAAATATGTAGGAGAAATCAAAAGATATTTTATCAAGAGATTGATCACATGACTTGAAATGGGTGTAAACAAACCTTAGCCGATTCCGTCTATTGAATCTTGATTTCTGAGAAGTTCAACAGGCGTTTTCTCCCAAAATCCTATTTAAAATGTGTATGAAAATCGACCGAAAATCCTTAAGCATGGGTCTTACCCTTAAATGTTGGGCGGTACTTCACCGTTGTGTTAAGTACCAAGAATCGAGTTATCACCCCAGGGATTACTTTCAGATTCAAAATAGTTTGTTTCTATCGGAGTTTCTATTGCTCAACGACCATCATACCCTGGAAGTCTGGTACCCAGGGTACGGTGACCATCTCCGATGCTGTAAGGCAACAAGTATGTATCGGTGATCATCGGCGTTGAATCAGGATTTTATGAAAACCAGGCTTAAAGCTTCTCGCTCGCACTTCATCTTGGAAGCTTGAAGTTTCGATGAAAAGAATTTAAGTGAAATGCCTTACCTAGGACGATGCAAACCATTGCATTCCCTGGCACACCAAGAAGAAATATAAGCGCATAGATACAAATGAAGATGATAGACACTTCATTGGAGAAAAAGATCACCACAGGCGAGGTATTCGGCAAATTCTCCACATACATACACAATGTGTTGTTCATTGCTTCTTGGAGGGTTTTTGGTGGACCTGAGGTGCAGTTTGGGAACAATGGACTTGTGTAATTCCATGCAACCGGAAAGCATTGATCTTGGTACCTCGTGGAATTAAGAAATTGTCGACCACAGAAGAACTTTGCTCCATTCCAAATTATTTGAAAGATGAAATAGACAGCCATCATGAGTTGAGTAGGAAGAAATCTGCGCGCTGGATTAGCAGGTGTTACGTTGTCGAATGCGGGTCGAGAGCTTACCTTATATATCGTACAAGCTATCGATAACAGCAAACTGATGAATTTGAAGAACAGGGGGAGGTTGGTTTTTGCTTCCTTAGGCGAGACGTATGGGTTTTGCAATTATCTGCTGACAGGGCCGATACCAGCCACGTTTCCAACAAAAAACTATCAACAACAACAGCAACAGCAACAGTTAAAGGAACATAAGTTGAAATAAAACATAAAAAGACCGAACTAAGTCCTCAGTAACTAACATGTAGCCATATTCGCATTCCAACCTTGCAATTGACACAGTTAGTGAATATCATTCAAAAATATGCCGTAAATTCAATAGTTTCTGTTTGAATTTATTTTTAGCGCTAATAAATTCATGCTTTTATGCGTTTATTTCTCCTCAAAATCCTCCTAAAACTAGACATTTAAATCACAAAAAAATCCGACAAGAGAGCAAGATTTTCCAACAAATTGACTCCTTGGGGGGTGCTCCACCCCCAGCCCCCATTGGCTTCGGCCCTGTCTGCTTAAGCAGAAGTATGTATTATTTTGCTCCTGATTATTAACGATCTAAAGGTGAAGGTTAATAAAGGACTTAATTCTAAAAGGGAATGGCTCCAAGGCAATCAGTTATCATTGAATGTCTGAGGTGGAGGCCCCCTTCCTTTTTTATTGGTGGCTGCGAAGTTGAGATGTTTGTGTTTGCAAATTGATAGACTTACGATAAAACGAGGCAACAGTCAAATTACTCTCTTCGCAATCAGGATGATGTTGGGCAGATAAGGGCAAGGACAGAAAAATTTCTATCAAGCTTCTATCCTAACTGCATTTCTGAATGGAATAAACTTGATCCAGAAATCAGACTTGCACCTTCTGTTGCTGTTTTTAAAACAAAGCTTCTATCAAGAATTCGCCCCAGTGCAAAGTCTGTCTTTGGTATTCATGATCCAATAGGCTTGAGTTATCTTCTACAAGTAAGGGTTGGTCTTAGTAAACTGAATTTTCATAAATTCAAGCACAACTTTAGGGATACAGTGAACCCAATGTGCCCAACGAATGATGGCATTGAGGATACGGAGCATTTTTTGTTGCTTTGCCCGTCATTTGACAGTCAACGCCAAGATCTTCTCGCTGGAGTTTCGGAATTGTTACGACCATTTGTCCAAATCGACACCCTTCCAAACAACGTTCTTGTTCAATACTTATTGTATGGTAATAAAGAGCTTTCTAATGACATAAACAGAAATATACTCGAACGTACTTTAAATTTCATCCACAAAACAGGTCGGCTTGGATAACTACAAACTTTCCTTTTACGCCACACAACCACTACACTTTTCCCCGTTCCTCTTGTAAGTCTGTTTCACATTTGGTGTTAGGCACATGAAGCAAAATATGGGAACTTATCCATGCTAAACCAATGACGGTTCAGCACATTTACTTATGCTGGCCTGACATCCAATGTGAAACGGATTCGAGTAATTAATGGTATGTTTAGTGTTTTGTAGGTTTCATTTAGTTAATATTTACATGTCTTTATGTTAATGGCCTCAGGGTAGTCATTGTCCTTTGCTCCTTGTGGTCCTGTCCCTGTAGTGTTTGTATAGTTTGTATAGTAATTAGGAAGTATAGTAGGATGTAGGTGTAGCATGTATTGTAAAATTTTAGATGAATATAAAAAAAAAAACCGAGGCAACTTACAAATCGATAAATAACCTTGCTCCAGACTACCTGTCACGAATGTTTACAAAACTTGGACATAAAGATTTGAAAATTGAAATGAATGAATGACTGCTAGGATTACGTCTGAAATTAGTTTTCAAAGATGGTAGGATCTTTCATGGATTTTGCGGCAGTTTGCAGCAGACATATTTTTGCGTACGACACTACATCAAGGGAGGAATATTTGCAGTACTTGGTATCTCTCGACAATGCTGTATACCATTGCCCATGGTTGCGAATTTTGAATGGCTTCGGCACTCTTTGCACTACAATTTTCTTATTCCGTTTTCACAGTAAAACTGCATAGAATATACCGAGGTAAGACATAAACATGTTTTAAACGTAATCGAACTCTGTTCATCATCAGCGAATCTGAATCTGCATATGATGATGAACCAAGTTCGATTCAAAACATTCGAAAACACACTCTCCACTGGAACGTCTTTACTGTTTACGTCTGTTTACGTCAACATAACTTACTTAATTTAAACAATATGGATTGTCGGTATATTGAAGTATAAAATGATTGTCGTCGCTTGTCTTATTCTCTGGCTTATTATCAAACTTGTGATTTCAGACCGAATTTTCCGATTCTACTGTTCATGTCCATGTTCTAGCGATAGACTCATTACATGAGTCCCTTTAACTTACGCTTGTTGTTGTTGTTGTTGTTATTATTATAAATTAAAACATCAGGTTAAAAACGTTGAACGAATGTTAGGAATCATGTTGTCAGTCTTGTCAGTCTATTGTAGCGAAAGCTTTTCATGTCACGACTGTCACTGTACTGCTTGCTAGCGACCATGTTGATGTTGTTTCGCTGTTTCATTAGTGCCCAGCTCCCAGGACACGGTGAATCGCACGTGAAATAACCCCCTTATTTAAGAACAATAACGATACGTTCCTGAATCCAAAACAGCGATTCTGATTGTAATCAAACCGAATGTTTGCTCCGAGAATATAGTATGTACTATACCAAACAATACGCACTAACTAAAACCAATATAACTTGTGTGCTTTAATTTCTTCAAAATATATTTTGCTCCCCAAGTGCTAAATTTTGCAAAAACTGCGGAAATCAATCAGTAGCAAAACCCACTGAAAGTGCTAAGTTGTTACAACAGCTGCCTAAAGAAACAATCAAACTATGTATTGATGTTCTTTTTCTTATAAATTGTCGCTAGAAATATTTCATTTGCACGACGTTGTTATGGCGATTTTTAAAACAAATAGGTCTCAGGCTCATTGGAAGTTGCCCAGACTGATGAAATCAAATTCAGAAGCATCCTCAACATAGGCAACATAGTAACACGATAACTATTAAGCAATGGTTAACTTTCTGACACAAACATATGGTATAATGCATTTTCCCATCAAAAAAGAACAGTGTAGCATTCTGATCCTCTGTAAAATTGCTCCACGATACTGACGTTGGACTTGAAAAGAACTAGAGTCCTCAAATTAAATCGCGACATTCCTAAACTTTCTTTCTTTTCATGCACCTATTTTGAAAAACGGTGGATTTTTCTTTTAGGGTTCAGACTTAACGGTAGATCAGATCAAACATAATTTACTATAGGCAATATAGTTTTCTTCACGCAAGGTAAAATCTGATAAAAATTAAGCTATTGTGGCTTGTCACTTTCTTTGAAGTCACATTGTCTCAGATTCTTGATTTTGGACTGCAATTCAATGCCATTGGTTTCCTATCTTGAACAAAATTGGCAATATTTCAGGTTCTTCAATTTCAAAAGGGCCCTACTTAAATTTCCACAAAGTTGCCAACATTTTAGATTCTTCATTTCTGGCCATTCATTTGGGACTGAGTCATGTCATTGGAAGCATTGGTAATATTTCATCATATTTCACTTAAAACCAAGAAAGACTATTGACCGTTTCTATCAATAAAATTGCAACACATCACAAAATGAAGGGTCACTGTCTTGCCAATTTTATTATAATTTCATACTCATCAGTGTGACCAAAAAACCCATAACAAATTTGGTCAAAATAATTCTGCAAAAAGAAACCAAGACTTGATCAACATAGAAATATCAAACAACAGAAAATAACACATCTTTACACATTACATTATTAATCTATGATACAAAAAACAAGCTTAGCGTAGGGCTACAGAAGATCAAAATCATCCCTCATATCGTTATATTCCATGACATGTTTCTTTATTTTGGAAGCATTTGTCCACGTGATATAGTCTTCTAAATTTCTGCTGACAAGGTAAGCAGGATCCATCACAACTTCAGGGCCTATCCGCACATGTCCCTGCTCTATGTATTTGACAGCGTCCTTAATTTGTTCAGCCATTTTCAGGCGTACCATCACAACTGGCAAACGCCGTCTGCAAAATGCTGATGCTGTTATCTTCTCACAGAGATTTAGATTATTCTTAGCCGATATCATTCCTAGATCATAAAGCTTCTGCAAGAGTTTATCAGTAGCTTCTGCTCGGAATGGATCTTTCGGATTCAAATCTTTGATTTTGGCAGCAAGAGATGAGATCATGCCACACATCTTATTGTACTTTGTGTAATCTTCCCTCTTCTGTAGATGGTATTTTCGTAGAATTTTGACCTCTCGGATATTCTTTTCGCTTTTCCATGATATGAAATCGACTTTTTTAAGAAGCTTCTGTTCGTGATGCTTTAATTTTCGAACCATGATTTCTTTGCTGTGTATGCTTGTGTATGGTCTTTTTTGGCTAGGCCTTTGCCATTTTTGAACACATGCGCAGAATGTAGCCTCTTTCTCAATGCTACTTACTACTTTAGTCATAAACTTTATTATTTTGGTCGAATTGAATGACTCCGTTTTTCAGTTGCTTTTGAAGCAGAAGCAATAGAGCTTTGTAGTGAGTCTACTAACGAAATGCAAGACAACGACAACAACCCGATATGACAACATAGGCGACACTTCAGGCAGACAGAAACGGGGGCAGTTGAAATGGCCTCTCTCGCTGTCTTCTACAGTTCGGCATTTTGTCACCTTTTAGGACTTACTTTCTTCTTCTTTGGATTCTTACCAACGAAGCCGATCACTTACAGCAACAGTGATCATGAATCAACGAAAATCAGAGATGTATGGCAATGGAAGAAAGATGCACAGCAGGAAGAGAAAGTCCAGTTTCTGGAAGAAGAGCAGTCTTCTAAGAAGAAAACGGGGTCAATGGCCAGGCAACCCTTCTCCAAGCTTGTCATCATGATCATCGATGCACTGAGAGAAGATTTTGTTTTTGAGAACAGAAATATGTCGTTTATTTCAAATTTGCTGAAAAGTAACGAAACATTCAGGTAATATTGAATGAATAGGCCTATTGGCCTCATCATCTTTAAATTCCACCACATACAATTTTGAATTTATGTAATAACTATTGTTACAAACAACTGAACTACAAGAGCCTCAATACAATGAATTGATACAATAATGCAAAACATAGAAACAAGATTGATTGTATGAAAGGAATTTTTTTTATATCCACTAAAAGATTACAATATGAATTTACAACCTACACTACTTTACAAGACCACTATACTATACAGCTATACAATACTACTGGAAACGATACCCCAAGGAGCAAAAGACTATGACTACCCCAAGGCCAATTGAACATAAAGATTGAAACTATTCTCTCTGTCTCAAATTACATGCCACAGGTCTGCAATCGAAACAACTTAAATTTTTGCGTGGGCAGTTAAGACATAATCGCAAATAATGTGTGGCATCTAGTTTGAGACAGAGACAGATGTTAAATATATGAGTAAAAGAAAACAAAGAAAAACAAAATACCGAAAAGAAACACACGTTTACTTAGATGGGACATGGTGGTTGTGTTTGTGTGGCATATAACGAAGAGCGAATCTAATTAAATCGACCAGATTTATGGATAAATTGTAGAGTTAGCAGGAGTACATTTTTGTTTAGTTCATCGGGAAATTTTTCATCACCATACAATAAAATCTGCATTAGAACATTATTTTGGATATTTTTATATCCAAATGGTTGAAGTAAAGCAAAAACTCCAGTGAGAAGATCTCTGCGTGGTACTGAAAAGAAGGAATTACTTAAATGAAGAGGTCTCTCAGTACCTGGACTAATTGAGGAGAGAGCAACCCCTATTGCAAATGTAAATGTATATATCTAATAAAAATTGATTTCTTTCATTTATGTCATGATGACAGGGACAATTCCACAGGACAAAAGCATCAGCCACCTCACCAACACCCAAAACCCAAAGGTGACCCACAATTGCAGACACAATACTTATTTACATCCTTTGTGAGGTTTATGAGCTTGGCAGAGCTTAGAGTCTGGACTGATAAATTAACATTCACTTTGTCAAGGGTTTAGTTCAAGTACTTGTAGCAAAAGGAAAACTACCCTGTTTGCAAAGTATATGTCATGTTTTTGTGCATGAAATAAAGCACAACAATGCTTCACACGCAAATCAGAGGGGGCACAACTAAAAGCAGAAAATTTCCTTGTTTCTTTGAATCTCTCTTGAAATTTAATCCCCAACTCAATTTATTCATCTTGATTCATAGCTTTGTGTCGAAGAGCAATCACCCAACAGTCACTTTGCCAAGAATTAAGGTAACATATTGTAAAGTCTAATGATAACAGTTTAAGTGTGAAATACGGGGTAGTTAGAGGGAATCAACATAGTTACAAGCTGGCCCAGGTCAGGTTAAAAATGTAATCTATTGAATTTGATAACTTTGACATGTGCGGATTCATTGTGGAGCCAAGGAAACAATGAATGGATAGGTGTTTTCTATAATTAGCCTATTCATAGCAACTATGAGATAAAGCTATGTCTGTTCCCTTTAAGAGGCACAATTCATGCAATACTGGGTCTTTGAGCGAGAGCTGAAGTTTGGGAGCTGAGCCTGAACATTTTGCAGGACCATTATCCTTCATTTAATATCATGAACCCCCATTTACCCTCTTGAATTTTCCCCTACAGTAGAAACCCACATAAAAGAACCTATTTTTATAAGAACCTTGAGACTGAAATTCAATATTTAAACCCCCTAAATAAGAACCTCTCAGCAGTTGACACTTGGGGAGGTTCTTATATAACAGGTTTCATGTCTTCAGAATTCCTCAGAACTTTCAAGAATTCTTAACATTCTGATCAAAAAATTTTTAACAGTAATTCTAACCTAGATATGTTCTCAATAATTCTGGAATTCTCAAAAAAGTCCATAGATTTCTTGTGCTGAAAACAATATTAATGTGTGCAATGTGAGTGTTGTATATAAGAGCGTCTTCATTAACCTTGCAGGCTTGAATTTAGAATAACAGCCACTTAGTAAGGAACCTATTCAGGCTGCCCACGAAAAACCTGGGTTCTTTTATGTGGGTTTCTACTGTATTTGTCCTTTGAACTTCAAAGATAATCATGTTCTCTCACCCCAGACTTGATCCTGTAGTCTCCCTCTTGACACCACATATGGAACCTGTTGAAGATCCCAATGCTTTTCAAGTGTAATAAAACTGCATTGTCTCTTGAAATGTTGCCCATGTTCAAACGAAAGATACTGTAATTCGTTTCAAACAAACTTCTTCTAGATCACTACTTCTAAGGCCCTAGTACTTTGTTTGGTACCAGTTTACGTCAGAAACATCATTGGCTCTCTTCTTTCCTTCCAAAGTCGACAAGAACATCAATACATTTTTACGCTCTCTTTAGGCATTACTGACTGGAACTGTGTCCGGATACATTGACGTTGTCCTGAATCTTGCCTCAACTGAACTCAGAGAGGATAATATCATTGCAAAGTTTCAAGATAGAGAGAAGAGACTTGTTTTCTTTGGTGATGATACATGGTTGAAACTACTTCCAAATTCTTTCATGAGGCATGATGGAACAACATCGTTCGTAGTTTCTGATTTCACTGAGGTTTGTTTATATTTCCACTAAGGTCTAGTTTCATCCACGGGCGGCGCCAGCCCTGAAAATGTGGGGTGGAAAAGCGATAGAATTGATTGCCAGATATCGTTTTTTCTTAGGAATGAATACCGACCTGAGGAAAGTGGGATGGACATGTCCACCCCAGTCCATCCCGTGGCACCGCCCTTGGTTTCATCCGAGTTATGATGGTGGTAAGCACGATTGATTGAAGGAAATCAAAATCAAACCTGATATAAACCTTTGGTAGGTCACACCATGTTTGGATAACTGATCTACGTCACCTGGAAATACTGATATATGTGATTGGCTAGAATTTGACCACAAATGGCTTGAGCCACTTTTATTCTTGGTGCGATCAACGCCATTGATACAGTCTTGTTCTGTTTGTTGGGTGTTCGTAAGACCTACTTTTGAAGTCTACGAGGCTTCAAAATGTCCAAAATCATCTGCTTTGTTTTAGACCATGAATATGTTTATGGCAGTCGAACCAAATGATTTACAGACCGACTACCGGTGTTTGAAGAAACTGTAAGAACAAAGAATCGTAGCTATGGAGCAGCTACCTTTTAAAAAATTGGCGGTGCACTATCTTTCAAAGTAGAGGCCTCGACTTTTTGGTATTCTGATCGAACTGAGCAAAACAACCTTTTGATGGAAGCCCTTTTCCAGTGTGAAAAAGGCCAAGTAATCCATTGCATTTTGTATGCAGCCAATATTTAATCACGGGTATTGAGTTGTCGGATCTTCGGATCAATTTTGCATTTTTGCGATGATTTCCTTGGATTTTTTGGCTCTAGCCAGTGCATCGGATTTCCGATGAAGCTTTAGATAGATAGAAATAAGAGCAGATTGCGGATTTCATTGACAAGGCAGTTTTCACTGAAAATATGTCGGATTGTCACATTTCGCTGCTCTTCAACACCCGCCTCTTTCAATATGTATATAAACTATGCTTGGCAATAACTTTTATTACTTTTGTGTTGCCGGATAATTGGGGACATAGAAACTGGTGCTCCACAAGCCTCGTGTCTTGGCCCTTTTCTGTTCCTGACCATTAGTAAGTTTTGATATATTGAGCGACGACGCAACGAATCTGTGCGTTACAACTCGCCACGGTATTTACTGTAATTTGTATAATTGAATCCATTACTTATTAAGGTTTGCATTATTCTATTGTAGAGGGTCGTGAATGGATTTTGATGTACGAGGTATATTAAGTCATCACTAGATCATCACTTTGTGTTTCTTATGTAGGTCGACAACAACGTTACACGCCACCTTGATTCAGAACTGGCGCAAAGAGATTGGGACGTAATGATTCTGCATTATCTTGGATTAGATCATATTGGACATTCCAGTGGCCCAACTAGTTCTTTGATTGGGCCTAAATTACTTGAAATGGATGACATCATTAGGAAGATATTTACACGTTTAGAAGAAAGAGATGGAGTTTATGGTGAAAGTAGTTTGTTTGTGCTGACAAGCGATCATGGAATGAACAGTGTTGGTGGCCACGGAGGAGCAACAACTTTAGAAGTCATGACACCTCTTGTGTTTACGAGTCCATCGCTCAGAGAAGGAAAAGGTTAATCATTTATGAGATATACTTTTTAGTCACTTGTGAAACTTTCAGTTGTTCTGTTTAACAGATGCAGATCGATAGCAAATCAATTCGTCCTGATGGAAAATGATTTATGTACCGGATGAGTAAAAAAAAAACGCCCAGCGTTTGAAAGGAAACTGCTCCCTGAGTATAAAAGCAATGATATGTTGCAGTACCTGATTTAATAGCTAACAAGTTCAATTATTTTTAGAATTTTTCACGGCTAAAATTGGTCACTCCATTCAGATTCTGTAAACGATTTTCTAAAAAAGATCATTTTGAGAAACCTTAAAAAACGTGTTAAAATTACAAGCAAGTTTCCCTAATGTGTTTACATCACAGCGATTACTTCCAGCACGCTTTAGCACGTCTTTTCCTCATAACATATTCTAGTGGATTCCATTCTCCCATGGGGATAAAATACATAAAAACATCCAAGAGTCATTATTGCTAAGAAGGAGAACTAAGGGAAATCTTGCTTGGTGTTTCCACTCGTTTTCGCAGGTTTTCGAAAGGCGCTTTCTACAGAAAATCTCATATTTTGACGGGAAGGAATGACCGATTAAAGCTTGGTAGATAACTGAACCTAATTTGACATTTCGGGAATAAAAGATGACAGTTTTCAATATCATTGCTTTGATACTCAGGGAGAAGTATTTTTCGAACGCCAGGCGTTTTTATTGACTCACTCGGTATGACATCTGAAGGGCATCACAAAATTACTGCCCTTTGAATGGCGGCCGAAGGTAATTTTGTTTTAGAAAAGCGTTCTGTCTCGGCAAAACTATACTTTAAATGCTTTCAAGTGTTGTAACATCTTGGGATTGAAAACCTTGAAGATGAACCTTGTTCCAAGCTGTTCAATGATGGAAATTAAAAGTTCGCTAAAATACAGTCTTATCAGGCTTTGCATCTTAAGTAATTCTCAACGGTCGCAGTGCAATTTTTGTGTTGAAAGCATATTTGTATTTCTGTAACAACGATAAGGTGTGTGTGCGTTGCCCCAAAATTGCATTGCATTTGCGAAGAAATTTGCTTTATAGACTTTGGGCCAACGCCACCTGGAGTCCTTTGCCAGCAAGCTAAAATTTGGCCAAAGCGAAAACTATGAATCCACAATGCTGTAATTGAAATGAATCAAAAGTTCTAGTCTCGTTGAACCACTGCGTTGCAGACCTATAGTTTCGTGTAGGCCAACTTTGAATTTTAGACAGTCCGAAATTATAGCATGCCCGCAAAGGAACCTGGGTGACAAGGGCTTTTTAAGCTTTAATGAAATATCTCGAGTACTTGTTTACAAGTTTGCTTTTCAGCAGAGTCCAGAAAAAATGCTACCCTATCGTCCAGATAAATGCTGGCTTTGGATAGAACTTTTTTCTCATTTTTTAAAAGAAATTTGTTGTTTCATGGCGTGGCCCCGCGTGGCATATTCGTTTTAGGGACCCGTCATAAAGTATCTGCTGCAGGGGGCGGAGGATATAGGCCGGGGCCACCAAAAATTTGATGGGCTTGTTAATGGGCCACGGAAAATATTTGCAGATTTTGAATGGGCCATGAAATGTGTCAGTGAGTAACCATACAAAAGCTTTTTGAAATGTTGAAGATACTGGGAACTTTATGCGAGAGAAAATTCTGAAGTCTCATGCAGTCAGAGTCCGATCAAGTCCCTGGTTCAACTTTCCATTCACTTCTTTCCAAGCATAAGCGGATTTTCCGTTTTCTGATGCCTGTTTTGCACCAGAAACAGGTTTGAAACTTCCACAACAGAACCATCCTTCTTCGAATCCTTGCATCAGCCCATCAACTCGAATAGTTGCAAATTCTTAGAGGTTGCTTCTGTTTTGCTGAATGCTGAAAGTACATTGGGGCGAAAACAACCTCAAAGCTTGGAGGCAAGTTCCTTGAAAGCTGTTCTTTTAAAATTTATGATTCTTTGCTTCATCAACAAAGCTGGGCAACAATCATAAATACGAAGAGTGGACATGTTGCCTCGCCTCTGCTATGCACGGTAGTTCAGTATGAAATAGTGTTAGGTCTATAGCATGTGAACAATATAGTGTCATAGGATGAAATGGAAAGAGGAGAGCATCTTGTGCAATAGGGGTGCTATGGGCAAATTTCAAAAATTCAAATCGAAATAGGTCACGAAAATTGTTATTCTCTGCACGAGGGGCCACGGAACTTTTTATTCCTTTTCAATAGAGACCTTGAATAATATTTTGACCAAAGTCGAATATCCTCCGCCCCAGTGGCGTAACGGAGCAGCTCGGGGCCCTTAGTAATTTTGCTATACAGGGGCCCCCTGAGGCGGCAGATAAATCAACAAAGTTTGCCAAATTTCCAACATCAAAGTGGTCTTCATATCGGCAAAATCAAGGCAAGCCCAAACCTCAAAGGCAAGTCAAAACCTCCGTAGCTGGGGTTTATGGAAGTTTTATATATGAAGGCATGATTGCACAAGAAACATACTGGAGATAGTAGTTAACATTAATGCGAGCGAAGCGAGCTACGTTTGGGGTATCCCCTCTGGAAGATTTTTTTAACCATGCTCTTTAGAATGTCAGAAAACGCATCTTTCGTAAACTTTGGCCATCGAATTCAGAGAAAAAAGGACTATAATTGACAGTATAGTTCCCAACGAAACATTAGAAAATAAGCTTAAGGATCCTACATACAGAAATGGATCTTTGGTCAAGTCATTTTCTGAAACGTTCATGTTCTCTAGAAGATAACAAGGTATTTTTGAAAAGTTTGCAATCTACAGGGTATCTCAAAACATTGTTCAACGTTTGATTAAATACTAAAAAATAACGATATGCTGAATGGTCACTTGGTTAAGTAGCCCATCTCCTGTGGTTTTGAATTAATTTTTGACACCTATTATCTGGCAAATCAGCTGAAAATTCATGGAGTTAGAAGCCTTTGAAGTTCAAGGTTGTGTGAAAACTGAAACCAGAGGCCTATAAATGGCATTTTTGGTAACAGTACCACGGGCCATTGTTTATGTTGTTTCTCACTTGTTTCAGGGCAAACCTAATGGGATTTGAACAGGTTTTTGATAACCTAACTTTTTTTAGCATATGACTGCTTTGAGGCTCTGTAGTCGATTATTTTCTCAAACTACCGTTTTTGGATCCATGCAGTCTTAAGAAAATTTTGATGATGGTTGTAAGGATTAAATTACTTTATAAGTTTTATTTGGTTTGCTCTGATATCAACGAGGGGTATGACATTGGATAACCTTCTTTTACCTCGATCTTCGAGTTTTTTTGGATTGCAAGTAATCTCGGGGTCTCTGGTTTGAGCTGTCGCATATTTTCTATATTTGAGAGCTCACAACTCAATGAATCTTTAACCGATTTGCAAGATTCTTGTCTCTAAAATTATTTTAGAATCTTAGGGACAAGGCTACCCTTCCAGGAGCCACTTCATCCTACCGTTATTTTTCAGTATTTAATCAAACGTCGAACAATTTTTTTGAGACACCATGTAAATCATTTATTGCTTCTTAAGTATACTTGTAGTTCACATCACAACAGTGTTCAATTTACTAGAAGTCTTGGCACCTTTTTAGAGGGCCTTTAAAGTATTCAGTGCAAATCAAGACGCTGTTCCTCTAAAGTTACATCAGTGCATTACTGAAAATCGTAGGGGGCCCCCTCGGGGCCCCTAAAGCTCGGGGGCCCTTAGGAGTTACTCTAACCCCAACCCCCGTGCGTTACGCCACTGCTCCGCCCCCCTGTAGTAGATACTTTATGACGGGTCCCTTAATCGGTCTTCCTCATTATCAGTGATCGTGGGACTATATTGTTTTCCTTACTATGAATTTCAAATTCTTGCTGTGCCTCTTGTAAATTCTTTTGTTCTATCAATAGGTGAAGCTTTCGCAAGGAAGATGGTTAGTCAAGTTGATTTTGCTGCAACGATATCAGCATTGTTTGATTTACCAGTGCCAGAAAATTGGTAAGCATATTAATTCTGTTGTAATCTTTGTGAGAAGAAGTCTGGATTGTTTTTGTAGGTGGTACTGTGTGCTTGCCATGTATCATGCCTTTCCCTAAAACAGCTACTGAGAGCACGCGGGGTTTACGATGGAGGAAAACAACGGGATGTGCCTGCCAAAGGAAAATTTGCCGGATTGGTCCTGGAACAAAATGTTGTAAACACATTACTGATCCTGGAATAAAGTGCTGCAAAAAATGGCCGCTGTGGTATTTCTTTCAGTTTCTTCATAACATTCTGACCCTTCCTGGACAAATTAGAGTTATTGGCATACCTGGCCTTGAACCAAGATGCGAAAGGTGTAATAATGTAAGAGGCGAAATTCTGTCCTGGATTTTGGTCCTTAAATGCAGACCCTAGGCGCTCAGTCTATCAAGTTGACCCCTTGGAACCGACCAAAATTGTTAATAACTTCAGACTGGCATGACTACTTTGAATGAAATAAAGTAGATATCAATATCTAAGTGGGCCTATCCTTTCCAAAAAACTTCAGGGCACATTGGGATTGGTGGGAAATTATCGACCTTCCATTTAGTAAAACTTTTCATCATTCTACCAAGAACTCTCTTTCATGCAAAGAGTTTTAAATTCTGTAGTTTTGAATCAAGGTGCTTACTGTTAGCAATTGCTTTCTTAAAGACTGCTTTTAACTCATGAAAACAACGTTCAAGTGAAGACAACGGGGTGGTTTCTAAGTGATTCTTGAATTGTTGTTTTGATAAGCAATGCTTATGATCATGCCTTGTTTCTGTTTCTTCCAGCATTGGCAAGATTATACCCGAGCTTATCACGAATTTTCCAACGGACTTCCAACAGAAGAAGCACAGAGAGGATGCATGCCGTCTAGCCAAATTGAGTAACGGACGCAAGATTCAGAAGGACTTGATCAATAGTTTGCATTCATTTTGCGATCTGAATTCTACGATACTGAGTGATAACCGTACAATTCTTACTCACATCAAAGATGTAAGTTTGGCTCTTCAAGAACAAGCGTCGGAGTACAACGTTTGGTACATGTCTATTGGTTTTTCATTTCTTGGAGCGTCTCTGCTTCTTGTTTTTGTTGAGCTGAAAATGATTATTAGAGATGTACAGTGTACTTTTGGTTTAGTAGATGTATGCGGTTTAATTTCAGTCATACTTCATTGGACTAGCTTAATATCTACGAGTTTCATTGAAGAGGAACATCAAGTATGGTACTTTTCTGTAACCACGACGATGTTGTTAGTTTTGATTGGTTCTATAAATGAATCACTGAAACTGCCCTCAAGAAGTGCATCACCTTACGAAGAAAGCCAGCTCAAAGACACCGAGGAAAGCTTATCGAATATGAAAACAGATACAACAAACAGAACTTGTGAAAATGCCTTTAAAATCTTTGTTTTGATATTATCACTTTTGATCGTTTTTAGAATTGTAAGAGCATGGAATCAAACCGGTATCAAATGGTTGGCATCCAGTGATATTTCAGACTACTTATTGTTGCCAGCGAATAAGAACATCTTTGTGGCTATTATGGTCTCTTCTTCACTTATAACGACAATATTTTTCTATTATCAATCAGCCAATGCCACAGAACAAATTATTTTTGCAACAGGAATGTTTTGTGTTGTAATACAGAAATTAGATACTCATTTGCACACGGAGTCGATTTTAAGTATTGATGGCACATCTTCAGCACAACTGGTTTACGTATTATGCATCGTTTGCTCTGTTAGACGTTTTATTATCTGGCAGTCAAACAGTTTCACAGGCCGTTGTTTGAAGTCATTACCAAGTTTGCTTTTCACAAAGGACCAACATGGTATTGACAACCAACATGGTGCTTCAGGTAATCGAAACATCCCCAGCAAAAATTTATTTACTGAAGACAGAGATGATATTGTAAGAGAGAAAGATTTTTGTACTCAAAGTCATCAAGTGAAAGGAGATTCAAACACAGATAGTTCTTTAAAACTTATATTCGTACTTCTCTACATGAATGTACTTCGACCTCATAACATTATTTGGTTTGGAATGCTTTTGATTGTTGAGAGAGCAACGAGCGAAGCCATGAAGAGGTAAGTGTCTTCATGCAAAGGATTCAGCCTATAGTCTGAGACTGCGTTCGCACGATGCCGGCACATTTTGAAAACGATGAAAAATTTGACGGTAGCAAAATTTGAGCTAGCGTTCAAACGATGCTGGAACAATTTGAAAACGGTAGAAACTTGACGGTAAAAGACCTCGTTGCAAGACTTAGATGCTAAAGAAAAGTACCTACACCTTAAGAATCGATCAGTCGCGTTCCAAAGCGTCGAAAAATTTTCTGTTTTCATCATTTACAGGGGTTCACAGAATATCGTTTCCAAAATGTGCTGGTAAGAGTTCCGTTTTCAAAATCTACCGTTTTCAAAATCTGCCGGCAAAAAATATGCCGTTTTCGTGTGAACGGGAGGCCTATCCGTTGAATTTTTCACCGTTTTCAAAATGTGCCGGCATCGTGTCAACGCAGTCGGAGACTGCGCTGCGTTCACACGATGCTGGCACATTTTGACAACGATGAAAAATTTGACGGTAGCAAAATTTGAACTAGTGTTCACACGAGACCGGCACAATTTGAAAACGATGGACAATGCCACGATAAGAACCTCGGTGCAGCTCTCCAAGAACTTGATGCCAAAGAAAGTGCTTACACCTTTAGAACAGGCTAGCTTCATTTTGAAAGCATTGAAAAAATGGTCCGTTTTCATCATTTTCGAGTGTTCACACGATGCCGTTTTCAAATGTGTCGGTTAGAATTTCGTTCCCAAAACCTACTGTTTTCACAGTTTGCCGGCAAAGAATATGACGTTTTCGTGTGAACGGGAGGCCTATCTGTCACATTTTTTCACCGTTTTCAAAATGTTCTGGCATCATGTGAACACAATCTGAGACCTCGTTTGAATTAATTTTGCGAGTGGTTGCTGATTTATGGCATAAGAAAGTCAAAGAAAGTGGTTGCTTCAAAGTAGTGGTTCTTTTGTCCTCCAGCAATATCAACGTTGATTAAATATTACAAAGAAGGGCTTTCAAAAATTTTTTGGGTAACAGGGTTGAAACTCTTGGCATCAGAATTTATCAACCTTACAGTTTTGTGACACTCCTAAACTCCTGAGGTATTTTTCTCAAGCTTTTGATATGCATTTGACCAAGAATTCCGAAAGAAGCACAAATAGAATTACACCACAAAAAGGTACCCCTTGGGACAAATGCCCCAAGTGACGACCAATCAATTTCAACAGAATTTATCCTCATTCTCAACAGATTTCAAAACGCGCACTTGCACCTTGGTATTATCTTGTTGTATTACTCTTTTGGCAAAGCTTCGTACTACGCCCAAGGAAATTCAAATGCCATCTCATGCGTCGACGTTGCTGCTGGGTTAATTGGTATGAAATACTACATTCCAGTCATTGCAGGTTCCTTGACTATGATTGCTACATTTGGTGCTCAGATATTTTGGTTTATAAGCCTCGATGAATTGTCTAAGAGAAGCAAGTAAGTGTTGAGCAAGCTCGTTTTTAGTTGTCGAGAGGCTCGAGAAAGTTTCCCTCGTTTGAGAAAACTACAAAAATTTTCTTCCGAATCCTATCTTAAGATTTTTTTGGTAAGTAGGTCAACGGACAAATTGTTTTCCGATGTAAAGCATATCTTTTTATTTTGTACAGAAGCTAGCAAATAAGGCTCGTTTTAGGACCGGCTTGGCGTTGAAGCATATTACAAAGAAGCAGAAACAGATGGTTACCAGATTAATTCTGTTAGGCATGTGTGACTATTATACTTCTTGGTTGCAGATATCAGGAAGAAGCACACAATTTTGATGAACAATATGGAAAAGTTTTAAATTCAGGCTCGTACAGTTACTTGCAGAGCATGGCACGAGAAACGAACCTTGAAAATTTCGTGTCACGAATCTATTTGTAGTTTTGATGTTGAAATTAGATACTGAGTTGATGCCTGCCGGGTGAGCCATAAAAAAGTTCCCACTTTTGAAAATTCATTGCACCAAGAGTACTCGACAGATCTGAATTCCTTAAATTCTAGTCAAAAGCCAAAAGATCGAAGTATTTTTGTGATTTTTCTCACCTTTTTACAAGCACTAGAAATATAGATAAATTCAACCTTGCAAAAATTTCATGGTTGCAGAACGACTGAAAAATGGTCTAAAACGGCCATCAAATCATGATGGACTCCTCACGCAGAACAATAAAGATCTTGCCATTTCTCATGGGTGAGAGATATCCACTGTACATTTATTGCTATGAGACTGAAATCGTTTTGTATTTGTTTTGAAATTGATGTGTGACAAGTCTTGGGAGAGGTGAAACGCCAATTGCGTACTGTGCTGTGTAAAGAGAGTCCTTACGAGTTGATCAATGTTTCAGGCCCTTTTTCAGTCATTTTCCAACCATGAAGCCCTTACAAAGTTGAACTTACAGATACTTCTAGTGCTGGTATGACAGCGAGAAAAATAAAAAAATTATTCAATCTTTCGGCTTTTAATTGAAATTTGAATCATTCAAGTCTCTGAAGTACTCTTGGTGCTATGAATTCTCAAAAGTGGGAACATGACATTTTTCTGGCTCACCCGGTATGCTCAATTTAAGAACCGGTAAGACAAAATTATGCCCAAAAATTTGGGTAAGTTTTTCGGCCATATCTCCAGCTACAACTCTTTTAAGACACTCTCTCTACTGAGCGTATTCAAATCTCACTCTTTCAAATCAACAGCATATCCAGAATGGCTGCGTGTTGGAAGATCTCAGTGGTCTACACTACCATCCTCGCGGCAGAAAGTTTAAGCTTTGCATTTATTGTTTATATGAACAGATATCATTTATTTATTTGGAGTGTATTTGCACCAAAATTTCTCTTTTTAGTGACTTCTAACGCATTATTTGTTGTCATAGTTGTCGTTTATAAATCATTTGAGTTTTTAATGGAACTTGATGAACAGTAGCAACATTTTCAAACGATGTCTCCTGTATTTTGGTTTTAACGAAGTCTCCGAACAGGTATTTCGTCAAAGTTCCATAATGAACCATGGGTGGTTAGACTACGCAGTTGTGCTTCATTGCCCCTTTGTTCTTTTGCAGAGGATGAAATTACTTGCTGCTACGGAGAAGTTAGCGTAATAGACGCATTGAACCGCATTGAACTATGTTAAGAAACTCCGATTCCTTCTCCGCAGGAACATATAAATTTTCCCCTGCTGCAGTTTTTGCAGTACCCTGGGTACCAGAGCCTCAAAAATACCCAGGGTATTTTACAGGAGCACATTCACTGAAACATAGCTGCGAAGTTTCCTCCGCAGCAGCTCATACACTGAAACATAAATTCGGTCTTTAACTACCCATGAATGAACACAGAACTCTGCAATCAGCAAAACTGACCTGGGTTGCAACTACACATACGTAGATTTTTACAAATGTATTCTTATGAGAAACTGCTGACAATAAACGCAATTGTCAGATCACCTAAAACTTAAGAAACTCTAGCACTGGGAACGACTTATAAAATTATTTCTTTAGATAAAACAAAGTCCGTAGCAAGTTTATTTGCTCTTTTTGCCACTGTGATATTACTTGGAAGGTACTTACATAAGTTTATAAACTTTGTTTTGAAATGTTCACGAGGGCAAAATTAGTGGCAAACATGAAGATTGTCAGTAAGAAACTTGCAAGAAACTTTTTCTAGAATGTTCGAGTAGAAGAAGGCAAGAATTTGACCGATCACACACTGACATCCCACTGACATTTTCTTGAAATTATTATCAAGGGGCCGGGCTTTGTATGCGTAAAATTTGCAAGGAGCTATTAATTTCCTCTTTTCACAGAAAGATGATATTGGAAATTGAGAAAGTAAATTTTGTTATTATTCGCAACCATGTTTGCCTCTTGCCTCTTGAAGGACAGCAAAGTGTGTCCCCAAGAGAATTCACATCGGTCGTTCCTGCACGTGCGCAATGGAATTATGCGTGGGCGCGTGCTGGTGCTACTTCATATAAATCATTTCATCTTCTTTCCCGCCAAAGTTGCACAAGCAACTGTAAGTGTGGTCTTGTGTCGTAACCAAATCAACGTGCCTTTCCAAAATCCAAATAAAGCAAATATGACTGCCGAAGAAGCCAGCTGTTCGTCGAAACAAGATGATGGGGACTTGTAAGTTGTTTTACACGACAAAGCTCCTCATTTTTGGAAGAATTTGCATGAAGTTTTTGTTGCCTACTTTCCCACTGTCAGTGGCGCGCTTAACATGGGCTCCTGAAATTCTAGGCCATATTGATAATAGACAACCGAAGAAAGTTTTAATCCGTTTGGCAAGCCTGCGTGACCAATTAGAATTTTATTTTTGAAATTATGCCGCAGAGCTTTTCTGTTACCTGGTACAACATTGTGCAAATGTGGTATGTATGTATGTATATTGTGCCATAATAAAATTAAATTTACAATATAAATTAATAAAAGGAAAGTGATCTAAATACAGGCAAAGTTCTATATAAGTTCTAAAAGGGATATGATATTTACAGGCAGAGAGTTAAAAATGACGTTTAAAAACATCCCAGGTTAAAAATGGCAGGGATAGCATTAAAAAGGTCAATAAGACCTTGTTTCCATAATGGTCCCTCCGGAGGTGTTATAAAAATAAAAAGAGATTTGTTCCGGAAAAAAGGATCTCTTAAAAAAAAAAATTATTATTTCATTTTCATAGGCGGATTTTGCGTTTTCAATAGTATATGTAGGGGCTATCATCTTGACTTTGGAGATCATTGAAGAATTTATCTTTGATCTTATGTTTGAAACTGTCAATGTTCTTTGCAGATTTAAGTTCTGATGGTAGATTGTTCCACAATTTGGGTCCGAGATATGAGAGACAATTTTGCCCTATGTTACTCTTTCGGAAAGGTTGATTCAATTTGTTTTTAGATCTACGAGTTATGCGACTCTGGCCAACCGGTAAGAAAATCTCAGACATGTAGGATGGGGCTGAATTATCAAAAAATTTGAAAACCTTTGCAGTTGTACATTGTTCAAATCTTTCTTTTGTGGGGAGCCAATTTATATTTTTGAATTCTTTGATTCCTATATGTGCTCTGTTATTCAGATTCAAACAAAACCTGATACATTTATTTTGAGTAGTTTGAATTCTTTTGGTTAATCTTTTATTTAATAATGGAAACCAAGCACTGCTTGCATAGTCAAAATGGGGCTGAATTAGAGTGTTTGCTAGCAATTTGCGAAGGGAGAAATCTAGAAAATGTTGCTTTCTGTAAAGAAATCTGAGCCTGCCGTTGATTTTACCGAGGACTCTGGTGGAACCTGGTACCAAAGGTAGGGGTACCGGTACCATGCTTATTTGAGTCGGTACCAATAACCCAATAAGAATTTCATCCTTGGATGATTTTGGAATTCCTAGAACAAATTTTTAGCTTTAAACAGTGCAGACAGTGACACAGATGCCACGGTGACATGCTCACAGCTCAGGAGTGGTTTAGTCTTGCCCATTGGTCTCATGAGGAACTGACGTAGACCTCCCTCCAGAATTCGTCATATTCATGATAGCTCCTTCCCAAAAATTGGTGGTACCAATACCTTCAATTTGGGTGGAACCCGGTACCTTATGAGTTGGTACCGGTACCAAAGACTCCCCGTGTCACCCCCCTCTGAGAGGAGATCGCATGAAAATGGGTTCAGGAAAGAAAATAAAATATGAATTATCACAATCTTCACAATATTACAGAAATATATCTTTAATCAATGTAAATAATCTTTGTTCTTAGCATCATTGTTGCTGAAGGCTGCTGACCCCCCCCCCCACCCATCAATGTCGAAATGATGCTTAAGCAAGGACAAAATCAATATATGACTGACCCCTAAGACTGGATAAAGAATGTATAAATGAATGCCATATCCATTTTTGTCAGTAGCCAAAAGGAAGTGGACACATTGATTTCTGAAGGAAAGAAACTCTCAGCCAACAAAGATCCTCAAGGTGCCAGTGAAAAATTTGCTGAAGCCTGTTGTAAACTGTAAGTTGTTTGGTAAAATTTATTCCCCTACACATTTTTTTATAAGAAACTGGTTTATAAGAAACTAGTACTAAGATTGCCAAAATTTTAAGAAACTCTAGTACTATGTCTGAAAAGTACTAAGAAACTTTTCAAAGTTAAAAGGATGAATTTTATAGCAAATAGATCATTGAACCTTTATTATTGGACAATATTATCTAACCGTTTGTGTTTTCAACATAACAGAACACTGCTTATTCCTACTGTATATGATGTTTTAAATATCAAGAAACATATCTGCAGCAGTGTTAGCGACCACATTGACAATTCATGCATTCTAAAAATAAGAAACCAATTAAGAAACTTTTAGTACTAAAATGGAAAAATTTCATGTTAAATTAAGAAACTTTTAGTACCATGGCCTGATCCAAGTTTCTTATAAGAAAAACATGTATTCTTCCTGTACCTTATGGTGTGAATTTGATTTTCTGCACTTTCTACACTGTATGAGAGGTGTGACAATCCAGTTTTAAATCCAACTAGATTTAGATCACACAGATACTTTAGAGTAGATCAGATCATAGTTGGTGCAGATTTGTTTGATATGGATCAGGTTGGATAGGTTCAAAAGTTTTACTACTAGAAAACCCTGAAAATCAAGTTGTTGTCCTGAGATGTTTAAACAATACTGTAAGATCATCATATTGTGTTCTATACTTTAATGTCAGTGATATCACATGTTTATCTTCTTACTTGTTGCTGTTCTACTCCGTAACATTTCATCATCCCTTCTTGATGTAATTTTTACATGATTCTGTAAAAATACTACGTGACCCAAAAAAACAACTTCACAAGCTAGATCGCACAATATTTTCTTGAAAGCAAATGTTATGAATTTGGAAATTCATTCGTTTCTTGGACCATTCCCTTGGCTTCCTGTCCATTTTTCGGAAAGTGTGAAAAACGCTGAATTCCAAATTTGCTTTGGAGCATGAAATGAAGAGCAGATGTCGAACATTTTGCAAACAAAAGTTTTCCCAGACGACTTCTAATCCATCGCTATGTTGAGTTTTCGCAAAATGTCAACTGGAAAATGATGGCGATTATTTCACTCAAAATGAGGAATTCAGGATTAGAAATTTTCATTGAATCTGGTTTTTCTGATTGAAATTGTTGCTTAAAATGACCCTGCAGCATCTTAAAAGATAGCTTTTGAAATCAAGGAGCTAGTTATGATCTAGCTAATGAAGTTTTTTTGGGTCACCTGGTGTATACCATTCATGGTTTAATGTAAAACACCTTTTAGGGCTATGTCTTATCAAACATTCCATTTTTTAGAGCTGAGAAATTTGGACAGACAGCTGACGAGTGTGGTGATGTTTATCTCTTATATGGCAGGTCACTTTTGGATATTGCAAGGTATGTGTTCTTGTTTGTGCAATTCTGTGTTTTAATGTCAATGCTAACTGGAATACAAATTCTAATGTTTGTTATATAAACAAGTGGCATTACAAATGGAGTGATAAAGAAATGCCAGGAGTATTGTACTATATGGAAAGGATTAATGATCCACACAAGATTACCATATGATGAAGTTATAAAAGATGGAAAGGGAATTTCAAGCTTTATTTTAGTTCCAGTCGCTATCTTCATTATTCCACTAGGCTGGATGATATGCGGGGTCCTTATGAATTTTTCTGATTTTGATCAAGTATTTCTTCATAGGATTGTCTTGTTTCCTTCAATTTCATACAATCTTCTCATGTAATATTAAACCAATTTAGTATCAAGACAACGTGCAAAATTCTCATGATCTTTATACTGTATCTGTCATGCATAAACATTATATATTTATCTTAACCACTAACAAACCTGTGCATAATAGCTATATATATATATTTGGCTAATGTACATCAATAGTATGATACAGTAGATGCAGGGCCGTCGCTAGAGGTGTCAAGCTAGGGGGGTGCTAGCTCTCAGTTTGCCGACTGGTGGGCATGGCTTTGGAACGTTGCTTTTTTGTCACACACACATACTCCTTGTTGAGGGGCTCAAGTTCCTCTCTATTAGTGGCGTAGCCCGGTTTCTGCCTTTAGAGGGGGTAAATTGCGAATGAGGGGGATGGAAATGGGGGTCCGGGGGCTTGCCCCCGGAAAATTTTCTGGAGTCCACATCCTTTAGAATGCTGTAGACGCTATTTTTTAGCCCAAGCCGCCCAAGAACCATTATTATTATTATCATTATTATCGATTTATTTAAAGTAGGCGTATAAACATAGTTACAGAAATAAAAGCTAATTCAAGCCTAAACCATTTCAGAACCTAAGGATAGAAAGGCCAAGTTCAATGAACTCGTCGCTAATATCTAGCGATTTGCACGTGCCCAAACTCTTAGGAAGAACAAGAATGTGCCCAAAGGAAACAAGAAGACGAACTTGAAATTTGGCTTGTTTTAAAACTCTGATCAAAGTCTAGAAAGAACAACGATGCTTAGGCAAGGGAAGGGTGGCTTTTAATTTCACTCTTCCCTTCAATGAGCATTTTAATGAATACGTGGAATACGAAGAGAATGCGAGCGAAGCAAGCTGAAAATTTTTAGAAGAGCATAAGCACACAAAGAGTTCCCCCGTACTCAATAGTTTCACTACATTGTTGAAATATGACGTTATCGTAAAAAAGGATACAATGTTGATGAAAGTTTAGGAAGGTTTAAGTAAGATGCATAAATTTTTGGAGAAATCTTTAAAGAAGACCTGTGGCATCATGTTACCAAGTACACATAGAAATCTTGACAGAAGTGCGAGCGAAGCGAGCAAAAACTTTTTTGAAAATGATCAATTTAATCTATATTATATAGACTATATAATGTGCTAAATAGAGGAATACACATAAAAAGTTGAAGAGATGCCTAAGTCAGATTCATTGGATCATATGATTCATTGGATTTAATAAAGCTGCGTGCCTGCACATCATAGCAATCTAGGCAGGCGGTACTACAATAATACACTGACGCATGTATCGAAATGCGAGCGTAGCGAGCGGAAAAATTTTTATACTTTTGTTGCCTTAAATCGTGCCAAGATGTCTCTAAGTAAGTAGGATTTGTAAATTGCAGTTCAAACGACTTGCCGACTGGTTTGTGCTAAATTCGAGGCTAAATTAACGTGCAGATTTCAGGAATTTTCTCAATTTGCCGACTGAGTGTAACTTTCTCTTGATTTGCCGACTGAGATATGGCCAGGGGGGGTGCCGCACCCCCTGCACCCCCAATGTAGCTACGGCCCTGAGTAGATGGATGATAGAATTTTGTCATTGGAAACCTGTCAGACTGTTTCATCATTTATTTTCTGCAGATCTGAGTCAGATGTTCTTGGAAGTTCCATTCCTAAAGGTAACACATTCCTAACACATTTATTCATGCTTGCAGCTGAATATTTATGTATGAATATCTTTGTTAGAGACCATCTGAATTGATCAGTTGAACTGTGGCACTCAGAGAGCCACAAGTTGTGGAAAAATAATTGATAAAGCCCTTGAAGTACCAGTGCATGGACAGCAATTTACCAATTTGATGCCATAAATTTGAAAATTCTAAATGAAATTGGATATCCAGGAAAGTTGGATCATTTTAGCCAATGTTTTGGCAGTTTCTCCTGAACAGCCAATTTAACTTGCTGAATAAATGATTTCCAAATTGCAATATGTGAATACTAAAATTGCAGATAAAAGCAACTTTTGGCACAATTTGGCTAAAAACAACTGATCAGTTTGGATGAGCTCCCTTGGCATAAGTTCCAAATATTTTAAGATGTTGTAAATATTGTATAATAACTATTATATTTTGTGTTAGATTGGTTGGCTCATGTTATTGTCCTTTAACATTAGTGTTTTCATGCCGTATTACACTACTTTCCTCTGATTCTAAGTGTATATATATTTTGTCCTTTGTAAATCATTTGTGCTAGGTTTAGTTTTGTGAATTGTGCTTGCAATATTTTCTAATGCCAGCAGCTTTAGTTGCTGATAACAAAATGCTTCTTATATATATCATTTCATATTTTAATGATCAGGGCCAGATTCAATGAGCAAGGATCAAGTGGAAGGTGAACACCAAGCTGATGGTGCAGGTCCTAGTGGAGTTCAGGAAAAGATGGATGAAGACAAAACAGATGTTGTTGCTGAAGAAGCAGAGAACAAGAATGGTGAAACTGCTCAGCAGGAACAGCAATCAAAAGAGGAAAAGGACACTACTTGTTCTGAAAATGAAGATACTCCTGAAAATGGGGAGAACAACAGAGACAAGGAAAATGAGGAGAAAGAGAATGGTCATGATGAAAGTGTTGACAACAAAGAAAGTGATAAAGAAACTGCTGAAAATGAAAATGAGGAGAGCAAGGATGATGATAAAGAAAATGGGGAAAATGAAGATGAGGACATTCAAAATGACACTGCCGAAGATGATGAAGCTGAAGGGGAGGATGATGATGGTGAAGATGATGCACAGGTAACAGACTTGTAGCTATTCTTGAATAGAACTTGCATCAAACTGTATTTGGATGCATTTGAAAAGTTATTGAATGTGCACTATCCAGGTTGTTTCAGAAAAATGGTTAAAACCCACTTTCATTTGAGAGTCTCCAGAAAGTGATGATATTTGCATCAATTTAATGCATTGTCTGAAAGTACAATCTATCTTCTTTCTAATGGTATCCAGGTTGGGTGGATTAATTGAAGTTTTTGGTTTTATATATATACTTAATTTACATTTTTGTATGTATGGCCTATGTTAGATACTGGACAGCAATACAACATTTGCATAGGTGAGCATCTGTCTTTGTGAGAGCTTATTTTATTGATATCAATAAGTATATACATCTCATGGGAATAAATTTGTCTTTTTCGTTTGTTAAAGCATCACCTCATTTGCCTCTATGCTTAAAATACTTCACAATTTTGTTTTGTGATTTTTTCTGTAAAACACAATTGTTTTTTGATGTCCTCTTCCATAATCTAGTCCCATGATAATAGTTTTTGCAACTTCCCCAAAGCTAGAAAGACCCCTTTTAACTATATTTAGATATATCACTTTTTGTGAATTTTTGAATTTGCACAAAAGTGTTTGTCATGTAAGTCAGTTGAAAACCTTTTTAAGATTTAAAAGATGTTGTTTGATCCAGACATTTTGCAGAATAGCTAGATGATCCATTGATGGTGACAATTTTGCCTTTGGAGAATCATCCTTTAAAGAGAATTCTCTTGAAGGAAATCATGTTTTGTATCCATCACAAATCTTATTACCAATATGCCATCTAAAAAAGTTTTAAATCAATTTATTATGAATAGGATCAATTTTTATTTGCAGGAAGAAGTCCCTACAATGCAAAGAGCTTGGGAGATGCTTGAATTAGCAAGAATTGTCTTTGCAAGGTATGTGGTGCACAATTTTAACTTACATTTACAACCTAGTGTAAGCAGGACTGCACTGTAAGGAAAGAATAAATTGAATTGACTTTGCAACTATCATTTGTGGTGCTACAATACATGATAAAAAAGTAAACCTTCTGTCTAAAGTTCAATGACTTCTCTACATCTCCACTACAATAAAATTTATGTGAATTCTTATCCTTCAAGCTTTCAGTGGCTGCGGATATTGAAAATTAGAAGGCCGTATCTTATCCTTGTTACTTTTCACGTATGACAGTTTGTTTTAATTAAGTTAACAGAAACATTTGTTACTTTCCGAAGGCTTTTGATGTGCGAACTCTTCTTTCTTCTTAAAGGCATGAAACGAAAGAGAAGAAATTAAAGCAAGCAGAAGCAAACCTAGCCTTAGGAGAAATAGGAATGGAATTAGGTGAGCATTCAAGATTGAGTATCATAAGAGTAAATCAGTTAGTAGCTATCAATATAACTCTTTTTTTCTATCATCATCAAAAACATTCTATCAGTATCAAAACAGAAAGGGTCTTCAATAAGGTCTTCAATCGACCCAAGAAATCACAGGTCAATATTGATATGCTCTGTCTTGATTTTATTTTGCCTTTATTTTCTTTCATTTTACTCGTTTTACTGCTGCCAAAATGATGGGTGAGTGACAGAGCAGAAACTGCGCCCGTATGCGCTAAAACTTGTAACTTTGAGCCCCCTTAGCTCCCTGCAACAGATCCCAAAATTAAGCAACAATTGATGTTTTCTTCCTAGGACCTAAAACTCTTGATTTATCATTTCAAAATGCTTATCTGTCCAAACACTTCCTTAACTCAGATTGGTTGATGACGTCATTTTACGCAGTTTCTGCTCTGTTTGGGTGAATCCCACTCAGCTTCCTGCCATTGGGACACTTATCTTCGACAGTTCACTGTGAAGGACATTCAGTATTATGTTGAAAGAGGTCAACAGGCAAACCAACTTGAAGTTTCAACCTCTTCTGTCAGATATTAATATAAACGTTTTGGCTGATGGAAACAAGATTCACCAGAAAAGGCTCATGAAGGACTTCAAATCGACATCGACAATGCAGCAGTCATTTGCTCCTTGAGGAGAGAGCGAGACAAACATTTTCAGGATGTTTGCATGCATCACTTGCTTTGTTTCTGATGATTCACTACCATACACAATTGATTCAACCGTTCGGTTCTTTTATTGATCACGTTTTTTGTCTTTCTTAGAACATTACCCAGAGGCAGTTGGTGATTTTATGGAATGCCTCCGTATTCAAGAGCAATTTCTAGAGCCAAGCGATAGGCTTCTTGCAGAAACGTATCCTTTCACCTCCTGCATTAAAGCTGGCAGGCAACTTTATCATGCTTTTTGATTTTGTTAATTTGGCAACAAGAATTTTTAGTCTAGACTCTGGTCTAAGCTTTGCAATATGGAAAATTGAGTTGTAATCACGTATTCATTAGTTTAAATTTGGACTAGTTCCGAATTGTCTTCTCTTAATACTTTCCCGAGAAAGTCCAAACATTTGTCTCTCTCAAAAAGGTAGGTAGGTAGGTATTTATATTTAACGTGGCTAGCCTGCGAAAGTCTGAGAGACTTATTTCCAGCAGACTATAAGGCTATAAGGAGTGGGGGATGAAGAATAACCATACCTTGCGTTTCATAGGGAGTCAAAACGATCAAGATTTCAATCAAATTCAACAAGCCGAATCTCATTGCTTTGCTCTGAAACAATGGTAATAATCAAAACAATACAATCATGATTGTTTTGATTGCCAAAGGAACACAACCTTAATTGTTGTAGATTTTTGAATTTTATTGTTTATTGTTCCTTAGCGATAGACAGATACTACAGTTTAGGATTGTCTTATTCGTTCGAAAGGCATTATGGGAAGT
This sequence comes from Aurelia sp. 3 sensu Dawson et al. (2005), assembly GCA_964020215.1. NCBI lineage: Eukaryota > Metazoa > Cnidaria > Scyphozoa > Semaeostomeae > Ulmaridae > Aurelia > Aurelia sp. 3 sensu Dawson et al. (2005). The sequence continues at coordinate 8,190,031 of OZ026586.1, forward strand.
CAATAGAATATTTCGGGAAGGCAATTAAGGTAATCGAATTACGAATCAAGAATCTAAAGGATGATACAACTATGGACGAGTCAACAAAAACAGCGGAGCTGAATGATTTACAGGAATTATTACCCGACTTACAAGCGAAGGTGAGTGATACCCATTCAAACGGACACTGTCAAACCAGCTTAATCTCGTGCAGTTTAAATTTCATTTCTACAAAAACTGATTTGCGAGTCGCTTAATAAGCCAGCACCAGACTACATGCAAGATCTATTTGTCTGAAATTCGCTGGACTTGCCCAAGTCGTCATATAAGAAACGAAAGTGACGACTTGTCGCGAACAGTTCCTCATTAATTATTCATAAGATCTACGTGACCTGACTTAGCCCAATGTTTGTAATGGGATCTGACCGCAAGGAACTTGAAAACAAGGGGGTTAGTTGTATCTGTCTACACAGGTGCGCTGTTTTGGAAATGGTGGCGCCAATATGTTCGTTTTGACATACAGCCATTTGTGTTTCAAAGTTGGTTTGCCCCCGTCAGATTCCTTCAGGGAAAAGTAGAATCTTGTCTGCCATTGGTCAAGCATTACGATCAAAGGTGCCGTCTGCCGTACCAAAAACCGTCCGGCCATCCAGCTGTGTTATCCAGCTGTGAACTGCTCGCGACAAGTCGTCAATTCCTTTCTTCCAGGACGACTTGGGCAAGTCCAGAAATTCGCAGACCTGTTCTCGTTTTTCAATTCAATTCAATTTTATTCATAAAATACAAGTTACTACAAAATGAAAACTTGTTCAAATGCTTGTATTCTACGCGACCCAAGAAAAGCAAAGTTTATTAGCTTGGGCCGCTAAAGTAAAGTTTTAAGATGCAATTTATGCTATACAACTATAATCAATAAACTATAAGATTAATAAGGAACAGCTACATGGAATACATATAGATCAACTGTAAAACTACTGTAACACTACGAAAATCAGCAGTAAAACTCGTTTTCCTTAATTTTGCACAATACACGTTGTGACCTGAGAGTTCTCCGAAAATTAGTTGTGGACGGAAATACTTCATTTATAGAGAGGCAAAAGTGTTTGGATACTGAATTGAAACAAATACCAACTCTTTTGAGCTTCGGTCGCAAGCTCAAAATGGAGCTGCTAAAACACCCCAAGAATATAAGTTTTTCCGTCATTTATCTTGATAGTACCGAACTTTGGTATCAAAGAGACATTTTAATTTTTATGTATACTTAATAAAATCAGTTGCACTTCTTCTTTTAGCAGAACCTGCTAAAGCTTTGATTTGATCCCGAGTGTTGTATCCAATACCGTACTTATGTTTTTGTTTGTTTGCCATATATTTTTAAACACTCACACTTACTTTATTCTAATCGTCGAAGCTTTCGCCTCACTTCTGAGGCCTCATCAGCAACTAAACATCAGTTGTATTCGAACTTAGTTTTAGTTTTAGTTTTAGTTTTAGTATTCGAACTTAGTTATTGTGAAAGAACGAAAACTAAGTTCGAATACAACTGATGTTTAGTTGCTGATGAGGCCTCAGAAGTGAGGCGAAAGCTTCGACGATTAGAATAAAGTAAGTGTGAGTGTTTAAAAATATAGGGTTAATAAAATCAGTTTTTGTAATTGGGCTCTTTTTTGGGCATGGCTCATTGTGAAACAGTAACGTGTTTCTGACTGCTTGCCATGTTTAAATAAATATAAATGAAATTATCCAAGTGGTGGAATTTAGGCGGTTTTATCGGACATTTTTCCAGAATTTGTAGTTCCTGGAGAGATTTCACTGTGCTGTGCGGAAAGTTAACGGATCAATTCGGACGCTTCCCATGGCATATGTTACTGAATTGTGAAGGAAAACTTTTATTACTTCTGCTGTTAAGCTGCTGTCTTCTATGTGGTTATTACTACTGGATGAATTAGAAAAGCTACTGCTCCCGAATATTTTTTTATATTCATCTAAAATTTTACAATACATGTTGCATCTACATCCTACTATATGAAATTACTGTACAAATTATACAAACACTGCAGGGACAGGGCCACAAGGAGCAAAGGACAATGACTATCCTGTGGCCATAATATATAATATATATATAAAAGCAATCTATATATGTATATATAATATGATATATATGATATACCTAAGCAATATATATAAGCTCCCGAATATATAAGCAATAATAGTTTGCAACATCTGTTTTAATAGCTAACATGTTCAATTATTCTTAGAATTTCCTGGCTGATATTGGTCAATCTCTCTGTTCAGATTTACAAGAGATTTTGCGAAAGAAATCCCTTCGCGAAACCTTAAAGAACGTGCTAAAATCAAGAGCAAATGTCCCTGATATGTTTGCCTTACAGCCATGACTTGAGCACGCTTTAGCATGTGATATCCTCTTGGGGAAACGAAAAGTCTTCGCTCCAGTACGAATGACTTGTTCTAGGGGATTCCATTCTCCCAAGAGAACGAAATACATGAATGTATATAAGTGTCGTTATTCCTGGGAGGGAAACAAAGAGAAATATTGCTCCTCGTATTCATTCGTGTTTGCAGGTTTTGAATCGGGTCTCTAGCAGAAAATCTATCATATCGATTGGAAGGGTTGGTCGATGAAAGCCAGGAAAATTACTGAACCTAATGGGACATATCGGGAATAATGCAAGACAATTTCGATATGATTGCTTCGCTATTCTGGGGGCGGGGCAGCATTTTTTCAAACGCCTGGCTTTATTCACTTATCCAGTAGCATCCAAAGACTTCTTTCGTTTTAATTTACAATTAATGGAATAATTCTTTGTCCTTAAAAGGTTGAAGATTCAGAATATATGAAGAAATCTACGGAGGAAATTATCAAGTCAGCTTCAACGATTGCAAGAGAAAATCTCGGAGAAGGAACGGTAAGTAAACATGATTATTACATGGCATTCGAAAATATGTATGCTAGACAAGCATTGTGAGTTGTAGAATGCAGTAAAGCCCTGCACACCAGAAGATATTTTTCTACAAACCAGACTCACTGTGTTCTTATGAACACGGTGGTCTTCCCGCATTCAGGGTGAAGGTTCTTAGTCTGAAGAGCCTTGTGAATGTTATGAGCACAAAGCTGTACATTGTGCATTTGATAAACATAGGGGTGTATGATGGCATTTTGAATGTCGGAAGAAACCGTAACATGTTGTAGGCAAAAGCAGCTATATTACACAAGTAATTTTGCTTTCAACTTATATTCTTAAGGATATTTGGACTTCAACAGAGTTTCTAGGAACTGAACGTGATCAGAAAATATTTAGATTCCAGACTCACAAACTTAATTTTTCAGTGTGACTGAAAATTATTTCCTTTGGGGTTGTTAAGGTTTATTGTTCTTGATTAGTGCATCATCTTATAAGAACATGGAAAGAAATTAGTCTGCTTTTGGTTCTTTTCCAGGGTGCCTTTTTCCGAAAATCAGTGTGAAGGTTCCTATTTTCTTATGTTTTTGTTTGCGGGCTTTACTGTAAATTATTACCTGGCTGAAGTTTCAAAAACGAGGCAATACAGAATCCCGCCACTCCTATTGGCTACTGGCACATTTCCCACGGGTTTCCCGTAGCCTTGTCTGTATGATACGATGCAGGGACGCGTTTTCGTCGCAACAGCAACTGCTTAAGCCTGTGAGATTTATAGTAAACTCAAGCGACATGACTGTAACAAAATTTGTTTGATTAAATGATGCGAGTCAAGATTGGAAGTTGTCAGGTAATAAAACTCATACTAACCGGTTTTGTCGTTGTACAGGAAAATATAAAGCCCTCGGTCTTAATGCACAGACCTCGCAAGCTTGGTCTCTACCTTTAAGACCTCCGGCTTTTTACTTTCCTGTACAACACAAAACCAGTTAGTATGCGCATAAAAATGACTTTATATTGGGTGACACAGAAAAAAGTGACCCAAGAAAATCTGTTGTAGAGTGAAAAGTAAGTTGCCGACTGCAATGCTTCAAGCGTTGTTCAGTTTCTAGAAGACTAATATACATTATGAGTATTGTTTGCAGTTCTTTCGGCATGGTAAACTCTCCAAACTAAGGATTTGGTGGAAAATGGCTTGCTCGATTTTCTCAAGAAGTCGGCAAAAACGGGATCGATTGAAAACTATTTCAGTTCCTGAAAACAATGAAGGAGCATGTTTAATTTCGCCCTGAAGGTAGAGAACTCATTTTGAAAGTGTCCATAGAAAGTTTGACAGTTGCTAGGTACCTAAGATATTCCAAGTTTGAAATGAAACACGCTCCTCATTGTTTTCAAGATCTGAAATGGCTTTAAATCGATCCCCTGTTTTTGACCACTTTTTGAAGAAATCAAGCAAGCCCTTTTTCAAGATATCCTTCGTTCAGGAAATTTACAGTGCCGAAAAAATCGCAAAAAATACTCATAACATAGGTTTGTCTTTTGCGGAAAGGTCATTCACTTTTCGTTCTATAACAGATTTCCTTGGGCCACTATTTTCTGGGTAACCCGGTACAACTCTTCGCAAATTTCCTAGAAAAGCCTGTATATATTTTCTGCAAATTTACTCTAATCAAGATGGCGTTGTGTTTTCTTTCCTGTTGTAACGTCATGCTGTTTATTTGAGCATCACTTGAACCATATCGCTTGTTCTTTTTATTAGACGTCAACTGGCTTCGATGAGCCATCTGTTGAAACTAATGGTGATACCACAACAACAACACAGGTTAAGGTGTGTATTTAACTTTTATACTTTGGCTGTATCAGCTGCCCAGTGGACTTGAACTGTTTTGCTCGAGTTTTTTTGTGATGCGTTAAGAATGGTGTCGGGAAATTCTTACCATGGTCCTCTGCGTCTGATGGATTTTGGTTGATTTGATTGGTCTATTTATCATGACACGCAAAGGATTATTGTAAAAAGATCTTTACGCTATCGTTAGCGCACTCATCTGTTCAAATACTGAAAGAAAAGTTAACAGACATCTGGAAATGATGAATAACTTGACCAGTATAAAAATCGCCTGGGACAACATGGTATCTGTCCATATCTATGTTTTATGAACAAAGACTTCTGGATGGGGTACTAAAAATTTTGCTGAAAGATGATGGGGTACGAAAACTTCTTCTATGTTCAAGATGGAGTATGGAATTTCCTCTAATTGTGCAAAATTATCCACTGCCCAGGTACTCAGGATTAAAATGACTGATCCCTAACCATCCCTACACATACTTGCAGAATCTGTCCTCTTTCAGATTTGCACAACAACATGATGTATTCATGTTCATCACTTTATTTTTCAGGTGGCAAACATCAGTCATTTGGTGCGAAAGAAAGTAAGCGACTAAAAAAGTAATTCATGTATCTCATTATATGTACATATCTTATAAGTTAAACAAAAGTTAAAACATTTGTCGAGCTGCGGAATGAAGAGTACCAGGTCAATATTAAAAATCAAAACATTTGTCTATCGGTCAAACTAACGTAGATGTGAGGATTTTGTCTGGTGAAATCACTCATCTTTTAGACCCAAGAATAAGGAAAATGCTATTAAGGGCTTTGTATGAGAACAAATATTCCACATTTGATTCTGGCCCATGATTTACTTGCCATTAGAATATAAATTCAATACAATTGTCTCTTTCCAAAATAGAATTTAGATGATAGAATTTAGACATTGAATTTTCAACCGATTTGCAAGATTCTGGTCTCTAAAATTATTTCATAATCTTAGGAACATGGTTATCTTCTCATGAGCCGGTTCATGTTATCGTTATTTTTCAATATTTAATCAAACGTCGAACAATTTTTTGAGACACCCTGTACTGTGGATTTCCTTTTGACCAAAAGAAAGAGTCCCTTGGATAATGTGGTCCCAGTACTGTATTTTCTTAATTTTTTTAGTGATCTGACAGTGTTGGTTCTTCTAAAGAATTTCTTGTGAAAGTATTTATGTAATTTCCTGACATGATATCCTATCAATGTATCTTTCCCTGAAGCGCAAAGCAACGGAAGGTGATGAAGCTGGCGGTAAACGGCATCGTGAAAATGGTGAAGCAGAGACCGCCGAAGAATAGACTTGATTATGCTTTGTAAATACAGATGTATGAACACTTTCACGTTCTACTTCGTTATGGGTTTTCGCCACAGTAGAATTTAGCATCCATGGTAATTCACAATTCACCTGTCGTTCTTTTATCTTCATCCGTCTTTGCATATTTCAGTTTTGTCAATACGGTTGGTTCTTCACGTTATGTAATTTCTAGACGGTCAACGGTCAGAGACCGAGGAAATTTCGTGTGGCATTCCTCGAGGGTCATGCTTAGGTCCCCTCCTTTCATTGTATACCTTAATGACTTTGAGGGTTACTTGGATTTCGTATGAAATATAAAGAACTCCTGGAGCCTGTGCCGTCTCTCGACGGCCATTCTATTTCTACTCAGCTTCTGAACATAATCCATTAGATGTATATATCTTCAGACTTAACTGTTTTCTTTCGCTATCAACTCATGACCTCCTTAAAAGAACATCTTTCGCCTTCGCGTGCACAAGGTAACATTTTGCCCCTCTGGTTTCAGGCTGACTAAGTGTCTCCCGCCACCCACCACAGCTGAGGGAAAGTTAGCGACTCGTGCAATACACAATATTTTAGTTTTGTTCCATACTTGTGTTTGTAAAAAAAAGGAAAATGTCATGCGCAGGGCCTCCGACGGCGGGGGGGGGGGGGCATGGCCCCTCCACTTTTTTGCAAAAAATGCAATTCCAAAAGTTGTTGATAATCGTTTTAACTCTCTTTAAAACCCTATGCTCATTTAAATTCAAATTTCGTAGCATCCATTCAATTCAATCCCTGTTCTGTTGATAAGTGAAATGTCAAGTCGGAAACTAACAAGGTCACAACCTCACTATTGTACACAATCACAGACAATTTTCAGTTATATCAAAAAATCTACACCTTTCAAAACACTATGAATATATAAAAAACTAAAGCTATAGAAACTGCACCAGGAAGCAGATAGTCAATGCAGAATGCAAAGACCTAGTACGACGCCCTAGCAGACCACTTTTTGAAGAGCTGCTCCTCTCGTAGCCTCCGCAATACAGAGATGGATCTGACGCTACCTTTGAAAAAAACAGCAAGTGGACAACAATGTTTTTCTTTTAGAGGAGCAAAGTTGTGGAATGGCCTCTCAGCTGAGTTAAAGCAAGCATCCTCCCTAAGATCATTTAAACAATTGACTTGGGGTTTATTTTCTTTTAATAGTAAATTTTTTATATTGTAAATAGGGTTTCAGATTGTAAGATAGGGTTTATTTATTTTCAATCATATGCTTTTTTGTAATTTAGTTTATTTAGTTTTATTCTATGGGAGGGGGGCCCTTAAGAGCCGGCACTTGTGCCAAAGGGCTACCCTGACCCTTAGCTAAAAACTGAAATGAAAATGAAATAAAACCATTTGGGCATGAATCTAGTAGGCAAGTAAGGCAAGAGCTGCTTGCCAGCCAAAGAAAAAGCTACTTTCTATAAGCTATACACATTCTTGGTAGGGTATCTTACAAACATTTACTTCTCAATTCTGCCAGCTTTAATTCAAAAATGGAGATTTTTTAATGAGCTGAAAGGCGTAGTCTAAAAAAGATTTTCAGGGGCAAGGTAGGTAGGTAGGTATTTATATTTAACGTAGCTAGCCTGCGAAAGTCTGAGAGACTTATTTCCAGCAAGGGGCCACGGATGTTTTACCATCAGTCCGCTGCAGCTACCCGCCACAGCTACCAGATTTCCCTCACATGGCTCTGGTCGACCCGGGCTAGAGTTACAGACAGCGACCAAACTGTCCAGCGCGGGGATTGAACCTACGGCCGTTCTGACCTTTGGCTTACGAGTCAGACGCCTTAACCACTTGGCCACGCGCTCTCTTTCTGGGGGCTGAACCCCCAGATCCCTACGTTAGGACCCCTACGGCAGGATTTTACTTGCGCTTCACGCTCGCACACCTCATTCACTTTTCCCTCTTGATCTGTACCTGGGAGGGCAGCTTACTATATTGGCATATTGGGCTATGGAATATTTTCATTTTCATATCAAATTTTGGCCCCTCCACTTTTCAGGTCTCGTCGGAGGCCTTGATGCGTGGAGTGGAGGAGGAGCCATTGTGCCTCTGCGGGCATTGAGTTGAATGGGTGTTGCTGTTGCTGTCGTCGCTTCGGGGTCTTCTGAGTTGTGACTGTCATGACTATGCTGTCATGGCCTACACAAGTTGAAGTACCTGGACCATACCGAAGGTTACTCAACCAAAACAGACATACATTGACGTGGCATACTCATCGAAGGAAACCCTGATAGAAGATAGAATGAATATTGCTGCTTGAGACTGAACTTGAAATTCACCATCAGCTGCATTCTTCCTCGTCTTCGAGAGGTGTGCAAGTCACTGACCGAAGGAAGACGAAGTTGGCCAAACAGAAAATAGAAGCAGACGAGAAGCAAAGCAGCCGTGTCAGGTCAACTGAAGAAGGACTTTGACCATTGCACAATTGGAAGATGTTCGAAAAGAATCTGAATGACCTCGTCAGAGGCATCAGAAATAATAAAAATAATGAGGTGAAGTAACGTGGCATTTCGCGTTTTTAATTTCAAATAAATTTGACATTTTTTCATGATCAGCAACTTGAACAAGATTTTATTCATTGATTTTGACAAAAGCGAATAAGATGCGCAAGTAGCCTGATTTCCCCATGTAAAGTTTGAATGATGGTTGAGCTTAGGTTTCTTATGTAGAAGAAAGTAACTTTCAAGGAAATGTTGCTCCCAGTGGCACAGAATTAATGAAATTGGATTTGGTTTGGCATTTCTCATATCAGATGAATGTGAAGGAGGCTGTTACACAGATTTCCTTGATGAAAATGACACTCCTTTGCCTAAATGATGAATATAAGAAAATCCTGGCATTACTAATTGCAAGTTTGGAATGCCATTGTCATTGAGTTTTGAAGACAAATCTAGAAATTCAACAAAAACGACAATATATCATTTTCTTGGTAAAACACTTCTTATGTTTGCAGATGGCTGACCTTGGTGCACAGGGGACGTCAGCTTATTTTGCCTATGTACAAATGAATAGATCAAAGGTTATATTTTTGTTGCTTGTACAGCACTAAAATTTTCCAAACTGTTAGTGGACAGAGAATAGAAAATACCAGAAATACGTGAAAGAATAGAAAATGCTTCAATTGCTCCATTTTAAAATTGATAGGCATCTGTCAGGTTTTGTTTGAGCGTATCTCAAACTGCAGAGAAATTTAGCTTCTCAGGATGCTGTTAAAAGCTGAGAGGTTTTCAAAAGTGAGAATTTAAAAAACTGGTCTTAGATACAAAAAATAAACAAAATATGGAAGTATATTATATTGAAAAATATTGAAAAGAATATTGAAACAAAATTGGTAATTGTGATATCAATAAAAATACCTCTCCGGCCATGTGTGTTCTTGCCCTTTCCCACCCAGGGGGTTACGAACTACAAAATCCATCTGTTTGTTCCCCAGAAACGTGACCTTCTCACAACTTGGTTCCCTTGGTCCCAGATTATTTTTACCAATTTTTCCCCAAGCTTGCCATTCCCCTATTCCCTGTTCCTTAAAACCAGTGAGTCAGCCTTATTTTTTCTTTGTCTGTGCCATTGTTGTTCAGATGGAAATGCTTCTGATGAAGGAAAATGGAGACGTGGTAAGCAAGAACAGAGCTGATTAGAAATGAACCATTTGTGTTTATTTTCCCACCAGGCAAAATATATAAACCAATGCTTAGAAGATATAAAACAAGAACTGAGGCAAGAAAACATGAATATCAAAGCCAATGCTGTTGCAAAGCTCATCTATGTAAGTAAACTTTATTTCATTAAAAACATATACTACAAGATACTGTAAATATATGAAATTGGCTAAGGTCTGTTCACACTCATATTGACTCATGTGATCAATCTCTTGATAAAACATCTATAATTTCGTGCCATACAAAGTTGTGCTGTGAACACAAAAGGTAAGCATTATACTAAAACTTCCTAAGAGTATGGTCACATGACTTGAAATGGGTAAAACAAACCTTCGTTGATTAGGTCTATTGTTTCTTTTGTCTAGTAGTCAAAATAAACTTCTTGTTAGATATATATAATTAAAATTTTTTGTCTTTCATTTTGACCATCTCTTCTTCAGCTTGAAATGCATGGATATGACATCAGCTGGGCTGCTTTCAACATGATTGAGGTTATGAGTTCTACGAAATTCACACATAAGGTAAACTTCTTAATTCACACAGGTAAACCAGAATGTCTTCATAGAGATGACTCCATTGTTCTTTTTAATGATTGATGTATTATTGATTGACTGATTGATTGATCAATTGATGGCGAAATATGTTCTTGGTTCTGTCAAATGCCTTCCATGTAAGGTAGGCCTGGCATTATATTACCTTTCACTAGACTGATTACATGCCATAGTTTGCTCCTTGTCTGAACTGATATGTTGCTATAACTATGACTTATGTCCTTACACTTGCAGAAATGGACATGGCCTAAATCACCTGCTATTTTTTCTCAAAACCAACAGGGCTTTCAGTGGGGGGCACACGATAGCTTGCGTGCACGCAGACACACGGCCAAACGTTCGCTTAGGAGCGATTGATCGCACGCCCAGTAATAAAGTAAGTCCTTTGAAGAGAGCGATGCCCCATTTGGGAGTTCACACCCAAAAACTTTGTAGACAAAATGATTTTCGTTTTAAAACATACCTTGTAACTCCCTGATGCTGATTTCATTCGTTGGATGCAGCTGAGCTACTTTGTTTGCTCATTTCACTCAAGTTTAATTAGCCTCATCTTTAGGCCATCTTTTTCCAAGATTCATGCCATTTTAAATGTCAGACTTCTCAAGCAGCTTTTGTTCGCTGATTTGTGTCTGTCTGTGTCTCACTGGCTAGGTCTTGGGAAGTATGACACATACCTTTGGTACCGTTTGATATTTCTTTCGCTCGCCCCACACAGTTCATGCAAGTTTTTGGTTGCGCCCCTTAATTTCTGAACGTGAAAGCCCTGAACCACCATCCTAAAACGCTGCAAAAAGCAGTCCTCCTGGAGTGCTACTCTGTAAAACAAGCTGTCAATACTTAGATGGATGTTTCTTTGAGCTATTTAAGCAAAAGCTCCTGCCTACCATTGATATTTTGCTTGTTTGGGGACACAAAGGATCTCCTAAATTTGTTTGGTACTTTGAGATTTTGATCTTTGCCAAATTTAAATTGAAATTTACATTCAAGAAAAATCAGCCAATCCGGCCATGTTATTCAAAATATTCCATTCCCATTGGTCAGTGAAAAGATCTGTGCCCCGCAGGAATTTTTTTGCCATTTTGAGAACAGTTGGGAAATAAGGCCCTCACTGAAGCGACAAGAACAACATAAATTCAATGTGATGAAATGAGCATAAGTTGAGGATCCTAACAGAGAGAGGCTAACCTTTCATATGAAATACTTTGCCTTTTAACCCCTCTTACAGTAGATGCATAATCCTTGAAAAGCACATCTGTTTGGAACAGGTGACTAGGCAAATAAACAATTTTGTCATTATTTGTTCAGGACCTAGAGTGTGTACATCACCATCATAGGGATTCTACATCTCTATGGGTCCCTATATTGAAACACCACCACCACCACCACCACCACCACCATGTCCATCACCATCATCATCATCATCAAATTCTTATTCATTGTACTATTTTATCAATTTGAATAACAATTTGCAAAAATACTGTATTTTTCCTTCAGCGAATTGGGTATCTTGCATCTTCACAATGCTTCCATGAAGAACTTGATGTGTTAATGTTGACTACTAACCTTGTCAAAAAAGTAAGTCAAAATTTTCCTGGTTTTCATGAATGTTGGTTCCTCAAGATGTAACCACCCACTTGGTAATCTCTATTCCAGGGCTCAAACATTTTCTTCCTTTCAGGTTGCAAGCTTAGCACTTTAGTTTCGTCTTGCACACTTTCTTCTTCTTTCCCTATATAATGCCCCATTCTGTCCCCTTATCCTTTCTCTCCTTCATTCTTTCCCTTCTTTTTCCTTTCCCTCCAGCTCCTTTCCGTTTCCCTGTTTTCCTTCTTGTGATATTTGAGCATTTAAGCTACCTTCCTGATATTGCCACTACAGTCATACAGTTTCAAGAACTCTTAAAATAATGTAAAGAATTCTTGTCTTCTTAATGCCCACAAGGCCTGTATTGCATAAGTATCTTTCTCAAGATTTTTGAAAATATTGAATGCTTGCTTCTGTGTTTTGCTTTTCCTTCACCAAGATAGTATTTCCTTTCAAATGAAACAACTCAGTTGCAAAAGCAAGGATCATATTAAATTCTTTATCATATTCATAGAGTTACTTGAAATGAGCTTACAGTAGGTCTCTCTTTTTGATTTCAGGATATGGCCTCACAAAATCAATATGATGCTGGAGTTGCAATGAATGGTCTTTCTGTATTTATCACCCCAGACTTGGCTAGAGACTTGGCAAATGATGTTATGAATCAGGTAATTCCACCAAGACTATCTTTTCACATCTGCAGATTTGTTTAGGATACTGCAGACTTCCCCAATTTTGTTTTGGCTAAAGACTTTTGATGCATGCATCCATCCTTGAATTTCCCTATTGTTTGGCTAGACTGACTACTTCAATCCCTGTGTCCAGCAGCAAGGATGACCTTGCAGGCCCCAGTGGACAATTTCCAATGATCTTAAACTGTTGATGCATCCTTCTCCATGGAGAAAACCTGTTAGATTTATACTGGCAGTATCTTGAAGAAGATTGTTTTAATATGTCTGTTGTTGTGGGCTAACTATGGGCCCAGGCGCTAACATTCTTTTTAATATGATCCTTCTCAATGGCTTTTTGCTCTTGGGAAACTGGAGAATGGAAATTTGAAAAGACAGACCGTGGTCAAGGCCTGTCCAAACGGTAATCATTTTTCTAAGATCATAGGGTGGGAAAAAAACAAGAATTTTTTAATTAGGATGAAATGGCTATGTTACTGTAAATTATTTTTCTGTATGATAGAGTTCATAAATATTAATTTCTACAATGTTATGAAATTTTCCTTGTATTATCAGATGGTGTCATCAAGATCATATATGAGAAAGAAGTCTGTTCTTCTGATGTACAAAGTATTTCTAAATGTAAGTATTACTAACCGTATATGTCAGTAATCAGTGGTCTAATAAGGGGCTATGGAGCTTGAAATATTGAAAATGAAAACTTAAAAAAAGGAGATCTTGAAATAGAAATTGAAGTCAAGGTAAATTAGTGTGCTTTTCAATGATTTTCTTGGGGCTGTAACTCAAGTTTGAGTTGAAACTCTTAGATTATTGCTGTCTTGCAACATTCAAATGATCATGTTGGATTCAGTTACTAGCACAGCAAACATGTTGTGATGTTCTTATGCCACTCAGTTTAGTTTGTGTGTTCAAGGATAAAAAAATATCAAGTGATACGAACCCAATTACGATTATTCCTGAAGCCTCTTTTCAAATGTTCAAATATTATATACATGGCGCATTTAATTTTTATTTTTGCAGTTTCCAGAAGCACTTCGACCTGCTTTCCCTCGCTTGAAAGAGAAGTTAGAGGATCAGGATTCAGGTTGGTAAATTTGTTCTTTCTTATACCAATTTTTTCAGTTTGCTCTCAAAAAGCAAAGAAAAATGTCAAAGAGTTAAGACAAATTTATTTTTGACAAATCTATGATAAGACGGTGGAACAAAGTCTGCTTGTATTTTTCCAGTTACAACAAGCGTCAAAATATTTGTTAAAGTTTTATTTAACTGACATCAGTACATATTTGAGAAATATTAAAAGTTCCTGTTCACCTTTTCATGTGCACATAACTATTTTTATGTGAATTTCTTATTGCTTGAATGATTCCGTAAATATTGGCAACCTTTCAGATCATCAATCCAGGCTCTTCTCTCCCTTTATCTCTCTTTCCAGGAATGTATCCATCCATGATTTCATTATAAACTATCTAAGAGCCACATAACTATTTCTCAAGGGGCTCTTCTGGGACAGTTTATTATGAAGTCATGGAAGGATGCATTCCTGGGAAGAGAGACGAGGGGAGAGTAGAACCGTAAAATATTAGGATACATAGTGTCAGAAAAATTGAAGTATTGCTTGGCCTGTTAGGGTTGTGCCTTGCTATTATCACTGTCTCACAAGGCACAATGTACATAAACATTTACAATTTTTTCAATGTGGAAAATTAAGGGAAACTGTCAATGTATATATTGAAAATTTTTGGTATATTGAAAAGTTTATACTATGTCTTTTTTGCAGGTGTACAATGTTCTGCTGTGAATGTCATATGCGAACTTGCTCGTAAGAATCCAAAAAACTATCTTTCATTGGCTCCATTGTTCTTCAAGTTGATGACAACTTCTTCAAATAACTGGATGCTGATCAAGATAATTAAGCTGGTAAGATAGATGCTAACTGGCTATTTTTTGTTGTTAGAAATAATGATAAGATAAACTAAAAGAAATAAGAGCTATCACCAACCTGCTGCTCCTCCAGATATATTTTGCATCCTCTTTACGGTGTCAAAAGTGTGCTTTTGAGTTGGAATGGGGGTTACTGGCAGAGCATTATATATGGTTCAATGGGGAAAGGTTAACATAAGGGGATGCTGAATGAGGGTTGGGGCAATGGCAGCGCCACAGTCCCCCCAAATCCCAAAAGTCGGCAAAAATTGTCAAAGAAAAATGGCATAAAAGTAGTTGGGTTACCTTAAGATTGAAAACATATGTCAAAATCCCCCCATTTCTCCCGGGGTTTTTCAGAGTTGTCACTGCCACTGGGTATTGTGATAAACAAGGCAATTTTATTGATGGTATCATTGGTTATAATCGCTCTCTTGTTGTTGTTTTAAGTAGGTTATTGTTTATTTTTGCCAGTCAGTTGATTATTTTGATGATACCTGCCTTAGCACGATACTTCAAAGTCGAAAACAGTTAGAAATCAGTCTCATTTTATCTACTGCAAGAGTAATTTTGTTCTTTCCTTCTTAGTTTGGTGCTCTATGTCCTCTGGAGCCAAGACTTGGTAAAAAATTGATGGAGCCACTTACAAACCTTATTCACAGGTATATGTCTTTCAGGAAACTATTTGGAATTATTTGTTTAGTTCTTACATTTACCATCAAAGCTCTATTAGGCCCCCTCCCCTCAAAGTCAATATTTGAAATAAGCCCCCTCTCTCTATTAACCCCCCCACTTCTACAAAATTCTAGAATTTACCTAATAGTTTCCATTTATTTAGCTACACAACTTTGCTTGTTTATTTTGTTATGGTTTGGGATAGAAACTGTGTCAAATTTATGTATTTGAGCTGTAAAATTGTATGTTGATTCCGCAAAATATGGGATAAAAGAACTGAAAAGCTATCAAATATATCCTTGTCACTTGATTTCGTGAATAAGCCCCCCTCTAATAAGCTCCCTCTCTATTAAGCCCCCCTCTGGAAGGTCAGAAATTTCCATTGAAAGTTCTTTACCTAGATGTTTCTCAACAACGTTTTTTTAGATTTAGTTAATGACTAAATTTCGTTCATTCCGACAACTTATGGTAGAATTTGTAATTTACGTTAAATTTACCATCTTATTTTAATAGCACTTCTGCCATGTCGCTACTGTATGAATGCATAAATACTGTTATATCTGGTAAGTACATAGTTAAATTTCTTTTCTCCTGCCCTGTCTCTACTGATACTTTTTTCCAAGTGAAAAAGTTGAATGATACAATCTTCCAGACCAATCATGATAAGTCAATCAAATGAATTTATTACATAACAGTTGATTGTTTTGTCGTAAAGTGGTGTTTCCTCAGTTTCACTTTTTCATAAGGAGAACAAGCAATTTTCAAATTCAGCATGATGAAATTTCTTTTTCCTATTATCAAATGTAATGTGACAATACATATTGCGGTCTACACTTTTACAAGAATTACTTTAAAAAGTGCTACTTGGACGAGTACCTCTAGAGAGGAAAAGGCCACGTCTACTCCAAGGGAATTAACATGGATATAAGAAATGAAAGAAAAACTACTTAAACTTTAACTACACAGCTAAAAACGACACATACGGATAATAAGAACGATTTCTGGTAATTATGAAAAGGAGTGGACAGGGAGGAGGGGGAGTTTGACGTCACATTTTCTTCTGTATCTTTCGAATTTTCTTTCAAAATTTTTTGACTATTTTGTTGTTGTTTTTTCAAGGTTTGTCAGATCACATGCCTTCTATCCAGGTAATTCTTTCGATTCATTCTTGCTTTCAAATTATAAGAAATTTGGATATTTTTATTTCTACCACATATCACTTTGCCTAATTTGTTGTTGAATACCTGGTATCTTCATCTTTCAGGATATATAAATCATTTTGTTCAAATGTGGATGCTATAAGGGGCAGATGCGAAAGAATGAAAACTTTTCTTAGCACACTAAGGCCTTTCAAACTTAAGTTATCATCAGAGTGTGACTGACTAACACAACAAAGATATAATATTTAATGTAAACTGTAGTATGACTATTTGACATTGGTATGTGCCCAAGGATTAAATTTGGTGTCCTGTGGCGAAGCATAAAGATCGCATTGAAGTGAGTCATGAGTTGAGTGTGGCATGTCCAGCTTTGAATTGCTTGCTTTCGTAGTGCAATAAAAGTTTAGGGTCTGTAAGAGTCATAAAAACAAAGATTTTGAAGAAGGGTTCTTTGAACGAATTATTTCCCTTCCGCATTCAAAAAACGTGCTTTGGAAAATTGCATGATAATTTGCCAGTTCTGTTTTTGTTCCGTAAATTTGTGGTTTGATCAATGTAGGTGGTACTATTGGTAGCTCCTTCGCATGAATTGCATGATACTATATTTCATGCTCCTTTGCATTTTTGTTCAATGGAGCCCAGATGATTACAAATTAATTACTTATTTATTCTTGTCTCCTTAGCTATGTGTTAGCAAACTAAGATTGCTGATTGAAGATCCAGACCAGAATTGTAAGTTTTCGCTTCAGTTAAATTGATGCAGTGATTTTTTTGGTTTAGCTGCAGTAGCTCAGTTCATTTCATATCTTTTGAATTTCTCTCAACCAATTTCATAATACAAACGGAACAAACTGTAAAACAAAACTTCAAGGAGATAAGACAGTGTTGCAGAAAAGTACGTCGATACGGAAAATTAATACGATATACAAATATAAACGGAAATGGAAAGGTAAATTGTACAGTGGGAATTACTTAAAGAAGGAGCTAATCGAGAAGAGTAGCACACAGTAGTGTCCCACATATAAGAAACGATGTTTTCAATTTGAGGTCTGATTTGTTTCTTATAAATTGAGATATAAACTTCAAATCAGGGTAAAATTTCTCAAGTTTCTTATAAGAAAAATCATGTACTATCAATGAACTACTCAGACACAAGCTCTATTGTCATATAAAATACACTATTTTGATTTGTATTTGTAAATTGTCACTACCAAGAATAGCTACGATTGTTCCAGGAAAGTGGTTCTTGCTTCATTTGTATGCATAATTCTTGTTTTCATTTGAATAGGTACAGTCTGATTCAACTACAAAGCTGAATTTGTCATGCTTTTCAAATTTCTAATTATACACAGCTTTTGAATAAGAAACAAGCCTTTTTCAGACCTGCACCAGTTTTTTATAAGAGAGGGTATTATCTTGAAAATCAAGGCCTGGTGTTCCTTAAGTTCATGTTTCTTAAATGCGGCACACTACTGTATGATAATGATGATAATGGAAATATTTACACGGAGTAAACTTTGTCAATGCTACAAGTACTGCTGTCAGTAAGTGTCTTATTAAGTATACAGCAAGTTTGTTAAAAGTTAAGGAGCCTAAATTTATTGGAGCAAAATTCTATGCAGCAGACACTTATAACGGGGAACTTTAACCCATACTGCACAACTGTCGTCAAACCAGTATTACAGCCACGCAGAAACAGAATTGAATATACGGGACATTTTGATGACAAATATTCATGTTATGTTATTTAAACCGTTGTAATTCACAACTGTAGGGTGCTATATGGGTTTCTCGATTGTTTTTTCATCTGACATACTTTTTCATTGATTTATTCAATTTATGACTTCAAATTCAACGTTGCAAACTCTTTGATTTTTCGATTGCGGTTAGATATAGGATAAAGCCTCCTTCGTTGTTTTAGGTATCGTAATTTCCTTTGGAGATTTATATGTGTCCAGGGTCGAGGAGAGGGGGGTTAGGGGGGTCAGAAACCTGGGGCCCATAGCCATAAGGGGCCCATAAATAATAACTGAGTTTTTTCGAAATAAGGCTCAAACGAGGGTCTCTAGACCACGGCCAGTGCTAATAAGGGGCCCATCCATCAATAAGGCTTCAAAAATCAAGAAGAGACTGAAGACAATAGTTACAACGTTTTCTTATAGGCGGTAAAAGTTAAATACATCTTGTAAACCATTGAATTTTACCAGATGAGCTAGGAAAAATTCCCGAACATTCATAAGACCAAGAATGTTAAAGGATTTGAACGATTCAGATTCTTGTTAAAAGATGAAAGATGAACAAATTTTATTGATTTTTCCAACGTTCTTGTGAGCACTGAAAATATAGGAAAATTTAATTTCACTGACTTTTGGGCTGCAAAGTGCTAGATAGGAGCCTAAAACATGACTAGCTTGTTATATGATTTTACGATTGTATCTAGAACCGGAAATAGTGACCAGAGCAATTCTAGCAACCATACTTTTAAAAATTTTCCCAGGGGAGCATGCCCCCGGACGCCCCTAGGTGGGTGCGCCTCTGGCGCACGGGTACTCCCTCGGCGTACCTATCGGAACTCATTTGAAAAAGGGTTCATGCTGCATTCTGACCCGGGGCTCACAATGCCCTGTATGTGTCCCACAGTTATATTTGAATAGGGCAAATGCAAACTTTGGAATTGCTTGCAAATATCAATTTCGTCTTGAAACCCTAAAATTCGAAGTGAAATATCTTTTGATTTTTTGCAGTGAAATATCTTGGTCTGTTTTCCTTGAATAAGATCTTGATGAAAGTTCCCAAAGCTGTTCAACCTCACAAGTATGTATATCCGTTTGGCAGTACCTTTGAAATTCATTTTGAGTAATTTGTAAAGCAATCTGTATGTCAATGTTTTGACAATTTTCTTGGATCTTTTTACTGAGTAGCTGCTGTTTGTCAGCGAAAGGTTCTTTCCAAGTCTTTTTAGAAAAGTTGGTACATTGTCGGAGTTGAATTTATATGCTGAATAGCCTTTTAACAGGGCTTATTTATGAGCTGCAGAGGGGAGGAACAGAGAGGGAAGGGCCTGTAGGAACGGACTGCATTTTGAATTCCATATACCTGATTAGAGGTATATAGCTTTGTTTGCCATTTTACCTTGAAACTGATATTCTGACGTCCCGAAATAATGTATTGGAGCAGTAACATATAAGATTGATCAACAAAGCCATTTTCATCACTTTTGGCATTGATTGTAGGGACAAATGACGATAACCTCTTTGTACTTCATATCATAGGTATGGAATTCAAAAATGTAGCCTTTTCCTACCGGTTCTCCTTCTTTTTCTTATCACATTGAAGCCTTCAAGCCTGTCCAAAGGATATACTGTAAATTTCCGCATATAAGATCCTACCAAAAACAAGAACCTAGAAGCTGTTTTTCCTAATTTATGTACACTTCTAATTAAGAACCTGTTTCAGTTTGATAATACATAGGTTCTTTTTGCAGGGGTAGGAAAGTTTATTTTTGATTGTCGTTATTAAGCTCATTTTGGTCCCAGCTGACTGTTACAGTTTGATTCTCCTCCTTAATCAATTATTAGGTCCATAAGAACCCTTCGAAAACAAATGATAGGGCTGAACATCTTCTGTAAGGCTCTAAAAGGCCCCACACAAGGCATCCCTCAAATAAGAACTTCCATACCTTGAAACTAGTCTTCATGCCTTTGAAATAAGAACCTATTTCAGCCTGGCTCTCTAAAAAGTAGGTTCTTATATGCGGGGAACCCTTCGAAAACAAGTAATAGGGCTGAACATCTTTTGTAAGGCCCCACACAAGGCACCCCTCAAATAAGAACTTCCATACCTTGAAACTAGTCTTCATGCCTTTGAAATAAGAACCTATTTCAGCCTGTTTCTCTAAAAAGTAGGTTCTTATATGCGGGGAACCCTTCGAAAACAAGTAATAGGGCTGAACATCTTTTGTAAGGCCCCACACAAGGCACCCCTCAAATAAGAACTTCCATACCTTGAAACTAGTCTTCATGCCTTTGAAATAAGAACCTATTTCAGCCTGGCTCTCTAAAAAGTAGGTTCTTATATGCGGGGAACCCTTCGAAAACAAGTAATAGGGCTGAACATCTTTTGTAAGGCCCCACACAAGGCACCCCTCAAATAAGAACTTCCATACCTTGAAACTAGTCTTCATGCCTTTGAAATAAGAACCTATTTCAGCCTGGCTCTCTAAAAAGTAGGTTCTTATATGCGGGGAACCCTTTGAAAACAAGTAATAGGGCTGAACATCTTTGTAAGGCCCCACACAAGGCACCCCTCAAATAAGAACTTCCATACCTTGAAACTAGTCTTAATGCCTTTGAAATAAGAACCTACTTCAGCCTGGCTCTCTAAAAAGTAGGTTCTTATATGCGGGGAACCCTTCGAAAACAAGTGATAGGGCTGAACATCTTTTGTAAGGCCCCACACAAGGCACCCCTCAAATAAGAACTTCCATACCTTGAAACTAGTCTTTGTGCCTTTGAAATAAGAACCTTTTTCAGCCTGGCTCTCTAAAAAGTAGGTTCTTATATGCGGGGAACCCTTCGAAAACAAGTAATAGGGCTGAACATCTTTTGTAAGGCCCCACACAAGGCACCCCTCAAATAAGAACTTCCATACCTTGAAACTAGTCTTCTTGCCTTTGAAATAAGAACCTATTTCAGCCTGGCTCTCTAAAAAGTAGGTTCTTATATGCGGGGAACCCTTCGAAAACAAGTAATAGGGCTGAACATCTTTTGTAAGGCCCCACACAAGGCACCCCTCAAATAAGAACTTCCATACCTTGAAACTAGTCTTCGTGCCTTTGAAATAAGAACCTATTTCAGCCTGGCTCTCTAAAAAGTAGGTTCTTATATGCGGGGATTTACTGTACAGTGAATTGTTGATCATCATACATTGTTCAATCAAAGAACGGAATCGTATCTGTAGTGTAAAATTGTAACTTTATTATCCGCATAATTGTTCAACGGTTAAAGTTTCCAGTCACCTCTCAGATTCCGATCAAGTTTAATTTTTTTTCAGGGATCTCATTCTGCAATGTTTAGATGACAGGGATGAATCGATAAGATACAGGGCTCTTGATCTAATTGTTGGAATGGTATGTATTCTAAAATGATGATTTTCCCGCCATCAAATTGTCTCACTGACTTTGCTGTGATGCAGTACAAACAGAGAGGACCGTTTTCTTTTGGTAAATGGCTTTATTCCACCAGAAATCCTTGCTTTCAAACTACATTTTGAGAAACTGCAAGGACATCCAAGTTACAAGATATGACCCTGCATATGTCAAAAAGGCTTTATTATTCAAATCTGCCTGCATTTAACAGCATCCCTGTCACCACTAGGGAGCTGCTTACCATCCCGTAGTTCAAGAGAAATTTGAAATCTCCTCTCAAGAGCTGAATAGGAATGAAA
Source organism: Aurelia sp. 3 sensu Dawson et al. (2005) (assembly GCA_964020215.1). Lineage (NCBI taxonomy): Eukaryota > Metazoa > Cnidaria > Scyphozoa > Semaeostomeae > Ulmaridae > Aurelia > Aurelia sp. 3 sensu Dawson et al. (2005). The sequence goes on from OZ026586.1 coordinate 8,211,814, forward strand.
AACGACTGCCTGGAAGGGCAGTAAATAGATCGTAACAGTTCTTAAGTTACTTTTTCTGCATGTATACCGGGTTTCCCAGAAAAAACGGAACAGATTTGAAAAATTCTAGTGGAAACTGCTTCATACTTATTATCGAACGATCAGTTTTATTGAAATCTGAAATAATTAGAATGAATTTTGATACATTTTCCAGTATTTTTGGTGACTTAAATCCAAGTTAAGATCGGCAAACTTCAAAATTGCCCCATGGTCAAAATCAGAGCCGCTGCATTAGCAATAGTAAATTATATTTTCAAATTATAAAACATGATAATCCCAGCAATAACCGAAGATTGCTGACGAACACGCAAACATGCAAGTTACTGTAATTGAACATTGAATAGGCACTTACATTACATAAAGATTTTGCTCAAGACACAGTTCCTTTTTCTGAAATGATTAGGCAATTATTAGAGTTATTTCAATTAGAAATTAACACAGAGAGCTCCCTCGAAACTTGATAAATCATGAATCAGCTAGGGATCCATTTGTCGCAGTCTCTTGATCAAATTGTGTGCTTTTCTGTATGATCCTGTGAAGTTGCAGATAAAGCCATGCTTGTAATTTTGCTGTATACTTTGCATCAATGCTGGCAGCTCTGGTTGTGCCCTGACAGAAAATTTAAAGTTTGTTGATTTTTAACTCTGCAGCCAAGTCACCAAAATTTCTTGAAAATATATCAAAATTTAGTCTAATCATTGCAGATTTAGAGAAAAATGATTATTTCATTATTAATTTGACACATCCCGTGTCAGAGTGTTTTAAGTCTGTTGCTTTTTTGGGACACCAGGTACGTATCAAATCGGATTATAGATTGTGATTTTTCACTTGTATCATTCTATGCTTAAAGGTTTTTTGTGTTATGATTGATTTAATCTGAATGTGGACATGAATACTTTTGGCTGCTTACAATTCCCATAATTGACCAATTCCACAAACTGCATTTTTTTCTGAAACTTTGGAAAATAACAAGAAACTACCGGGTGAGCCAGAAAAAAGTTCCGATTTTCGAAAATAGACCTTTTAGCTATTCTGAAAACGAATGTGGATCGAACGATATTTCATTACAATTTGTAGAATTTTCGAATGTGGACAATTGCGATCGAAGCTTTAACGCCACTCTATCGAACCTGGAGTATAAAATTGTATAAAAATATCGCTCGATCCAGGCTCTTTTGTAGAATAGCTAAAAGGTCTATTCATGGCATCAAGAGTACTTCACGGATTTAAATGATTCAAATTCTAGGTAAAAGCCGAAAGATCGAAGTATTTTTATGATTTTTCTCCCTTATTTATGATAGCTGAAAAATATTGTTAAATTGCATTTTCTTTATTTCTCTGTGCAGGAATTCCTTCATGATTTGATTTAGTGTTTTAAACCCTTTTTCAGTCATTTGGCAACATTAAACTTTTTGTAAAATTGAATTTACCTACATATATTTCCAGTGATCGTAAGAAGGCGAAAAAGATACAAAAATACTTCGATCTCTTGGCTGTCAAGCAAAAATTGATTCATTCGAATCAATCCAGTACTGTTGATACCATGAGTGGGAACTTTTTCAAGAGTCGGAACTTTTTGCTGACTCACCTGATATAGCGCTTAATTTGTACAAGAATACTGAGAGTTATGTTTTCAGATTAGATTTATATGTCTGGATGATGCTGAATTAGATTCCTGGACGTTCCTTGCGATTCTGATTGTAATGCAGGTAACGAAGGTAATTTTCCGTTAAACAAATATTGTTTTGTCACTTTTCAAACAAATATGCACTAGGTTTTTTTCGTGGTTATTCTTCACTTGCTAAAATATGTTTATCTCAATCTAGATTTCAAAGAAGACACTCATTGATATTGTCAAGAAGCTGATGATTCATTTAGAAAAAGCTGAAGGATCTGGTTAGTCTATCTTTGTGCGAAGATTTTGAACTGACTTTTTATCAAATAGATCGTAAGCACAAGACCGCCGAGAGGGGGGGGGCAGAAGGGGGAATTTGGCCATGAGCCTCAGGGTCTAAAGGGCCTCATAGTTGAAGAATTTTGACATTTTGACTGTTTTAAATGCTCTGAAATGCATTTTAAGCCTATCTGAACGGCGTGATCGAAAAGATTTTCTGCTCGCTTCGGTCGCTGGGAGCCTCATTTCGCAGTTTTATTCCTTGGCCTCAAAAAGCTCTCGGTGGCCCTGCGTAAGCACATCGTTTCTGCCTTCCCATTAATCTAGTTACCTGTTTTTCTTGTAGCCGACAAAAGACATAGCTCACTGTTAAGACTGCAGTTCGAAGTTTCTGAATATTACATTTTTACAGGGTATAAAAAGTGATTTTAGGTATCCTGCTCGTAAACGTATGCCGTACATATAGCAAATGGTTGCTAATGCTAATCGCTACTACAACAGACCACGAGTCCTGCTACACAGTCTTATCTATATCTTCTTTTCGGAAAGATTCCATAATATATCATTGATTCTGCTCATTGATTCTGAGGTGAGTAGTTTTGACATACGTATTTGTCCCACAGGCTATCGAGATGAATTGCTTGCAAAGATTATTCAAATTTGCAGTCAATCCAACTACCAATATGTGACAAATTTCGAATGGTGAGTTATGTCAGCGTCAATTATGTAACATGGTACATCCGTCATAGTTTACCAAATCTGATGTTTTGCTCCTTGAGATTCTTGAAAGGTGAAATAAAGATGCCAAAAATAGCCACGGCATATAGCGTACCGAAAAAAAATTGTAAAGAGAGGTGCTCCTTAGTCCTTATAAACTGACCGATGCTCCTGATTGGCCCCTTAAGGAATGGAATTTTGCTGTCATGCGCCTGATTGGATTCTAACAGCATGGGATTTTATTGTATATTCAGTCGCTATTTTCTTCTGAAGCATAAAAGGGTGCCTGTTTGTATGCAGTAGGATTTCGTTCTTGTAGGAGCCACCAAATCTCTTAACATTGCTCCTTTGAAAAATATTTTGTGGTTTCTGTTAGATGTAAGGAAGAATTAGTTACAATAGAAACCCGCATATGGTGTTTTGGGACCTTTATCCTGAAGTTGTGAAGGAAAAGGACTCTGTGAAAATTGCAATAAGATTAAACAGAAAGATATTTGAAATTGCTCGATGCACAGAGCATGTCACTTCGTTTTTTCAATAGTAAATGCCTTCTTGATTGTAGTGTTCTTAAATATCTACCTCAGAATGTTATGACCTACGCTGTGCTAGGCTGAGCTTAAAGTTTTGATGGTATTTATTTGTTCGTTTTGCTCGATAGCGTATAAGGCCCGTATATATTGGTTTACAGGTACATTGATTGTTTGGTTCAGTTAAGCAATGTGGAAAACACGAAACATGGAAAGCTGATTGCTTCGCAAATGTTAGACGTAGCAATAAGAGTGAGAGCAGTGAGATTGTATGCAGTGAAAACTCTGGTAGGTATTGCTTTCATTCTGCAATAGACCTTTTTCACAATGACATCAATTCTTTTGAAATACATCCTGGAACATCACTTGCCTTGATGCGATTTGGATCTAAAAATCTCACAAGGATGCATTACTTTCAGCAACGCATGAAATGGTTTTGCTCGTGTATTTGCAACATAATAGACCTGGTGTAGATTTATTGCTGTATAGGAAATCTCATCATTTGCCTCGAATTGATTTTGATTGTTGAATAGGTTTATTGTAGATGATTGATGTGATGCCTTGATGGTTTTATGTTTTGATGATCTGGTTATTATCAACAAAGCAGTAAAATGAGACAAAATTTTTTTGTTTTCAAATTTGTTTGGCGATCTCGTAGACAGGTGGAAATGGCACTGATAGAAACCACTTTAAGACAGTTTGAGTCTAGTATTTCGATCCTTCGCTGCAACACGCTGGTATTGACGGCCTGCTGTGGTCGCTCAAGTAACGTTCCTATAGTAGAAAAATAAAACCACGAAAGCAAATCCAAATGAACATGATACTCAGTAAAAGTTTTGTTTTTGAGAGTTCTGCCTGAACCAGGAAGCTCAGGCCCTCAGTCTTTTGCACAGTTCTTTGAATTTAAAGGCATTGAGCCAACCCTAATAGCCCGCTCGTGACCAGTATGAAATTCTTTTCAATCATCAAACAAAAGTTGCCATTCTATCGCTATTCAGTTCGGACCAAAGGAATTCCTGAGAACAATGGAATGATTAAGATAACTTTGTTCCCAAAAGCTATTGATGTTAGCACTATTGTGCGCAAACAAAGGACCATCAGCAACGTGTCAGCAGAAGTTTAGGACAGCGTTAACGCGCAACTATTTATACTGAGTCAATGTCGTTTCATGTTTTCACCGTAGATATTGCGTTCCTAGGTTCTTTATTTACGTATACCTTTTTTGCAGTCCCATTTGCTAGATAGAATTAATTTGCTGAGTAGTGGTGCACGGAAAGATGGAACTTGTGAAGTTTTACATGCAGCTGCTTGGATCGCTGGAGAATTCTCTGAGTAAGCCTTCATTTCTTTTCATTCATTTGTTTCATGCCTTGCCTTGATGTCTTGAGCGACGCTATAGTCCATCTCAAATTAAATACCACGTGAAACTATGCGCAGATTAAAACAAGTAAAGTGTGAGTTGTGGAATCACAAAGTCTACAGGGTGTTCAAAAACATGTGCACTGTTTGAGTGACTACTGCGGAGCAGCCATAAGTCAAATTCTCTCGCTTTTTAGGAAAGACTTTAAAATTAAGGTTGACACTAACGTTAAGTGAATCTGATAAGTATTTGCTGGCAAGAAAGTCAAAATTATTGGCTGCCTCAAAACCACAGGATTTATTATTCCCCATTATGTTAAAATCAAAGAAATTGATTGCAGAAAGGTACGTAGCCCGAATTTCTGATGTTCACGGGTGACCCACAAAGTCCTACATTGGATTTTGTGATGACTAAAAATACTTAACTTATCTGGGGTTGCCAGAAATGGTGCTGTGCAACACAAGTGCTGCAGGCCATGACATGTGTCAGTCAGTTATTTGGCTTCTTAAAAATGATAAAGACGTTTTAAACCAACACTATTGCTTTCCAAGGGCTCCTTGGTACATATTCTTGAGCTGTTTGGTCATTCACTACTCTCAAAATGTGTTTCCTCGGAAAGCTGTAATAATAATAATAATAATAATAATAATAATAATAATAATAATAATAATAATAATAATAATAATAATAATAATGATAATAATGATGATAATAATGATAATAATAATAATAATAATAATAATAATAATAATAATAATAATAATAATAATAAAAACACACACTGTTAAGATTTGACGTTTCGATTAAAAATCTTCATCAGCCTGATGAAGATTTTTAATCGAAACGTCAAATCTTAACAGTGTGTGTTTTTATCCTTTTTTTCTGTTAATTTGAATGAGGTTTTAGTTTACATAATAATAATAATAATAATAATAATAATAATAATAATAATAATAATTAAAGGCATGTATATTGCGCCATTTATCCACACGGCTCAAAGGCGCATTACATAATTTACATAAAACTAATAAGGTAAAATAAGGTAATATCATATAAAGTAATTACAAGGACTGCTAAAAATTATTGGTAAAAATAAAGCCTAATCAAAATATTCTTAAAGCAAATGTGCCTTCAGTCTATACTTAAAAGTCTCTAACGAATCCGTTGCTCTCAATGCATATAGCAGTTTTTTCCAAAGATGAGGAGAGGCACTTATAAAGGCACGATCTCCCGCTGTCACAAGCTTTGTCCTTGGTGGTTCAATTTTCAAATTATCATCGTTATTATCATCATCATCATTTCAAATTATCATAAATTATTCAAATTACATGTTATGCTAAAATGTAAGTTATAAAGTTAACTACGGAGATCGACTCCTCTGGTTTTGGAACAACGTGTACTTTTGACTTTCTTTCTCAATAAATCAGCAACCACTTGCCAGATTTCCGCAAACTTGGTGCTAAACTCTAAGGTGAAATCTCTTCCATTCACAAATTTGAAGAACAAGAAAGTTGGATTCATGGCTTCTTTACAATATTGGCTGCATCCCGTTGTTTTCCTTCGAAATAACGGGCTTACAACGCTGTGGTATGTGACGGCTCTTTCTGTTCACACACAGCGCTGTTACGTTTTGTTCCTTGGGCGAGAATCCTTAAAAAATCATTGTATCCAAAACAACGGGATGAACAAGGTGCTGACCTAAATTACAGCGTTGTTAAAGCAAAATGAACCAATCGTGATTCATCAAGATAATCACGTGACGATTACTTTCGCGCCAAAAAATTAGCTGCAGCACAGGCAGCTTTGCAGCAGCTGGATGGGCACAGTGTGACCGTGTCTTTGTATCGTTATAATGCTGTACTTTCTGACGACAAAGATAAACTTCAAGAAAGTGAAACAAATCAGATTATAGTTCATATTTTTTAGGCACCCTGTATTTGGCACCTAATTTGAGACAGACTAGATGCCTAACTTGAACGGATTCTTGGCTTCGAGAAAAAGTAATGAGAATGCTTCGTGCCCATTTTGTAACGTTGCTACTTCAATGCAAAATGCCTTTCTCATAAACAATGGGTGCGGTCAAACCAGGCGGTTTATCCCGTTGTTTCCTTTCGAAATAACGGGTTTATAACGCTGTGGTGTGTGATCGCTCTTCCTGTTCACATACAACGCTGTTACAACGTTTCGTTCTTGGGGCAAGGGTCTTTAAAAAACCATAGTATCCAAAACAACGGGATAAACAAGGTGCCGACCTAAATTACAGCGTTGTTAAAGCAAATGCCAACGTAATCATGTGACTATTACTTTCGCGCCAAAATGATTAGCAACTGCACCGGCAACTCTGCAAAAGACGTGACGGGTAGTGTGACGGGGTGTCGTTGTATCGTCATAATGCCGTACTTTTTTATGTCGAAGATGAATTTCAAGAAAGTGAAACAATTCAGATTATAACGGGATTAGATTCTAGTGTGACCGCAGCCAATATATTGGTAATTTGAAATTGTCGAATAGTTGTATCGCTGTGTTAGATTCAAGGAAACCGAACGGTTCAAGTGACTTTATGATATCATTTCCATATCCTCTATAAGCCAGCATCGCTAAATAAATAGTTCATGATTTGGTTTCAGGCACCTAGATGACTTGAAAGTACGAATGGAGTCTCTTTTGCACACGAGAGCATCGTCATTGCCCGGACACATCCAGGGAGTTTATGTCCAGAATATTGCAAAATTGTATTCAAGAATTATAACCAAAGCCGAGCAAGAGGTATCTGTTTGCTATTCCGCGCGGTCTTTGCTTTCCAGATGCGTTGTGCGCTTTGATGCTTTTGATACTTTGACAAACAATGAATTTTTTGTTGGATTGGCATGCACAATGTAATGCTAGCGGCACCCTCTTGGTTTGCAGCAATTCTAAGCAGGTTGATGTGAATGTCTGAGCTATTCATTGAGATCAATTATACTTCGTACTTATCACTATTTATAGGAGGTTGAATTGTTTATATCTTTGCAATTGACAATTACAAATCATTTGATTGGTAGATCTGTCACCGATTGGTAAAGGTGAATTTTGTGAAACAAACAAAGTGCGTCGGACTAAGTCAATGCGATTTTGCTGCGTGGAGAATAGATTTCTCACTGTCTGTGCAACCAACCATAATGCTTTTTTTCTCAGTTTATTTTGATTTGATTGAGTGCACTCAGAGGTTTGAAATCTATTCCTCTGAAAGGCAAATCGCTTTGTCTTCTTTGGATTCTTTTGAAATCTTCTGTGTTACAAATTTTGTCCGCCCTTCACGTGACTTTGATAGAGGTACATTCTTACGTGAAAATTTGTTTCTTTTGTCATAGGATGACACAGATACAGTTGTCACTGTTGGAAAGATGATCCAAGAAAAAATACCAATGTTTACACAAAGCTCCAATCTTGAAGTGCAAGAAAGGGTATGGTGATTTTGCAACAATGATACCGTAAAAGCTCTATTAAGCCCCCGGGGGCTTATTTAATTTCGGACCTTTGAGAGGGGGGCTTATAAGAGAGGGGGCTTATTCACAATATCAAGTGACAAGGATATATTTGGTAGCTTTTCAGTTCTTTTATCCCATATTTTGCGGAATCAACATGCAATTTTACGGCTCAAATACATGATTTTGACACAGTTATTATTCCAAACCATACCAAAATTAACATGCAAGGTAGTGTAGCTAAATGAATGGAAAATATTTGGTAAATTCTAGAATTTTGTATAAGTGGGGGGGAGCTTAAAAGAGAGGGGGGCTTATTTCAAATTTGACTCAGAGAGGAGGAGCTTATTAGAGAGGGGGGCTTAATAGAGAGGGGGCTTGATAGAGCTTTTACGGTACGAGTCAAGTTCAGTTTGAAACGAAGCTTTAGATTTCTACAGGGTCGGATGGTTGTAGAATGCACGGCATTTGAAAAATAATGCAACCAGGTTATCAAAGCAATGATATTGAAAACTGTCTTGGTGCAAATTAGATATCTAATTCGATTCGGCTTTAAGACCGAGCACCCAGTCCTTAAAATGGGTAATATATTCTTTCAGTTTGATTCAAAAAATTGGATTTTCAGTTCGAATGGCTGAAACTGAAGTTTTGCGAAGAGAGGGTTTTTCAGGGTCTATTTACCTGAGAAAGTGAAACCTGAATGAAATTGCACATCGGTTACTTTGCACTTGAGACACTGCATCTCACAACTTTCACGCCGATTTGAAAATAGTTTTCCTTAACATGGTGTTTTCAAACCAGGGTGACATTTCAAACCGATTGGAACAGGTGAGATGAGTTAGAAGGTCCATTTGCCATGTAAACACTGTATGGGTTTTGACCAGACACCGAATTCACATCAGATTGGGGTGAAATTTCAAACCGGTTTGAATTAATAATGGGAGCGGACCCTCAAATGAAAGTAAGGAATTGTGCCGCAAGGAAATCATGACACCTGAAGTAATGATGAAGGTGAAAAAGTTTAAAGGGAAGCAACAGCGGAAGTTTGCAGGTAAGGAAGAAATGTGTACGTTTAACGTGGGGGGGGGGGGCAGCGCACCAGACGGCTGGCAGCCAGCAACCAGCAACTGCCTTGCCGGCAACCACCATGCCGGCAACCTAGTAGCTGGCAACCAACTTGCTGGCAATGTGATAAAAGCTATTTGGGTGTTTTGGATGGGTCGGTCACTCAGGTATTGTCGCAGATATTGGATTGCATTGATTACAGCACTGACGTTTTGTTTATTTTGTTACAGGCTTGCTGTTTATTGCAACTAGTAAGCTATGTCCTGAAGATGAAAGAGTCAGGTATGTTTAAACTTTTGTTTATATTTTCATAGAAATCGAAGAGCCTACATTGCGATGATTATCATTACATTCACGTGTCAGTCCTTCCAAATCATATTCTGGCTCACTAGAGAAAAGAGATGACGTCAAGGTGACATTTCCGTAAAAGATTTAGTTCCAATCGACTAGGCCATGTTTTTGTTTAAAGTTTGAAGCAGTGCTGTGCTTTATCTTCAGAATACAAATTAACGAAAGCATGATATAGTATACAGAGGCAGTAATCTTCCTCTGTAGAAACAAATAGATCCATCACAGCTGCGAGGACTCTATCCTTATCAACCGTTTTTTGTTTGCAACAACAACAACGACTGTCTAAATAGTGCCTTCTTATTGGATGACAACTAAATTCTAGTGATTTGATAGGTGAATATGGAACCACTCTTCACGGGCTTAAAGTGGGTCAACTTTTGAGAGTAATATCATGAGCCCCTTTTGACCGAGTGATATCAGCAAATCAAAGAGCGCAGTGAAACAAGGGACGAAAAGGCTTAAGTCTAGAAAATGCCTTCCCTCGGAGCATAACAACATTATTTCGGGTTCATGCCAATTTCATCATTCCGAAAGGATAGTACCTGCTAAAACGTGTTGAAATCGTTGCGAAACAGCAGAACTATTAGGAAAATTTGGTCATGGTTTATGCCCGCTTTGAAGGTTTCTTGAAAGGGTTTTTCAGAAAGCCACCATAGTTTCAAAAATGGAGTGGCCAATTTCGATCAGGTAGATTGAAAGATCTACTGTAGCATATTCGTCAATATTATCATCGTGATATACTCCACTTCTAAAGTCTCGTTTTGAAATTATTAAAATGTCTTTAATTTGAAAGTTTAGAGGCCAAAGTCGGATTTTGCACCTGAACTTTGGTCTAAATATGAGTTTTTTGTTGCTAGCTGTCGTAGTGTTTATTCATGGCGATGTACAGTTTGAGAAAGATCTATAACGGATTTGACCATGAAAAATAACTAGGTGTGTAAATTCTCACTTCGAACGACTTCTCACGGTCAAATCCCTTATAAATCTTTGAACATTTCATTGTCATAAAAGCAATAACAACTGATATGATTAACTGGAAGAAATTTTGACAAATTTTCAAAACGAGGTTGCTTAATTGAAGTGGTGTATTCAAGGAGCAGTGGTTTTTCAATCGGGGATTGTATATTTTTTTACTCACCTCTTACATTAATCGTGAATAATTTAATCTTAGATGAAAATTGTGCTGAACTGGTCGCACAGCTTTTTGCAGAAGAGCTAATTCCAGTCGCTGCGAAGGCACAGAAAAAAGTACCAATCCCTGAAGGGTAAGCTTGTAGAAATTCATTTGATTTCAAATGAAGATGACTTGAAGATGGTGATATCTAGAGTCAACTGTTTCGTGATGATATACAAGAGCAAGGTAGAAAAAATATTTGATGTTATTTGAATACACTTTAAAATGTGGTCATTCGTTTTATGGAATACGTTAGCAACTACTTTTCTTTAAACCCGCAGTTAAGAAGCTGCAAATTAAATTTACTTATTTCTGCTTTGAATGGCCTAGAAATCTGTTTTCAAAGAACACATATGTTGAATAAGTGATTCAAACTTGACAAAAGAAAAATGACTTGGAGATCCCGATTCCATTTTTCTTAGCCCGTCTCAACTTTCAGGTCATGAGGATTTATTTTCTGATCCACCACTTCGTGGTGGAAACGAAAATAAATCATTTACCATTTAATTTTCCGGAGAACTTAGACAAAAATGAGACGTTTTTAGGTGAATTGGCGAGTTGTCATACACAGCCAAACTAAACTAATTAAATAAACAAAGCAATTGCCTTCAACGATCAGATATACCCTTCAATTAATTCTACAATGTACCTGTTCATTCAGGAAACAACTGCTAAAAAACTCTGTCTTGGGAAAATTAACCTAGCTGTGTATGAGCTCAGGCCAAGATGGATAACTGTCTGGTTACTCTCATTTGTATCGGTGCATTCAAACGGGAATGTTGCAAGCATGCGTGCAATGAACGCACGAGGGAAAAGGAGTATAAGCAAAGCATCATTTCAAAACAATAAAATCCTACAAAAACAATAGTAAATATATCTTTAGGAGATTTGCAGGGTTATCCTCCTCAATTGCAGTTAGTCCATTGTTTTTGAAGCAAATTTGTCGTTCCTTATCTCGCTCGAGATATCTTCCTTGCCGTGACTGACATTTTACTTATGCAGTGCGTTTAACATCATATTCATCAAGTCCATCTTCATCCCCGTCTTTATCTCACCTTGCTTTTTCTCAATTTCTTTAGCCTCGATCTTGAGAAGTGGATAAATGATCCTCCATCTGATAGTTCAGACAATGAAGACATTGAGCAGTCACCATTTTTTGCTGACGACAAGACAAAGTAAGCAACCAGAATATCATCACATGATTTTGCTCTGTCTAATTTACAAGTAATTTTGATAGAACGACCTAGCCTGAATTAAGTGAGTTTTGTCAGGATGGTATTATGTCACAGTAACGCTGAAGCTCGATGCCTTCTTTTTGGGGGTAAATCTTTACAAAATTTTTTATGTTTATGTACGATAGCCCCAAATTGATGCTCAAAACGGCTCTTATATTCTATCTCACGATAGTGGAAAGGAAAGGCTACGTAGGAACTGTCAATACGACCTAAAGCGATGAATGATAGCACAAACATGCTGCTTTAGAAATCAAAACAGAAATTTAGTCCAAGAAGGCTACGAGAACGTTGCTTTTTCGATGATAATTTTGTGAACAACTGCACAAACTCAAGAGCTGTAAGTTATTCTTTGCCTCTGTAAAGTCAATCTTCCTTTTCGACATTCACCCATCTATCCACGAAATTGTTTCAATGATTTGAACAGCTTTCAAACTTTTAGAATTTATTTATTTTCATAACTAATCGAGATACTTTTAAACTCTAAAATAGGCGATATGTTTTGTAATTACTTTATTTGCCTCAACTCTGAGTTTTGAGCGCGAATTGACAAAATCACGTGACATGTCGTCTGTTAAGGGCAACCGACGTAAAAGAGCCGATATTTTGCACGCTTTGTGTCGAGCTTTAGTAAGCAAGCATCCGGGACACTTTTAAAAACCGTATTAAATAAAACAAAGTGACCACAGAAGGGTATATTGGATTTCAATATTTAGGTTGAAAATCGTTCATTTTTGGAACTCTTTTATTGCAAAGAAGAATAAATGGCTTTTTTGCTCGTGCATTAGGCCCCGTTCACACTACTCCGTTTTTGTTAGTATCCGCTTTTGTTGCATCGAAGCTACCGTTCACACTACTCCGTTTTCGTACAAAAGCGATGAGAAAAACCTCCGTTTTTGTGCGTTCACACTGATCTGCTCGATAACAAAAACGCAGCGAAAAACATCCGTTTTTGTGCGTTCACATTGCTCCATTTTTGTGAAGCTCATTGATGCATATTGGAGCGTTTTCAAAAACCTCCGTTTTGGGCGTTCACATTGATCAAATCCGTTTTCAAAAAGCTGCGTTTTTGTGGATATCCAGTTTTGACAGCGTTTTCGAAAAGCTCCGTTTTTGTGGCGTTTTTGTGCGGATCAGTGTGAACACTTTCACTAAAACGGAGGTTTTTCGCTCCGTTTTTGTACAAAAACGGAGTAGTGTGAACGGGCCTTAGTTCCCCGTCGTGCAGCTTTGTTTGTTAAACATTGACCACTTTCTGCTTCAGTGACACCTATCAAGATAACAAGACAACTTATCAGGAGCTGACAACTGAGGAATTAGAGAAGGTTAGTTTGCCAGTACAGTCAAGATTTAATCAAAATGCTGTTTGCCTACTACCATCTTGCATCATTTTGCAGTAATGGTGAAGCCAAACCATTTTTTCTCCAGAAATCTCATCTCAGTATAGAATCGCGCCTATTTATATAATGCAAACCGATACAAGGAAGTTCAGTCATACTTGCAACCTATTTGGTATTGTTGTGCTCCTTGCTGTGATTTGTTTATTTCAGGGTGTGTTGGATCGGTACCAATTCTGAAAACGGTGGACATGTTAGACGCGGGATTGGTCTTTGATTGACTCCCACATTCCGAAAACGGCAGGTTTTGCAGGTTTGGAAGGCGTGCTGAACCTTCTGCTCCAAATGGCAGAAGATTTGGCAGACTTTGGGAAGATTCTCGTAGGCCTAAAATATTTTGCTCTTTGTTGCCAAGCACCAGACCCTTCTTCGTGTTTGTTAGATGGAAACAACGGTGTGGCCAGGATAAATCTTATGCTTGCTGTTTTCAAGACTTTGTGTTTGATTGGGAAGTGTGTTTTGGTCTCTGCAAAGTCTGCCGTTTTCAGAATTTGGTATGCTTGGAGCTGCCAATCAAACACACCCTCAGTGATATTTGTCTTGTTTTAGGCTAAGGAAGCTCGTAAGCAAATGCAGGCCAGCAACCCACACTATTTGAAAATGGACTCTCGAAAGGTAAGGGATGGGCGCAAATCTGTAAAAATGTGGGTGTGAAATTGTATTGCATTTTTCAATCAAAGTGCTTGAAAGGAACAAAAGGAATTTGTGGTAAATCTGCCGTTGCAATTCGTTGATATCTTGATTAGTTTCTAAATGGGGGCAGGGAAATTTCTGAGGCTGTGACAGCATCAAATAAATCTTCAACAAGAAGAGCTACAGATTTCTGATTTCCACCATATTGTAGATCTTCATAAACTATGGTTTTCGTGAATCTTGTGTCAGTTCTCTTCAAGTAATGAAGATTTACGATAACTTCCATTTTTTCAAAATATATGATGAAATTTTGCAAAAATGATAGAAATTCCGCCATCTTGAATATAATCAAGGTATCCAAAACTGCCGCAGCAAATTTGCAGCAAATTACCCAAAGTTCCTTACAAGTGATTTATTCATAGAAAAATGTGATACAATGTTACATCCAACTTCTTAAAGATACCTCATCTATGGAGGCGTCGCAAACAACTTTTTGCTAATCAAAGGTAGCAACATAACCATTTGGAAACCATTTTGACGAGATCGACATTTGAGGTTTCATTTTTTGAAATTTACATCAGAATGTCATGTTTCTCATCAGCGATCATTTGTATATCCAGGCTGCATCAGTTTATTGAAGATTTAACGGCACAACTATTTGTGCTATCGACTTCAAAGTTAAAACCTAAGAGCTCCTGTACTTTCGACACCTTAACATTGCCTTACCGTTTATAGCCTGCGCTGCGTACAACAGAAATAAATACAGAAATTACTTATTTCTGTTGTGCGCAACGCAGGCTATAAAACGGCCAGGCCATGTTAAGGTGTCGAAAGTACAGGAGCTCTTAGGTTTTAAGTTTGAAGTCGATGGCACATACAGTTGTAAGCCATTTACCAATAATCAAAACATGAATTTTTCGAAACAATTAACAAATTTGTCTTTATGAATTGACCATGGATTAAAAAAGTTGTTATCACTTATTGCATCTACTGGTATACTCCCAAATATGAAATTCGTTACGCTCATGTTACTGAAGTTTATTTTAAAGTCTGTATCTTTTATCTGCTGATTCTCAAGGCTAATCTTGTAATTTAGATTTAAGTTCTTATGGCAATAGCGTATATTTCTTCTACTTATTTTACAGACGGAAGATATTTCAGTTGATGACATCCCAGTTGCGAATCTCGATTTGCCTGTCAAATTACATGTTGAAAGTACGTACTGTTGATCAGTTGTAGCCTCACTCCATAAAGACCCCCCAAGTTATGCTCATATTGTTGAGTTGAATTGTTGTTGTTGTTGTTGTTGCTTCACTTAGGGCCTTATTTCCCTAGAGCTGTAAAAATGGTAAAAAATATCAATCGGCGACGACTTTCTGTCGCCTCGTCGTCTGCTGGTCAGAGTATGGCTTAGAGGGAGGCGGTTGTGGTCATTATGGCAAGAGTGATCCTTTACCAAAGTACTGATTCTTAGTTGAACCATAGTCAGTAGAAAGGAAAAGGTCCTTTCTATCAACTATGGTTTTTATGGTACAGCACTTCTAGACCGATGGTCGTGAGAAAAAGTAGCAGAAGATAAGGCTCAAATCCTTACTGGTTCTCAGAACACGCGAAAATCATCCAACCTTACGAAAATCAGCCAATGGCATCGCCGCTTCTAGCCCCTTGAGACAAAATCAGTCGTTGGAGGTGAAGTTTCTAGTACCCTCACAAAAACTGAAATGGATGCTAAAATATTACAGTTATTTGAAATATTTTTTGATAAATCAGTTGCAGAGATATCCATCCAGAGTTGTTTACATGTTTAGGCAAATATCTTATTTGTGGCCGGAGCTACGAGCGTTTTCTGGCCAAGAAAAATTGACCTTTCTTTGAAAATTCATATAAATTGTTAGAATAGAGATATATCGTTGAAAATTTCACAGAATATGTACATTAACCTGGGCAATAACCCAGATGTATTTGGCTTCCTACGATCTCAAAATATTTGACAAGTTTCAGTGATTTCCAACAGGCAAGGCAAATGGGCCTACGCTCATCCTGGGTAGAAAGCCATTCTTGGGCCTGGAATCGGCCAATTATACAATCCTTAGAAAGGTAATTCACTCACCGTTGACTCCAGCACCAATTTGAGCTCATTTCTCCATTATATTGGGTCTAACATCGACAGAAAGCAAGTAGTATTGTGCGAATTTGAAGAAGCTTCCACGTTCCATGTTATGTCGAAAAACGCAACAACTCTCCTCCACTGTTTACAAACACTCGAGGCATTGGTATTGTGACTCAAGAGAAGTATTGTGTCATTGCTCTGCAATCCTGAATGTTTAAAAATGTATTTTTACATTGTTTGAAACATGAAATACCCTTGTTTTGAAAATATACGATAAATATAAAATGGAGAGCTATTTAAAAAAGTCCTTTGTAATATAAAATAATTTTGACATTTTTAAACATTCCCAGAAGGGCAGGGCAATGACATCATACTTCTCTTGAGTCGCAACACCACTGCCTCGAGTGTTTGTCAACAGTGGAGGAGAGTTGTTGCGTTTTTCGACATTACATGGAACGTGGAAGCTTCTTCAAATTCGCACAAAACTGCTTGCTTTCTGTCGATGTTAGCCCCAATATAATGGATAAATGAGCTAAAATTGGTGCTGGAATCAACGGTGAGTGAATTACCTTTCTAAGGATTGTATAATTGGCCGATTCCAGGCCCAAGAATGGCTTTCTACCCAGGATGAGCGTAGGCCTATTTGCCTTGCCTGTTGGAAATCACTGAAATTTGTCAAATATTTTGAGATCGTAGGAAGCCAAATGCATCTGGGTTATTGCCCAGGTTAATGTACATATCCTGTGAAATTGTCAACGATATATCTCTATTCTAACAATTTATATGAATTTTCGAAGAAAGGTCAATTTTTCTTGGCTGGAAAACGCTCGTAGCTCCGGCCCCAAATAAGATATTTGCCTAAACATGTAAACAACTCTGGATGGATATCTCTGCAACTGATTTATCAAAAAATATTTCAAATAACTGCAATATTTTAGCATCCATTTCAGTTTTTGTGAGGGTACTAGAAACTTCACCTCCAACGACTGATTTTGTCTGAAGGGGCAAGAAGCGGCGATGCCATTGGCTGATTTTCGTAAGGTTGGATGATTTTCGCGTGTTCTGAGAACCAGTAAGGATTTGAGCCTTATCTTAAGTGGCAGATGTTTCAGGCCCAATAGGTAAATTCTGAAGAAGGATCCGAATGAAACAATAGCTTGTTACAGTACTTGTTTACAATACTTGTTTACAAACAATACAGTTCAAATGTTTACTTGTTTATTGTTTGAATGTTTGCTTGTTTTTGTTTACAAACAATACAGTTCGAATGTTTACTTGTTTATTGTTTGAATGTTTGCTTGTTTTTGTTTACAAACAAAACAGTTCAAATGTTTACTTGTTTATTGTTTGAATGTTTGCTTGTTTTTGTTTACAAACAATACAGTTCGAATGTTTACTTGTTTATTGTTTGAATGTTTGCTTGTTTTTGTTTACAAACAATACAGTTCGAATGTACGTACACAGTATTGATAGAAGCTGCAAGGCCACTCATTGACCCTTTAGTTGAACAGCTAAAATGTATCAGTTCGGAGCTAATCCGTTTCTACAAGCATTAGAGAAATGAGTCCTAGTAGTAGCGTCATCGTTTCAGGCAAAAGTGAAACTACGACATGTAATCGAGTCTAGATCAGTTATTCCTTGTCTCTTCAGGGCCTGTTTTAAAAAATATTGGATGTGTTCTGATTTAAGCTGCAAAGAATTCTCGAGAACGATAACATGTTGGTTAATATATGTTTGTCCTAATTTTTAGATTAGCTGTGTAGTGTTAGCTTTGCACTTTGTGGGATGTTGCTTGCCCACCTGTTAAAAGAATAAGTTCTTTATTGGTGAAATTTTAATTTAGGTAAAGATCGATCAAAGAAAGGCAAAAAGAAGAGACGAAGGAAAGGTAAAATTTGTCAAATTTTTTGCAGTTTTTAACGAATTGTTTAGATGCGAGAATCTGATCTTAAAATGTTTCAATAAAGTTTTAGGCTGTGATATGGATCAGTACAGATCAAGGTTGCATTCTATTGTTACAATTCTGAAACGGTAGATTTTTTAGACACTTACTTCATGTTCGATTGACCCCAAGATTCTGAAATGGTAAATTTGTTAGACGCTTAATTCATGTTTGATTAACCCCAAAATTTTGAAAACGGTAGATTTGTTAGACAGTTAATTCATGTTTGATTGACCCCAAAATTCTGAAAACGGTAGATTTGGTAGGTGCTGCTGGAAAGGGCAGAAGGGAGTGGCAGACTGTTAAGATTTTTGTATTTGATTAGAAAGGACATTTCCGTCTCTAGAAAGACTGATAGTTGCAGAACATGGTAGGTTAAAATTACCAGTCAAATATCCCTCAGTATTATATTCTATCTATCTAAGTGCCATGTCTACCGATGTTGAAGATCATGGTAGTCCAAATATCTCTGTCCTTTGTACTTTGTATGATTTTATTCTCTGTCCAAGATTGCTCCATTTCCATTCTTCTTTTCATGCTAGCAACATAACCTTGTCTTTGCCTGCCACGTGCTCTTTTCCCTTCAAACTTCCCTGTGCTGACCAAATATTCTAGTTTCTCTTTTCTGCATACATGACCAAAAAATGACATTTGTCGCTTTGTAATTGTTGTAACTAAAGTTTCGTGTGTTTGTGCCCTTTCAAATATTGTTTGATTACTTAGTTTATCCATCCATGATACTCTTAGCATTCGCCTGTAAAACCACATTTCCACAGATGACAATCTTTCTTCTATGCTTTTTCTTATATTCCGTGTTTCGCACCCGTATAATAGAACTGACCATACATACGACTTTAATATCCGTTTCCTGGTATTGAAACTGATCTTTCTGTTTGCTAAAATATTGCTCAGGTCTTTAAATGATTTCTTCGCAATTCCTATTCTTCGTTTGATTTCTGTCTCACATCTGCCATCGCTTGTCAGCATACTACCTAGATAATTAAATTGTTCTACTTGCTTGATGACTACACCAGCTGATTTCAAATGACACTTGGGAGTTTCTTTCTTCTTTGATATAACCATGCAGTACGTTTTCTTTACAGTTAATGATAGTTTTTGGCTTTCTGTAACAATTTTGTCTACGATATCTTGTAATTTCTTCTCAGAATCTGCAATGAGTGCTGTATCGTCTGCATATCTAACGTTAGTGACATTTTCTCCATTTAACCTTGATACCAATATTATATTATTGTGAATATTTAGATCTCGAGTTGGCTTTGCTCGCAGAGACTTTTGCTTTATATGAGAAGCCTATTTCAAGGAATCATTTTTTAAGGGAAACATGCTGAAGAGTCGAGTGAGGATGAACAGAATTTACCAACTTATGAAATCATGGCTGTTGAAGGTGCTGAGGTAAATATCTTGCCATCTTGTCATTGTAAATTGCGTTTTAGTGCTTCAGTTAATTCATAGATATTTTGATTTCAAGAATTTCTGGATCGTTTTCTAAAATTGGGCTTCAGTGTACCGACTTATTTTCTAAGGTTGGATGTGATGACCCACGACAAAATTTTGGGAGCCTTAAATTGGTACCATCACGCATTAAGACTTAATGGTTAGTACCATTATGAAGAGCTATGAAAAAGGAAGGAAGCACGAGGAGGCCGTGTTGTTCCAGATAAGAATACGGTAAAAGCTCTATTTAGCGTACTCTCTATTATTCCCCCTCTCTTATTGGCCCCTCCCCTCTGAGCCAGAACTTTAAAAAGGCCTCCCCTCTATTAGGTTCCCCATCTATGTCAAATTCTTGAGGCTACCGAAGATTTTCCGTATATTTAGGTGGACAATTTCATATTAATTTCGATGTGGTTGGGGATAAAACTGTGTCAACTTTGTGTATCTGGCTCGTAGCACTGTGTGTTGAATCCGCAAATATGGGGTAAACGAATTGATTTTTTGAAAGAGTCCCCCTTTCTAATAAGCCCCCTTCTATCAAGCCCCCCCCCTCCCCTCTGCAGTGTCACGGGCTTAATAGAGCTTTTACGGTATGCAAAAACAATGTCGATAGGTAACTTAGACTGCGTTCACACGATGCCGGCACATTTTGAAAACGGTCAAAAATTCAACGGATAGGCCTCCCGTTCACACGAAAACGGCACATTTTTTGCCGGCACATTTTGAAAACGGTAGATTTTGAGAACGGGACTCTAACCAGCACATTTTCGAAACGATGTTCTGTGAACAGTGTAAATGATGAAAACAGAAATTTTTCGACGCTTTTGGAACGCGACTGATCGATTCTTCAGGTGTAGGTACTTTTCTTTAGCGTCTAAGTCTTGCAACGAGGTTTTTTACCGTCAAGTTTCTACCGTTTTCAAATTGTTCCGGCATCGTGTGAACGCTAGCTCAAATTTTGCTACCGTTACATTTTTCATCGTTTTCAAAATGTGCCGGCATCGTGTGAACGCAATCTTAAAGTAAATCCACGTTAAAAGTAGCTTAGCTAGGAAAAGTGGTTCAATATAAATTATTGTGCTTCATGCCTTGCCTCGATCGATACAGAAATGGAAATATCATTGGCACGTATCCTTCTGATGTTCTATGTCTAGATTAGATCGCTATATCTCGTTCATTTACTTCTCATCCAATCGTTCGTTTGTTCTCTATGAATAAGGAGAATCGAACCCCCGTACTCCTCCAATTTAAATCACTACATAGATAAATAAAGCACACCTAAAGTTAACTTTATTTCTCGCTTCCTCACCATCAGCATAGTCCACTCTGATGATATCCTTACTGTCTTTATTTTGAATCATGTTTTCATCGTGATGGTCATGAAATTATTGACTTAAGATTTTCTTTCCTAGGATGAAGAGGATGGTCAAAATCTCCCTGTTAATGACCCCCACAGACAACTCAACATTGATCTCGATGCGTAAGTCCAATTTTACTTGATCCGATCAGAAGCTGGCTTCAGAAATAATCACTAACTAGCCTTTCACTGGAATCCCTTGTCTTCCTGCCTTCTTTTGACTTGAACTATATTCCAGTTGACTGGCCAGCGCAGAAGGGGAACAATGATAGAATCGCAGATACAGAGTCTAGATCTTCTTTTGATCCAGCTATAACTCTGTTTTGGTAGTAATTGCCTCAGGCAAAACGCATGGTGGATGGGAAAACCTGTTATTCTCGGCGATATTACTCAATTTTGATGGTTTTCTCTCAGAAATTGCTTGTTTGAAATGATGATGTAATACGTTGCCACTTTATGCCTTTCCAAGGTAGCATTGATTAATGATCCGCATTCTTTTTGCATTCTTGAATATGAAGGTTTAGTAGAGAAATAAAGTACTGAAAACATTTTCTAGTAGATTCGTTTTCAGAGTGAACGTAGCCTCACTACATAAGCATATCAGCTCAGGCTCCTATTGACTTGAATTCATGTTGGTATCATCGCTTCAATGAGGCTTAGATTCTAGCATAACTGTTCATTGTCACTTCAATTGAGGAACAAGTTTACAATTAGTACAGTAAGCCTAGCTGCAACATGTTGGTTTAGTATGTAATTAAGACGTTGTTTATTTGTCATATCTTATTCCACTTCAGTAAATTTTGCTAAAAATACAGGATTTGATCTGCAAGATTCGTTTTTAATTTTAGGCCACTGGAAGCTCATGAGGTATTGCCAGTGCGAACGCATCGAATAGCTGCTGAAACAAAAGATAGTGAAGAACCAGAAAGGACACCTTCAAAGGAGACTGTAAGATTTTGATCTTTCTGTTTTTTTTCTGCTTGGCCATTACACTTTAAGAAATTTCTTACAAAAGTTCCATGACTTTATCCTTTTATGCACTGTCATGATGTTCTATTCGGTACGAAAATGACTTTGTGGACCGTTTCTTAGGCAAGTGAATGACAGCAAAGTAAATAAACTGTTTTACCATCTGTTTATTAATTATGTTCCTTTCAGATGAACGAATGAGTTTGCATCCTCTGTGAGAGTTAGAGTTTTATTTTTACTAGAGCATTTACTCCTTTTATCGTAAGAGCTCTATTTAGCCCCCCCCCCCTTCTGTTAACGTGTTAAGCCCCCTCTCCAATATGCCCCCCTCTCTGAGCCAATATTTGAAATAAAACCTCCTCTCTATTAAGCCCCCCTAGTTATATCAAATTCCAGAAATTGCCAAAGATTTTCCATTTATTTCGCTAAACAAGCTTACGTGTTAATTTTTATATGGTTTAGGATAAAACTGGGTCGAATGTATGTATTTGACTCGCATGTTGAATCTGCAAATCATGGTTTCAAAAGAACTAAAATGCTATCATTAATATCCTTGTGACATAATGATTTGCGGATAAGCGCCCTCTCTAATAACCCCCTCTCTTTAAGCTCCCCACTGCAGTGTCCGAAATTAAATAAGCTCCGGGGGGAGGGGCTTAATAGAGCTTTTCCGGTACTTGCCAAGAGATTTGCAATGATGTTGCATTTTTCAGGTAAAAAAAAAGTCAAAGAAAGGCAAGAAACATACATCAAAAGAAAAGAGAAGCAAAAAGGTGATGTGAATTTGCTGTACTTTAAGTGGATAAGATTCCATAGAGCTGAGAATGGCATTACACAATATGTCATAGTAATACTATCTTGAAAATTATCAAAAACTACAAAAATACTTCAGGCATTTGGCAAATAGAAACAGTGATTTTGATCATTATAGTGCAAGTAAATTTGCTGCAATGATATTTTCAGCATGGGGACTTCCTTTTGAGTCATTCGGTATAATATTCATAGTTTCTTTTGCTTAATTAATGGACTTTTCATGAGGTACAAGTGCAATGAGTAGATACTTATCAGCCCATTTTGTCCAGCTATGAGCTATGATACGTCCGATAATAGGTAAGCAACTAAAGCTCATCGAAGGTAGACAACAGGGCTCAAATAAACGAAGTAGCGTGGTAGCGGCGCTACCAGGAAGGTAGCTGAAAAGCTCAAATGTCCCAGGAAGGAAGAAGGGAAAAAGCAGAAAAACGGAAAGAAGGGGATAAGAAGGAAAAGAAGGAAGGGAGGAAGAGGAAAGAAGGACGGAGGAAAAGGCAAAGGGACAGAATGGGCTAGTATACTGGGAAAGAAGAAGAAAGTGTGTAAAAATAAATGAAGGTGCTTGCCTTGCTACCAGGAAGAAAAATATTTTTTTGGGCCCTGGTAGACAATATGAACTCATTTTTTCTGTCAATGCTATATTTAATACTTTGCTATATTTCTATCAGAAACATGAAAGATCCGACAGTACTACCAAACCAAAATCACCAGAAAAGGTTTCAAGTCACAAGAAAAAACGAACCAAAAGTCGAGACAAGGATGAAAAGGATACTGGTACGTCATTTCTTCTTTTCACTAAAGAGTCCTCTGCCTATTGGATCTGAAAGGTGCCCTGGCTTTTCTTAAGTTTTAGATTTGTATTCTAAAAATCATTTGCGTTTCGTGGGGCGAAGGCATGGAATGAACTCGACTCGGAAATGAAATCAGCCCCTTCGATTCAGTCATTCAAAACAAAACTAAAGGCGTTGAACTGAGAATATTCAAGGAAAGCTGTTCTACATCGAAAGAGTCATCGTTATCTTTCTTTTTCTCGTTTTAAAGCCATGTAATTAGAGATTATTGTAAATAGGTTTATTTCCCATTAGCTTTTTTCTTGGTTTTTTTGCTGGGACCATTGGAAAGCAGTTGTTTAATCTATTTTTTAACTGGATTGTATCCCAGGGTAAACATTTTTAAAATGAACTTTTAAAAAATTGCTTTTAAAATAGATTTCAAATAATTTTGCTCGTTTTCCGGAGATGTATTTGCTTCGCGCTTTTAATCCACCATCAAGTTACCAAGGTCAAGCTCCTCCTAAATTGCTGCTACCAGTTTTTCAAAAGTGCACACATTTGAGAGGGCCCCGATATTCGGCTAGCACAGACGGTCACAGTTTTTCTTTGGTGAAATTATCCCATGGACCAGAGCATTTTGACAGCCATAGTTTCTGTTAAGGAGCATAGAGCCCAAATCTTTAAAAATGTGGGTGTAAATTCTATCATATTTTCCTTTGAATTAAAGTGCCTGAAAGTAACTTTGGGTGATTTGTTGTAAACTTGTCGTGGTATTGATACCTTGATACCTTGAATTTTTTCAAAATGGCGGGATAAATTAATTTTGAGGCTGTAACGTCATCAGATTTCTAAATCCTTAACCATAAGAGCTACAGATTTCTGCTTGTTACCATATTGTAGACCTTCATAAACTATGGTTTTCTTGAAGATTGTATCAATTTCCGTCGAGTAATTTAAGATTTACGATGATTTTAAATTTCTTAAAGATTTCAATCAATCTTTGCAAAAATAATCAAGTGCCACCATTTTGAAAATAATCAAGATATCATAAAATTGCCACTGCAGATTTATAGCTAATTAACCAAAGTTTCTTTCAAGCACTTTAATTCAAAGAAACATGTGATACAATTTTACACCCCCTCCCCCTTTTAATGGTTGAAAGAGTTGAGCTCTATGCTCTGTTATGCTAGCTTTAATATAGAGCATTCTGCTGCTGTTTGAGAGCTGCGTGATTTCGATTCTCATTGCAAACAATTCACCGTTAGTCATCTGCTTGATTTATTTGTTGTATCAACTTCAAATATTGGTGCAAAATTCACTGTGTGCTTATTTTCCTGTTATTCTCCTATTAGAATCATCAGAGGCAACATCCCCGACACCTTCAAAAGCAACGCTTCTTGCACAGGCCACAGAACTGAAAAAGCGAGGCAGTACTGGTCGAGTAAGTTATCAGACATTCATCTTGTGGTGTTATCTTTCAACTAAATCGTGCGGGGAACAAATTGGTAAAGGATCTTGATTGTTTGATGTGTCTAGGCCCAATTAATCCGGCGATCTCGTATGCGCAGGAATGTTTAAGTATTGATTTGAGGATAGATTGTTCGATGATTCTTCATGGATAATACGGTCTGCTCGTTATCTGTTGCTGAAATCCCTTGTTTAATCTTTGCGAAAGAAGAAAGAGGCACAGGCTTGTAATTTTTCAACTTATAGAATTAAATTCGTACTGTGCTAACGTGGCCTCAAACTACGAGACAAAATGCATCCAAACTGAGCTCTTAGAATAACACCATGACACAGTTTTGAAATTCTCTGAAACTGAGAATCTGAAACAGAAGGAATGTTTTTGCATTCTTAATCCTTACTCTCTGATTTCCAAAAGCAGTGTGTAAATGCTGTCAATTTTGATTTTGTCAAATGTTTTATTGGTTGGCAATTATAGAGAAGAAGTTGAAAATCAGTGCTTGATATCTGACATACCTTTCTGGCACTTACGGGCCATATTTTTCTTCAGATTAATAGCTGTAAGTTGAATGGCCGAGTGGCTTTACGATTTACGAGATGAGTGGCCGAGTGGCTTATACAGTCTTTGTCAGGTGACTGAAGTTAAGCTCGGTCGAGTGAGGTCAGACTCCGGATGGGTGATCTCGGAGGCCTGACCTCACAACTCACCTCGTCGTCCTTTGGAAGGGACGTTAAACTAGGGGTCCCATGCCTGGATGCGGCATGCGCAGCGGGCCTAAATCAGCTTTCAGTAGCTAGAAATCCTGACAAGCCCACTCAAAACAAATTGAAAACAAACAACAAACAATTTTACTGTTTTATTGTTAGCTGTGTTCTGGGACTTTCAACACTTCATTTGTAGTTACCAAGAATTGTTTGTTGAACTTTCTTCTTATTTCATATTGCTGATTTGAGCCCAGATTAATATTGGTAAATATCTGTGTGTTAAAACATATAAATTGATGCACCTTTTAACTTTTTTCGTTGCTAAATTCTTGTTGATAAAGGCTGTTTGTTAACTTTAGATAACAATAACGGACAATGGAGTCGGACACGAAGATGAAAAGAACGTAAGAAAAGAATTCATAAGCTGTCACGTGATTGTGATTTTTTTAAGGACACTTCCAATAATGTTTCTAGCATTTCTTTGATTAATAAGTGCACATAAACTTTTTTTATCTAAGCTCCTGAATCAATGCTGTTTGCTGTTACTATCGCCGAGCAAAACCCTTAAAGTTGGGCTTTAACGTACGGCACTTTGCTACCGGATCTCAGGGAGAACCTTAGGGAGCTGTCATAAAGAATTAAACAGAGGGGGGTGGAAGGGATTTCAAAATTCGCAGTAAGATTACGTAGC
This sequence comes from Aurelia sp. 3 sensu Dawson et al. (2005), assembly GCA_964020215.1. Lineage (NCBI taxonomy): Eukaryota > Metazoa > Cnidaria > Scyphozoa > Semaeostomeae > Ulmaridae > Aurelia > Aurelia sp. 3 sensu Dawson et al. (2005). Next base: position 8,237,946 of record OZ026586.1, read on the forward strand.
CCAGTGCAAGATACAGAAACTGTTTAGATAGCCCCTTAAACATCAGCAAAAATTATTTGACGACCCCAGGGCTTCAAAATGAACTCTGTAGTTGAGAAACTTCTTCAAGAAAAATTTTCAGCACTTTACAGTTTAAGTTCTTGTCTATGCATCATGTTGTCAATACCGTATCTGCAGGACCCGGTATAACGTTTAAAGAAGGTAGGGAAGAACATGAAGATACCTCTGTGTCAGACACTGAGATGGAGAACAATATCAATGATCAAGAAAACAGCTAAGATGATGCTGACAGTGTTTAAAACAATTGTAAAACATTGAAAGCAAATCTCGAAACAAATATAGCTTCATGGCCCATGTTTGTCACTTGTAATAGTTTGTTAGCCCAACATTTTCCATGCAGTAATTTTGGTGACCCTGTCAAATCCCTTCCGCCCCCCTCTGTTCCATATTTTATGACAGCTCCCTTATCTACCTCCATCTGCATATTCCTTGCTAAGCTAACATTTTTTATACTTTTCCTTGTGAATCTAAATTAAGAAATGGGCAGTTGGCTCTAAGATGTCTAGATTGGTAAGCTTGAAACAAATCATTGGCCTTGGAACAAGGAAAATTTTTCTTGTTGAAAACTATTGATGTTGCAACATCACAAGATAGACAACCTTCTAAAAGCCACTGATATTAGACTATACAGTGCATGCCTTGTGCACATTTACATGATTTTCCAGCCTCAAAATTCCCTTTAGGTTCTTAAGAACTTTTGTTTTAAATAGATTTTCAGTCTTCATTTGGTTCAGGAATGATAATGTGTAGAATTCTTGAAAATTCTTAAATTTTGATGTGTGCAAGCCCTAGACTAATTGCATGCCCGTAATTATCGCTATTGACAGACTGATGGATGCTTAAACTACTACTTATTGAGTTTCACATTGAATACTAGGACGAAGCCCCCCCCCCCCCTATCGATTTCATAACTAGATATAGAAACCATAACAACACTGTTCGAACTCCAGGCAATGGTGGATGGGCCTAAGTCGCCGGCTGGAATCTCCAATGCTAAAACAGCTCAGAGTCGCTCAGAGTTCAAGTTAACTGTGATATTAGCTATGAACAAAATCCACAAGTATCCATACGAATGTTTCCTCAATCCAAGAATAAACAAACCATTTACTGTGAACCAGGACTTCCTCATTTTTACGGCCAATTAGCTTCCATGAACTTCACCGCAGCAATGAGAATTCCAACTGTCGAGGGTTGCTTGCCTCGCTTCTGAGGCTTCTCCGCAGCCTTGTTATAGAGAGTACACGTAAACGTATCCATTCCGTCTCAAATTATTATATGCAAGTCCATAAGTCCCTGTTTGAGCAAAGATATAAAATGTTGTTGTTGTTGTCACTGTGGTTGTTGTTGTTATCGTTGCGATAACTCAGATTATATCGTGAGTTTATGTAAGCCCTGTGCTGTATAACGATGAGCAAGGGTTTGCAAAATGATGTCGGGTTTCCTGTATAAAGAGTTGACTGCATATTGGCCTTAGTTATGAAACGTAACACCTGCTTTCTTATGTAAAATCTCCCTCATTCATTAGAATGTATTTTAATAGCCATTAAATCTAATAAGAATAGCTCGTGTCAAAGACTCCTTTACAATAGTGTTTGTTTGTTTGTTTGTTTTTTTTTATATGACAGATAAAATATTTTGATATTTATCGTTTCAGCTTGATGATATGGACTTTTGGCTATCTTCTACCGATGCAATTCCTGAAACAAATGCAGTGAGTATATAGATCAAACGCAACATTATCATTTTCTCGAGATCTGATTCAATCATACATCGATTTCGTCAGGATAATCAGTATTCTTTTTTGCAACGGACTTTATAGTTCAAAAAGGGTGTTGATTGAGCGATACCTTTTATACTTTTTCATATGAAAAATATTTATATGATTGAGGCCACGTTCACATGTATCCGGATTCCACACCTTCACACGACAACATGAAAACGGTGTTTTTTAAGAGATCCCCACTGGAGAGCATCTTGGAAAAGCTTCATTCTTCGTGACAAAAAACGCCATCTACATGTGTACGCTAACCCAAAACGGATAAAAAAGATGCGTTTTCAAAAATATCCGGATGCGTATGGACGAGGCTTGTGTGGCCTTATCGCATACCCGTTATACCCTCGAAAAATTCTTCAGATTTCTACAAATGGTATGGATATGTCGTTTCATCCAGAATCTCTTGTAGATAATATTACAGGTCTGCTGCAAAATCCCTTCATCATGGTCTGGTTTTGAATAGTCAAAACAGCCTTAAATAAGGGACTCATCATTCTGAACCCTTGACCACACTGTTGTCTGTGGAAAGAAGACTGTTAACTCCTCTAAAAGAACAAGAACCAAAATAAATCTGTAACTAGAGACAAAACCGTTGAAACCTGCAAGAGAAAACGAATTAATCTTCATATCTGAAAGTAAAGAAATAAGTCATTAACTCACCAGTAACTGCAAGAAAAAACAACGTTGAATAGCTAAGAACGCCTTTCGTCACACACCCGTCAGTTTGGTTCATGAAAGTGATGAAGGTGAAGTTGCGGTTCTTAGCGCCATCATAGTCAGTGCGCCAAATGGTGGGATTGCAGAAGTAGCTAAGCACTAATCGAATCCGTGACTCCTTGTGGAGGAGCCCCACTGGGTATCCAATCCACTCCGCCTGACTGTTCTGGCTGCAAAGTAAGAGAATTACACCACTGCGCCACAACACTAGAGAGCATGTAACACTAGAGAGAGTTTAGAGAGCGTGTGGCCGAGTGGTTAAGGCGTCTGACTCGTGAGACAAAGGTCAGAACGGCCGTAGGTTCAAATCCCACGCTGGACAGTTTGGTCGCTGTCGGTAACTCTAGCCCGGGTCAACCAGAGCCATGTGAGGGAAATCTGGTAGCTGCGGCGGGTAGCTGCGGCGGGTAGCTGCGGCGGGTAGCTGCGGCGGGTAGCTGCGGCGGGTAGCTGCGGCGAACTGATGGTAAAACATCCGTGGCCCCTGCTGGAAATAAGTCTCTCAGACTTTCGCAGGCTAGCCACGTTAAACATATATACCTACCTACCTACCTACACCTTCCGTTCATGGAAAGACCTAATTAATGATACGAACAGGCCGCTTTATCACCAGGAAAACAAAGGAAAGGTTGAACAACTATCGTTTTGAAACATTTTGCAAAAAAATATGCGTGCTGCATGCAAATGTGTAACTCTTTTTTTATTCATCTATGCAGGTTGCAGAGACTGCCAAAACAGTACTTCCTTCAGCAAATGAGAACGGACAAGCAGAAGAAGAACCACAGAAAACACCCGAAGAATCAACAAAAGAAGTTAATAAACCAGAGGTATTATCTATGTTTAAGCTTGCGCATTTTTTTGAGGTTTTGTATTGCCAAACAGAGTAGTAACATCGAAATATTTGCAGTCGCACTGGCATAGCGGTTCTTTGTTTGAGTTTGGGTCTCATTTTGTTTTGTCATTTTCTTGGGTTTGAGGAACCCATTGGGTGAAAATGGCTGCCTTTGCAAATAAAATCTGCATGGGAGATTTTCAATTTTTCTTTACATTTCTGGTTAGTTTGTATTTTTGGAAGATGTTATGATTTTAAACTTGATAGAGTACCCATAGGATTTTTCAAATCCACTGTTGTCAAAATTGATAGGCCCCGTTCACACGGGAACGCAATCGTTCCGTTCCATATCGTTCCGTTCCGAAAAGTGGAACGCTCAGGGGTTGCGTTCACACGGGAACGCTTGAAATAACATCGTTCCGTTCCAAAAAGTGGAAATGATAAAATAAGTGATACGAAAAGTGGAACGATACGCAATCGTTCCGTTCCGTTCCCGTGTGAACAGGCAATTATGTGCAAGACTGGTCCAAAAAACGGAACGATAAGATTTTTGCCCTAAACGCATGCGTGGATGTAGTTGTTGCTGGAAAAACTGGCAAGGGCTAAAGAGAAAACTGTGGAACGGAACGATTGTGTTCCCGTGTGAACAGGAACAAAAACCGATACGCAATCGTTCCGTTCCCGTGTGAACAGTCTATTTTTGCGTTCCAGAAACTGGAACGAAGATGGAACGGAACGATTGCGTTCCCGTGTGAACGGGGCCTTACAACCATTTGTTTTTGTTTAAAGTGCAACTTAAACGGTTAGTTCAGAGATGAAAAATGTATTAAAATTTGATCGTCTGAATCCATCCAGCATAGTTAATGACCACTTCATTTATATCTTTATAATTTTCATAGAAATCAAAAGAAAAGAAAAAACACAAAGAAAAAAAGGAAAAGAAAGAAAAGAAAGGGAAAAAGAAAAGCAAAAAGGAAACAATTGAAACTCCCGTTCAACAAGAAACATCAGATGCTTTACTAATGGACTCTGAAGTGACCAATGTAGATGTAAGTTAAAAAGTGGAAGAGGCTTACCACCTATGTTCTTAATATTCAAAATAGAACCGTATCTTCATCGAATTTTGTTTTCATTTCGTGACAAAATCCTTGAATTATCGCATTCATTGTGGTTTCCATGGGAAAGAACTCCTATAGACGATTACGCTAAAGATGGCGGCGAGGAATGTTTTACTGAGATGCACTGCGTTCTTTGATCGAATTTTTATAGAATCGTTAACCCTATCTCACCTGCGACTTTTGAAGCGGTCAATACCTGGGGGGGTGGATTTCACCCCCCCCCCTGTTTTCCTCGGCCGTTCTTAGAGATATGAGGCTAAAAATTGGTAGAGATGTTAATTATCACGTAAACAATGAAACTGAATCATCAAAATCTAATTATCGATGTTGTTGTTGTTGCTAAAGCATCATAAGCAAAAACTAATTATATGACGTCATATTTATGAAAGCATATTAAAAGTAAATATAATAAAATTTTTTTCGCAAACATTAAAAGTAGATATCAAAATATATATTCACTTCAAGTTTGGGCTCAATCAGAGCAATGACGAAAGCACAGGATAAAAATAAAGTTGCATCCCCACAGAGTACAGAGCAAAACATCGGTTGCCATGGAAACATTTCTAAAATTAGAACAAATGTTTTTTCTCACATTTTGAATGTAATTAGATAAAGGATCAAAGTCAGGAGATGTCAGGATCATTCCGCACATTCTGAACAAGACGTAGCCAAAAATACGGTTGGGGGGGGGGTGGAATCCACCCCCCAGGTCAGATAGGGTTAAAGATTTGTAATTCGAACGCAATGCATCTCGGTAAAAAATTCCTCGCCGCCATCTTTAGTGCAATCCACTATTGTAATTCACTATGCTCTACCCAACAGAAGCGATGTTGTAATAGAGCGGAAGAAGTAACAGAGCAATATTCATATTCGAACAGTGATCTAAACATGAACATCAATCTTTTATTCATTCTTCCAATTTACATGGAACGCTTCTTACCAGGGCAAATTTCTGAGCAAATTCACAACGAATTTTTGTCTCTAATCTTGCACTGCTTGGTCGATTGTTGATTGTAAGAACAGTCCATTGATAAATTTTACAGATCGAAATGTTTGAAGCAAGATTTACGATAGTTCTGAATTCTCTTTTATATGTTATATAGTTAATGATGGAGCTTATGATCAATCATTTCCATTTTCTGACGAGTATTTAGCTATAGGTAGACATTAAAGCGTGAAGAAATGATACTTTGCTGTGAAAAGACTTCTCGTTCGTTTTGTTGTACACAGTTCATATGGCTGTAAACATAGAAGTATGCATGTGAATGATTTAACGATGCTTGCAACCGTTATAAACATCCATGTGAAGGATGTAACGATGTTTGTAAGCGTTATAATTCTTATTCAATTTCGTATGTCCTCTGATACATCGTTTTCCTCTCTTTTAGCCTCATGCACATTATTTGCTTCTCGGTGAAGATTCAAATTTGAAAATGGTAGGTACCCCGTGTTTGTTTTTGATAATGCTTCTTCTGTTTATTCTCTTATTCTCTACCTAGAAAGACTGTTATCTGTAGGAACCGGGCACTGCTCGTCGCGAGATGAGCAATCCTCCCGCCGTCATATCTCTGGGAGAATTTCCAAACTAAATCTTTATCTTGTAACGTACGCAATCAAGTATTCATCATCATTATTGCTATAAAGCACTACATAAAAATTATGTATAGCAGCTATAGGATTAAAACTAAACTAAACTTTAAAAACAACTAAACTATAATCAACTAAAACATATGGAACATGAACGGTAATATATGAATAAATTAAAAGAGAAAAATGTAAAAACAAAGGTATGTGATCATCCAGGTGCAGATTCACCATACTAGTGTTATTTGGCTAGAATTTCCCTTATCTGGTTGGCTTGAACAAGGTACGATGATAGGGCGGCTATTGTGACATCATCATTAGAGCTCATTATCTTCTGGAATTGCAAACTCGTTGTAAGGGGTTCGACCAATGTGTGTGATAAAAGATCGGATCTAGGAGCGCTATAGGCCGGGCATACAAGGAGGAAATGTACCTCATCTTCAATGTTCATATTATGTGAACTTCTTAAGAGGTCTCGTACAATAAAATATGGCATAAACTCCTGAGATTTAGGGGAGCTATGCTGTGTATACCCTATACGATGATGTAGAGAATCGGGGCTCAATAAAATGAAGTAGCGTGGTAGCGGCGCTACAAGGAAGGAAGCTGAAATGCTCAAATTGCCCAGGAAGGAAGAAAGGAAAAACGAACGGAAGGAAGGCGAAATAAAAGGAAAGGAATGGGAAAAAATAAAGGGAAAGATTCTGGTGGTTTATTGGGAAAGGAGAAGAGCTTGTATAAAAAGCAATAAGGTACTTGGCTTGCTGCCGGGAAGAAAAATAATTTTTGGAGCCCTGACTGAATAAAGAGTCTATTGCAGCTTTAAGAAGGAGATTAAAATCTTGTGATGGAAGCAATTGCCAATGTACAATTTGTAAATAGACACGGAATTCCTTTGAATTGTAAATTAACATATATTTCTTTAGGTTTATTGTAGATATTTAGTGTAAATTATTGTATCTTTATTCTTTTAAAACTATGTAAATACCAACTTTACGTATTTCTTTTCTTCTTTTTTCTACATCAAGTCCGCCCTAGGCACGAGTGGGTATGATATAGGCACTAGTTGATGTAACGTGCTATATCCACTCGTGCCCAGGTCGGGATTGATTTAAAAAAAGAAGAAAGGAAAAAAGTAAGATATGAACAAAAACCTTATTCTTAAATATTGGATGGAGCGATCCTTAGACTGTGATCGGTTTTGAATGAAAATGCCCTACCTTTATCATTAATTGTCTCGCTTTGAATTTGGTCAAGATACATTTTGATGTTTTTTTTCAGGTATATGACATTAAAGTTGATCCAAGGGAGCAGAGTAAAGCAGTCGCATCTGTAATTTTCAGGTAAAAATGATCAACACCACTTGAAGTATTCTCCGCTCATTTAGAAGTGTCTGTTGGAATACTTTATTGGTATAACTTCCCTCTAGGGAGGAGTATTATTTTACCGAGCTTTTGATTGAGAAGCCCCACGTTCCTTCTTTCCATATTTACAGTGGATGTATTTAATATGGAAAGTATGTTTTTTGTAATTATCAACTCTTTTCTTACTATTTTTCAGCAATTTAACAAATTCTCAACTTGTGTCGTTGGAGTTTAACGTCCTCGACTCTCTAAATATGAAGATGCATCGAAATGTAAGCGTATTTCATTGTTTTGTGTTATTTTCTAATTAAAGTCGGAGACAACATATTTGAAATATTGACGCTTTAAATAGTTTTTCGATGGTACATGCGCGGTACCTGTGATTCCCTCCAAAATAGAGGTTGTCATCACGGAGGTGAGTTGAAGTGTTTCCGTAACAACTGGGTGAACTTTTCTCGTGCCAGTGTCATTGTTCTTAGCCCAATCAATATATAATTAGAGTAAACTGGCAGTCCTGGTGCATGGGTCCCGTTAATATTTTCTGTCCGGCTTTGCAAACTGTAATACTTTGGTGAGAGCTTTGTTGTCTACACGACAGATATGGGCAATTATCTTAATGTATTTCCAGAGTCCTTTCAGATTTAATTGTGTTACATATTCTCGAGTCCAAAGTAGAAATAGTGGGTGAGTGTTCTCCGAATGCTAGTGAATAGGTGTTTGGAACGAAGATATCCCAGAAGGTCGTCAAAAAAACTTATAAGGGGGAGGACGTCTTTTCTAGATAGTTGCTATAGAGGTTTTTTAATGTTGTTGCATTTACTTCTCTCAGCTTGGTGATTCTCCACATGATCCTGTCAAAGTACCTTTTCAGCTTCCACCAGGTAAGCAAAAGCTACGGCAAATTACACTTTTTGAACCTTAACAATTTCAGAATAAAATTCGCTCTGGGAGCTAACAGAAGCTCAGCTTGAGATCCAGTTCACTAGGCAAACCATGGGAGGTTAGACCACAGGAAGCCCAGGCAGTTAGTTAACTGAACAATGATAAGTTTATGATCGTAAAATTGTTAATTGTATACTACCTTTGTGTGTTATTTGTTGCACTTCTCCATTGCTGTACTTCTGCACTGTACTGCATAATTGTTCGAATGCGAGAGTTCGATACGAAATTTCTTGCTGCTATTCTTATATAGGTTTACCAATATAAGAATACCAGCAAGAAATTTTGTATCGAACTCTCGCATTCGAACAATTATGCAGTACAGTGCAGAAGTACAGCAGTGGAGAAGTGCAACAAATAACACACAAAGTTAGTATACAATTAACAATTTTACGATCATAAACTTATCATTGTTCAGTTAACTAACTGCCTGGGCTTCCTGTGGTTAGACACCGCAGTTATGGTTTATTGCCGCTTTGTTCTTTTGCGGAGGATGAAGTTATTTGACACTACGGAGGTGCCTATTCCGCAGAAACCTATAAATTTTGCTCCGCAGCAGCATATACACTGAAACATAACTGTGGTGTCTAACTACCCATGGACTAAGAGAAGCTTCAACATAAGCGAGTTAATCTTTCTGCTATTTTTTGTACTTAGTTCGTCGTAACCTCATAAAGTAGTGAAACCATTCCATTTAAGTATCGCAAATCCAGCGTGAATGGCACACATTCTGTACTTAAATGATTAGTCTCAAAGGACATTGCTTGACAATTTTCATTCGTTTGATTTCTTTGGCTCTATGGTCTCGGTAAAACAGCTCTTTGCTACGTTTGTCACTGTCAAAAAGTTCTGTTTAAGGTTTCAACGCAGATTTTACTTCCATATGTTGAAGGACATATGTGAAGTACTTTAATTGGTGAATCTGAAAACAAACAAAGCATTTTTTCCTCATGTCGTCTTCATTACAGTGGAAATCCAGCCTCGTTCTTTTATCCGTTTTCGGCCGTGACATTTCATTTGTTTTTTGTTTGTTTTTCTGTTTGTTTTTCTGTTTACCAATCATATGCGTGACACATGCGTGACACAAAAATTACTGCATTTGTACTATCTTTGTAGGAACTGTCAACGAAGGTCAATTTGCCTTCACAGTGGAAAGTATCATTATGCCACAATGGCTGCGAGGCACTGTAACGTACATTATCAAGGTATGAAACCTGACAATTTCGTTACTTTCTTCGATATATTTATCAAATTTCTTAGGAAAACAGAACACATTTCTGATTCCATCATTACATAGATGTGAAAGCAATTTGTTGGATTCATTGACAGCTGCTGGGTCGCCCATTGCGTGGCTATAGGTTATTTGGAAGTTGGTTACAGATTATCTGGACCGATTCAATATTAATAACGGCTACCTTTACCCTCAACATCATCTAAAGAGAAATCCTAACTGTTCATCACTTAGTCCATTATTGTGATATTTTTCCAGCCTTCTTTTGAGTTTGATTAAAGAGGGCTGTAGAATAATTTCTGATAGTTTTGTCACTCTCCCACAATCGTTTCAAAAGTTTAGTTTTATCCTCTGTGATGTAGTGGTTGGTTTGATTCTACGACTTAGACCCCGTTTACACGAGATCGGATCCAAATGGATCCGTACCCAAAGTGTAACGGATAGGCCTTGCGTTTACACGGGACTCAACGGATCCGAACCCATTTGGATCTGCTATCCATACCCAAACGGGATCACTTTCGAAGGTGATCCCGTTTGGATCCGATCCCAAAAAGGTCTCGTGTAAACGGGTGGGATCGGATCCAAACTGGTACGGATAGGAAGTGACACGATTAAACTGAAGATCTTTCGTTGACATTTCCAAGAGGGGAATCAGAGATGAGACATAGTCTATTAGAGTGCAAAATTTCAGAGGATCTGCTTGAAATAAGAGAAAAGGTTTACTAGAGCGCTGCTAAGAGTTCATAAAATCCAAATGGATCCGATCTCGTGTAAACGCCAACAATTCTGGATCCGATCCCGTGTAAACGCCCCTCAAAAAGTGGATCGGATCCAAATGGATCGGATCCCATTTGGATCCGATCCACTTTTTGAGGGGCGTTTACACGGGATCGGATCCAGAATTGTTGGCGTTTACACGAGATCGGATCCATTTGGATTTTATGAACTCTTAGCAGCGCTCTAGTAAACCTTTTCTCTTATTTCAAGCAGATCCTTTGAGATTTTGCACTTTAATAGACTCTTTCTCATCTCTGATTCCCCTCTTTGAAATGTCAACAAAGGATTTCAGTTTAATCGTGTCATTTTCTATCCGTACCAGTTTGGATCCGATCCTACCCGTTTACACGAGACCTTTTTGGGATCGGATCCAAACGGGATCACCTTCGAAAGTGATCCCGTTTGGGTACGGATAGCAGATCCAAATGGGTTCGGATCCGTTGAGTCCCGTGTAAACGCAAGGCCTATCCGTTACACTTTGGGTACGGATCCATTTGGATCCGATCTCGTGTAAACGGGGCCTTAGCGAGATCAAACTTGCATCGGGAGATTTGTTATACATGGTAAAACTAGCCATGAGAATTTTTTGAAGCCCAACAAATTAATGCCCTATCCAGAAGTTGTCCAAACCTAGTCATCGATGTTGATCCCTCACAAGTGAAAGTTTCATGAGTTGATTTATTTACGCCAAGAGCCTGAAAGAAAATAACATCACTTGGTATTCATTTAGGGAACCGATGGCTCAACCAGTGAAAAAATCGATTTCAAAATCAATTTTCCTGTATCTTCATTCGTTGTGCAAACACCAGTTCATAGGTGCGTACCTCATGCTTTTATTTGGTGACACGATGCTCGCTGTTGAGATATGTCATTACTGACTTTGAGTGCAGTAAGAACCCGCCTATAGGAACCTACAATTTTCCAAGTCGGCCTTACTAGCTTCTTGGGTATTCAATGGGTATTCAATGGGAAATGAGACTTTTCATTTTCTTAAATTGGTTCTTATTTTATTCAGGATTTTCAGGTATTTCTTTAGTAATTTGTGGAAGGATAAAAAATTTGAGACTTCAATGATGAGCCTTCAAAGCATTTTTAGAGTTCTGTACGATATGCGCATTTGATATTACCAGTTTGTATAAGTTCGATGACTAAGTAACTAGAGTTTTAAGCTATTTAGATATTCTCTGCAACTAAGAACCTATTTCAAAGTTTAGGCTGAATGGGTTCTGATATAACAGGGTCTTATTTGAAATTTCAGGCTGTAGGTTCTAACTCACTAGGTTCTTATACGCGGGTTTCTACTGTATTGCAGATGGAATGAAACTTTTAAAGTCGGTCTCGAATTATATGTAACGTGAGATTTACGATAACGCAGAATTACTCATGCAATACTTTTCAATTGTTTTCTTTCACGCGCAATTTCACGTGACATCTAATTTGAGACAGACTATAGTCTCTATCTAGCCTCACTCTATAGGACCCTCATGTTATGCTCATATCGTTGAGTTTAATTGTTGCTGTTGTTGTCGCTCCACTGAAGGCTTTTCTTCCCTAGACCTGCAAAAACGGCAAAGATGTCACTCGGCGATACGTTTGTGTTGCCCTGTCGTCTGCTGGTCAGAATAGAGAGTTTACGAAACCAGGACGGCAACGCCAGCCAGAACGTCATCTGAAATTCCGCAAAGCAAGTCTTGTTTCCGTACGCTACCTTTAATATATCATCCAGAAGGCCAAAATAAGGCACCGTATAACTCAGAGATGCATGAAAATGATATTCTTACTTTGAAGACAAACATTTAAAACGAACGAGTTTTACTTCGCAAGCCTAGATCTGCAGTACAGGAGGCCGAAATGTGGTTTTCAAGTTGTGAAATTGAAGAGAAAAACTTGAGTCTCTCATGGGAAGCAAATTCGAACGAAAAACAAGAAATCTTTTGAATCCAAAGTTCTGAAACAAAAGCAACTCTGTGTTGCAGTCGCCGTTGCCATTGTGGTTTCGTAAACTCCCTAATGTGGCTTAGAGCAAGGCGGTTTTTGCGATTATGTCAAGAATGAACATTTATCGAAGCACTGATAGCTAATTTGATGAGACAGCCGTTCTAGGAAGCTGATTTTTGAGGAATTTTAGACCTGGTGGTCGTGAGAAAAAGTAGCAGGTGATTTAGACCCGATAGCTAAATTCTAGAAAAGAATTCGTCTTGAACGATAAATTGATACATTTTGTAGAATGCTTGAATGTACACAATTGCGATCTTCAGTAGAACAGCTAAGACATTTCAGTACGGAGCTAATTTGTCTCTGCAAGCGTAGGGTAATGAACCGTAGTTGTAGCGTTATAAGTTCAGAAAAAAATGAAACTACAACATGTAATCTTGTCTGGTCTTTATCATCAAGCCGAGAGGGTACTTTGATTTAAACATATCGTAGTTTATGGCGGCGTTTTTGTTTTTGTTGCAAGAGTTCATGAAGAATTTGAAAAAATTAAGATCATCATCAATCCTAAATCAATGGAGGAAAAATTAAGAATAACTAAAGTCTATGTGGGTCTACAATATGACACCAAGAAGACAATCATTCAATCAATAATCAATCAATCAATCAATCAATCAGTCATCGTCATCATAATCATCATCATCATAATCATCATCATCATCATCATCATCATCATCATCGTCATCATCATCATCATCATCATCATCATCATCATAAATCATAACATTATTTACAGTTGGTTAAAAGAAAGCATAGCTACTGAAAACTAATTTAAACCAACTATTTACAATTTACAAAATTATTTACAAATTAAGCAGCTACATCATTTACCATCGCATTCTTTGATCCCCGTTTTAAAACTTCCCAAGGTATCAGCAGTCTTTAATTCATCATCTAGAGTGTTCCACAGGACACGGCCTCTAAACGAATGAGAATTTAGTCCATATCGATGTAACTGTGCTGATGGAAGCCTACATAGATCTTTGGTGCGGGGATCTGTCACTTTCTGGTTTCAGGTGCAGGAATTTAATGACGGCGCACCTTCAGATCTGAGAATTGCCGCCATTTTGAAGCTTATTAAGATATTAAAAAAATTTCGCGGCAGATTTACCAGAGAGTACGCTAAGTCCCTTTCAGGCAATTTAATTCAAAGAAAATATAATTGAATTTCAAAACCATATTTTTGAAGATTTGAGCCATATGCTGTAATCAGTAAACCAATCTGTAACCCTTTGCCATATGATTCTGAGTTGTAGAGGGAGGGGCTTGAATAGCCACTTTCTGAAATAAGCATATTGTCAGGGTCAGAGGATTAAACCATTATGAATCAGAACATTCAGGATTCACCAAGAGCTGGGATCAATATAACTAACCTATAACTCAACCTATGAACCTTTGCCATGGTGCTGATGTTCTAGAGGGCGGTGCTTGAACGGCCACTCTCTGAAGTAGCATGACTTTGAAGTCAGGGGATTAACCCACTGCGCACCAACTAAAACGTTCAGGATTCGAGTCTGTTATCACTCACATTATGACATTTCTTCAGAGAACCTCAAATAAAGATTACAGTTCAAAGAAAGTTTGATTTATTGCTTAAATTACAGCATGAAATATTCCTTACGATTTAATTTTTACCGATTGTCATTATTCATTATTATTTTTATCAATTTCTTTACAGTTGGATAACAGTAAAAAGTAGCTAAAAGTAGTGAGCTAATTAATTCCAACTTAAAAACATCACAAAATGCAAATATGACATAAGAATGGTGGCCAAAATATTTACAAATTATCAATATCAAACAGTATAAAAACAGATATCTAAACATTTGCATCATGAATAGCCCAAGTTGGGAACAAATGTGCGGCTGTCAGAAAAAGTAGCAGCTATTTTGGAGGAAACAGGGACTTGTTGCCCTTGCTCATTCCACAATCTTGTCTTGCCGTTTTCCTCACTGTAAAACCACGGGCTGTAGAAAACGCTGAATTTAGAAAAAGGATCACGTTTTATAAATCGAGTTATTCCTATCCTAATTTATCATTTCGTGCGCGATAGATCGACTTGTTTACCTTCTGTTTGTACTTCTCCTGCGAAGGTATCATTCTTATCTCTGCGCGTGACGGCAGATTTTACATGACCTCAAGGGCCCTGGAGAAATTGTGCCACTCAAAGGGAAATTTCGCCAGGGCACTTGAGGTCATGTCAATCTGCCGCCATGCGCGGGGATTGAAAGGGCTCATTCGCAAGGGAAGTACAAACAGAGGGAAAACAAATTGATATATAGCGCACGAAATGATAAATTAGGATAGAAATAACTTGATTTATAATATGGAAATCTTTCTGCTAAAGTCAACATTTTCTACATCCCCTGGTAGGACCTTACAAGCTTCTTTCAGCGATCTTTATTGTAATTCGAAACGGATGAATCTAGTCTCAAATAAAAAGCAAAAAGCCCAAGAGACTAAAGATGGGGGTGATTAAGCAGCAGCAACGCAAAAACTTGAAGAAACGACAAAAATTGGATAGAAAAACACTTTTGCAAGTCGAGAATTTCCAGTAATTTCGCGAGCAAAAACTTTCGCGAATTTTGAATTTAGATTATGCCTTGGCAGAAACTTTTGCGAAAAATGACAAAAAATGCGAATATCGCGAAAGTTTCTGCCCGCGAAAGTTTCTGCCCCGAAAGTATATAAGGATGTCTATGTTGACACCTGAAATCGTAGAGGATTTCTTTTCCCCCGAAGATTAGCGACAGGATGCTAGGGTTTAGAACAGATTTTGTTTCATAGATCTATACAGTCTTATTTGAACAGTGTCAGATCACATTGACTCCCTTTTGAATTCTGCTTAAGACAGCCAGGTCACTGTGTATTTACAGAGAGCATAGATTTCACACTAATTGTTTGTGATCTGGCTTTGTATACGTAATCTGCCAGTTTAGACAACTTAAAACGTAGGGTTTAGTTCTGTCTTGATTCTTGACATTGAAAACATCATCGGTTGACCTCTACTCCCAAAAACTAGATGGACAAAAGAAGCTTTTAGCACAAAGTTTGTATTTCTCACCAAAGCGTTGTCAAACAAGCATCAATTGAGAAAAGGTAGTGTAACTTGTTGGGAATACCAGCTACCTTTTTGTTTCAAAGCGCACGTGCATCACTGTAATAGTCTGGAGGCCCATTTCTTCCTGATTTCAAATCTGAATCAAGTCTCTATAGAGCCACAGAAGGGAGGTACTTAATCTTGAGGCTGAGAGGTTTGCAAAGCAAGTTTAAGGAGATAGGGTTCGTTAGGAGGGGGACTTGTTTAACACTTTGTCGCTGAAACGAGGGTCTCAACATAGAGTGGAGCTCAACAGAGGGGGGGGGGGGCTAAACAGAACTTGTTATTGGAATCACCTAGTTTAGACAGCAACCAAATATAATGATGTGATGATTCTCCTCATTAACACACGTTGTGTTTTATTTCCCTGTCTCTCTATTCCTCTGTATTCAAAAATGACCTCCCAAAACTATGGGATCGTTTGAAATTGACTCGTAGCCTGGAAATGAATCTGTAGTCTGACATCGATGAATCGCTGCTAATCACATTTTAATCCTTTTCATTTTCTAGGACTTATTTCACTAATCTGCTCGCTGGTGGTACTCTCACTGAAAAACAGTCTGCAACCGTAAGTTACGACCTTTAAAGAGCCATTGTAACCCATTGTTCTGTGCAAACATCCTGCAATTTCACACTGTCTGAAAATCAAATTTGGCCTGAGCGGAAAGTATTGATCATCAATGTTACCGTTTAGTCTCACTCAATAAGGATCCTCAAGTTACACTCATCCTTGAGTTGAATTGTTGTTGTTGATGTTGCTCCACTGCGGGCCATAGTTTGCTAGAGCTGTAAAAACAGCAGAAAATGTCAATCGGCGACGATTTTCTGTCGCGCCGTCATCTCCTGGTTAGAATGTTCCCCTTAATAATTCATTTAAAACAACGATATCCCTTCAGTAAAATGCAACTTACAAAATCTAAAACTAAGAATATAAAATAGTTAATTGATGAATCTGATCTTCCAGGGAGTCGTTCTTGAGGAGGCTTGAGTTGATTATCAAGGCTCATCAAATGTCTTTTTAGATGTGTAGGCGCAGTGATGGCAGTTCTCTAATGTTAACTGGAATATCGTTCCAAGCCTTAATGCCCGAGTAATGAAATCCTTTCTTGGTTAATTCAAGGATTAGCTTGGGAATATGGAGATCTCTATAATTCCTCGTAGTGCAATGTGATGTAGAGCATCTCTTTTGGAACATATTCCACAGGCTTTCAGGGCATTGTTTGTTTACAATCTTATATACCATAACACAGCGTAATGTGGCTTAGAGAAAAGGAGGTTTTGCGATTATGGCAAGGATGATCCTTTGCGAAGTACTGATGCCTAGTTTTATGGTACAGCAGTTCTATGAAATTGATTTTGAGGCATTTTAGACACGGTGGTCGTGAGAAAAAAGCAGCAGGTAATTTAGGCCCAATAGCTGAATTCTAAAAAAGAATCCGAACCGAACGATAACTTGATACAGTTCGAATGTACACAATAGTGATAGAAGCTCCAACTCTACTTAATTTGATTTAACCTTTCACAGTACACAGTAAAGCTAAAAGGTTTCAGTACGAGGCTAATCCGTTTCTACCAACGCAAGGAAATGAGTCGTAGTTGTACAGCGTTATCAGTTCTGGCAAAAAGCGAAACTGTGACATGTAATCGAGTCTAGTTGCAGTCGTTGAGGTGTCAGTAAATTTAACTAAAGTCAGACTTCTCCATCAGTTGAACTGCTCTATTGTCGATCCATATTTTCCCTGTAGATCGAATAGACTTATCACGATGATTCCCTTGTATCCCTGCGGTAAACCTTGCTCAAGAGGGACGCACAGTGAAACAGTGAAAAACCTGGCCCTATTTTCTGCAATCATCAATGGAATTATGATGGAATCACGGCTTCGAATCTCAATGCCGTGGGAGTGTTTTCAATTCTTCAACCGAATCGAAAATTCTATCACATTGACACCTTAACGATAGTAATTCACCGTAACGATAGTAATTCGCAAATCTCGCAACCTGATTGGTACTGGAGGAATCGCAAAGTTTACTTGGACTCATTGATGTTAGGTTAGGCTGTAGACTTTATGACCTTGAGTCTACAGTAAAAACCCGCGTATAAGAACCTACAATTTTGCAAGTCAGCCTGATTAGGTTCTTATGTATTGAGTATTTAGTAGGAAATAAGGCTGTTCAGGTTCTTAAATTGGTTCTTATTTCATTCATGGCTTCCAGGTATTTCTTTTGTTCAGATTGAAACTTCAAGCCCATTATT
The DNA here is from genome assembly GCA_964020215.1 of Aurelia sp. 3 sensu Dawson et al. (2005). Lineage (NCBI taxonomy): Eukaryota > Metazoa > Cnidaria > Scyphozoa > Semaeostomeae > Ulmaridae > Aurelia > Aurelia sp. 3 sensu Dawson et al. (2005). Next base: position 8,255,688 of record OZ026586.1, read on the forward strand.
TACTGTCAGTTGAGAGACACATGAGTTCACGAGGCCTTATTCAAAACATCAGTTCATGGAAGAATCAGAAATATTACAGAATACAATGAAAAGCTTTCAAAGCATCTTTAGAGCTCTTTGCAATTTGCACATATGGCAGAATCAGTACATATAGGCTCAATGACAAAGCAACTAGAGTTTTGATTTAGTTTGATGATCTCCACGAATAGGAACCTATTTCAAATTTCAGGCTGAATGGGTTCTTATATATTGGGGGTCTAATTTCAGAATTTTCATCTTGTAGTTTCGTTAGGTTCTTATACGTGGGTTTTTACTTTAGTGTTTCCCTGCGTTCTTTGACTTGCTGATGTTAATGCATGTTACAGATACAGAAACTTTAACTTTAAAAAAGTGTCATAGAGCAAGAGAAAGATCTAGGTCTATTTAAGAAAGATTTCAACGTCTTTACGTTTTCACGCTCTTTAACTGCTGTCTTGAGCCAAAGATGTCTGATAACTTAGGCCTAATTAGGCCTAAGCTACCTGAATTCAGAGCGCCATTTCTGTTTCACGGCAGAGAGGCTCACCGTGATTTAGAGGTAACGTCATGGCAGCCTTGCTGGGTTTGAATATCACGTCACAACTGATTGACTTTCGAAGAAGATGGCATATCCCTTTACAGCATGTAGATAACTGAGGCATCTGTGTTCCAGAAAACGGGTGTGTCAAGATATCTTGCCTTTTTCTATAACAGATTTGAATCGGAGACTTGAATTTCTGGTTAATATTTGACATTTTGCGTTATATTTTGGCAGGTCGATGTACAAGCAGACCTTGAATTTGAAGATATTATTGGCAACATTTGTTCGAAGATGCATACAACTGGTTAGCTTTCCAATATTCTTATCTTGAATTTTTTCGACTGATGAGCTAAACATGGCATTAGTGAACCTTTACCCGGATTCTTTGCGTTCCATCTTTTAAATCAAAGATTTTTGTCTATGTTATTGCAATCGTTATGTTCACGTTTGAAACCCCGATGAGTTCTGCTTTTCCGGGTTCATGCAGCATGCAGTTTATTTGTTTACTGCGTTAGGATTGCGATATTTACTCCCAAGTTTAAGTGTGCTCGTTCTATCACCGACGTTCATCAATGCTGCTTTTTTCATGACACTCCAGTTTCTATAAACTATTTCGGTGTCGTCAAGAAAACACAGTAACATTTGAGTGGTAGATATGCAAGAATTGTAATGCCTTCTGCTTGACTTCTGAATCACGTAAACAAAATCCGCCAGACAGAACTTTAGATTTACCCTTCTCCCTTCGTTATAAGCACCTAACTTCTCTTAAAAACCATCCTTCGCCCGCACCAAGTGAGAGTTTGCCGCACTGGCTTCGGGCCAACTTTGCGGCTATGTTTGTTTTGAGTTACCGGTTGATAGGATTTCTTTTGTCTGCACTCGCTAATCGCTTTGAATTTAGGTGTGAACCAAAGCAACTGATGCTATTGTCTTACAAAATCTGCCCTTGTTGGTTAGTTCACTATATTTTCCAAATGCTTCATTACTTATGTATGGTAATCTGTTATCCCTCCAACTCAGTTGTAGAACGCGTGGAAAATGGGGCATCAATCTATGGATATACTATACAACATCACGAAGTCTTGCTTCTCGTCAAACAAAAGGTAAATTCGTCGTTTATTCGTAGCGTCGTTTTGTCAGTTTTTCTTTTCCAAGAGAAAGAAACAAGCTAAAGTAATGAGTTATCCCTCATTGTATTTTGTGCCTTGTTTGGTCTTTCATCGGTCATGGACTTGCGAAGGTCACGGCCTCGTCCGTCGTCCGACTAAGAACGGACAATCGGACGGAAAGATATTTGAGCAAGTCAAGGGGGAGCCCTGCTGTGGCACCATTTAGAACCAGAAGTATGCTTTGAAGCTGTTTCTCGAAGTGAGAAAGAGTCAATCTAAGCTTGAACTTTTGGAGTATTTTGAAAACTTTGGAGGAGCAAGCCAGAGGCTAGAATATTGCTTGACTTCTGGGGGAGGGAGAGTACATTTCTAGATGAAACTTTGCAGCGGAAACATTGTTCACTGTAATGCACTTGAATAGAGCATCAACTCCACTTGGAGGAAATGATTGCGATTATCAACACCTTGTCGAATTTTGGAGCAAGTTCTTTCCCCCCTTGCATCTTTGCGTCCAAAATTAGTCATATTTGGCATGGCTGTTGTAGCACCGTGATCTAGGTTGCAGTAGCAGAGCAGTCCTAATTGAGTCTGTGACCCCTTTTCATGATGATCTTGTTGTGTTGGTGGGTTTCGAACCCCGTCTGTGAGACTGCACTGACTTCAAGTTTTGTTAATTCAATTTATTTAAAGTTGGCTATGTACAATATACAATAGCACAAAGGTGCGAATTTAGGCCTAATTTAGGCCAACTACTATTTTAAAACTGCAAAAGGAAATTAAATATAACCTAAGTGTTTGTATATAACGCTTGCATAGTCTGCAGTCACAGCTAACCGTCTATATTTCAATTTTTCTTTTAAAAATTGAAAGGGATTCAGATTCCTTTATTTCGGCAGGTAGTGTCCTCCAGAGCTTCTGCCCGAGGAACCGCACAGTTTCTGTTCCAAACCTCACTGTTTCAACTTTAGGTAAACATATGTGTCCGCTCTCTCTCAACTCATACGAAGGAATTTTTCTTTGAAAAATTCATTCATAAAACTAGGGGCGTTTCTGATTTGTTTTATATATTTCACTTAGAAGTAACCGCAGATTTCTCTGATGGACAAATGCCGATTTGATTCACGAGTAGAGTTTCATGCAGTGCATTTACTATGGCCTTGATTTCAAAAATGTGAATTCTTCGGCACTACTTGTAGCTTAACTGATCATTCATAGACATTTAACAGCCTTTGATCTTATCAGTTATTAAATTTGTCCATCAAATGGCCAGATGTACAATGTACAAATCTGTGACAGCTTCTTCTGTATCTCATCAAGATATTTTTAGTTGATTATCGATTTTTATGTGAAATGGGCTTTTATGTGGCTTTGAATTCACGAGAACCGACAAATCTGACGTGAAAATACCAAGTGAAGTGTCCAGTCTGCCATCAAGACTTAATAACTGTTGAACTGCCAGATATAACGAGTAAAGCACGAGTCCTTGACAGCTTCCTCCGCACCTTGCCAAATTAGCTCTTTTCTGTAGCATTTCATTCTTCAGTTACTTGCAATTTTACAGCTGCCATTAACACTTGAGCAAGTTGCTGAAAACATTGTACATTGTACAACATTATCCTAGAGCTAAATATCCTTGCTGATGGTAATGAATAGGGACATGCATCTCTACATTGATTTTCAGAGACGTTCTGAGGACTCCTGGAAGCTTTGTAGCAAAAGAGTAGTCTAATGGCCAATATTTGGAAGTAAATCAAACAGAATTTGTTTTCATCTGTTTAGATACATCTTGTTTCGAAGTTTCCTTTGACAATAGGCCTTTTGGCTATTCTGAATGAGAACCTCAATCGAACGATACTTTGCTACATTTTGTAGAATTTTCAAATGTGCACAATAGTGATAGAAGCTCTAACGCCACTCGATCGAACCTCGCGTATAAAAATGTATAAAAATAACGCTCGATCTAGGCTCTTTTGTTGAATAGCTAAAAGGTCTATTAAGGCTGATTTCCAGTCAGTGGAATTTTCCGAACGGGTGGAAATTATATTGTTTTCAAGAGAAGATGTTGCTCTGAAATTGAATAGTCACGACTGAGCAACCTTTTATTGTCTGAAATTCTGCCCGCTCGGAATATTCCGTGGAGCCTTGAAATTGCAGTTTTGGCGCCATGTGCTGGGTTGCAGTAGGAGAGCAGTCCTAATCGAATCTGTAACCCCCTTTTCATGATGATCTTGTTGTGTTGGTGGGTTTCGAACCCCATCTGTGAGACTGTCCTCACTTCAAATTTTTTTATTCAATTTATTTAAAGTTGGCTATGTACAATATACCGGGTGAGCCAGAAAAAAGTTCCCACTTTTGAAAATTCATAACAGCAAGAGTATTTCACAGATTTGAATGATTCCAATTCTAGTTAAAAGCCAAAAGGTTGAAGTATTTTTGTGATTTTTCTCGTTGTCTCACGAGCACTACAAATATAGGTAAATTCAACTTTACAAAAATTTCATGGTTGATTGATTACTGGAAAATGGTCCAAAACATCGATCAATGCATAAATGACCTCTCGCAGAAAATAATTAAGGAAATGCAATTTCTCATGGGTGAGAGATATCCTCTAGGCATTGACTTCCTTGGGATTGAAAATCTTTCGCATTTGTTTGAAAATCGATGTCCTATAGCTCTTGAGGGAGGTGAAACTCCCATGGCCTATTGTTCCATTTGAATAGAATCCTTACGATTTGATCAATGTTTTAGGCCCTTTTTTCGTCATTTTGCAGCCATAAAATCTTCATAAAGTTAGATTTACCAATACTTCTAGTGCTGGTAGGACAGTGAGAAAAATCACAAAAATGCTTCAATCTTTCGGCTTCTAACTAGAATTTGAATGATTCAAATCTGTGGAGTAATCTTGGTGCTATGAATTTTCAAAGGTGGGAACTTTTTTCTGGCTCACCCGGTACAATAGCACAAAGGTGCGAATTTAGGCCTAATTTAGGCCAACTACTATTTTAAAACTATAAAAGGAAATTAAATATAACATAAGTTTTCTATATAAAGCTTGCATAGTCTGCAGTCTCAACTATCTGTGTACATTTTAATTCTTCTTTTAAAAATTGAAAGGGATTCAGATTCCTTTATGTCGGCAGTTAGTGTCGTCGAGAGCTTCTGCCCGAGGAACCGCATTTCTGTTCCAAACCTCACTTTTTTCACGTTAGGTAAACATCGTTTCCGCCATCTCTCAACACATACGAAGGAACCTTTTCTATGAAAATCTCATTCATAAAGCTAGGGGCGTTTTCTAATTTTGTTTTATGTATTTTAGTTAGAAGTAACCGCAGACTTCTCTGATGGACAGATTCCGAATTTTGATTCACGAGTAGAGTTTCAAAGTCAGTAGATTACAATACTGTGCTATAACACCTTTGTTGTATGTGTTCTCCGTTTCATGTCATCTTTCTCCTTCTATTTTATTTCAGACCGAAAGCACCATATCAGTGGACGCCAAAAGTACGGACTTTCAATTACTGAGCAGCATTCTCAATGAAATCAAGCTTATTTTCAAGAGCTAAATTGCTGAAAGAAAACCCAAGATAAGCAATACAGCAGAATTTAATGTGCATCAAGTAAGCTCAGAATTTGTAATTTTATAAATGATTTCTATTATTATTATTAGTATTATTAGTATTATTCTTGCAGTTTAAACGTCTTGACTTTGTCTTTCTGTCAGCAGATTCTTCACACGTTCCATCATCAAGGTTGCATGATTAGAGGTTCCGGCCTCGTTTCTTGTCCTGCGCAGATGGGCGGATAGCGTTGCATTGTCAAGAAAACCTTGTTCTGTCCTAAAGAGAGGTAGCTTTTCCTTATCATTGTGGACTCAATAGGTGTATAGGTAGCTTTTTCTTGTCCTTAAAAAAGGTAGCTTTTCCATGTTCTTAGAAAGAGGTAGCTTTCCTTAGCCTTGAAATGCGTTATCTTGCCTTACCCTTGAAATTCCTATTGCTTGCGTTCGTGGAAGGTTCACGTTTTTTGCGAATGCTGTAGGAAGTATGAAGATTAGGCCCAATTGGCCAGAATGCTTCTGTGCTTATGTCCTTGAAGAATTTTTGGGATACCTTACTGCTCTGCACTTCAGGTTTCACTGAAATTAATTCTCTTCGCAGCCAGCGTAATTGCTTACACAGGTCATTATGAATTATATCAAATAACTGAAGGTCTTTTCAGTTGCAAAAATTTATTCTTTCTGCCACATCATAGCTCCTCACTTTCCCACAAACGAAGACCTTGCACTTTTGTCCCTAGAAAGTTGAAAGTGTCAAGCTAAAATGGCACAAACCTTTTTTACAAATCGAAATTTTAAAATTTTATCCTCTCATCATGGAAGAGATGTTACTAATTCTGAATCTCAAGGTGGGCCCGTGACTATGGTTAGGCTATGATACGCTTGCGTGTTACCTCGCTTGTTACCTTGCGTGTTACCTTGCGTGTTACCATGATATGCCTTGGGTGTTTCAAATATGCTTGTTTGTGGAAATGCAATCGGATCTGCAGGGGGTGAGAAAACGCCAAAACGTTGCAATCATCTTTGATTTCAAACGCGGACTCACCCGGTATGATCTCAGCCCGTTGTGATAATAATAATAATAATAATAATAATAATAATAAAAATAATAATAATAATAATAAGAATAATGATAATAATGATAATAATAATAATAATGATAGAGAATGATAATGGAGAGACAATGATAATGATAATGGAGAGACAAAGGGGTGTTCGACATCAGCGAACAGAGATTGATGGATCAGGCACGAGCGATTGTAGTTAATCAATGGTTAACAGATGTAGAGCTTGAAGAAATTAGAAGGGAAATCGAAAGAGAAAATACTTACGTAACAGTGGATATGAATGACCAGGAAGAAAGGACACAGCTTCAAGGGGAACAAGAAACACGAGCAGAAGCACAAAGTGACAGAGAAGATAGGACGGGGAACGACAATGATAGTATTGAGGGATTTGATCTTCGGGAAGATGTTATGTTGAGCGAGGAAGAGACGGAACAGCTGACTACCATACGGACTTTTTATGTGGAAAAGAAGCAACCACCAAAGGTAACATTCAAAACGGTGAATAAGAAGAACATACAAAGAGAAATAAAAAAGCTGGAAAATCTTATCAAAAAGGTCATTACACCCACCATAACCGAAACAAACAGATTTATCATTGCGTTGATATGGTATGTAGCCTATAAAATGGGCCTGAAAGAAAGAGAGCAAAGACCAAAGAAAGATCCTTGGTGGAAGAGACGCATTAACAACGATATCAAACAATTGAGGACAGCTGTTAGTAAACTTGAGAGGAGACAGAATAATGAAATGCACAGCAACAGAAGAATGGAATATATCAATAATAAGTACAGGGTTAAAGAAAAAGGCGTTAGTGTAGTGATAGAGGAATTGAAGCAAAGGGTAGTGGCGAAAGCTGCAAAGATTAAGAGGTATGAAGCCAGAAATGAACAACAGCGTCAAAACAGATTATTTGAAGTAGATCAAGGGCGGTTATATCAGGAATTAGATAGAAAAGTTAGAAATGAAAGTCTGATCCCAGATGCAGATGAAGCAAGAAGATTCTGGGGTTCAATATGGGAAAATCCAGTTGAGCACAACACCCAGGCTGAGTGGCTAAAGGACATCAAAGAGGAGATGACAGGATTAAACCATCAACAAGAAGACATAGAAATTGAAGAAGGAAAGGTGAAGGAACAGCTAAAGAAAATTCCAAACTGGAAGGCCCCAGGGCCTGATGGAGTGCAGGGCTTCTGGATCAAGAACTTGAATGGACTCCACAACCGAATCGCAGAGCAACTCAATGAAATAATGAGAACTGGTGTTGTACCGACATGGATGACAACAGGTAAGACACTTTTGTGTGTGAAAGACACTAGCAAAGGTAATGCTGCAGACAATTATAGACCGATATCATGCTTACCACTTATGTGGAAAGTTTTGACGGGAATTGTTGCAGATCAGATTTACACATACATGGAAGAGAGAGAGTTATTCCCAGATGAGCAAAAGGGGTGTAAGAAGAAGGCAAGGGGCACAAAAGATCAGCTACTTATCGATAAGACCATTATAAAGAGTTATAAAAGAAGACATACGAATCTCTCCATTGCTTGGATTGACTATCGTAAAGCTTACGATATGGTGCCACATTCGTGGATAATAGAATGTCTTAACATGATTGGAGTTGCAGACAACCTCAAGGAGCTAATTAGAAGAAGCATGCCTAGGTGGAAAACGATATTAACAGCAGGGAAACAAGAATTAGGTGAAGTAAGCATTCGGAGAGGAATCTTCCAGGGTGACTGCCTGTCCCCGCTACTCTTTGTGATTTGTCTTTTGCCAATGTCGATGATACTCAGAAAGTGTAAGGCTGGATATCAACTTGAAAGGGGAAAAACGAAAATAAATCACCTCCTTTTCATGGACGATTTGAAGTTGTTTGCAAAGGATGAAAATGAGATCGATTCACTGGTAAGAACGGTGAATGTTTTTAGTGAGGACATAGGTATGATGTTTGGAGTCCAGAAGTGCGGAGTGGTCGTAATGAAAAGAGGAAAAGTTGTCAACAGCGATGGTATACAGCTACCAAACGGTGAATCAATTAAAAGTGTCGACGAAGAAGGATATAAGTATCTTGGCATACTAGAGATAGATGAGATTATGAATCAAACTATGAAAGAGCTTGTACAAAAAGAATACCTACGAAGGTTGAAAAAGATTCTTAAATCAAGACTGAATGGAAAGAATATAATCATTGCAATAAATACGTGGGCTGTGTCATTGCTGAGGTACGGTGCAGGGTTGATAAATTGGACCAAGAACGAACTGCAAGAACTTGATAGAAAAACAAGAAAGAAACTGACCATGTATGGAGCGTTCCACCCTAAAAGCAATGTGAACAGACTGTATTTAACAAGGCAGGAAGGAGGGAGGGGTTTGATTGGAGCTGAAGAGACTGTACGAAGTGAGGAGAACAGTCTTGGATGGTATGTGATGAACAACGCCCACGAAATAATGAGATCAATTGAAAAGGAAGGAATACTGAGATCAAATGAAATCAAAGATCCCAAAGTATGGAAACGGCAGAATAAAGAACAGCATAAGAACGGGTGGATGGATAAACCGCTGCATGGGCAAACAGCTGCTGCTACAAAAGATCTAATGGATAAGGATAAGAACTGGAATTGGTTGAAACATGCAGGATTAAAGAAAGAAACAGAGAGCACTATATTTGCAGCGCAAGAGCAAGCAGTGGGAACGAATTCTGTAAAGAACATCATTTACAAAGAAAATGTATCAAAAGAATGTAGACTATGTGGAAAAGCAGATGAAACGATAGCGCACATAGTATCTGAGTGTCAACAGCTAGCGCAAGTACAATATAAAGGCTGGAGACATGACAAAGTAGCTCAAATTGTCCACTGGAAGTTATGTCAAAAACTAGGTTTAGATTATGGAGATAGATGGTACAACCATAAAGTAGAGAATGTTATTGTGACAGAAGACATTAGGTTATTGTGGGATTTTCCCATACAGACAGATCATCGACTGGAGCATAACCGACCAGACATTGTTTTTGAAAATAAAAAGGATCGATCGTGTTTGCTGATTGACATATCCTGTCCCTTCGATACCAGGATCGAAAGAAAAGAAAAGGAAAAAATTGAGGTCTATCAAGACTTGAAGAGAGAGATTAAGAGGCTCTGGAATGTAAGAGAAGTTAAGATTGTACCAATAATCATTGGAGCTCTGGGTACGATTGGAAAGAACTTTGAAAACTGGTTGAAGAAGATTGAAATAGAATGCAGCACAGAACTTTTACAGAAAGCTTGCCTGTTAGGAACTGCAAAGATAGTAAGAAAAGTACTGGATACCTAAAGCCAAGGGATTTGGCCTGCTATCCAGAAGTCAACCGGCAGTCAACATCACCGCCGAGTGAACAATGAACAATAATAATGATAATAATAATAATAATGATAATAATAATAATAATGATAATAATAATAATAAACTATTTATTTAAAGTTGGTAGTCTACATGTGTAGTTCACATCAAAGATGTGCACTAATTAATACCAACTATACTCTTTATATGGTCTTAAATCTATTTACAAACTCTGCAGGTACATGTCCTTCCATTCCACTCTCTTAGTTTTCTTTTGAAGGAGAGGACACGCTCACAGCTCTTTACCACATCAGGTATGCTATTCCAAAGATAGCTACCTATGTATGAAATAGAGTTTGCCCCATAAGTTATCGTTTGGAATTTCGGTATTCGTAGGAGATCCTTGTTGCGAAGGTTGTAATTTACTTCCTTCCTCTCAAATAGTTCCCACGTAAATGCAGGATTAATTTGATGTAGGGACTTGAAAACTTCCAGAAGCAACTTTTCAAGATTTTGTAGATGAACCGTTTTTTCACCTGATCTGGCCAAAAGTTCTTCGAAATTGGAATTGAAGTCATTATACAACCTACGAAGTGCTCTCTTATGGATTCTGTTGATCTCTTCATTCTGTTGATATTACTTCCGTATTAGTGCGGTCTTATTCAACATGATTTTCTAGTATAATTTACAAGTAGCAGAAAGTCTGTTAGAAAAGAAACCATTAAGATTTGTGTGGAGCTATCGGTCGAGGCACAGAGAGGAGTTGGACGGGACAAGAGCAAGTAAAGAGATCATCTAAGGTAAGTGAATAACTTTTATTCATGCCCTTGTTTTTAGTCTATGGTTTATTCATAGACACTTCTATCGTTCAACTTATCAACCGCGTTCACAATCTTTTGCCCAAAGCTGAAGCATGGGCCAGCGTGCAGAAATTGCGTTTAAACATTTCCCTTGATTTACACGACTACAATAAGAACTTCTTGAAATGAACTACTTAAAGTGATCTACACACCAGAAGAGATCGTTTTGGTCAGTAAAGCGTTGTGCTCGGGGTTTGTTGCCTTTGTTCATTTGTTTGCTTGTTCTACCAACAACAAGTTTGAATCTTTTGTCCAAAGTTTGCCTTATATTAGTGGTGTGCAAATACAGTAAGCCACCGCTCCGGGCATAAGAACCATTTTTATAAGAACCGATCCATTGTATTCAATTTATAAGAACCCAGACTGAATTGAAAAATTGTAGGTTCTTACATGCGGTTGTTTGCTGTATTTAATCAAATGAACCAACAATTTGCGGCTGGTTTGACACAAAAGAGATTAAAATTATAAAGAACCAGAGTTGATTAAAAAGAACTGATTATAAAGAACTGGTTAAAGTCGCCCTTCTTTTGAGAAAGTCAACTCATTTGACAGTACACGCAGAGATTGTCAAATTTTGATTTCACTGAAAATAATATTTGGAGTTTGAGCAGATTTGTGCACTCACCGTGAAATATAAGTTGATGGCGAACGGAGTTAATCTCCAGTCAATACAAGCGACATCTGAAATGTCATCTAGAGTCCACATTTATATGACATTCATAGGCGTTTCTTTCGCTTAATGCGCAGTAGGCCATTTCATCGCGTACTAGTCGTAGAGGAATTCGCGTGAAGTTACAGTTTGTTAATGCTAACAGCTTGCGGTTGGTTTAGTGGAAGATGGCAAGAGATCATGAATATCGTGGTGTGATGGTAAGAAATGATTATTTAATTAATGTGTAATCATTGCTGTTTCCATCGGTTTGCTAACGATGTAGAACTCTTGTAGCCTGGGCGAATTTGTTTGAAATAGGGACAGTGCAAAGTTTATTTAATAACGTGGCCGGTGCAAAACGCAACGGGGAAACTACTTTTTTATCTTGAACATAACTGGATCAACAGCTTTCATAAAGCAAAATGTGAAATTGTACCAGCTAAAGATGAACTTTGAAATGCCAAACTGTTCATTTTGAGGATGGAATTGAAAATCGTGCAAAGTTTCCTTGTCATTTGTTTCATGGTTGTATGCAAGAACGATTCTTACATTTATCAGTCATATTTCTTTATCCCTAAAGTCAATTTTTTCGTTGACAAAGACTCGTGGAAGGACAAGGATTGATTTTGTTATGGTCTTTGGCAAATTCATCGCTGGCACTATACAACATTTGTTTCGAATGAATACAGGGCAGCCGACCAGAGCGATAGGGCAGTTGGTTTTTTTGCAATGATTTCATACGGGCCGAGCAGAGTTTTTTGCAAGAAGTTTTGTTCTCCACCGGCCACGTCATTCAATAAATGTTGCACTGTCCCTAAGTAAGCGAATTAGTAGGCAAAGAGATTTTGCATCCCTACAGACCCTGTGCACATTGCACTCGGTACAAGTTTAACGGATCTACATCCCGTTTACACTGCTCCTATTAGTCCGCAACACTGTTGCTCCCAGTGCCGCCGAGAGTGGGCAATTTACCCCAGGGCCACAGAGTCTAAGGGGCCTTATAAGTGAAGATTTTTTACACTTTGATTGTCGGAAATGCTCTGAAATGCATTTGAAGCCAATCTGAAGGGCATGATCCAAAAATTTTCTGCTCGCTTCGCTCGCAGGTGGCCTCATTTTTCAGTTTTGTCCATTGGCCTCGAAAAGCTCTCGGCGGCCCTGGCTGCTCCGTCTGTCTTGAGAATAAGTTTGATCTGGAGCATTGTAAACAGTCTTGAACTGAAACGACTTTGTAACGGATCACCGGGAACGGATCAAAACTTACCAGTACAGTATAAAGGAGACCATAATTAGATTTCACACCTTCTGCGCAGCTACATATAATGTTCGGCTTTGTCTGCATAGAGGGTTGTAAAGGGAGGCTCCAGATCATGAATCATGGAAATAGAATGTGAAAAGAAATATGGCACTTTCGCGTTTGACGTTTCGCGAGCACGCGGGTACAAGGAAATGAGTTCTGGCTTTTCACGTTTCGCCAGAAGAAAATATGGCCTAAAAATATGGCAAATCATGTTTGAAAGAGATAACCTTTCACCACCTTCTGCGCAGTTTGATTTGATCAAATGTACTGAGAGGTGCGAAATCTATTCTTCAGAGAGGCAAATTGCTATGTCATTTCGGAGAGTTGAATATTACGTTTTGCAAAATTTACCCTCACTCATCTTACTTACGGCCAGTTCCAGTCTGTAGGATTTTTCCGAGCTGATTGAAACCCTTTTATTTGCAAGGAAAAATTTCGCCTTGTAATCGATTAGAAAGGTAAGGTTGAATGATACAGAAGAGTATCTGAAAAGTTTTCCCCCTGGTTGACGAAAGATTTCAAACTCATATGTAAATCTCGGGATAGGCTTAAGAAACTTGCTGTTAGGTCTAAGTCCGAAATTTTGATGCAGGCTTATAGGCAGATGAGGAATCGCGTAAATAAATTGAATTTGAATTTGAAGCGCGAATTTTTCACAAACAAGATCGCCTCCTATGATGGCGACCTAAAAAACACGTGGAAAACAATTAATCAAGTTCTAAATAAGAAGTCAAAGACCACCCATATTACATCCTTGGAGGTTGAGGGGAAAACGGTATCGGGAGATACAGCTATTGCAGAGTCAATGAATAACTTTTTTTGTGAAATTGGCAAGACCCTCAGTGACAGAATACCTCAGTCATCTAATCCTCTTTTAGATAATGACTACGAGGTGAATCCTAAAAGCGTGCAATTTCATTTCGAACCTATCACTGTTCCTCAAATCGAAAAGGTTTTAGGAAAATTTGACACCTCAAAGGGGTCTGGCCCTGATGGTCTAGCCAATTTTTTCATAAAGGTTGGACTGCCTGTGATAGCTGAATCCCTATGCGACATCTTCAACCTCTCTCTTGCTACTGGAGTTTTTCCTGACAGCTGGAAAATTGCGCGTGTTGCCCCTGTCTTCAAGAGCGGTGAACAAGATGACAGTTCAAATTACAGGCCTATTTCTGTTTTGCCATTTTTAGCTAGACTGTTCGAAAAGATGGTCTATAATCAGATCTATGATTTTCTGATCAAAAACGATCTACTGTTCTCGAATCAATCTGCTTTCCGATTGCTACATTCTGTTGTAACCTGTCTGCTTGCAAGTACTAACGACTGGTACGTAAATATGGATAACGGAAAATACACAGCAAATGTATTCATCGACCTTAAGAAAGCATTTGATACTGTAGATCATGACATTCTCCTTAACAAGCTACTTAGATATGGTATCAGAGATCTGGAACATTCTTGGTTCGTTTCATATCTCAATAACAGACAGCAGTTTTGCAAAGTTAATGGTGCATTGTCGCACATAAAGGATGTCACTTGCGGTGTTCCACAGGGCTCATGCCTTGGTCCCCTGTTATTTTTAATCTATATTAATGACCTCCCGCGTGCTCTGCATAATTGTAAAGTGACCATGTATGCAGATGACACTAGTCTTTCATTTGCATCAAATAACATCGATGATCTAAACCAATTTATGAACGAAGATCTAGATTGTTTAAAAGATTGGCTTCAGGGAAACAAACTGTCTTTAAACGTCCTTAAGACTCACGCAATGGTAGTTGGATCCCGTCCAAAGCTCAAGAGGATTTCCGAAGAAGTCAGTGAGCAGCCTTCCTTTTTCATAAATGGCACACAGATAGAAACTGTCGAGAGGACTAAATACCTCGGTGTTCAGTTGGATTGTCATCTTGTTTGGGATGAGCATATAAAGGGTATGAGAAACAAAGTCTCTCGAGCTTTAGGCTTTCTGAAATATGCAAAGAAATTTCTACAACAGGGAACGCTCAGTAAAATGTACAGAGGAATTGTTGAGCCCCACTTTCGTTATTGTTGCTAAGTATGGGGATGTTGCGGCAAAACTCAAATTGATGCCCTCCAAAGACTGCAAAATCGAGCTGCCAGAATTGTTACGAATAGCAGCTATCATGTTTCAGCAACTGGTCTGATTAAAAAGCTGGGGTGGCCAACAATCTCGGACATTATTCTAAGTGAAACAGCGACCATAATGTTTAAGTCAACAAATAGTCTTGCGCCTGAATATCTTTCCGAGCTGTTTGTAAAGAACTCAGCGCTTAACACAATGAGACTTAGAAATACCGAAGCTGACTTGCGTGTTCCTCTCTTCAAAACGGCAAATGGGCAGAAGTCAATATCATTTCGTGGGCCTAAGCTGTGGAATCAATTAAGCTCTGATGTCAGACTTGCACCCTCCCTTTCTACCTTCAAAAGGAGGTTTAAAGACGTAGTGGAGGGTTAAAGATCTTTTTTATGTACATTCATTTGATTTTTTTTTTTCGTTTTTGTAAACACAATTGTAAATTAATTAGGATTAGGTTTTAAATTTGGAAATTATATGTATTTTTGCACGGCCCCCTGTAAAGCAATCAATGCAGATTGACGGGGCTACCGTGGATAAAAAATAAAAAATGAAATGAAATGAATGAAATGACATTAGACTGTGTAAAAATTTCTCCTGCTTAGAAAATTCCACTGACTAGAGCGCATGCCTTCAGATCAACCCCAGAGTTAACTTCTTCAGGGCACAGTGGGAAAACAATCATAGCTTTTTCCGTTTTTTATGTGCGAAGAAAGAGCACATTACGTGGTGGGGCAGATTTTGTATAGGAAGGAAGAGAGGGAGGTAGGTAGGTAGGTAGGTAGGTAGGTAGGTAGCGTAACAAAAGTTAGGCATATCTGAAATTGTTTGACCATTGAAGTTGTCATCAGAGCCTCAATTAGGCTAGGCAATTTCGAACTTCTATCTGGCAACTTGACAGCGACATTTATGATGAAAATAAACTGTTAACAAAGTTAAGTGAGTGCAGCTCAGAACAGTAAGATGAAAAGGACAATCGCCTGCCAACCTGTACTCACCACCATTCGCCTGGAATTTGAATGATTCTTCTCACTTGAAATAATATGCAAGTACCCCTCCAGCATTCATCTAGCGGTGTTACATAGTAAGAGCTTGAAAATTCGACCCCTCCTCTTGAAAAGAGCGGAAATTTTCTACGGGAGGAGATTGTTTATAAGTTGATCGAGGGGGCTTAGGCCGCTTTTTGAAACATTAACGAATTCTCTGGAAATTGTATGTTTACTAAAACCGATATTTTGGGGTAGAAGTTTAATTCCCCATGGAATGTACAACGATGAGTAACTAGCTGAGACAGAAAAAAAGCAATTGATTTGTCTCACATGCTCATAGTGAACATGATCACTGGAAGAAACGAGTTCACTTTACGTCGAAGAATTCCATCTGTACCTTCCAATAGACCCACTGCTAGCTCTCAGATTCATAGCTTTCATGTTCCAGACTTCTCCCTCTTCATTATTTATTACCAAAAGAATACAAAATGCAGCAGCAACAAACCAGCAGTGTCTTCTTTGATAACGCCACTTGGACGACACAGAAATCCATTCTCGCCCCAATATTTTCCATGCACCGGAATTCTTCGCACATCCCCATAGGGTCCCTATCTTTCATCAATAATGTAGCACAAAATCACTGATGCATGGTCAATCTTATTACGTTATTGGCTCATTTCTACCCTGGGTACCAGAAGCTCATTTCATTATCCAGGAAACGACACAGTTGAAGTGCTCCAGAAACGCAGTCATATGAAAATCCATCGTAGTCTGAAGCTAAAATGACCTTCTCGATAACTTAATATTCAGTTGATAGAAACTGTGGTTGAAAAATTTGATGAAGTACAAAGGTGCCCTACTGTTTTATTTATGAGGCTCAAATGGGAGAAACGGGGAACACATATTGGTGCAGATAAAGTTATCTTTCTTCATTTTGCTGATAGAAAATCTCCGTGTGGCTTTAAGATGACGATGAGTCTCTTGTTTCCCTGTGCTCTTTGACTTGATGATGGCGCTTCAGTCAACCAACCTCGTTCCCAAGGTCCTCTTACGTCATACGCTGATCGCGAAGCCGAATGAACACCCTGGTACACTTTGATCAAATGCGCCCAGAATCTGGGTGCATTAGCAGCCACTATGGATTTCACTGTTTGCTAGGCAACGCGAATCGACGGAAAATGGCCGTTGCTGTAGCGCTAATTCTGCAGTAGATAAATTGAGAAACTAAAAACAAACTTTGAAGACCTTATTTCAGTCTTTTTGAAGGTATTTGAACAATAATCTGGGGTTAGCAAGTGTGTTTAATGTGAAAATAAGCACGATTTGTTCGGGGCGAATATGGGCCTTAGTTGAAAATTAGAGAAACTTTCATTGCAGCTTCCAAAATGAAATGGCTTGTTATTCTTCGAATAGACCTTTTAGCTATTCAGCAAAAGAGCCTGGATCGAGCGTTATTTTTATACATTTTTATACACGAGATTCGATCGAGTGGCGTTAGAGCTTCTATCACTATTGTGCGCATTCGAAAATTCTACAAAATGTAACAAAGTATCGTTCGATTTAGATTCTTTTTCAGAATAGCTAAAAGGTCTATTTCGGAAATAAATTGAATAGGTAAAGGATATGGTTTTACGTCGAATTTTGACACGCAGAGGCCGTTTACTCCACGCAAAACGGAGTTACCGCGGAAAATGGTAAACAGCCAATCAG
Organism: Aurelia sp. 3 sensu Dawson et al. (2005); assembly: GCA_964020215.1. Classification (NCBI taxonomy): domain Eukaryota; kingdom Metazoa; phylum Cnidaria; class Scyphozoa; order Semaeostomeae; family Ulmaridae; genus Aurelia; species Aurelia sp. 3 sensu Dawson et al. (2005). The sequence goes on from OZ026586.1 coordinate 8,272,903, forward strand.
ATTGCCGAACGGCCTCTTGTATCCCAGAGTAGAGGTAGAGCAACGAAGTCACTCTGGGGATGATATTGTCAGTCAACAGAGACTCATAATATTACTCTTAAAATCTGGCCCAATATAGGCCCAAACTTTGCAATTCCTAAAGAACCAATCAGATTGCGAGATTTGGCCATGCTGTCGAATTTTCAATTCGAATGATACAGTTGAATAGATTTTGAACGAAATTTCTGCGGCAGGTTGTTGTTGTAAATTGCTCTGGTTTGTTTTGTTCTTCAATCGAATCAAAAATTTTATCACATTTACACCGTAACAATAGCAACTCACAAATCTCGCAACCTGATTGGTCCTGGAGGAATCACAAAGTTTGGGCCTAAATAGGCCATGTTTTTCAGAGTAATATTACGAGTCAACCTCGTACCCAGGCCCCAAACGGTCTTCTCGCAATCTCAACCGTCGACCGATTTGGGCCCTGGTACGGATTCCCGATTCGTGGCAATATTTGCAACCATTATGGATTTTTAATTTATGCAGCCGGCTGTGATTACCATGGAGATAACCACTTTCCCCAACTGAAACTCAATGAAACACATCCAACCAGACAACATGTCACGCGATTTTAATAAGGCATTTTCAGTAATGAGAGTTGCGAGAAATTCAAAATATATCAATGCCCAGAGCTGCGAAGCTCCAGAAAACATTTACAAATCTTGGTAAAAAGACACGCGAAATGTCGAAAAGGAAGAGGGAGATTGGCTGCAAACAAGCCATTTACAACTGTTGAACATTCGTACAGCTTTCTTACAAGCCAGGAAGCCAGGTAGCTACAAGATCACATTCTCTTTTGCAAATCACTTGCTTTGACCGGCTTCGTCCACAATATTTGTGAAGGGAAGCGAAGGTACGAACTTTTAACTTTGATGTGGAAGGGTTCACCTGTAGAAACTAGTCTCGTCTACTTGTGTTTGTTCTTGAATCCACTTATCATTTATTGTTCTTGTGGCTTTTTGAACATTTTGGGCATAAAGTTGCAATGTCTTCAGTCTTTCTTTTAGCTGCGTTCACAAAGTTGCCTGCCGTAGCCGCACATTTTGGAGTCAGAAAATATTGATATTTTGTTATTTTTTATTCGCTTTGTGACAACGTGGTGACAACACGGTTGCGGCTTTGGTGTTGGGTATAGATTGCAGAAGTTGGATGATTTTTTCATGAATTGTTGCAGTACAGTAGGCAGTTACAGAGGTAAATTTCTAGGAATGCCTATCGTCGTTAAAGTTCATCGTTTTAGAATATTTGCGTTGTGGTCTTACGAAGACCGGGAAAGATTTTGAAAATCTGATTTTCCGTAGCCTCCTCGCACTGGTTTCATTTTCAACAAAATGCACGATAACTTAAAGCAAATATCCTTTCAATATTACACGTATGTTCGAACATACTTAGAATTCTATAAGAAAATGCTTACAAGAAACTCAACTCTCAGATCGACAAAAAAAATTATCAAACTGAACTCCCGTACTGGGAAAATATAACTTAAGAAACTGTTTATTTCTAACAAAGGAAACCCTTGACATATTTTACTTTATTTTTCACTTGTTTTCTGAGTTGTATTGCTCGGAATGTACTTGAGTGATGCCTAAACATCGGAAAGTTGTCAATATATTGTTTTGAAGAAGATTTTCGTGTCGTGAAACATTAAGAAACTCGTAAGAAACTAGTTTTGCATTTTCAAGAAGCGAGAATCAACATTTCATGAGAATTTTCTCTGTGGAAACTTACAGGAAAGGCACAATTTCCTAGGATTTCTGATGCACGAAACGGAAACTTCCCTTTCCTCGTAGTTTTTTCAGAGGAAATTTCTAGTTTCTGCTGAGTTTCTTCTTCCAACACCATCGGAAATTCAAAGATATTTTGCTCCCAACTAAAGTGCTCTAAAATCTTTTATGTATTCCTCAAAATTCTGCTGCACCACACTCAATTTCTAGCATAATTTTAGCACTCCTTTACTGCGAATTTCCTGCCACAATTTCTTTTACTACAGTTATTTTTCAGACGTTTGTTTGAAAACAGTTTCTCTCTCGGTCTCGCTGCTCTGGAAGCAAAACTTATTGAAGAAGTTAATTTATGCGAATTGTGACGTAATTTTATTAATAAGCCTCGTTTTGAACAGCCAATCAGATCTCGAATTAGCCTAATCCGTACAAGGGTCATTATTGACGCAGGAGTAATGGCCGTTGTATCAAGGTTGATTACGAGTCTCTGTTGACTGAAGCGCCATCATCAAGTCAAAGAGCACAGGGAAACAAGAGACTCATCGTCGTAAGTCTAGTTAGTACTGGGGAATCTCGTCAAACAGCCTCAATGACTGTATGAAAGGCAAGCTTTTAGCAATTTCAAATTCACCCTTTCCTCTGCACACGAACTGACTCCGAATAAAAGCAATTTATTGTGAATCGCTCCCTAGAAATATGGACGAAACTCGTTTAACTTGCTTGAAAGTCGGTATATCTTGCTGCGAGTCGAGTAAAATGATTGCTTGTTTTTCTCCAAGCGTTTTGTTCGAATTTCGTCATAAATGGTATTTCTTAATTGCAGATGTCAGAAACAGCTACTGTACAACGCAGTAAATTGCAATCAATAAAGCATCATCTAAGACACGTGACAGTGGAACCCGTTGTTTTCTTGTGTGTGGCATCAGCAGTCTTCAAATTCGTCTTCCTTCCCCAATTCTTATTGGAAACCATCTGCCGCCGTGACTATAATAGCAGCGTTTGCAACAAACTACAACTGCCAGAGTTTCGTACAGCTCGGATCCAAGTGCAGTCGACTACAGCAAAATGGATGCTTGGGTTATATTCTTGTTCCTTGTTGATTTCCTTGTTCACTGTTCCAATAATTGGCACTTTAGCAGATACTATTGGCAAGAAGCGAGCACTGTTCATTCCTGTTGTAACATTCAATCTGCAAAGTATTGTTTACGTGATTCTAAGTTGGAATTCAACGAAAATAAACCCGCAGCATTTCTTTCTGTGCAGCACACTCGGTGGCCTTAGCGGTGATATCGTGGCTCTGATGATGTTAGCATGCTCGTACTTGTCAGATATTACAACAGACAAAGAGCGTACGTTCAGATTGACGCTACTGGAGGGCACCCTTACTTTTTCATTATGCGTGTTCACGTTTGCAAGTGGATATGTAATAGAGGCATTTGGATATTCGCGGGCATTTTTCTTTTCGTTCGGAGCAGACACAATCGCTTTCCTCTGTTTGGCAGCGTTTGTTTCGGATGATAAAGCACGTCACCTGAGAGTTGTTGAAGAGAAAGATCCTAAAGAAGTATCTAATTTCAGCAAAAGCTTGGAGAAAGAAAATGATCTAGCCAATCACAATAAAGATAGCACGATTAATGATACATCTTGTGAAATCAGTGATGGGAATCATTCAATTAAAGATAGGAATCGACCTAACGAGGAATGTAACGATGACGGAATCGATTGCAATCAATCTATCAGAAATAGTACTGATTGCGATAACAGAAATGATATTGATAATAATCACCATATCAATGACTATATGCATGCAAACACTGATATTGATCAGTCGCTCACTAATGACAGCGATTCAGTCGTTTTCGATACCAGCAGGCGCCGAAATGCAGAACACAAGGAATCCAGGAGCGATTCGGAAAATAAGGCTGAAACTTCTTCGCTCGCTTTAGAAAGCTTTGTTGGGAAGAAGAATTCAAACAAAGAAGCAACGAACAATAGTGGAATCAGTAAAAGTGAGACAAATGTGGATGATGTTAGAGGTACTGGAGTCAGAGACGACGTACCCGTTTTGCAAGAAGATCAACATCTGACCGATGAACTTGAAACGACAAACTTCACCTTTAGAAAGCTTATTATTGAATGTAATCCACTGAAACGTTTTCAACTGCTTCACAGAGTACTGAAGGAACAAGGTGATATGCGCTCAATTTTGATTCTTCTGATTGTGTTGTGCACTTCTACAATGTGTATCATTGGTGAATCACTCATCATGGTTTTGTATATACGAAACCATCCTTTCAACATGCAACCTATCGATGTTGGATACTTGCTTTCATTACAAGGACTTTTGCGATTTGTTGTCGGTTGCTTGTTTGTAAACATGGTTGTTCAGCGATTATTTAAATGGGAAGATATCAACACTGTGATTGTAGCCCTATCGTTAAGCGTTGCGTACTTTATCTTACTTGGAACAGCCAACTCAAGAGCTATGCTGTATGGCATTCAGATAATGAGCATATTTGGACCCCTTGCCAACCCAACTCTACGATCGATCATTAGCAAGAAAGGCAACCCTCAAAATTATGCAACAATTCTTTCCGTTGCGCTGACAACTGATACTGTTGCCTCATTTGCAGTGAACCTCATTGTACATGCGACGTATGCAAATATGGTCAAGTCATACCCAGGTGCGTTTTGCTTTATCCTCGCGGGAATATCAGGCATTGGTATCATTATGAGCATTATTGTAAAGCATCATGAGAAACATTCCGAGACTGACTGACTGACTGACTGACACTTAATGAATTCAGATTTCTAGGCAGTGAACATCATTCTGCCTTCAACGTGTCAAAATATGGTAAAGTCATACCCAGGTTTGTTTTGCTTCATCCTCAGTGGAATATCAGGCATCGTTATCATTATGAGCATTATTTTTAGGCACCACGAGAAACGACGAATCTGATACATGATGACTCTTTGCTGGAGAAGTTTCTTAACAGTGATATAGACACTTTACATGAGTCAACACCATTCTGCCTTCAAATAGAAATAGTTTAGAACAAATTTTCTTTAGAAATACTTACTCGTAATTTTGTTTACTGAAAATTCATATTTCTTAACCAATGTAGAATTAGCGCTATTTGAACACATACAGTGGAACCTCGATATAACGTACACCTAATGGACCAATCTTACAACTGGCCTTGTCGTCTCCGTCCCCATATGGCAAAAAGCCATGGGGACGAGGTTGCCAACCTTATTGTCCGTTGTATTAGGGTATCAGGGTGAGTAGTATCCGCTGCATTAGGGTGCCATCGTTGTTCGGAGGTGTTCGTTGCAGAGGTGTCTGTTAATGGAGGTTCTACTGTACTTGCAAAAATCAATCGAATACTGTATAACGATCGTAGCTACCTTGTACGCTGAAATTACTGCGCAAAAGACACGCGTTGCCAGTTGAGTCAAGACATTTGACAGCCTGTAGTGCTCGAGCAGACTTGCCCTAAGTCTATTCCCTCAATCCGTTCGGGGCCGTTTCCTATTCGATTATCCCTAGTTCCACCATTCCAACATTCCATTCCTTTCTCTCGCCCGAAATAACGGAATGCGGGAATGGCGGATTGAGGAACTACCGTCACTGTCAGACGGAGGGAAGAAAAAGACTTCGGGCAAATCTACTTTCAAGCCATTCATCAGCTTCCTAAAACTGATAATGCTTGTTTATCTAACATATGAACTTAGATAAGAAAATTTGATTTATTAAAATAGGTCAGATCGTTCTCAAATTTCAAGTGACTATAGAAAGATCCTTCATCTCAAAATCTTTCAAAACTGGCCTAAATCTTTGAATAAATTTTGCTGGCAATCTAGCCCCATGAATATGAAAAAGATAAAAACTGCTGAATGACGGTCTGAAAGTGAAGAGCATGTGATTTTACAGCAGCCTCTTTGCATACTTAGTAAAAATTTTAAGTCAGATTGCTAGCAAGTTTTCGCCTGTTTGGTAGGATTGCTAGATAACGTATTCATACAAAATTGTTTGTAATTCGAGAGTGATAGAACCAATAAAAATATGCTCGTTGCTTAACGATAATGTGATGAATAAATGACTTTATACCAAATATAGCGTGGATGGTAAAAACAAGACGTTTCGGGCGTATACTCATACTATCAAGTGACGTCGTGTTTTTAGTTTGTTGTGAATATACGCTCGAAACGTCGTGTTTTCAACGTCATGGTTTCTAACATACTTGTTTATTGTTATCAAGCGAGTACACGTTTTTTTTATAAGAAGCTTGTATCAGATCATAGGACTAAAAATTTCTTAATTTAACATGAAGTTTTGTCTATTTTAGCACTAAAAGTTTCGTAACTGTTTTCCTATTTCTTCAATGCACGAATTATCAATGTGGTCGCTAACGCTGCTGCAGATATGTATCTTGACATTTAAAACATCATACAGGAATACACAACGTTCTGTTATTTTGAAAAACGCCAGTGGCTAGTTCATATCGTTCATATTGCTCAAGAATAAATAAAAGGTTCAACGATGCATTTACTATACTATCCAGGCTTTTAACTTTTAAAAGTTCCTAAATACTTTTCAGACATAATATTAGAGATTCTTAACTTTTGGCCATCTTAGGACTACTTTCTTATAAACCAGTTTCTAATAAAACACGTGTATACGCTCGAAACGTCGTGTTTTTAACATCTACTCTATATTTGAGTAAATCATAATCATTTATATATCACATTGTCGTTTGATACAACCAATGTTGACAAACTACAGTTTCTCGTCCAAATAGATCAGTTTCTACCCTGGGTACCAGGAGAGTCTGGTACCCAGGGTAACCAGTTTCACAATTGAATTCAATTCGAGGTAAGAGATGTGATGCCCTCAACAGCAAGAAATCTGTTGCAACTACACGTACAAAACAATGTCATGCGTTGCTGAGAGCAATGCACGCTCTTGAGTTGATCCATATGATATCGAGGCAAGTGATGTTCATGGAAGTATTTTCAAAAGAATTGACGTCATTGTGAAAGTGGCCTATTGATTTGTTAGATTCACAAGCATAACCAATTTGATGAATCTGAAAAAGATTTTCTAGCGTCTAAACATTTTCTGACCCACCCTGTAAATACCAAGAAACAAAGTCATCATTTTGACGGTATCATGTTACTTATTTAGTCTGATGACAGGATGCCTACCCAAACCAAACCTTTTGCTCAATTAAACACCACGACGTTATTCTGATAATTTATCTTCGTTTGCGTTATCTTGATGTGGTGCAGATTTCATTTTGCCGAATATTACAACAGCAACTGCTGCACACAGGCCAACAAAAGCAAACATAGCAAGCATGAAAAAGGCCATCCCAGGATAAATAGATACAGTTAGCGAGTACAAAACATTGGAAAGGAGGCATGCTAGGATGGAACTTGCAGTATCGACTATTTCTACGGCAGCAAGAGCAGCTCCATGATCTTCGTCTGAAACAAGTTTGGAAACCATTGATCGCAGAACAGGAACATGGAGGGTAGCAGCCATCCCGCAAAGTTGCACCAGAAATAACATCATCTTCGATTTTGAGTTCCCAAAAGCACAAAAATAAATGATTTGTGAAATGAATCCAAAAATAACAAGGCTCATATCCGCTTTGCGAATGAACTTCTGGAAAATGAAGGTAAATGTTAACATGCCGAATGTGCGAATTGAATACTGTGTCGCTGCTAAATACCCAATTTCCTTTGGACTCAAATTGAAAGGTCGATGTTTCTCAAACAGAACTGCAACGGACAGTTCTCCAATGCTTGCAAACTGCGCAAATGCCATGATACTTAGTAACATTGCTACTGTTTTTCTTATCTCTTTTTGACAAACCACATTATGGACCTTGAAATAACACGTGAAGGGGTTGCAAATTCGACAGGTCTTTTTGAAAAAGCCATCACCACTACTGTCATAATAGCTCTTTGACTTATTATCTGTGTCCTTGTCCTTGACGAGGACTTGTCCAGCATCAAAATCTTCATTACTGCCAGTAGACTTCAACAGTTTCTTTCCCTGGTTCTTGCCCTTTGATTCAAGTTTTTCGTTAGGTAGCATAAACAACAAATACAGGAAGTTCACGCAGTTAATTGTAGCAGTTGTGATAAAAATTCCTGGAAACCCAAACTTTTGCAAAATTGGACCACTAATCAAAACAGCTGATAAAGCACCAATAAACACTGAAGATTCTAAAATGGAAACTCGGAAAGTCCTTTCACAGTTCGTTGTGATATCTGCCACAAACGCAACACTCAGCAGCTCAAGTCCTGCATTGCCACCAAACATTCCGCCGAGACAAGAGGCAATGATGAACGTACCAGGACTGAATTTTCGTTTGATAGAAACCAACACTAAGAACAGTATACTCTGAGTAAGGTAAAGCAATGGGAACATGATCATGGTATTTCTCTTTCCAAACTCATCGGCAAATGGGCCTAAAATGATCAACAATATGAACGCTGGACTCATTGATATCAAAGGCTCAATGCTCATCCATTTTGATGTCTCCTGCTGGACTGAATTTTGAATTTCAGCAGGCAGTTCATGTTGTGCACAAACACTGAGGTTATATTTATTACTGCAGACTTTGTGATGCATCATTTGCGGCATAGTGAATACATTCAATGCTAGCACGACCATGCTCATCGCGAGAAATGGTTCAGCAGTGGGCCTAAACAACTTCAACTTCATTCTTACTGAACGTATTGATGTTTACGATTAATAGCTCAATTCTTGATGGATGCTCACAGTGAACTTACCAATTCCAATCAGTAGAATGTGTTTCGTCTGCAGCCGCAAGCAAATGCCCAATGCATTAACGCAGACGGAAAGGCATATTTTTCTGCCTCAAACACGCGTACTTCGTTTCTTGGCGAAGGTATCATTTTTCATTGCCAAACCCACATTCCATGCACTATTTGTACCTTCATCTCACTGATAAAGAGCATTGAAAAATAGACAAACAGGTTTTGTCATTTCGAAAGTGCTCTAAAAATGGTAACAATGCATTCAGCCATTCATTGATCGCCACACATGGAGGCTTCGCTGGTTTTGACTTTTTGTTCTGAAATGTCCTGGTAACTTTATCTGAAATTGCAGATTTAAATTTAAGAATTTGCCTGCTTTTATGCAACAGTGTCTTCTTGCAACAGTTCAACGTATTGCCAAATGCCAGTCATTGTATAGGCAGTAGGTCTTGGGTGAGCCTGACAATGCTCTGCTGATTCGTCATTCGACAATAGACGGGCAAAACCTCTTCACAGAGGTCTGGAACGACGCGCCATTTTTCGTGGATATGCGAGAAAACTGCATTGATTTGTGGAAAAACCCAGGACCAAACGAATGCATCTGGAGCCCAGGAACGGGATCCAGAGTACCATGACCCAAAATCGAAAGATGCGTGCCCAGTGAATGCTGGTTTCTAGTCTCGTGAAAGATATGCTCACAACACAACAATCAATATTTAGTAAATACGAGTCTGCCGTTTAAACGTAGTTATTTGAACATATTGGTATGGATCAAATGATTATGTGATAATCTTCTTTGTAAAAAGCTTTCGCTTCTTTTGACCTCAGTATCAATAAAACTTAGCTGAAATAGCTTTTCCTGTATCTTTATACAGAATAAGATGAAAAATACACTTGACAGAGAATCTGAGCGTAAAGATACATTGTGCTTTTTCAGTGGGAATGGAGACATGGTCATTGAGTGCCAAAATTCCAAATTCTTCAATGGTGAAGGTGACGGCGAAAGCTGCAGTTTTTTTAGCGCCATGTGTTGGGATCGCATTGCGTTAGGCTGTGTTTACACTGCACAATCTTTTGTAAGCGCGTAATCGCTCGTGCAGAAATTCGCCATACTGATCCCTTAGAGTGTTCAGACTGCAGAATATTAGCATGCGGAAAGAAGCTTGCTCATGCGAAAAAGCTTATTTATGGGATCCAAGGGAAATGTCAATCTGAACAGGCAAACGCAAACAAAAGCGCGTTTACGCAAGCAAAAGCATGCACGCAAAAACAAGCTTTTAATGTGAACGCAGCCTAAACAGGAAAGACCCAAGCGAGTCCGCGACCCCTTGTCATGACGCTCAAATGGTGGGGCTCTACCTGGAGTCGAACCCTGTCCCCTGACAATGATTTCTGGCTGCAAAGTCAGAGGATTACACCACTGCACCACATGTTGAAGATTCATAGGTTGCAAAATTCGCTAACAAAGGATCAAACATTGAAGCAGATCGTAAGAAATCTCTTAGACAGAACGGAGAAATGACATAATAGCTTTAGGACATCTTCAAATACACGTCCTCTTTGTAAAAGAACCTAAGAATCTGGACCAGCACTAAAAGCTTCTTGAAACTTTGAAAGGTCCCATAACAATCTTCATGTTCACTAACCGTGACCGCGTGAACTATTCAAAACTGTGTTATTTCAAGCCTTTCCAATGTTCAAAATCGTATTAGAAATTAAAGAAAAGTATATTAAAGACAAGGAAATGAAGTTTTTTTTACGTAAAATGAATTAATTCTCCAATGGCAGTCATAAGCCATCACTCAAGTACATGGAGAGCCAGTATGGAAAGTACGGCACTTTTCGACGAGATCTCGGGTGTGCACGAAGAAAATTTGAAGTGTGCAGTGTGCAACGGCTAGCAAGTGGGCACTTCAAGTGTGCACATCTTGAAACTTTTCAAATCAGATGAAGTTTGTTGATTTTGTAAGTGAAAAAGGCTGTAACAGCTTAGGTAGTAGGAATGAAGATTCTAACTCTTATTTATTCGAGGAAGCTACCAGTATCTATCAAAAATGCAATATCTTTCGATGTCATAGAATTCTAAAATTCTTTCGATGTCTAAAGTTCAAAATTTTCAAAATTTGAAAAGTCTCCCATTAGTCATGATCCTTTTTGTTTCCCTCAATGGCACATTTTCCAAAAATGGGTCGTTTTCCAGCAGTCTAAAGGGCGGGATCATGGAAAATTTTCCCGGGGGCAAGCCCCCGGACCCCGTTTTTTGTTCACTTCACTTGTGTTTCTTTTCAGCCCCCCAATATGAAATTCGTTCCAACAGTCATAGAAAGTTCTTTCAAGCCACTGCCAAATCAAATGTCTGGAGTACTTTTTGTTCCTTATCAGTATTCCTAATGACATTCTTATTCTTCTTTTTTTCCTCAAATCTTTGGTCGATCTATGCATCTATGCTGTTCTATGTATCCCGTGATCATCATCATTTCAGCTATGGAAAGGGGAGCTCAAAGTTGCAAATTTTCACCCTTCCGCACACAGATCCTGCTCGGTTGTTTTGTCGTAAATCACTTAGGTGTGCAACTAACAAGTCAACCAAAAATCTTGGGTGTGCATCTGCCATACTTTCCATACTGGATGGAGAGTAATATGATACAGGAAACAAATGAAATAAAATAGATATATGTTGAAGATTTCCTTTGTTAAAAGTAAATTGTCTCTTTAATTGTACTGGAGTTTCTTGATTTTTTAGCGATCTGTCTGAGAGTTGAGTTTCTTATAAGTAGCCTGTGTTCCAGACCACTTGAAAAGTAAGTGGTCTGTGTAACTGAGCGCAAATTCGTGCACAGAAATTTTCCCAGAATCTGAGGAAAAAGTAGTATATGTAATGAATAATTTGCATAATGATCATTTGTTTTGTTATGGGATAGAAAAGCCTGGCTCTTGCGAATAGCTACAGGAAACTCATATCACAATACAAAGAATAGGATATTTCAATGCCTGCTAATCCTATTGATTTTTACGTCTGCAGTGAGCTGTAACGACCCGGCTCGTATTGTTTCAAACACATAGATTCATAAAGACATTGCCTTTAATTATTTCGCAATTCAATTCATAGTCTAAACACAGATTTGCGCTCAGTTGCACAGACCACTTACTTTTTCAAGTGGTCTGGAACACAGGCTACTTATAAGTAGTTTCTTGTAAGAAAAATACGTTTTCAAGTATAAAAAACCCAGGGCGGAATTCTTAGAAGATATAGTTGGTTTCCGGTTCTCAGCAGGTGTCTATATTGACTCACTTGTGGTAAGCACACTCTTAAGACAAACAAATCATAACGCGAAGGCGAAGAAGGTTTGTTTTTCCTTGTGATTCCTAGTCCGTTCCACCATTCCACAATTCTCGATGTTTACGTTTCTGAAGCAAGGTCAATCTTGCGCACAATAATTTAACAATGATCAGAATTCTAAAGCCTAATGAATTCTCATAAGACCCATTTGTTTCGCTATTTCAATGATATCTGCTACTGCGATACGCTAGATGAGCATGATAAATAAAATGGACAGAGAATCAAACCGCTTCACAAATTGCAGACAGAGGCCTGAAGGTAGAACGCTTTTGAGTGCGTAAAAGCAAGATGGGCATCGACTGTATTCGTCCTACTGCAGAACCATTTTATGGTATGACAGCATTCGTCTTCTCATTCAATGCACTAGTCTTACCACAACTCATGCAGCATAAAGTTTGCCGTCTCACATACAATTCGACTGTTTGTTCCCATATTTCTTCACACCCACAAATAGAGAATGGAGTCCAAGCAAGCACAGCCAGATGGATGTCAGTATTGCCACTCTCTGCTCTTCTTCCTGCACTCTTCATGGTGCTTATGATCGGGCCTATATCTGATGTTATTGGTAAAAAGAAGACTATGATCTTCCCCCCGTTCATATACTTCATTCAGAGTTGCATCTTCATAATTTTAACACAGATAAAGACGCAGTACAGTCCTGGATTATTGCTACTTCCTTACAGCTTATCTGGATTATTTGGTGATAATGCGGGGGCCGCTGCTCTTGCTGAATCCTACATTGCATGTGTAACATCCCCGGAGAACCGTACCATCAGATTAGCAGTTCTCGAATCGTGCATTTTTTTAGGCTTCTTGACTGGCGCAATAGCATCTGGTGCGATCGTTGGAACTCTCGGATTTACTGCAGGTTTCGTTGCAACTGCAATCGTTAATTTTATCAATTTTGTTTACGTTGTATTTTTGGTGCCATCAGAGAATTCATTACGCCCAGAACTTCATCATTGTGAGTTACAAAGAGAATCAGACAATGATAATGCACAGGAACACATCGACCGAACATGCCCACATTGCAAAGGACGTGCTGCGCCCCCGCATCATTTTACAATCCGCGATGTGAATCCATGGAGATGTCTCTTGAGAGTGAAGAATGCGATATGCAAAAAGGATAGGCGCAAAAAGATAGCAGCTATTCTCGTTTTGTTCGCAATTGCCTTGTTTATCAACATGGGAGAAGTGTACATGGGTATACTTTTCATCAAACACTCTCCCTTCAATATGAAAGCGAAAGATATCGGTTTGTTCACTTCAATGCAGGCTGTTCTGCGAGGGCTTGGTGTTATAGGAACAAACTATCTCTGTCAAAGGTATTTACATTTCAAGGATATTGGATTGGTCATCTTAGGATTCTGCGTCCAAATTATTTACTTTGTTTCCGTTGGCTTTTCAGTTTCAGTGCTTATGTTGTACCTCATCCAGATATTAGCTATCCCTTTAGTTGTTCATCAGCCAGTTTTTCGCTCAATGGTTTCAAAGTTAGTTGATGATGATCAGTATGGAGCTGCTATTTCCGCTGTGGAGGCGGTTGATGTTGCAAGTTCCCTCCTCACGAGTCTCGTATCAAATCAAATATACTCTGGAACGGTTAAGATATTTTCCGGCTTCGCTATGTGCCTTCTCGGCGTTGTTGCAGTGTTTGGATTGGCTGGTGCCCTTACTTATTACATAGTGTTTATTAAGTCAGAGAAAAGCGATTCAGAACATGAACATTTGTTACAAGCTCATTCGTCTTCAGCCTTAACAAACAAAGATTCTTCTTTGTAAATATTGAATCATTACCATGATGATACTGTTATATTTCCATTTCCCGTTTCTTTCTTTCTCTGTTGTTATATCCCTGTCTCTTCAAGATATTGCTAAATGCTAAATAGACTTATAAAAAGGCCCTTTTTGCTTCGCTACGAAACCACCAGACTTGTGACCCGGAGTTCCTTGCTTCCCTGTGCTGATGATATGGCGCTTCGGTCAACAGAGACTCGTAGTATTACTCTGGAAAATCTCACCCTATTTAGGCCCAAACTCTGAGCTTCCTCAATCAAATTACGAGATTTGTGAATGACTTCTAAGGTGGAAAATGTGATAGAGTTTTCGATTCGATTGAAGAACTGATAACATTCCCACAGGATTCGAGATTCTAAGCCGTGCTTCCATCATAATATGATTGGTGAAGGCAAAAAATAGGGTCAAAAAATTTTCACTATTCATCATGAGTCCCCGTTGGGCAAGGTTTACCGCAGAAATACGAGGAACCCATTGTCATAAGTCTACGAAACCACGGGATGGGTGGCTAAAGAAAACAATCCCCGTTTAAGCACCAGACAGGCGACAGATTTTCCAGAATATCAAAAGGATACTGTTGGCAAATGTATTATTTAATGATTGGTACCCAGGGTAGATTTGTTCAAATCCATTTTGAAATTCATCCGACTGAAATCGGCCATTCTATTCTGAAACTATGAGGGATATTTTCTAAAAAGAGTCCTTCAAGCAAACTCCGACACAGACCTAAAATCGAGCCTTAGGGACCAGTCATTATTAATGGTGGGGGGTGGGGCGGAAGATATTAAGGGGGGGTCACCAATAATTTTTCTGCCTAGATGGGGGGGCCAGATCAAAAATCAGACAGCGAGAGGGGGGGGCCATGAAAAATAATCAGTTAAAATTGACAAGTATCTTATTCAGAAATAAATGACAGTTCACATTATTATTATACAAGTACAGCTTTTACTTGTATTCTCTTGAATCTGATGGCTGATCTTGCCAAAAAACAACCTGGATTGTCCGCTGCTTTCAACTCTTTTTGTTTTGCTGAACTTTGCTTTCTAGCCTCTGCAACATCTGTCCTCTTTGCAATTGCTTTCTGCACCGAAGTGGAAACTATGGGGAGTTGGAGAGGTGACTGCCCTCCCTCTCACAATTCAGGAATACTTGGACATTTTCTTTGAACGGTAAGAAATTTGTTGGGTGGGACTGAAAGTGCACTGAACGAGAAGAAGGTGGTAAGAAACAAGTCACCATCGAGAATAGGGAAAGTTTCTATCTTGAAAAAGCATGTAGTTGGACATAGGAAAGGGTTAGCAGTATTTCTCAGAGATATTGGAATGTTTTTTTTTTTTTTTTATATATATTCCATTAAAAATTTACAAGACGAATTACCTATTACAATACCTACTAATTACTCTACAAAACACTACAAGGACGATAATACCACGGGGAGCAATAGACTATGACAACCCCGTGGCAATTAACATAGAAAGAAATAAAAACTACCGGGTGAATCAGGAAAGATGCACCGCCCGCCCGCAAAGCCGCACCCAAGAGCCACCAACCGACTTGCACAATTCATTTCGAATTTACGATGTATTGGAGAGGCTATTTCAAAAATTATGCCCAGGCCTCAGTTGGAGAATTTGGGATTAGAATTAGGAACGAGTCGGGTGTGTGACCCTGCATCACGACTTCCCGAGCAAGCAAAGCAAATATTGGAATGTGACTGAGACAGGCGCTCTAAGCCAATGTAAAGGAAGTCCTTAAAAAATTTCGTTAGGACGCTTAATAATGAAAACAAAGTACCACGGAATTTTCAAAGTTTCCATGTGAGGAGCAGGCAAAAATAGAATTGTGATAAGCATCCCAAGACAAAGCAGCAGTCCTTCATGCAAAAGTTTTTAAACATGTTACTCATGACAGTACATGCTACTCCCCATTTTTGTTACTCATGCTTATCAAATTTTCGGCGTTTGTTCTGGCAAACAAGTTGAAAGAGGTCTTCCAAGCCAATGTAATTATGTTTACTCTAAACAGAAAATCTGTTCTAAACCTTCCTTGGGATGCTAGTTTATAAAGATTGTGACAAAATTTTCCACAATAGCAATTCATGGGGCTTCGAGAGGCAATCTAAGCAAAAGTAGAAAGCGTGTCGTCAGAAAATTTCTGGGAGCCTGTCCCCCAGACTCTGTAGTGCTTGGATCTGTTTTTTTGCAATATGTTCTTGCCTGTTTCTATCAACTGGTGAGTATGAATAGTTTTAAAATCTGATATCGTGCACATTTTAAGGGCCCTAATTATATCAGGTCTTTCAGCAATACACCTCAAAATGAGAGCGTTATCGTCCGAATCGGCAAATTGATGCGCTTGTCCCTCCACTCAAAAGCTGAATTGCGCAAGTGGTGGATCCCCTTCTCAAGATTTTACCAATTCCCATCTTTTGGGTACGAAAACTGACGGAAACTAGGCTTCATATATCTGAACAGTTTTCTGTCCTAATCTCCCATAAGCGTACGAGGCGAAAAATTTCCAGAAATCAGCCCCATTTGGGCAAACTTTTGTCCTTAGTCGCGCAAAAATGTTGGCAAACGATTAGCTTTGTGTCGCGCAGCTCCCCCTAGATTTTTCCTTCCCGTACGCTTATGTAATCTCCATCTCAACTCTCTGTGATATAACAGTAGCATCGTGGTTCTTCAGGTCATACGAACTCATATAACATCTTTCTACTTTTTAGGGGGGGGGCTACAAAAACTTATACTTAGATTTAGGGGGGGCCACATTTTAGTTGCATGAAAGCAAGGGGGGGTCAAGAAAAAAATCACACTGTTCCAAAAATATCTTCCGCCCCACCCCCCACCATTAATAATGACTAGTCCCTTAGTAAAATCATCACCAAATTTCCAATTGTTCTGCTTTCCGCTCCAGGGAGGATTGAGTTGCCATTTTGCAAAACCACTCTCCTCAGAAAACGGTTAATTTCTCCAATACTATTCAGTCGATCGAAAATCTTTAGATAGGACGTTGTTCTACATAGGCTTGACAATTGAAAAATATGCAAATTATTTTTCAAAACCTCTTGTCGATTTCAGAAAATTGGATTTATCTCCAGAACTACTCGAAAATTTTTAGTTTTCTTTCGCTGTATCGTTAGCTAGATTGTCGATCTACAACATTATTAAAGTAAATCAACGGGGTTAAAAGCAAACTTTGCTAAGGGGACTGGGCAATCTAAGCATAACCTATTGTATTTGACGTTTTCGATCTATGAAAAAAATAAGAAGATAAGTGGCGCCTGCCGTTCTTTTGTGCTATGTTTAGATTATGTCGCTATATCACCGTTCAAAAAGCGAGGCTAGACTTTTCGCAATCGAATTTTATATTTCTGTTTACTTTTTGGTAGAGAATACATTTCTAATTTCTCGCATACCATTCGGTCCATCGAAAAACGCTAAAAAGGACGTTGTTCTACATAGTCTTGGCATTCGAAAAATATGTAAGTCGCAATGTTTCCACTAAGGCTGGCTTTGCAGATTACTTTTCAAACCTTTTTGTTGATTTCAGAAAAGTGGATTTATCTCCAAAATTACTCTTAGAAATTTGATCTACGACTTTATCAGTCTGACCGAAAGAGCCAGGCTAGATATGTTAGATTCGCAACAATGTGTCAAACGTAACACAACAATACAGCACAGATAATCATGGCGTAGATTATGGCTACCCGACAAGAATCTCAATACTTTGGTGCTTCCAAGGATATCTCCTGCTTCATTTGTTTCATTTGCTTACATTAACCACAGTTGTTTGTGGCTCAGTGATTATCAAAGAGTATGGAATGACAATTCTTCAAGCACAACTTCATTTAGGTAAAAGTATTTCGGATTTACTCCTGAAAAGCCAGACGCCCGTCCAAGCGCTTTGGAGTCTGCGCAGTATCGATCTCAGGGTCATCGCCGTTCATCCTTTTTTTGTGATATGGTGCAAGCCCTCAGAACGCTTCGTTCGCCCTATTGATCAGCGAGCCAATCAGATTTAACATCTTTTCCTTTGTGATTTACCAAAGGGGGAATCCGCAGTATCCCGAACAAGATCTGCAGAAACATCCTCGCAAATGCTTGACGAAAGATGGGTATCATCAATGTTCGTCCTACTGCAGAACCGTTTTTTTGCATGGTGGCATTTGTGTACACATCCAATTCACTCGTTTTACCGCAGTTCATGTTGCATAAAGTTTGTCGCCTCACGTACAATTCGACGGTTTGTTCTCGCATTTCTTCCCATCCACAAATAGAGGACCAAATCCAAGCAGAGGCAGCAAGTTGGATGTCCCTTCTGTCACCATCGGCACTTGTTCCTGCTCTCTTTATGGTTCTTTTGATAGGTCCAATTTCTGAAGCAGTTGGTAGAAAGAGAACTATGATGCTACCTCCGTGTATTTACTTCCTTCAAAATTGCATTTTCATAGTCATGACGCAGATAAAGACGCGATACAGTCCTGGATTATTGCTTCTACCTTACTGTTTGTCAGGTTTGTTTGGTGACTTGGCAGGAGTAACCACTCTGGCATCAGCATACATTTCATGTATAACACTGCCAGAGAACCGCACTGCTAGGATGACAGTTCTCGAATCAGGCTTCTACATTGGCTACTTTAGTGCTGCGATTACATCTGGTGCTGTTGTTGGAACATTCGGTTTTACTGCAGGTTTTGCAATGAATGCGATCGTCAGTTTCACAAATTTTGTTTACATTGTGCTCTTGCTGCCATCAGAGGATTTATTACGCCCGATACCCGATCTGAGAAATGTCAACACAGAGCCAGTTAGATTAGGCGTCAATTGTGCAAACAAATGCGAACATACTGGGAAAACAT
Source organism: Aurelia sp. 3 sensu Dawson et al. (2005) (assembly GCA_964020215.1). Classification (NCBI taxonomy): domain Eukaryota; kingdom Metazoa; phylum Cnidaria; class Scyphozoa; order Semaeostomeae; family Ulmaridae; genus Aurelia; species Aurelia sp. 3 sensu Dawson et al. (2005). The sequence continues at coordinate 8,291,456 of OZ026586.1, forward strand.
GCCCTCATTGCAAAACTGCTCCACATGTCATGACACTAAGTGATGTTAGCCTTAGAAGATGTCTCTTGGAAATAAAGAACGCCATCTGCCAAAAAGACAGAATGAAGCAGATTATAACTATTTTCGTTTTGTACGGTGTTGCGTTATGGATCAACAGGGGTGAAACGTCTATTGGTCCATTATTTCTGAAGCACAGCCCATTCAATATGAAAGCGAGTGAGATTGGTGTCTTTGCCTCTTTGTTGGCTGGGATAAAATTGCTTGCATTGATTGTGACTAGCTATGTCTGTCAGCGGTATCTACATTTTAGCGACATTTCCTTCGTAATCCTAGGATTCTGCGTACAGATGGTTTATCATACTTTGGTTGGCTTATCTGTTTCATCGCTGATGCTCTACCTGGTTCTAATATTGTCTTTTCCTATGATAGTACATATACCAGTTTTTCGATCAATGGTCACAAAGCTTGTCGATGATGATCAATATGGCGCTGTCATGGCTGCTGCGGAGGCAGTTGCTGTTAGCAGCGCTTTATTAAGCAGTTTCCTGTCTAATTTGCTATATTCTTCAACAGTTGATATCTTTCGTGGTTTGGCAGTGTGTTTTCTTGGCCTGATGGCATTGTTTGGACTGATGGGTTCCATTACTTATTATTTAGTTTTCATTAAACGGAAGAGTAACGAACCAGAACGTGAACACTTGCTGTTACCTTCACAGAAAACCGTAGTAACAAGCTCAGAGTCTCCCCCTTCACAAATTTTGGATGAGTAACTGCATCTCGCCTTTTCTTGATATCTTTTACATTCGTCATATTCCATATAGGGAGGCCAGGAATAATTGGCAAACTTAAAAATAAATTGTCTGGAATAGGAGCTGCGAATTAAACTGCAAAGGATTTGTGAAACCTGGAAATAAAAGCAGTGTAGGAGACTGCGAAGGACTCGTAGCGCTTAGAGCTGCGAAGGAAAACGGCCTCTTCTTCGCAATTTCTTTTTTGCAGTTTCTTCGCAGCTCCACATGCTATGAGCCCTTCACAGTTTCCTACGCAGCTTTCATTTCAAAGCTTCGCAAATCCTTCGCAGTTTCATACGCAGGTCCTATTCCAGACAATTTATCTTTAAGTTTGGCAATTATTTCTAGGCTCCCTGTGCATATTCGTGTATCAATAATGAAAAATACAGATTTCATTCATTATTCGTAGTATTTTCGATACTTTGTAATGCGTTTTTTAACTAATCATATTCAAAGGAAAATGTAGGATTAGTATCAGGACGACAAACTTGTTTTCTATGATTTCAGTTACCTGACAAATGCCTGGTAGTCAGCTCTTGGGATCCAAGTGTAGCAATGTATGTCGATGACCTCTCTGAGAAATGGAGTAGAAGGGGTAGAATTCCCAGTTCTAGGAAAGAGAAACCAAAAAAGGGTAATAGTCTTGTTCTTTACAATACAGATCCTACACTCATCATGGGCAATAATCAGGGGCGGTCTGGCAGTAGAATTGGGACCCGGGCGATTCGACAGCGAGGGAGGCCGCAACTACGCGAGGGAAAAGTTTGGAGGGCACTCCCTTGGGAAATTTTTTGTGGACACACCTCCTGGATTGGCCTAAAAATATACTTGACTCACTTCTAACAATGTGTATGGTTTTCTATACGAGTTGCATGCATTCTGCTATCTACCTTTTTCAAGTGATGTTTGACAGACTCACGAGAACAAAATGCATATTTTATGGAGCTGAAAATAAGTGCGAGCACAGTGAGCAAAGCTGGGGGTCCAGGGGCTTGCCCCCGGGAAAAATCCTCATAACCACACCCTTTAGATTGTTGGAAAACGCCCCATTTGGGAGAATTTAACATTTAAAGAAGCAAAGAAGCATCACGAGTGATGGGGTCCTTCCGCAAAATTTAAGAAAATTACTGCAATTTCACGAGTAGATACATTATTTTTGAATTGCACGCTATAAAAAGGAATAGTTTGATAGATTCTGGCGACCTCCTGGAATAGAAATAACTTTAAATTTTCATTTCTATGAGCTTGGCTTTCACTGCCTCTTTTACTTAAAAATGGACGAACTTCAGCAAAGTATTACGGGCTGAAGCGCCTCAGCCGACCGTTTCCAGCAGGCCTGTTGGGAGAATGCAATTTTTATAGCATAAGTTGAATGCGAGAGCAGAAATCTCAGCGCCACCTTGACTTTCAGGGCCACGCCCGCTTCGCTCATGGTGAAGGTCTGATTCATTGCCGAAAAATGCTTTCATTCATCCTTCCTCAAATTCAAGATCCAACTACTTACGACCGGGAATCCTTTAGACGAAAGACCTCACTGGTAAAATTCTTGAAAGTAGAGCATCAAAATCGTCTACAAAACAGGCGCGGATTTAGTGGGGGGCCGGGGGGCCATGGCCCCCCCAAAGTGTAAGAGTTCTCGCAAAAACCATCGTCTTTTATAGATAAAAGAATAAGTTTTAACCTTTTACTTCCTAAAGCAACCCACAAATAACCATAGCACAGCTGCACGATAGTTCGGCTAACAACAAGCCCGTCTAACTAACTCACGAAGTAATTTATTGTTGATCCAGAGGTTCGAAAAATATACGAATGTGAATTCTAAACGAAATTTCATTGCGTAACTTCGAGACTGAAAATCATTTGTTTCATTCACTTTGTCATAATGTCGGTGATTCAGGATCTTCCAGTGAAATTTGGTGTTGAAGTTTATTTCATGATAAATTTCGTTCTGATGAAGACTTTTGATAAAGACTCGTGTCTTCTGTTGTGATAGTTATGAAATGTTGATAAGTCACTTGAATATCACTGGAGGTAGAACACATTTTTGAATACAAGTGAAGCTTCTAGAAGGTGACTTACCAAGCGAAGAGAATTTTGATTGCTTACTCCAATGAGGTAACTTACCATGGGAAATTTCACGGGATGTCCACGTAACTTTGAAATTTCTTTGAATCATGGATTTGAGAACAACTTCATTTTTTATGCCAAAGTTTCATTTATAAGGTTGTGCAGCTTATTTCCGCGATACACATTCCCGAACCGGTGCTTATGATAAGCATTTTTTATGGTCTCTTGCTTTCCAAACTGATGGCCCGTTAGGTTTTGCACAAAATTGCCAGTTGGTGTGTTAGAAGGAATGAAGATTAAGTGAAGTAAAAGGGGCGTTTCCCACGTTTTCCGAGAGTCTGAAGGGCGTGGCCGCGAAAAATTTTCCTGAGGGCTACGCCCCCAGAACTCCATATTTCCCTCTTAGTGGCCCTCCCCAAACTTCAAGCCTGGATCCGCCCCTGCTACAAAAGGTCTTTTTGTCAAGTCAATTACTGTATATGCTTTTGTATCATTGTTCTTGTGCAATTTTAATTTCATGATGCCTTAAAAGCATCATTAGATCACATTTCAGAATCCTTAAATGTTAAATACTTCTATCCAGAGGCGTACGCATCACTTGAAGTGGGAGGGGGTCTGGGACGTAGCCCCAGGAAAGTCCTTAGCAACCTCGCCCTTAAGACGCTCAGAAAATGAAGGATACGCCCTTCTTAGCTATGCTTTGCATCGTAAACATGGTGGCAATTATCACAACAGGTCACTTTGTCAAATTTGCAGTGAGAGTTTAAACCAATGATAGCAAGTTACTCTAGGAAAGTCAAGAAGAAAGATTATTCAATAACGTCCAGACTAGTATATCTGGAATGTAACGCATTGCAAACTTGCTTTACTGCAAAATGATTTGGAGCTGGTCCTTCGAGCTTGACGAATGTCCCTTTTCGCTCCTTTATAATTGTTTAATCGGCCGTTGGCATCTTTTATGCAAGAAGCTTTGGCAAATTTCAACAGCAGCAGCAAATTAGGATCCATATAGCTAGCGGCATGGACAGGCTGAGATAACTTGGGATATAGAAATAATCAATTGGATTGGGTCTGGGGGCCAAGCCCCCAGGAAAATTTTCGAGGATATGTATTCTACGATCCTACTTTGGCTGAGAATGCCTCTTCCAGTCGAGTTCAAGCATTCGTTAGAAACCAAAAAACCTTTCTATGAAACTTTAACAAGCCCCGGCACAAATGTTATTACATTTTGTGCGAATCTCGAGGACCATCTTTTGAAAAATGGGGAGTCCGGACCCCCATTCCCACCTTGGGTACGCCACTGCTTCTACCTTTTCTCTAAAACCTTGTTCATATTTCAAATACCCCTAACATGGTCTCCTACGTCGCTGTAAATCGAGTGTAGATCTAGGCAAAAAAATTGTTTGAAATTAACAGACTGCCAAGGGCAAGAGGTAAAGTGAGAAGGGGCCCCTGCATGTAAGACGCCTTCCTCGATAAGGTCTTTATTGGGCCCCTTTGGCAAGAGCTGCTCCAGTTTCGTCAAGTTCTACATTTGCAGATTCATCAGTTCACCTACCCGTCGAAAACGGGACAATGCCAGTTGGAATTTTGCAGTACCCTTATCTTGCGAACTGGGGCCCGCATGCAATCTTTTGACATTTTCAACTGTTTGACAAACAAAGATAACTGTTGAAAGAATTATTAAACCAATTTTTCGTTGATTGAAACTGGTTGTTTTGTCACTGTCATAAAGTTCATCAAAAATTAACCATTTGAAGTATTTTTCTTCCAGCACAGAAGGGGCCCGTGGGAACCCTTGCTGAGGGGGGCCCCTTGGGCCCCAGCCCGGTAGCCCGACTGGCCAGTCCGCCCCTGGCAATAATGCACCGTGTCTGTGGCTAAAAATGTTAAAGTTTATTACCTCGATATTACTATTTTACTTTGTTGCTTTCTCTTCGGCTGAAGCCAGACCAGTGCTAGGAGTCAAATTCAGATGGCTCCTGCGCGCCTGAACTGTTTGTTACACAGCGTTCATCCTCGTTTCAAACTTCCTCTTACAATCAGTTTGACACTTTGACAACATCGGAGAGTGGGTGGGAAGAAATCCCACCAATCAGGATCATGTAGCTGCGAGGCTCCCTCGCATTGCGTCCGCATTCTCCTTCATCATAGCCTTACAAAACATTTACAATGGCGGACCTGAATGTTTTATTTGTAGACAGGTAATTACTTTGAATTTAGAAACTGAAAACAGAATCAAATAAATTGTACTTCACGTATACATATATTTTTTGCAGAAACTAAAAATTTGGGCCTTGGACCAGTACTGAAAGTTTCTTAAAATTATCAGATTTTGAGTACTCGGAGTTTCTTACGAGTTTCTGAAAGGTTTCGTAGCAATATTCACGTTCATTTCCTGTGCCCTCATGAACATTTCAAAACAAAGAGTTTTGAAGCCTCCCATGTTTAGGCATCACTCAAGTAGACTTTTCCCAAGTCTATTTCGTCATCTGCAGTAAGTCTATGTGAAAGTTACAAACCCCTTTCAAACCCCTTTCCCAATTTTTTTTGGTTGACTGACGAATTGATTGCTGACGACTGACGAATAAGACTTTCAGCAAAGGCAACAGCAGCAACAACGAAAGAGTCAACAACCAACAACAACGACAGCAACAAAATATCAATTTATCAATCAAGCAACCTTTAGCTCTCTCTTTGGCTGATCAAACTCAACAGGCAAGGCAAAGGCACAGAGAGCTCTGGTTCCATGATGTCTCAAAGAATCGTCGATGGAGAGATAATGGAGGGAGTGAGTTGTGATATTTCTTTCCTTTTTTTGTTGCCACTATAGCCCACCCACTTTTTTGGCAACAAAGTGAACTGGCTTTATTTTGTTGACAAAATTTTGAAAATGATTCGATCAATGGACGACTTCAGAACGATCCTAGAGTGGTTTCGGGTATTATGGGACATCGGGTGTTGTGGAAAATTTTTCAGAAAATGAAGCCTAGCGGCCTGGAAGTGAGATAAAAGGTCACCAATTGCACAAGCTGCAACTCTTCAATCATCCGTCGCCATATTTTTGTTATACAGTTAGGCTGCTCCACTTTTTGGTGTACTGTCTGTATCGCTGATACAACGAAGGACATCCAATGAACGTGATTTCTGGTCACCATTTTCTTGCGACGTTTCAATTAGAGGCCCGTATACGAACAAAAGAAAAACCTTGTTCCATAATACCTGACAACAGTGTTCCACAATGCCCAACTTGACCGGGGCTCAAGTTGTTGCCTCGCTTATCGACAACAAACGTTTGAGAAATAGAATGTATTGATGAAACATTAGAGCATGCTTAGGCCTAATTGCTAATACCAAGTGTGGCCAAATTTGTCTTGAATTGAGGTGACGATTTAAGTTTTTCCCTTAAGTGTTCCATGATACCCGAATCTACTCTATATTGAAGCTCTTGATTTTGTAGTACACTTAAAAGATCTAAGATTCAATCAGCCAAATTTTAAAGCATATGAATAGCTCAATCAAATTCCTACTCTTTGAGGTATTGGCGGCATTTGCATCCAATTAATTTTGCAGATGAAATGGAATACTTGAAACTGCTCACTATGATGATGGTGATAGTTTCTTCATGTTATTATGAAGAGGGTGTTTTTCAATCCAATCAACTTGATAGATCCTATAAAAAATTTTAGCCCCGGGCCACCAAATTGCAGTCACTTAGTGCTCCCTTGCCCATCCACTTCTTGGATCGTTCTGCAGTCCTTGAAATTTTCATGGCCACGCTGGTTTTGGTTAAAAGCCGCTGTTCCAGAAACTTTATGAGAAGGTGACAGTGCTATAATGACTCATGGTAATTGTTTATGATATAACCATATCATTATGTTATGTATGCAAGGGTACTGTATTTGATTTTATGAATGAGCTCTCGTTTTGTTCCCCTTCTCTCTTTTCAGGTCCCCTAACCTGGAGCCTTTTGGGGGAGAGCTTCTCAGAGCTTACAGTTTTAGGGCTTTATCCAAATTTTGAGAGTTCTTTTTAACATTTTGTTTATCACAGATGCATTTGTCGGTAACTAACAACCTATTGAACGAGTGATTATTTTACCAGGGTGGACAGATACTTAGAAACTGTATTGCTTTGAGCTGTTTGTTAAAAGAGCCCATCATCATCAAGAATATAAGAGGAAAGAGAAATAAACCAGGATTAAGACCCCAACATCTTACAGGTATGCAACAACTTTCCAGCCTCCTACCTCTTGCTGAGAGCTAGGAGTCAAATCTTTGCAAAACTTTAAAAATAAAAATATGAATCATTATTGCCCAATTCTCTCAACTGAATAGATTGAAGGGAACTTTAGGCTGTTTGCCACAATTGCAGAAAGAACATTTTTTGATATCAATACACATATTTTTTATTAAGAAACTGCTTTCTCAAATCGCCAAAAAATTTAGAAACTCCAGTACTGGGAAAATATAACACAGGAAACTGCTCATTTTATAAAGGAATTCTTTACATAGTTTTACCCCACCTCCACTTGTTTCTTGCATCATATTACTTGTAAGGTACTTGAGTATAGTCAAAACATTTGAAAGGCTTCAGAAAATACCTTGTTTTGAGTAGTTCTTGATGTACCAGGTAGTGGACTGGACATTATTTTAGAACCTTTAAGAAACTCATAAGAAACTCTGAGTACTCAAAATCTGATATTTTTAAGAAATTTCTAGTACTGGCCAAAATTCTTAATTTCTTATAAAAAATATGTGTATTTTCAAAGTTACATGTTTAAAATGTCTCCTAAGCTATGACATATCTAATTGCTAGATCATAAAGCATTAAGCAACAGACTTCTGCTTGGTACCATCCTGTTGATCTTCAAAATTGGGTACATTTACACGTTTTTTTTTACAAGAAACTGGTTTATAAGAAACTAGTACTAAGATGGCCAAAATTTTAAGAAACTCTAGTACTATGTCTGAGAAGTGCTTAGAAACTTTTCAAAGTTAAAAGCATGAATTTTATAGCAAATAGATCGTTGAACCTTTATTATTGGGAAATATTATCTAACTATTTGTGTTTTCAACATAACAGAACACTGTTTATTCCTATATGATGTTTTGAATATCAAGAAACATATCTGTAGCAGTGTTAGCGACCACATTGACAATTCATGCATTCAAAAAATAAGAACCAATTAAGAAACTTTTAGTACTAAAATGGACAAAATTTCTTGTTAAATTAAGAAACTTTTAGTACTATGGCCTGATCCTAGTTTCTTATAAAAAAACATATATTTCTTTTGTTGGTAATTTGACTTTCCTCAGTCAGTTTATGATTTATGATGTTTTTAATAATTGTCAAAGCTTAAGATATATACCTCCTTTGGTACATCCTTTCATAAAGCTTGAAAAAGCAGTGATTCCAAGAACAATTATGATATCACAAATTCTCTTTTTTGTATTATTGTGAACAACCAAAAGTTTCCTTTTGTTCTCTTGCTGAAGGTTCCCTCATTTGGAAATAGTCTCCAACACCAGCATTGAAAAATCTCCTGCAAGTCTCAAGCATTGATAAATTTTCCACTTCCATTACCAGAATTTTCAAATCATCATCACCTTACCTTCAAATTTCAACTCCTCAAGTAAAGTGAATGTTTCATTATTTGGACCATGTTAGGTTTAATATTCATTAGTTTGATTGATTGCTGTTACTCCTAATGACTATTTTATCACCTGAGCTGATTGCAGAAAGACCTAAAGATTTTCAAACTCATTGCTGTTGCATAAAGTCAACATCGCACTCACTATCAGCATGATAGTTGAATCAAGACAAGAAGTGATGTGCCAATCACAAAGATGCAGTCAGAATTGTCATACAAAGAGCTGGGTGAAATTTTGAAAGTCTCAAAATGAAGCTTTCTTTCTACAGTATATTTTTGCCTCATCCAAATGCAGTTTCAGGGCACTGAGAAGCTAAGCTTAGCAAAGCAGTCTCCTGATCCTTCCTGTTTATGTGACCATACATCATGAATCTTTTAGCCAGGAATTATAGAGAGTTGCTGACTCTCCTCACTCTTCATAGCAGGTTTGATAGGGCAGGGACTTGACCAGGGGCTGAGTAGTAATAGTTTCACTTAACCCTATCTGACCTGGGGGGGGGGCGGATTCCGGCCCCCCTCGTACATTTTCATTTATAGGTTTTCCCGTGTTTGCTGAATGCTTCTGAGATTTAGTAAGTTTAACTTTCTATCATTCAGCAATGGAACTGTAACAATTTTGGTGTTCTATTTTTAGCCTTGTCTCTATGGTAACCAAGTTGTCGTGACACACTCTGTGAAAATTATACATTGTATCTCTCTTAATCCTTTTTAATTGGTCCAATTCATTCTAAACTATGAACTTGCATCTATTTTGATATATATATTTCATTTCTTTATGAAAAGTAAAGTTTTACAACCTTTTAACACACTTTCATTTTTATGACGTCATATGACATCATAATGTTAATTATGCTCTAGCAACAACAACAACAACAATGCTAATTAATCCATTGTTCAAAAAATTCATTGTTTATATAATGAACAACCATTGTGCTAAATTTGGTTGCCATATCTCAAGCAACAACGGACGGAATCCGCCCCCCCCCCAGGCATTGAGTGTTTCAAATCACCCAGGTCAGATAGGATTAAGCCCTAAATATACAAAGACTCTAATGCCTTCTGCTCCGCTCCCCTCCGCTCCCCTCCGCTCCTAATCAAATAAACAAAATCCACCTGCAGATCTCTAGATATATTCTCCTTTTGTTTTAAATTGGTGACTTCTTCTAAAAACCACCTTTTGCGTTGGCACGATGGGAGTTCACCCTACTCATTTCAGGACAAGTTTTGTGTTGCTCTCTATGCTTTGAATTATTGGTCCAGAGAATTTCCATTATCTGCAAAACTACAGTATGTTGTCTACAAAATCTGTCTTTGTTGATGCTAGCATTTTCTAATTTATGTTTCTTGCTATATTTCAGGAATTAATCTGGTTTGTGAAATATGCAATGGCACACTATATGGTGCAGTGCCAGGCTCAACTACAATCACATTCCATCCTGGTGAATTAAAAGGAGGAAGATACATTGCAGATACACAAACAGCAGGGTGGTATTTTGTTTCCTATTTATGTATTTTCTCTTTTATTTTTTGTGGTGTTAGCTGCAAATTATACAAGTTGAATCAAAAAGTGCAGTATCCAGATTTCCAGATGTGGGGTATGGATATTTAGAAAATAACCTTTTCTTAGAAGGGTAATACCAACCTTGTGTCTGCCTATGCTTATGGACGCTGGTGTCAACCTTGATTTTACTAAGTTGTTGGGTTTACTATTGTAATTAAGTTCTTTTGCAATAGCCTTTCTAATGTCTCTTTGGGTTGTTTTGTTTTGTTGGCAACTTTGTCAACAGTTTCATCAGTCTTAATCCCACTTAATGTTTTCTGGGCTTTAATTCAGATACGTTAATTGATAGTGTTGGTGCCCCCAGTGCTTTCCATCAAAGAGCATTTTCAACAGTTGTTTTTCTGTTCAAGTTGCACATTGTATGCTTTTTTGAAAGGTAGTAGAAGATAATTGTTTGTTTTTGGCAAGTCAGCATGTACTAAGATATCTCCTATGCTTGGATGCTTGTTTAAAGATAGGATGGGTGTGGCTGGCCATACTTCCTTCAAGTGGGGTTCATTATTAATGAGGTGCCAACACCGTTTCTGAAAAATACACAATCATGAAACATCTAAAGAAATGATTTTACAGCCTTCTTTATCTCTCTTGTTTTGTGGAAGGTTGCCAATTCCAGATATCTCATTTGATATCTCCTATCATTCTCAGCTAACTAACTTCACTTGCCAATTTGTTTTTGAATCCTTAATTATTCAAACAACTTGCATCGTTATTTTTTATCATCAAATCTACAAATAAGGACCTCCGATGTTTGTGTCCTGATAGAATGCTGGAATTATCGCAATCTTTTCATGCTGGAAATGTCGAATTTTCTTTAATAATACTTGGAATGGTTGTAAAATACGATCATATCATAAAGCTGTCTCTTTCTTGAATGTGGTCGTTGTTATGATTCTCCCCCAGGGGGGCACTCAGCACATACACATACGGGGAGGTAAGTCCGATATTTTTGGGTCAGAATATTGTGAAAAGTGATATTTCTGGGTCCAAAGAAAACTAAAACTATGTTCATGATATTTTTTGATACCAAACATCGTTGAACTGATATTTCTGGGTTCATTAGAGGTAATGCTCTTTTCTATTTGCATTGTTTCGGGACATTTTATGTTCATTTACTGGCTTCTAAGTATAAAATGAGGTGATATTTTTGGGTTGCAGTGAAGCTGAAATGATATTTTTGGGTTGCCTGAAAATTTCTTGGACTGACTATGCGTATCTGCTGAGTGCCCCCCTGGGGATTCTCCTCGTCATATTCACGAATTTTATGAAGTTAACTTACTTTGCATTTTCCTTATAGAAGTGTCTGTTTACTGATACAAGTTGCACTGCCCTGCTTGATGTTTGCTCCAGAGAAGTCCTTGTTGTCCCTTAAAGGTGGCACGAATGCTGAAATGGCACCACCAATAGACTTTTTTGTTGAAGTAAGTTGTTATTGCATTACTAAAGATCACAATTCCTGGACAACAAATTGTTTGGTGTTTTGGTGCAAATTTACAATAAGGCAACTCTGCATTCTGTGGCAGTGAAGAGCAACTTGCATTTTGCAAAGCCATTCGCTTTCGAGAACAATAAATTTCTCCAGTATCGTCTGCCGTGTCAAAAAATGATAAAGGGAATGTTGTTGTGCCATGCATCATTTTGGCATTCGAAAGATGTCTGCATACTGTTAATTCCAATGTTTCCGTCACCGTTGGCTTTGATGATTATTTTTGAACTTTTATTTCATTTATTTTTCAATAGATGAATCGCTACAGCTGCCCGAACAAATTTCAATTTTCTTTGGCACCATCTTTAGCTAGGATGTTGATCTGCAACTTTTGCCAAGTTTGATTGAAAAAGCTTGGCAAGATTTGATAGAACTGGAACGCAAAGCATCTTCGTTAAATATTCCTTGCCAAAGCATCTTCATATTTCTTTTTACTTGTCAAAAGTGCTGGGGAAGAGTCATCACTTCCAAATTGTATCAAAATTATTTGACTCCATCCAAGTGATGTCGAACGTGTGAAAATATCTCAAAACTGAGGCAAAATAATATTGAGGCATTTTTCATTGCAGTTTGAATGCATTTCTAATGCATTTTTACTCCAGTATGAGCTAAGCTTCAGCGCATTCATGCCAAATATACAACGTGCTCTGTTATGCCTAGATGTTCATCTTGGTTGAAACAGAACTTTGTTTGCTATCATTCTGGTTTTCATTGCTTCATTCTGCTTATTTCTTGTTGTTGCCTTTCTTTAGGTATTCACCCCAGTTGCTAACAGATTTGGTGTGAAATTGAACTGTAATATCATTAGAAGGTAATTTTTTGTCATTTCAAAACTGTGATTTTATGATTCTTTATTATTACCTTGTGTACAGAGGTGGAAAAAGTGTGTAAAGCCCCCCATGGGGGGTCATTTGAGTGTCCAAGATACGGGGTTATGCCATTCATATCGTAAAAGTACCACCCATAAATTTCTCAAAAGCATACCCATAGATCCGGAAAATTTTCTGAAAATCATACCCATAAACCCGGAAATACCAAAACAGCTCACCAATAAATGAATTTTTGCTAAAAACTATATCCATAAATCTTGAAAAAAGCAATTGTTGAAAACTATACCCATAAATCCGGACTCCATCATGAAAAACGTACCCTAAAAAATGGCACAATCCCGTACCATGGACAAGTTAAGTTACCACGTCCCCGGGGTGAAGCCGCGAAGCAGCTTTGTATGAAGCTTGTTGGCCTGGAAGAAGAGAAGGAAAGAGAGAAAGCAGAAGAGGAAGAAAAGGAATGAAACGATGAATGGAGGAAAGAAGACGTGAAAGGAAAAGGATGGAAAGAAACAGGAGAGAAGGGAGAGAGAAGATAGAAGGAAAGAAGATAGGATGACAATGAAAACAAAGATTAAAGATATAATGAATACAGGGATGAGTAAAGGAAGGCGAGAATGAAAAGGAAATCAATGTCTGAGTTATGCTCTTTTCATCTAAAGTTTCATGATCTAAGGAAGCTATTAAGAGTAATTCCAGCTCCTGGTGGATTATCAACTACACAGTACACAATAATTCATCTCAACTGAAATCTGGGACTACAGAAATTCGATAAAACAATGGAAGGAAAAATTATAGTCTATCGTTTATTTGCAGGAAGGCAAGTATTTTTTCCACCACTGTTGTGAAGAAACGTTTTCATAGGAAATTTTCTTGAAAGACATCTTCCTTCTACTTTCAAATACAGTGGATTAGCCAGATCCAATTTCTACATTTTCTCTTCCTTGCCGAAATCTCTAGGACATATCTATGTTCTCGTCGTTTTGTACTTCAATTGGGAATTTTTGAGCAAACAGTGGAATTCTCTAGGGATGATCTTGTTGTTAGTGTTAAAGGCTCTTATTCAACCATCATGCCTTGCACGTGTCGTCTCTTGCTTGGCCTTTGTTGTCGTCGTTTTCAAGTAAGCATACTTTTGGTGAATTGTGCAGAGTTTTCAATGTATTCAAGAATTCAAGATAAGGGTTTTGTTTTTTATTTCGAAGTTGTGAGCAATATACCATTTTATCGAGGCTTTTTTTAAAATGGCTGATAACTTTGATTAAATTTCTGTAATGCTTTATAGGCTCTTATTCAACCATCATGCCTTGCACGTGTCATCTCTTGGTTGACCGTTGTTCTCGCCATTTTCATGGCCCATAATTATTCGCAAATTGTCGTGGGTGTAGCTTTCCAGTTCCAGTACACACAAATTTCTTTGAGTTCATTTGTGATAAAGATATGTTAGCAACTGTTATTCTCAATTGATCTTACAGAGGATTTTATCCGAAAGGAGGCGGTGAGGTAAGGATTGAGGTTGAACCAATCAAAGAACTTTCACCAGTACAGATGACGGATTTTGGAAAAGTTATTAGAATCAGAGGAAAAGCATATGTTGCTGGAGTACTACCAATTAAGGTATAAATTGTAGCTCTTCATTTCATTCCATTTTAAAATTTTTGTAAAGGCTATAGATTTCAATAGCAAATAACTGTTTTACAAACTGACCTGTGTAAAAACAGAAATCAAAATAATTACAATGTACAATGGTGAGATAAAGCTTATATAATATACTTGTGGTATCGAGCATAACAAAGCTAAGGGACGGTACCAATCTAGTTTCCTTATTCAGCTCATTCCATAATTTTGCTCCAAGATAAGATAATGCTTTTTGGCTTGTGCATGTACTTGACAGAGGTGTCTGTAAGTTTGTTTTGGCAGAGTGAAGATTGCGATCACTCCCGGGGGGGGGGGTACATGACTTGCGGATTGACGGGGGTCTGCCGCCCGGTTTTCAAAAAGGTACCCTCTTCTAATTACCGAAAGTTACCGTCATACCCACTTTTATGATAAATTTTGGCGGAAAACCACCAATTTTTTGCTATTTTTCACCAGTTTCTGGATAACCCACCCTTGTTTATGGAAAATCTGCCGAAAAAGGGACCCTTGTTTAGAGAATTTGGGGCCCAAAAACCCACCCATATGGCCGCACATACCCGTACCCTCAACATGTTATGTACCCCCCCCCCGGGCGATCACTGCCCTCTGAGAATTTACTGAAAAGTTCACCTCTTTAGAACGGACACCTCCGAACAACGGACAGATCTTTCTGTCCTAAAATACAGTTTGACAAAAGATGACATCTCTAAACGGCGGAGACCTTTCTACAACGGACAATAACATTGGCCACAGGTGTCCAATAGGTAATATTGTTGCCAGTGTATTTTATCTTGACTTCAGGGATTAATTTTGATTTAAATAGCTCCTATACCAAGCTACATTGGCTAGATTTCAATTCAGCAAACCAAGGCCGCACTGTTACGCATTAGGAAAGGAAAAGTAGAATAAGATATGGTAAAGCCTTTGGGGAGGTACTTAACGTTCATTAGTTCGATGTTCCCTCCTAATGATAGCCGGATACAAAATAAATTCAGTGAAAGTATACTTAAAATGTTGAAGTTGCCCTGAGTTGCATTGAGCTAACAACTCGCTCTAACAAACTACCCCTATCGACAACCGGCTCTAGAAACTTGCATTAATGTTGCATTAATGTTGCGTTAAACTTGCATCTGACTAGTCTGGGTGTTTGAGTTATGTTTTGGCAATTTGTGAAGCTGCAGTATAATCCTGTAATTACGTACCTCACTAATTGCAACTTAGTCTGAGATGAGTTACCGAAGTTTAAAAATAAAACAAACATGATAAAAATCCAAAGTTTTAGTTTTCCCCTATTTTGCTTCCCTTTCGAACCAACATGTAACATAGCGAACCAAAAGTTCTAGGGGTTGTTTATTTAGCATTGCAAATCAGAGTGACTGCTACTTGTGGATTATTTGAATCTTCGTTGATGTTTTGCTTCTCAATAACGATCGAACTTTGCTCCAGGTACATTCTTACTGGGTTATACTGCTTTTTTTTTCTTTTTTTTTCTTGTAATAAAGTATCCAAGGTTTTTGGTTTAATTGTCGGTGGTTCACCCATAATGTAGCCCCACTAGCGCATAAAGTCTGACGTGCCCGCCAGGGTGCCCTCCATGGTTAACTGCCGGCAGTGCTTTCAAATTAGATTAATCATTTTTCACGCTTTTCCCTTGTGGAGTGCCGAAAAAAATTAGAAAACTGCCCCATCAGTGATTTTTTTCTTTGCTCTTTGGGAAACCCTTCCTTGCATTTTATTCAAAGTATTCACAGTTTTTCAACCTAACTACTTGAGAAAAACCACTTCACTACTATGATAACAACATATGAAATTGATGTCCCTGGAGAGCCGCTGCAGTCCGGGAAACACCTGCTACCTGTTTGTAGCTAAGCTAGTATGGACGTGCGAATTGTTTATCTAAAACTTCTTTTTTGTGTTGTTTTGATAAGTCTTACTTTGTTTGTGTATGTAACTTTCTTTTGTTTCTTTAATGTGCTGTTTACTTTATCATGGCTTTTTGTGGCAATTTGTAACTATGTTTGTCCTATGAGCGTTTTATTGTTTTTTTCCAGTCAAATAGATTGTTGTTGCGCTGTGATTTATTTCCCCTTAGGACCAGCGAGAAGATTTCTTCACTTTGATGCCGGTTGAATTGAATCAATGGCGAGCAACGATTGGGTGCTTCAGTGCCTCTATTCCTAGATTGTGTCCCCTGAGTAAAAACGTTTGGCCTCTTTCAATTCTACTTCAAGTCACAAAGTTATACTGGTCTTGTTTTTGTTTCATTGTAATCGCAACCTTAGTCCTGCCCGCTGTTCTAATCGCACAGTTTCTTGCAGTGCATTGTTTCGTTGATCGGATATGTTTCTTGTCCCTTCTCGCCCGAGTGCATCATTTTACGAAGACGGTATTTTATGTGACTGTTGAACTTTCCAAGCGAATTCCACGCGGTTTTATCATTCATGTTCGATACAAGTATATTCACTCCCAGTATGTCTACTTTTACACTGCATGCATAGCAAGTTACATAATTCAAATACAGTGGCTGCTTCTGAAGACCGTTCTGCTTAGTGGCGATGTAGAAACAAATCCCGGTCCCGACACACTTGATTTTTGTTCTTGGAACTTAAACAGTATTACTTCGTATGATTTTTTAAGAGTTTCCCTTATCGAGGCATACAACTCGGTGTATAAATACGACATGATCGGCATTACAGAAACTCACTTAGACAGCACCGTTGACAATGACAGACTGTCTCTAGACGGTTACTCTTTTATGAGGAATGACCATCCACAAAATGTGAAAAGGGGAGGTGTTGGGCTTTACATCAAGGAGACCCTTCCTTCAAAAGAACGATCTGACCTGGTGACTCTCCCAGAGTGCATTATTTGTGAGATTCAACTTAATAGAAGGAAGTATTTTTTCGTCGTAGTTTATAGGAGTCCTAGTCAGGACCAGGGTCAATTTGACAATTTTATGATAAATTTTGAATTGATGCTATCCAAAATGCACGCCGAAAACCCTTACTGCGTCATTATTACTGGGGATTTTAACTGTAGATCAACCCAGTGGTGGGAAAGCGATATTGAGAATAATGAAGGAAAACTATTTGAGCCACTAACGGCTGATATTGGTCTACATCAGCTAATTTCAGAACCAACTCACCTCATGGGAAGTTCCAAATCTTGCATTGATTTGCTTTTTACTGATCAGCCCAACCTCATTACCGATTCTGGTGTTCATCCCTCATTGCATGAGCAGTGTCATCATCAGATAGTTTATGGGAAACTTTCTGTATCGAGCATAACACTACCACCGTACACCCGCAAGATTTGGTTTTATGATAAAGCAGATTTTGTGAAAATCGTAAAAAGCATTGAAATGTTTCGTTGGCAAGAGCATCTGCAGAAAATTGCATGTCCCAATGAGCAGGTCAAATTGCTCAATGAAGTACTTTTAAACATCTATTCTAACTTCATTCCTAACCAAGTCAAAACCATTAAGCCTCGTCAAGCTCCGTGGATTACGAAAACTGTTAAAAATTTTTTGAAGAAAAAGAGTCGAGCTTATAAAAGCTTTGTGAAAAACGGTCGGCCTGACGACAAGCTCGAGGGAATACAAAACATGACATCTGAAGCCACAAGACTGATTGAGGATGCCAAACGCAATTACTTTCGTAAGGCTGGGAAAACCTTAGCTAATCCTGGAACTTGTAGCAAAACTTATTGGACCTTAATAAATACTGTTCTAAATAAGGCGAAGATTCCAATAATACCACCTCTTTTAGAGAATGGACTATTTGTAACTGATTTCACTGAAAAGGCACAGATATTCAACGACTATTTTATACTTCAGTGTACGACGATTGACACAGGTAGTGAAATTCCACATGATGCACCAGTACCCACTTCCCAGATAAGTGAATTTCTCATCTCCGACGACAAAATACTGAACATCATAAGATCGCTTAATCCTAATAAAGCACATGGATGGGACGATATATCTGTCAGAATGATAAAATTAAGTGATGCCGCTTTAGTTACCCCCCTAAAGATCATATTCACAAACTGTTTGAAGTGTGGTGTATTTCCTGAAGTATGGAAATGTGCAAATGTCGTGCCAGTTCACAAAAAAAACGAGAAAAATCTAAAGAAAAACTACCGTCCGATCTCTCTTTTGCCAATATTTGGAAAAATTCTCGAAAAACTCATATACGATTCTCTATATTCACACCTTGTTTTACATGAGCTACTTAACTCAAATCAATCAGGTTTTCGTCCCGGTGACTCAACAGTCAACCAATTAATCTCCATAACACACACAATATTTAAAGCGTTCGACTGCAATCCTCCTTTGGACGTTCGTTGTGTGTATCTCGATATCTCAAAAGCATTTGATAGAGTATGGCATGATGGTCTTGTCTACAAACTAAAACGATGTGGTGTTTCAGGACAGCTCCTTTCCCTTATCCAAAGTTTCCTAAAGGATCGTAAACAACGAACTGTTTTGAATGGGCAGAGCTCCAACTGGGGAGATATTTCAGCAGGAGTACCTCAGGGTTCCATACTGGGTCCCTTATTTTTCCTTGTGTATATAAATGATCTTTCTGCTGACTTAAGGTGCAATGGTAAGCTGTTTGCTGATGATACATCATTGTTCACTTTAGTAGAAGACCCAAACACAGCTGCCAACGACATGAACCACGACTTGATGTTAATAAGACAGTGGGCTTATGATTGGAAGATGTCCTTTAATCCAGATCCGCAAAAACAAGCAGTTGAGTTGATATTTTCAAGGAAAAGAATTGAAATTGATCATCCAGTGATAACTTTTAATGATATTCCTGTGAAAAAAGTAAGTGAACATAAACATTTAGGTATTATCCTGGACTCGAAACTTTCCTTCTCTGCTCATATCAACGCAGCTATTTCTAAAACAAGAAAGGGCATTGGCTTGCTGAAATATCTTTCTAAATATCTCCCCAGGCAGACTCTAAGCGAATTATACAAGCTGTATGTGCGACCCCATCTAGATTACGGAGATGTTATTTACCATATTCCGGCGAAAATATCTGAATTCAGTCAAGATATGACCTTGTCAAATCTAATGGGAAAGTTAGAGTCTGTCCAGTATTCTGCTGCTCTGGCTGTAACAGGAGCTTGGAGGGGAACATCGCGGGAAAAACTTTATGCAGAGCTTGGCTGGGAATCACTAAATTTCCGAAGATGGAGCAGGCGTCTAACTTTGTTCTTTAAGATTGTAAATAATTTGACCCCTTTGTATTCAAAGGAACCAATTCCACTTCTCCACCGGTCCAACTATTCTCTTCGTAACCAGGATGTTATTGGGCGAATAGGGGCAAGAACAGAAAAATTCCAATCTAGCTTTTATCCGCACTGCTTAGCTGAATGGAATGAACTTGATCCGGAACTGAGACATGCACCATCTGTCGCCGTCTTTAAGAAGAAACTTCTCTCGATAATTCGTCCCCCTGCAAAATCTGTCTTTGGGATTTACGACCCAGTAGGTTTATCCTATCTTACTCAAATCAGAGTTGGTCTAAGCAAATTAAACCTCCACAAATTCTTACATAATTTTAGGGATACTGTAAATCCAATGTGCCCAACGAATGACGGCATTGAGGATGTGGAGCACTTTTTGTTGCTCTGCCCTTCATTTGAAATGCAACGACGAGATTTTCTCGCTGGAGTTTCGGAATTATTACGATCATTTGTCCAAATCGACACCCTTCCAAACAACGTTCTAATAGAATGCTTGCTGTATGGTGATAAAAACCTTACTGATGACGTCAATGGAAGTATACTCGAGCTGACTCTCGAATTCATCCACCGAACAGGTCGGTTTGATTAAGATAACTCAACTCCTAACTTTTGTGATGCGCCACAAAGCCATAGACAAAGCCATAGACAAAATCGGCTAGGGTTTGTTTACGAACATTTCGATTCATGTGATCAGTTTCTTGTTAAATCAATTTTTGATTTCTCAAACATATTCCGTGTCTTGAAAAGTTGTGCCATGAGTACAACAGTTGAATAATACTAAAAATTTTCCAAGAGTTTGGTCACATGACTCGGGATGGGTGAAGCAAACCTTGGCCGATTAGGTCAATTAATTCCCCTCTCAGTTAGACGTTCTTTCTTTTTTGTAGTAGTTACGTGTAGTTTATGTGCTATCTTTGTCTTTCAATGTCGTCACGTCTAGTGCTATGTTCGTGTTTTTAGTTTTATGTTGCCATTTGGTAGACGTAAATTTTCGCTCCAAATGGTATTGTTTTAGTAGTAGGGTAAAGTATTTTGTAGGTAGTGTTATTAGGTAATATGTATTGTAAGTTTTTAGCTTGATGTATAAAAAAAAAAGAAACTTGCATTGTTTCGATGCCTGGCGCTAGAGAAGGTGCTGAAAACGATACTCACAAAGAAGCGGACATCTTGTCAGCATGATATAACGAGTACCATCCAGGGCGGTAAAGAAGGGTTTAGTTTATCTGGGCTCAGAACAGGTTGTGGTAAAAGTTTTGACAGGGGCATATGTGGCATAATTTGGCAGGAGCGGTAAAGCTCAGTCATTCTGCTAATTTTGCTAGATCTTCTTTTATGCTAAGTTCTTTTATGCGAAATTTCATTCACTCACTGTAAAATTTATCAAAAATGTCGTCATCCAAAAATACATCCGAAAGTGCTTTCCATATTTTCTCCCCAAGACTTTTCAATCCAAACCTTTTGATTTTGATGTACTTCTGTCGCATTTTAGGTTGCAAACACTATGGCCAGGACAGCAACAAATATTTTAAAGGATGCTTTGCCTGAACTTCCCATCGATATTGAAGGATGTCAAGTTCCACGGAATCAGGCGTTTGGAACTGGATGTGGAGTCTTGTAGGTAACTTTCTTAGGCCCCGTTCACATTACTCCGTTTTTGGATTAAAACGGAGCTATTTGCGTTCACATTAGTCCACCTGAAAAACGGAGCTAAATGAAAACGCTGGCAAAAACGGGGCTAAATTAAAGCGGAGCTAAACAGAAACGCATAACTGTAATATGAACAAGGAATTTAGATACGCTGATAACAAACAAAGACCGAAACATAATCAGGAAACAAAGAAAACAAAGAACAAAGAGCAAAGACAAACAAAAGGTAATCAGATCCGTTTTGGGGGACAAGTGTGAACACCACTCGAAAGATATCCGTTTTTGTTTAAAAACGGAGTAATGTGAACAGGGAGGAAAAAGTAGCTCCGTTTTTAGGAGCAAAAATTGATCTGAATCCATCTGAATGAAAACGGAGTAATGTGAATGTGGCCTTAACCTGCACTTTAAAGACTCATTGCTAACGACTATCCTTCGTGGCGCCAAAGTCGACTTTCGTATTATCTCAAAGTCCTTTTAAGCCTGGTTTCCATGTAGCCGTAACTGCCGGCGGCAGCCGCCGAGACCGGTGCCTGCGGTATGCCACAGGCAAAGTGTTTCCATGTTACGCCTTGCGTGACCATGCCAGGAGCTATGAATCCCAAATTTTGAGATTTTGGGGAATAAACTTGCAGTGCCATTGCCTTGAACGAAAGAATGTTTGTGAAATGCCGTCTTGCTTCTTTGCAATCACGTATAATAAAAATGGTGCGAATTACGTGTGTTCATTGGATAGATAGTCATGTGACTACCTGTGAACAAAGGACTGCCGCAGGCACGGTGCCGCCGGCAGGCAAAAATTAGAACACAGCACAGCTCTAATTTTCTTTCGATGCCCCCGGCTACCACAAGCAGCCGCAGGCAGCTTCAGAAAAGTGTTTCTATCAAAGAAAAGTTGCCGGTGGCATGCCCGCAGGCAGCTATGCCGGCGGCACTTACGGCCATATGGAAACCATGCTTTAGGCGTAAATTCCCTTTGTCTTGCTTTTCATTCGGCGCGCAAAGGATCGTGATTAGCAACAGGTCTTTAAGATTAATACCAGAGAAAAGTGCCATTTCGAGAGCAAACAATACCCTGCATTGCAAATAACGAATGCATAACATACAAACAGTCAGCTGTTTATTTGGAGTCTTGGCTTCACAGGGACTCCATTTTCCGAAACCATTTACAATGATATGACAGTAATTTTCATATCCCATTCTGTGTTTTATCATTTTAAACTTGATTCTTTGTATACCGGGTGAGCCAGAAAGAAGTTCCCATTTTTGAAAATTCGTAGCATCAAGAGTACTTCGTGGATTTGAATGACTGAAATTCTTGTCTCAGGAGTACTAGAAATATAAGTAACTTAAATTTTAGAAACATTTTATGGTTGCAAGATGACTGAAAAAGGCCGTAAAACATTGATAAAAACATAAAGGACTCCTCGCGCAGAAAAATTAAGGAAATGCAATTTCTCATGGGTTAAAAATGTCCTCTGCATATTTATTGCCATGGGATCTAAAATCTTTTGTATTTGTTTGAAAATGGATGTCTTATAGCACTTGAGGGAGGTGAAACGCACATTGCCAATTGTTCGGTGTGAATAGAGTCCTTTCAATTTGATCAATGTTAAGGCCCCTTTTCAGTCAATTTGCAGCCATGAATTTTTTATAAAGTTGCCTCTATTGCTGGAATGATAGCGTCTTATAAAGTTACCAATGCTTCTAGTGCTGGAAGGACATGGAGAAAAATAAAAAATTCTTTGATTTTTCGGCTTTTAACTAGAATTTGATTCATTCAAATCCGTGACGTAGTCTTGGTCCTATGAATTTTCAAAAGTGGGAACTTTTTTCTTGCTCACAGGTATATATGTTAGAATTCAACCCCGTAACCAAACGACCAAAATGAAATAGTGTATCTACCTATAACCTTTCATTGACGTCATCATTTTAATTCTAGAATTGTTGGCGAAACTTCGACAGGGTGCCTTTTGTCTGGCTCAGGACTTGGAAAGAA
Organism: Aurelia sp. 3 sensu Dawson et al. (2005); assembly: GCA_964020215.1. NCBI lineage: Eukaryota > Metazoa > Cnidaria > Scyphozoa > Semaeostomeae > Ulmaridae > Aurelia > Aurelia sp. 3 sensu Dawson et al. (2005). Next base: position 8,314,384 of record OZ026586.1, read on the forward strand.
AGGTAGCATATTTCTTGTGAAATAACAGCTGAATGGTCTTGTAGATCATAGTGAAATACTCTGAGGAATGAAGACAATCTTTGAAAGTTGAAAAGTAATTCAATTTCACCACTCAATAATATTATTAGGCAAAACCGAATGAACACAATCTTTGGGAAAATCTTTCATTACAATCGTTTGACTATTGTGTCAGCCAGCCATATTTGCGTTGGTACTCTTCAGATAAAGTGTAAAGTCTTTACCAGTGTGGTTGTTCAAACAGAAGATGCATAGCTTAGACTCATTTCGTATTCTTTCACGGCATAACGGAAAAACCAGACCCAGGACCAGTAGGACCGGACCCTAACGGACCGGATCCCGGTAGAATACCCATTCATTTCCATGTTTCCAGGTGACTGACTGGGTACATTGATAATGGGCTACTTGCTTTTTTACACACAAGAGCCTATTTCTTAGTTCCTAGAAAGCCCCCTGAGGTTTTAACAATGTATCATCTTAAAATGAAGAAAGCTAAGACAGTTGGTTGTGGTAGTTTTGTTTTGTATTAGATTTTGGCATGGTATGTTATCTAAATCTTGTTCTGAATGTCAATGAGAATCTTGTCCTTGGGAAATTGAAGTGAGTTACAGGGCCTTGCTGGAGTTTATCATGCGTGGATCTTCGTGGGTCTTCATTCCTTTCAACTGGAAGTTTGTCTGTTGATTAGATGATCAATGTAGCAGATTGTGCATTCTTGCAGTTAATGTGGTATCCAAAGTTCAGTTACTTCTTTTCAGCGATGATTATATTGGCCTTGTCTTCATTTTTGAAATGAAACTTCTGTACCGTCATTTCAAACTCACGACGGAAAAGAATCGGCATTCACAGGGGTCTGGTCCGTTAGGGTCCGGTCCTATTGGTCCTGGGTCTGGTTATTGCGTTACGCCTTCTTTCACCATCAAAGATTCGCATGGTTTATTGTTTTATTTGGCATTTGTAGGACTACCCGCCGAGCAAGTTGGCGCCATGGCAGCCGAAATGTTGTTAAGAAGTATCAATAATGAAGCTTGTGTTGATGAATACCTTCAAGATCAGGTATAGTTTCCAATTACAACTTCTTTGCATCTTTAATACCACCTTTTTGCTGATTTGTAAAAGGAGCCATGAACCTGTGAGGACAGAGTGTATGAAAATAGCCTGCCAGTCGAAATCTTTCGATTTCTCAGCAACGATTTTATGAATGCCCGACCCGTATGCCTTGTGATATCATGAAAGAGACACTACATCATTTAACTCTGCTTAGCTTTTTTTTGTTGCTTGCAAATGCCCTAATGATTTCATCTACTAAGATTTATACATCAACGAGAAAACACGATTTGGGCTTTCAGAAAGTAACTGCCTCATTTACATCAGACCTTTTGTTTCCGGACAAACTTAACTTCTCGACCTGTCACCTTTTTTCTACACTCTATGGACCTAAGCGAGCATAGGGAACTTAGTCTGTAACTTACGCTTTGCTAAGATGGGAATCAAATGTTTCAACGGATTTTTGCTCGAAGCCCATGGTCGGAAACCTCCAAAGCCTCATTTTCATAGCCTGCATACCCAAGGAAAAGGTATAGTCTGCGCAACGCCGCTCACTTTTGTGTAGTGCGTGCTTAAGCATTTATTTGACAATAAGAAAACGTATTGTTGTAACAGCCAATTACATTGCTTTCCCGCGAAACGAGGAAGCAATTAGATTTGAGAACGGCTATCATGTGATTAAATCTCAGGTTTCACTTTATTTTCTAAGCAAATTTAATTAGCAACACAATGCTCTGGAATTTTAATTATCCAGCTGCAGACAATAAGCAGACGCTAAGGAGAAAGGGCCTTTGAAACTGCTATCGAAATGGAATCCTGACGCATACAATACACGAGACTGAGCGGCGTTACCCAGACTATACTTTTTCATTGGGTATTGTCTGCACGCAGGCTACATTTTCACGGACCAATCAGACGGTGAATAAGCGCAGAAGACAAAAGAAACCCGCGAAGATTTTAAATTTTATCCACCTTCATAAAATGCAGCCAGGACAAAAACTGCTGGAAATTTTCCCGAAATTTTTTGAAGAATTCTACTCCCCAGAAGTTTGGTATCTAAGTGCCTTAGCCTCATCGGTTTCGGAGAGGCCATAACTCATGGAAAGCATGAGATATTTAAACCGGTAGCCAAAATTTTTACCCACCTTCATGAAACGCAACCAGGACAAAAACTGCTGGAAATTTTCCCGAAATTTTTTTGAAGAACTCTACTCCCAAGAAGTTTGGTTAGTAATTAGAAGAGTATAGTAGAATGTAAGATATGTTATAATAATTTTAATGAATAATAAAGGGAATTTCCATAAATTCTTAATTTGCATATGACCCATCCTGGTGTGCCATTAAAGGGGCAGGGTCACGTAATGTAAACAAGCTTCTTTAGAAACGACGATTTTGCAGTATTTTTGATAGTCCATATCACATAGATTTTCCACTAATTTTCTCAAAATGTATTTGTTATTTTGAAGATAGACTCTTGAATTTCGTAGAGAAACAAACAAAACACTCATATGTTGTAGGATTGCAGAGATATTGATGGATTTTTAGAAGTAACTTTGCTATGGATTCACCCCATCCACCAAATTCTGAGCGGAACACAATGGCCACCTGTGGGCAATAATGTAGATCATAGAGATAACAAGTTTGTTTACGGTTATGTGACGCTGCCCCTTTAAAGGCACACTGTCGTGGCACTGATTGGATAAACAAGACAATCGAGAAGAAAAGAATTAGGCAAGGTTCAGTAATTTCGCTATACAGTGAAATTCACGAAGATGATAATGATCTGATTCCCTTTATTCTCGAAACAAAGTATGATCCAAGAGCATTAAAGCTTATTAATTACTCGAAGGCGAAAGCTTTGTTTTTGATTTTAACATAACAATTAGCCAATAACAACCATGACAGTGTGCCTTTAATGAAACTGAGATATTCTCTACCGTCTCAGCCATCTCATATTCAAATATTCAACCAGGTGATCTTATTAATGGCTCTTACATCTGGCAAATCAGCTGTTCAATGTGGACCAATCACGCTGCACACTGAGACAGCAATACACATGGCAGAAACATTAACTGCGGTAAGTTTTATGTTATTCTTAGACCCCATTTACACGATGCCGCTAGAATTTGAAAACGGCATGAAAATGTGCCGTTTTGGTCTCCCGTTTACGCGATGCCTGTAGAATTTTATGTTTATTCCACAGACAAGAAAACTGACGTCAATAATCAATCAGGATAGATAAAACATCTGCGACAATAAGGACAATGGGGAGGATTGAAAATATTAGCCTCGTGACGAAAGCAACATAAATTCTACTGGCAAAGTGCGTTTACACGATGCTGGCAGAATTTGAAAAACGGCAGAATTACAAACTTTCCCCTTTTGCTTACCGAAACAATGGCATCGACACCCTTCCAAACAGAATGCTTCTAATAGAATGCTTGCTGCATGGTGATAAAAACTTTACTGATGACGTCAATAGAAGTATACTCGAGCTCACTCTCGAATTCATCCACCGAACAGGTCGGTTTGATTAAGATAACTCCTAGCTTTTGCGATGCGCCACAAAGCCATGGACAATAATCGGTTAAGGTTTGTTTACGCACATTCGATTCATGTGATCAATCTCTTGTTAAGTCAACTTTTGATTTCTCCAACATATTTCATTTCATGCCATGCCATGCCAGGAAACGTTGTAGTACCAAAGTTGAATAATTACTAAAATTTCCCAAGAGTATGGTCGCATGACTCGAAATGGGTGAAATAAACCTTGGCTGATTAGGTCAATTAATTACGTGTAATAAAGTGAAGTTACGCGTAGTTTATGTGCTATCTTGGTCTTTCAATGTCATCACGTGTAGTGCTATGTTCGTGTTTTTTTGTTTCATGTGCCATTTAGTAGACGTAGTTTTTCGCTCAAAATGGTATTGCTTTAGTAGTAGGGTATAGTATTTTGTAAGTAGTGTTATTATGTAATATGTATTGTAAGTTTTTAGCTGGATTAATGTATAAAAAACAACGGCATCGTGTAAACGGGAGGCCAAAACGGCACTTTTTTATGCCATTTTCAAATTTTACTGGCATCATGTAAACGGGGTTTTAAAGCAACGACGAGACATGCGTGACTTGTGGGTGAAGTTGGGTGACTCATATTTCTTTCTATTTATCAGTTATCGAGTGGATACATAAATTCTACTGATCCAAGAAACTGCCATAACTAAATTAGATTGACAAGTCCATGTGACATAAAACGAGTGGCTAAGCCACTATAGATGAGATCGTCTCGAACCTTCCATTGGGGAGAGGGGTCCTTCCATAGTAAAGGTACTTGGAGGATGTGCCGCCCGCAAGTGTACACTTTCTCTGATTTCTAGTCTAGCCAAGAGTATATTTTTTGCAATCTTAGTGTGGGGAAGGGTATGCTTTTTGGTTATTGTGGTCAAGAAAAGTTAAATTTAGGGAATTTCCCTTCAGAAACCCAAAATTTTGGTATTTGGGGGCTAGAGAAGGCGAAGATTTGGCAATTTTTTTCTAGAAAACACCAACTCATGGCACTCTCGTTGTAGAATTTAGTGTAGCCATGGGTATCATTTTCAAAAAATTGGTCTAGCGAACGGTACCATTGTGAAACTGTGGGCGGCACACCCCTACTCGAAATTTAGCCGAACCCCCCCTGGAACCTTTCTAGGTCCATCCTCAGCAAGTTGAAGTAATTAACATTGTTTCACTTCATTTTCACTTCTTTCTTGTATCATATTAATTGGAGGGTCCTTGAGTGATTCCAGTACTGGGAAAATATAACTTAAGAAGCTGCTCATTTTATGAAGGAATTCTTAACATCTTTTTACTTTATTTCTACTTGTTTCTTGTGTCATATTACTTGTAAGGAACTTGAATATAGTCTAAACATTGGAAAGGCTTCAAAAATCCTTTCTTTGAAATGTTCATGAAAGCACAGGTAGTGAACGTGAAAATTGTCATGAAACCTTTTAGAAACACGAAATAAACTCCGAGTACTCAAAATCTGATAATTTTTAAAAACTTTCAATACTGGCTCGAATTCTTAGTTTCTTATAAAAGTGTACGTGTACTTTTCCATTAAGACTTTTTAAGTTTATTCAAGAACTCAAGTTAAATCCATCATTTTCAGGCTAAATTTACCACGAAACAGTTAAAGGAAAGAGAAGAGGGCCAAGGAACATTTTTGATAGAATGTAATGGAGCAGGTTTTAAAAGGTGATGATTCTGCAAGAATAGGGTGAGCTAATTATTTACAGACAATCATTTTCTTTTTCATACGGAACGAAAATTTTCGCTTTTTACGACGTTGAGTTATATAAGACTTTTTTACATAATTGATACTTTTCTGATAACTTAAAGTTATCAAAGAATTTTTCACTCTGAATCAAGATATGGGTATGAAACAACAACAAAATCAATAATAGAAACAAACTGGTTTGTTTAAATATCCTTGTCTTTTGTTTGAATTATGTTTTCATAGACTGATTACGTATTCGTAGTTATCTCTATTGCTAGACTGATGGACGCTCAAACTACGACTCATGTCCTTACGCTTCCACAAACAGACATGGCCTAAATCACGTACAGTTTTTTCTCGAAATCACCCTCCCCAAAACGCCGAAAAGCAGTCTCCCGGGAGTGCTCAACTGTAAAACAAGCTTTCAGTACTTAGATGGATGTTTCTTCAAGTTATTTCAGCAAAAAAACTCCTACGTGCAAACGATATTTTGCTTGTTTCGGGACGCAAAAGATCTCCTAAATTCGTTCGGTACTTCGAGATTTTGATCGTTGCGGCCGTTCAGTTGAACGCGCTTTTGTTTGCCGTTGGTGGGAAGTTTAAATAGAGGAAAAATCAGCCAATCCCATCACGTTAATTCGTCATCTTCCATTCTAATTGGTGGGGGAACAGATTGGTGGGAGAACAGATCTGTGCCCCGAAGGAAATTTTCGTCCGCTTTGAGAACAGTTGGGAAATAAAGCCCTCACTGAAGCGACAACAGCAACATAAATTCAATTAAATAAGATAAGCGTAAGTTTAGGGCCCTTGTGGAGTAAGGATAATGTTTTCATTTACCAGTACTCCTCCTGTCGTAAACCAGATAGACTCTTTTTCATGAGAAAATGCAAATAAGAAATCCTTGCAGCTCTTCCGGAAAACGAGAAGCGCTATCAAGAAGCGATCAGGGTTACCGGTATGGGGTTCAAAGCGTTGTATACAAGCTGTTTATTGCCATTCCAACTGGTACCCAGGGTACCATTCCAATTAATGCTAGGAATTACAATTTTGTTTATGATTTGGCTCTTTGCAGTAAATTTTGGTTCAAACTGCAGTATGCGATGAATTTTGATAAGCTGTGGAATTCAGTTCAGTTTACGAAAATTAAGAAATTTTTAGTTTGAGAATTAGGCCCAAATGAAGAAACCCTACCAAAAGACTGAGAAGAGGGAGATTCTTTCTGAATGATGCATGGAACATCTTTCTTGTGGGAAACATTCTTGTTAGAGTTCTTTCCATTAAATGGATAGCGTTGACCCAGAAGCCAGTGCAGCTTCAGTTACAACCCAAAGATTCTGCATTCTATGGCGTATTTCGTCGAATTTGAATCGCTCGCCCAAAGTGGACTGGATTTTGAAACTACTACAACGACAACAACGGTCCCCGTCTTTGCTCCCCAACCACTGGTCCAGGATCCCCATCGCTTAAGACACCGCTATTTTGGTCAGTATTTCTTCCCCCATTTGGTTGATTATAATCCAATCAAGACACAGGGCGATCTCATGTTACCCAGATCTTTACTATGCTTGTTCTAACCATCGGACTCCTTCGAAGATCAGTGCTTTTGCCAAAGTATTGACGTTGATACGAATTACGTTGCACGCAGTTTCCTTTAATTAATTTTATGAATCTCTTTCTTAGTAAGTTCGTAAGATATGTGAGAAAAATTAGGTGCACAGAATCCTGTTTGTATTTTGTACGATGGCTTAACCTAAAGATTTATCCCATCTATTTATAGACAGATTGTGTATTATTCCTTTGAATCTTGAATGTAAGCATAGACCTTGGTCTATGATGTAAGAGCATGTAATTTGACGTCCTTCCGTCATTCGCATTAGGCTGTTTTAGCAGCAAGACGCGGACGTCTTTGAAAACGCAGCTACTTTTTTAAGTTTTTAGAGCATTTTAATTTTCCAGGCTTTTTCCTCCCAGAAAGCTGCTCACAGACAGGCAAAGAACAGTTTGCATTCTTGCATTTCCATCATTTGTGAATGTGCTCATATTTTTGCTCATATTGCATTTGCTTCCCTTCTCGACGTCCTATTTATGCAGTGCGGCCTTCAAAAGTATACTTTTCAGGTTGTCAGTTTCAAAATAGAACGTACAATTCGTCTCTCGAGACTCGTAAAAAGTTTCGAAGTTGATTTCACTTTGTAATTTACATCCTCGAACAAAAGAATTATGCTGGCATCGTCTTGATTCGCGTCTTCTTGCCAAAACAGCCTATTTGGGAGTTTACGAAACCACTACGGCAACAGCGACTGCAAGGCAAAGTTGCTTTTGTTTCAGAACTTTAGATTCAAAAGATTCCTTGCTTTTCGTTCGAATTTGCTTCCCATGGGAGACTCTGAAGTTGTCCTCTTCTATTTCACAACTTGGAAACCGCATTTCTGGCGTTCTGGACTGCGACTGGCGTTCACAGATCTACAATCGCGGACAAAACTCGTTGGGACAGATGAGTTTTGCGTTAAAAGAGGCCTTTCCTGTATGTAAACTGCTACCTTTCACTGCTAATGCCCCCCTCCCTCCACTGCAATGTTGGTTGCTGGAAGAAGACATATTTGTCAACTCATCTATGACATTTTCATCAGCTTTCAACATTGCAATGGGGGGTGGGGGGGGGGGGGGATCTCAACTCAAAATGTTCTCCAAAATACAAAGTGTGTCATGAGTTTTGCCCGCGATTGTCTGAAAGGGTTGAAAACCTCAGGGGCGCATAACTCTAAGACCGGTTATCAGAACTAGCTGAAATTTTCAGAACTTTTTCGTCTCCACAATCGCCACCAGGAATTTTCGTTTTATGTTTCCACTGTGAGCCGTAAGGACAAAACCTACTCCGAAAAATGCTGTTGTGTGCAGTGTAATTTGTGAGTGCTGACGCAAATAGCTGCTTCATTGCACATATGACGTAAATTCTGCAGAATGCATTGAGCCTGGAAAGATCAATGCCTTGCAATTCAGGTTTCAGATAATGTCTGGGTTCTGAATGCTTTTATTCAAACTGACCGTTGTAAATATCCTATTGTCCCAGGACGAATCAATATAGATTCAAAAGGAAAGTCAAGCACTCTAGCGCAACGGTCCTCATAAGCACTTGCGTAGCAAAATAAATTCATAATAGATTCAGAATAATGTTTTGAAGCGAAGTTTTGGACACAGACAGTGACAGTGATGTCAAGCTCTATATTAGGAATTGAAATATAGACCATTGACGGTTGCATTTAGAACAGTGGGGTCGAATGTCTGCGAAGGCCACTTTTTGATTACAAAGTCCACTTTGTAATCTAAGAAGGGACTTTGATGTCAGTCAGTCTGGACTTGCTACAAGTCTCTCTCTTGTCATCACAAGACATAGAGCAGAATCAGGGAGAAATTACCCTCGCCCTCACATTTTGCACCTGAAAAAATATGCTGAGAATGGAGAGAGACTTGCAGCAAGTCCACAGTCAGTCAGAAAGAAAGAACGAAAGAAAGTAACCCACTTCCGTCACGCTCGTTGAAGCAATTGATTAACGTTTCATCTCTGCTAATTGGCACTGAAATAAAGAAAGCGCACATAAAGCGCATACAAGACAGAAGTTTCCCGCGATCCTATAGCAACATTTGACGTCGGCTTATTTCATGTCAGACAGATTTGACACCATAAGATGGATAAATTACTAGGATGTTTACCCTGGCACAGCAACAAATTTACCCAGAATTGGCACGTTCTTGACTTCATTAGCAGCTTAATTATGTCAAAACAATCGTTTTCTAGAACGAACGAATCATTAGCCACTTATTGATAGTACTCATTATGCAAATAACTCAACTTTAGAGGATGATGTAACCGGCGGCCTGCACAGAGGCTAGCATTTGCAGCATAACCAAAGGTAGAAGGACCCCCCTCCTACACAGCAACGGATGCAATCATCGCAGGTAAAGTTGAGACGAAAGGTGCAGAATCCCAGCAAGCAATGGCGCCATGGACTGGGGGAAGGGACGTGATCACACTGAACCAAAACATCTTCATGCATATCATTCTGCACAGAGGAATCTTCGTGACTGCTTGTCTCAAATTAGATGCCCGCGAATAGCAACAACTGAAACGTTCTGTAGTGTTCTGCATAAGTAATTTTGCGTTATCGTAAATCTCACATGACATCTCATTTGACACAGATGCACCAATAGTTTTGTGCACGAACTATAAGCAAACTAGGGGTAATGACTTTTGATTTTTGCGTATCATTCTCGTTTGACATAAAGACCAAAATATTGCCTTTGACCTTGAGGCGATTCTTGTCCTTACACTAGGCGCTCGATTTTCCACTGAAGGCGACTTTAGCAGCAACACTCATCTCTCTGACTGTAGCAAAAAACAGAATCAACGATCATTTGGGGTTATGAAGAAATCAATAATCAGATATTCTTATGCTTGTTTAGCTCAGGACGGACTTTGTAATCATCCAAAAGGATCTTATGTTTGGAAAATGTGACATTGACGGAAACAAAGGATAACGACTACTGAGAGCCTTTCCAAGAAAATTTTGAAATTTTAGACTAACATGACATCAAAAGATATTCCAATTTTGATAGATTCTGGCAGCTTCCTCGAATATATTCGAGTTTGAATCTTCATTCGTACGACTTTGACTTTACAGCCTTTTTCACTTACAAAATCAACACACTTCAGCAAATAATCACGGGGGGGGGGGTTCTCGGCTAAATTTCGGGTAGGGGGGTGCCGCCCACAGTTTGAAAATGTAACCGTTGGCTAGACCAATTTTTGTGAAAATGATACCCTTGGCTAGACTAATTTTTCCTTCAGAAGTGCTCTGAATTGGCATTTTCTAGGCAAAACTTGCCAAATTTTCGCATTTTCTAGACCAAAATTTTGAAGAAGTTGGGTTTTTTTTACAAAAATTACCGAATTTTGACATCTCTTTGACCAAAATTCCCAAAAAGCATACCCTTGCCTAGACCTAACTCGACTAAAATTGCCAAAAAGTACACCCTTGGCTAGACTAGAAGTCCGAAAAAGTATACCCTCGCGGGCGGCACATCCCCAGGTACCTTTACTATGGAAGAACCCCCCCGTGCAAATAATTGGGGGGGGGGCTTAAGCCCCGCAGCCCCTCTGCTTCCGACGGGCCTGGTAAACAGAGTAATTGCAGTCCTGTTCATCCTTGTACAAGAAAGAAAAAAGGACTTCTTTCGTTATGGCGATTTTCAAATTCTAGCGTATTTTAGTGCTGACCGGGCGTAACTTGGCCAATAATTTTCGAAGAGTGAAAAAGGTCTTTGCCCTAAAAAACTGAGTGATTCCCTGCAGACAGTAACATTGCCGGAGTAAATTAAATGTAGCACACAGAGGTTTATACGATCGTCTCATTGGACAATCAATAAATAGAACAAAGAAAAACCCACACACTCTTTGTCTCCGAAGTTCTTGCAGTCACCAGTTTGACCCTGTTCGATAAAATCTTATTCGTACCCAACCTTCTATGTTGATGAAGAAACTTAACCCTGGCGATTACCTTAAAGCGGGAACAAATGAGGGATCTGGGAACAGCCGAAGAAAAATTTTTGAGCCACGCCCTTTACTTTGGCTTAGAATGGATCTCCCAATACCCTGCTTGTTACTAGCGGCAAAGAAACTTTGATGATTTTTTAACAGTTATTCAATATAAATCAGCGCTCAAGAAAATTTTTTGAAGAAACATAGTTTACTTTGGCTCAAAAGGCACCCAGAGATTCCATTTTTACCAGAGCTAAAACGGAAGCTTTGAAAACACAATTCAAATTTGCAGCAACTGTTTGCAAATTTCAAGACAGCTTCGCATGACTACAACTCTTGTTACGTGGTTACTTACTGCACTGACATCAAATTCGATTGGGCGCACTGCGAAATCGTTGATTGCCCTGTAAAATGCGCTTAATTTGAGCTTGAAGGGTGCTGCATCCCCAGACCCCCACCATTTTTGTCCCTGATGTCGACCAATCAAAAATCTCGCTGTCTGTTTCCCTATAGTCATCTGGTTATCAAAGTTCATATTGTAATGCTTCAATGCCAGAATCTGAAACCATAAAATCATTTTTATCCCTCCTCGCTGTTTAATGCAAAGGAAACCTGAGCTTCTCGGTTTTCAGCGTTTTCTCTAAATTTTTCCTCGCACCTTGATATTTTGAGGCTCCTCCCTCGCAAGAAAAAAGCAAATCCTCGGCTCCTCGGGTGTTAAAAAGTCGCCTCCTCGCCTCCTCGTTCTCCTCGGACTTAAGCCCAGGGCCGTCGAGAGCCGGACCGGGCCCCAGGGTTTGGAGCAAAAGGGGCCCTCCAGCGCTAAGGGCACCGAAAAATTTTTTGGGCCACGCCATTTTTCTCTTGGACCACGCCCTCAAATTCACTGGTAAAACACTGCTTTTAGGTGGATACGCCCTCCTATACACTGTTGGAAACACAATTTTTGACGAAAAAGCTCTTTTTATCTCTGCCAGTGGGCCCGCTGGTCTAGAGACGTTCCTTGAGGAAACTGAAAACAAAGAAAAAATTCAAAATATATGTCTTTCCGGGCCCCTAAAGGCCCCGGGCCCCCTGGTAACTACCCTGGCTACCCCCCCTTCTCGACGGTCCTGCTTAAGCCATGTACACCCACTGCAATCGCGGACAAAACTCGTTGGGACAGATGAGTTTTGCGTTAAAAGAGGCCATTCCTGTATGTCAACTGCTACCTTTCACTGCTAGTGCCCCCCTCCCTCCACTGCAATGTTGGTTGCTGGAAGAAGACATATTTGTCACCTCATCTATGACATTTTCATCAGCTTTCAACATTGCAATCAACATTGTGGGGGATCTCAACTCGAAATGTTCTCCAAAATACAAAGTGTGTCATGAGTTTTGTCCGCGATTGTAGGCCTGCGAATGTTTGTCGTCAAAGTAAAAATATGGTTTTCAGGCATCTCTGAGTTATAGGTGGCCTTATTTTGGCCTTTTGGATGATAAATTAAAGGTAGCGTACGGAAACAATGCTGCTCTCCGGAATTCAGATGACGTTCTGGCTGGCGTTGCCGTCCTGGTTTCGTAAACTCTCTATTGTTGGCGGCTTGGTCAAAGCTGAGTTCAAGGTCTATGTTGTTTTCAATGCCATACACATATTTTTGATAAGAAACTAAAACTTTGGGCCAGAACTTAAAGTCCTTTTTAAAATTATCAGATTTTGAGTACTTGGAGTTTCTTACGAGTTTCTTAAAGGTTTAATAGCAAATTTATGTTCACCAAACCATTGCCCTGCTGAACATCTCAAAACAACGGGTTTGAAGCCTTTTCAATGTGTAGACGTTACTCAAGTACCCCCCCCCCCCCCCTCCGAGTAATATGATACAGCAAATAAATGAAAATAATGTATGTGAAGGGCTCGCTTTTATCAGAATGAATGGTTTCTTGACTCATATTCCCCAGCACTAAGTTACTTAATTTTTTGGCGAAGTCATTCATTTCTCTCCAAAATTATGAAGGAATTTCTCGCAAAAAATCCCACCGAAGAACCTTCAAAAACGGCCCGAGATCGAGATAAAAGTACCTGAACTTTCTGCCCTTTCACGGCGCCTGTTACTTTTTGGACAATCAAAGGTCACTCCCAAGGGTAAAACAACATCATTTCGGTAGGATTCTGTTCTTCCAGGAAGATAACGCATGTTATTATCATTGTTGCAATATGAAAAAAATTTACATTGTAAATACGGAGAAAATCTCGAAATTTCCACGTCTTTTTCATCCATTTTTGTTGCTATAGAAAGGGAGATTCTCGAGGAAAATCCCTGATGATAATTCTTTCAAGCAGATTGAATATCTGAAGTTGATTAAATATATATCAAGTTTATCGGCAGCATATTTATTTTGTCTCCTTTCTACACCGCTCACACATATTACATGTACAAAATTCTGGTTCGATCATATTTCTCAGGTACCTACAATGCTTAATAGAGTTCCAATTGTCCCCTGTTACTTCTCTTCCTTTGGCACTCAAACCTTCATTAAAGTCTATATCTAAGATATCTCTGATTTTGAAGATCCTTCCTGCAGTCATTTTATACGTACTTTTCGATCTCGACCTGAGATTTGAATTATTACTGAGTGCGACGGTCAATGTATTTTTTGCTTCTTCAAGTTCGCTATTTTCAGTTCTTTTCTTGTCACTCAGCCTAGACTGTTTGATGGTATTAAAAGCATTTGGGGTTTGAGGATAAGTGTATGACCTCGCCTTTCTCAGTTTCGAATGCGCATTGCTGTCGTCTTTTGATGACAAAGACAAATCTTCGTTAGATTTCTTTCTCCAAGCACGAATAGCGTCCGGTTTCGATTCGATAGGTGGAGTGTTTTCCCCTTTCACTGCAACTGCATGAGAATTTTCCGGTTTTGATGAAATGTCTTTGTCCGGCTTTATGTCATTGTCTTTGTCCGGTGTTGATTTAAATTTTATATTTGGCAGTGACACTTTTGTCATTCGCGAATTTACTTTTTTAGGCCATGAGATTTTGCGATTTCGACCGCCATTAGAGGAGTCGATCGACGTATTCAAATAGTCACTTTTCATCTGATGGCCAAGTGAACTCTGGGCCGCAGGCTCTCTTGTCTTTGTTGGGTTCCGCGGCGAAACATCATTTGTTGGGTGGGGTTGGGGTGCGGCCTCGTTTATGGTAGTAAGCCCATTGCGGTTCAGTTCGTTTGCTGAAAGTTTGCAAGTCAGTTTTGCTTTACACTCAAGAGATTTCTGTATTGTAGTTTTCTGCTTGTTCATAGCATCCTCCAGGTAGTCAGTTTTCTGGAACAATGACTCGAACTGAATGCTCAATGCATGAGCTGTAGATGAATTCTGAGATGTGAATATTCTCTTTTTATTTGACAGTGGAAATGAAACACTGTTTACGTTGTAGGCCGCTGGAGACATATCAGACGTATTCTTCTCTTTAACCTCATACTTCTCTGCGTTTTTACTACCATTTTGGCATTTTACTTCTGTCGATTCTTCTTCAACCTCGTGTATTGTGTCGAACGGATTCTTGTATCCAGATTCATTTAGGCATTTCCTAAAAACACTGCTTGAACTCAATGCGCAACTACCCATTTTAACTTTTCTGTTTATATTAGGAGAGTTGGAAGTTTTTTCTCCTTGCTGACGAGCCATTCGTAGAGAAATGGAAGCTTTCTTTCTGCTTTGTTGAGCCATTTCAAAACAGTTCTTTTTCAAAAGACATACAGTGTTCGCCGAACTCCTTTTGACATCCAGAACCTTTTCTATAATGATAGTGATACAATAAATTTGATGAATACCATACAAGTCCTTTTACCATTCAGGCACAGGAGTTTTCTTCCGAACTGTTCTTTCTCATATGCATCTCGTCTCATTCAGTGCTTATAATTCCTAAAGAAGACGAAGAATTACTAACCTTTGACAGCAATGTTTTCCAAATCAGTTGTCACAAAACTATGAACAAATCGCAAGACGTACCCAGCTGTCGCACAAGTTAGATGGTCATCCGATTACGGTTATTTTCATTACGAAATAACTCAACCTTGTAATCGACTGGAAAACAAATTGTGTTGAAATGTGATCCAGCAAATCCCGCTTATCATTGCTGGACAAAAGAAAACACAATCTCATCCATATATTTCCTGTCAGCAAATGCCCTGAAGATGCAAAACCACATTTTTGGGACAGTGGGGCTTATTTAGCCCCTAAAAGTCTTGGTCGTTGCCAAGCCCTCCTGAGGTTACCAGGGAGCTCGGGAGACTGTAACATTTCCCACCCAAAAGCTTCGGTGCACCTTCGGCGGACACGCAGGAGGTGACGGGGTGCGATCGCCTCCTCAGTGTTGGCCAAAACAAAGATCTTTTGTTCGAAAACGACAGAAATAAACAATGCTTTTTACTGAAACAATAGCTTCGCCCCATTTGGCAAAGTGTCCGACACTGATGTACAAATGTCTTCTATACATTTATTCACTTTCCTCCACAGTTGCCGATCTGTCATCCAACAAAGACTTGACCAGGGATACTTTATACCCTTCCAAAAAATTTGATAACAGAATCACGAATGAAAAAGTACCAAACTTCCCTGCCTGGGGAACCAGACCACCTGACCAAGGGCAGTCATAATAACTGATATGTTGGACCAGATTCCATGTTTCCACCTTATACTATATAATCTAGAGGTGTTGAAGGAACAACCTTACATGTCCTATATAATGTAGCGGCGTCGAAGACCTTGGCACAGAAAACTGTACGTCTATTCTAGACCTGCCTATTCTATCGAATTGCTGCCAATTCTTTTCAGTCTGTTTCCTGAATCTGCCTGACCGTTCCCTTAACGGTTGTTCCTGGCGAGGGGAAATCACTGCTTAAAATCACATACGCTCTCAAAAACAATCATGTTTGATTACAAAATAATCACATAAATCACACAAAAATTACATTAATCACGAAAAATCAGCAGCAGTGGCATTAATCATAAACTGTGAATTTTTAAACACGTTTATTTGCTCACATTTATAAGAAACCGAAGGAATGAGAAGGTCCCGTTCACCAGTTCCCAAAATTTATGTGAATATACATTGTCGAATATCCGAACATGAACGCCACACAATAGACGATTACGCTAAAGATGGCGGCGATGAACTTTTTACCAAGATGCATTGCGCTCAAATTACGAATACTTAACGGTTCTATAGGAATTCAATCAAAGAATGCAGTGCATCTTGGTAAAAAGTTCCTCACCGCCGTCTTTGGCGTAATCGTCTATTGCATGATCCTGAAGACCCTGCGATGTAGCAAAAATGGAGCCTCATTCTTATTCCAAGGTCACGAAGAAAACCACACACTTATTTAGGAAATGTCAGTTTTTGCATTTTCCATCTATTTCATGTTTGGTATTGCAATGAAGTTCTTTCCACGATAATCGATACCGTTATATTTTATCATTTGGTTTATGCATCTTGCTCTATCTTGCCAAATGTGTATTAATGCAATTTCAAAGTATAGGAACTTGGCTGAGGACATTTCAAACATTTGATTAATTTTAGATTAATCACAAATTAATCACTTAGATCACTGCCAAATAATCACAAAATGATCTCGTAAACCATTTTCAGGAGTGATTTGCCCCTCGGTTCCTCGATCCACCATTCCAACGTTCTTCCGTCAAGGAGGGGGGGGGAGAGAAAGAAATCCTGTCTCTCCTGTTGTTCAATTACAGGGTGTTGGAATGGCGGATCTGGGAAATGCATAAAAGGGGTCGGTCAGACCGATTTCATGAAACAGACATGGGGCAAAGCTACTTTTGTTTGGGCTGTTAGTCAGAAATAAAGTGTTGCTGAAACAGGAACTGAGTTATTTTATGGTTGAAAATATCTCTTCAAAGTATTACCAAACATGCTGCAATAGAAAGATCTCAAGGAGCGAAATTTGAAGTCTGAGCGAACTTGGAGTTCTTAGGGAGTTTAGATTTTTTGCCGAACAAAAGGATTTTGACGGATTTTAGATGGATTTTTCTTGAAAAAAAAATTTTTGCCTTAACTGTACGAGATTGTTTTAGAGGTGAATTGCCCCTGGGGCAGTAAAATCCACGGGGGGGGGGGGGTTCTCGGCTAAATTTCGGGCAGGGGTGTGCCGCCCACTGTTTCAAAATAGCACCGTTGGCTAGACCAATTTTTCTGAAAATGATACCCTTGGCTAGACTAATTTCTACATCAAAAGTGCTATGAATTGGCATTTTCGAGGCAAAACTTGCCAAATTTTTGCATTCTAAGGACCAAAATTTGAAAAAAATGTGGGTTTCTTTACAGGAATTACAGAAGTTTGACATTTCTTTGACCAAAATTGGCAAAAAGTATACCCTTGCCCAGACTAAATGGGCGAAAATTGGCAAAAAGTATACCCTTGGCTAGACTAAATGGACTGAAATTGGCAAAAAGTATACCCTTGGCTAGACTAGAAGGTTTGAAAAGCATACCCTTGCGGGCGGCACATCCCCTGGTACCTTTACTACGGAAGAACCCCCCCCCCCCCCGTGGTAAAATCCCGCATAAAAGTACCCGCTATTTGACGTAGCAGAGCAGAGCAGACTGAAATTGACTGACTGCAAGTGTCTCTCTCTTCTCAGCACACTTTGTAAGATATAGAAGGTAAGGGCGGGGGGGGGAGGAGGGAGAGACGTAACTCTCTCTCTTTCTCTCTCTCTCTCTCGGCCTGTCTTTTCTCCCTCTCTGCTCCCGGTGGGTACAATGCAGTAGTAAAAGGTGCAACCACGCTCGTCCATACCATGTGATAGAATATCCTTTCCTCTGACTTTTCGGTTGGCGAAAAGACCCCTTATCACTGGAATATTTCGAAGGTAGTCCTCCTTTCAAAGGAGCAATACTGAACCTTGAAGTGATTGTTAATACCAGTCCTGAGAGAAGGTTTTGGGATTGTTGCACTTCAGGACCATTTACTTCACTGATATCTCTTTACTTGGAAACAGCAGAGCCCAATGAAACTAAGGATATCAAACTTTGGCCAGGTGAAATTGACCGTATTCTGGGATCTTTAGTCCAGTAGCATTTAACTGTTTTGTAGATATTTTATAAAGAAAAACAACCCCTTTTTCTAGATCCATGCTTACCACAACAAACGAACATCACTTTCAAATTCTTATGTGAACCCTGCGAACCATAAATTCTTACCTTGCTTGTTGTTCAACTTCAAAATTCAGGATTAAGAGCTACCTCCGCTTCACATGCATCTGCACTGCTACCCCGATATGACTGTCGTGTGAAGTTGCACGATACGCATTTGTACTAAGAACTGAATGGATCCAAACAACGTCTGCAGCACCTTTGTTTCTAATTGAACACAAATTGGTAAGCATTGACGGCATTGACCTTTAGAATCCGCCCACTGAACCCTGTCACGAGCATGACATGAGTGTGGCTGGGTCAATTCACAGGGTTCACAAGCCATAGTGGAATCGAAGTAGAACCGTCTACCATTGGCGTCCGCCAGGAACATCTTGCGGATACCAGGAGGTAATCAATAGCTTATGCCCTCATCGAAGTGTTGGTTTCTCTATAAGATTTAGGTCTTGCGAACGACAACCTCGTCACCCTCTCGCAATTCTAGGAATGATCTCGCCGACGGCAAGCAGAAGAGCACACTCAATTTTAACTTACGAGTAAATCCATAATTCCAAAAGAAGAAAGGCTCTACGAAACAAGAGCAAAAGGTTGTTAACAGCGGTTTCCGGTTTCCAGATTTCAGGAAATTCAATTTTTGCAGCGTTTGTTTAGATGTCTTTCTCAAATAAGTTGAAAAGAGCACTAACGCCCACAAATCTATTGTTTCCTTCGCTACACAATGAAACCAGATGTGTCTAAGTTGTGGAGAACAATAGAATATATCTTTCATTTGGCCCGGGCCAGTTTTAACTTTGTCGATTTCCTTTAATGGGAATCTGCCCGGGCCAAGTTGAAAATATGATCTATTGAATTTTAAACTTCGACACGTGCAGCTTCATTGTGTAACCAAGGAAACAATGGACGCGAAGGAGTTTTCTTTAGCCTATTTATAGTGGCTACGAGATAAAGCTATGTCTATTCCATTTAGACTCCACTTATTTTGATGACTGAGTCTACGAAAAGCCATGTCGGCTCATTTTCTTAGAGAATGTTTACCCCCTCCCTCATAATTCCATAGAAGATGCATGCCAATTGATGCAGGAAACTTACTCTTTTTGTTCCTAACTAAGAAGACTACAGGAATAGCCATTGAAGACCATGTAATCCCATCAAATTGAAAAGAATAGCTACGTATGCACGAATGTAACACAAAGAGGATCATTTTATGTTGAAGCATGTGAACAATAATAGACAAACCGAGAAATTCTGATCACGCATCCCTTCAAGTTTGATTCATTGAAACAATTCGACCAAATGTTCAACTTCCCAGTTTCGAATTTATAATTTAATGTCTCACATGAGGCTCTGATAGGGGGTGGTTGCTCCCTTGCTCCCCTCTTAAAAAGTAGCATCATGGTTAACCATGGTAGCATGCTCCCTTGCTCCTGTCAAAATTAGCTTTGTGCTCCCAGTAATTTCCATAATGATTGTGTTCTTAGTTCAAATCAAAACATGTGTTGCCAAAGTGATGCCTTTATGGTTACGATGTTTATTTATGCCTGTGGCAAATATTTCATGGTCCATCGAGCCAAAAAGGCCCGTCATTGGATACTATTGAGTTGATGATTTCTCGTACTGTTTTACACAAGCCTCGTAAGAGGCCAGTACATTCGCTCGTGGCGCAATGAAAATTGGAGAGATGGTTTGGGCAAGAATAACAGAAAAATCTCAAGGCCACGCCTTTTAACTTGCCACAGAACGCTTTTCCCGCCCTCATTTTGCCACTGTTAGAGTCAAAATTTGTGCCATGTTTTATGCATATGCGTACCTGGAAAATTTTGGGGAACACTTTCTTCATTCTGGCAAAAAATGCCTCCTTCAGTGCAATATTTACAAAGTGCAAGCAAAAAATTCCGACCATTTTGCAATTTTCACGCCATCCTCAACATCCATAGTTATCTATGTGCAATATGTTTCATTGGTTCTCCTCATTTTGGAAAGTGTCCAAAGGAAAAGAACCAGGGGGTTTAAATGCCAGCTAAAGCTAAAACCGACAAGTGAGTGCATTGCTTCAGTGTTTGCGAGAAAGAAAATCTGCAATTAGCTACCACATTGCAAAAGTCTCGATCTTTACTTTCTGTTAGCTTCATTTTGCTACAGCTGCACCTGATGAAGCTTGTTTGATATAGGTTAACTTTCGAAAATTCAATCTTAGAATGGCCTCGTATTTCCTTCAGGCATTGCAAGTAAAACATGAAAATTCAACTTTTGGAAATTGTTGAGAGATCAAGACCCCGGGGGGGGGGGGGTACATAACATGTTGAGGGTACGGGTATGTGCCGCCCATATGGGTGGGTTTTTGGGCCCCAAATTCTCTAAACAAGGGTCCCTTTTTCGGCAGATTTTCCATAAACAAGGGTGGGTTATCCAGAAATTGGTGAAAATGGCAAAAAAGGGTGGTTTTCCGCCAAAATTCATCATAAAAGTGGGTATGACGGTAACTTTCGGTAATTAGAAGAGGGTACCTTTTTGAAAACCGGGCGGCAGACCCCCGTCCATCCGCAAGTCATGTACCCCCCCAGGATCAAGACCCACCCGCACTAGCCTGTGTCTGGGATCTGGGACACAGGCTAACCCTCCACTATGGACCAGTTGTAGATGGTCATGTTCAAAAAAGTTCTCCAACGATGCCGTTTTTAGAGTGCACTCCATGTGTACTTGCAAATTTTAAGCAACTCTCATGCAAAAAATTAAAGTAAGATGCTTCAGACAGGCTTGCCTGCTGCTAGATCGAACACAGGAAAATTGCCATAATCCCCCAGGGGGGGCACTCGGCACATGCACATACGGGGAGGTAAGTCGATATTTTTGGGTCAGAATGTTGCCAAAAGTGATATTTTTGGGTCCAAAGAAAACTGAAACTATGTTGATGATATTTTTTGATACCAAACATCGTTATATTGATATTTCTGTGTTCGATGGAGGCAATCCTGACTTCTATTTGCATTGCTTGGGGATATTTTATGTTCATGTACAGGTTTATATATGTAAAATGAGCCGATATTTTTGGGTTGCATTGAATCTGAAGTGATATTTTTGGGTTGCCATAAAATTTCTTGGACTGACCTCCCCGTATGCGTATGTCCTGAGTGCCCCCCTGGGCATAATCCGCAAGCAGGCTACCCTGGGTATCGGACTCTCCAAGGAAATTATTTTTGTAGAGAGTGTGGCACCAGGGTACAAATAAAATTCGCACTTTTTCTACGTTTCCAAAACCAGGTTATTTCTCATTGTTCTTCAGTTCTCCAGCCCTAAGGGAGCCCTCCTCTAACTAGTAGACATTACTGGAATAGACTGCATTGATAGTTAGAAATGGGGAATCTTTACAGTCATTAGAGAGTGCAAGGAACTTAACGGAAAGGTATAAAATCTTCAAAATGATTCCCCAAAAAAATTCATGTGCTCCCAAGCTCCCAAACTTTTCATTCATGCTCCCTTGCTCCCGGCCCTTTTTAGGCCACGCTCCCTTGCTCCCAAAAACCCCTATCAGAGCCTCTCACATGATGTTGCAATGGAGATGTACTGTGATCATAGAAGTAACAGTGATTGAAATCTGTTACTGCCATTGGCTGCACAGTAATGCCGCAAATTCATGTGCTAGCCTCTATAAAACTTCAGTCTTCAGATAGGTCCTGAGTGATAAATCCGTTCAGTGGCGGCGCAACGGGAGAAATGAAAAATGACGTGAAATTTGTTGGGTATACCTTCAGACTGAAAAGTTATGTCGAAATCCCCACCCCATTTCGTCTTTCTTCTGAAGCTCATAATTCCTCTTAGAAACATCATTCGCCAGTACGATGTGAGAGTTTGCCGCACTGGTTTCGGAGCAACTTTGTGGCCGAGTTTGTTTTGAATTAATGGCTGAAAGCATTTCTTTATCGCTTTGAATTGAGGTGTGAACCAAGGCAACTGATACTATTGTATTACATAATCTGCCTGGCTGCGTTGAAGTTGTGAAATCTGTTCTTGAGGCTGTCATGTTGCTTTGTCTGAAATGTACCCTGGGTACCAGAGCCTCAAAATTTAAATGAAAGGAAATTGGTAAGAGGAAAAGAGAGAAGGAAGAAAGGACTTTCTTTCCTTCCTTATTTTTTTCTTTTTATTATTTTTTGGCTCTGATACCCAGGGTACCTGAAATGAAAGTTTTAGGAACTTTCCACAATACTTGGTCAAATTCTCATTTTCTTATGAAAAATAGGTTTATTTAGTTATCTACTAGCAATAGCAAATACTAAATGCCCCCCCCCTCCGTAGCATTGTGGACGAAGAAACTTCTTACCTACAGAACTGTTTTGCCCTTATGGAACCGAGTAGGCCCAAAAGATTAAAAATTCTCACTTTGTACAGTACTTCACTATCCGAAATTGTAATGCTACAAATGACAGAAGTGCTACAGAGGATAACAAATTTTATTGCATATTGTACAATCTGATACATTACAGTACTGAGAATTTATAATGCTGCAGATGCTGGAAATGATGGGAAATGATACAACTTATTAAATATTTTGTTCTATTGCACGTTTTAAGGCATATGACATCAGTTCTACTTGTGTGGGAGTGCAGTGGCCTAAATATTCTTGGGCCTGCTAAAATCACATCACCATCACATCATTCTCCTCAAATCATCAAATATAATAGGCTAATTTCAAGCATGCCTATGCAGTTCCTGAGGTTGTTATTTCGTCAACTAGCTTTACGGTTTCAAATTAGGCCAATCTTGAAGCTCCGGCGAAGAATATGCCACAAATACTTAGACTATGTCAAATATTCTTGGATATCAAGTACTACGATAAAGTCATCAAAGGTAAAGCTTGGATAAACATATTCGTGAATATTTTCATTTCTTCTTTTTCTTCTTTGGTTTTTTCTTCTTCTTCGACTGAAAAACGATGGCAGAAAATTAAACAATTCCCTTTAACCCTTTCTTGCCACTCACCTATCTTTTTAAAATTGTAAGGTAATGATATTCTGGATTGATTTCGAAAATGTTTGCTTTGATCTGTCAATAACTGTCCAGCTTAAATTTAGGGATGAAATTTATTTTGCGCTGGGAATGCCACAAGTTATTTTTTATCTACTGGGTGAGTAAAAAAAAAGAATCCCCAATTTGATAGACCTCGAATACTAAGGCAATGATGTTCGCAAATATGTCATGCAATAGTGTACTTTTTCAAATATATTCTAAATTTTACCTGCCTGAAACTCACGGGGGGGGGGATTCTTCCATAGTAAAGGTACCTGGGGATTACCCTGGGTACCAGAGCCTCAAAATTTAAATAAAAGATGGTACCTGGGGATGTGCCGCCCGCGAGGGTATACTTTTTCGAACTTCTAGTCTAGCCAAGGGTGTACTTTTTGGCAATTTTAGTCGAGTTAAGTCTAGGCAAGGGTATGCTTTTTGGGAATTTTGGTCAAAGAGATGTCAAAATTCGGTAATTTTTGTAAAAGAAACCAGAGCGTCAGAAAATTTTTTATTTCCTGCGGACGGAAACTTTTTGCTATAAAATTTCCTGTCAGTTCTCCATCACAACAACTGAATCGATCAAAATGAAAAACGATCAGACATTGGATCAAAAGCCTGGATGAAAATTTTTAGAGGAATTTTTTCAGTTATACCGGGTAAGCCAGAAAAAGTTCCCACTTTTGAAAATTCATAGAACAAAGGTTACTTCACCGATTTGAATCATTCAAATTCTAGTTAAAAGCCGAAAGATCGAAGTATCTTTGCGATTTTTCTTGCTGCCTTATCAGCACTAGAAGTATAGGTGAATTCAAGTTCATAACAATTTCATGTTTGCAAAATGACTGAAAAGGGGCCTAAAACATCGATCAAATCATAAAGGACTCATCGCACAGAACAACAAAGAAAATGCCATTTCCCAAGGATGAGAGCTATCCTTGGTTGAAAGAAATCACTTCATATTTTTTCAACCTGTCAAAAATTCGGGGGGAAAAGCTCATTGTTGCACCCCCTTTGTAAATTTAGTTACCTTTAACAGTATTTAATTAGTTTAATGTATTCTTGTTTTGTTTTGTTACTCTTCTTAACTTTGCTGTTTGTAGGTTTTTACCTTTATATACATGTATGTTTAAGAAGATTGAAACAAAAATTATTGCCATAGGATTGAAAAAATCTTCAGTATTTGCTTGAAAATAAATGTCTTATAACTCTCGAGAAAGGTGACACGCCCATTTCTTATTGTTCTGTGTGAGGAGAGTCCTTATGATTTGATAAATGTTTTGGGCCCTATTTTAACCATTTTGCAACCATAAAATTTTTGCAAAGTTGATTTCTCTCTTATTTCTTAGTCCTGGTAAGAAGGCGACAAAATTCATAAGAATGCTTCAGTCTTTAAAAGCTTTTAACTGGAATTTGAATCATTCAAATCCCTAGCTATGAATTTTCATGATGCTATGAATTTTCTTGATGCTCTGAATGTTCAAAAGTGAGAACATTTTTCTGGCTCACCCAGTCTATTTTGACAAAACAGAGAAATGTCCCATCCTCTCACTTGGCAACTCCGCTGGTCAAAGCTTTTGTTGACGGAAAGGTGCGTAAATCTGCAATAAAGGTGACGCTTTCCATTCATTTAGAGTGAGAAATCATGCAGGCACGGGGCCCCTTGGTCATTTTATCATAGCAACAGCGCCAGCTTTACGGTAAAACGACAAAGTAATTTTTGTTGCTGGGGGCCCCTTCGGGGCCTTTAGAGGTCGGGGGCCCTTAGTTTTTTGACTACAGGTAACTTTATTCAGTTACGCCACTGCTATCAGTACGCAATCTTCAAAACTTTCCAGGGTAATCACCACAAAGGTAAAAATATGTAAGTTACAGGTAATGAATTTCCTGTGAGTTTGTCGAAATCCAAAATTTCCTGCGGTCATTGTCCGAGCGTCCGAAGGCATTCTGACGCTCTGAAAGAAACCCAACTTTTTAGAAATGTTGGTCCAGAAAATGCGAAAACTTGGCAAGTTTTGCCTAGAAAATGCCAATTCAGAGCACTTCTGAAGGAAAAATTAGTCTAGCCAAGGGTATCATTTTCACAAAAATTGGTCTAGCCAACGGTTATATTTTGAAACTGTGGGTGGCACCCCCTACCCGAAATTTAGCCGAGAGCTCCCCCCCCCCGTGCTGAAACTGGCCGCTCTCTTCTGAAATCTCGAGGAAGTCCCTTCAAGAAACCTCCAAAAGGGGATAAATTCACGACCAAATTTATCACATTTCTGTGCCTTATGCACGGGGGGTGGGGGGGAGAGGGTTCTTCCACAGTGAAGGTACTTAGGGATGTGCCGCCCGCAAGGGTATACTTTTTCAAACTTTCTAGTCTAGCCAAGGGTATACTTTTTGCCAATTTTAATCCATTTAGCCTGGGCAAGGGTATGCATTTTGTCAATGTTGGTCGATTTTATGGGCAGAGGTATGCTTTTTGGAAATTTAGGTCACAGAAATTTCAAACTTCGGTAATTCCTGTAAAGAAACCCAAATCTTTTCAAATTTTGGTCCAGAGAATGCAAAGATTTGGCAAGTTTTGTCAAGAAAATGCCTAATCATGGTACTTTTAATGTAGAAATTAGTCTAGCCAAGGGTATCATTTTCACAAAAATTGGTCTAGCCAACGGTACCATTTTCCAACTGTGGGCGGCACACCCTTACCCGAAATTTAGCCAAGAACCCCCCCCCTTGGCCATATAGCAATGATTTGTATATGCTTTAACTTGTTTTTTATCCCTTTGGGAGGGAGGATAAAAATGTCATCCCTGGGGGCAAAATAACATTATTCCGGATGATTTTATCTTACCAAGAGGATGAAACATGTTAGAATGTGTTGAACTCATTGAGGTAAGGAACGAAGTTCAGGAAATCTTGTTCGTTTAAACATAGTCACACTTGTGACTACGGTTTAAACCTGTTATGAAGATTTTTCGAAACGATTGTCTGGAATAATCCCTCATAGTTTCAAAACGGAGTTTTCGCGAATTCAGGCAGGTAAATTTTGGGGGTCCGTATGAATATATCTGCTCGTAAATGGTATGTTTCCCAATATCCACCAACAACGTCTATCAAATCATGCTGCGTAAATTTGCAACAGACAGAAAGTTTACAATTCATGGAGAGATACTGCCCTCAGGTTCAGCTGTGTGTCAGATAATTTGCAACGAGTTCGTTAAGAAATATTTGAAAAATTTTACGTTCCCTGCCGGAGGAAATTGTCATGTGGTAAAACGTTTGAAAAGTGAACTTAGATATATTCGGTTTACAAACCTTTGCTTTTCCATCGTCATCATCATCATCTTCTTCCTCGCTGAAAGAGGAATTCAAATGTATTTTATAGTATGTCAGTTTGGTTTTTGACTAGAGTTACCAAGGGCAATTCGAAATTCACAGTTCCGTTCTTCTGAATCCCATCCCTGGGAGAATGTTACCCTGGGTTCCAGAGCCTCGCTAATAACGGAAAGAGAGGGAGGACGGAGGAGTGGAGGGAAAGGGAAAGAGGAAGGAAGAAGAGGTTTTTCTCTTCTTTTCTCCCCTCTTATCATTTTATTTTTGTCCCCCATCTTATTATCAAGGCATCATTTTATTTTTGTCCCCCATCTTATTATCAAGGCTCTGGTACCCAGGGTAGGAGAAAGTGCGCCAGAGGCTAAACAACAACATGCCATACAAAAATAGGACAACAGGTAATGTGAAAGAAGTAAACATTTTTTAACACTAGTGGAGAAGATTAGAATGTCCAAGAGCTAGGAAAATAAGACAGACAGGACTGCACTTCTCTTCAAGGACAATTACAGGTCCAACTTGGACCTAATTTACACATGTCATAAAGCCCTCAGAGTTACATTAACGAATTAAAGAACGCAGGGACACAATGAACTAACTCAGAGAATGAGTTTCTATGAAGACACAATGAAAGATTTACTTACTCTTCAGCCTCAAAATCAACATAATCATCATCTTCAGATCCTTCTGCATCATCTGCTAAAGTGTCCAATATTTCTGCCAGAAAAAAGTTTGATATTGTGTGAAAAGATTGTGTTTTTTTTGCAAACAGTGGCGGAGCCACGGAAGGGATTTTTTTGGGGGGGGGGATGGGAGTCCGGACTGTCCCACTTCTCTAAAAGTTGATTCCTGAAATTCGCACAAAAATTCAATAAAATTGGACTATCAGGAGGGGAAATCTAGATCAATGGTTGGGTTCTGTCATGCAACTAAGCGATGAAATGAATGTTCTTAACAAGCACCAACTGTAAATTTAGCTTAAAGGGCGTAGCCTCCGTTTTCCAAGAGTTTGCAGGGCGTGGTCGCGCAAATTTTTTTCTGGGGCTGTGCCCCAGACCCCTCACTCTCTGTGTTCTGGCTCCGCCGCTATTTGCAATCTATTGTAGGACAAATATAAACAACCCAATTGAAGTAATTTATATGCACTTTGGAGTATTATAGGGCAACAATGTTGACTCGTTTTCAATCCTTGAAAAAGTCTAAACATAGAAGCAAAAACCCTCTCTCACAGTTTGGTTCTGACATTGTTTGGGAACAAAGGAACAGCTGTTTTTGAAGCAACCACGTATTTCGACTTTCTTTGCCATAAAACTATAGCCACTTGTAAGGCTGACTTGAAAATGCCTCAGACTCCAAATTAAAGTCCACTCTACGCAACTCTATAAAATAGTGCACAGTTCACCTTTTCAGGGCTCCTCGCGACGCGATCACGTCCCAAAGTCTGATTGGTTCACTGCAGTAGTTTGGACAATGATTGAACATTTATTGACCAATCAGATTCCTCGATTCACACTACACGTAACACGCCACAGGAGGGGGGGGGCATGAAAAGGTGGAAAGTTAAAACTCCTCCTTATCAGGTGCCACAAGCAGCCAGGGCACAATGTTTTTGGGAAGCCCTGTGCAAACATATCTCCTTTTAGAACTGCTGAGTGCTGACACATACTTAGCTTTGATCTCAACGTTGAAAGTAGCTCTTCATAATTGTCAATACTTTTTTGTAAGCGTCCAGTGATATGATATAAACAGCCTAACGATGCATATGCTTTGCTTAGGCCATCTTTATCAGCTCTTTCCTTTGCTACTTCAATTCTTAGTTCATGATATTTAATTGCTCCTTCGTAATCCATTTGCATTTCACATAAATTTGCTAGATTGTTGTACATTCGTCCTACTGCATAAATTTCATTGCGTCTCTTTGAAATATCCAACGCTTTGTTGTAATGCTTGACTGCCATTTTGAGGTCTCCTCGAATTTTATATATGATGCCTATGTTGCAGTGTGCTCTTCGCTGATTGCATTCATCGTCGACTTTCTTGCCTATTTTCAACTGCTTTTTGTAAAACTTCATTGCATTTTCATAATCACAAAGCTTGTGGTATGCTAATGCTAGGCTGCCATTTGCTTCCATTTCGTCCTTTGTTTCCTCAAAATCTATGGCGTCTTGTAAATGTAGTTCAAGGTATTTTATTTTCCGTCTTATATCCTCTTCTTCTTCTTTCTCGTATCGAAAATCATGTGGATCATTCTCTACTTTTTCAAATATCTTGCTTTGCATTTCTTCGAGTAACTTCTTAATGCCCGCCATTTTGTCATGGGTATAGCTACAACAGGTTTAATTATGTTATTGATTTTCATGGCATGGCCCAATCTCAATCAGCATACCATAACTTATACCAACTGGTGGTCAAATTCATCCTCAACTACAGCTTTAAAATTTAATGGTTGAATCATTGAAGTCGCTACCTTGAAGTTTGGCCAGTTGAAAAGAATGAAGTAAGGCCCCACATTTAAGAAACTAATTTCTCACACCCAGCCTGAAATGTTTCTAATGTATGATACTTTTTCATCTTTTAGACTGAAAGTTTCCTGTTTCTAACTTCTTTTCTGGAAAGTGGTGGAGAAACAAGTTACAACAGAATGGGGTGATTGACAGAGTTATTGGCCTTACTTGTATATCATCAGTGATCTGAGAATCAGTCAGAATCGGGACAAAACTCCGTAGATATCTTGGTACAAATGTTTTGAGAACTCTGCATGAATAGACAAAATCGGCTAAGGTTTGTTTTACCCATTTCAAGTCATGTGACCATACTCTTAGGAATTTGAGTATTGTGCTACTTCTTGCATTGGTGGCACAAGTTTATCATGGTTCGAAATATGTTAAGGAATTCTAAAGAAGTTTTATCAAGAGACTGCTCATTTGACTCGAAATAGGTGTAATCAAACATTAACCGATTTTGTCTATTGCAATGCCACCAGGCAATCAGACCAAGGTATAATATCAACCAAAATACAGGAAGATTTGTTTGGGATTGAGCCTGAAGAGTTTCTTATAGGTGTGGGGATAATCATTTTTAAAGAAGACAAAACGTTTCTTTCAGGTAGTTTCTTAAATGCGGAGCCTTACTGTACATTAAGGTAACTCTGCTTTCCGCTCCACTGAGCAGCGAGTAGCCGTTTTGCATAAGAAATCTTCTCAGAAAACAGTTAATTTCTCCAATACTATTCGGTCTAGCGAAAAGCGGTATAAAGGACGTTATTCTGCACAGTCTTGGCACTCGAAGGATATGCAAACCGATCTCTTACCGTTGAGGCTGGATTTGCAAATCATTTTTCAAAGCTTTTTGTTGATTTCAGAAAAGTCGATTTATCTCCAAAACTACTACGAAAAGTTTTGGTTTTCTTTCGCTATATCTTTAGCTGGGTTGTTGATCTACAACTTTACAAAGTATGATTGAAAAATCTAGGCTAGATTTCTCGTAATTGAATTTTATATTTCTGTTTACTTTTCGACAGTGAAGGGTAGAAACCAGCATAGCGGACAAATCTTTTCTTTTGTCCAAAGATCCCGTGGGGTTGACAGCCACGCTCTGGTCAGATCACAGTTTCTCCTAATATTGACCAATCAGGTGCCGTCGTTGTGTTTACTTCCGCGTTTTGCGGCGAAGCTTAGGCAATTTTTGACCGTTTTGACCACCATCCCGAAAAAACATTGCACGCTCGGCTATGTCGATTTTCATCAAAATTTCAACGGGAGAAGATTCTCCATACCTCGGACCATAAGTGTTTTCTGCATCGCTATGCGATCGCCAAAATTAGCCGATTTGTGGCATTTTGAAAATCATTGCAGCCATTTTTGCGTAACATATCCAGCAAAATTTAGCAAAAGGCGGGCAAAAACTGATAATTTAAAGTCTATAAACCTACCTCAACTGTTTTGAAGACACATATCCACTACTCTACTGCAATCCCCTCCCAGTTGCGCCACCAAATCGCTCCCATTGCCATGCGCCCTTTTCGATAAACAGTGCCCTTCTCCCAACTCCTGCAATGATTGCAAGTCTGAAGGAGTGGCAGCCGAAAATATCAACCAAAATGTCGCATATATTTTCACAGCCCATACTTCTTGCATCACAAGAGAAGACAGTGTCGTCTTTCAGTGTAGCAGGTACGTGAAATAGAAATGAAATGAAGCTGTGTTTAATCTTCCTATAAATAGCAGCAAGCGGAAGAAATTGACATTTTGTTTTCGTCACGAAAACCATTGAACATTTTAAAAACTATTTTCAAAACCCCTCAAATTCAATTTTACATTTTGTGTTACATTTTGTAAACTCATGGAAGTACACATGCATTTTTTGAGATACTAAAACTATGATCTGGTATCGATAGCTTCTCAAGCTTTTTGTTATTAGCTGAGTAAGGAAAGATTCTTAAGGGTTTCCCTCTTGTGCCCTGCTGTAAACTGTCCTAAAAATGTTTTCGAGGTCAGTGTTTGGACATTACTCAACCTTCTGAGTCTTATGACACAGAGTTTCTTACAGGCAGTTTCTTACAGATCATTGTTTACAAAACAAAATCATTTCATCTTTAGCCTGTTTCCTTTACTCCAAGTTTCTTGCGTGATCCCGATCCTAGAGATCCCACACCAATACCAATGGAAATCTGAGGGGCCCCTATCAATGGAAATTTGAAAGAACTTATAAGAAACCCTTACTTATAAGAAACTCTCTCAACTGAGATGATAAAATAAGAATTCTGAGAAGCTTTCATTCAATGCCAAATCAAAGTTTTAGTATCTCAAAAAATACATGGGTACCTCCATGAGTTCACTGAAGGTAACACTGATATCTATGTTTGCTTTCATGCTGCCTTGTTGTTTGACTGCCAAGGGGTAATTTCCTAATGCATACTGGAGGGCTAAAGAGATCTTCTATGATACCTGCACAAAATGTGAAATTGATTTTGAATAGCTTTGAAAAGTAGTATTAAAATGCTAAATAGTTTTTCGTGATGAAAACAAAGGCCCCGTTTACACGGTGCCGGACAAGTTTTTTATCCGTACAAGTTTTTGTACGGATAAGTTGCGTTTACATGGTGCCGGACAAATATTTGTTCGCTTTGCCTTTCCGTTTACACGGTGCCTGATCTGAACGTATTTTTGTGCTCATGAAATGCGCACTAAAGGGCAAATCATATGTCGTGTGTTGTCTTTCGACATTCTGAAGTTTTCCCTCCATTCTTCCGGTACAACAACATCCATTACGAGACTCCTCCGCTATGTACTAGCCCTTCCCAGTCTTCCCAAAAGGAGATCTTTTTCAGCTTGTTCGCAATTTCTTCAGCTCCAGCGTCTGCTGCAGTGGTAACTTGCTGACAAAACAGTGTTGAGGAATGAACTTAACAGGCAAAAACAATCATATTTGCAATTAATTATCTATTTCTTTTTCGTTTTTGATCAGGTTAATCACCAATTTCACAACTACATAAATTTTGGCGCAAGAAACACACTACAGCACAAAAACACAAGCTTTGCCATATTTGCTCTGCCTCATTTTGAGAGAATTCTACCCTTCTTGTGAATCCGAACAAAAAGAAGTTCGGGAATTTGCGTTTACACGGTGCCGGACAAGTTTTTATCCGTACAAATTCACAACTTGTACGCTTTCGTAGCAGTACAAGTTTTTGTCCGGATAAACGAACAAATATTTGTACGGATAGCGAGGTATCGTGTAAACGCAAGCCCTATCCGTACAAAAACTTGTACGGATAAAAACTTGTCCGGCACCGTGTAAACGGGGCCAAAATGTACATTTCCTCCGTTTAAACACAGCTTCAGTTCATTTCTATTTCAAATACACGCTCTACTGTAAAACGACACTATCATCACTTGTGCTCTTATGCAAGAAGTGATTCATAACTTTCCGAAATTTTGGTTGACATTGCCGGTTTCTACTCCTACAGACTTGTAATCATTGCAGGAGTTGGGAGAAGGATTGGGGCACAGTTTATCGAAAAAGGCGCATAGCCATGGGAGCGATTTATGGTGCAACTGGGAGTGGATTGCAGTAGAGATGTGGATATTTGTCTTGAAAACAGTTGAGGTAGGTTTATAGACTTTAAATTATCAGTTTGTGCTCGCCTTTTGCTCAATTTTGTAGGACTTGCTACGCAAAAATAGCTGCAATGATTTTCAAAATGCCACAAATCGGCTAATTTTAGCGATCGCAAAGCGATGCCGAAAACACTTATGGTCCGAGGTATGGAGAATCTTCTCCCGTTGAAATTTTGATGAAAATCGACATAGCCGAGCGTGCAATGTTTTTTTTCGGGATGGTGGTCAAAACGGTCAAAAATGGCATAAGCTTCGCCGCAAAACGCGGAAGTAAACACAACGACGGCACCTGATTGGTCAATATTAGGAGAAACTGTGATCTGACCAGAGCGTGACTGACAACCCCTCGGGATCTTTGGACAAAAGAAAAGATTTGTCCGCTATGCTGTAGAGACCTTGGTCAACAGAATACCATGCTACGAATCACGGTTTTAAACACTCGGCCAGAATAAATCGCTGAAATGTTTACATTGCCAAAAGAATGAACGTGATCTGTTGGGAACGCTATTTCAAGTCTCAATAGACATACTTGGAGCACTTGTGAAAGTATCATTTCTTGAATGTTACAACAATTTCGCAACCTTCCGTTTCGTGTCCTTTGAGACTTTCATGAGCATTCACAAAATATCAATTTCTCTAAGACTCCACAATGAACAGAGATCTGAAACTAAATTTATTACAAAAGGGCTCTACTCTTTCTTATGTCCTAATCAGTTGACCAAGGTTTCTACCCTTCACTGTCGAAAAGAAAACAGAAATACAAACTTCGATTACGAGAAATCTAGCCTAGCTTTTTCAATCAGACTTGGCAAAGTTGTAGATCAACAATCTAGCTAACGATGTAGCGAAAGAAAACCAAAAATTTTTCGAGTAGTTTTGGAGATAAATCAACTTTTCTGAAATCAACAAAAAGTTTTGAAAAATAATTTGCAAAGCCAGCTTTAACGGAAACATTGAGATTTTCATATCTTTCGATTGCTAAGACTACGTAGAACAACGTCCTTTTTACCGATTTTCGATCGACCGAATAGTATTGGAGAAATTAACTGTTGTCTGATTGACAATAACCAAGAGAAAACTCATGACAGGCTTCAGACGATTCAATGATAGCTTTCTGTTCATTTTGGGCTTCTTTGCATCTGTGAAGATTTTGCAAAAGTATTTTGCTGCAAAGTAGGGAGATGATTTAAAGTCAGTGAAATATTTGATTCTCATTTAGCATTCTGGCCATGGATTACGGAAAGCGTCGAGCTGTATTTAGCTAAAGCCTGGTTCACACTAGGTCGTTTGGGTCGTTAATGTCGTCCGGAAAGGCCTAAGTCTGAGTCTGAGTCCGTTGTCTTTTGGGTCTCTCTGCACGGCCCTAACAATTCACAAGGCCTAATGATCGAATTCCCATGGTATAACTTTAAATTCTATTACAGAGCACAAGTCTTGGTCAAATGCACTAAAAAATGTCAAAGTCTGCAACTGAACCACATAGATACTTTTCATGCACCCTTAAACCCTAAATGCTGCCACCTTCATTCGTGTGGTTGCAACCAGCAGAGTTACTCGGATCAACGAAAGAAAATTTCTGCTTGCTTTAATGTTTCTTTTACCCTGGGTACCAGACTTGTTTCTTTTTGAATTTTTGCCAAAATTGATATGGCGGGATATCCTGCCTGTTTCTGTTTACATGGAGAAAATCGTCCCGGCCAGACGGGATGTCCCACCATGCCGAGATTGAATGAAATATCAGACCGGACGGGATGAAAATCCCATGTAAAAATGGAAATTGTATGTGATTTTATAGGCAGCCGGGGTTCCCGGCTTAGCTAGATATTCCACCAGGACGAGGTATCCCGGCAAAGCGGGATCATGTAAAGAAGCTCAGTTACTTTGGGGCAGAAACTTTCGTGGGCAGAAATTTTCGCGTTTTTCGCGTTTTTTGGCATTTTTCACGAAAGTTTCTGCCAAGGCATAATCCAAATTCGAAATTGGCGAAAGTTTTTGCTCGCAAAATTATAGAAAATTCTCGACTCGCGAAAGTTTTTTCTACACAATTTTGTTCGTTTCTTCAAGTTTTTGCGTTGCTGTCCTTAATCACCCTAAGTAATTTATAGTCTCTTGGGCTATAAAACCTTGTAAATTGTCACCATGACTGTGGGTAGTACTGAAAATGAATAAATAAATTGTATTTTTCCCTTCACTTTTCTTCATTCGCGAAAGTTGTTTCACGCGAATGAAGAAAAGTGAAGTTGTTTCACGTCTTACCACTGTGGCCTCGGTGGCACAGTGGTAAGACGTCGGGCTCACAATCCAAGGGTCGTGTGTTCGATACCGGCACTGGCCACATTTGAGGATAGCATCCTTATCCTTGGGCAAGGTGTTAACACAAATTGTGCCTCTCTCCACCCAGGAGTATAAATGGGTACCTGGTCCGTAGTTATGAGCGCCGTCTGTGGCTGAACCCTGCTATATGCTACTAAGCATAGTGACCAGGGGGTAAGATGTAAAGTCGTTTGAGTAGCCTTGGGCTAGATAAAAGACTATAAAACTACTACTTACTTACTTACTTACGCGAAAATGCATCTTCTTTTCTCGATCGCGAAAGTTTTTGCCGCCAAATTTGTGAGAAAAAACCTCATTCGCGAAAGTTTATACCCTTAATTTCGCGAGTTTTTTATCTCGCGAAACTTTCTGCCCGCGAAAGTTTCTGCCCCTAAAGTATGTGCCAAAAAGAAGTCCGTGGGACACCACAGGGTGGAGATGAACAACGACAACAGCTTTGCAGCAACACAACAACGAACTTGGTTACAGCAACAACAACATTATCCAGTTTGAAACATCTCGAAAATCGTCGTTTGTGTCTTCGTGTGATGTCTGGATCGAAATGAGCAATATTTACATTCAAGAACCTTCAACTAACGGGAAAGTAGGTAAATCTTTGTTTATAATCAAGTATAGCTCAGACTGCATACTAGATTGGCAACGATTGATGAAGATTGTTCCATTTTTCATCAAAATTTACGGCTGATCCATCGCATGGCCATAATAGGGCCTAGGCCTAAAAGAAACAACAAATGCCATGCAATGGGACATATTATATTCTGACTTTTGAAAGATAAATGTACAGGTTCTGCAGGTGTAAATTGAGAGTAACCTTAGGGATATCATGAGTGAGGTAAACTTCGAATAATAAGGTAAATATGATGAGGTAAAATTTGATATCTTTTTGTGTTCACTGAGTTTCAATTTCAACTTGCTACAATTTTCTTTGCTCCCGTCCCCTTTTGGCTTTCCAATTTGGTGTCATCAACACTGTCCATGTTTTGTATATTTCCATCTAAGATTTTACATAACAGATTACTAATCACACCACTTAAAATATTATCACTTTATTAACTTTATTATCTCAAAATATTATGTCAGCCCCAACAAGGCCAAAAAAGAGAAAAACATTGAAAAAGAACATTTATATGAACTAAACATAACTATACAAAAGATTTAAGGGACAAAAAGAAAAAAAGACAAAAAACAAAGACAAAGTAAACTAGTGTGCATCCAGATTGGAAAGTTTGCCTTGCGCGGCCGATTTCTCTGCCGCGCACTTTGAATTTCAGCCGCGGTTCCAGCCGCGAAATTTTCGTAAAACAACAACAGAAAACAATAGAGCTATTGTTTAGTGACACAAATACAGCCGCGCAAGCAATTTCGATGTAGGAGAGATCCCCCGCGCATTCTGCAAACTTTCCAATCTGGGTGTGCATTTTACCCAAATGTACCCACCGTATGTCTCTGGGCATCCTATATTTTGTATTTTTTCAAGGTATTGCTTGATACTTCTGTTGGTGACATTGATGTTGAATTATGGTCCAAAGAAGCTCCAAAAGCATGCAGGAATTTTGTTCAATTGTGCATGGAAGGGTATTATGACAACACAATTTTTCACAGAATTGTGAAAGGTAAGCCCTGGCCTGAATTTGTCCCTAAATATGATGAGATTTGCAGAGAAAAATGTCAGTTGTAGGAAAGGTGGATTGTGCATTCAGCAAATAGCCAGGGTGCATTCCATGTAAAACCTATGCCAAAGGTACCCCAAGCCCTAATCTTTTGTATGCCAGGTATTTTCAGGGAGAGAGAAGGTACTAAAGAATCTGAGTACTCAAAATCTGTTGATTTTAAGAAACTTTCAATACTGGCCCAAATTCTTAGTTTCTTGTATAAGAACTATCAAAAGAAACTGCTAAAAGATCATGGGTAACTTCACATTCACTGATATATGCACTTTCTTTAATTTTTGTAAATTATTAAAGATTTGTTGAAAGTAATCTCTATGTTATTACAGGTTTCATTGCACAAGGTGGTGATCCTACAGGAACTGGTTATGGTATGCCATTGTGTCCTATTGCATTTACACAGTACTATATCACAAGACCCAAAAAAGAAAATCTTTTGAACAGAACCAAAATTCTATTAGTTGATTGATTTTAAAATTTCCTTTCATGCATTTTTGCCAAATGCTGGACAAAATTGATCTGACAGATACTGCAAAGAATTGAAAGGCTGTGGAGTTTTTGAGAACTTGTGTTATGACAACCATTTCTCAAATAGTACCATTGGCAAAATAGCACCTTTGTTGAGGTAGCTACATTGCTTCATAAACAATTATTTGTAATATAGATATTGCAACCATACACATTTTTGTTTCTGACAGACAGAGCAGAAACTGCGCACGCATGTGCAAGAACTCGTAACTTTGAACCCCCTAGCTCCTTGCAACAGATTCCAAGACTCGGCAACACTTGATATTTTGTTCCTTGGGCCTTAAACTCTTGATTTATCATTTCAGAAAGCTTATCTATCTGAAAACTTCCTTATCTCAGCTTGCTCGATGATGTCATGTTACACAGTTTCTGCTCTGTCTTTCTGACGTGTTTCAATCTTCATTTGCCTGATCTATTAAATGAACCTAGGTCTTTTGCAGGTGGAGAATCAATTTATGGTAAAGCATTCAAGGTATGCAATGCTTTATTTTTTACCACTGTCTGTACCTCTCAAGGTTTCTTTAATCCCCAGGAGTCCAAACTGGGTCATATTTTGGAATGACCTATAAGCATTTTGGCCATTATTCAGTATGTTTCACTGTGGTCATGCTTGTGTCTATAGCAGCAGAGTTTAGTTGACATTTTGATATTTGAAAGTGATTAGTGCTCAAAGAAAAGGACGATATTCTGTCAGACTGCAAATAGGAAATTGTAGCTGCAAAAATACCCTAACTACCTAACTACAGCTTTGATATATTTTTGTATGTAATTTAAACACTTTGTAGTCACAGGGGTGTATCCAGCTTGAATTTGAAAGGGGGAAACCTGCAAACAGGCTGCCAAAAGTATCAGAAAAAGTAAGGGATGCTGAAATATTTAGACTCCTTTTTAAGAAAGTTTCTCAGTTTTTCTACTAAATAGCTCCTTAATATCAAAAGCAACCACTGCTATCGTTGTAAAATCTACCCTTGCTGTGTGCATTTGTCACTTGTCATTTTTGTGTTGAATTAAGACATCTCCACAAAAAGGAAAGCATTTTGACTGATTCCTAACAACTGACATTTCATTTTCATATTTCAAGGATGAATTTCACCAAAGATTGCGATTTAATCGAAGAGGATTGGTTGGAATGGCAAATTCTGGTCCAAATGACAACAAAAGCCAATTCTTTTTCACGCTTGATCGAGCTGATGAACTGGACAAGAAGCATACAATATTTGGAAAGGTTTCTATAATCGCAGTATTCTTACTAAAATATGTTTGCCTCATTTAGCTATAACAAGTTCAGTTTGTTGTGTTTTGAAGAGCATTAATTTTTCTTTCCATCTTTGAGAATATCTGCAGTTTGAGAAACGTTTATAGAAGCTGTTGAATATTTTAGCAGTGGTAGGTCTGTTTATTGTCCAATATTGCTCTTGCAGGCTTGTAAATTGGGTTATAGCGACATGGTCAATACAGTATTGTCGTGCATATATGAAACTTTGTGAGAGAACTTTAGCCTTTCATTATAGAAAGTGCAAATCCCCTATGAGAAACCAAATCTAGCTCTAATAGTAAGAATAATTTGTTGTATATTGAAGGTTGTATGTTAAGTCCTTTTCGTGATAAAACTGGTATACATGCAACATTTTGCACACGTGCAGATCATTTTGCATGTGTGATCGCACATGCTGGAAAATTGTGAAAAATGTTGTCAATGTTTTGTACACTTCAAAACATAAGCAGAAGCATGATATTATTATATTATATGCCTTCGCTTTCTGACAACGAAACTCACAAAATGTACGAAACTCACTATAGTACTTGTTGGGGAGACGTGTTATTGTCCCAGGAAACTTATGTGTCCCCATCATGCAGTAGGGTATAGTTCATGCGCAGTAGCGGTTTGGGGTTGGAGCTCTGACAGGCGCATGAGATTTAACCCACTACACGGGGGCACACATTAGTTTCCTTGGACAAAGCGTATCTCGTCTCCCCAACAGATACCTAACCATGAGATGTATTTGATGCAAAGCAAATGAGAGGCTGAGAATCCTGGTTTTTAAACTAGAATTGCATCCAATCATTCTGTCAAAATTTTTAATTCCTTTGGTTTGCATTTGAGAATTGTTTGCTATGTTTCAAGGTTGGTGGAAATACAATTTATAACATGATTCGACTTGCTGAGATCGAAGTTGATGCAAACGACCGGCCAATTGAACCACCAAAGATTTATAAAACTGAGGTAGGTGTGTATTTAATACAATTTAGTGTTTGAACGACCGTTATTTTTGTAGTGATTTACACAGTAGCAATGATTCATGAGAAGGGGCGTCTCAGAATGGTAATTCCAAACCTGTCAAGTTCTGAAAATAGTATACTTCGTAGAAGTGGTGTGTATTTGATACCATTTAGTATTTGAAGGACTGTTATTTGTATAGTGGTTTACACAGTAGAATGTTTCATGAGCAGGGGTGTCTTGGAAAGGTAATTCCAAACCTGTCAAGTTCAGAAAATAGTATACTTCGTAGCAGTGGAGAAATATTTGCAAATCAGATATAAAATCCTCAAAAGAGAGGTTTTGGATTTACCTTTACGGTGACATTTGTGATTCGCTAGTGAAAATGAGAATCTCTCCTTAGTCTACCAAACGATGTGTCTTTTGGAGCAGAAAGTTCAGAAGGCCTTCGCAACCTACTAACCTACCATTTTGAGATTTTTAGAGTCTAACAAAACAAACACAAATTCCGAGTCTACCAAGTCTACCATTTTCAGTTTTAGAACCAATCGAACACACCTTAGGCAACAAATATTAAAGTTTATCCCATGTGTGTAAATTTATTGGTAAAGAAAGCTGATTTCAGTTTGTAAGGACCAAAAAGTGACTAACTTGGCCATATGAAATTCGATTTATACTTTTTCAAGCAAGTTAGCGTCATCTTCCGAGAAAAGCAATGCAAGATGCAAATTTTACTAGCAATGAAATCTGAAGTTAAGGTCATGGAGGAAATATCGGATTTTTAGCCTGCAACTAGCAATTAAATCAAGATTTAGATATTTACTTCTTATCATTTTCAACACTCTGTGATATTTTCTGTCACGAAAAGATTCTCTACAATCCGTTTGATGACATTGAGCCAAGGACAAGGAAAGAAGACAAGGAGAGAAGAAATGTCGAGAAAGAAAGAGGAAGCAAGAAAAAGCGCTCAAAGTAAGTTGCTATTGATAAATATTGCATTTGTACAACAAATGCAGATTTCGTGTCAGCTGAGCTGGTCCATTAGGGACAGCGCAAAATTTATTATATTACATGGCCGGTGGAGAAGAAAAAATTGTTGCAAAAAAATCTGCTCGCCCCGTATGAAATCATCGCAAAAATAAGACTGCCCCTTCAAAAAATGCATCTACCCCGTATTCATGAACAACAGATGTTGTATAGTACTATAGTACCACCGATGAATTAGCCGAAGACCATAAGAAGGCATTTCATCCTATAAGAGTCTTTGTAAATGACTGATGAATCCTTCTTGCAAGAAAATAACAAGGAAATTTGGCGTCATTTGTACATATCTTTGCATGCATGTCGCAACTTGCATGATTCACAATTTTGTCCTAAGGTGAGCCATTTTATATCTTAAAGTTCATCTTATCTTGACCTCATAAAAAGTTACTGCCCTGTTCAAGCCTGCTCATGTTTGCTTAGCAAAAAGTGTTGACCCAGTTGTGTACAAACTCAAAGAAAGTAGTTGCCCCGTTACGTTTTACACCGGCCATGTTATAAAATAAACTTTGCAGTGTCCCTTATTCGACAGGAAATGACACGGTGAAATATTCAATTATTTTGAGTTCAAAATGATTTTGAATTTCATTTCTCTTAGTCATTGTTCGTGAAACTTGTCTGTCAAACTTTCCAATCATCTGTGCTATGGCAAGTAGAATATGTTTCAGTCTGAATAACAATAATCCAACTCCGTCTTTAAAGAATCCGACTGGTAAACGGTTCACAGTTACTCGAAGCAGATTTAATAATGAAATTTCCTGTTCAATGTATTGTGTTAATTTTGGAATGTCTTTTACAGAAATTTTAAGCTATTATCATTTGGCGAGGAAGCAGAAGAAGATGACGAAGAAATTTCTGAAATAAGCAAGGTAAAGCCTTTTGTTGAACCAAGGGCAATATTAAATGGTTTTAACTCTGTCGCCGTTCTTTTACATTGTTTTCCTTTACAAATTTTGTATGTCAAATATCTCTCGCCCCTTTGTGCCTTGACTTCCAAACGTTTATATCGCAAATTTGGAACGTTAATTTAAACATTGTACAGAGGAAACAACTCAAGAGATCTTCCAATAAGAAGTTGATAAGTGTTGAGTTATAGGGACCTCGTGACTTCCGTGGTTATTGCATCTGGTAATATTATCCTTAAAATCTTCTTAATTTCTAGAGTATAACGATAAAGAGCAGTCATGATGCGTTACAGGATCCGAAACTGAGCAAAGAGCCTGCCGTGGATGATATTCAGATCCAGGTATTTTAAATCATTCTACCGTCTACAGGGGCGGATCCAGCGCGAAGTTGAGGAAGGGGCAGCCTGCAGAGAGGGTGCAAAGGTATGACAGAAACCAAGCACGCGCGAAAATTTTTTGAGGCCCCGGTTGAGAAAATTCTTAAGCTTTCAAACTAACTAACTAACGTCTTGATTTGTATGTTTCCCCCGCATTCTGATCGAAGCACTCTGAAAAGCCTAAAAAAGAGTGTCTTAGGGTCATGATGAGGGGCGCGCTTCTTGCCAAAAAAGGGGCGCCAAG
Organism: Aurelia sp. 3 sensu Dawson et al. (2005); assembly: GCA_964020215.1. Taxonomy (NCBI): domain Eukaryota; kingdom Metazoa; phylum Cnidaria; class Scyphozoa; order Semaeostomeae; family Ulmaridae; genus Aurelia; species Aurelia sp. 3 sensu Dawson et al. (2005). Next base: position 8,356,146 of record OZ026586.1, read on the forward strand.
CTGAATTTTTATCCTAAAGTGGGACCACTTGCTCTCCCCTAAATCCGCAAGTGACCGGCTGGCCCTAAAAGTAAATCTTTTTGAAAAATCGTAAAGTGATTGATTGTATCACAAGTCATGATACTTTCATTGAGTAACTTATGGACTTTTTTGGAAATGCTCGACACGACTTTGAATTCAAGAAATTCTAGCTTTAACTTCGATGTAGTTGTCAATCATACTCTCAGATATGAAGAGAAACTGATCAAATTGAATTTTTATCCAAAATCGTGTGTCATTTACAAATCTTTCGTGTCAAGTATGACTCGAGTTTTCATACTATGAGTCAGCAAGATAAGCATAAGGCTCCAGTCTTCTCCAGTCTTTCAGCTCTTCAGAAAGATGGGTGTACATTTCTGTTAAAGTTTCCCTTGAGCTGGTTTGCTTTAAGGCGCAGGGTCACGTAACCGTAAACAAACCCGTTATCTCTATGATCTATATTATTACCCACACGTGGCCATTGTGTTCCGCTCAGATTTTGGTGGATGGGGTGAATCCACAATAAAGTTACTTGTAAAAATCCACCAATGTCTCTGCAATCCTACAACGTATGGGTGTTTGGTTTATTGTTCTAGAAAATTCAAGAGTCCATCTTCACAATAGCACCTATATTTTGAGAAAAGTAGTGGAAAATCTCTGTGATATGGACAATCAAAAATCCTGAAAATTCATCGTTTCGAAAGAAGTTTGTTTACATTACGTGACCCTGCCCCTTTAAGGAACTTAGGGCGGTATCTTGCTTTGAATTTTCCGTGGAAATTTTATATTTCAATCATTGTTGAAATGGCGGCATTTTTTGGAAAAAAGAATTCATTGGAAATTTTAAATAAATTTGAAATCACCATAAATCCTGAATCAGTAGAGGAAGATGATACAAGCCTCAAGAAAACTATGATTTATTAAGAGCTATAATCTTGTAACAATAAATTGAAGACAAGCAAGGTAACGAAATACATTTGTTCACTTAGGAACATTTAGGCCAGTGGAAATGATTGACACACAAATCGTTTCCACAATAACCATGATTTCACACGTCTCGTGAACGATATAGCTTAAGGAAGAATGCTATATCTGAGTATTTCCTTTATTTATCTACATACAACCTTATTTCAAAGCTTAAGGCCTGGCCAAACGACTCAACTTTTCACTCAACATTTTAGTGAACAATGTTGAGTAATGTTGAGTGTTGTTGAGCGTTGTTGAGTGGGGGGTGGCCAAACGACTGAACTTTTCACTCAACATTTGACTCAACATCTTGAAGTGCGAACGCGGTCAGGGCTTGGAACTCAGGCTGGCCGCAATCAGGAGTCTGGAATGCAGTTTGCAAATCGAAATTAAATTCTGCCACTTTGCTTTTGGGCATAAGGCAAGCGTGGAAAGCATACAGAGAAAATGGCTTTACCTGGGAATCATGGTACTAGCGAACGTAAAATAGCTGCCATCCTAGCTATCAAAGAGCTCACTAATGAAGGTGAAGCTCACTGCCAGTGCTTTTGGCGGCAAAGATCAAGCGTTTCTGCGCTTGCGCGCATTCAACTTTGTTGAGTGCCTGGCCAAACGACTCAACATCGCTCAACAACAGGTCAGAACAATGGAAATTTAATCCTGTTCACTCAACATTTTTGACCAAGATCAAACTTCGCTCAACAACGCTCAACATCGCTCAACAACGCTCAACAAGGTGGCCAAACGACTCAACTTTTCACTCAACATTTCACTCAACTTTGTTGACTCAACTTTGTTGAGTCGTTTGGCCGGGGCTTTATAGACAGATTCTCGTTAATGTTTTCAAGGTGACACTATATAGCCCTACTTCTCCGATTACAGGACGAAAGAAAGGCAAGCGAGAAGGTGAAGGAAAAGCTAACAAAGAAGTCTGAAAGGCGAGCACGTGAAATAACACCAGAGGATGAGGATGTAATAAAGAAAAAGAAACGAAAGTAAGAAATTTATTTAGGCTTATTTCTCAGTTTTTACAGGTCCCTTGCAGATAGATTTTGCAGTGTGTCCTAAAATCAAAGTTTTGCATCAAAAATGGCTGTTCTTACATTTTCTCAAAGAAGTGAAAGTTTTAAAACTCAACAGTCACCCTATTGCAATACTTCTAGACCACTTTCACAATGACGAGGTCATTTTCCGCATCTCTTTCAGTCGCGTTTTTGTATTTTGTCATGTGTGTCATGGTTGAGGAACTAATTGTTTATGTCATATTTCTGCCAGGTATTTCCCCTTAATAGACCTTTTAGCTATTCTACGAAAGAGCCTGGATCGAGTGTTGTTTTTAAACATTTTCATACCCGGTGCTCGATCGAGTGGCGTTAGAGCCTCTGTCACTATTGTGTACATTCGAAAATTCTACAAAATCTTGCGAGATATCGTTTGATTCAGGTTCTTTCTCAGAATAGCTAAAAGGTCTATTCATTTATTTCTTCGATGGTTTGCACAGTTATTGCCGAAAATGTAATGCGTCGAAAAAACCCATATGCATCGTCCTCTTCCCTTGTGACTGTTGTCCCCGTCTTATGTCCTCTTTGTTCATTCCGTTGTCTTTCGTGTTGTTTTTTATCTTTAAACCGTCTTTTCCAAGAGAAGCGTTAAAAGAGGAGGCCAAAAAGATTAAAAAGGAATTGGCAGCACAGAGCAAGCGAAAAGAGGAAAGACTGGAGGAAAAAGCTGGAGATGAAGTCGATAAGGAAGGTAATGATATACCGTTTTTGTTGCTTACTATTTATGTGAAAATACTGTGTGTAGATGCTGAATTTTAGTCAAGAAAACCGAAAACATGTGGTCTTGCAGCTGATACGAAACCCTAACTAAAAAGTGCTTCTGAAAGGTTTCTTTATTGGAAAATGACAAAAGTTTGATTGTGCAAGTTGTACTAATGTTTCCTTTGACTCAGCTGTATCAAGGATCAAGGATTAAGTGTTCCAGAAGTTATTGAATTTGATATGAGATTAAAGTCTACTTCGTTGAAATGGCAGAAGTCCATATCAAGCCACTTTCTGACCCTTCTTGAACCTTTTCGAATCACTGCTTTTTTCTTCGTCCAGAAATCGTAGACTGCGTTCACACGATGCCAGCACATTTTGAAAACGATGAAAAATGTGACGGTAGCAAAATTTGAGCTAGCGTTCACACGATGCCGGAACAATTTGAAAACGGCTGGAAATTTGCCGGTAAAAAGCTCGTTGCAAGACTTTGATGCCAATTAAGTGTACCTAAACCCTAAGAATCGTTCAGTCTCATTCCAAAAGCGTCTGAAAATGTTCTATTTTCATCATTTTAAAGTGTTTACACGATGCCGTTTCCAAAATGTGCCGATTAGAGTTCCGTTCTCAAAATCTGCCGTTTTCAAATTCTGCCGGCAAAAAATGTGCCGTTTTCGTGTGAACAGGAGGCCTATCCGTCGAATTTTTCACCGTTTTCAAAATGTGCCGGCATCGTGTGAACGCAGTCTTAGTTACAAGATCAGAGTCAAACCTTCATTTAACATCCAACGACGAGATCTTCTCGCTGTTGTGTTCGTAGTATTGATACCATTTGTTCAAATCAACACCCTCTTGAACAACGTTCTGGTACAACTTTTATTGTATGGTGGTGGTGATAAAGACCTTTCTAGTGAGGTTAATAAACATTTTCTCGAACTGACTTTAAATTTCATTCACTAAACTGGTCGGTTTGACTAAGGAAATTCTAAACCTTTGTTTTACACTTCATACTCACCAAATCCCCTTAACTCTAGTTCTTTTGCTTGTAAGTTTGTTTTGAAAAGGATTTTAGGCTCATTGGGCACAAATGCGTTCAAATCTGAATCTCCAGTTCACCCATTTCGTGAAAAGACCAGCTTGCCCAAAATTAGCCCGAAGTGCAAAGTTAAACGAACCTTAGTAAATGATCAGTGAAAATCGTTCATGTGTATTTTTCGTAGCTGTATATTTAATTTTAGTTTAGTTACACGTTCTCTATGTTAATGACTGCAGAGTTGTCATGGTCTCTTGCACTCCGTGGTATCGTCCTCGTAGTTTAGTAAAGTAGCTCGTACGTTGTGTCTTAAGTAGTTCGTTTTGTAAAATTTTATATTGAGTACGAAAAAAAAGAGTTAAACCTGGCTATAAAATTGACTACTGGAGCCTGAATGACTATCAGTCGTTGAGTAATTTTTCTAGCCTTGTGCACACACCTAATAACGTCACACGCACCCTTGCAGTTCTTTGGCACTTTCCATGTTTGCATTCAGTTCCTGGTTGTATCACAAAATCGATCTTGGTTGAGAATACTTTTCTTTCCTCTTTAATGTATAGCAGAGAAAAAAGGTCGTGAAGTAAACGATCTAATGCTGCAGCTGAAAGAAGAAAGAAAGCAATTTTTGAAGCAAAGGAAAGAGAAGCCAATGTTGAAAAAAGGCGGAGATAGGGAAAGTGAGGTTAGTTTCTTATTCAAGTCTTCAAAACTCGAATTATTGCAGAGGATGAGTCAGAAAACATGCACACTGCTAGAAAGGCTGCCGTGTCCTTACCAATTATACATGTAAATAATTCACAGAATAGCCGACATTTTCAATTAATTTTAGGAAATTGTCTGCCTGAGATTGTTAACTCTATTCTCATCTTATAGGGGATTTTCTCAAGAAGATTTTTTTGAAGAACCGTGAAAACAGCCTCAAATCATAATTTACTTTTCATAACATTTCTGCCTAACGACAATAACTTGAACGCGTTTTAAGATCCATTGAGAAATTTGAAAAGTCATCCTCACCAGGGCCGCCGAGAGCTTTTGGAGACCCAGGGACAAAACAGCGAAATGAGGCCCCCTGCAAGCGAAGCAAGCAGAAAATGTTTTTGATCATGCCCTTTAGATTGGCTTAAAATGTATTTCACAGCATTTCCTGCAGTCAAAATGTTAAAATCTTCAATTATGAGGCCCCTTAAACCCTGAGGCTCGGGGGCAATTTGCCCCTCCTGCTTCCCCCTCTCGGCGGCCCTGATCCTCACCACTGTAACAAATGTATTTAAGGCGTTTTCATCAACTCAAGAGGATATTTAAAGCGAGTGTGCAATGGTAAATATGCTTCTCTATAAATAGAACAAAGAGAATGCGCAAACACAGCATTGTTTCTTCAGCTATCGATCATTAACAACACGTGCGGACCATCAATTTCAATGGGCTATATTTAGATTTTTCTGCTCTGTGCAAATGCAGGCTTATATCCTTGCACAAACCCTTTAATGCTATCACAGGCAAGTGCAAGTGTCATTGCTGTGAGGCAGGAAAACCGACGAAATTTGAGCGCTAATTTCACTTGGTTGTGCAGGTATTTGAAATGGGATTTATGCAGAATGTCTCCCGTAACGAGGAAAGGAGTGACACATTAAAACGCTCCATAGTGTTTGAGATTTCTCTGTTATATTACAGCAGGTTTAAATCCATGCCATTCTATGTTACAGACTCTTGCGTTATTGGCTGGATTTCAAAGTCATCTTTTATCTAACATCAAGGAAGCTGGAGACTCTACTGACGAAGAAGAAACAGTTGAAACTGATGTGGGATGGTAAGGGTCCTTTCCTTTAAAATCTAGAGTTTTTTGAAAAGTTTTTTGCTGCTTGTTTTTGATTCAAGTTTTTCTTTCTGGACGGCATAGGACTACTTTTTTAAGCAGTTTGCTCTTGTTTTCTCGAAGAGATATTACATTACAAAACAATGTAATGCCTTGTTATCAAAGTTCGGAACCAAGGAGTTCCTTCAAATTCAGTGTGTTGATTTGGCGGTCGTTGGCTAGAGCAAGTAGAATCACTTTTAACCAATTGTTCATTTCATATTGAGATAGCCCATCAAAACAGAGTAGACCAAACTGTTTGAATATAATCCTTTCAAGTGGTAGATATACAGGGTTTCCCAATAAAAAGTGTGCCCCTTTTGTGTGGCTGCTGTGTAGGAGTCATACCGGGTGACCCAAAAAAAGTGACCCGACGCAATTTGTTCTTGAAAAATAAGTAAGAAACCGATCGGAATGTTTCAAACGTTGTTCTGTTGCTAAAAGACTAGCCTACATTTTGAGTATTTTTCGCAATTTTTCCGGCTCGGTAAATATTGTAAATTAAGGATTTTGAGGAAAAGGGCATGCCTGAAATCCTCAAAAAGTCGTCAAAAACAGGGGATCGATTTACAGCCACTTCAGATCTTCAAAACAACATGGAACGTGTTTTATTTCAGGCTGGGAATAGGCAACTCAGTCAAAAGTTTCCAGAGAAAGTTTATAGTCCCCAGGTACCTGAGAATTGGGAATGAAACGTTCCCTGTAAACTCATTGAATTTGAAAGGAATTCAACTTTCCGTGCAATTCAAGAATTCTTTACAGAAAAGCAAAAGTATCCTTGTCCCTTGAGACGAGGTTGTCTTAGGTATCTAGGGACTATAAACTCGTTCTGAAAGCCTTCGACTGAGTTGCCTATTCCCAGCCTGAAATAAAACACGTTCCACGTTGTTTTGAAGATCTGAAGTGGCTGTAAATCGATCCCATGTTTTTGACGACTTTTTGAGGATTTCTGGCATGCCCTTTTCCTCAAAATCCTTGATTTGTAATATTTACCGAGCCGGAAAAAATTGCAAAAAATACTCATAACGTATACGTAGGCTAGTCTTTTAGCAACAGAACAACGTTTGAAACATTCCGATCGGTTTCTTACTTATTTTTCAAGAACAGATTGCGTCGGGTCACAATTTTTTGGGTCACCCGGTAGATTCACTTATCTCGGTTTTTACACAGTTGCAAAAGCCAGGCTTCAACTTAGAGTTTGAGACTTTGTATGAGTCAATCTGACAAGTGATTGCTGATTTATGGTAGTTTTTTGACTCTGTATTTTTGACCCATCCGACGCTCTTCCACGGCTTTGATGTACTCATTCATTAGACTGATGCCTTTTCGTCCCTTGTTTCCCTGCGTTCCTTGGTCAAGAGGGACTAATAACATTACTCTTAAATAGTGGGCCCACTTTAGGCCCGCGTAGGGTGGTTCCGTATTCACCAATCAAATCGCTAGAATTCAGTTTTTAACCAATCAGGGGCCGCTATTCAGAATGTTGTTGTTGTTGCTCTTAAAGAACGGTTGAAGCAGCCTGGAGTTCTCGCAGCTTCGATGGATCTATTTTGCTTCTACAGAGGAAGGTTACTGCCTGAAACGTATGCATTTTGCGCTTTGTAGGTCAACACAACATCATTCTTTGTAGTAAAACTTCGCTTTTCAATGTTCGAGCTCTTTAAACCAGATTTTGAAGCGATTTTGTTGAGTGTACGAGAACTCTCACCTTTTTAGGCCATTTTGAAAAAGTGGGCCCATTATATAAGCGTAATATTATGAGTTCCTATTGACCAAGTGATATCAGCAAGTCAAAGAACGCAGGGAAACAAGGGACGAAAAGGCATAAGTCTACTCAGTCATCGGAGAGCAACATGTATGATTTCGTGACTTTGAGACAGTGTACTCTTTTTATTAGAACTACATGGAGAATGGGCCTTGGAGCTAGTTAAATCTTGACGTAAGCATAGTTATAACAAACCTGAGTAAATTTGCGTGACTACACTGCACCACAGGAAGCCCAGGCAGTTAGTTAACTGAACAATGATAAGTTTATAATCGTAAAATTGTTAATTGTATACTACCTTTGTGAAGAAATTTTGTATCGAACTCTCGCATTCGAACAATTATGCAGTACAGTGCAGAAGTACAGCAGTGGAGAAGTGCAACAAATAACACACAAAGGTAGTATACAATTAACAATTTTACGATCATAAACTTATCATTGTTCAGTTAACTAACTGCCTGGGCTTCCTGTGACAGAACCATGACTATGCTACGCGTGTCGAGCACTGTGAGCAGTACCATGTGAAGTTGTCAGGGTTCATGACCGATAGCAGTTTTTGAGGATATTTGATAGTTGATAATTTTAGCTTCAACCCTAACGGATCGAAATAGAATTTTTGAATAAAAAAGTGAGGATGATAGAAACCATCTCATGAAGAAAGATCTCTTTTTGTAGGATGTCCCATCAACTGAAATTTGAAAGCCACGAAGTAAAGGCGAAAGATGCAAACATACGAGATGAAGATACTTTTGATATTTACGATCCAAGGAATCCAATCAACGAGAGAAGAAGAATATCAAGTAAACAGAAGAAAGGCCAAGACAAGAGATAACGTAGTAGGAGCTGTTCATATCACAGTGAAAACCCATGAACATCACTGAGGCAATACCGTAATAATAAGTGGAGCTGAAAGAATAGAGGTTTAAGGGCAGTGGTTGACCGAAATGATGTTTGGTTGGATGCAGAGCTGAAACAATACCTGGCACCTTTGTTCACAGAAAAATGTCCAGAGTTCAGATATTCACAGGAATTTCCCCGGAATTTCGAAGAAAGTTCTTGACACCGACTTTAACGTTTCATTTATCAGGACAATGATTGAATATAGTTACTCCATAGTCCAGAAAAAGTCACGGCTCCACTGCTGTGAGCCGAAGGAGGGTTTTGCTTGTCATTAATGCCATATTTGAGGAATTTTTGGGGCTACCAACCGGCTAAATTGTGGGCTTCACGGAGTCTTCCAAAAAGGGCTCCAGATCGCTTACGCAGTAACGATTTATTTCAAGATATGATATGCGAATGACCTTGACCGTTGAGAAGAAATGAAGAAACAAAAGCGGCGATGCGCATGAAAATATGAGCCCCAACGTTGATTCGCTCTCAACAAAGTTGAAACACAGTGAGTTTAAACAATAGGGTAAGCATTTTGTCTCCCCAGCAGGGAAGACTTGGCAGTTTTTGTAAGAAACGTAGGGGAAATTTTGGGTTACTTGGCAACAGCAAATGACTTTACTTTTAAGGTTTTGTATAACGCAAGGAGTTCGAAAATCTGATTATTCTGACTTGATAAATTTTAAACTTACCCAAAGTCTATTTCGCCGTCAGTATTTCCCAGTATTTCTTTTACGAACTAGACATCACGCAAGTCTAGATAAATTGAAAAAGGTCCGACTAAAGAAATTGATATCAAGTGGAAAGTTCCACCCTTTTTTTGGGCTCTTGATTTAATCCAACAGATTCGATGCAAATGCTACATGCCCCAGAAAAATTTCTCGAGCAAGATCGTGCTTAGCTTCTTAAAGGGAATAGACATGGCTATATCTCGTCGCTGCTATAAATAGGCTATAGAAAACGCCTACGCATCCATTGTTTCTTTGGCTCCACAATGAAGCCACACGTGTTGAAATTATCAAATTCAATAGATTATATTTTTAACCTGGCCCGGGCCAGCTTTTACCTATGTCGATTCCCTTTAAATTGCAAATTATTGTCACTTGATTTGTGTTGACTATCAACATTTCAAAAGGAACCAAGTGCTGATAATAACAGTTTCCTGATAACGTTTGTTCGTAGTAAACAATATGCAGTGTAGCTCGTGAAGTTGTCTTTTCGAGTCTTACCTCATGTAATGTTGAAGAATTTCCATGATTTTGCTGAAGTTAAAGCCGGGTTTCCATATGATCGTAACATTCGGCGACGCGTCGCCGAGGCAGGCTCCGGGACACATCGGGGACGGTTGCGTTAAATGGGAATATTTTCTGAACGACGTCGCCGACGTCGCTGATCAGACGGGGACGGTACGGGGACGCATCGAAAGAGTTGAGATGAGGTTAAAGCGTGGTTTCCATATGATCATAACAGTGATCGTTTCCATATGTCGCCGACTGATCGGGGACACGTCGCCGAAGCGTCGCCGACTGTTACGATCATATGGAAACCAGGCTTAAAGCTACACTCCCATAAATCTGCCCAAGGCTGCTGGGGCTTGGCTGCCCTTCAGATATTTTTCAACCTTTTCGTAAATCTTTCCTCATAAGCATCAGACAAATATAAGGTTGCATTTCCTCATCATTGGGGCAATTTGGGCTTTGAGGGAACTAGCCCATCTCCCGAACTAGCAAATAACCCTCCCGAAGGTGGGGTTGGAAGGAAAACCTGCATTTTTCCCGCAAAACTAATCCCCTCGTCCATGTTGGACAAAACTTTCCAGATGCATCTGCAAAAGAAAGAAGATCCAACATGAAAATGTGAAGAGGCGGGTGGGTGGGAGATTTTGATTTGCAACCACTCAGCACGATTGTGCAAAATTTACTAAATTCTCAAATCAAACTCTGTTTTATACTGCATGGAAGAAAACCATAAATGTACGACCATCAATGAGCACGCAGATGATGAAAACATGACATCTCTAGAGAGTTAAAACAATATTAGTTTAAATTGCCAGATTTGTAAATCTGTAAAAAGAACAATACACAGCATGTTCGTTGCTTTAACTCCGATTAGAATTTCATTCTAATCGTCATATATTAGAAAGTTTACATGCAGCAGCTTCTTAGCAACCAGGATTTCTTCACATGTCTTCGATGGCAATGACAGATGTTTCTGAGATATTCTCGAACAGTGATTATTTCACAGAAGATCGGCAGGAAAATGGCGTCAGCAGCAAAATTTTGAGCAGTCAAAGGATTGCTCATACAAAGTTAAGTTTTGCTTAAGGTTTAACATCCTCTTTTTGAATGTTTGTACTTGGAAGTAATGTACTGTTATTCATATGAGATTAGGAACTTGCATATCTATGAAATAAAAGCATGAAATATCTATTCTGTCTGACCTGGACCTTCTTGGTTCAGAGCCACCAAATCCCGGGGGGGGGGGGGGATACATAACATGTTGAGGATACAGGTATGTGCCGCCCATATGGGTGGATCTTAGGGCCGAAATTCTCTAGACAAGGGTCCCTTTTTCGGCAGATTTTCCATAAGTATGGGTGGGTTATCCTGAAATTGGCGAAAAATGGCCAAAAATGGGTCGTTTTCCGCCAAAATTCGTCATAAAAGTGGGTATGACAGCAAGTTTCGGTAATTAGAAGGAGTACCTTTCTGAAAACCAGGCGGCAGACCCCCGTCTATCCCCAAGTCATGTACCCCCCCCCCCCCCCCGGGCACCAAATCTTTATTGGTCGATGAATCGCGATAATAGACGATTACGGAAAAGATGGCGGACCTCATATCACGCAATGCATGATAGGAAAATGCCCCCTAGCAACGCATAGCTACCAAAACTTACAACTGCAGCATAAAATCTTGACCACAGCTACGATAGACTTAGGCCGTCGCAACTTTATCATGAAATCTACGCGTATTCTTTTGGGCACCTGAAGTGTACGAAGTCTTCTGAAAGCGGTAGACTTCGCAGATAAATCGTCAGCTACCCAAAGGATGCAAATTCTGAAAACAGTAGAGTCGAGAGCCGTCAGACTTGGCGGAGAGAAATCCCAAAAGAATGACAATTCTGAAAGAAAGTTATAGAGTTCGAATTTTGTGTTCGGTCGAGTGAAGTGAAGCCATTGCAATACTTTTGTTATGCAAATCTCAAGAGAAGGTGATTTGCAATGTTTATTCTTTTTTCGAATGTTTTCAGAACTTTTTATTCATCTCTCTTTTCATTCACCTCTCCAACTCTCCAATCAGTTGCGTAAACAAGGCCAAAAATCTTCTTGAAATCTTGATGAAACGACGAAAACAGTAGGCCATTTAGACGAAAACAATCTTGATATTGTAGGGAAGCTGTACTGTACGTTATTGCGAGCGACGGCTTAGAAGAGTGTCGACTTCACGATGAAGTTGCGACGGTCTAAATCGATCGTAGCTTCGGTCTAGATTTTATGCTGCAGTTGTAAGTTTTGGTAGCTATGTGTTGCTAGGGGGCATATTCCTATCATGCATTGCGTGAAATGAGGTCCGCCATCTTTTCCGTAATCGTCTATTTTGGCTCGAAATTCTTTATTAACCTCGTTTACAGGCAGCCAACCACAACAATCTCATTTTCAAACTTCCCGCGCAAAACACACAACCAAAAACAAGATGGCCGAGAACGTGGAAGTAACGGTGACTGACGTTACCAAGAATAATTTTATCACTCTTTGGCCAGCAATATCATTTGCGGTGAAGACAGCATCATTTATCGCTATCGATCTGGTGAGATTTATTTTACAACTTTTACATATCTTTACAGCTTGTGGTTACTGGAAATGATGAGCGAAAGTCTAATCGAGATCATCAGGCCAGCCAGATTGGCCTATTTTTCAAAGTAGGTAGCCCCCAAAAAGAAGAAAGACTTTGTTTATTTTTAGGGCTGCCCGATGGTTAGTTAGGATGACTGATCTTAGCCCAAATGGCGTGGTCTGTAAATGAGACAAGACAAACATAAAATAAAACTTAATGCCTTTCAGTGCAGAACTGTATCAGTAGTGCATGCAAGGCAGTGCCTCTTATAAATGAAATTAGGGATCATCGACAAACAATTGTCGTCACAGTTAATAATGGAATTGGCTGTTAAGGGGGAGGGGGTCCAGCTCAAATCCATTAAAAATGTTCCCTTTGTGATGAAAATTGAAGTAAGTAATATAAACTTAATCTTTAACTCTACTAGCAGTAAATTTTTTGGCAAAGCACTACTTAATTTTAATGCCGCAAGCTGGATGACGGAGTTGCGGTAGGACTTTTGCCTCAATCCAAGACACAAAATAGGCCTATCAGGGTTTTTAGGAAGCCCATGGCAAGAGAAAATCTAGCGACAAATTTAGTGGTCCGTTGAGAAGGGGGAGGGGGGGGGGTAAAGCTGTTAACGGCACAATTCCATTAACTGTGACAAAAATTATTTGCCGATGACCACTTATTCATTGATTGACCCTCTCCTTCCCTCCCAAAAAGCTCGAAAAGAAAGCAGCACCAGTCCTTGTGATGGGGGCTAGCTGTGCCTAAACAAACAAATCAGAAACAAGGAGAAATGGCCTCACTTTGATGCAAAATGCAATTTAGGATCAAATTTCTTTGCGTAGTTTTTATAGCAGTGAAAACAGAGCTAGTTTTGAACGATTAACAAAGTGAACTGAAAAAGGTGACTAGAAATGATTAAAGATATCACACTAGATAGAATGTAAGCAGACAGTAGGTTTTTTATCTGTTGTTTTTATTGATACATGTTTATACTCCAATACCAGATGATTTCATAGGTTGGTGGGCTCCAGACTGCTAATTATGTAAGGCGCATGGAAGATCTTCCACATGCAATTTCAAGTATGACAAAGGAAGAATAATAGGTTGATTGTTTTAAAACAATGGCCAAGCGTGCATCTTCCATGTGCACTTTGCAAACTTATCAATCTGGGGTGTACTTTAAAGATCTTGTTGGAAAAATTTACACCCTGCGGTGAGGACAGCTGCTTAGATCCACTATTAGTAAAAGAGTCAGTAAAGCCATATTGACTTGTTTTGCAGGAATTAAGTGGCCTTGGAGACAGGAAACAGCTGAATGCAAGGTAGACCAAATGTTTGGTAATAATCTCAAATAATCGTATGAAATCAAAACTTGTAGTTGGTATTGCTTTCATTGCAGTTTTGTCATATATTGTAGTGATCAAGTGAATTCTATCAATGTTTCACGACTGTTCAGAAAAAGTTCAGCTCGCAACAAGCTTGTGCAAGCTTGACAGAAGCATGATTTTGGTTTGAAGGACTTTGAATTGAGTATGTTGACACAATTTGGCCAGTTTGCACAATGTGATCAGAGGCTAATCAAGCTTGAGAATAATCCAATGCTATATATAATTGTTTTCAAAGATATATATACAGCAATGCTGCAAAGCATGAGAGGTGCAAAATTCCTTAATACTTGAATTTAGCTCTCAAACATACTCAATGCAAGTTAGTATCAGGCTTCAAGCATGCTGCAAGCATACTCAGTATTTTGCTAAAAGGAGCAATCTCAAGCATTAGCTGGACCATATAGTTTGGTTCCTACTTAGCAATATGTTGCATTAACTTGCATCAATGAATATACAGATTACCAACAAATCATGTTTTAGCAATAGTATGAACATTCTCTTCTAAATTAGTGCAAGGTTGTTAATGCCAGTTAATTCTAATAAAGTCTCTACAGTGTTTGCAACAGAACTTTTTGATTGCAATTTCTAAGTTTTGATCCAGCATCAACACAGTGATATTTGTACTAACTGGCTTCAAATTTGTTATGTTGGCTTGGAAAGGGGCATTCCCTTAGAAATAGAAATAACTGCAAGTAGTGCACCTGGTTTAGTGCAAGTTAGCATGAATTAACACCTTGTAGAATCCAGGCTTTGTTCTTTCAGAGGGGTTGCAAGACTCTTTGAAACAGCCTGGTCTTTCTTTGATAACTAATGCATTCGTGACATCTATTTTCAATGTTTGTTTCTTTTTCCAGCTCAGTTGATGACAGGTACAAGACGTTATGCAATATTGCAAGGTCAAGATCTGTTATAGCACTTGGCCTTGCTTGCTTCTGTCAGCAACAGAAAGAGGTCCCTCAGGATAAGACATTTCAAGTTCGAACTTTTAACCTTGTCCTGCTTTGTGAAGATGAATACATGGTTGAAGCACAGTCATTGCGTTTCCTTGTGAATTATGGCTTTGATTTCAACAAGCAATATGCAAGTGGGATCCCTTACAAGAAAGGAAATATTGAGGTGAATAAAAATTTATTTACTTCTTGTGCAGTGAATTAAGCCAGAAAAACAAACATTTGTGATTTGTAACACAGGATTTTACATACTGGCTTGATTTTGTTCAGTCGCATTCTTTGTTTGAAATCTTCCAACAAAAATTGTATCAGAAAGTATGTTGCCTGGTGTTCTTACAGCTTGTAAGGTTGCTCGGTACATTATTTGCAGCTGCACTGTAATCTTGGTAACAAATTTTGAATTTGAACAAAATAAAAAGGACCTTTCTGAATTTGTTCATCCTGTGAGTTGGAGCGTGAAGGTGAAGTTGCATTTTTTAGCGTCAAGTGCTGGGATGGCAGAAACAGAACAGGCTTAATTGAGCCTGTGACCCCCTGTCATGATGTTCAAGTTAGACTGTTCTGCCTGCAAAGTCAGAGGATCACACCATTGTGCTACAACACATCTGTGTGACACACACAATGCTTTTCAAAAGTCCTTGGGACTAAAAGACCACCATTCACAAGCCCAACCACAGAAACATTCTCAACCACAAAAACACCTCCACACAATAGCACAACCACAAAGATGTCCATGTACACAACCAAAAAAACACCAACAAACACAATCACTAAGAAAACCAAAAACACAGTCACAAAAACATCCATTCAAACAGCCTCCAAAACATACACACACACACACCCACACACCAAAAGATGCATTCACACAAGGACAGCCTCAAAAACTTTTTATGAAATCATTTTTAATAGGACTTTGTATGTTATTTAAACTATATTTTATATTTTACGTGCATATCTGGGATAGGGGGTGGGAGGGCTGGCCACTTTTGAAGGGAAACAGAAACCATGGGATGGGAAACTGCGGGTAGGAAATACAGTAACTATTCACGATGCATACAACTTGGCAGGGATAGTAAATAGCTCTGGCCAACCTCTAGGACAAGTAACTACTGATGTCTCCATCAATCAAATCCAAAACAAAACATTTTCTAGGAAGGTTTTTCCCAATTTTAAAAAAAGTTTCCTAATAATGTTACCAATACTTGGGTTTTTGCTTTGCATTCTTGGCCATTGGTTCTACGGACATTCTTTGAGTAGATACAGTCTAAATACAAATCTTAAACACCTCTTTAAAAGAAAACGACTAACAAGCTGGTTTCCCAAGCAGAGACAGTTATGTTGGTCAAGTCTGATGCTTACTTTTTTGGTAATGTTCACATACAAAATAGAAGATGGGAAAAACCCATATCACTTCATGAAGAATCAGCTAAAGTATGATTTATTTACAAAAGAGAGCTTATCTTTCATTGGTGATATTGGGTCTGACTGCATGCAGGAACAATTAACTGTCTGGGCACTTTCTGATCTAAAATTCAAAAACAACATTCAAATCTTTTATTAGTCTCCTTATGATGCTCTCAGGTAATATTCATCTCCACCCAGGACCTTCTAAAATCTGCCAAACCTGTAATAAATCAGTCAGAAAGGGGCTCCCTTGCATACAGTGTGGTTTCTGGGTCCACAAAAGGTTTGATAAAATACCTGATGCAGAGTTTGCAATTCTTTCCACAATGTTAGAAAATGAATCTGGGTACACTTGTTTGTCTTGCAAGAACAACATCAAGATAGACCTTTGGCGAGAGTTACCATTTCCTGATGACCCCTTGCCTGAGATTTTTGAGACACAAACAGTACCTACTGAAGTGAATGAAACTGCAAAAGGTCCAACAGAAGATTATATGTGGAACCCTTTCAGAAAAAGAGGCTTACACTTCCTTCACCTCATCGTTAATAGTTTATTGCCAAAAATTGATGAATTGCGCCACATTGCCAAAAACTCTAATGCTGCTGTCATTGGAATTACAGAATCAAAACTTGATAAAAATGTATTTGACAATGAAGTCAATATTGATGGATACGAACTGAAAAGATCTGACAGAAATAGGCAAGGTGGGGGTATTGCTTGCTACATCAGAAAAGACTTGTCTTTCAATCTAAGAGAGAACTCTTCACCAGATGTAGAAAACATATTTTTTGATTTATTTCTGCCAAAAGCCAAACCAATCCTAGTTGGCATGCTTTACAGACCACCTAGTTCAAGTGGTTTTCTTAAGAAACTCGATTTAGCCATTTCCAAAACAGAAAATTTTGATAATCAAGAAGTTTTTATCTTGGGGGACTTGAATATTGACCTGATGAGCAGCAGAGGGAACATATCCAATGGGATCAAGCGCTACGAGGAATTCTGCTCCCTCCATGGACTTAAGCAACTGATCCAAGAAGCAACACGCATAACTGAAACATCTGAAACTCTGTTAGATCATATAATTTCTAATTCAACTCAAAAAGTTTCCCAGCATGGTGTTCTCAACTTAGGCTTATCTGACCACCAAATGATCTACTGTACAAGGAAAAGTACTAGAGCCAAAACTCATGATCATAAATACATAAAAATCCGTTCAATGAAAATTACAGTAGAGAACTTTTTCTGAACAAACTCAAACTATTTAAATTCCCAAGTTACTCTGAGTTTATTGACATCAATGCTGCTTATTCTCACTTCTTACAATTGATTAGTTCCGTCATTGATGAGATAGCTCCTATGAAGGAGATTCGCGTGAGAGGCAGCACTCAGGAATGGATGGATGAGGAAGTTCTTGAAGGGATCAGGATTCGAAACAAGCTGCTTTCCAAATTTAAAAGGACAAAAACTCATACGGACCATGTTAATTTCAGAAAAGCCCGGAATAATGTCTTATCACTTATAAAAAAGGAGAAGAAAAATTGCGTTGTTGGAAAACTGAATGAAAATATTGGCAAGCCAAAAGAATTATGGAAAAGCCTAAAATCACTTGGTCTGCCTTCCAAACAAGATAAACCCTCAAAGACTTGCCTAAAAACAGATGGCGAACACTGTTTCGATGATAAAATCAACTCAAACGTTTTTAAGAATTTCTTCTCAAATTTGGCTACAGAGCTTGTCAAGAAGCTGCCAAACCCACCTCGTAGATTCGGCATAGAAAGTGTTAAAGAATACTACAAGAAGCTCAATCTTGGCGGTGAAAAATTCAAACTTCATCGCACCAACCATGATAATGTTTTGAAACTCCTGGAAGGGATAAACCCTTCAACAGCAGCAGGACCTGATAATCTTGCAGGGAAATTCCTCAAGGATGGCGCATCAATATTGGCAACACCAATGACGGAGCTGTGCAATCTTTCAATTTCCCTAGCACGCTTTCCAGATGATTGCAAACAAGCGAAACTGAAACCTCTCTTTAAAAAGGGAAGCAAAGATGAACCAAAGAATTATCGACCAATCTCACTTCTGCCGCAGATTTCTTAAGTGATTGAAAAAATTTTCCACGAACAGATACAAGATTACCTCGATAAAAACAAAATTCTCTATCGCTACCAGTCCGGCTTTCGTCCTCACAACTCAACTGACTCATGTTTATCTTACTTAAGTGACAAAATCGTACAGGGATTTGAAAATAGTATGTTTACGGGTATGATATTAATAGATCTACAAAAAGCATTTGACACCATCGACCATGAAATTTTTCTCGAAAAAATGAAGCACCTTGGCTTTGCTGATTCAGTCATATTTTGGTTTCGATCATACCCAACAAACCGAACTTTCTTTGTAAACATAGGAAAAGATTTCTCATCACCTGGTGAATTATCATGTGGTGTTCCACAAGGCTCTACACTTGGCCCGCTCATTTTTCTCTTATATGTAAATGACATGCCACAGGCAGTGGACTGTGACTTGTTTCTGTATGCAGATGACTCCTGTCTTGTTTTTGGACACAATAACGTCAATGAAATAGAAAAACGATTGAACAGTAATTTCAACTCTCTTTGCGACTGGTTTGTTGATAACAAACTAAGCATTCATTTCGGAGAGGACAAAACAAAATCGATACTTTTTGGTAGAAAAAATAAACTTCCCGACAGAAAAAAACTGGAAATCAGAAGAGGTGACATCAAGATCAAACAGCACACCTCAGTCACGTATCTAGGCTGTATTCTTGATGAGAATCTGTCTGGCGAAGCAATGGCTACCAGAGTCCTCGGTAAGATCAACGGCAAGCTCAGATTTCTTTACAGAAAGCAACATTTTCGAGATTTCTCCCTTCTCAGATTGCTAGCAAACGCTCTAATTCAGCCCCATTTTGACTATGCAAGCAGTGCTTGGTTTCCATTATTAAATAAAAGATTAACCAAAAGAATTCAAACTACTCAAAATAAATGTATCAGGTTTTGTTTGAATCTGAATAACAGAGCACATATAGGAATCAAAGAATTCAAAAATATAAATTGGCTCCCCACAAAAGAAAGATTTGAACAATGTACAACTGCAAAGGTTTTCAAATTTTTTGATAATTCAGCCCCATCCTGCATGTCTGAGATCTTCTTACCGGTTGGCCAGAGTCGCATAACTCGTAGATCTAAAAACAAATTGAATCAACCTTTCAGAAAGAGTAACATAGGGCAAAATTGTCTCTCATATCTCGGACCCAAATTATGGAACAATCTACCATCAGAACTTATATCTGCAAAGAACATGGACAGTTTCAAACATAAGATCAAAGATAAATTCTTCAATGATCCCGAAGTCAAGATGATAGCCCCTACATATACTATTGAAAACGCAAAATCCGCCTATGAAAATGAAATAATAATTTTTTTTAAGAGATTCTTTTTTTCCGGAACAAATCTCTTTTTATTTTTATAACACCTCCGGAGGGACCATTATGGAAACAAGGTCTTATTGACCTTTTTAATGCTATCCCTGCCATTTTTAACCTGGGGTGTTTTTAAACGTCATTTTTAACTTATATAGAACTTTGCCTGTATTTAGATCACTTTCCTTTTATTAATTTATATTGTAATTTTAATTTTATGGCAAAATCATACATACATACATACATAGTGGCCGAGTGGCTTATACAGTCTTCGTCAGGTGATTGGAGTTAAGCTTGGTCAGTTGAGGTCAGACTCTGGATGGGTGACCATGGAGGCCTGAACTCGCAACTGACCTCATCGTTCTTCGGAAGGGACGTTAAAGTAGGGGTCCCATGCCTGGATGCGGTATGCAACGTGGGCCTAAATTAGCTTTCAGTAGCTAGAAATCCTGACAAGCCCACTCAAAACAAATTGAAAATAAACAAACAAACAAACAAAGGTAATTTCTTGATAATGATATACCTTTCCACATCTTAGTACATAGTGATTAGTTTCAGTACCCCTCCTTCTAGGCAGTTTTTATTTGGAAGGTCATTGTCCTAGCATCTTATCAAAGTCGCAAATTGCCCTGTCGTCCTCAAGAGTGGTGCCACATATCATCTGATGGGGGGCTGGACCTTCTTACAGGGGGCTACAATGGCTAAAAAAATACAGTTTTTGTACATCATTTTGCCAAATTTGCTCCAACAAGATCCCAAAACTTGCTCTGACAGGACGTAGCTCTCCCATGGGGCCATCACTGCTCATCCTCGGTCTTTCATCACAGAATGATATTGTTCAAAATGAGAGAGGGAAAAGTAATACAAAATTAGCTAAAGGTGATCCAAGACTTTCAGGCATCAAAAAATAAAGCTCAGCAATTATGTGTTACCCAGGGGTGGAAAATATTTTTCTCTTTCTGGGACCACAGTCAGAAATTGAAAAATTTTCTGTACGTCAAACAAGAAATAAAGGCAACTGTCAGTTAAAAAGCTGACCATTTGGTATTATAAGCAGGAAAGTATGGTTTTGAGCGATGAAATTTTCAACATCAATAGAATATAGTCCATAATGTGGCTCATGGGGAATTAGTTTATATATAATATGCAAGTTTATAATGATTGAACATAACTATAATCAAAAAATAATTGAACAGGTATCAAAATAATTAAAAGTGTCAACATTCCACAACTCCTGCAATTCCTCCTTATTAATCTCAGTGTTTATAAAATTGTTACATTAAAGTGATTAGAACTTATTTTTCTCAAGGATTCCTAAGAATTCTCAGGCAAGAGAAACAGGTGCTACTGGTTTGTACAGTACCTGTTACTGCACATATTAAATACTGTGATTCACTAATCATTGCTATTTCATTCACTGATATACTTTGTCTCATACTTTCATGTTGTTAATTCTTTCTTTCTAGAATTTTAGCATATTACATTGCACGTTCTTAGGTTTGAAGTGTTTCTTTCTGGAACCCAAAATATTTTCTGGGACCAATGGTCCCGTTGTCCGATACTTTTTCCACCCCTGGTGTTACCGTTTTTGTTATCTATTTATTTGCCATTCCAGTATGCTCCATAAAGTAGCTCAGTACTGTGTATGAATTCATTTCAAATCTTTTCCAGGCTACCAAGGATAATGTCTCAGTCAGGCAACTTCTTATGGATATAATCTCTGCCAGGAAGCCCCTACTCTTTCACAATGGCTTCATAGATCTGGTTTTCCTGTACCAGAGTTTGTATGCAGAATTACCGAATTCATTGCAGACATTTGTCGCTGATACCAGTGAGATGTTTCCAAATGGACTTTTTGACACAAAATACATTTCAGAATTTCATTCAAGAGAAAACCTATCATTCTTGGAATACCTTTTTAGAAAATGGTGAGTCTGTTTAGCAGCTTCTAAGTAAAGATTCTAAGCTTCTAAGAAAAGATTACTACTTGGCTAAAAATGGCTATTCTCCATTTTAAGATGTCAAGTTGCATCAAATTGACAATTACTGTTATATTCAAGAGCCTGCAACTAAGCTTCTCAGAACAGGTTGATAAATCTTGGCTAATTATGATCAGTCTCCATTTTATGATATCTCATAACCAACTAACGGCTTTTCGAATTCGAGCTGCCGTGGCCCCCACGTATCTTCTCCATCTTTCTCGGTCCTGTGCCATTCTGCAAATTTCCACCGATGTCTTTCCACAAACATCCTTCAAGTGGTCGCCTAGCCTCATCTTGGGTCTGCCCCTGCTTCTTTTGCCTACAACCATAAAAGAAGAAGGGTTTCCTCCAACCCGTCTTGTCTGAGAAGGTGTCCGGTGTATGTTAGTTGCCTTTGATGATTGAGTTAAACAGGCGCTCCTCCCAGCCACATTCAATCCGTTCGAGAATCCGTTCGTTTGTCTTCTTTTCGGTCCAGCTGATACGGAGTAAGCGCCTATAACACCAGAGCTCTTTTGAGAACCCAACATTCTGATCCGTAGGTCGCTACAGGAAAGACTAATGTGCCCAGTAGTCTTTTTTTGTTGTTAAAGAGATACTTCTATCTTTCTAGAAATTAGTCAAGGAGATGGTAGCATTCTTCGTAATAGCAATTCTTCTTGTTTTTTCTTTGGAGTCATCGCATGTAGTGGTGAAAATTGCTCCAAGGTGCTTAAATTCTGTGACGTTCTCAACTAGTTCATTAGTGATGATGATGTTTTTGTTATCAATGTTGTCTTCCTGAAATTTCATTACTTTAGTCTTTTTCGAATCTAGGAAGAGACCATTTTATTCGCTCTCAGTCTTCACTCTGTTCACTAGATCTAGGAGCTCTTGCATGCTTGCTGCAATAGACCTTTTAGCTATTCTACAAAAGAGCCTGGATCTGGCGTTATTTTTATACAATTTTATACGCGAGGTTCGATCGAGTGGCATTAGAGCTTCGATCGCAATTATGCACATTCGAAAATTCTTCAAATTGCATCATAACATCGTTCGATTCCGATTCTTTCCTAGGATAGCTAAAAGGTCTATTAAGACCAGGGAGATATAGATTAAGACAAGATTCTCTATATCTCTATATCTCCCTGATTAAGACAACGTCATCTGCGTATCGAATGTTTGTTATTTTCCGCCCGGCAATTTCGACTTGGCCTTCATATTCGTGCAACGCTTCTCTCATTATCTAGTTGCATCAAATTAAGAACTGTCATGTTCAACAGCCTTCGTTCGACTAAGCTACTCCGGAAAGTTTAATACGTCTTGGCTAATGATGACCAGTCTCCATTTTATGATGTCAAGTTGCATCCAATTAAGAGGTGTTAGGTTCAACATCCTGCAACTACAGTTAAGGTCTTTCTTCTCAGATATTGCCAATTCATCAAATGTTGCTTAAATCTTGAGAAAGAGTCCATAACATTATTTTACACGAAAGTTTTGCAATTAGAGGCTAACTAGTCAAGCACTGACTGTCATTCAGTTCTGTCAATTTCATTAGCTTGACTGCTTGCAATTTGATATGATAGCTATGGTTCATTCTTTTGACTGTTAATCAGAAGAATGCATAAATTACGTTAGATATAGTATAGTATATAGCCCATAGCTTGAAATAATTGATTTATGTATTCGTATACGTAATTTATGTATTCATTGATTATTATAGCCGCAGGCACAAACAAACACTTTATATCTAATGTTAAAGGGGCAGGGCCACGTAATGTAAACAACCTACTTTGTAAACGACGATTTTGCAGTATTTTTGATAGTCCATATCACATAGATTTTCCACTAATTTTCTCAAAATGTATTTGTTATTTTGAAGATAGACTCTTGAATTTCGTAGAGAAACAAACAAAACACTCATATGTTGTAGGATTGCAGAGATATTGATGGATTTTTAGAAGTAACTTTACTATGGATTCACCCCATCCACCAAATTCTGAGCGGAACACAACGGCCACGTGTGGGGGCAATAATGTAGATCATAGAGATTACAGGTTTGTTTACGGTTACGTGACCTGCCCCTTTAATCAGAAGCTCTGAAGCTAAAGGTGGTAAGTATAGTGAGTCTTCTTTTCATATCCTCTCTTTGCCTGTCTCACGCCGCATTAAATGCTGATGACCAAGGCCTGACGAATAGCTTTCCACGTTGCATTATGTTTTCTTGTCTGTTTAAAATGCAGTTTTCTGGGTGCACTTCTTTAACAGTTACTACTCCCTTTAATAGTAGTGACAAAGTATTCTTCGTTGTCTTAGTCAATACAGAAATCAAAAAGCTAAAAATGATGGCAAGTCCTTCATCACAATCAGCTCAAAAGCTTCGCAGATTAAGCAAAATATGACTGATGTGGAGATTGTTCAATGCAGCTTGCCAAGCGTCGAAATCAGCGAGTCTCTCAAAAAGTGCCTCCCACTGTTGTGTACTAGTTTTCGGGTAAGTAGGCTGTTGTGCTTATTTTGGTAGATTGACTGTTTTAAGTGCAAACACGCACTAATTCGAGTAGTAAAATGATAAATGTTGAAACGTTTACTTACATGCTTACAATGATTAAACCTACAATCTCCTGATTAAAGGCAAACTGTCGTCGTTGCGATCGGTTAGTTGTGGTGTTGAAATCAAAAAGAAAGCTCTGGCCTTTGAGTAATTACCAAGCCTTTATGCTCTTGGCTCATACTTTGTTTTGAGAAAAATGGGAATCAGATCATTATCATCTTCGTGAATTTCACTGTGCAGCGAAATTAGTGAACCTTGCCTAATTCTTTTCTTCTTGGTTGTCTTGTTTATCCAATCAGTGCCACAACAGTGTGCTTTTAAACCTAAAACATCAGGCTCTTTTTTCGGAAATATTCCCCCTGCTCTCCTCCATATTAATGTTGTTTGCTTTGGGGTTGAAATGGGGTTTTAGGGGGGACAAAAATGCGATTTTGCAACAGGGTTCCAACTGTTTTGTAAGAGATTGTAGGTACTGGCACAACGCACCATGTTCTTCACTTTACGTCAAAAATTCCCTGTGGGTATGAGCTTCAAGATGAACTGGTAAAATATGGAAAACTCAATCATTTCTTTATTTAGAACAACGGCACGGTGCACAATCAAAGGCCTTACACGCATTTTGCGATAATCTTTAGTTACCGTAGAAGCTACGTAACCATAAGCAAACTTGTTATCTCTAGAGTCTACATTTTTGCCCACATGTGGTCATTGCGTTCTGCACAGATTTTGGTGGATGGGGTGAATCCTCACTAAAGTTACTTCCAAGAATCCATCAATATCTCTGCAATCGTACAACATATGAGTGTTTGGTTTGTTTCTCTCCGAAATTCAAGAGTTCATCTTCAAAATAACACTTTTATTTTGAGAAAAGTAGTGGAAAATCACTGTGATATGGCCTGTCAAATATATTGCAAAATCGTTGTTTCGAAAGAAGTTTGTTTACATTACGTCACCCTGCCCCTTTAAGCCTCCGGGGGACTTACTTAATTTCTGATACTCCAGAGTGGGGCTTAAAAGAGAGGAGGGGCTTATTTGCAAAATCATTTCACATTGATTGTAACTTTTCAGACCTTTTTACCTCATATTTTGCGGATTCAACGTAATAGTTTACGAGTCAAAGACTTAAATTCAACGACGTTTTATCCCAAACATATGAAAATTAACATACAAACTTGTTTAGCATTAGCTGAATAAATGGAAAATCTTTGGTAACCTCTTGAATTTGATATAAGTGGGGGGGGGGGCTTGATAGAGAGGGGGCTTATGTCAAATTTACGCTCAAAGGGAAGGGGCTTAGTAGAGAGGGGGCTTAATA
Source organism: Aurelia sp. 3 sensu Dawson et al. (2005) (assembly GCA_964020215.1). Taxonomy (NCBI): domain Eukaryota; kingdom Metazoa; phylum Cnidaria; class Scyphozoa; order Semaeostomeae; family Ulmaridae; genus Aurelia; species Aurelia sp. 3 sensu Dawson et al. (2005). Next base: position 8,381,276 of record OZ026586.1, read on the forward strand.
GAGAGGGGGCTAAATAGAGCTTTTACGGTATTTGAAAGTGCGTCGTCTGAAAGGTTGCAGTACGAGGCAAACTTTTCACAATGGGTTTCCCTTTAATTTCATAGCGATCAGTTCAACGAAAAATGTTAAGGTGATGTATATTAACTTAAAAACTGCTTCGAATGGTAGATTTTCCACAAAGATAAAGCAGAATAAAAGCCCTGGGAGCACTATATATGTTTGGGGTACTTGAGGGCTTGAGGACATCCGGAAGGGTGTCACTTTTTACGATTTTGGTGTGAGGAACAGTATCGATCCTCGCAATTTTGGTATAAAGAAGAGTATGGATTTTTATCATTTTTGTACAAAAACGGTATCTGTTTTTGTAATTTTAATAAAATGAAAGAATAAGGAGGACATTTTCCAAAAATTTATTAATGCTCGAGTATACATTTCTGAGAATTTAGAATAAGATTGAGAGTGCACATTTTCAAAAAATTTGATACAAGAAACAGATGTGTTTTGAAGTTTGAGTGGCACGTCCCTTACCAAAATCTGGTCATGTGGCCCCTGAATTAATTACTTGAAAACCAATTAGATCGTTCTTTTCGTGTAAGTTTCTCTTTTTGTCCAAAAGGAACGAGGCTACTGCCCATCGGAGACGACATGTTCAAAGCTGCATAGCGTGGATCTTATACTCGTGAGTGAAAATTCAGCACACGAGAAGAAGAAAAGGCGAAGATCCAGGAAGCGCAAAATAGAATCGGAAGATGAAACGAATCCACCGGACAATGACAATGACAATGACAATTCCTTCGAGCCCTGTGAGAAGATAGCGAAATGTCAGACGAATGATAGTCAGGATACAGTCAACAAAACTTTGACTGAGAGTACTTTAGATAATTCGAACGAAACGGAAGAAGAGAATTCAAGCTTAGAACATTCATTTGAAAAAATCACTTTACCAAGAATGAATGGTCATAGGGCTGGTTTTGATGCTTTTATGACGGGCTACTGTTTTGCATTTTATGAACAAAATAATGTGGAGTTGTGTTCTGAAGGAGTCAAAGAATGGAGAAATAAAGTCTACCTCACTGCAAAAGATGTACCTCTCATTATAATGAAGAGTCATTTTGCAAAGACGTCTGCACAACACCAAAGAATTGTTTCAATGATGCAGCAACAGTAATAATGTTAGTTTCCATGCGTTTTGATTTATTGTGGAAGAATTATTAATAGGATTAAATTACTGTCGATACTGTTTGCAAATTTTGTTGCCAATTGCCAACATCAAACTACTTTGCACAGACTTCTGCATAACATCAAAGAATTATTTCATTTATGCAGCAACAGAAGTTATGTTAGTTTCTATGCGTTTTAATTCATTGTGGAAGAATTATTAATAGGATTAAATTACTGTCGAGACTGTTTGCAAATTTTGTTGCTAATTGCTATCATCCAACTACTTTGCAAAGACATCTGCACATCATCAAAGAATTCTTTCAATGATACAATAGTAATAGTTGCTTGAATGGCTTTTGCTTTGTTGTGGAAGAATTATTAGTAGTCGAAAATACTGCCGATGATGTTAGCAAATGCTGTTGCTACTCGCTGTTGACCTCCCTGTATGCCAAGGTATGTCGAACTAAACCATGTTAGATTTTCTGATTTTCAATCCATCGTTCGGAAGGTAAGCGTTTTCGAGAGCGTTTTCGTATGATATACTATGACCTAGTTTTTAAGTAAATAAAAACATGAGGAGGATGTATGTTTTAAAGGATGGTTTACGCGATCATATTCATGTAAAATTTGTTTCACATCGTTGTGTCATGATAGAATGTGATCGTGTAAACGGGCTTCACAAGTTGCTTGAAATTTTATAAAGCGACGAATATTAATCCCCTTTAATTTGCCATCACAGATTTTTCATTTGACCAGTCTTCAATGAAAATTCCGCATTCCAATTATCATTTTCGAGAAGATCTGCGTCCGGCAGGCATGGATAATTGCGTCGTTCCACCGAGAAATTGCTGGACTTCAGTGTTCCGCGACAAATTCTCTTCAAATTCCGCTGTTCCGCAAACCCTTGATGACCCCCACCTTCTGGCCGTTGATCAGAAAAATAAATAGGTAATTCTGGTTTTAAAATTTTCTCATTTCTGAAGCCCAATTGATAGCAAGAGTCATTCATTGCGTTTTGGTTAAATTTGGTCTCCGTCCCGGGGGGGGGGGGGTACTTCACTTTGGGTAAGACGGGGATGTGCGCCAGTTTTGGGTAGTTTTTGGCCTGAAAATTCTGGGATTGGGGTATCCTTTTACTGGAAAATTTCTGTGATTGGGGTATACTTTCACTCGGAATTTTCTGGGATTGGGGGTTACTCAAAATTCTGTAATGGGTGTTGAATGAAAGTACAACTGGATAAATTTTCGAGCAACACGTGGTCAGTTTCAGGTGAACTGATTTCAAGTATTTTTGTGTTGAAAAACGTCCTCAGATCAGAACCTCGTTCCAATGGCCACTTGGAACCAAAATGACCGTTCCCAGCCCTCTATCCCTTATCCTTTTGACGTCGAATTGCTTTTGTTACTTCTTCGATTGGGTATCAATATCTGACATATTTTCTGGGATTGGGTATCAATATCGGACCAAATTTCTGGGATTGGGTCGTAACAGAAATCCTTGCGGCGCACACCCCCGTATGAATTTATAGTGAAGTACCCCCCCCCCCGGGGTCTCCGTTAGCGCACTGTTCGCTTCGTTCATTGCCGTATTTGGCCATTCAATTTGGCCATTTTTTTTTTTCAAGATGGCGACTGCGAGCACATGCGGTTTTGCATGCTCGTAGATTTAAATACATCCATACATATTTGCGCTTTCAAAGTAATGATAAAATGTATTCAAAGTGTTTTCTATAAACACTTGCTACATCTGGAATATGCAGGAGAATCAATGCTTGACGAAGGAACACACTGATCAGTTTCAAGAGAAAACCAACATACCGATCACAGCCTCCACGTCAAGATCAACCAGGCCTAGGCATGTGGAGAGTGATGAAATTGAAAGAAGCATTTTGCAATCCATAGAAGAAGTGGTTAAATTTTACTCACTGGATAATAGACCGTACAAATCAAAGGACTCAAAGCATGGTTTTGAATGTTTCAGCGAAACAACGTACGATCATCACAGTCTTAGCAATGCTTTCAAAACTAAAGGCGGAATCAGACTTGCTGAATGGATTAAAGGGTTGCAGGACAACATATTCATCGACCTGGGAGAAAACGAAGGATTTGACATCGAGTGGAAGAATAAAACCGATAGTAAGAATAAATATACAGAAATAGAAATAAAGATTCTAGATGCAGGTACCACACAGGTTAACCTAGCCATTCATGTATTTTTAAGTACATGCTTAATACAAGTGAAAGGAAAAATGCTCACAAAATTTCAGGATGAACTTTTTCCAAAAATTTATGCTAAAATAAATGCCAATAATACTGAGCCAAACAATACTGAGTTTGGGAATGGGACTTCAGATCATATTTCTGAAGATGAAGCAATTGAAAAAGTCATTGATAACAATGGAAATGACAAAATGAATGAAAATGTGAAATTGGAAGATTTAAATAAAGAACTGGATTTTCTCACCTCGGATAACAAAAAGCTAAAAGAATCTATCTCACTCTTAGATAAGAGCCTGGCAGATGTAATAAAAGCTGTGGGCTCTATCAAGGAAGCAATTTGTGATAGCGAAGCTAAATTGAGTAAGCAGATTTCAAATCTAGAAAGAAAATACGAAGACAAATTGCAAATTTACAACAATGAATTGAAAGAAGAAATGAAAAAAGAAATAACGAATATCAAACAATCATTTCGAGATAGATTTGCAGGGCTGGAAGATTCACTTAAAAAAAGAATAACAAATTTGGAGGAAAAATTTGATAACCTACCAACCACCACACCACAAGATATGATTCTAGATGATGCACAAATACAACAAATCTCAACAAATGCAACAGCAATACAGTCATTGCAGTCAAAAGTGTGTCAGTTAGAGAACATTCTCACCAAATTTGATGAAAAGATTAACACAGAATACACATATCAGCAACAGGCGACATCATATAGTGGAGCAGTTAAATTTCGCACACCCACACCACAACTCGAAACACAGTCTTACAACCACCAACCAGGACACCAAGAAAATGAGATGGGGCCCAAATCATTAGTAGTCCTCATGGACTCCAACAGAAGATTTATTAATAAGGATAAACTATGGCGTGATTGTGAAATAGTGCCATGCTACCACATAAAAGAAGCAAAAGAATTGATAAACAAAATTTCAACATCGCAAAACTCAACAAAGGCAGTCCTAATTCATACAGGAGTTAATGATATTGAGGACACATCACCACAAGAACTCTTCAAACAAATAAAAGATCTTGTGCATGAATTTCAAAGCATTCTACCAAACACAAAATTAATTTTATCTGAACTTACACCGCGTATGGATTCCTTTGACCGAGACGTCCTGAAAGTTAATGAAATGATAAAAACAAACATCCCTGTGAATGAGAAAATTACCATAATACGCCATAATTCATTACGTGCTTTTCAACATTTTCGTGACAACAAACATGTTACAAACACATCAGGGATAGCAAGATTAGCTGGTAACTTGAAACACGGGATCCGTATTGCATTTGGAATACACACAACCAAGAGAGATGGATCCATTCCATCACCAAGATTAGCTGAACCACAACTGCCACAACCGCAGCTACCACCACAATGGCAAAGCAACTATCAACATCACAGTAAACCCAAAGATACAGATCAAAAGTTAGACACTATGTGTAACCAAATGGAAACACTGATATCCTTGCTCAAATTCCAGGTGTCAACTCCACGAGTGTGACAGGTTTAGTACTTTTATTAACCTCATTTTAAAGACAAAGTTTGCATACAGTATCTGCTAGGTTTCTATATATTTATTTATCTTCTTTTTTTTTATTTACTAGTTACAGCTGCTCCCAATTTTTTACTGGGAGCTAAAATCTTAAATAACAGCCGTTAATCTCACCCAGCATTATGCAGCATCGATCAGTCAAAATTTTGACATGGAACATTCAGGGAATTCAAAGTAGAAGTATGGGTGATAAACTTACACATCCAGACTTTTTACATAAAGTCTCAAAATTTGATATTCTCTGTTTAGTAGAAACACATGAAAATGAAAACTCAAATATGAACATTGTAGGCTTCAAAAAATTAGTATCTGTAAAAAGGGAAAAAATAAAAAGCAAATCATCAGGGGGGATTGCTATTTTCATAAAATCGCATTTAATAAATGCAATCAGTGTAGTGGAAGGAACTCACCTAACCAATGACATTGTTTGGATAAAGCTTAAAAAGAATTACTTCAGTAAATCGAATGATATTTTTCTAGGAACACTATATTTCAGCCCAGAAAACTATGAAAAGAAAACTAACAAAGATTACATGTACCAACTAAACCAAGAAATTGATAAATTTAAAAACAGAGGACAGATTATTATAAATGGAGATTTCAACGCTAGAGTAGGTAACAAGCAAGATTTCATTGAATATAGTAAATATTTTGACAATGAAAATGATATAACAAGCCTGAACACAAATTCAAAACACAAATTATTCAGAAATTCAGAAGACAGTAACCTTAACACCAGAGGAAATGAATTACTAGATTTGTGCACATCGCATGATTTAATCATAATAAATGGGCGAAAGACAGGAGATTGTCAAGGAAAAAATACCTGTTTCCAATGGAATGGTTGTAGCTTGGCAGACTATTTGATAACATCTTTTGCAATTTTTGACAACATTAATTACTTTCAAATACAAGATCTTGACCCATGCTTTTCAGACCATTGTGCTTTAGAATATTCAATTACCACAAATACACTCATGGATCTAACAAATAGAGCAACCACTAAATTGAATGATGCCCCCAAGAAATATATTTGGAATGAAAACATTAAACAATCATACATTGCAAATTTAAGTAGCCCAGTCACCCAGCAGTTATTTGCAGAAGCAAATTCTAAGATTTTGGAAACTTCCAACAAAGAATTATGTACATCTAACGTACAACTGATCACAAATTTATTAATTTCAGCCGTCAAACAAAGCGGTGCAAAAACAAAAGGGACATCTCGAAATCGTTTCCTTCGTCATAAAGCTTGGTTTGATAATGATTGTAGTAAGAACAAAACTGATATTCTAAATCTAGGTAAATCTGTATCCAGAGAACCAAAAAACTCTTCATTACGAGCGTTGTTGAACGATAAGAAAAGAACATTCAAAAAATTGATCAGAAAGAAAAAGTCATCATATAGAAATGAATTGATAAACAAAATGGAAACATCTGATAACGACCCCAAGTCTTTCTGGCGCCTCCTAGAGGAACTTAAAAACTCTACAAAATCTGAAAATAATCATGTTACCTCAATCGATTCAACAAGATGGATTAACATGTTCCACACCTTACTCTTTAACAAAGACGAGTTAGACATTGACACACATATCTATCCAGACGACGTAGTTGATACCATGATGGCGGAAAAAATCTCCTTACATGAGCTAAATAATGCAGTAAAAAAGCTAAAAACTGGTAAAGCATCTGGACTAGACCAACTTTTAAACGAGATGTTATCTACCTCTGTGAACTTATATCCAAACATATTCATAAATTTGTTTAACAGTTTATTAGAAAACGGGATATTTCCTTCTGAATGGACAAAAAGTATGACAGTACCACTGCATAAAAAGGGAGATAAATCATCAGAAACAAACTATAGAGGAATTGCTTTATCATCCTGCCTAGGGAAACTGTTTAACATGATAATTAACGACAGAATAAGTAAACATATCTTTACACATAATATAATTAAGCCAGAACAACTCGGCTTCGTTCCAGGAAATAGAACATCTGACAATCTAATGATTATACACTCAATGATCAACCTCTATTGCAACAAAAACGGCAAAAAATTATATGTGGCCTTTATAGACTTTGAGAAAGCTTTTGATAGTATATCCAGAAAATTGATGTTACAAAAATTATACAAACTAGGTATAAGAGGCAACATTTATAAGCTTATTGAAAACATGTACAAAAATGATGAAACTTGCATAAAAATTGGAGACAAAATAACACAATTCTTTGATGTTAACAGAGGAGTGAAACAAGGATGTATTCTAAGCCCAAACATTTTCAATACTTTTCTGAGCGATCTTCCCGAAATCTTTCGAAAACCTTCAAGTGAACCTGCAAAAATAGGAGATACTACAATTGGATCGCTATTCTGGGCAGATGATATCATTATCATATCTGAATCAAAATCAGGTTTACAGCGATCTTTGAACGATCTAAACAATTATTGTCACGAAAATAAATTAAAGGTGAATACAAAAAAGACAAAATGCATGGTAATGAATAAAGGAGGCAAATTCCTACAGAGTAACACATTCCACTTCAAAGGTGAAAAACTAGAAACCGTAAAAACTTTTAATTACCTTGGCTTTTTAATAACCCCGAATCTAAATATTAAAGAACTGCTAAATGATCTGTATAAACGTGGCCTGAAAGCATACTTTAAACTTAAAAGTTGTTTAGATGACCTATTTAGACGTAATATCACTCTTACAATTAAGCTATTTGATAGTCTAGTCAAACCAATACTTCTGTATGGGGCAGATTTTTGGGGTTGCCTCAAACATGGATTTAGTGACATGAATCCGATTGAAAAATTGAACATTAAACTTTGTAAACACTTATTAGGGGTGAAAAGATCAGTTTCAAATAACGCTTGTAGATGTGAACTAGGTAGACTCCAACTCTATGTTACTGGATTCAAATCAACTGCCAAAAATTGGATACGTATCCTCAAAAACAATACCAATTCACTTCTGCGCAGTGTTTACAACAGTAATATTATTTTGAAACTCAACTGGACCACTACATTTAGCAATATTCTAAGTAAACATGGCTTAGGATACTTATGGCTATTACCATCAAACAATATTCACAACCAGTCTACAATGCCTATGAACACTGTAAATATTATTCACCGACGTATTATTGATTGTAGCTATCAAAACACTTTAACAAGTTTAAAAAACCAACCAAAAATGCGCACATACTGTCTATTTAAAGATAATGTAAAGATGGAATCATACCTAATGCACGAAGCAAACATTATAACGCGAACCATCGTTAGCAAATTTAGGTTATCAGATCATTGCTTAGAAATCGAAATTGGGCGTTACTTTAGGGGTGTTTGGAAAACTAAGACCCCGAAAACGAAGACCTAAGACCTCGAAAACGAAGACCTCGAAAACGAAGACCTCGAAAACGAAGACCTCGAAAACGAAGACCTCGAAAACGAAGACCTCGAAAGCTAAGACCTTAAAACCAGAGTTTCTTAGAATTTTTGCCATCTCAACACTATATCGAAAATTATATCTTTTATTTAATGTCTGAATGCTGTGTTCGTCATTTCATCATGCAGGGAAGAACTTAATTGAAAGCTAGTGATGGCTCGTCGTTTTGATGACTATTTTCTTATTTATTAGATTACACTTTCATGTAAATGTTTTCATGTAAATTTTGAAATAGGGTGCCGAAAATTATTCTATCATCTCTGTCATTAAAAAATCTGTCATCCCTTTCTCCAGTAAAAGGATTTTTTTTTATATCATCATTAAAAATTTACAAATACAAGATACTCACTGCACTACTTACAAAATACCCTACGATACTACAAATACAATACCACGAGGAGCAAGATATCATGTCTACCCCGTGGCTTTGATAAAAGGAATTGAAAATATTTCTGCTCGATCAACATTAAAAAGTTTTGGTGTATGTCCGGAACCATTTTCGCGGTCTTCGTTTTCGAGGTCTTCGTTTTCGAGGTCTTCGTTTTCGAGGTCTTCGTTTTCGAGGTCTTAGTTTTCGAGGTCTTCGTTTTCGAGGTCTTCGTTTTCGTGATTTTTGTTCTGGAGAAACTTAGTTTTCGATTTCATCTTCTGTTCACACTGCTTCTGTTTATGCTGCCCGTTCACATTGCTCCGTTTTAGTTGGTTAAAACTGCCCCAGCGCGTTTTCCAAAATGAGAATATGCACATTTTGGAAGGCATCCTTGGAAACGTCCGCTCTTACACGTGCTGGTATAAGAAATTAGTGTTAAGATGGCAAAAATTATAAGAAACTCTAGTTTTTGAGGCCTTAGCTTTCGAGGTCTTCGTTTTCGAGGTCTTCGTTTTCGAGGTCTTCGTTTTCGAGGTCTTCGTTTTCGAGGTCTTCGTTTTCGAGGTCTTCGTTTTCGAGGTCTTAGGTCTTCGTTTTCGGGGTCTTAGCTTTCCAAACACCCGTTACTTTAGACCACCTAAAAAACCAGAAGAACGAATATGTACCTTTTGTAATACCATGGAGGATGAAATACATTGTCTAATGACATGTAACTTGAACAGTGAGGAAAGGAGAGAACTATTTGATGTAATATCATCAGTGAAACCAATATTCAACTGTTTGGACACAAAGAGCAAATTTATATACCTAATGAATGAGACAAATACACCACTAAATCACGCCATTAATAAATTCATTGAAAACTGCTTAGAATCGTCATATAGAGCGAAGCAGTCACCTAACATGACAGTATTTTGATTATGTTTATACTTTTGTCTAATGCTGCATTTTGTTATTATCATTATATTTTTTTTTGTATTGTTGTTAATGATATTCTGTTCTGTTTTGTTATCTACCCGTCAATAGCTGTATTAAATATACATTTAAAACAATGTACTAGGCTTTTGATTGGGAATGAAAATCTGAATCTGAATCTGAAATCTGAATCAAGTGCACTCCTTTGTTTTGCTTAGCTATTTGCTTGCAATGCGCCCACTCAGCAGTTTCTCAGCTGATTTCAATTCCAAAATGGAGGAAGATGGTGTCGGAGGTTTTGCGGATGCACAGAGGCGTCTGGCAATGGAAGTACCAAATGTTGGCAACAATGAAAATGCTCGATTCTTCCTGCAAGCAGCATCTGCGGGTAACATTAGCATGGTAAATTTCTTGAATGTTTTGGTGGAATAAATTGCTTTCATTTTGATGGGCCCTACTTACTCTATACAATAATAAATGTCGGTAATGGCATAAACAGGAAGTGGCCTAAAATTTCATGAAATAGAGATGAACAGCTCTCAAGCCTAGAGGTAGACTTACGCCACTTGGCCAAATGTTTTCACTCTGTTGCGACGACTGAGACTCAGCATTGATTCTACTGCAGTAGTTGGAGGCTTTTCTTCTTTCTGTCTCAGAAACATTGTATGTACTCTCCAAAAATTGATCCCATTCTTTGCCATTTTATGGAGCACTACAGCAAAGCACAAGCTCAGGTTGGAAATTTTAAGAGCACGTGCAGGCTACACATATTTCTTTGTAAGAAACTGCTCATGAGAATCAAGAAACTCAATTCTCAGATAGTCAAAAAATAAGAATTTCCAGTACTACTGGCAAAATACAAGTTATGGAACTATTCATTTTGATAAAGGAAATCCCTAGAATATTCTTAATTTATTTTCACATGCTTTCTGTAATTGCATTACTCAGAAAGCACATAAAATAAGAATAGGTGATAAATGTGTTTAGGGTCTGTAAGGATCGATTTTGATAATATGGGAAAGAAGGAAAAATTTGAATTCACTTCATAAAGCCCTTGATTCACAAATCTCTTCCTGGCTCCAACTGCTCAAATGATGACATGATGACCTCTCTTTGATATTGCTAATGCTGATTTGACAGTTTGCGGTCTACCATTTCCATACTACAACACTACCAAGTTCAACTTAGTCTACCCATTTGCTTACTACAGATTCTACTTAAAATGACAATTATCATTTTCAGATAATATGCATGCCAAGTTCCTTGCCACAGAATGTGCTTGCATATTTTTGGCACAGAAGTGTCATACTTATGACACCTAGCTGCACACCAAATTTAAATACCCTTTTTGTGCCAAATGAAAAGCAAGAAAGGAGAATTTAAGCCAAAATTGACTTTCAGGTCTTACAAATGTTGACTGGAACAGCAAAGGATGAAGGTTAGCAATGGGTCTTTAAAATCAGGGAAACTGTAAAGAGCACATTTTTTGGTGAGAAAAATGGCTCATTTTAAGATAAAACAATACAAAAATATTGTTAACTCCATTTTCAAGAGTGCAGAAGGGGGCCTCCATCTCTCTGGTGTCCCTCCTTGAAATCTGCTCTAGGGGTCCTTGGTGAAACAATGGGCCTTTTTCAGAATGAAATCAGTTCTTTTTACATCCTGGAACATCCTCTGCCTTGATAGGATGTTGAGGCGACAGAGCAGAAACTGCGTAAAATGACGTCATAGAGCAATCTCAGATGAGAAAGTGTTTGGATAGATAAGCTTTTTGAAAGATAAATCAAGAGTTTAAGGCCCAAGGAAAAAAATATCAAGTGTTGCTGAAATTTGGGGGGCTCAAAGTTACCAGTTTTTGCACATGCGTGCGCAGCTTCTGCTCTGTCTGTTGAGGCAAATCTCAGAAGTGTGCATTGCCCTCAGCAGCGCATGAACAATAGTTTTGTACATGTAATTGCAACACAATAGGTATGGTGTATATTTCTTGCTGTGCAGGAAATTCCATCTTTTATCTTCAACTGAATTTAGTTGTGAAATAGGTCTTTTAACCTTGGGCTGAATTCTACCCCTAGACCACATTGAGCACCCATTTTGCAATCTATGCTAGATGTGTCTTTTTATAAGAAAGTCAACTCTCAGATTGCCAAAAGTTAAGAAACTCCATTGCTGGAAAATATGACTTCAGAAGCAATTCATTGTGACAAAGTTCATCATTAGCATTTTGGGACATTATTATCTTCACTTGTTTCCAATGTCATATTACTCAAAAAGGTGCTTAACATCTAAACATTAGAAAGGCTTCAAAAGATATGGTTGTTTAGCAATGTTCACATGGGCATAGATAGTGAACAACATGAAGATTGTTATGGAACCCCTTAAAAAACTCGTAAGAAACTCTGAGTACTCAAGATCTGCTAACTTTAAGAAACTATCAGTGCTGTGGCCCAAATTCTTAGTTTCTTAGAAATGTAAGTTAGCCTTACAAAACCATGAAACAGTATTGCAGACTTGTGTGATGCAATCAATAACTGGATAGTAAAAGAAGACTTCTGGGCAAAAAGAACAAAAGTAATATTGCATTTTTGAAGAAAAAGGATTCCACCTTTCTGAGTAGAGCAATTGGCTGCACAAAAACTGTGAAAATCTATTAATGTGTACAAAATAGCTTTGTCACGCAAGAGACCTGAATTTCCTACCCCAGACGACCCCCTCCCACCATTTACAGCTGACGGCTCATATTTGTAGGAATCACTTCTTTTGCCTGCAGATGGCAGACATGTTGAAAAGAAAAGATGTGGATGTAAATGTTCGAACCAATGAGGCGTTTTCACGGAAAGAAACGGCGTTGCATGTTGCAAGCAGAAATGATCAATTGGAGGCTGTGAAGTTTCTTGTTGCAAATGGGGGTGATGTCAATTTACGAGGTTTGTTTTTGGTATTCTTGCAACATTGTTTAATCAAGAGTTTTTGCTGAGCTTATTGCCTTATCAATTAGCAATTCAGCCTCTAATGTGTGCCTGCTTCAGATAGCCTGAGGCTAGCTTCAGAGGGGCTTCAGAAAGCAAAAGCTGCTTAGTTCAATCCTGTTGATACTCCTTTAGTCAGCCAACGTACACATATCATTAAACAACAACAACAGCAACAACAACAACAAAAAGAATAACAACGAGATTATGTTATTTTTGAAAACAGACCTAAAAAAGATTTGTACATAAAATGAGGTTTTGTTTATTGATACAGGAGCTGAGCTCAGTAGTAGTTGTTTTATTTAAGCCCTAAATTTGGGAGCATTATGCCGTCTGCACTCTGGCTCTGAATCAAATGAACAAAATCCTCCTGGTAGATCTTTAGATCAATCCTTCTCCCGCCTTCTCCTTTGTAAGAAACTCACAATTTTTCCTAAAAAACTAAATTTTGCGTGCACAAGTTGACAGTTTGCCCTACTGGTTCATGGTAACTTCTACGGCCTTGCATGTTTGAGTTACTGGTTAAGAGGTTTTCCTGTGTCCGCAATCGCTAATTGCTTTGAGTTGCAGTATCAGTCAAAAGTGGCTGATGCTATTTGTGATGCAAAATATATCCTTGTTTTTCTCGGTTTTTGTTTATATGTTATCATGATATATTAAAATGTACAAAGTAACAACAACGGTGAAAACTATAAATATAGAAAAAACATGTCATTCGTAGCGTGAAAGGACACTAAGGTCATCAAATTCGCATTACATCCTCGTATTCAACCAGCAGTATCGCTTCTTCTTTCAGACATCAGAGGAAAACATCCATTACATGTTGCAGTGTCTTCTGGTAACTTAAGGGTTACTCGTTATTTAATTGAAAATGGTGCAAACACAGATTTAGTTGATAAATATGGAAGGAGTCCTTTGCATTGGGCAGCTCTAAACCGACATGCAGACATAGCAAAAGAACTTTTGGATCGTGGTGCAAAAACTTGGTATGTCGAAAGTGGTAACTGGCAGCCTATTCATGAAAGTGTTAAAGTTGGAGAAACAAAAATTGCACAACTTCTTATAGATCGAGGCAGTCAAGTCAACAATCCTGAGGTTTCTAGTAAGTTTCATCCGCTTCGGTTTTATATTTTCCGCATACCGATTGGTTTTGTGTTGTACGGGAAAATATGAAGCCCGATGTCTTCTGTGCATCATGACTGAAAACTTTATATCTTCCTGTACAACAACAAAAGCAGTTAGTATGAGTTTTATTACCTTATAGGTGATTCTAATTTTGAATCATGATATCATAGTCAAACGCACATTTTTACTGTTGTGTCACCTGAGTCTTATGTAAATCTCGCAGGCTTAAAGCAGTTGCTGGGCGAAAAAAGCGCACTTTGTATCGTATTACACAAGGCTGCGGGAGAACTGCAGAAATGTGCAATTAATCAATACAGATGGTGGGATTCTTTTATTTCCTCGTTTTTGGAACTTCAGTCAGGTAATGAGATGTATTAATGCCTGCTACATTTGTGGCTGTTACCTGTTATCCTGTTACCTATCGGGTGAGGTAAAACAGATGTGGGGGTGTTTGACAGATAGTGACGTCGTGTTTAGCCCTCCGATCGTCATGAATTAAATTTCTCTGTGCAGCCAAAAGTCTGACTTAGATCATAAACCTTTTTCCGTAGAAATCGATCTCTTGATGCATTACTTATTAAAGATTTTCTTCGTAAGACCCCGGCAAGGAGGTACTTCACCTAAATTTGTACGGGGCTGTGCCCACCAAAGATTTTTCTTTACCGATACCTGACTGTAGGAAAGAAGTTAGAATTTAGGCTGCATGGAAAGCTTAGTTCGAGGCTTAGTGCACCACGATCGGGTGTCAGCAAGTGACAATGCAGTTCGCCAAACAAACCACCTTGTTTTTGACTCACCTGGTATATAGCGGCTTTACAGCTGGGAATGAGCTGCAACACAAGATTATTTGCCTTCAGATCATAAACATTGCCTTGTTTTTCATGACAGTTTTTCTTTCTAGGTTCCAAGGTAGAGCCATTCTCTCCACTTCACATCGCAGCTCGTGACTGCCAAGTTGATTGCGTAAGACTGCTGCTGAAGTATGGTGCGAAAGTGAACTATTTGAATGCTGGACGACAAAGTCCCCTTCATGAGGCAGCTCATAGTGGATCACGAACAATCGTGTCTGCTCTGTTGCAACATGGGGCTGATCCAAACATACAAAATAATCTCATGAGAACTCCCTTACATGAGGCTTGCCATAAAGGTATGTACCGTAAAAACTCTTAAGGGGCAAGGCAGACTGAGCAGAAATCTGCGATAAGGAAGTGTTTGAATAGATTAGTTATCTGAAATAATAAGTCGAGAGTTTAAGGCCCTAGGAAAAGAAAAAATATCAATTGTTGCCTAATTTCGGGATCTGTTGCAGGGAGCTAGGGGGGCTCAAAGTTGCAAGTTTTGGCGCATGCGTGCGCAGTTTCCGCTCTGTCGGTGAGGCTAAAAAGTTAACAGGTTTGGTTGGCTGTGGAATAAAAAGCGTGCGACCGATATTCAAAACTGAAATCTTAAAGGGAGTGTACAATGGTAAATAGGCTTCTCTATAAATAGAACAAAGAAAATGTGCAAACACCGCATTGTTTTTTAGCTATCAATTATTCCCAACACGTGTGGGCCATCGATTTTAATGGGCTATTTTTAGATGTTTTTGCTCTGTGCAAATGCAGGCTTTTAACCTTGCACGAATCCTTTAATCTATCAGTGAAAGAATAGCTTTAATATGAAAAGTTTGTTTGGCAAAATCACTCATCTAATAGACCCAGAAATTAGGAAATTCTGGCAAGGAGGTTGTATTGGAATGAGCATTCCACATTTCATTCCGGTCAATCGCTTTTGAAATTCCAATTCAAACAATTTTCGGTTTCAGAAGTTGAATCCAAATTTCAATGGCAAGTAAAACTGATCCCCCGTTCCCTCGATAAACGAGCTCAGGATTTCGGCTGACTAATTCACATAGCTAGAATTTTTTTGGAAATAAACTTATGATGCTACCAGCGATCTTTAATAAACGTGTTTCATAAATGGCTGTTTAGAGAAGAGTTTAGATTTTCATGCTTTACTGCTACTTGCAAAGTCAAACTTCCCAGGGGGGGGGGGGGACTTCTACTAGTATGTGACAAGGGGCCAGACATAGCATATTTTGGAAAAACAAAAAATCATACCAAACTTAGGACATTTTTGGACCCCAGAAATATGCTCATTGCTTCATGGTACATAAGAACAGGGGGTTTCATAGCGTTATCGGCAATTACATTGAAGTGTTTTGATGAAAAACTCTGCTTTTAGCACTCACCGTGTCAAACTTTCTCATGTGCGACCCCAAAAATATACCGATATCGCACCAAATAGCGTACCCAAAGATATAGCTACTGGTCAACGTTCGCAAACCCAGAAAATATCTGACCTCCCCCCCCCATCACCTACTGATTAGGAGTGCCCCCATGGGGTAAACTTACGGCCTGATTCCTTGTATGTGTTCATTATTGTGCTCTGACGCTTTATTTTCTCTCCATAACCATATCCATGACACTTTATTTTCTCTCCATATGTGATGAGTCTATGCAAGGGGGCCTACCAAAGCTTTTTCCTGGTGTTTCTAAGCTATAGGTCTTCCCGGCCCCCTTCAAAGTTTGAGGCCCCCAGTTTGTTAACCTGGCATTAAAATGTACCATTCTTTTTCTCAGGTCAGATTGGATGTGCAATACCATTGCTTGATGCTGGATGTAATATCAACCAAGGGGATTTCCACAATGATACCCCTCTTCTGCATTTCTTACGACATTGTAATGAAACATTATTTCAAGCTTTCACTGAAGATTTGCTAACATTTTGTGACATTTTACTTCAATACGGTGCTGATCCAAATACGAAGGGAAGTGAAAATCAAACAGCATTCACATTAGCAACTTCAACGATGAATCAAGATCTTCTTGCTATTCTACGAGAAGCACTCGGTTAGTGAACTCTCTCTTGAACCCCCTTTTGTCCCCTCTCTCCTTCCTGATTGTGTCGTTGTGTACGGCATTCAAATGTTGTACAAAGAAGAATGGATTCAATTTGAAACGTATCTCATAGCTCATTTTTTCACCAAGAAGTTCAACAGAGGCCTATCGAAAAGAATCTTGCATTTCTGAATTTCGTTATGCGGAGGGTACCTGATTATTTTTATTTGAAAACAACCCTTATTCTCTGTGATAGGAAACAGGGAATTACTTCCCTAATTCTGAGGTTCTAAGACGTTCTCGAGATGCAACAATTATTCAGAAAATATTCATTCACTTGAAAAGATTAATTAACTCTCACCAAACTTATTGATTTGTCGTCATATCGTGGAATTGATAAATATTTGCAGTGCTTTTGGCTCATTTCTGTATGCATTTGTCATCAACCATTTACCAATGTGATATAACTATTAACGATCCATTTTTTCTGACCACCTGCAAAAAGCTCTTTGAAGTTTATTTTAAAAAGAACTTTTTTCTGGTTCTTATATCCTAGTACCCTGGGTACCAGACTGGATAATATCCTAGATTTTTAAGAATTTCTGGACCCTTTGTCCTATATTTCGTAGATTACCGATGTTACAACTCTTACATAGCAGTGGACTTGCCGAGCGTCTTTTGCAACGATGTTAGGAAGCAATTGATAGGATGATTTCCAAATTTCTAAGTGCAGCTTCTAATGTCTTTGCCTCTTTCCAGAACAACCACAATCGTTGAAGCTCCTTTGTAAGGTGAGATTGAGAAAGCAAATCGGTTGCCGTTATGAGGAAATCAAGATGCTGAACATTCCAAGTGATCTGAAAGAATTTCTACTTCAAAACTGTACGTATTACTTAGATGCAATTCATCTAAGGGACATGAGGTGACGACAGCATGATGAAGATTCCTTGTAGCATCAAGAGCAGTGGGAGACATTAATTCATGTCCAAAGCCCACTAATCAACAATTCGATACCATGAATGTCGTTCTTGTTTTTGCTAGCCTGCTTTGTTCTCAAACTTTCGGTTGACCAGAGCTAGCCAGCTACAAGCCACCATGCTCTTAGGCCCATGAATCCCGGGCATACTGCCATTTTGGCCAAACAGGCAGTTGGGTCCAGTCGGTTTGAGGGTTTTGCAAAATGGCTCAAAAAATAACCCTGTTTGTTAAACGTACTACCAATTGGGGTTATTCTAAGATTCCTGGCTAACTATAAGAATAAGCTAAGTACGATCTTCCGCACTTTAAGTTGATGGTTGCAGTAATAATCATAAATGAAGCTTTCTCGCTTTTAACTATTGGTTATTACAATAGAAAACTAGCTGTTAACGGGGTTAAGTAAGTGCTGCTCAAGCCTTAGTGTAAAACTCACTATTTCTGCGAATTTGTCAACAATAAATATTGGACAGGAGCTTTTGGAGGATTTTTGAGTTGCTAGACTCGTGAGGCAAAAATTGCCCCAAGCAAAAAAGAACTGTTTGTAACCTTCAAGTCTGTTTAGTGTTACTGCAGCATCTATTACATTTTAATACAAAATTAGTCTCATTTCAAGTGTTCAATTGTAACTTTAAAGCACGGTTATTTGATGTTGGTATGTTATGTGTTAGACGGTATGACTTTCTCTAACCCTCTTTGGTAGCACACATGGCATGGTTTTCTTCTTTGTCCACAGATCATTTTATGTGCAGCAATATCTTTTATCATTCCTCTGTAACTGCTCAAAGTGACTGTCCATTATCTGCTTCTGTAGCAATATGGCAACAAACTCAGGACTTCATTCCTGTTTTTTGGATTAATGGTCAAAGCAAAATCATGTGATTCTGATGAATTCAGGTTATGAAATGTGACAGAAACCACTTCAAAGAAGGTAGCATTAAGCGCAGTAGCCAACAATTGCAGGTAGTTTTCTAAGGAAAATATGTTTCTTAAGTTTAACACTACTGCCTTGCCATTCATATCTGGCATACCAAAAGAGTTTCTGGCATGAGAATCAAATACATAAAACCCTGAGTTAGGATTGTGAATAATAGATACCATGTACCCATCTAATATGAATATTGCATAGTTGTTATCAGTGAAAACATTTTCAAGTGCTGTATGCAAAGGAATGAATGGTGAATCATTATCATTTTGGGTATCATGATTGAAAGAACCCTGAGAAATATTTCCAAAAGTAATAGAGCTTCCTGGAAGATTAGATTCATATAATTTGCTGTTTGTTTCAGTTTGTGGTTTTTCAGGAATAGCTTTTGTTGCCACAATGGGCAATTCACTGTTTATCACCACAATGGGTGATTCACTTTTTCCTTCCACAATGGGAAAGTCACTGTTGTTGGGTGCCTCAATGGGCATTTCTGATGTATTTGCTTTCGTTGCCCCAAGTGGCAATACCACAATGGGTTTAGATATTTCATTTTGTGCCCCATGGGGCAAGTCACTGTTATCTTCATTTGATTGTGCAAAACACACTGTTGTTGGCAGTTGCTCAACTGACAAAGTTGGGGCATCAGGAATAAATCCTCTTTGTAATGCATCCAAGAACTGGGAATCTCCAATGTCCAGAATTTCATCAACTGTTTCAGGCTGCCAGTTTGTAACTGCTATTTCATACTGGTTGTAAGCAAGTGAAGTTAGTGCCATGAAAGCACACTGTCTTCCACGTGACTCTTCACTGAAAGAGGTATCCCCTTGGTGTACCTTTCCTCTTGCAACTAACATTGGCAACTCCAAAACAGGCTTTTCAGAGCTGTTATCTGATGCAGCTGTTGGTCCGGGGTTCAATTCGACATCTCCTGCCAAGAGCAAAAGAAAAAACAAGAAGAAACTTGAAACACTAATGTAGGTCTTATCTTGCCTAATAGCACAGCTCCTTGTAATTCTCCTTTTGCATTTTGAACATTGGTTCTTTATCCACCTTCTACCTGTGGCAAGCAGTGCTTCCTGCCGTTTATCAGTGAACGCGTGAGCAACGCCTAGGCCTAGGCCCTCGTTGATGTCATCCTCCTGCAACTTCTGAAACCTGTCCGCTGTAGAGCAATAAGCGGTCAACACAACAGAGAAGATGAAAAGAAATCTCTTCATATTTGCTGTAAATTTCGATATAAAATCAACGATATTATACGTACCAGGATGGGTAACAAACCAGTTTTCTTCCTCCAGAATGAGCTAGCCTGCGTGCAGCCCCTACTGTTTCCTTTGAGTTGAAACTTTCCGTTGAATTGAATTCATTTTCTGGCGCCTACTGGCGTCAGAAAATGAATTCAATTCAACGGAAAGTTTCAACTCAAAACGCAGGCTAACATGAGCCAACTTCTCTTCCAAAATCGAAGACGTGGGCGTGTGGGCGTCTCAATGAGCAAAGCACTTCAGCAGGATGGAATAAAATCTGTTGCTGTTGCTGTTTGGTGTTCGGTTTTTCGCTCCTCATTCTCTCCTCATTTGCATATACTCCATCCATCCATCCATCCATCCAAACAAACCGACACGGAAATTCCTTATCAATCTCGAAATAAATAGCTGCTCGCGCATGCGCACTCGCAGCAATTATCAAAACTGCGGAAAATTTTCATTTTCAGATATGCTACCAAATGACCCAATTCTAGCCTGCGCACATACTTTACTACTATTGCGGAGGACTTGCTGAGAGTCATCCGCTGAAGCAGTAGTCTGTGCTCAGGCTAACCCAATTCTAGATCCATGAACCATCTCAGGGTTATCAAAAGCAGATCAGAGCTGCAAAAAGTATCGGAACCTGACAACTAGCACTGCAAAAAATGGTGAAATTTCCCCATGTTTTTTGGTTGGAAATTTTGGGGAAACGGACACTTTCCTAACAGTTTCCTACGAGGGAAATGGAAATTTCCGTTTCCCGTCAATTTCCCAGAGAAAACTGTCCGTTTCCCCCAAATTTCCATTGAGAAACTATAGGGAAATTTAGGAATTTCTTGCTGTGTAGGTTTCGAGAAAATTTCAGCTTTGCCAGAAAAATTTTCAATAAATGTTTTCTCACACAGAGAGATTGTTTTACAGTTTCTACGAAAAGAGAGAACTTTTTTGACTGTTCTATTCTACTGATCACAATCTCGAGTAAAATAGATGGCCTTGCAAACATCAATATGTCCAAGGATGCTTAAGAATTTTCGTAAGTCAGGAGATTTTGTGAAAGATAATTTCGACTCTCCATATCCATTGGATCTTTTCAGCACATCATGGCCAGCAAAGGCAGTTTTACATAACATAATAAGACTTCACAAAAAATTTTCCCATTTGCCAGGTTCCCAGAATGGAAAATGTTTTTTGCACCTCTGAAGCAGATACTACCATTCGAGTGTATATTTCAAAATTTTTTCTTTCGCGCCCTCGCTAACACCGACTCGACCCTCTGTTAGGCCACAATGTGAACAGAGGACTGAAGATCTGTTAATTGATGGGTTGTATGGGCATTTTTGTTGATTACTGGGCATTAATTGATGGGCTTGGGCATGAATCGTTGTTATTCCACTGCCCTTGGTGAATGACAGGATTCACTCCAGAATGAAAGTGGACAATGGCTCTGCTTCCCCGCGGGGGGGGGGGGGGGGTACATGACTTGGGGATGGAAGGGGGTCTGCCACCCGGTCTTCAGAAAGGTACTCTCTTCTAATTACCGACAGTTGCCGTTATACCCACTTTCATGATGAAATTTGGCGAAAAACTACCCATTTTTGACAATTTTTTGCCAATTCCTGGAAAACCCACCCATGTCTAAGGAAAATCTACTGAAGAAGGGACCCTTGTTTAGAGAATTTCGGACCAAAAAACCCACCCATATGGGCGGCACATACCCGTACCCTCAATATGTTATGTAACCCCCCCCCCCCCCTCCGGGTCTGCTTCGCATGAAAGTCACGCTTTTTACAACTGGTTGACCAAGAAGTGCAGCAAAAAGCAAAAATATTGCTTGCTATAAGCGCAACAGCTTTTCTTGGGACTGTCTTTTTAATCTCGATGATAGATGCTTATATTTGGGAAGGGCAAATAAGCAACTAATCTTGAAAGCCTATATTATGAGATACATGCTACTTATTGCATCCTGGAACAGCTGTGGCAAAACTGAAGGATTGACGAAGCAAAGAGCCCTTCATATGGAATGCTATGTGGTATTTCCTGCGACTTTTATAGTACCATACATAGCTTAGATATTTAATTGATATTGAGATAACAATATCGTCATTGCATTATTTTAAGTAATGGTTTGGTTTATGCTGGCATTCCAAACTGTTATTGATCTTTGTACATTACAATTTTTATTTATTCTTTTTAAGGCAAAAACTTCGAATTATCATTCGAAAAACAGTTTAGTTTTTGTAAACTGTTTTACTTTTTAAATCTGATAAATATCAATTCACTTTTTAAATCTGATAAATTGAAGCTCAATGATTTAATAGATAACCACAATCTAACTAATTATATATTTGATACAGTTAACAAAGTAAATAAAAATGAATATTTTACAATTGATTCCATAAATAAATTAAACAACAACGATATTGATATATCAATTTTTCATTCAAATATACGTAATCTTAATAAACATTCAGCAGAAGTTGTAAACTTATTGAGTGAAATTAAAATATCTTTCGACTGCATTTGTCTCAGTGAGATAAATAAAACTAACATCAATATGGTCAAAACTCTTCTAGACGATTATGTCTTCCACCCTATAATTCCTGAACATGCTAACATAGGTGGTGTCAGTATCTATGTAAAAAAGCACATCAAGCTAGATGTCCTGAATAAGCTAGATCTAACATGTAAAAACCCTTGCGAAAATCTATGGGTTAACTTGAATAAGAATAAAAACGATACAATCATTGGTATCATCTATAGACACCCAAGTGGTGACATTGCAGACTTCAACGATCAATTAGAAAAAACAATCCAGGAAATCCATAAACTTAACACTGATAGATGCATAATCATTGGAGATATTATTACTACCTGACTGAAGTTTCAAAAACGAGGCAATACAGAATCCCGCCATTCCTATTGGTTAATCGCACAATTCCCGCGGGTTTCCCGTAGCCTTGTATAACACGATACAAGGACGCGTTTTTGTCGCCACAGCTACTGTTTTAGGCCTGTGAGATTTACGGTAAACTCAAACGACATGACTGCAACAAAATGTGTTTGATTAAATGATACAAGTCAAAATTAGAAGCTATCAGGTAATAAAACTCATACTAACCGGTTTTGTCGTTGTACAGGAAAATATAAAGCCCTCGGTCTTAAGGCACAGACCTCGCAAGCTCGGTCTGTACTTTAAAGACCTCGGGCTTTATATTGTCCTGTACAACACAAAACCGGTTAGTAGGCGCATAATATAGACCTGATCAAATACAACCAGCCTGGTAAAGCAAGAATAAAAGATTACCTAGACATGATGCTTTCCCATGGATACCCACCGCACATCACATTACCCCAAGAATAACGGATCACACAGCTACTTTGATTGACCATATTTTCGTAAAAGAAATATATCCAGCTGACAAGTCACACTCGGGTAATATCTTTACCGACATCTCAAACCATTTTGCAAACTTCTACTTATCTCGAGATGCAAATAAGTCTAATGTTGTTGTTGTTGTTGATTCCACGATCCCAAATTATCTTGGTCAGCGGTAAAACGAATGTCGCCTTTCTTGGGGTACTGTTGTTTGTAGACAGTGACCTCGATATGAAAATGAGGCTTCCTAAATGTGATCGTTTCAATACACAGTTAGATCATGAGTCGTAGTTGTAGCGGTATATCAGGTAGGCAAATAGCGAAACTACGACTCTGGATAAGTCTAATGCAAATCCTCGGAGTCGTCAACAAAGACAAAAAGTTCGAATTTTTAGTAACAAAAATGTAACCAACTTCGTTGAAATTTTGCAACACATTCAATGGGAACCATTATGTTCACAAACAGATCCAAATGTCTGCGCAAATTTCTTCAACAATGTAATAAGCTAGACTGGTTCCACAATCTCTGTATGCTCCTTAGTGCTGATTTGTCGCTAATACAGAGACTGGTTGCCAAACAGTGTCTGAAATCGGATTGATTTGATAGCCTCGTTTTCATAATCATTGCATACTTAAATTTCGGACCACGGAATTTTTTGCGGTTGTTGTTGCTGTGATCAGTAATCATCAAACACGAATATCCTGGAAACAATTGCAAACAGTTTGTGACGCTGACAAAATTACAGCATTTACAGTAAACACAAAATTGAAATTTCTGGGACGTTCAGGGTGACCAAAGATCAGGGAACCAAAGAGTCAACAAAATTAGAAATGATATTAACATTATACATTGTCATTAGTAGCAATCAGTTAAGTAGCATGTGAAAAACAAGGAATTTTCAAGGGAAATGTTCTTTATATTTTTTTCCAGTGCTTTGTTTCATCAGAAAGACAATCTCTCCTCAAGATGAGTGCCATCTAAATGCATGCTGACATGAGATCTGATAATAATGCGGCAGCTATCTTGCTCTAGACCAATCCCTGTGGATTAAAAACATAGACATCAATGTAAAATAAATGGTACTATTAAAATCACAAGGAAAAATTTAATCACCCCTTGCTTTTCTGTATGTAACCAAAACCAGACAAATCATAACTTTGTGCACACCAAGGCAATAATGTGAATAAAATGTTGGATTCAGTCATTTATAAATGTGGATCATTCTTGGTTATGTTCACAAAATACAATAAAACAACTTTTGATGCAAATCCATTTTTAAGACTACCAAATTTTTACTTAGACAAATCCATTCATAAAATCAAAACCAAAACCACTGATATAAAGAGTAAACAGCTGTAAATAAAGCCCAACAGAAAGGCAAGAAATTCAGTATTCACATGCCAAGTAACCTGTTTGCAGTTTAATTGCTGTTATGAATTCAAATACATGAGCTAACAATGAAAACGAAAAGTAAGTCACAAACCTACCTAGAGTGCACCTAAAATGATAGACTTTCTGTACAGTAAATAGTAGCAACCGCCACCGGCAGAGGCGCAGAGAGTTGGGTGTGCTTGAAAATGCCTCTGAAATATTGCAAAAGCACTTTGCCATGTCCTGTTACGGCACAAACAAACATTCCGTCCAATTGCTCAATTTGTGAAAAACGGCTGGCTAAAATTCTCTCAACTTCTCTGCTAAATCGAGCTGCGAACCGCGACGAGGAGATCCGACGCCATTGCTTTTTCTTGAAAACCTCGGACCATGTATTTGCCTCACTTTGAAAAGGAGACTTCCGATGAATAAACAGTAAAGAGAGCAAAAATCGATTGGCTACAAAGGATTTAGCTATTGTCTTCGTTAAAATGCTCCAATCAGGTTAGGAGCAGATTTTTCCGCTCCAAAATTCCGATTTGAGATACTCTTTGGCAACTAGTCCCTCATTGAGCTGGCCATCAGCAGCAACAACGACAGCGAAATTGAGGGGCTAGTGGAGCTAGTCTAGTAATAAGCCACGCTTATGAAAAATCCTTCCCTTTGAAATTCGTTTCAAGTAAGCGAATAAAGGACAAACCTTGGATCTCTACTTCATTGAAGAAAAGCATTACGAGAAAGAACCATCTTTTTCACGTATACGCAAAAAACCGAAGCATGGAAAATAAACAAAAATACTCCAAATATCGTAATATCTTGATTTCTTGCATCAGACAATCCAAAAAGATGTACTTTCAAGAATTGTTTGATAGGAAATCCACAAGAATTACAAAGATGTGGACCGTTCTGGGAAAAATGCTAAACCCTAACAAAAAATCCCAAAGCTCCTCTATCAAGGAAATAATTTCTGATGGAATTTCGTGCAAAGAAGATTCAGAAATTGCAAATGCTTTAAACTCTCATTTCTGTAATATTGGAAGTAAAGTTCTTCAAAAATTCAAAATGCGAAGTTCCACTTTTCCTCATTTCTTAAAACACCTCAAGACAAAAGCTTCTACTTAGAAATCAGTGAGATCAACAAATTAAAAACAAAAAAAACTGCTGGCCATATATTATGGTCATAATAACTCTTGCATAGGTGTTTTTCTAGATCCCTCAAATCATTTGACACCATAGATCATGATATACTCCTTAAAAAACTATGCATTATGGCTTTCGAGGCAAAATTCATGACTGGTTTGCAAGCTATCTCCAAAACAGAAAGTAATATACTTGTGTGAACGGAAATAAGTCCACCCAACAAGAAATGTATAATGGAGTGCCTCAAGGGTCAGTATTAGGGCCCATACTTTTCACATTATATGTAAACGATATGCCAAATGCAACTTCTGCTAAACCAAGGTTATTTGCCGATGACACATGGCTTTTTTCCTTTCATGCAAACATTGAAAAGTTGTCTTTATCAATAAATGAAGAACTGAACATGCTCAATGAATGGTTGAAAGCAAACAAGTTATTAGTAAATACTAGCAAAACAAATTTCTCCATCTTTGTACCTTCCAAAACAGTCAACTCTCTACTGGTGCGATATCAATGGGCGATAAACTTAATAGCGCTAAGGAGATTAAATACCTTGGCGTAAGGATAGATGAAAAGCTATCTTGGAGTTCCCATATCAATAAGGTCAAAAGTGAAATCATAAAATTTTCTTCTATCTTTGCTAAGCTTAGACATTTCGTGCCTAAACAATGTTTGCTAACCTTATACGACTCCCTTGTAACTTCTAAGATAGGTTATGGGCTCGAAGCATATGGCACAACTGAGGCTAAGAAACTAAATGAACTCCAAGTTCTAAAAAATAGAATTCTCAAAATAATTCACTTCAAAGATCGTAAATATCCTACAAATCGCATCCTACAAATCGCATCCTACAAATCGCATCCTACAAATCGCATCCTACAAATCCCCTACACAAAGAGCTTAACATAATTAAAGTTCATGATCTCTACCGCATAAAAATTTTAAAAATTATGCATCAAGTCCACTTTAGCAAAGAAACATTACCAGAAGTATCCAAAAACTACTTCATAACCAATGAAAACTCTCATAAATACGAGACGAGGCAAAAATCAGATTATAAAATATTTAAATCTAACAAAAAGTGGCGTAACCACATCATACGAAATGTTGGTGCTCGCATGTGGAATAACCTTCCTCCTGCCTTAAAGTCAATCTCAAAACAGAAAAACTTCAGTAAAAAACTTAAAGACAACATCATATCCACTTATCAGAATTAATCATAAAAAACTCATGATTAAGACCAGTAACAGCCCTTACTAACAAAATATATCTTATCGTTGAATCCCTTGCTTTGTACTATCATGTAATCTTAGTTTTCATTTTCGTATAGCCTTTTAGATTTTTTTTTCTTTTCCTTTTTCTTTTACGGGCCAAGCCAGATAAGCCCTGCTTCCCTTGGCTCGTGTAGAATACATATATTTTATCTTACATTGTATTAGGCTTTTGTATTCTGCGAATAAAATTGAATTGAATTGAATTGAATTGAATTGTAAGGTAGCTCAGGAGACCTGAATTAAAGGCTAAGTCAAGAAAGTAAGCCCCATTATAAAAGTTTTTGAAAACGTTTTGCATGCAAGGCTTACGTAAAGTTTATATGGCAATGAATGCATCATAGCGGATGAGTCAAAAACGTCGTTTTAAAGGCGACTACTTCCTGAACATATAACCAATGATATTTTGCAATGCCTGATTGGATAGCTAACATGCTCAATGATTTTTACGTTTTATCCCAGCTGAAATGGGGCACTCCGCCCTGACTTTACGGGGGATTTCGTAAAAACACCCTTTCGATATACCTTTGAAAAAGATGGGCAAAATTTTAAGAAACTCTAGTACTATGTTTGAGAAGTATTAAGAAACTTTTAAAAGTTAAAAGTATGGATATTAAAGCAAATATATCGTTGAACCTTTATTCTTGAGCAATATTAACTAACCATTTGTGTTTTCAACATAACAGAACACTGTTTATTCCTATATGATGTTTTAGATGTCAAGAAACATATTTGCGGCAGTGCTAGCGACCACATTGATAACTCTCCATTCAAAAAATGAGGAACCAATTAAGAAACTTTAGTGCTAAACCGGAAAAAAAAATTCATGTTGAATTAAAAACTTGTAGTACTATGGCCTGATCCTAGTTTCTCATGAAAAAACGTGTATTCAGGGGAATTCCATTCATTCGTTTCTGCATGTCTTTGAGAGTGGCTTTCTTCAGAAAATCTCCCATATCGATGGGAAAGAATGGCCAATTAAAGCCCAGTAAATTACCGAACTTGATGGGACATATCGGGAATAAAACAAAACAGTTTTCAATATGATAAATGCTGGTCATTTCCATTTACAAATCCGATACATTATAATAACCGACATGTGTAAAGTATATTTTCAGAAGTGTCTGGCGAAAAGGCTCTCGACACTTCTAGTTTTATTCCAGGTCTGCAAGGATATCTGTAGATCATAACATTTACATCCTGAATTCGTAGTATTTTTTGGACTTACCAAAGTCTCTCCCGCCTGCAGGAAATCTGAAGACCAAAATTCTCAAAAATTACCTCGCAGAGTCTTTCCCTTCCTCCCTATACAACGGCAGTTTTTGGGTAAAAACACGGGAGAGACTTGAGCAAGTCCAAGTATTTTTATGTGTAGTTTGTAGCCCCCGAATGTTGATTTTTACTGTACTTGAAAGTAATCAATTACTAGCTTATTTAGAAACACATTTTATTCACATTTTTTTGGAAAGTAGAACCAATATTTCCTTTCTTCGAGTATAGCCCAGCGTTTATTGCTAGACACATACTTTCTTGTAAGAGAACCATTGTAAGAAACTCAGCTCTCAGAATATCAAAAAATATGATCCTTCAGCACCATGCTTTCAAAATTTCGCTGTCATTTGTCTAGAAATTTGCGCTATTTTGATCGGGGGGCAAAGTTGGGTGGGGCAAATTTGCCATATGTTTTGAAGGAACGTAGGAGGGGGGACCTTTGAATTTTTTAGAAAATCCCTCATAATTCCAGAATGGAGCAGCCGGTTACAGTAAAAGAAATTTTTAAGATTTGTATAAAAATGTCCACCAGTGAATAAAATTACGGGTTAGACAAAAAAAGTTTACGCGTTTAGCGGGCTGTGGAATAAAAAAGTGTGTGACCGATCTTCAAAACTGAAATGTTAATCTTTCAGTCGAGGGTCAACTTAGATGAGAACATTTTGTTTGGTAATATCCCTCATCTTACAGACCCAGAAGTAAGGAAAATGCTGGTACAGGACACGTTTGGGAACCAAAATTCCACATTCCATTGTGTTCCATAATTTACCTCCCATTGAAATTCGGATTCTCTATCTCAGGCTGGCGATGTAAACTTAAATGTCACATAAATCATGGACCAGAATGGAACGTGGAATTCTCGATTCCCATACAAACCTCTTACAGGTATTTTTGTAATTGTTGGGTCGTAAAGATGTGTGATTTTACCAAACGAAATTTTGTCATCTAAGTCAGCCTTTGACTGATAAATTAACATTTTAGTTTTGAATATCGGTCACATAATTTTTACTCCATAGATCGCCAAACGCGTAAACTTTTTTTGATTCACCCGGTACTAGACAGATTCATTACCGTTATTGTACTAAGAAACCCCCACAGTACTGCATAAAACGTGCATTAGTGCATGAGCGATAGAACACCAAGTGTGTATCAGTGTGATATCTGATCAGTAGCGAGCCACCTCAAGCGACTGTTTCTTTGTATTTTCTACTTATTTTGAATTTGTTGTAAGCTGTCTTGTCGCTGTTTCGTTATTCTGAAGTTTTAAGTAGTGACCAACCTTAAATGACCCACCTTAAGATGGCTCACTACTGAAAACTTCAAACTGACAAAGCAGCGATAAGGGGGCTCACTACCAAATAAAAGTATGTTCAAATACAAAAAAAACAAAAGGTTAAGGTGGCTCGCTACTGATCAAATTTCACATTGATACAATGTGTCCTATCTGGTGTCCTATCGTTTATGATTAGGATAAGGTAGAGATTCGCGTTAAAGATCAGTCAATGAATGAGTGAATGAATATGGATGAATCAATCAACCAACCAATCAATCAATCAATCAATAAATAAATAAATCAATCAATCAATCAATCAATCAATCAATCAATCAAATAACTTGCACAGATAGGTTAATCAGACAGTCATTCAATCTTGAGCTGCTATATGATCCCTTTGATGCAAACAGGACTACTTTGAATTCAAATTTTTCCTTTGTTCATTGATTCGATGAGCTTGTAATGGTATGATCTGATAACTGAAAATATTTTATCGATGCATCCTCTGCTGATTTCGCTTCCTTTTTTATCATCTTTGCAGGCAAACAGTAGGAAAAACTTTCCAATCTCCTTCTCCGCTTCAATTGAAGGTTTCCCAAGTTTTTTCACATCCTGTAGCCAATTATATGTTAGTTCCGCTGCTGGTGATAGGTCCTAAAGAATTGTAAATAACGCTTGTCACAAGAGAACAAAAACACCCCTGCTAACAGTTAATCTAAAGTGCAACCATAAACTATGTACAGTTACCGTAATGATTTTTGGTCATAGACTACCATTATTTTCCAAAATAATGCAAACTGGATGTCATTCGGAAGAATTTAGCAAGCGGAACTTGATTCATACGGGAGTTGTAAAATTTTGTTTACTTTAGAGGGCTTTAGTCCCTTTGTAATGCTAGGAAGCTTTTTGTTCATCAAATCATGGCCTATAGACCTTTTCGCCTACCTGGTTCACAGTGTCCGAGTCCTTTGTCTTTTAGGTCTTTCTACACGACCTTAACGACCCAGACAATCTAGTATGAAAAAGGCATCAAAGTCGTGCAGAAAGACCCAAGAGACAAAGGACTCAAGCTCTGCATCTTTGTCTTTTGGGTCTTTATGCACGACCTTAACGACCCAAACAACCTAGTATGAAAAAGGCATCAAAGTCGTGCAGACAGACCCTAGAGACAATGGACTGAAGCTCTGCATCTTTGTCTTTTGGGTCTTTCTGCACGATCTTAACGACCTGAGCGACCTAGTATGAAAAAGGCATCAAAGTCGTGCAGAAAGACCCTAGAGACAAAGGACTGAAGCTCTGCATCTTTGTCTTTTTGGTCTTTCTGCACGATCTTAACGACCTGAACGACCGAAGTGAACCAGACGTAATGTTTTCAGTATCCCCTGTTAATGCCACGTGTGCCTGCAACTCTGCCAAGGCTAAAATGCTGAAGGGGCTTGGTCAAAGATTTCATCAGTTTGCAAGACTGCTGTACAAGGTTTTACAAAGAAAATCTTTTTTAACAAATGCATAAGAGACTGATTGGCACTGGGGAGGGGGGGGGTGTACTCCCATACTTGACTTGACGGGATGTGCCGCTCAACAGGGTGTCCGTTTACGGTAAAAATTGTTCAACAGGGTGTCCTTTTCTGATAAAAATCATGCGACAGGGCATTTCAATTGATAAGAAGATTATGCGACAGGGTCATTAACCCTTTCACCCCTGGAAGGGCCATTTTGCCCAACAGTATTAATTGAGAACTGCGAATTTTTCAGGGGGTAAAGCATTTGGAATTTTGATTGATTTGAAAGGTTATGGACATTGCATTTATCTATTGCTTAATGAAGCACTGATTATGATATCCCCCTGGAACACGACAATCTGCATTAGGTTTTCCTGTTAAGCTTAATTTTAGCCGGGCGTGAAAAGGTTAAAGTTTTCTTGAAACAATAGATTTTGGCAAAATTTTTATGCGACAGGGTATACTTCTGGGGCATTTTTTGTGCGACAGGTTACAGGGTGTGGAGAGACTCGCCACACAACCCGGTCACTTCCCTAGTCAAGTAAACCCCGGGACTGTTGGCTGCATGGAAAAATTTAGGTCCGACAAACGCCCCACGTCTTTTCTGACTCACCGGGCATATATTTTGATTTTCCGAAGGGCTTCGTTTGTATATAAATAATGATATTAAAATGAAATGATTGACAGGTTAACATTTAGTGTTAAATATCAGTCACTCCACCACCCACCAAGCGTGTAAACTTGTTAGACTTGCCCCAAGTCTGTTTCGTTCGTTCACCGTTTCAAACAGACTTATTACAGATGATGAAATAGACTTGGGGCAAGTCTAAAACTTTGTTGACTTACCCAGTATGTATGCTTAGATTCCCTTTAATGGGAAAGGAGGTTAAACAGAGCTCTTACGGTAACCTTAGAGTCACTTTACCTTCAGATCTGTTACAGCCAATGCTTTCCGTATCTCTATCATTGAATTGAAAGTCCTTGTCATATATTTCGACATTTTCACCAAACAAACTTCTGATTTAGCTTTACAATGACTGTACTCCTTCAAAGTGTCTCCCCAGTTTTCCATCATTGATGCCCAGTAGTCCAAGGGTGTTAATTTGCTCTTTACCTTCATGAAGACATAAAAAAGAACTTTAAAATCTTAAAAAAAACGTATCTCAGGCTTTAGTACACTGTGTTCACACGAGAGCAGCACTTTCTAGGTTCCAAATCTTTAAAATCGAAGAAAAAATGTGAGTGTAAAATTCTATGACATATGTTTTCTAACTGAATGACTTAAAAGAAACTTAAGATACCTAGCCATAATTCTACCGTTGGACCTCATTATTTCTTGAACCACCTTTCCCAATATCCCAGCATTGGAGTTTCCTAATTTTTTGGCGATCTGCGAGTTGAGTTCCTTATATGCAGTTTGTCATAAAAAAATATTTGTATACCACATCAGCAGTGCATTCTTGCCTGTGTATTAAAGGGAATGGACATTGTCAAAATCTGGCCCGACCTATGTTAGAAATATAATCTATTGTATTTGACAAACATAACAAGTGTGATTACATTGTATGGCTAAGTGATTTGTGGTTTTGTGAGCGCGAGCGTTCCTTTATCATTTTCATTCAGCTACGAGATATAGCTATGTCGATTCCCTTTAACCACAACTGCAAATAAGTTTATGGTCATGACTTGGATTATCATTATGATTTTACCTCTTGGTTTTGAAGTTGCGTCCAACCCACAACATATCTCATTGCTCCTCTGGAGTGATATGCCTCCGCAGCGTACATCGTTGCCACCATGACCTGTGTCAAATATGTTGCTGCAAACTCGTTTAGTGCCTCGCGGCTAATTTCGCTAACTAAATTAGAGTAGATCTCGTTGTGTTCGTTTCTGCTGTTGCCTTTTATTTTGAATATTTCGTCCCAGGCGTTTAGTGTCCAATCCCAACTTGCGAATAGCTTTTGATCTTTTGCGTTGAATTCTATGACAAGATGGCATAGAAGGGTTTTGTGAAGTGTTGTGGATGCACAATGGTTAAGGTAACTATGCTTTCCGCTCCAGTGAGCAGCAAGAAGCTGTTTTGCATATCCACTCTCCTCAGTAAACAGTCAATTTCTCCAATAGGTACCTTAGGTCTATCGAAAGTCGAAAAGCGGTAAAGAGGACGTTGTTCTTCTTAGTCTTGGCAATCGAAAGATATGCTAATTGCAATGTTTCCGTTAAGGCTGGCTTTGCCAATTAATTTTCAAAACTTTCCGCTGATTTCAGAAAAGTGGATTTATCTCCAAACTACTCTAAACTGTTTGGTTTTCTTTCGCTATATCTTTAGCTGCTTTTCGATAGACCGACTCGAATGACTGTTTTCGTTTTCTGAGGAAAGTGGTTTTGCAAATCGGCAACTAGCTGCTCACTCGAGTGGAAAGCAGTTACCTTAAGTTCGAGGAGTATGAAGGGGCGAGGATGAGAAGAGGAGGCTTTTTTGTGACTCAATGTATAAACAAGCGTAGACTTGCCCCAAGTCCATTTCGTCGATAAAAAATCAGGAAAGGGGAAGTTCAGATAGGCTTACTACAGATAACAAAATAGACTTGTGGCATCTAGAAAAAGTGCAGATTTTGCAATAATACAATAGCATCAGTTGGTTTGGCTCACACTTCAATTCAAAGCTATTAGCGAATGCAGACAAAAACACGGCCACAAAAGTTGCCCGGAAACCAGTACGGCAAACTCTCGCTTGATGCGGACGAAGGGACGTTTTTAAGAGAAGTTATATACTTATAACGAAAGAAGAAGGGGCAAATCCATAGTTGTGTCTGGCGGATTTTGTCTATTTGACTCAGAAGCTGAGGAGTAACTGTTTACATTTGAGCAATGAGTACGCAAGAGTTGTAATACTCTCTGCTCGGCTTCTGAATAACGTAAGCAAAATCCACCAGACAGAGCATTCTTTTACCCCATCTTCATTCGTCTTTAGCACATAACTTCTCTTAAAAACGTCCCTTCGCCTGCACCAAGTGAGAGTTTGCACTACTGGTTCCGGGGCAACTTTTGCGAACGTGTTTGTTTTGAATTGCTGGTTGAGAGAATTTCTTTTGTCTACATTCGCGAATCGCTTTGAATTGAGGTGTGAATTGTGCCGTCATCACTACAGAACTAGAGCCCCACTTTGAAAATTTGACCACGTGTGATAATGCACCGTGTTTGTAGCTTAGAAATTAAAGATTGTTACCTCGATCTTACTGCTTTTCTTCATTGCTTTCTTTTTGGCCTAGTTCTAACTAGTACCACAAATCAATTCCAAACTGCTCCTGTGGATCTGAACTGTTAGCTCCTACACGTTCATTTTCATGTAATCATATTTATACTTGGCAAATTCATTCAGTTACCAAAAAAAAAATAAGAAAAGTTATATGCCCACTTACAGGAATTGGTTACTTAGCAACAGTATGAATCTGGTTTAGCTACTAAACCTCTATTCTGCTTACGGCGCTCCCTGATTCGACTCTTCCATGGATCCACGTGTTTGAATTTTTTCTTCAGCTCAAAAAATGAGTTTTCAGACTTTTTTTGAATGCGACTATTAACTTATGATCTTTTTTGATGGATTGTGGAATGCTGCTCCATACTCGTGTCCCGGTATTAAAGAAGCTCTTCTTTACGCATTCTAAGTTGATCCTTTGAAAATGCAGGCCTCTTTTGTTTCTTGTGTTATGTTTGGAAATGGAAGACCTTTCCTGAAATTCGTTCTGCAATTTCGTTCGGGACAAAGGTTGTTTGCTATTTTGTATCTCATAAGTGAAAGATCAAAATCCATCAGCTGATTTAAAAATAACTGATAGCTAAAAATATTTAGTTGATTAAGTCCAACGCTAAAAATGTATGTTACAACTGTAGATAAAATATACAAAAAAAGTTGAACTATTTACAATTCTTCCCATGAACCCTTAAATCTGGATGAGTCAATTATATCAAACGCTCTGTTTGTAGCTGCTGAAGTGCTCCCATTTTAGTATCAGATAAATTTCCCCGGGCTACATTTGCATATCTCGAATGACTTTCTACTAGTGCGTAATAACCTTTCATAAGTTGTGACTGGGAGATTGTGTTCTTCGACTTTTTTAATGATGCCAGGCCGTTTGCACTTTTTTCTTTCACTGATGTGAACTGATCTCCCCAGTTTTGCCTGTCATCGACCGTCACTCCATGGTATTTTGTTTTGCTGACCCTTCTTATTTCATTTTTCCAAGAAAAAATGGGGTAAATCGTCGGTTCAAACTTTCTCTTATAACTGTTAGAGGATGTTTGAAACGAGGAAAAATGCAGTGTAGGAGCAAGGGTTTTGGGACGAGGATGTTTTGATTGATTATTCATTTACCACCTTGTTTTGATCCCTGTAACTTGTTTCGTTGTCTTGTTTTCTGTTCTGTTTCGTCTTCAATTGAGCGTGGTTAGGCCCAACCGCTCTCAAGTTGTCCGAAAAGAGCTCCCAGCTCCCTTGTATTCTGTGTCTTGGTGCGCCTTCGCACAAGAATGGTTTTTAAAACCGAAAAGCCACAGGAAGCAATTGAAGCTTACGGTGATTACCCTCCCATTAGATTTTCTTGTGGCTAGAAATACAAGGGAGCTCTATTCGAACAACTTAAGAGCGGTTGGGCCTACCACGCTCAGTTGAAGACGAAACAGAACAGAAAACAAGACAACAAAACAAGACACAGGGATCAAAACAAGGTAAATGAATAATCAATCAAAACATCCGTGTCCTAACACCCTTAGTAGGAGGTAACAGTTCAGATGCGCAGGAGCCATTTGAATTTGACTTTTTTTTGTATGCAAATATAAAAGTTTACAATGATTTCTACATCTAACTATACGTTCTTAATTATTATTCAACACTACTACGATACCATGGGGAGCAAAAGACAATGACTACCCCGACTACCCCTTGGCCAATATTAAAAGACATGCAACGTTCAACTAACTACGACTACACTACAAACGATTAAAAACTAATGGATGATGTACTAGATTCTGTTCTACATCAGATGTCAGGTCAAGGTTGCGATGACTGGAAATGATGTCGCAAGCACAGCTCATTTGTTGCAGTCAGGGAGCGCCGGTTGCAGTAGATAAAGGGCCCGACGTCTAATGTGGAAAAGAATTTGCAATGAAAAGTAACGTATTACGTTAAGGGACTTTGTGCTTTGTGCTATAGGTCTCAGGTTGCAAGGATCTCAATCAAACCGACCAGTTTCATGGATAAAACGTAAAGTCAATTCTAGTATACTTCTATTCAAGTTATTAGAAAGGTCGTTATCGCCATATAACATGAGCTTGGACAAAGCATCATTTGAGAGATCGGCAATTTGTACGACTGATCGTAAGGGAGCGGTCATTTTTAATCCTGAGTACCTGGGCAGAGGATAATTTTGCACAATTAGAGAAAATTCCATACTCCATCTTGAACATAGAAACAGTTTTCGTACCCCACCATCTTTCAGGAAAATGGTTTAGTACCCCATCCAGAAGTCTTTGTGCATAAAACATAGATCTATGGACCGATACCAATTTCCCAGGCGATTTTATACCGTTCAAGTGATTCATCATTTCCAGGTGTCTGTTAACTTTTCTTTCAATCTTTGATCGATGACTTCGTCCAAATTTTTTTCAGTCTAAATAGTTTTGTACCCAATGAAAACTGCTCTTAGTATTTCATACCCCCACAAAATAGCGGAAAAAAGTTTCATACCCCTGCCAAAAATCCTCCGCCCTGGTACCCAGGATTGAAAATGACCGTTCCCTAATAGTTCAGCAATTCCAGCGAGAAGATTTAAAAATCAAATGAAGGGAGCTTTTAGAATTTGACTTCAGGCAGTAAACAAAGAAGAAAACAGTAATATCAAGGTAATAAAATTAATTTTTAAGCTGCAAGCACAGTGCATTATGAAGGGAGCTTTTAGATACTTGCACAAATTTGAAAACTTACTCTCTGTGAAAGCTTTTTTTAACTGCGTGTACTCAACTCCTTTACTTTTTTTATCATTTTCATCTGCAAAATCATATTTCCTGATCTTGTACAAAGCGCAGACGAGATCTTGTATCTTGTATTTATCATCTGCTTCCATTTGCTGCAAATTCTTTATGAAGTCGTCAGAAAGCCCATCGTAAATGTAGGGCATTGCATACTCCAAAGAAAATGCGTAGATATTTGTATCAAGGACTTCCTCACTTGGCATGTGAAATATTTTTTCAAACATTTCATTGAATCGTGCAGTAACCAGCCCAGATTGTCCCCCAACAAGGGAAGCATCGTAATCTGAAGTACTTGTTGCGCTACCAACTGGTTCCATGAAGCAAACACTGTCTGGAACCCTGACCTTGCCTCCGTCTCCCTTCCTACAAGCTTGTATCCCATCTTCACTTGCCTTGAAAAGCAGAGATGTGACGTAAATATCGACGTACGGTTATGTCTTTAAGGAACAAAGAATTTTGGCCGGTCCAGGTTTTCAGTACTCAGAGTGTCTTACAAGTTTCTTAAAGGCCCGATAACAACGACCATGCTCATTCCCTGTTCCCTCATGAACATTTCAAAGCCATGCTTTTTGGAAAAAAGCTTAAGAAACTACCCACCTGAATTTAAATATCTAAGAAAAAGCTTTTTTGTAATTTGCAACCCTGTTTTGACCCTGTATTGTAATACTTATTAGCAAGCGAATTAAGTTATTACTTGTAGAGCCCTTATGCATTTAGAGTATAGGAACATATGAGTAACTTCTGGTAGTAACGTGTGTCTGAAAATTCAAGGAATTCAAGAAACTACATCCACCCAACATAGGGTTCAAATCTTTCAAATTTTTAAAAAGGTAGGTGTAAAGTTGTATCACACTTTTTCTTTGAAGTGAATGACTTGAGAAGAACTTTGGGTCATATAAATCTGCCGTGGCAATTTTTGATACCTCGATTATCTTCAAAATGGTGGCATTTTGATCATTTTTGCAAAAGTTCATCTCAGCTTTTGCAAATATCAAAATCATCACATGTCTCAAATCAATTGAGGACAATGGATGCAAGCGTCAAGAAAACCATATATGGACATGTTTTTTTTTTGACTGGCGGAAAATCTGCCATTTTGAAAGTCGAAAAATCACAAAGATGAGCACTAGAGGAGCAAAACGTAATGCAATTACATGAAACTTTGGTCGAGTATGTATTTTGACAGATCCAACCAGAAAAAAGCAGACGAAAATAAGATTTTAGAGCACTTTGTGAGATATGAGTTATTTCAGAATTTCGCTCGCAAGGTACTCAATCTCCAACAGGGATAAGTAAAACCTAAGTCAATACTTAACATGACACCTTCGTTAACTCTGGAGACCCCGAAGAGCAGTTTTTAGTTAGAAATGAGTAGTGTATGAGTATCTTAGTTGCCAAGAAGGTTCTAGGATAGTATTTTAAAGTAGCACAACTTTCCCGCTCACGTTTGCAGCAATCCTGTACCCACAACGGTTTGTCAATTCTTTCTCATTTGTCCAAGTGTCAAAACCTCAAAAGGGGAGTACCTCGAGAGCAAATAGTCCCTAAAATACAAGGACCAACCAATGTCTACAAAAGTCTTGAAGACCTGTTAGATATGTTACAAAAAATGTTTGTGCTCCTTTTAGAAATTATGAAATCTAATAACAAACCAAAGTTAAGAGTAGGTAAAGAGCTGAAAGTCTTTAAGAACGTTAAGTAGCTCGTAGCTCAAAATTGGAAGAAAGCTTCAAAGTGGCCTAGCAAGCTGTCTTTCAAAGGTTTCTCGCGGTTACAAGTAGGCATGAAACTGTCAGGTAAAAATGAAACTTTAAAATCAATCAGGTTAGAAAATGAGCGAACAGTTATTGCGTACTCCCTGTGCTTTGAGCAAAATTAAAATATCCTTCGGTCATAAGGACCCTTCGCTCTAGAACTGCTCATTGTTTAAATCTACTCTCAAAATCCATTCTTTAGATCAATCTCCACCGTAAATAGCTTGGTAAAAGCACTTTGCGTGGAAATTATGATTAATTCTGTTACGTAAGTTCTAAGTTTTCTGGTTTTATTTAAACTAGATGTTAACGATGTTAAGGAAGTGCTGCTCACAGCCAAGTGTCTAACGCGATTCTGCAATATTTATAAGCATTGGCTGTTAACA
Source organism: Aurelia sp. 3 sensu Dawson et al. (2005) (assembly GCA_964020215.1). NCBI lineage: Eukaryota > Metazoa > Cnidaria > Scyphozoa > Semaeostomeae > Ulmaridae > Aurelia > Aurelia sp. 3 sensu Dawson et al. (2005). The sequence continues at coordinate 8,420,455 of OZ026586.1, forward strand.
AAGTTAAGCAATTGCTACTCAAGCCTTGGTTTACAGTGTCCCGCCTTTAAGAAACTTGTTTCAAAATAACAGCCTGACTGGTTTCTTATGTAAAAATATACGTGTATACCATGGTATAAGAAACACCTGTTTATTCCTAAGATCTATCAAAATTATTCAAAAAATATTATTTTGGTGTGCACAGTTGTACAAGCCACAATATATCATGAAATGAGCTTCTATGTGTAAAAGTTTAGCTAAGGATATGAGGATTGTGGGTCATGGTTGGCAACATAAAATGAATGCAACTCCTTGGCAGAAAATAGCAGTTTATTGTCAATGGAATGTTATGCTGAAGATGGTATCACACGTGACTTTTACAGAACCTTTGCACTGTGCGAATATTTATCAATGAAAGCGATGCAAATGTGATCATGGCCAAAGATCCTTATCATTCACTTCTGTGCAATTTTCTGTTTGATGATTTCCTTTGTAAAGGAAAATTATCGTCTATTCTGTTCTAAAACCTATTGCGTGTGATATAGTATGGTGAAACCTACAAAAATTGTTAGCCGAGTTCCTTGCATCCTACTCGCTGTTTGTTTATTGTAGCAGGGTTAGGGTTAGACCGCTAGGCCTTTGCCTTTTCGTCTTCGAAGCTCGATCTTCTGAAACCTTGAGCGATTCTGACTAGTGAAGAATGTTTCAGAATTATACCTCTCAAATAAATCAAAATGCTTTCCTGTTTTTGTTAATATTTCCTTGATTTTTTTAGAGCCTTGTCGAGCTGCGAGTTGAAATTTGATTACAAATGAAGGATCTTGCGGTTAGCAGATATTGCAAAAAGTCATGTGTATGGTGGCCCATCGTTATCATCCAACTTTTCATGTCATTGCATTGAAAAATTGTAATTTATTTTTAAAAAATTGAAACAAAATAGAAAAATAATTTTCTGTAACAAAAAAAATTTATTTTCACTCTTACTTTTATTTTCACCGTCAGTTTATTATTTATTATTTTATTTTTTTAATTTTTTTTTGTCTTCGATTTTTACGCGTGGCCCATCGTTATCATTATCAAAATGGAAACGAGGCTACTTTTTCCCGCCAAAACTTCCTTGTACTGTGATGCACATGTTCTTGCATCACCTTGGCCTAACTGTGCTTGTCCGTTAGCCTATGTTGAAAATGTCAAAGAGAAAGGCATGGGATTTTTATGAGAAGAAATGTTCTGCAAAAAGAAGAGGAGAACCTGCCTTGAAGAAGAAATCAAGTGCCCCTAGTAGTATAATGGTGCAGCGCATGAGTTCTGAGGCAAACCGACTGAAGAAGTTTGAGCCGCTCGATACACGTGATTTCGTAGACTTTTCTGATTTCGACGAGATCTCTATCGACAACATCAAACTGGCCTGTGAGAAATTCTACGAAATGCCCAAAGGTTCCTGCGATGTTCTTTTGGGTGACAGGGGCCATCCTGCTACCTAACGGAGCAAATTGTGGGGAAAAAAGTATATTTTATTCGTTTCTTGGACCCCACAAAGAGAGCCAAGAACAGCAAGGGCACTCAACCACAACTTGAGACAGGGAAGAAGAAAATCATGGAAGGTAATGAGTCAAACATGGGTCTGTCTAGTTTCATAGGAAGGCTCCCACAAACCAATGTGTTTCCTGAGACTACTTTTCCAAAGGTACCCCAGACTGCCTTCCCAAAGTCTGTTTCCATAGCAGATTTGTTGCAAGCCCGTAAGCTGATTGAAGCTCCGGACATTTCTACTGTTACAATGGTACTTGAGTCTTACAATGTGTATGACAAGGTATGGGAAACTGTAAACACTGTGGAGTTTCTTAAGGAGAACAAAAATTTTTCAGAAGGAGGATTCCGCAAGGCATATATTGCTACATCAAAACATCCAGGTTTTCCCAAAAAATGGGTTATCAAAGAATCAAAAGAAGACAAAGTTGATCTATTGGAAAGGACAGTCAAGTTAACAAATGCACAACACACAAGGAAGCAGGTACAAATGCACTCAGTTGCAAGGAACATTTGTCAGAAATTTGCTAGAGAGGTCCCTGACACTTTTGGTACTTGTTTCAATTACAAGAAAGTGTATTTTTCAACGATGAATGGAACCCCAGTCACTGTGGAAGAGTTCATTCCTGGAAACTTTGAAAAGTATTCAAACAACACAGGAGAGATGGCTGCAATCAAGTCTGATGAGCACAAGGAATTCATAGAAAAGGCTGAATGCTTCATGCATTTTTCTTATGTTATTACCAATAAGCAGTTGATGGTTGTTGATTTGCAAGGTGTTGGTTACGATCTCTGTGACCCAGAGATAGCAAGCATGGTTTTATTGGAGGAGGGGCAACTTAATTTCTGTGCAGGAAATTTGTCAGCAGATGCAATTGAGACCTTTATGACCCATCACACATGTAATCAATTTTGCAAAATGATGAAACTGTAAATTGCAAACTAGACACTTATTTAAAGATTTTTTTGGTGTTTTATTTCAATAGTTTTAAGCTAGATTGCAGGGAATCAAGGTTTGGAGCAGAAAATTGAGAGCTTCTGTAAAAGTTTAGTAATAACTGGCATATTTTTTTGATAAAAAGGGAAGCAGGTGAAAATGATCAAAGAAGGGCATGTTGCTTTAGCCTTTTATAAGTCATAGGATTAAGAATCTCAAATGGTACTTCATTTTTTAAAATGTCTTAAAGACCGAGGGGCATGGGTAAGAGTTCATTGAGATAGACCTGTTTCACAATTAAATTCAGTTTAAGGCACAGATGAGATTCCCTGTCTAGCAAGAAATCTACACTATACCTATTATTTTGTAAATACGCATACAAAACTATTTCATGTGTTGCTTCGTGTAATGCATGCTTTTGAGATTTAGATCCACATAATATCCAGGCAAATGATGTTCCTGGGAATATTTCAAAAAAGAGCTGACCTTATTGTAAAAATGGTCTATTAAATCTAAACTAAAACAAATTTGAATGTTCACATGACTAGAATTTTGAAATGCATTAAATTGTGACATTAGAAATGTCTCAATGAAACAACCCATGATTTACCATATTGCATGATAGCATGTTGAGGGTACGGGTATGTGCCACCCATATGGGTGGGTTTTTGGACCCAAAAATCTCTAAGCAAGGGTCCTTTTTTGGCAGATTCTCCTTAAACATGGGTGGGTTATCCAGAAAAACTGGCAAAAATAGCCAAAAATGGGTAATTTTCAACCGAAATTCATCATAAAAGTGGGTATGATGGCTAGTTTTGGTAATTAGAAGAGGGTAGCTTTCTGAAAATTAGGCAGCAGACCCCCGTCCCTCTGCAAGTCATGTACCCCCAGGTCTCCAGGGCTCAACTGAGCCTGTATGGCGAATTCAGTAAATCATGGTGAAACTGAAACTGAAAAAGGACCTGCTATGCTGTTTGTTTCTGTTACATAACATGTTCATGATGCTTGATGATCATAGTTGAAGATTGAAAATGACCTGTTTCTGTATATTTCTTGCTTTTAATTCTGTAAATTTATGAAAATATCACTACTTTTAAGGCCTCCAATGCAATGGACCAGAGTCATGGCAGATAACTGCAAGGCCAATAGATTTAAACAAGATATATTTTTTTCACAATTCTATGTTTATTCATTCCTGCAAGAAAATAAAGATTCAAGATTCTTTTTCTGTATGTCCTTTGTCTCAGTCAAGTAAATAAATTGCGTTTCAAGAATATATAAGAGTTCTTGGCATCTTTGCTTTCAACCTCCTCTGGATTTGGTATCTTTGCCATTAAAGCTTGCTTATATTCATTTTCAATGAATTCGCTTTGAGCAGCCTCTATACCAGACAGCTCTGTAACCTCCACTAATTGCTCATTTGATATGGGAATGCCCATTCTCTCAGCCTCATATCTCTGTGGAAATGAAAACAAATGATTTGGGATTCCAGTTGGCAGCTCTAAATCTTTCTGACCTCTTATTCTATGATTGTTCCACATGTCAACAAAAATGTTGCACTCTCTTTGCATTATTGGCACATACACATAAGCCATGATCTTTCTGTGTAAATGATTATGTGGATCATATTCTTGTTCCTGAAGCAGTTCTTTTAGCTGTGTTTTGAAAAACTTTTCTAATCGCTCATGGAGGTCTCTCCACCATCTCTCTATCTTATTGGATGTTGATGGGCCATATGCAATTGAATCCAATGGATCTTCAAAGATGTCATTCTGGGACATTAAGTATGTGTGGATGGTGGCCATTTTGCCAGTTTCTGTCCCCTTATCCATTCTCAAGAACCTTGGAGCCATTTTCAACTTCTGCAACAAATCTGTGTATAATTGACCTATGACTAATGGGTCTGAATTTGAGACTACAACAGACAAGGCCAGGATTTTTCTGGAGAAGGTATCAATGAAGCCGTACACCCCCAAAGGAAATGTCCAGTTCTGATAACCACACAACTTGTCATGACCATCGACTGAAACAACCCACAATGATCCTTTAGAAATGAAATGTGTCTTATCTCGCTTCCTCTTTTTCTGGAGACTCCTTTTGGCGACACCCTCCGGATCAATGTCCGAAAGAATATTGTTGACTAAATGCCTCGGAACCTTTATGTCATGCTGAACTCTTAGCTTTTGAGACATGGCTCTATAACCCGTCAATGTAATGTATTCCAAAATGGCGCATACGCCTGTCCAAAGTTGGAAGACTCCATTTATAACAGGTGTAGTCACGTTGCAAAAAGTCCAACATCTCTGCCCTTTTGATATTATGACGAACATAATTCCTCATGTCTTCAGCAAGATCGCAATCATTTTTCCAACCAGGCTCCATCATAATCGCAGAGAGAAAGACTTTTTGAGAGAAAGAGCGGGAAAAAGTAGCCTCGTTTCCATTTTGATAATGATAACGATGGGCCACGCGTAAAAATCGAAGACAAAAAAAAATTAAAAAAATAAAATAATAAGTAATAAACTGACGGTGAAAATAAAAGTAAGAGTGAAAATAAATTTTTTTTGTTACAGAAAATTATTTTTCTATTTTGTTTCAATTTTTTTAAAAATAAATTACAAATTTTCAATGCAATGACATGAAAAGTTGGATGATAACGATGGGCCACCATACATGTGTCTCAAGCAGGAAAATACTTCGTCCATCCTCGATTCATTGCTCTAAATGGCTGTTCGCGCATGCTCGCAGCAATGAAGAATCCTTGTTTTGATAGAAGGACTCTTTGCTCCTGTAGTGCTCTTAGGCTTATAAAATGACCTCTGACGATCCTATGAAGTCCGAAGATAGTCTTAACACTGATTTACTGTTGATAACATTGATGAGTAGGTTAAGATCGAGCCAGCGAGAGGCCTGATAATTTTACATTTCAAGGACTCTAATGCTCACTTAGTGCTCTTTTTTTATATCTCACATAGCAATAACGCCAACAATACAGTTTTCAATCAACCTGCATTGTGTCGCAGACAACATACCAAGTAAAGATGCATTTATTGCTTAAAGGCTTATTAGCTCATTCGATCCAAGGATTCTGTGGCTCACCAACTACTCCTAACTTTGACCGTTTATAGCTCAAGAACAAAGTGTCATAGAATCTTGGAGCAAAAAGGAACTAGAAATTCAATGTTTTCTCCTTTGAACGGCAATTCTGCTTGAAAGACACTTGAAAGAGAAACGACGATTTCTCAGATTAAATTTAGTTTAGATGGTCAAAAATGGCAGTTATCTGCCGCTCAAAAAAAACATGTCCATATACTTTGTGGAGGTCTACAATATGGTGGCAAGCAGAAATCCGTAGCTCTTGTGGTAAAGGATTTAAAAATTTGATGGCGTTACAACCTCAAATTAATAAGTGCCGGTCATTTAAAAACTGATCAAGATATCAAAATAATGTCACTGTAGATTCACAGCAAATGATCCACACTTCCTTTCAAGCACTTTAATTCAAAGAAAAATGTGAACGAATTTTACACCACTCTTTTACAGATTTGAGCCCAATCCCCCCAGCTCCGGACCTTTTGATAAAATTAGTGTACTCAAGCGCCTTCCAAGAAATATGATACAGAATAAAAGTGAAAATAATGTCAAAACATGTTTAGGATTTCCCTTGTCCAAACAAATAGTTTCTTAAAGTCTAGCTTCCTTATTGCCATAATTGGCGTGGCCAGCGTTGAGACGTGCCTTTTCCATTCTCGTGGCAGAAGCTTCATTATGGCCTGGTAGAGCCATTGACGTAGGAACCGGGGGGAGCACTGGGGGCACGTGCCCCCCAAGATTTTGCAATAAACAAAGGAATGACCTGTTTATTTTGGAAAATGCCCCCATTTTTCATAAGGAAAAAGTGCCCTCGAAGTGTCGTGCCCCCCAAGTTTGAGCTGCTTTCCACGTCCCTGGGTAGAGCAATCGAAAACGAAGTTTTTTTTTCTTTAAAACTCAATCGTCGCAACACTTCAGCACGCGTATAAACGTGTCACAGCACTGGCTCCGCCACTCATAACTTTATGGAAACCAGGCTTAAGATATGTTTTCCAAGCACTGGAGTTCGTTAACTTTTGGCGATCTGAGAGCTGAGTTTCTTATGATCAGTTTGTTATAGAGCAAAATGCGAGTACCGTAAAAGCTCTATTAAGCCCCCGGGGGGCTTATTTAATTTTGGACCTTCCAGAGGGGGGCTTAATAGAGAGGGGGGGTTTATTCACAAAATCAAGCGAAAAGGATATATTTGGTAGCTTTTCAGTTCCTTGATTCCATATTTTGCGGATTCAACACACAATTTTCCGGCTCAAATACACAAATTCGACTCAGTTTTTATCCCAAATCATACTAAAATTAACAGGTAAGGTTGTATAGCTAAATAAACGGAAAATATTTTGTAAATTCTAGAATTTTGTATAAGTGGGGGGGGGCTTAATAGAGAGGGGGGGCTTAATAGAGCTTTTACGGTATTCCATATTTACTTGCCTTGAAAAGCAGGGATGTGACGTATAGGTACCGTGCTGCTGTGATGTGCAATAGTTTCCTCTTCTCTTTTGTTCCTTTTGTCGAATATTTAGGAACAAGTCCTTGTGGCCCTTTCCATGTTTTACCTGAAAGAAACAGTTATCATGGAGATATTTGGATATCAACCAATCTTTAAAATTTTAAAGTCTGTTCAAAAGCTTAGGCACCTGGTCTGCACATATTTCTATGGGCACCGGGAAAGCCACTAATGGCCCAAGCTGCTCTCAACGCAACAGACCTTTTCAAAGAGGTCTGGGACGGCACGCTACTCTGGAAGATGGCGGATTAGCTCTGAAGGGGAATCTAATTCTCACTGCAAAAGTTGACATGCAGTTGCAGTAGGCGAGATAATGCGACAAAAACCCAAAGAAACTCCAGTTATTGTGCACTCAGAGGATCAGAAGGGCCCAAGAAATCTTACAATTTCAAGCTAAGAGTTAGTTATCGTATCAAAGTAATATCTTACAAGGAAAGGTTTATTCCTTCGAGTTTATTGAATTTGTATTGTATGATCGTAACATGCTGATTTTAGATTTTTGTTTAGCAGAGCAGAGACTTTGGCCATGAGCCATAGGACACCCAGTGTGTGTAGCAGTTTAAATTTATGTCAGTAGAAAGCCACCTTAACTTATTGTTTTTGTGTCTTGAACTTGTTTTACTTGGTACACAACCACCTTTCAATGTTTCGTAATTTTGAAATTTTCAGTAGTGAGCCACCTTAAGTGAAGATTAGAGAAACCGAGCAGAGGGCATTACAATTTTTGCTTATTTATTGCTCAGATGTACGCAGTCACTCCTCAGCTCCTGAATCAAATAAACAAAATCCGCAAGACAGAACTTTAGATTTACCCTTCTTCTTTCGTTATAAGCACATGACTTCTCTTAAAAACCTCCCTTCGCCCGCATCAAACGAGAGCCTCCCTTCGCCCGCACGAAACGAGAGTTCGTCGTACTGGTTTCAGGGCAACTTTGCGGCTTCGTTTGTTTTGAATTTCTGCTTGAGAGAATTTCTTTTGTCTGCATCGCTAATCGCTTTGAATTGAAGTATGAACCAAAGCGACTGATGCTAATGTATTACAAAATCTGCCCTTGTTGCACACAGTAGTTGTACAGCATTAGATCCACAGCAAACATTATTTAGCTTTCTACATAATCTTCTGGTATGTTCCAAAGTTGATATTTGCACACTCATTTTATTGCAGTTCATTTTAACGCTGCATTTCCCAATTGACTTGGTTAGAAATATTTGAGATTTAAGAGGGTTAGACTTTCTTACTTTCTTACAAATACGATCGGGACCTGAACAACGTGAAAATACCAGGATTTCTTGGAGATCAATTTAATCATAGGATTTTTTAGGAGAGTAAGTTCGATGTAAAAGTGGTAATCATCATCATTTTTCATCCCGTGTAACAATGTTACGTTAACATGATAACATTATCATTCTTTCTCTAGAAAGAGCAAAGCCTATTTAGTATAGGGGGATCGAAATAAGAACAGAAATTGATATTCGAATGCAAAAACGATGCAAAGTTGACTTTCTTTAATACCTCATTACTTTGGAATCGCTTAACTACTTGCAAAAGCCCCCTTGACTCAATTGCTCGAATATCACTCAGGAGAGGACGAAGAAGCTGCAAAAGCTTTTAAAGGCTCAAGGTTTTGTATCTTTAGATATTTTACGTAGAAAACAAAAACTTATCATTTTAAAATCTAGGTGACAAAAATATTGATTTGTTGGCTATAAGTGAGAATGCCTGAGATCTTTCGGACTTGTATCCTCATCGCTAAAAATGGTTTAAAATTTTGCGGTTATGAAAGATGGAAAAAGTTTGCTTTACTTACCAAGGAAAAAGTTCTTTGCAACTTCTGCTGCCCTGTTAAAATGAACCGTATTAATCTTTCCTTCAAAATTTGGTTGTTTTTCCCATTCTACTATTTTCGTTTTTGCTTCTACGAAACAATAATAATTGACAATGCAGTCCTTGAACCAGCGAACGGTTGATTCGTCGTCTCCTGTTTTGGGAAGGGACTTTGGATCGTGGCATTTGTCTCTTACCGCTTGTTTAGGAGTACATCGGCGTGCTGCATTTGTTGCATCAGCCCCAGATCCATTGTCGCTGTCAGTCAGTGGCGATGGGAAGGCATTGCTGAGAGCAGCGAAAAGAACAACGCAAGCAAGAATAGCGAACTTCATCTTCCTACAGCAGTGAAACGAAATGTGGAATGAGGAGAATGTGGATGCTCGACTTCTTAACCCAAATGGCTATTACCTGGTTGACGAATTTAAACAAAGGAAGTACCAGTTTCTTCTGATGAGCTAACACATCACTAAAGCAAGGCAAGTACCTGTTTCCTAATGAAATCACACCTAAGTGATCCTGAATGCAACCGGTTTATGAGGAGAACAGTTCACACATTTCTTCGCCATATCAAATATTGCATTTTCCAATCGCTACTGCTGATTGCTTATTGCAAGGGTAGTGACCTCGAGGTCAGTCTTCTTTCCACTCTGATGAACAAAGACATTTTCTCGTCTGTTTGTATCCACAAGGACCCTTAATTTACGCTCGTGTCATTGAAATAAACTGATGTTGTTGCTGTCACTTCCATGAGTAGTTACAGCAGCATAGCAGTTCAGGCAAGGAATGAACTACCATTCATGCTTTCGAGGTGCTCTTCTTGAAAATAGCAAGGGTGTTAGGACACAGATATTTTGAATTAATTTTCATCAACCATGTCTTGATCCTTGTTTTCTTCTTTGCTTCTTCTTCAACTCGTATCTGTAACGGAACGTGGCTTAGGCCTGACTACTCTCAGTTATTGGAATTTTACTCCTTTGTTTCCTATGTGTTTGTGTGCCTTCGCAGAAGATGGGGCTTTAAACTGCATATTAAAACAAATTGATTAGGTATAGAATAAAAAATTCGAACACCTTGAATACAAGATGAAGTAAAGCCGGTTTTTCCATGAGACCATTTCTTGGGACGAAGCAAGGGTCGGAGTGCTCCCTCAAAGGAAAATACTTCTAGGAATTTTTCTCTGCCTCTCGGATTTTTGTGATTTACAGGTCCACTTCTGGATACCCTGAATACATACAAAAGCCACTCCTTGAAGGATTTGAGATGAGAAATGGTGCATTGAACATTAATTTATCAAATAGGCCGATTTTGAAATCTATTTTTAGGCCAAATGCTAGGGCTACAGGCTTTTCGTTGTTGTTGCTAAAATAGGCAGATTTTAAACATTCTACTTTTAGGCCAAAAGATAAGGCTATGGGCTTCCTTTTTCCCGAAAATAGGATGATTTTGAATATTTTATTTTTAGGCTAGAAAGTAAGGCTTTGCTTCCCCCCCCCCCCCTCAAGAAAAGCCCGATTTTGAATATTCTATTTGTAGGCCAATAACTAAGGTTATATTCCTTTTTCCTAAAAATAGGCCGATTTTGAATATTCCTTTTCTATGCCAATAACTAAGGCTATAGGCTTTCCTTTTTTCTAAAAATTTTGAATATTCTATTCTTAAGCCAAAAACTAAGGCTATAGGATTTCCTTTTTGATTGCAAAGTCCACTTTGTAATCTAAGGTAATCTAAGAAGGGGCTTCGATGTCAGTCAGTCAGAAAGAAAGAAAGAAAGAAAGAAAGAAAGTAAGTAACCCACTTCCGTCACGCTCGTTAAAGCAATTGATTAACGTTTTATCTCTGCTAATTGGCACTGAAATAAAGAAAGCGCACATAGAGCGCATACGAGACAGAAGTTTCCCGCGATCCTACAGCAACATTTGACGTCGGCTTATTTCATGTTAGACAGATTTGACACCATAAGATGGATAAATTACTAGGATGTTTACCCTGGCACAGCAACAAATTCACCCAGAATTGGCACGTTCTTGACTTCATTAGCAGCTTAATTATGTCAAAACAATCGTTTTCTGGAACGAACGAATCATTAGCCACTTATTGATAGTACTCATTATGCAAATAACTCAACTTTAGAGGATGATGTAACCGGCGGCCTGCACAGAGGCTAGCATTTGCAGCATAACCAAAGGTTTCTACCTACACAGCAATGGATGCAATCATCGCAGGTGAAGTTGAGACGAAAGGTGCAAAATCCCAGCAAGCAATGGCGTCATGGACTGGGGTAAGGGACGTGATCACACTGAACCAAAACATCTTCATGCATATCATTCTGCACAGAGGAATCTTCGTGACTGCTTGTCTCAAATTAGATGCCCGCGAATAGCAACAACTGAAACGTTCTGTAGGGTTCTGCATAAGTAATTTTGCGTTATCGTAAATCTCACATGACATCTCATTTGACACAGATGCACCAATAGTTTTGTGCACGAACTATAAGCAAACTAGGGGTAATGACTTTTGATTTTTGCGTATCATTCTCGTTTGACATAAAGACCAAAATATTGCCTTTGACCTTGAGGCGATTCTTGTCCTTATACTAGGCGCTCGATTTTCCATTGAAGGCGACTTTAGCAGCAACACTCATCTCTCTGACTGTAGCAAAAAAACAGAATCAACGATCATTTGGGGTTATGAAGAAATCAATAATCGGATATTCTTATGCTTGTTTAGCTCAGGACGGACTTTGTAATCATCCAAAAGGATCTTATGTTTCTAAAATAGGCCGAATTTTGAATATTCAACTTTTGGGCCAATAATTAAGGCTACAGGCTTTCCTTTTTCTAAAATAGCCCGTATTTTGAATATTCTATTTTTGGGCCGAAAAGTAAGGCTATTAGTCTTTCCTTTTTCTAAAAATAGGCCGATTTTGGATCTTTTATTCTTGGGCCAAAAAGTAAGTAGTGCAGAAACATATGTATCCGAGTGATTTTTTATGTAAATTTTTGGCAACATGCATTTCTACGTTCTTTGGGATGCTAATGAACAGAAAAACATTGGTGCCAATTTTTCAAAGCAATTTTAATGGCATTTTATCGAGTTTTTATCTTGAAGAATACATCTTTGAGAAGTATGACATTTTAAAAACCAGCAGGCCTAAATCTGCGGCTCTTTAAATTATGGATAATGCCGTTTTTATTTGTCATGTTTCTTGAGGATAAAATCGCAACATCGTCTTTCGTCCACTGTTTTTTCACTATACTTGGATCTCAGGAACCTCGTCATAGGATCTAGTGCTATTGGGGACCTTCTATTAGACAAGGGGGCGTTTTTGATGGATTTCCTAGAAAAAAAATCCTTTGAGGTAAATTGCAATTTGCGTAGAATTACGAGCAGGCGGGCACAGAGGATATCGAATCCTCCAAGTCTTTCGAAAATGAACTAAAAATGTCCTTTCAGTTCTATGAAGTTGCCTTTTTGAAAGCAGAGCCCCTCAACATGTGAACTGCTCCCAGCGTCCCTGAATTTATGACCCAGGGGGGTACTCTGTAGCTTTCAATACGGGGGGGGGGGTCCATGCCACTATTTCTTTGCTGACCCCCAAATATGAAGCTTAATGTTTTGGAGACCCCAAATATTGAGTCTAATATTTTTGGAGACCCCAAATATTGTTATCTATTTGTGGGACCCCTATTTTTTCAATGACTTCAATTTGAGCTTCTTGATCTTTCTATTTCTTGACCCATATTACCCTTACTCTGGACATATGTTATAGTACTGAATTTTTGTACTGAAATATTGAATTTTTGTCCACGCTGTAATTCACAGACCCCAAATATTGATTTAACGTAAAATTTCGGACCCCAAATATTGGCAAATATTGGCACGGTATTGAAAGCTACAGAGTACCCCCCCCCTGGGATTTATGAATCCAGGACCTACATTTTTGGGATCCTGCAGGAATTTTGATGACCTCGTAAATATTTGAGGCATTATTGGCTGCTCCTCCTTGACACTTGAAGCTGGTCTGCCAGGTCTTACGGGTACCTGCAAAAATTCGCTACCTTCTGGCAAACGAGCTGGCAAAATCTGTTTGTCATACCTTTTTTTGGATCTAAGGATCTTCGCTGGATGAACCGTGTCCTGGTAAAACTCTCTGTGCCAGGAGGCATGATTCCTTATAAGGTCTTCAGCACTGATACTTTCCAGGCAATTTTCTAAGATCGTAACATTATCATAATAGGCTGCTCGCTCCTTGACGGCATGCAACAATTTTTGAAACGACGCAGGGTCTGGAGACTTTACAATGTTTCCTCCTTTCTGGCATCTCAGACGTAGCTCAAAATCAATTTTTTTCCTTTTTGCCATTTAGTATGTAAAATAGTAGTGTGACCAAGGCTTTCACATGCTTTACATGGGGTAATTCTCCGAAAACCTGCCCTGTTTCGATTTCTTGGTTTCACTAGATCCATGAATGTTTGTGCAGGTGTTCCTAATCATTTATTAATTCATCAAGACATCATTAACACCTTGCCCACCTTCCTGTCACCCTCATGAATAGAAACAAAGGGAAAATGGTCATGAAATGGAAGGTTAGTGAAAAGCAATAAATATGCCGTAAACAATGCTGAAGCCGCCATTGTATAAGATGTTTGGAGCCAAACAACAGTTTTAGCATATACTGAACATGTGAAAAAGAATTGGATTCATAAAAGCGATGTTTTTGGAATGAAATTCTTTATCTGTTTCGAAAGTTTAAAACATGGACCTTTTATACTGTATCACATAGAGCTATGACATATAACGACAAGATTCTCTTTGTTTCCGATAGACAATAGATCTATAGTCGCATGGCATCTATGTCATGACTCTGCAGCAACCGCAGATACTACCACAAAAACTCGAAAAAATACCCTTTAACTTGGTCAGAAAAATTGGCACCAACGTTTTTCTCTTTCTCAGCATGCCAAAGAACATAGAGAAGCATGTTGCTACAAATTTACATTAAAAAATCACTCGGCCACTGTTTGCGACAAAGGGCTCTGCCCCGGGGGGGGGGGGGGGGGGCACAGTGATCCAGAATGCGAAAATAAAGGAAGAAAATACGAAATATCGGAAAAATCAAATTTTGTCAAAACTTTTATCGTGATATGTGGTCTTAAAGAGGATGTCTTTAGGTTCAAAATAAAGCAAAAAGTAGACTTTTGTGACTTCTGAATCCGGAGATATTTGCTTGCAAAGTTAGATGAAATTGACATTGTTTACTTTTCATGTAATTTTTGGTAGATTTCTACAGAATGCTCGTTTCAACAACAAATTCATTTGCTAATATCTCTGCCCATGGTTATCCAATTTTAGCTCTTTTTGCTTTAATTGATAGAACTACATGTTAGTTTACAAAGAAGTCGGTCGTTGCCTCTTCTGGCTCGCCTTTTTGTGTTCTCTTGTTATTTTTCTTAAATGCGCTTATTTTCCTGAAATTGACACCAAAAATGCGTAATTTCAAATTAAAAGTAGAAAATAAAATAATTAAGGAAAAATATGTCTGCCAAACCTAGATATTATTAACGTAGCATATTTCAGCAGGTAGTCTGCCAAAGCAATCATTCAGGATCGTGCAGGGAACAAAACTGTGTTATTTTTAATGTGTCCACTACCAATTTTTTGCTACTTTGGACCCCCCATTGTTTTTTATGTGTACCTTTAGAAAAACGCAAATCCTGCAATCCAGGCTTGAGACATACGATTCTGAATCGTTTTACCCTCTTAAACAAGTGTTCTGACATAAGTGAGAGAGAATTTGAATCCACTGCCTCCTCCGCAGAGGCCTTTTGTAGTTTCTTAGTTGAACATTCTTAAGCATTGAGACTACTATCTGTATACAATTGAAAAAACATTGTAAAAATGATCAGTTTATTGTTTTTCGACTCTTATGGATAGAAATGATCCATACAAAGTTGTAGATGTCATCGGCAATGGCTCCTCAAAAATGGTAGAGTTGGAATTGCAAAGTTTCATCACTTTGACACCATAAGAACTCATTTTATGGCAATTACTGAAATATGATGATCAGCTTGCACACAAAAACATCAGAAATAACATTTTCTACATATTATTGCCTTGTCTTGAAGCTGGTTGCCTACAAAATGTTCCTGATGTACATTTTCAAGGCTAAAATTGCATTTTCAGATGTTCAGACCATGCTTTTCCACGGCGAGGCAGTGAATTCGAATTTTCTCTCACTTATGTCAGAACACTTGTTAAAGAAGATAAACCATTCAGGATTGTATATCTTAAGTCTGGATTGCAAGATTTGCGTTAGGCTACTTTAATAAAATCTATGTTTGGCAGACATATTTTTCCTTAATTATTTTATTTTCTACTTTTGATTTGAAATTACGCATTTTTGGTGTCAATTTCAGGAAAATAAGTGCATTTAAGAAAAGTAACAAGAAAACAAAAAATGTGTACCAGAAGAGAGGCAATGACCGACTTCTTTGTAAGCTGACATGTAGCTCTATCAATTAAAACAAACAGAGCTAAAATCGGATAACCCTGGGCAGAGATATTAGCAAATGAATCTGTTGTTGAAACGAGCATTCTGTAGAAATCTACCAAAGATTACAAGACAAGTAAACAATGTCAGTTTCATCCATCTTTGCAAGCAAATATCTCCGGACTCAGAAGTCACAAACGTCTACGTTTTGCTTTATTTTGATCCTCAAGATATCGTCTTTAAGACCACATATCACGAAAAATTTTTGCCCAAATTTGATTTTTCCGATATTTCGTATTTTCTTCCTTTTGCTGGATCACTGTGGGGGGGGGGGGTAACTCCTATATTTAGGTGAACGGGGTCGTGCCGCCCATAAGGATGGGTTCGAGAGCTTCAAAATCCCTAAATATGGGTCTTAAAATGCTGTGATTCCAATAGAAATGGGTAGGCTTTACTGTTCTGAAACCTTAATAATGGGTTTCGACGATGAAATCTTTAAAAAAAAAACAGGTAGTTCAGTTACGCTTTTTCGTATATGAAAAACTTTGCAGATATTCCCGTCGACTCGTTTCTGCGAACTTTTTCTTCCATTTGAAGAGCCTCCCTGTCGACAGCTAGTTAACAGGCTACAACAGGTTTAACAGGTTAACAGATGATTTCCATTTCAATGATGATTTCACACATTGCTGTTGTTGTTGGTCACAGGAAAGCGCGCGCAAGAAATCCTTGAATGAACGCAACGGTTGATAATCTTTAGTATGCACCAAAACCTCTCTCCTAATGAACCTTGAACCAGAGGGCCCATACACCGAGAAGCATGTCAGAAGCGCGGGAAAAAACAGCCGAAGAGAAAGGAGAGATTCAAATCCCGATTATGATGTTCAACCATTCCTCTGAGGAAGAATGGAGTTCGATGTAAGTGCTTGCAGTTATCCAGTCAGGGCCGAGGAGATGGGAGTCAGGGGGATCAAAAACCTGGGGCCCATGGCCATAGGGGCCCATGAATAATAACACAGGTTTTAAAATATAGCTAAACTTCAGGTCTCTGCCAGGTTCATGATCAAACAAGGGCCCGGCCCCAATAACTTCTCAAATTGCTATAAATGTATAGTAATTTGAGAAGAGGCAACTTGTTATTATATCGTAATTCTTGTGCGTTATGACTGGGTAGTTCGATGACATGATAATTGTATTTAGAGGCGCAAATAGCTACCAGAGCGATTCTAACAAGCTTGATTTTAAACGTTTTTCCTGGGGGAGCATGCCCCCGGACCCCCCTAGATGAGTGCGCCTCCAGCGTACCTTTCAGAACTGGCTTTGCCAGGAACCCAATGTTTCGTTTTGACCTGGGGCCGTAGGGTCGTTGAGTTACCGTTCATATTCAATCCTTTTGGCCTTTTGAGACGTTAGTTCCCATATACTCTGGCGACTACGCAAGCGACGGTGTCCTTGATTCAAAAATACATTTTTTGTATAACCTTGACACAGCATTTTTTTAAGATAATCAGTTTTAAAAGGGGCAATTTCCTCATTTTCCGGGAGTCTAGAGGGCGTGGTCACTAAGATTTTCTTGAGGGCTGCGCCCCCAAACGCCCCCCATTGGGGCCGGTTCCCATAGATCACTCCAGGGCCCGAGCTGGCTCTCGACGGCCCTGCATGCACGGTAATGTACACGCTTTTTCTTCCAACAACGTAGTTTGCAAGAAACTGATAGCAAGATGTCTAGCACTATGTCTAGCACTATGTCTGAGAGTTAGACCTTTAGAAGAAATGCAACGGATATCATGGCAACTATGTCGTTGTTGAGCCTTGATTCTTCAGTGATACCAACCGACAGTTTTTCTTTTGAACATAAAAGAACATTTATTCCAAGGTGATGTTTTAAACCTAGAGGAAATATCTGCGGCAACGTTGAGACCAAAGTGACAAGTCATACATTTGAAAAGTAAGATAAAAAATTAAGAAACTTTTAGTACTAAGATGCAAACATTGTTGAATAAGTTTGAATTATGAAACGTTTAGTACTGTTACCAGATCCAAATTTCTCTTAAAGAAAAAGCGTAGAAAATATTAGTAGTAGTCTAC
This sequence comes from Aurelia sp. 3 sensu Dawson et al. (2005), assembly GCA_964020215.1. Taxonomy (NCBI): domain Eukaryota; kingdom Metazoa; phylum Cnidaria; class Scyphozoa; order Semaeostomeae; family Ulmaridae; genus Aurelia; species Aurelia sp. 3 sensu Dawson et al. (2005). Next base: position 8,437,898 of record OZ026586.1, read on the forward strand.
TTACGTTATTATTCATTCGCTTGCATGTTACACACAGTTGAGTTTGGAAACCATGAAACTGGGTATTTTTTTCTCCAAATCCTTAAAAGTGGGTATGCAAAATGCATGTTAATTAATAAGGGTGGTTATGACACTACAATTTGGGCGGCACGCCCCCGTCATCCTTTGGTCCAAGTTACCCCCGGGGGCTCTGCACTAAACGCTATAGGCTCTCCTTTTTCTCAAAATAGGCCGATTTTGAATATTTTATTCTTGGGCCAAAAAGTAAGGCTATAGGCTTTCCTTTTTCCTAAAAATAGCCCGAATTTTATAATATTCTACCTTTGGGCCAAAAAGTAAGGTTATATTGTCTTTCCTTTTTCTCAAAATAGGCCGATTTTGAATATTTTATTCTTGGGCCAAAAAGTAAGGCCATAGGCTTTCCTTTTTCCTTAAAATAGCCCGAATTTTATAATATTCTACCTTTGGGCCAAAAAGTAAGGTTATATTGTCTTTCCTTTTTCTCAAAATAGGCCGATTTTGAATATTTTATTCTTGGGCCAAAAAGTAAGGCTATAGGCTTTCCTTTTTCCTAAAAATAGCCCGAATTTTATAATGTTCTACCTTTGGGCCAAAAAGTAAGGTTATATTGTCTTTCCTTTTTCTCAAAATAGGCCGATTTTGAATATTTTATTCTTGGGCCAAAAAGTAAGGCCATAGGCTTTCCTTTTTCCTAAAAATAGCCCGAATTTTATAATATTCTACCTTTGGGCCAAAAAGTAAGGTTATGTTGTCTTTCCTTTTTCTAAAGATAGGCCGATTTTGAATATTTTATTCTTGGGCCAAAAAGCAAGGCAATAGGCTTTCCTTTTTCCTAAAAATAGCCCAAATTTTATAATATTCTACCTTTGGGCCAAAAAGTAAGGTTATATTGTCTTTCCTTCTTCTAAAGATAGGCCGATTTTGAATATTTTATTCTTGGGCCAAAAAGTAAGGCTATAGGCTTTCCTTTTTCCTAAAAATAGCCCAAATTTCGAATATTCTATTTTTGGGCCGAAAAGTAAGGCTATAGTCTTTCCTTTTTCCTGGAAATAACCCAAATTTTGAATATTCTATTTTTGGGCCGAAAAGTAAGGCTATAGGCTTTCCTTTTTCCTAAAAATAGCCCAAATTTCGAATATTCTATTTTTGGGCCGAAAAGTAAGGTTATATTGTCTTTCCTTTTTCTCAAAATAGGCCGATTTTGAATATTTTATTCTACGGCCAAAAAGTAAGGCTATAGGCTTTCCTTTTTCCTAAAAATAGGCCGATTTTGGATATTTTATTCTTGGGCCAAAAAGTAAGGCTATAGGATCTCCTTTTTCTGAAAATAGGCTAATTTTGAATATTTTATTCTTGGGCCAGAAAGTAAGGCTATAGGCTTTCCTTTTTCCTAAAAATAGCCCAAATTTTAGATATTCTCTTTTTGGGCCAAAAAGTAAGGCTAAAGGCTTTCCTTTTTCTAAAAATAGGCCAATTTTGAATATTTTATTCTTGGGCAAAAAAGTAAGGCTATAGGCTTTCCTTTTCCCTAAAAATAGCCCAAATTTCGAATATTCTTAGGCTTTGCATTTTACTTCGAGTGATACGATTTTGCTTTTCTTAGAATGGTCCAATTTTGAAATTCAAATCTTAGGCCAAAAGTAAAGGCAATAAAAATTCCCTGAAAATAGGCTCAATTTGAAACTTCTATGTTTTTGACCAAAACGTACGGCTACAGGTTTTGCCTTTTCACAAAAACTAGGCAAATTTTGGATATTCTATCTTTAAGCCAATACGCAAGGCTTTAGTTATTCGTCCTGGTGAAAGTTAAGTATCCAAAGAATAGATATTTTGAGTTAAAATCAGATCCTAGATCGTTGTTGTTTGCTCAAAACGTGGTTAAAAGGAGGCTATATTTGGACCATACCGCAACGAACTAAGATTTTACAGTGAAAAGAAGACAATCCACATTCTTTGCTTCAAAAATTCTTCCAGAAGCATTTAGTTAATGTTACTATATAAAAGTCTACCCAAACACTACTAAGTTAGATTCAACACCTAATTAAATATGGACGGTATAACCAGTCAAAAAGAGTCAACAAATAGAGTTGAGCTGTTTTATTTTGTCAGTTCATGAGCAATAGGATACCCAGTGCAGGCTTAAAATTTATTTAAGCAGCGAGCCACCTTAACTTATTGTCTTTTGTGTTTTGAACTTGTTTTACATGGTTTACAGCCACCTGCCACTGTTTCGTAAGTTTGAAATTTCCAGTAGTGAGCCACCTTAAGTGCAGATCCACCTTAATCGTAAAGCTTCAATGAGAAAATTTCAAAATTACGAAACAGTGAAAGGTGGCTGTATACCAAGTAAAAATAAATTCCAAACACAAAAAAAAACAATAAGTTACGGTGGCTCTCTACTGATATAAAGTTTAAACTGCAAACACACTGGGTGTCCTATCCCTCATGTTCAGTTCACCTACTGCACTATCGTTTCCGTTTAGACCAAATTTGAATTTCAACGATTTGAAATTGCAGCCTGCCCCAAAGCACCTTGGGTGTCAATGGCTGGGTGCCAACCCTTTTTCGACATAAACCGCCTCGTAGTCATAAAAATACAAATAATTAATATTTAACTAATAAGATACATCTAATCGGTCAGATGCCCTAAGACAATGGCGTTGAGCGTAAATACAACGTAGAATGCCAGTACATTCCTCCTCAGTCTCCATCTTCGCGATAAGAGCGGTCGCATACAACAGCAGGCCTCGTTTCGAAAAGGAAACAATAAGGAGCTAGTCTGACCGCAGCCAACATCTAAGCCTTCGTTACAATTTGATTTTGATATCTGTGGGTCCGAATTTCGAACAAAATTGGTCAAGAATTTTTTGCCTGTTTTCAAGGCCATGGAAATAAAACATTTAAAAAAAATCTTTTGCAATCTGGGCACGATGTGACCGACTTCGATGAACAAAATTTATGTATCTTTGTTCATATTTTAGCTATTCAAATAAAATCAGTTTAAATGAATTTGATAAATGATTGGAAAGCTATTGTTTAAGCTTTCAAACGTCTTAACCAGGGCATGAAAAATAGTTTCCTTCCTGCGACCGGAGGAAAGATCATGCTAAATTTCGTGCAATCAAGAGAAAAGTGAAAAAATCCAGCTTTCTTATAAAAAGAGGTCAGGGCTCAAAGATAGCTGTGCAGTACTGTGTAAAAATTGCACTATGGTGTGAAGGTTGGAGCGATGGCACTAGGACACCATCAAATGAACAATTTGTGGTTTCTAAGAAGCGTAAGGGCAATCCTGTTCTTGCTGATAATGCATTTGTCGCATACGATGTGGATAAGTTTTATTTCGTGAGACAATTTATGTTTGGTAACTTTTGCTTGACACTGCAAGTTGCTTTCGTTATTTCAATAAATGAGAAATGGAGTCGCACGTGAAAACGGACATATTTTGACAAATTTCCTGCGACCGCCCGGTCGCATGGTCAGGTGGGTTTCTATGCTCTGGTCTGAACATGTACTAATCTAGCCTGTGTCCAAGAACTGGGATCTGGCATGGACAGTTATTAGGCTGTTTTAGCAAGAAGACACGAGTCCAGAAGACGCCAGCATAATTCTTTTGTTGGAGGATGTAAATTTCAACTTCAAAACTTTTGCCAGTCTCGAGAGACTTATTGTACGTTCTATTCTGAAACTGACAACCTGAAAAGTATACTTTTGAAGGCCGCACTGCAAAATAGGACGTCGAGAAGGGAAGCAAAATGCAATGTGAGCATATTGATGGCAATGCGAGAATGCAAACTGTTCTTAGGGAACTTATTTGTCTGTGAGCAGCTTTCTAGGAGTAGGAGGGAAAAGGCTGGAAAATTAGCATGCTCTCAAAACATAAAGAAGTACCTACGTTTTCAAAATCGCCCACGTCTTGCTGCTAAAAGAGCATATTATTGCTGCGAGCATAGCGAGCAGCCATTTAGAGCAAGGATTCGAGGATGGACAGTGGAGTATTTTTCAAACAACAACAACAACTGATTGTAAAGCGTGGTGCATTGCTGCTGAGAACGCCCAAACCACGACTACAATTTCCGGAGAGAAGCTCTCACAAGTTGAATGCGGGAAGAAGGAGGAATTTTCACGGACTCTGGTACGTATTGAATCGTTTTTTAAACCTCATTTGACAGCAAATATGAGAGGATTCCTTTTTATCCTCTCAGTTGTGTTCACCGTTTGTTGTTTCACTGCGGACATGTTTCGAAAGTGGCAGGAAGATGTCACAAACGAGGGCCTACTACGCGTTGCACACGCCTTCAATAGCAAGCGGCAGGAAGCACTGCTTGCCACCGGGAGGAGGTGGATAAAGATCCAGTCGTCAAAGTTAAGAAGGCGAATTCGAAGGAGCTGTGGAATTAGGCCCAATGATAACTCTGTTAGTGTTTCAAGCTTTTCCTTGTTTTTTCTTTTGCTTTTGTCAGGAGATGTTGAGTTGAACCCTGGACCAGCAGGTACATCTAACAACAGCCACTCTGAAAATTCATTTTTGGAGCTTCCAGTATTAGTTGCAAGGGGAAACCTACACCAAGGGGATCCATGTTTCAGTGAAGAATCACGTGGAAGACAGTGTGCTTTTATGGCACTGACCTCACTTGCCTACAACCAGCATGTAATGGCAGCAACAAATTGGCAGTCTGAAACAGTTGATGAAATTCTGGACACTGGTGATTCCCAGTTTTTGGATGCATTACAAAGAGGATTTATTCCTGATGCCCCAAATTTGTCAGTTGAGCAGCTGCCAACAACAGTTCAATTTGCAAGATCAAATGAAGATAACAATGACTTGCCCATTGTGGCACAAAATGAAATATCTAAACCCATTGTGGTAATGCCACATATGGCAACGAAAGCAAATACATCAGAAACGCCCATTGAGGCACCAAACAACAGTGACTTTCCCATTGTGGAAAGGAAAAGTGAATCACCCATTGTGGTGATAAAAAGTGAAGTGCCCATTATGGCAACAAAAGCTACCACTGCAAAACCAACTGAAACAAACAGAAAAATGACTGAATCTGATGAGGCAGGAAGTGTTATTTCTTTTGGAAATATTTCTCAAGGTTCTTTCAGTAGTGATATACAAGATGATAATGATTCACCATTCATTCCCTTGCATAGAGCAGTTGAAAATGTTTTCACAAATAACAACTCTGCAATTTTCATAGTAGATGGGTACATGATATCAATTATGCACAATCTTAACTCAGGGTTTTATGTATTTGATTCTCATGCCAGAAACTCTTTTGGCATGCCAGATATTATAAGACTTGAACGATAGGACGCCCATTGTGCAGTAGCTTGAAATTTATATCGGTAGCGAGCCATCTTAACTTATTTTCTTTGTTTTGAACTTTGTTTACTTACTTTCACTGTTCAGTAATTTGACATTTTCAATATTGAGCCATCCTAAGTGCACATTACAATTAAGGTGGATCTGTACTTAAGGTGGCCTACTACTGAAAATTTGAAAAATTGCGAAACAGTGAAAGGTGGCTGAAAACCAAGTAAAAATAAGTTCACAGCACAAAAAACACTAAGTTAACATGGCTCGCTACGGACATAAATTTCAAACTGCTACAAAATGTGTCCCGTAATCGCTCATGGTCACATGTCAACTACAACGCTCCCCAGCCACCATCTGGACACGTGCTGGCATCTCTGAAACTCGAATAACATTATTGCGTTTATTTCACCCCAGTACAAACAGCAAGCCGTGAATTTCCAGCATAACAGCTGTTGATGTGTCTTCTCGGTCTTTTCAAAAAGCACAGCCACTAAAGCAGAAGCAGCAATTCCCTTAACAAAGTTAACAGCTAGTCTTATGATAAGCTGTTCCATTTACCCCCTGCTTATTTTGTGTTACACATAGTCTAAACCCATATTTTCCCGACTGCGCACGGTAGGTTTATGTATGTTATCATTATGCTGAAAGTTACAGCGAAGGAGCAAGGATACTGGAGTAGAATGTAATTCCTACTGATATAGCCTATTCAAATAGTAACAAATATAAAATCGCCTAAGGAGTACTTACAAACTGATGAAATAGTGTATTATTAAATTTTTGTGGCCCAAAGACACACAAATATAAACAGTTTGATTAACTAAAATGTGCCAATCAGGGAAGTCGATAAAATGTGGAAGTCAACGTTTTCAACCTAATTGAAATATATCAATAAGAGAAGTAGTCAATTGGACAGAACAGAAACTGCGTAAAACGACGTCATCGAGCAATCTGAGAAAAGGAAATGTTTGGATTCATGAAATTTCTGAAGCTTTGAATCGAGAGTTTAAAAAGGCCCAAGGAACAAAATATCACAAGTACTGCCTCATTTTGGGATCTGTTGCAGGGAGCTAGCGCGGGCTAAAAAGCTACGAGTTTTTGCACTTGCCTACGCAGTTTCTGCTCTGTCATTTAACTGCGGAAGTAAATTTTTCATCAAAAAGCGAAAAGCTCTCTTCTATATCTGATTGTTTTTTTGCTTAAAATTCCAACAAACTCCAATATTGCCATACAATTTATAGTCTGTCTCAAAATAAATGTCACTTGAAGATGCCCGCGAATAACAATAGTTGAAGTATTTTGCATGAGTTGTTTTGCGTTACCGCAAATCTCACATGGCATCTTATTTGGGTCTGGCATACTTTAGCAGTGCCTATTTTAGTGTGGTCTTGTCCACATTTTGTGGTCTTGAACATGGGAAAGGCGGTCTTGGAATTTAGACTTTCTACTGGTTTGCTTCCTTTTCAGCAGCCCACGTGCATGTTTCTTGGTAAAGCGTGAATGGGGATTCGACGGACATTGAAATCAACCCAAAAACCTTAAATTGAAAATAAACACTTCAAGAAAATATCGTTGCATGGACTATTCGCAAAATTAAGGAATGAGGAAAGGGCGTTTCCTACTATTCGGAGTGGCCTGGAAGAGTTTGGTCTCAACAGTTCTTTAAAGTTCTTTGCTTCCAAATTTCCTCAGATTGTGGTCCTGTGAATTTTGCTTAAAATAGGCACTGTACTTTAATTAGATTTGCCCCAATTCTATTTCGTCATCTGTAGTAAGTCTGCCTGATACAGTGAACGATGAATTTCGCTTTTCCCTTTCCCTTTCCCTTTCCCCTTCCCATCCAGTTTTTGACCAAATAGACTCAGGGCAAGTCTATACTTTAGTTTAAGTTTAAAATAACATTCTAAATAAAATTAACAACTGACATTTAAGCATGAGCACAGGTTGAAATATTTGTATGTAGTAAATAGAATTGTTGATATGCTTTGTGAGTGATTCTAAATAATACGTTATCTTCAAAATATGCAGTTCATTCACACAACTTATTGACCAAGAATGTCTTTGATTGGTGCCAATTCTAAAAACGGTAGATGAGGTAGACTCCGAATTTGTGTTTGATTGACTCAGAAATTCCCAGAACGGTAGATTTGGTAGGTTTGTTAGGCCTGCTGGAATTTTTATTTTCTCCACGTTAAATCAACAACCTGCTGTTTTAAAGATTTTTGTGTTTGATTGAGAAATATGTTTCCGTCTTTTGCGAAATCTGCAGTTTTTCAGAACTTGGCATGTTTGAAATACACCCTGAGGCCTTGCTTTCATTTTGTACATAAGTTAATTCAAACAATTCCAACGAAATAAAATTACATTGCAAAAGAAATGAAGGTTTTCTTGAAAGCACTTGTCAAAAACTTCTTTTAGCTTGAAAATTTTTCGACATAACAGAATATATTATATCCCAGGGGGATCACTACCATATATTCCGGTACGGGATGTGCCATTTGTGGTGGTGCCCTTTTCAGATAGAAAATAAAGTTTGGGGTGTTATTTTTGGTAAAATCACAAATAAACATAAATTTTGGGGTGTCATGTTACGAAGATAACTCTTTAGATATTGATTTTGATCAAATTTCACATACTTGGTTAAAATCATGGATTTTTGTTACAATCAGAGTCGCCTGTAAATTTTGGGATATAGTTTTCGCAAAGATTTATAAATCTTAGGTGGTGATTTCAGGCGTCGAAATGGCACACCCTGTCATCCACCTATTGCAGTTACCCTTTGGGTATTACATTTCCACACATTTGAGGATACGACGTCATCAAATGTTTAAATCGCAAACCAGGAGCATGATAACCTTTTCCTTGATTCCATATTATAGAAAGTCATATAAACTATGGTTTTCTTGAAAAATATTTCAAGTTTCGTCAAAAGCATCGAAATTAAATTTGTTTTGTCAATATTTTCCTCGAATTCGTAAAAAGAAGAAAAACAATCTTATTCTGAAAATAACGATGATCTCTGAAAACCCAACGGTAGAATCATAGCGAAATAGGCATTCAATTCAATTCAATTCAATTCAATTCAAGGGAACACCGGATGTCCCAGAAAAAAGTAGTCCTGTTTGAAAACTCACCAAAATTCTGTCATAAAGCTAATCTTCAGATTTCTTCTTTTTGCCAAGTAGATCAAAGACCAGCTGATCTCTCTATTTGTATTTGAATTAATGCATTTAGCTCTTTTTAATGCTGCCTGGTTTTGAAGCATACCGCAAAAGGCATTGATACTTACCCGAGCAATTTCTTATGGTCTATTGGACTTCTCATTTTTTTCATATGTCAGAAGGAAACACAAACTACTATTGTAGACTTGGAGGATGATGAAAAATTTCAATAACATGGCTCTTAAAGGCAAGATCAATGATGTTGCACACAGAGTTTGGTTCAGCACGTGGTTGTTCGATCCGTTATTTTATACCCTCTGCGTAATGAAAACGAACATGTTATCATCTCTAGATATATTTCAATCATTGACAACAGAGATCAAAAAGAACATTTTATGATTGCTTTCATAATCTAATTTGGGCGATTTTTAAAACGGGAGTACTATTTTTTTGCGACACCCGGTAATTCACTGAAATTTACACTAACCTCTTTAAAGATTTTGAACCGATGCTAATTCTAACGCGTTCTTATTGTGTGTGAACCAAAAGATCGCGAAATGAGAATGGCCGATAAGCTTAGTGAATGAACAACTTATGAAGATTGTCTAAGAAATTGAATACGTGTTAAATAAATTCTGAATAGAATGATATTAATGTTATAGTGCTAAGGTTAAACTTACCCATTACAAAGTTCACTTTATCAAAATGAGAAAGAAAAAGGTATGTCTTTCCCTTCCTCAATGACTGCCACCGCATCAACCCCTTGATCATGTAGGGGCTAACAACGGGGCTTAGTCGAATGTCGATGCAATCATGACTTGTCGGGTGAGTTAAAAAGGTCTTCTTATGTTTGAAAATGTAGCAAGATCCAGTTGTTCCATTGGTATTTAAAATGTCTTTGAAAATTTAGCAAAATCTGGATTTCTATAGCCTGCGTGCAGACAATATCCAAGGAAAAGGTACAGTCTGCGCAATGCCGCTAAGTTTTGTGTTCTGTATGCGTCAGCATATCATTTCAATAGCAGTTTCTCCTTTCTCCTTTCTGTGTATTGTCTGCTGTAAGGGACTTAAGATTCCAGAATATTTTGTTCTCAATGAAGTTTGCTAAGACAACACAGCAAAACCTGAGATTTAATCACATTATAGCCAGTCTCAAATCTGATTGCTTCATCCTTTCATGGGAAAGCAATCTTATTGGCTGCTTCAACAATAAGTGTTATTTGATATCACATAAATGCTGAGATATGCACTATACAAAAATGAGCGGCGCTGCGCATACTATACCTTTTCCTTGGGTATAATCTGCATGCAGGTTAGCTTTCTACTTATCTTTAAAATTTCTTTTTGTTCCGTTATGTAAAGACTTCATAAATTTTGGTAATAATAGTGATTTTCAATATTTTTGACTCACCCGGTATCAATTCCATTGTTACAGTTTCAATACATCAAACAACGTTCATGTAATCATTCAAAATTTGAATAATGGTCGAAGGAATCGAGGTACTCTTGTAAGGCACGATAGCAGAATTCGTATTGATCCTGAAAGAAAAAAGTTAATTTGTAAAAATTAAACAACACAGTATAGTTTCATCACGTCATGATTCAAAAGTTGGTCCGTCCTTGAAATAAACTTCTAATTCAATGCTGGCAAATAACTCCTGCCTTGAAAAATGTCTGGCGTTTTGAGACCAAAAGTCGTAACTTCAGCAAACCACAATTTTCAAAAGTTTTTTTTGCTAGGTCGATCATGCAAATAACCTAATTAATTTCCGACGGCTAAAAGAGAAAAATATGTTCAATATTTCAAGCACAATTAGCTTAGCTTTCTTTTGGACAACATTTGGCTTCCATGTCAAATCCCTCATCTTATAACTTTTTAATGAATTTAGCAATTTTTTATCAATTGTATATCCTTTCAACAGCTCTTCGATTTTTAAAGATTGGAACTTTTTTAGCAGAAAATGGCAAGATTTCCCCATGAGTTTTACGTTGGAAATTGAAGGTAAAAGAACAGTTTCCCAATAGTTTCCAAGTGGAGAAAAGGAAACGTGCTTTTACTTTCCTTAAAAATAAAAACGTCCAAATAACTTTCTTTCCGGCTTGCGACAACTCAACAACTGCTCAAAAAGGAATTAACAATAATAAAAATCTTATGAAAAATCTGGTCAGTTGGCCGTAGCTTAAAGGGCAGCTCAAAAGTCGGTATGATTGCTGATAAAATGTGAAATCGTACTGTTATGAATGCTATAACGTCCTTTTTGCCCGCCATCGTTCACCTTTTCTCTACGAAACTGCGTATTCCAATAAGCGAATAGAGTATAGTGACGTCATCAATCGCAAAGGATCTGTGCTCTCTGACGTCACATCTAACGCAAACAAGGCTGCTCTATCGTTTTCTTGTCGATTCTTACGAATGAATCGCCGCTAGTCTATTTATCATATACACATGGAAGAAATGGCGATTAACGGTGGCAATATATGGCCTACGTTAGCAGAATGATCAATGAATTCATAACTGTTACGAGCGTCAAAATGTGGTTGATCGTTTGCAGCAGCAGTTGCTAAGTTTGTTTCCTAAAATCAATTTTACAAACCCCGGATTTGCTTTTTAAGAATTGCGCAAATAGAAAACTGATCAAAAATTTCGCAAATGACCTTTCTTCCAAAGATACTCGTTCAGCGTGATACTTACCCTTGTCTGAACCATGGCAGTTCTTTGTTGACGAAGCTTTTTAACAGATTGATAAACATCAACAACAGCTTCAGTTTTTAATCGTTCAATCAAATTTGTCAATGCGATGAATACACCAGTTCTACCAACTCCAGCACTGCATAAGAAGAAGAGAATCGTTTATAATAGCCTCGAATAACGAACTCATCGTACTGAACCCTCAAACGCAACAAAAAAAAAACACCGTAATCTGTAGAATAAAGACTGTTACCTCCTGTGAGAGAACAACAGCTAAAATAAACATGTAACTAGAGAGAAAACTATTGAATCCTGTATGAGAAACATGAATTAATCTTAAACCCAGAAAGGAAAGAAATAAGTTAGTAATTGCAAGAAATGGCAGCTTTGAATAACAAAAAATGTGTTTCGTCGCATCCTCATCAGTTCGCTTCATGCGAAGAACAAATTAACGATACAAGCCACTTTAAAATCAGATAAACAAAAGAAAATCCAAAATCACACGGAGTAACACCCGAGCTAACGATTGGATAGAGTCAAACAAAAGCCACCAAATATCAAAGCCATTGGTGCCAAATCAAAAAAGAGCATCGTTTAAATTTGTTTATTACAAGTTTAAATTTGCAATAACGGCCATGGATTTCAGCAATAAAGAATTAAGAATACACAATTACGCTAACGATGGCGGTAACGAACTTTCTACCAAGGTGCATTGCCTTCTTTAATCGAATTCCTATAGAATCCCCCGTGATTGGTAATCCGTGTGCAATGCATCTCGGTAAAAATCTCATTGCCACCAACTCTAGCGTAATCGTTTGTTGGCAACAATAGTACTCAATGACGAAGATAAATGGCGCAAATGTCTTTTAAGGGGGACAAATATTCATAGAATCTTAGTTCGTTTCTTATCGCTGATAAAACCTCGAGTCTATATAAAAAACGTATGCATCTAAGGGCCTGTTTATATGAGGAAAAACACCTCACTGGCCAGGCCCGGGGCTGGCAGGTGAGATTCCACCTTCCAATAGAATCCTTTGTTTTTTCGTTTCGCGTTTACATGACGAATGCAACACCACCGGTATAGTGAAGTCCCACCTAACTAGAGGTGGAATCTCACCTAGGTGAGGTGAAATTTTCCATATAAACGAAACACCACCGGTATGGTGAGGTGAACTGAAATTATTCGTTGATTCTCATTGGCCAGTTCATCCTGATTTCACGGAAGAGAGACTTTACTCCACCTCGCCTCTCAGCCCCGGGGCTGACAGGTGAGGTGAAAAATCTCATATAAACAGTGACTGAAATTCACCTCGCCTGTCAGCCCCGGGTCTGGAAGGTGAGGTGTTTTTCCTCATGTAAACAGGGCCTAAGAATTTCACAGCAAACAACCCCCCATCCAGATGGACAAAGAACCTTGCATAATGGTATGCGAAAGAATGGAGAGACTGAGCTGAGTCCATAATAATGCAACTGTTGCTCACTGCTAAAGGCTGTTTATCATCCACGAACCTGTTTACTTTTACCTTCATTGAAGACTTAAACGGATTACAAAGACCAGGGTGCTTTGCGCGAATTCAGCAACTTGCTCTGCACAGCTTCCAGAATAACTCGCTGCATGATATTCACAAAAACAAAAAGAAAAAACAAATGATGGCAAAGGCTGCTGGTCTTTGTACTCCCTGTAATGGTGTTGGCTTGTGATGATATCATGGGGAGAAGAAGAGACAGTCTGTCAAAGAGGACATATGTATCAGGCTTTACAAGAATATTTAATTAAAGTGTTATCCGGGTATCTATGGGTATAACGGCTGCCCACTTTTCAAGATTACCCTCGTATTTCACTATTAACTGCGGGGTGAGTGGCCGAGTGGCTTATACAGTCTTCGTCAGGTGACTGAAGTTAAGCTCGGTCGAGAGGGGTCAAACTCCGGATGGGTGACCTTGGAGGCCTGACCTCACAACTCACCTCGTCGTCCTTCGGAAGGGACGTTAAACTAGGGGTCCCATGTCTGGATGCGGCATGCACAGTGGGCCTAAATTAGCTTTCAGTAGCTATAAATCCTGACAAGTTGAAACAAATTGAAAAAAAAAAACAAAACTATTACGTCGATTTTTTTCGGTTCTCTCAACCGTGCAAATATGAATAGCTTGTTCTTACCTGCAATGAACAGTTATTGTCTTATTTCCGACAGTTGTATTCCATTTTGAAACCTGGCCAATGAGATCAATGATACCAAAAGCAGACTCAGGAGGAGCATTTTCCGGCCACGCAGTATACTGATAATGGCGAATAACGTGTGATTGGCCTTCCTGTTGGTGAGAAATATCGTGGATAAGGAATTGCGCCAGAAAGTGACAGTAAAAGGGCTAAAAGGAATATTCTCTTAAAATATTCATAATAATCTAAAATAAGAAAGTGTACAGTGAACGACACCTCTAATGCAAAAGTCAATGCTCTATATCTGTTTCACATCAGATGTCAGGTGCGTGATAATATTTGCAAGGCAAACAACTATTGAAGTCGGGGCAAAACACGAGTGAAAAGCGATAAGCATAAGGACCTTAACCGTACCGGCAGATAGCCACCGCCCTCAGCCCGATGCACCATTTCAAACGGGACAACACACCAAACCAAAAGGAAGCAACCACCCAACCACACAACAGAAATCCCATTCGCCCACTATTCCGTACCCGTATTGGAAATAATTTTGCAGTTCTCGCAAACATCACCCAACATCAAATGCTGAGCTGAATTTGGTACAAAACAAAGTTATAACTGCTTAGCAAAATGAATACTGCACGGGGAATGAAAGAAGAATGGGAGAATAAAGGCATTTAAGGGTTCAATAACGGGAAAATGCGTCACTTGCGTTACGTTATTTCACAAAACTGCAAATGAGGACAGCCTCGCTTTTACAGGGAACAAAATCAGGCCGGTTCGTGAGCCGTTGCAAATTTGCTGCAAGGAGAAGCTGACAGAAACAACAATAAAGACATAGATATGATTTGTGTACAGTAAAAACGAGCGTAAAAGAAATTGTGATTTTTTGAACCACAAGAAGCAAGGCACCGAAATGTGTTGACCGCTGTACACAGAGCACTTTGCGCCTGCATCCAACCAATGATTATGCAACAATGCGTGCGCATAAAAAACATTTCTGCCCCTTGCTACCACAAGGCTGAAAAGGTTCTTATGAATAGGATGCTTTACAGGATAATAGCCTCAATATATTCTTAAATCAGTTAATCGTTTATCACCCTTGCATGGGCCTGTATGTACTGGATGGAATTTCACATTTTTAAAATTGGTTCAAAATGACTGACTCTTTTGTACTCTACTACTTTAGCGTAGAGTAGTCTTGCGCGTTTTAATGATCCAGCAAATATGTCTGGGTTTACACCAAATTTTCAATCTTTGTTCATCTTTTGTACAACAAAATCATTAATTTGGCGGTTGGATTGATTCTTATATGCACTTTTTTTATAAGAAACTATGATCAGGCCATAGTACTAAATGTTTCTTAATTTAACATGAAATTATGTCCATCTTAGTACTGAAATTTTCTTAATTGGTTTCTTATTTTTTTGATGCAGAATCATCAGTGGTCGCTAACACTGCTGCTGCAGATATGTTTCTTGACATTTAAAACATCATATAGGAATAAACTGTGTTCCGTTATGTTGAAAACACCAATGGTTTGTTAATACTGCTAAAAAATAAAGGTTCGACGATATATTTGCTATAATATCCATGCTTTTGACTTTTAAAAGTTTCTAGATACTTCTCAGACATAGTACTAGCGTTTCTTAAAAGTTTTGCCATCTTGGTACCAGTTTCGTATAAACCAGTTTCTTATAAAAAACGTGTATACTGTCCGCGATTGGCCAAAAACCAGCCTGGAGGTTCTCAATTCGCAGTTTCTTTATGTGCGTTTTACTAAATACATTTTGTTAAACAATAAACATCTTGTTTCCTCTCACCCATGACTTTTCTGGACTCTGTGATTAATTTTCGAAGAACTGGGCGTGATGAGGAAACATAGCTTCCTGAGGAGATCTCAAATGATCTTGAAATAATTTTTACACGGTTTGCTACAGCTTAAAGACCCATTGCTAACCATGATTCTTCGTGGCGCCAAAGTCGACTTTCGTATTTTCTGAAAGTCCTTTTTGGCCTAAATTGCCTTTGTCTTGCTTTTCCTTCGGCGCGCAAAGGGTCATGGTCAGCAATGGCTCTTTAACGAAGCCCTAAGACAATTTCTATTGCATGCAAACGTCACAAAACCTAAACTACCTTTAACTGAGAACAAGTCCAGTAAATCTTGAAAGTTAAGTTTACCTCGGAGTTCGTCAATTTGAATTCACGCAGAGTATATTCAGGAAATTCTGTTTCCTTTTGCAGCTCAATAATAAGGTTGCCACTTTTAGCTGATGGTTCATTTGGCCAGTAGCGATGGACTTTCACCTACCAAGCATAATATGAATCTCATTACATGTTATGCATAAATTTCTTTTGGAAAGGCTCTTTAAAAGATATACGTAATTATGTTTTAGCGTAAGACTTTTTCATGTAAGCTGACAACTCGTAATAGCACTATAAATTCCCTGCTCTCTGTTAAGCTCTTCCCTCTAATAAGCCCCTCCCCTCTCCTCTGTGCCAAAATTTTAAATAAGCCCCTCTCTCTATCAAGCCCATTCCCACTTATAAAATGCAATAGGTTACCGAAGATGTTCCATGTATCTAACAAAATAAGTTGGCATGTTTGATATGGTTTTGGATAAAACTGTGTCGACTTTGTGTATTTGACTCGTAAAATTGTGTGCTGAATCCACAAAGTATGGGGCAAAAGAACCAAGAAGATATCATATATGTCCTTTTCATCTGACTTTGTGAATAAGCTCCCCTCTCTAATAGGCCCCCTCTCTTTTAATCTCCCTCTAGAGTTTTCGAAATTAAATAAGCCTCCCAGGGGAAAAACTGCAATCAATCAGCAATATTATCAAAGACAACAAACCTTGCCAGCCTCTAGTTCTTTTGATAGCATGACAATACTTCGACAATCCTGCTCCCAAATCATTCTCCAAAAATCTTCAAATGTTGTTTGCAGGGGTGCCTGTGTCGCTATGAAGGCACATTGCTGTATATACCCATCAATATGACTTGCATTTATATAGTCTGAACCTGCTAACATTCCGGCTGGATTCGAAAGCCGCACTCGTGTGCTGTCGTAAGGGTAGACATTTTTGTATCGGTTCTTTGTTTGGTTCGACATCTTGCTTGCTTCGTTAAACGTATACTTGTTTTCAGCCCTTGCAAGGGCGACAAATTCATCCATTAACCCAGTGCTGCCTGAAAAGTACAACAGTTCTAATTAAATCAGTCTCCTTATAGGAAAGATATGAACATAGTAAGTATCTAACTAAGAGTTATATGAAACGCACAGTTTCATTCTTCCAAAGCATCTCTAGACTTGTGCCTTTTCCTCCCTTGTTTCCTTGCGCTCTTTGATTAGCTGAAATGACTTTGTCAAAAGGGACTCATACCATCACGCTCATAAAGTAGGCATACCTTAGGCACTTGTAGAGTGGTTCCGTCCACAACAATCACATTGCTAGAATTTAGTTTTCAAGCAACAAGAAGGCACTATTCAGACATCTATTGTTGTTGCCTACATAAACGGTTGATATGGCCTAGAGTTCTAGAGGCTGCGATATGTCGCGAGATAACCCAGGAAGACTTCGAGATTGCTGCGAAGGAAGCAAACGGAGGCGGCTGCAGGAAGCTGCAGGAAAGTTAGTAGATGCTAAACAATAGGCCACAAAAAAGGCCAATGGGCGAGATGAATGAAGAGAACGTTTATTAACACTAGCTGAGAAGATTGGAATGTCAGGGAAAGCTGAAGAGCTTTCAGCTTTTGTGAAAAGAATCCGAGACTGCGTTCACATGCTACTGGCACATTTTGAACACGGTGAAAAATGTTACGGATGGGCCTCATGCTCACACGAAAACGGCATATTTTTGCCGGCAGCTTTTGAAAACGATTGATTTTGAAAACGGAAATCTAACTGGCACAGTTTGAAAATGGCATGGTGTGAACACTCAAAAATGATGAAAACGGAGCATTTTCCAACGCTTTAAAATGAATTGAGGCTAAATGAAATTCTCCATAATGAAGTCTCCATACTTCCAGCAAGAGCTTCTTGGATATCTCCATTATTTTGGAATTACAGCGTTTTTGAATTTTATGCAAGAATGTACCAGAGGAGGCATCAGAAGCTTCGAAAAGGATTAAAAGCACTATAAATTGTAAACTGACTGAGGAAAATCAAAATGATCAATGCAAGAAATACTCATTTTTTGAAGATCTATAAGGTGGTAGCAAGCAGAAGTGTTTAGCTTTTACTGTTTATGATTTAGCAATTTCATGACGCCACAACTTTAAAAGTAGCAGAAATCTAAAAACATGCTGTAACTCCAAGAACATTAATATGATGCGAAAAATGCTCTCTCTGGAAATATGGCAAATGACCTGAAGTTCCCTTCGATCATTTAGTTAACATTTTATATATTTAATTCATAAGTTTTGCAAAGATTCCAGCACTTTGCTTGATTCACTAGGTATCTGCCATTGATAAACAAACCTGTCACAGTATCAACCTCCGTCTTTCTACGAATATAATCCCTCAGCTCATGAGCCTCGATTTCCGTATCTCCAGATTTGATGTATTCTAACAACGCATAATGGATATAGGCAAACTGATCTTCGGTCTGAACCATCAGGTATCTTTGCTCTCTGAAAAGATAAAAATATGAAATAAATTCTTGTGAAGTATTGAGCAGATTTTATGCCCGAGAGGCCATTTTGAATGAACAATTAATCTTTGAAATGACATGAAATCAAATTTCTCAAAATTAAGGCCAAAGAGTGTAAGGCTACAATGTAACTTGGCAGGCAGCATTCGAATATTGTGTTGTCGTATGTCACACGGTAAGGGTTCGGGTTAGTTTCAGGAAAAGGGTTTTTAGGGTAACTTACGGTGTTTTTGCTTTCAAACTAATTTAGGGTTGTGCTACTAAGTGTTTATAAGAGCTAGTTAGGGCAATGTAGGTTTAATTGGGTAAGTTAGAGTCAGGGGTTGGTGTTTTTCAGTGATTGCAAATGGAATATGACATTTAGTGCCACCCGCAAAACTGTATTCATCCCGAGAGAAGCTGCAGTCTTGCTAAGGAGGTAGTTCTGGTCTCATCAGGTTTCGTTTCTTGACAGTTAACAACATGTGGAATCATGAAATTCTATCAACCATTTTTTCTCGTCATAACAACAATGAGGAAGTTGATATCAATTATAGACTATCTACCTCAGATCCAGAACATTCTGATATATCGTAGCGTCTTGCTTGTCTGTTACTCTGTTTATCTGTGTATCAAGCACTATATAGGTTCCTGTACGCCCCACACCAGCACTGCAATGTACAACCTACGAAAAACATTTATAGATTTTTTGTAGATGCGCAAACAATAAGTAAATCAAACAGCAGGAAAAAACTTGGTAAAACTGATGAATTTTAATGGAAAAAACTGTTCTGACTCTGTCACAAAGCAACTAGATTTTAGGAAAATGCCCCTCGTCATTTTTTCTGTGATGATCTTGTTGGGTAGCTCTGTTAGGAAGCTCGGTTACGGTAGCTTTGGCTGGGTGAGTGGCCAAGTGGCTTATACAGTCTTCGTTCGGTGACTGAAGTTAAGCGCGGTTGAGTGAGGTCAAACTCCGGATGGGTGACCTCGGAGGCCTGACCACGCAACTCACCTCGCCGTCCTTCGGAAGAGACGTTAAATTAGGGATCCTATGCCTGGATGCGGCATACACAGTGGGCCTAAATTAGCTTTCAGTAGCTAGAAATCCTGACAAGCCCAATCAAAACAAATTGAAAACAAACAAGGAACGAGCAAAAGGTTCAAATCTTTAAAATAGCACTGCAAAATTTCATTACATCTTTCTTTGAAAAGGAACTTTAAGTACCATACTGCAACTCTATCGTGGGAATGTTTTGATATCTTCCTTACTTTCAAAATGCCTGTGCTTTCCTTTTTATTGAAAGAATTAATGGAAAGTATGGAAAAATTGAAATAGTTTCTTTCAAGCCATTAAATTTAAATTAAGAGGGAACAGATTTTTCCACAGTCTTTGTTAAAGGTTTGAGCAATAATGATGAGGCCTACTTCTTGTAAAATATAAATCTACAATTCCGAGAGAAGAAGCGATGTGCGTGCATAGATTTCCCATCTCTTGCACGAGACTAAAACATAGTAATTGCAACCGCCATTTTAACCTCATGTTGTGTTTTGAAAGACAGGCAGTCTCGTGCAAAAAAATCATTGTGGAAAGTTGAGTTGAGTTGTGTTTTTTTGGAAAGAGAAAAGCGTTTTCGTTGAATCATAGAGTTTATTCGTCTCGACTCCTCGATCCTGACATAGAACCCAAGTCGTATGATATGTGACAGCTTGCAGTTTAGTGGTAGTGGATAACACAAGAAGACGCGTACAAGAGTAACACTGAATCAAGTCAAAGTAAACAGAGTAGGAAAGCATCATGGTTGGCTTCACAGAAGACGTGAAATCTTTTTTTGAGGCTGCCAATCGCATTGTCTTGATCACAATTGTATCCTTCGTTTTAGAAAATCTGCCCTATGCAGAGGTGGAAAAAGTATCGGAATCTGGGAACGTAGTTCCCATAAATTTTTTTGGGTTTAAATTTTCACAGAAAGTTTTCAAGAAAATATTGAGGCTTGATAAAAATTTCTGAACTTTGAAATCATATTTTTGACACTGGGAATGAAAGTGAACAAACATTAGTTTCACGAAAAATATGCCTCCAGCTTCCCTGCTCTACTTTTGATACAATGTAAATTGGATTTGAAGTTGACTTTGATAAACAGCTCTTATGATGTACCAAGAAAGTTGTGTTTGATTGGGAAAATCTGTTTTTATTTCCAGTCAGTGTAAGGCTACCATTTTTGAAAACTCCTCAGAAAACTTTATTGAAAGTGGGTAAATTTGCTTTGAACAGAGAATATTATACAAACGTAGCTTCCCAGAAAGGGAAAATTTTTTCCCACCTCTGGCCCTATGCTGAAAATTTACGGAAAGACGGACAACTTACGAGTGGAAATTTTTCACCGCAGCTAGCTCTCCATCGATTAACTTTCTTGATCAAAGAAAACAAGGCAGATGCATCACTAGGTACTCCATGATCAGGCCAGTTTGTGTAATGAAACTGCTTGATGGTTCTTTCAGTAGACTGTCCAATCTTGGTCACGTGATATGTACGTATCACATGATCAGGGTAATCTAGTACTTCCATCACATTGACAGTAAGATCTTTGAGAGATAATGATCCATGCGATGGCCAATATTGCGCACACTTTGGACGGCCATTTTCTGTTACATTTGTTAGCTGAAATATCAAGTGAATTTCAGATCAAATATGAAATGGAGCTGTAATTATTACCAGATGGCAACGTGAGGGTAATTGCCCGCAAATCAATCCAAAATCTTTGTAAATCAACTATGAATCTCTAGATAACGTGCCACTGATGTGTTGGACGTAACTAATGGTCAGTAGAAGAAAAAGATACGAAGTAGGATGGTAATTATGCTGTGTTAGCAGCAAGACGAAGACGTCTTTGAAAACGCAGATGCTTGTAAGCTTTTGGAGCGTCCAGACCTTCAAGCCGGTCCTTCATAGAAAGCTGCTCATAGACAGAAAAAATTCTCAAGATTGGTTTGCACTCTCGCATTTCCATCGCTTATGGATGTGCTCACACAGTATTTAGCTTCCCTTCTCGACGTTCTTTTCCTGAGAGGTGGCCTTCAAAAGTACTCTTTTCAGGTTGTCAGTTTCAGAAATAGAACGTACGCGAAGTCTCTCGTGACTTGCAAAAGTTTTGAAGTTGATTTCACTTTGTAATTTACATTTCGAACAAAAGAATTATGCTGGCGTCTTCTTGACTCGCGTCTTTTGCTAAAACAGCCCATTATCAGCACACTGTAACGTGTTGAAAATACATAAAAAATAAATGAAAAAAACCTTTGTAAATGAAGTGTTAAGATCCAAAGATTTTTTATCAGTAAAACATCGAACGAAATAGAGCTTTAAAAACGGTACATGTCGAATATTCAAATGACACGAAAACAGCATCAGGTTGTTCAAAGATTACCAGCCCAAAGTGTTCCTACTGGTTGGCTACAAAAGAGATCACAACCAGGGCATTAAAAAGTACCAGACAGATGAAACAAACAGCTGTGGATAAATTTACACTCATCTTTCCTGCACCTTTTATAAATCTCTCATTTGCATTCGATATTTGCCTGCCGTGAAAATTTTTTCCGTATCGGTCAGAGCACAAAGAAAATTTTAGCTTTCAATTTATCTAGAACTGGAAGGTATTGAAAACTGAAAAGATTTGAAGAGGCCTTCCATCGAGATAAATTTTTGTTGTCAAGGAACAAATTGATTTAAGAGCTGACGCATATTCTAAGGACTTGCTTTAGATCAGCGGAAATTTCAAATACGATATACCTTATCGGACGACGTTGTCAAATCCATCTTATGTTCAAAAATATGGGGAAGAAAGTAACTTTGCTACCTCAAACCACCAAAAGCGAATTTCATATAACTATTTTCTTCGACTCACCATTACAATAGCAACGCATTTTTGCTCCCAGATCATCCTCCAGAAATCAGCAATAGTTTCCGGCAAAGGTCCTTGAGCAGCTATATACTCCATATCTCTGTTATAACCATGTATGTAATCTGCATTGATGTAGTCACTACCAGGGTTTTCATCTCTCGACAGAATCACCCGTGAATGATCGTAAGCGTGTATGTTTGCATATCTGTTTTTCAAACCATTAACAGGAGCAGAACTGTGCGAATATGGATGCAAATATTCTCTGCTAATACTTCCATATTCTTGTGAAAACCCAAATGCACTGTTTGCTTTAAGATTTTTAACATGAGTCTCAAACGATCCAAGTGGGACCGGTTCTCTTGGATCTGCAAAGAATTTAAAGTGAAAAATATAAAAAAGGAATGCAAAAAGATAGAAACAGATCAGGATGGAAAGCTTAATTTCCAAAGCTAGCACGGGAAAACTGAAACAGGGAAAGACCAACACAGCACAAATACGTGACTCAGTTCTGCTTTTAAAAATCAATATGTTTTGAAAATGTATCCAATTTTTCTCTTTTAGTGGGCTGTTGGTAGCCTTAGTGCAGCCTTAAATCTTCCTCAAAGGCTAGCTGTTGGCGACGAAAAGAATCTGGGTATCCAGGCCGAAGCTGAACTTAAAAAAGCAAGGAGCAGTGTAGTTTCTCGAAAGTCTAACAAAAACATCAATATACATCAAAGTACATACCAAACTGTCGCGATGTGAGCATAGGTTCCAAATCTTTACATCAGTGTAAAAAGGCGGGTGTTAAATTCAATGACCTATTTCTTTAAACTGAATGACTTGTAGGAAATTTTAGCCACTTTTCTATGATTCTACCGTTGGACTTTTCAGAAGTCTTGAATATTTGTCGAAATTAAAGCCTATTTTATATTTTAGCTCATTTTATGATGTGACGTCATCAAATTTTTAAATCACAAACCAAGAGTGAAAGAGTTTTGCTTAATACCGTATTGTAGGCATCCATAAACTATGGTTTTCTTGAAAATTATCTGATCTTCTGTCAACAGGTTTAGAAATCACGATCGTTTTAAGTTTTTTTGAAAATTTTCACGAATTCTTAAAAAAGAAGAAAAACACTGTAATTCTGAAAATATTGAAGATTTCCGAAAAGTCCAACGGCAGATTTACTGTAAAAAAGTTCAAGTTTCTTTGAAGCCGTTCAGTTCAAAGAAATAGGTCATTGAATTTTACATCCAGCTTTTTAAAGATTTGAAACCTATGCTCGCGATGTGCACCCTTCAAAAGACTTTGATTCTTGTGTCACCAAAATATGATTAAAAAGAGGTCTTTCTTGATACTATCTCTACCAAAATTGGCTAGTTCTTCAAAGAATATCCCAAGACTCGATGCATTGGGACGTGCAACAATATATACAATACATAGTAGGTATCGTTCCAGATGGCACCCGAATGTATCTAATTTGGACATGGTACCCTTCGGAGTTTTATAGTCTTACCTGCTCTCGTTTTCTGAGATACCCGACGCAAAAATGATGGCCTGCTTCGAGTCGACTTTTGGTGTTTTTGCATTGCTTCACTTTCCTCTTCCGGTTCATTACGCCTTTTATAAAAAACCAAAGCGAAGGCAACAAGTGCTACCAGAATAAGACATCCAATCACAATGCCAGCAATTGCTCCTCCTGACAGGCCTGGCTCTTCCTTTGTTTTAAATTCAATCCAATCAGTAGATGTGAAGTGAATGTCATCGATAAACGCTCTGTAAAAGGCTTTGTATGTCGACTCGGCAAGCAACGGTGCGTTGTAGTAATCTGAGGTAAACAAACAGATATGCTTCACATAAAAATCTGAAGAAGCAGCGTTTCATATAAATATCAAACTGCAAGGCCTTCAATTTATTGATTCAATCCAGCAAGAACATTTGAACTTGTTCTGCAAATTGTTCCAAACGATGACTCGGCAAGTAACTGCGCGTGGTAGTACTCTGGAGGTAAGCGATGAGAAATGCTTCAGAGAAAAGTCTCTAAGAAGCAGCATTATGCAGTGGTTCACATACCAAGGAAACCTTTAGGCCTTTAATTGATTAGATCGATCCAACAAGTAGCTATGAAGGCAGCATCGTCGAAAAATGCTCTATAAAAGGCCTTTATGAGCATAGTTTTTGAGTGTGGCTTTATGTCTGATGGGACAGCTTTGCAGGGTGACAGTGCAATGAAAAGTTCGGGTCCTTGCGTGGTTATCACGTGTGGAGCCTATGCTTCCTGTTGTTTTGCACTTGTCGTTGGTTCTCTTGCTGGCTGGTGGACTGCTCCTTAGACCTATGCTCATTCTTATATTGCACTAGACTTTTTTTCTAGTTTCTGTTAAATTTGTCGTAAGTGTATTCGCTCATGGGGTTACATTTGGGTATTGTTCATTTATAAGTTTATTTTCTATTCATTTAGAATATGATGTTAAATTACTTGCATTCTTTGATATTTGCTGATAAAAACTGACAATGAAACTGTGACTGTTACTGTACAATGACTCAGCACGTTAAACGTGCGTTGAAGTACTCTAGTGGTAAACAAAGAGACAGACATTGAAGCAGAAGTAGAAATACTGATGAGACCTGAAACTTGCAAAGTTTTTCTAGGAGTAGAATATGGAACTGGGTAGACTTAATACGCTGAGTCCTAGTGATCATTACCATCCACCCACGCACCCATTTATCCAGGGCTCAAATCATGTAGCTCAAAAGGCTTCCCTATACGTATATGTCTAAAAGATACAAATGAATATATAGTTCCTCGTAAAGGGCTTAAATCATGCTGCGGTAAGTTTTATTTCGCTCCATTCAACTTGCATTTTATTCATTAGTAGTCACCTCATTCACAATAAGATATGAAATACCTTGTACAGCTCTACGCTTTCGTCTGGTAGTTGTGTTTCGATTAGTTCTTCTTTTGTCTCCAATAACAAAAGAATACGAGTCTGACTGGTCGAAAACACTTGATGAGAATTCAGCTGTTATGTACGGATCACTGCTAGATGACGATGAGAATCCATTTAAGTTTATAAGTGAGCTGGTTGGTGCAGTTGTAGATTGAGACGTCTTTTTCATGACGATCACTTGGTAAAAACTATGAAGAGATAATATGCATATAAATTTCATAACAAAAATAAATTAAGAAGTCATTCATTGTACAGTAAAGACAAAGGCAGATTCTGTAATCCAATAGCAACAGTTGCTTTAATAGACACCTCAATTCAAAGCGATCCATTTAACTGCCTTGGAGCAAAATCTGGTGACAACACATATGAAAATAAGGATCTTGATTGGTCAGTTTTGTATTGATCACATGAAATTGTGTGCTGCAGTGTCGTTAAAAAAGATGTAAAGGAAAAGTGATCTGATACTTATAAAACTTAAAAAGGTGTTTGTCAGTTCAATTTTATGAGGCTACCTTCTTCTCCATTGTCTTTACATAAAAGCAACATAATTTCCTGTACCTAAGGATGGAACAAACAGCCCTTTGGGACACCAACACAACTCCAAAGGTGCTTCAAATTATGGTTGAAGTCAAAATCACACGAACTTCTTGTCTGACGCTGATCCAATTCCTTTAAAATAAATTTGAACATTTCAACTGTTGAACAACACACTAGCCACTATCATTGCCTGCTGTTCTTTTACTCAACCGGTCTGATCTGAAGACAAGAATCTTCAAAAGTCGTGAAATATCTCTTTAAGATTCAAACTCCTTTTCCTCACCTGCAGCTTTTGAATGACTGAACGGACCTACCTGATTATGCCAAAATCATTACTGAATTTCTGCAATGCAATTGTGGCGGTATATGGCGAAGTGGCAGCTGGACTTTTTGGTAGACCTGTAGGCTTTGGCGGATCTGTAATTGAATGATAAAGTTGCATGGTAGAATTAATGCAGATAGGTGACAGTACTAAAGGTGAACATAGCAGACCCGTCGATATTGCTTCAACTAAAAGTCTATTGATCAACAGTAGCTTCTGCTAGGAAGATAAGATGTTTCCCTTTAAAATTAGTGCATATAAAGGGAAAAAGGCAACATTCTCTATCCTCACACATTTATCTTACAAGCGGTGGGCAATACTGATGAGTACTGTCAACAAAACTCGACGCTGTAATTATTAGCGTTTCAGTCCGTATTTCTCTATTTTGGCAGCGAAACTATTTAGTATAAACAAATAAAAAGAGGGTCACTATGGCTGCAAATATTTTGGCGTATCAAGAGCTTTCAATCGATATATCACGTTCATATTTTATGTCCAGTTACAAGTGCAAACACAAACAATAGAAACATTCTTCTGTAAATAAAGAATATTACATTGCTCTTTTTAATAGGAAAAAGTGATGCATGTGATAGGAAGTGGGTACAGTAAACATACGGGTATCAGAGACCACGAATTTGAAAGTCATCTTAGGTTCCTATACTATAAATATCATGGATTGGTCCTTGTAACTGGTGGGTCTAATCTGACAATGCCAGCCGCAGTGGCGGGCACTTCGCCAAATATTGGGGATGAAGCTACTGTTTCAGTAAAAAGCATTGTTTATTTCTATTGTTTTCGAGCCTAAGATCTTTGCTCTAGCCAACAATGAGGGTGATCACACCCCCTCGCCCCCAAGTGTCTGCCATTGGATTCAGCATACAAGTTTTCGACTGTGTTACTGCGTTTAATTCGCTGCAGATCAATAGCAGAAAACATGCAAAACTTGAGAAATTAAGAGCAAGACCGCATTTACACTGCATCAAGTTGACACTTTTTACGCTGTTAACATTGTTTATTTGTACATTTTTATTCTTTTACAAAGTTGTTACTGTTCAAGGGCAGTTACACTGCTCCAGAATAAACTTTTTTGCAGAAAAAAGAAACGAAGAAACACTACGCATTCACAGAAGCAGTATCGACCACAGGCTGTATAGGTACAGTGTAAACGGGGTCTTCATTTCTTTGGAACTCGTACCTTCTGTTTTTGTTTTCTGATCGAAATATGCAGGACTGCTTGATCCTTGGCTATTCAGCACAACCAATCTAAAGTAGTATGTTGTAAATGGCTTCAGATTCGTGAAATTGTAAGACAACACATTTTCAGTAATTCCACTTTTATATGTTGTATTTTCACCATAGCGTACATTATATGTCGTAATAGGGCTATTTCCCACAAAGCTGGGGGCTGTCCATCTAAGTTGTATCCATCGTGAGCCATGTTGACTTGTAGTAATACCCGTTGGTGGATCAGGAGGGCCTAGGTGGATAAACATATCAGAGAACACATAAATATATTAGAAGAAACAAGCCAGCACTGGAAGAAGAATAAAAAACTGCAAAATACCATATCGATGCCTGTTTTCCTCGAGTAGCTAGGCCCTAATATGTGTAAAACGAATGAACCGGCTGACCCACAAAAAATGGGCCAATGCAATCTGTAAAAGAAAAATAAATAAGAGGCCGATGGAAATGCTTCAAATGTCGTTCGATCGCTAAAAGAATACCCTTCATTATGAGTGTTTCTGGAATTTTTTCGGCACCGTAAATTTCCCGAATCAAGCATTTTGAGGAAAATGGTATGCTTGAAATCTTCAAAAAGTCGTCAAAAACACGAGATCGATTTACAGCCATTTCAGCTCTTCAAAACAATGAGGAGCGTGTTTATTTCAAGTTGAGAATATGCAATTCTTCCGAAAGCTTTCAGAGCAAGTTAACAGTCCTCAGGTACCAAAAATATTCTTGTCTCCAGGGACAAGGCTACATCAGCTGCTCTGTAAGCAATTCTTGAAGATTTCGATTTGCGTGGAAAGCTTTTGAAATTCCACGAGTTTACAAAGAACACCTCTATTTTCTGCTTCAAATGCGTAGTTGCCTATTCCAAGACTGAATTGAAATATTTGAAGACCTGAAATTGTTTCAAATCAATCCCCTGATTTCGACGACTTTTCGAGAATTTCAACCATGCCCTTTTCTCAAAATCCTTAATTCAGGGAATTTACCGGGCCGAAGGAACATGCAAAATATACTCACAATCTAGGGTAGTCTATCAGTGAAAGAACAAAGTTTGACGCATTTCCATCTGCCTCTTACTTATCTTTCTACAACATTTCGCGTCGGGTCACTTTTTTGGGTCACTCGGTATAAATCCCTATGCAACCCATCAGTGTGCTTTCTAATGCATTATTAACCAATGCTACATCAACATAATCATTTTTCTCGAATTTTGTGAGAAACCCAGAGAAATTAGTTAATATTAACAGCAATAATGATACTAACAAGAATTTATCTAAACTTGGGCAAAAAAACACAGTTTACCCTAACAACGGGGTAAACTAATTCAAAGAAACGATGTACAACAAACACAGTTTACCCTAACAGCAGGGTAAACTAAATCAAAAAAACGATGACCAACAAACACAGTTTACCCTAACAACAGGGTAAACTAATTCAAAGAAACGATGCACACCATACATTAGTTCCAGTTAATTACCTTTACTGCATTTAAAATGGTTCATTCTGAGATCGAATAAATTCTCATTTGGAATTGAAATCGAAAGCAATCTCTTACCTTGAACGACGACCTGCTTTATAATATATTTCTGGCCTTCACTGTTCACTGCTGTACAGGAGTACCCTGCAGTATCACTATGTTGCAGTCGTCCTAACACAAGAACAAGCGGTGAAGTGCTTTTGCCATTTCTGACTTGTAAATTATTTTTCTTCCATGTGACGTTAGACACAGGTTCACTTAAAACATTGCATGTTAGACTCAATGAAGAGTTTATGGCAACGTGTAGAAGCGAGGCTGATGGCGTTACTGTGATAACTGGAGGATCTGTAAAGAGTACAGTAATGTTTATTAAATGAGCATGAAAATTAAAAGTTGATACAGCCATGAGAAGTTTTTGCACTGAAGGCCAAAAGGTAGATTTCTGACAGCATAACTTGCACATCTTTTTTTATACATGCCCTCCAAAAACTTACAATACATATTATTTAAACACTACTTACAAAATACTATACCCTACTACTAGAACAATACTATTTGGAGCGAAAAACAACATCTACCTTATGGCAACACAAAACTGGGAACAAGAACATAATACTACACGTAACGAATTTAAAGACAAAGATAGCAAAAAAAACTACACGTAGCTACTAACACTTCCAAATCTTTCATAAGGTTGGCGTAAAATTCTAAACCTAATTGACTGAACTAACGGGCTTCGAAGAAACTGCAACTATTTTGCTTTCATCCTTTACGTTAGGTTTTTCTGAAGTCTTCAACAGTTTCAGAATTGGAGTGCTTTCCATCTTTCTTAAGAATTCAAGAAAATTGTTGACAAACAGACTTAAAACTACTGCAATTTCTAAAGTTTTTACGGAATCACAGAATAATCCTCAAGAAAGACTTAGGTTATGAATGTCTACAATATGATATCAAGCAAAAGTCCTTCATTCATTTGTTTACGATTTAGAAAATTTGACGACATCACATCGTCAAATGAGCTGAAATACAAAATATGTGGGAAAATATTGAAGATTTCTGAAAATCCAACAGTAGAATCATAGCAAAGTAGCTGAAATTTATATCAAGCCATTCATTTCAAATAAGT
The DNA here is from genome assembly GCA_964020215.1 of Aurelia sp. 3 sensu Dawson et al. (2005). Classification (NCBI taxonomy): domain Eukaryota; kingdom Metazoa; phylum Cnidaria; class Scyphozoa; order Semaeostomeae; family Ulmaridae; genus Aurelia; species Aurelia sp. 3 sensu Dawson et al. (2005). The sequence goes on from OZ026586.1 coordinate 8,467,409, forward strand.
AAGTCATATAGTTTGACCCCCACCTTTTTACAGTAACTTAAAGATTTGGAGCACACGCTGCTTCTGACCAGATTCGTTGTATTTTGTCGAGCTGTCTTGTAAGTTTTGTAAAGAATAAAAGATAGCAAAATCGGCGCAGCAAAATCATCGACCAACAATCAATAGCAACTATGAAGATTTGGCTACAAAATCGAAATCCATTCGCACCATTCAAGTTTACAGGAAGAAACATTTTCCGCTATGCTCCAGAAATATAAAAGAAGTAGAGTAATGCAAAACTCACACTTGACAATGATTATTTCCGTCCTTGTCTTGATTCCAATTGCATTCGAAACGTGACAGCTGTAATTTCCAGTATCAGAAGTCAAAATTGGTTTCCACTGAATGTTATTTCCTCGCTTGACGAGGACAGCGTCCTTTTGCCATGAAATAGCTGGCTGTGGTTTACCATCAACTGAACATGAGATAGAAGCGCTGGTACCGTTGCTCAAAGTACCATTTGTTGTGATAACTGGAGGATCCAAATCTAGAAAATGACAGGAGAATAGACAATTTAAGCTGAAACAATTGCAAACAAAATATACCAAAAAGCAAATTTCTTGGTAGCATTGATAAAAATAGGGACCTTAAAGGCAGTCTGTCACGTCTCTGATTGGCCGCGACAAAGTCGGCGCTCAACACAACAGATTTCTTTGTGAATGCGTGTATTTGAAACAAAGGAGGGCTAATCGTCTTGACTTTCTACGGCCGTAGAAAGTCAGAGGATTAGCAGCCATTGAAATTTCCTATTCTTTGCATTGTCCAAATCACCCAATCAAATGCGTGACAGACTGCCTTTAAGCAATCAGGACGGCAACTGCAACGGCAATGCGAATGTTCCCTTTGTTTCCGAACTTCAGCTTGAAAAGACTCCTTGTTCTCCATGCGAATTTGCTTCCCTTGAGGGTCTGTGAAGTTGTCCTTGGCAATTGCACAACTTGGAAGTCCTATTTCTAACGGGGTGTTCTTTACATCTGGATCTTCAAAGTGAAATTCAGTCATTTTAAATGTTAATTATCAAGGAAAAAGAACGTTCCAGAGTATTTACATAAAGAAGGAGCTTTTGTATTGTCTTGTTTAAGAACATGTGAAGGTAACGTGGGAAACTATACTCGGTTTGAATACAAGACGACGTTCTGGCTGGCTTAGCCGTCCTGGCTGCTTAAAGTCCCTAATGATGAAATAAGAGTGCGTTCACACAATGCCGGCACATTTTTAAACGGTGAAAAATTTGACGGATAAGCCTCCCCTTCACACGAAAACGGCACATTTTTAGCCGGCAGATTTGAAAACGGTAGATTTTGAAACGGAACTCTAACCGACACATTTTGGAAACGGCATCGTGTAAACACCTGAAAATGATGAAAACAGAACATTTTTAGACACTTTTGGAACGAGACTGATCGACTCTTAGGGTGTAGGTAAGCTTCTTTGGCATCAAAGTGTTGCAACGAGTTTTTGCCGTCTAAGTTCCTACCGTTTTCAAATTTTTTCCGGTATCGTGTGAACGCTAGCTCAAATTTTGCAGCCGTCACATTTTTCACCGTTTTCAAAATGTGCCGGCATCGTGTGAACGCAGTCTAAGACACTACCTGGGCACACCTATTATACGAACATCAGTTAGAAAATGGCCTTGAAAGACGAACTCATTGTAATAAACCCACAAACACAACAGAAACACCATAATGTGAAGAAAGAAGACTGTTAACCCCTGTAAAAGAACAACGACAAAATAAACCTGTAACTAGAGAGAAAATTGTTGAATCCTGCAAGAGAAAAGCGAATTTATCTTAAACCCTGAAAGGGAAGAAACAAATTAGTAAGTACAATAAAGAACAATGTTGGATAACCAAAAATGTGTTTTGTGGTAGCCTCGTCAGTTCGTTTCGTGCGAATCAACCATACAAACAGGCCGCTTTAAAGGGTCTGTTTCATCCAGCATTACTAGCACGTGCCATCTCTATGTTTGCCTTTGTTGTCGCCATTTTCAAGGCTCATGAAAATGGCGACAACAAAGGACAACCAAGAGACGACATGTCCAAGGAATGCTGGATGAAACAGACCCTTAACACAACACGAACAAAATAAAGTCCAGAATCACACGTCAGTAACATCCAGGCCATCACAGGCTTACATACTATGCACGCGGGAAAGAATCCATTTAAATTTGCGTGGGACAGCTACTTTTTCAGTAGAAGTTAGGAACACGAAGCAGCTGAGGAGTCAAAAGTTGCTTGAAATTCATTCTTTTCGAGTGATGGCAACATTCAGGCAAAGTAGAAGGGAGCCATAGATGAAGGAAACTAAGAAACGCTACGTTCTAAAGCTCAAAACCCTAAATGAACACTATGAAGAGTAGACATTTGGTCATGATAAAGTATAGTAGGACCATATGAACGGTGCATCATTGCCCACACACCCAATACCGATATCAATTTGCACAAATATCTAATCAGATCAGTTCAACTTAGACTGATTATATGGCGGTAGTTATCGCTATTGAAAGGCTACCGGACGCTCATAACTACATTATGAGCGGTCTCGGTTTGGTGTAGTAGTCTCGTTTTGAATAGCAATTGCTGGGACTCATCGTAATCAGTCTAAATTCAACTTACATTGCACAGTTATTGCGAGACTCGTTGATATCTTTGATCCAGCTGCATTCATGGCCTTGCATTGGTATACACTGTCGTTTCTTCTGCTGATTGAATCAAAAGCAAGGCGAGCAGAATTTGAGATATGTTTTCCGGAAGACGTAGTCCATTCATATTGCGAAGATGGGTTTGAAGTTACAGAGCAACTGACGTATAATTGCCCTGTTTCATTCATTGTGATACTGGTTGATGTGTTGAAAGTAGGTACGTCAATATCTGGAAAATCATGTTAAAAAATCAGACTGATGCAACCAAAGATATCATATTGCAAGACTTTCAAAAACTCATTATCTGCAGTGAAGTTTGCTAAGAAAGTGAAAAAAATACACTATGTTTCGAATGAGATCAGTTAAAAATGTTCTATTTGGTACCTGTCCTGCTCAATGTAACAACATCATTAGCTTAGATCGACAACTTGGTTTCGAAGTTTTGAGAATTCTCTCCAGAAGGTTTCGCCAGGACTAAAGCGGCCCAAATTACGATGAAAGTTCTTTCTAATATCTGCCTCACAGCGATCAGATGACTACGCGTTAAAACATGCTATCTTATTTAGTGGGTCATGACAAACTTCTTCGCAAGAGCTCATCATTCCAAGAGGATAATATGTGTTATGTCCTAGTAAAGTACTAATTATCGTCATGGTAGAAACACCGCGAAGGCTGACAATAATGCCATCCTTTTTAAGGTTTTTGGAAAAAAAAGCCTTCTCTGTCAATCTCAATATCTTCGAGACAGAATGGCCGATTTACATGAAATCTTCAAATCAAATTACAACTGTCTGTTATTAATTTGCCAAGATCACTGCTAAGATATTCAGGGAATAGCAGCCTTAAAAAACACAGGGAGTGTGTTTTTGCTCAAGTTGTTGTGGAACTCAAAAATAGTGATATTCAACCAATACACCTTTTCAACTAACGGCCTCGTTTTGGAAATTTTGAAAATTTTTTGACACGAAATTTCTGACCTCGGATTTAGATTCAGCTTAGTCTAATTGCAAATTTTCATATTCCTAGAGTCCGCGATTTCGATTTTATGGCGATAATAAATTTGAGAATTTATAAGGGATTTGACTGTGAAAATCGTTCGGGGTGTAACTTTACACCCTCAGTCATTATTCACGGTCAAATCCCTTATAAATTTTCAAATCTCTATCCTCGCGAAATTAAAATCGGTAACACTAAGTTAATGAAAATGTGCAATTGGACTAAAATTAGGGTGCTGAATTTGAATCTGGGATCGGAAATTTCATATGACACAAGCTAAAGAAATTTAGAAAAATTCCAAAACAAGACCGCTTAGTTGAAAAAGTGTATTAAATCTAGCAAATCTGACTTACATTGCACATTGATCGTCAGTTTGCTTGACGTTTTAGATCCAGCTGCATTCGACGCTTTGCATTCATATTCATTGCTATCACTTCTATTGAGTGAAGCAAATGATAGGTTAGCACCATTGGAAACAAATTTTCCAGATTTCGTAGTCCATACGTAATTCGCATTAGGCTTGGATTTAGCAGAGCATGTAACAGATAACGACGCTGTTTCGTTCATTACAATATTATTCGGTTTGCTCAATGTAGGCCCATCAATATCTAAAAAAGAGAACAAGGAAGGCTGAAACACTGATAGCTTTTAGACTATGACAAATGATAGAAGAAAATTCACTACAGGCCAATTGATAACGGGAAATTGAATCACTGCAGACATTGATAACGAACAAAACTTTGAAAAATGCAAATTCGTTCCTTATAATGAAGAAATGATAAACCTCTTGTACAAACTTCGAATGACATGAGAATTTTATACCTAGCTCTTTTTGAAATAATCTAATCACAAACATCATAGCATGGATGTGAATTGTGTTTCGTTCTCTCTCTTGGATCTTCAAATAATTCCCATTGGTCTTGGATGGCTCTGATTGATGTTCAAAACAAAATGCCAGTTCAGCTTCGGATTTTGCTAATTCTGTGTTTATTGCATTGTACCAAGGAAGGTAATAACTGCGCTTTTAGGAATAGATGACTTAGAACAGGAGATAATTCAAGTTTTAGATGGTGAAATACGTTACTTAATGCTTCTGATGTCTTCGGGAACAGTTTCGATGATGATAATGGAAGAAGAGAGATAAAGACCAGCATCAATGCTGAGAAACCAGTACCTGGGTACTTCACAACAACGAAACCAATCTATGTGTCCCCTTTATGTAAACAACATATGACTAAAAATGCTTCTCATTTAGAGAAGTGAGATTATGGAATGATCTAAACGTAAAATAAATTTCTACGAGAACCTTCAAACAATTTAAATCCTGTTTTGAAAACTCCAGAGCATGAAGAAATCCATTTTGATTCCTGCCGATCATTCTACTAATTTGAATCACTTTTACTTTGCAATTTCATATTATGCACTTGGATTTGAAATTTTTGGGTTTATCTTCTTTTTTATGCAGGTAACTTTGGAAAACAATGTATGTCATTGATTCACAATTTTACCATTTAATGAATGAATAAAAATGAAAAATGAAGTGGACGAGGCACAGCACCTATGAGCTGGGGCATCTAGCAACAGACCTTTTAGCAATTTGGAGAAAGGGACTGGGGAGAGTGCGGCCAATTCTGACAGCCTTGGTAACAGTAGAAAATTAGGGGAATCCCTTTGACTGCAGCGAAAAGCGTATGGTTTGCGTTTTTCGGCCACATCTCCCATTAACCTCGAGTTATTATGGATTTATTTGTATCTTTCAAGAGTACTTGTTTGGCATGGTAAGTATACTCTCATAATTATTTAGGCGTCTCGTAATCCTTCCGCCCATTTATGAGTGTATTTTGAGCTATTTCATTGCATGTGTTCACTCAATTTAGAAGTTAGGCCTGTTGATCGGTTGGGCCTCAGCTGAACCGCTTCAAAGTCGAGGACAAATGCTTACCATAAAATAGCTCAAAATACATAGTGCTGCCAAGGCTGTCAGAATGGGCCACGCTCTCCTCAGTTCCTTTCTCAAAATTTCGAAAAGGTCTATTCGGCGGTAAAGGAGGTAGCGGTTGAGACGGTTAACGGCAGTCTGTCATGTCTCTGGTTGGCTGCGACAAAGTCTGAGCTCAACACAACGGATTTCTTTGTCAATCTTTGTATTTGAAACAAAGGAGGGCTAATTGTCTTGACTTTCTGCGGCCATAGAAAGTCATGGGATTAGCAGCCATTCAAATTTCCTATTCTTTGTATTGTCCAAATCGCCCAATCAAATGCGTGACAGACTGCCTTTAAGATCGATGATTAGGGCGATGATCGTAAGCATCAACAAACTTTACTGTAATTTAATTCACTCACATTGAACAGTTATGCTGAGGAATTCTGACATCTTAGTTCCAGCTTCATTTTTCACTGTGCATTGATATGAATTCTCATCACTTCTATTGACTGAGTTGAATGAAAGAACGGGGGAATTCGATACGACTGTTCCTGACTTCAAAGTCCATTCATATGTCGCAGGAAGGTTTGAATTTAAGGAACAACTGACGTAAAATGGGTCCGTTTCATTCAGTGTGATGCCGGTTGATGTGTTGAACGTGGGTCCATCGATATCTAAAACAAAGGATTAGAATAGTGACGTTTTCAATGAACTGCTTGCAATCACTAGGAGTAACGAAATGAAGTTATTGACAATACGAGGGGACACTTTGGGGTTTTACGGTTGCGTGTTTGGTCAGTTTTAGCCCTCGGGTTTCGGGTTTTACGTTTAAATCTTGCGGGTCTTCGGGTTTCGAGATGTGTCACGGGCTGCGGGTTCGGCCAATTTTTGTGCTCAGGTTTTGGGTATTTCATTCAAACTTCCTAATTGTCGGGATTTTTAAGTCGTACAGTCTATGCTGCTTACTGAGATCAAAAAACCAGCTTTCGAATGCCGCATGCTTAAAACGATGCACGGCGAGTCTTTGAAAAGGAGAATGCGGAAAATGATCAAAGATTTGGGTTTTGGCTATTTTACGTCCAAGTTTTTGAGTTTTCGCAAATGTTGGTCTAAGTTTGCGGGTTTTGTTACCCCCAAAGAGGAAACTGGTTCGAAATGCTACCTAGCATCCGAAAGGAGTTTTAGGGCACTGAGAAGCAAAGCTTATCAAAGAAGAAATTCGATCAACGTTTCCTGATCAACTCTAGCTGTTTCAAGTAAGTAAATTCACAGAAATTGTTAACACCTTGTGAAACAGCAAACCAAAAAATTGAACAAAAAATTGCCAAGTATAATTTGGGATTATACACAAAGATTACATTATCCATTCTAAAGAGCAGCAACTTTTTATTTCATTGCTCCCTGTTAAAGATGGATAATCTTTTTATCGTGAAGCTGGTAGAAAATACATTGAGGCTTCGTTTACATGGGGCCGCTCGAGTACTTAGCCTGCCGAATATTTGGCCAGGTAGCTGCACCGTGCAAACACTTAGTTGGTATGACATAGCATTTACATGAGGTCGGCCATCTTTGATGGGCATGCGCATCAGCATTACTATCAGCAACTTGGTGCCAGTTTCTCTGATGACCACATTTCATTGGCATCCTATTCAAAGCATTCCATCCTCGATTGTGGTACCGTGCAAATTTCTGTTCGTTTAGAGCGTTTACAGGAAGCCGCCTCGGGGGGGGGGGGGGGTAACTCAGCCTATTATGTGACGGGGACTTGCCATTTTGCCCGAAAAATTGGTACCCATAATTCCGTTAATTCTTGTGGATTTTAGGGCCATAATTCCACAAATCGAAGAAATATCTGGGCCATAATTCCGGAAATTATGAAAAATCCGCTGAAAAGGACACCCATAATTCCGTGAAAAGTCAAAAAATTGTGAAAATGATACCCATAATTCCGTAATGGTTTGAAAAAGTACCCCTAAAAAATGGCACGTCCCCGTACCACGAACAGTACTAAGGTACCCCCCCCGAGGAAGCCGCCCACAAATTCAACCGGCTCAATTCACAAGAACCCCACTTCCCTAGGTAACCGAGTGTAGGTCGGCTCAACGTCCAAATATTCGGCCAGTAAGGCAGGCCTTTTGTAAACGGGAAGACTTAGTGGCCAAATCTGGCCTGCCAAAAATTCGGCCGGTCTCGTGTAAACATAGCCATACACCATTGTTTGTATTAATTAAACCACAGGTAATCTGGTAACATTTTTCACAGGACAATTCTACGCACAACTGCTTCGTCTATTTTGTCATTTGTAGTCATTCTAGTATCACTCTTGATGTATATAAATTCTAAATTTTGAAGTTAAGTTTTGAAATTATGCAGAATGGTGCTGTGAAGTCACAAAGGCGTGAACGAGAACCCTTTGAAAAATTATTAGTCTCATCAATGAAGCAGTTATCCCAGAAAAAGATGATAGTGTTGTAACTCTGAGACATAGCACAACAAGAAACATGCTTCTGGCTATTCTGCCATGATGACTTCAGACTAACACAAACAAGGGCCTGGGCCCTGGGCCTGGGCCCAATATCAAATATTCACAACAACAACAACTACAATAATAATGTCAAATACACAACAGATACAAAGTTACAATTTTACATCATGCGATGTAGAATTCCATTCTCTACGACATAACGAAAATTCACTTGAATCTGCTTGGGAAAAGTTTCAAAACTTTCAGGGGCAAGAAAGGCAAAGCAGTTGTACGTTGCATTTTCATGCCAAGAACGCTGCCATATTACCCGAGATTCAATAAATGCGAATAAGGGTGTAATTCTGGGGGTAATCACTGTCGCTTGCTCCCCCTGGTATTATCCTTATGGTGCTTCTAAAATAATCTGTAGACGGCGTAAATAGTAATTAGAAGTATTACAGTTAAATTTTTGATGGATCATAAAAGACACTTATGGATCATATATAGTATATAGTATATAAAGTACATATTATATAATATATAGTTTATAGAGTATATAGTAAATACATTCGATAGATCATATATAGTTATTGGTAGTATCACTGTTAAATTTTTCGATTGATCATATTAAAGACTTCACTTACACTGAACATGTATCGTAAGAGCATCTGAAAATTTGGAGCCAGCTGCATTCAAAGCTTTGCACTGATAAGAGCTGCTGTCACTTCTATTGACTGAAGCAAACGCGAGAAAGGGAGAATTGGAGACAACTCTTCCTGACGACGTTGTCCATTCATACACAGCTGAAGGGTTTGCGGTTGCAGAGCAATTGGCGTAAAATGACGCTGTTTCAATCAGTGTGATACTGTTTGATGTGTTGAATGTTGGTTTATCAATATCTAAGGAAAGAGAATAAGAAATGTTGATCAAGAATTACGTTATTATAGGAATTAAGGATGGAATTTGCGCAAATCAAAAAAGTTCACGTTAGCAGATGTCGTGTTGGTGTGAAAAAACGGAGACTGGGAAGAGCGGCTCGCTCTGGTAAATGGCGGATACAAATCTGAGAAATAGCGGCGACGGATCTACTAAAAGTTTTAAATCTACAGGTCAAGCTACCAAAATAATTGCCTGTATTCAATCATTTAAAACGATGTTCATTAGTTTCATTTTGATAAAATGCCATAATGTTCCAATGTCACTTATCTAGGTGTTTTGACATTCTTCTGATTAACACACTTTACGTAACGTAACGTAACGTTACGTTACGTTACGTTACGTTACGTTAGCAAAAGCTTCAATTTCCTATTTCCAGTACATCTTCAAACAAACAGAGATGGAAAAATCTTTCATTTTTCTAAACACATGACAATCTTCGGCAAAGCTTGCCTTTATCAACCGCATAACTTTGTATTATAACTACATAACTACTTCACAAGCCTTAAATATCTTGATTTGTGAACTAAATCTAAAGAACTAAAACTCAATTTTCAACTAGAATACACAAGAGTTGAAATAAAATGAATGCAACATTGAGATGTGACGACGATATGCATGATACCAAAAAAGGAATGCATTAATTTTATGTAAAATTCACTTATTTATGAAGTCAAATATTCCCATATGGGGGTTTATTCCATGGGGGTAAGGCTGATTCATTAAGATCAAATCTGAAGTGGGAAGATATTTCGGGGTTCGGGGGACTCAAATGAGGATTAAAGCAACTACTCTCGATTCCCTTTTTTCAGACAAATTTCACTCACATTGAACATCAATGGTAAGACTCGAGGCTTTTTTCACTCCAGCTGCATTCGAAACTGTGCATTCATATGCGCTGGCATTTCTTCTATTGATTGAATCAAACGCAAGCACGGGAGAATTGGAAACAACCTTTCCTGAGGTCGTCCATGCGTATTGTGCACTTGGGCTTGAAGTTACAGAGCAACGGACGGAAAATTTCGATGTTTCATTCAATGTTATACTCGTTGAAGTGTTCAGTTTGGGTTCGTCGATATCTAAAGACAATCAATCAATTAATCCATCACTCAATCAATCAATCAATCAATCAATCAATCAATCAATCAATCAATCAATCAATCAATCAATCAATCAATCAATCAATCAATCAATCAATCAATCAATCAATCAGTGAACTGACAAAGGAGAGAATCAATCTTTACCACTACAGAAAAACAATGTCATTTCATCTCTGCTGAAGCCTTGCAGCGGATGACTCGTTGTGAAACATAACCAAACATCTCCACATCTGGATATCTCAACTTCTTGATTCAACTCAAACAATTCGCAGCTAACGCCGCAATAAGAGACCAACGAACAAGGGCTTCTTTGGTGTTACATGCAGAATAATATTGACATGCTCCTAGGGATGGCATTTTGATCCTCCAAAAAGATAACATATGCTAAGAAGACGTGTTCAGGTCATTGCTGATAGGCAGAACCATTTAGGAAACTTTAGCTGTGATTTTAGGCCATCTTTCTTGAAAGGGTCTCCCCGAGAAATTTTCATAATTTCTAAATGGAGTAGCCAGTTTCGAGCTGATACATCATAATCAGAGTTGAAACAGATAATTGCCAATATCTAGATGTGCATGAAGTAATGACCTTTCCAGAGACTTTTTATTATCTCCGTAGACCTTCGTGTTCCTTCGTTTTTTTCTCTTGAATATTGCATTTTGGCTCTCTTGATCAAGTTTGGATATCAATTTTTTTCAAACATTCTCATAAATCCTTTCAGTAAAAAGAAAAAAATATCAAAAATTGAAAGAATGAAATCACAGAGTCGTAGCCCAGGCTCCCTTTACGGCATCATCAAATCAAAAAGAATGTGAAACTGACACTAGAATGTTGAAAGATTAGACGCTGTGGGGTTGGTAAGGGCTGACGTTTCGCGGTTTCTAGCCTCATTTAGACCGGTTCTACAGCTTTTGGGCGCAACAATTGAGGTTTCACGATTCCAGTCTCTCTCAAAAGTCTCACGATATCTTCACGAAATATGATTCGAGAAGACAAGACAATCTGTTACAAAATTTAAGATAAAGCCATGAAAAAATGTCAAATATTCACTTTATTCAGTGTCTATTAGACAACAGAATTAGCTTTTCAAGGATAAACAATGATGAAATCCACTTACATTGAACAACGACTGATAAACTTTTGGATGTTTTTGATCCAGCTGCATTCGACACTGTACATTGATAGACACTTTCATTGCTTCTGTTGATTGAGTTGAATGCAAGAACAGCAGAGTTTGATACAACTTTTCCTGACGACGTAGTCCATACATATCGTGCAACTGGGTTAGCATTCACGGAGCAGTTAACGGATAACGGTGCTGTTTCATTTAATGTGATATTGGCCGATGGGATACTAAGCATAGGCTTATCGATATCTGAGAACGGATCAGAATGATAAGGTAAGCAATAACAGCATCAACACAGCATAAATGATGATAAAAGAGATTTAAAGAGCTTTTGCTAACCATGATCCTTTGTGCGTTGAATGAAAATCAAACGAAAGAGAACCCAAACCCATAACGCTTTTCATACCAGGCGTCCAAAAAAGTACTCCAGTTGGACAATTACCAAGAATTGATCACACAGCCGATCTTCAAATTTACTTTTTTGGCAAGTACCGGGTGAGTCAAAAAAAAGTTTAGGCGTTTGGAGGGCTGTGGAATAAAAAGTGTGTGACCGATATTCAAAACTTAAGTGTTAATCTATCACTCAAAGGCTAACTTAGATGACAAAATTTTATTTGGTAAAATCAAACATCTTTAAGACCCAATAACAATCAAAATGCAAGTAAGGGGTTTGTATGGGAATTGAGAATTCCACATTCCATTCTGGTCCATGATTTATGTAGCATTAAAGTTTACATTGCCAGTTTGAGATGCTGAATTCCAATTTCAATAGAAGGTAAATCATGGACCAGAATGGAATGTGGAATTTTCATTTCCAAACATGCCATTTAGAAGCATTTTCCTAATTTGTGGGTCTGTAAGATGAGGGATACTACCAAACGAAATTTTCTCATCTAAGTTGACCTTTGACTGATAGATTACCATTTCAGTTTTGAATATCGGTCACATACTTTTTATTCCACAGCCTTCCAAACGCCTAAACTTTTTTTTGACTCGCCCGGTAGATCAAAACCCAAATTATATTCCCATGCATACCTAATCTTCTAACTGGTTTGAAATTAGCAAATTTAGCTCTTTTAGAGCTATCTGGTTTTGAATCATACTGCAAAAAGCATTTTTCTTGACCGGAATAAGTTCTTTTTGAATGTGAAGCTTCTGGTTTGGTCATGACAGAAAATAAATAAACACTCCTATTGGAGACTGCAATGACGACGAAAACCAGAAAATTTTCACCATTACGCAAGATTGACTACCTTGCTGAAATAGGATCAGTTGAAATAAGGTTTTTTAACGTGAAATTTTCCAACCTTGCTGTATTAACAGCAAACATTTTCTTGTCTATAAATTTTCTTTGGCCTTTGACAAAACAAGTCAAAAAGAAAATTCTATCAAAAGTTTGAAAATCAATCATTGGTGATATTGTAAACTGAATTAACTTTTTTTTTGCACGCCCTGTATCATACGGAGGATGGCTCTAGAGCCGCAATGGATCATGGTTAGCTATGCTACAAAGGTTCACGGTTAGCTATGGGTCTATAAAGAGAAAAGAGAATATACCTGGGGGGGGGGTAACTACCATGTATGCAGGTACGGGATGTGCCATTTTTTGGGGTGCCTTTTTTCGAGCAGAAAATAAATTTTGGGGTACCATTTTTGGTAAAATCACAAGTAGTAATGAATTTAGGGGTGTCATCTTAGAAAAAATAACACTTAAGGGTATTGATTTTGATCAAATTTCACTTACTTGGTTAAAATTTTGGATGGCTGTCACAACGTTAGGGTAAACATTCTCAATAGCCTGCAAATTTTGGGATATCGTTTTCGCAAAAATGTATAAATTTTAGGGTGCGATTTCAGACGTCAAATGGCACAACCCCGTCACTCGCCTATTGAAGTCACCCCTCCCCCCCCCCCGGGAGAATATACCTAAATAGAGGACAATTCGGACGGGCAGGTTTCACTGAAATTACTTTCAGTTAGAACCTTCGCATGGGAATAGTTCATGTTATTGTCCCAAGAGAAAATTTAAAAAAATCAGTTTTCTGTAGTATAGGAATGTTTGCCAGGCAGCACGTTTTAAGAGACTTCACTCATGCAGTCTATGAGAAAATCACCGCACACAATGATACCCTGGTTTGCATTTAAGGCTTTTTATTCAATGGCTGCATAAAAGCTAATTCAAAAGACCAACAGTGGCAAAATGGGACTATTGGATACTACAAATTAAGTCCAATTTTAATTGAATTAGTCGAAATTCTGGGTCTACGATCAATTGGGACTATTTCCAATACATGAAAACGAACCATATTGAATGAGAACCAGATATCCTAACTCGTACTAGAGTAGTTTCGGGTATCATGGAACACTCAAGGGAAAAACTTAAATCGTCACCTCAATTCAAGACAAATTTGGCCACACTTGGTGTTAGCAATTAGGCCTAAGCATGCTCTAACGTTTCATCAATACATTCTATTTCTCAAACGTTTGTTGTCGATAAGCGAGCCAAAATTGAGCCCCAGTCGAGTCGGGCATTGTGGAACACTGTCGGGTATTATGGAACAAGGTTTTTCTTTTGTTTGTATACGGGCCTCTATTTGAAACGTCGCAAGAAAATGGCGACCAGAAATCACATTCGTCGGATGTCCTTCGTTATCAGCGATACAGACAGTACACCAAAAAGTGGAGCAGCCTAACTTTAACAAAAATATGGCGACGGATGTTTGAAGAGTTGCAGCATGCGCAACTGGTGAGCTTTTATCTCATTTCCAGGCCGCCAGGCTTCATTTTTTGAAAAATGTTCCACAACACCCGATGTCCCACAATACCCGAAACCGTTTACACGATGTCGGTAGCATGCCGGCATGACATGACACCGGCATGAGATCTTTTGTTTTTAGGCCACCCGTTTACACGATGTCGGTACCATGCCGGTATGCGAAGGTGTTAATCCGGATTAAAACCATGTCGATAGCCATACCGGTACGGGTTCATGCCGGTATGATAGCGATATCGTGTAAACGGGCCATGCCGGCATGGTGCCCACATGATTTCATGTCGCTTTCGCCTCGACGCTAAGAAATAGTCATATCTTAGGGTATTTTGCAGCCGAGAAAGCGTGCTTGTCTGCCTTGTATTGACGAATTACGTCAATTAGTCCATGCGAGCGATGGAGCCTTGCTTTTACTTTTATTAAACTTGGTCTTCTGCTTTGGTGGCCTTATTTCACTCTTATTTTTCGTATCCTTCTTCGCTTGCTATTTTCGATGTAAGCTTGTGATCGTTCGTTCGTTGCTTCGAGTTCGATTTCGTTTGTTTTTCTCGTGTATTCTGGAGCCTGTTTGAGAATCAACGCGAAAGCGTACAATAAAACAATCATGTTACGTCACAGCCATTGTCTTACCGAAGCGACATGATATCATGCCGGTATCGTGTAAACTGGGCGAGAAAAAATCTCAGATTAGCCCATGCCGGCATGGTTTCATGCCGGTGTCATGTCACGCCGGTATGCTACCGATATCGTGTAAACGGGGTCTAATTCTTCGCAATTCGTCGCAAATAATGAAAGCGAATCAAAAACTTTTTTTTCTGCGAGGGCACATTCCGACGAATCATCACTCTCGATATTCATAATATTTGACAATTGCAATTATGGACATCCTACAAATTACGATGAAATAAGATGAAATACTAAGAAAGAAAACCAGCTTTCGAAATCATGCAGAACTGGAATTATATGTACGCAGACAAAGAGTTAGTCAAATGAGGCTGGCAATGCCCGCAGGGAAAGCAACAGATTTCCATTGGGACATCATTAGTCACTGTATATCTGCGCAAGCTGAAAACGTCAGACACTCGGGAAAATATCTTTGATTCGAGGCAAGGGCCTTAAATCCCTGCACAGCCAGAGAAGGCACGCCTATTTTGATACAAATATGCGCACAAACCTATTCCATGCGTTGCTGAGAGGACTACACGCAATTGGGATTTGGCTCACTGTCATAACATGGCAAGGCCATGCTGCAAAAAATATAACTTCCGAAGACGTCCATATCCCGTTACATATGATAGTATGCAGGGCCATCGGAAGCGGGGGGGGGGGGGGGGCTGGGGGCGCCCCCCCAATAGTTTGCTGAAGTTCGTTGACTTTGTAGTGAAAAGGGCTGTAAAAGCCACGATCGTAGGAATGAAGATTCAAACTCGTATATATTCGAGGAAGCTACCAGAATCTATCAAAAATGCAATATCTTTTGATGTCATAGAAGTAAAAAATTTCAAAATTTTCATGGAAAGACCCTCACTAGTCGTGATCCTTTGCTTCCGTCAATGGCACCCCCGGACCCCCGCTTTTCCTCACTTCGCTCGCACCTCGCTTCAGCCCCCCCCCCAATATGAATTTCGTTCCAACAGGCCTGATAGTATGGATGGAATGAAGGAAAACCACTTACAATGGACATTAATGGCAAGAATATTTGCCATTTTCACTCCAGCTGCATTCGTTGCTTTGCATTGATAACTACTACCATTTCTTCTATTGATTGAATTAAACGCGAGAATGTTGGTGTTTGACACAACTTGCCCTGACGCTGTAGTCCATGTATATTGTGCAGCAGGGTTTGAGGCTGCAGAGCAATCGGCGTAAAGGCTTGCTGTTTCATTTAATGTAATACTGTATGATGTGTTCAGCGTCGGTTTATCGATAACTATGAAATGAATTTGTATGGTTAGTAATGAAGTAGAATATTAGCGAGAAACAATTAGCGTGGAGTGTTTTGGACAAAACGTAAAGGCTCGTTGTTTCAATCAATGTAATTCCGTATGATGCGTTCAGCGTAGGTTCATCGACAACTATGAAATTAATTTGTATGATTAGTAATGAAGTAGAATATTAACGAGAAACAATTAGCATAGATAGCATCAATCAGCTTAGGGTACCACGTAAAGGTTCGCTGTTTCATTTAGATACTGTATGATGTGTTCAGCGTCGGTTCGTCGATAACGATGAAATGAATATGTATGGTTAGTATGAATGAGAAACTTTGAGGCAAACAACTAGTGTTCACGTAATTGGGTAGCTTGAGGTATAACGAAGCGAAATCGTTCGACGAGTTTAATGTGGTGAAACAAATAGTATCTTCAAATAAAGAAGGATACATATGACGATAATGATGTGTGTGAATTGCATTGACTTCTCCGAAGGTCCTGAATTTTTGACGAAGAAACTTCCAGAGACAAATGCATATATTAGCCTTCAAATTTCGATATATATTTATATATACAACGATGCGAGGCCCGTGTGCGTTGTCGACACAAAGAAAGAGTCCCTAAGTGTTTATATGCTCAGTTTGGCTCATTTCTCCCAATCGGAAGGCAACATTTCGGACACTTACAATGGACATCAATGGAGAGATTTTTTGACGTTTTCATTTCAGCTGCATTCGTTGCTTTGCATTGATAAGCACTACCATTTCTTCTATTGATTGAATTAAACGCGAGGATGTTGGTGTTTGACACAACTTGTCCTGATGCTGTAGTCCATGAAAATTGTGCAGCGGGGTTTGAGGCTGCAGAGCAACTAACGTAAAGGTTTGCTGTTTCATTTAATGTAATACTGTATGATGTGTTCAGCATCGGTTTATCGATAACTATGAAATGAATTAGTATGGTTAGTAATGAATTAAAATATTAGTGAAAACAATTAGCGTAGATAGCATCAAATAGTCTGGGGGTATAACGAAAAGGTTTGCTGTTTCATTTAATGTAATACTGTATGATGTGTTCAGCGTCGGTTCATCGATAACTATGAAATGAATTAGTATGGTTAGTAATGAATGAGAAACTTTGACACAAACAACTAGTGTACATGCAGTAGGTTAGCTTGAGGTATAACGAAGCGATATCGTTCGACATGTTTAATGTAGTGAAAAAATTGTATTCTCAGAATTGAGAAGGATAAATATAACCGTAATGATTTGTGTGAATTGCATTGAATTCTTCTAGGGTTCTGAATTTTTGACGAAAAACTTCCAGAGACAGATGTATATATTAGCCTTCAAATTTCGATATATATATATATATATATATAACGATGCACGCCCGTGTCCGTTGTCGACACAAAGGTGTCTCTAAGCGTTTATATGCTCAGTTTAGCTTATGTCTCCAAATCGGAAGGCAACATTACGGACACTTACATTGTATATCAATGGAGAGATTTTTTGACATTTTCACCCCAGCTGCATTCGTCGCTTTGCATTGATAAGTACTACCATTTCTTCTATTGATTGCATCAAACGCGAGGATGTTGGTGTTTGACACAACTAGCCCCGATGCTGTAGTCCACATATATTGTGCAGCGGGGTTTGAGGGCGCAGAGCAACTAACGTAAAGGTTTGCTGTTTCATTTAATGTAATACTGTATGATGTGTTCAGCGTAGGTTCATCGATAACTATGAAATGAATTTGTATGGTTAGTAATGAATTGAAATATTAGTGAAAACAATTAGCATCAAACAATTAATGTTTGACGAATGGTAATAGGCTTTCAGACAATTTGAGACATCATTTTGTTAGGTCTACTATGTTTCAGTTCTAGGGAATGACCTGAGCCAAATTGACGTCTTCTATAAATAGGCAAAAAAACCTACACATTCCATTATTTCTTTGGCGTGTTTGACCTCGAGCTGAGATTATAAAATAAAAAGGCCAAATCTGTAGACATCTGAGGTCTCATATTTCAATTTTTTTCACTTCTTGGTAAAATGCCTGGAAATTGTTGTTGTTGCGGTAACTGGGAGTCTAGCACTACATGTGAAATAAACATAGTTATTCTTATATTCAACTTACATTGGACACTGATGTTAACATTCTTGGATACTTTGGATCCAGCTTCATTCAAAACTGTACATTGATATGCAGTGGCATTACTTCTGCTGACTGAATCAAACGCAAGAACAGCTGAATTGGATACGACTGTTCCTGATAATGTAGTCCATTTATACTGCGCAGCAGGGTTGGAAGCCGCAGAACAACTGACGTATAACGGTGCTGTTTCGTTTACTGTGACAATGTTTGTTGAGTTGATCGTAGGCTCATCAATATCTGAAAGAACGCGATAAGATTTTCAAACATAGATCCACCAATGTCTTTTTTCTATCATCAATTAAACATTTATAATACACGATACTTACTACAAAACCTACATAATGCTCTGGAATACTATGAAGACGATATAACGAAGAGTAAAATATCATGTCCACTCCGTGGCATGAAGAAGAAAAGTGCAAAAAGCACATATAACCATCATTTCAAAAGGAAAATTCACAAAAAAGGGGACTTAGCGGTTGCTTGACGAATGGCAAAAATTTTAATAATGAATTCGATCAAATCGACCAGCTCCATCGATAAAATGTAGAGTTAACTCAAGAATATTTCTATTAAATTCATCGCGGAGGTCTTTATCACCATACACTAAAAGTTGCGTTAAAACCTTGTTTTAAGGACTATTGTGTCCAAATAGGCGTAATAATGCAAGGAGTCTAGTGAATTCTCTGATGCCTGACGCCGATGTTTGACGAATGGTAACAGACTTTCAAACAATATGAGACATCGTTTTGTTAGGTCCACTATGTTTCAATTCTAAAAGGAATGACCCAAGCTGAAATGACGTGGTCTATAAATTGCACAAGCAATGACCTTCACATAACATTGTTTTTCCTTGGCACTACTTTGTTTGACCTCGAGCAGAGATCATAAAATAAAGAGGCTACACCTATGGACTTCTGCGGTCTCACATTTTAACTTTTTTAGCTTCTCAGTTTAATGCCTGGCAATTGTTGTTGTTGCGATAACTGGAACTATTTCGTGAGTCTGTAATGGGAAAATAAAAATAGCTATTCATGTCTTCAACTTACACTGGACATTGACGTTAAGATTCTTTGATGTTTTCGATCCAGCTGCATTTGACACTGTACACTGATAGGTAGTGGCATTACTTCTGCTTACTGAATCAAAAGCAAGAACAGGTGAATTGGATATAACTATTCCTGATGATGTGGTCCATTTATACTGTGCAGCAGGGTTGGAAGCAACGGTACAACTGACGTATAACGGTGCTGTTTCGTTTACTATGACAGTGTTTGTTGCGTTGAACGTAGGCTCGTCGATATCTGAAAGAAAGGATTAAGATTTTCAAACATAGGCACACCGATATCTGACGAATGCTATGAGATTCGTAGATAGTTTAAGACATAGTTTCGTAAGGCCTACTATATTTCAATTCAATTCTATTCGCAGAATACAACAGCCTAACACAATTTAAGATAAAAATATATGTATTCTACACGGCCCAAGGGAAGCAGGGCTTATTCGGCTTGGGCCGTAAATTAAAAAATCTATAAGGCTATACGAACACAGGAAAAAATTGTCTCTCCTACCTAGGACCTAAAATCCGGAACACTCTACACTCTGATGTAAAATCTGCTAAGAATGTCAACAGCTTCAAGCATAAGAATAATGACAAATTCTATAAAAACCTCGAATCTCAGGAAAATAGCCCCTATATATTTCATTAAAATCATCAACGATCTTGAAGAAGCAGCATTTCTCTAAAATCTTGCGATAACAATTCTTGTTTTCTTCATAAGCACTTTTCTTTCAAAGACATCTCGGGAGGGACCATTATGGAAACAAAGTCGCACTGACCTTTTAATGCTATCCCTGCCATTTTAAACTGGGGTGTTTTTAAATAGATTTTTAGCGTTTTGCCAATAGATTAAATTATATATACTTGTAAACGTTGTAATAAGACCTTTTCGTTTCTTAGATCTTGTAATTATCTTTAAACTTTAATTTGAATAGCAAAATATTACATAAATACACACATACATATATGTATATTTCAGTCTCAAAATGAATGATCTAAGCTAAATAGCGTGATCTATGAATAGGATAATATACACAAACAATGTAGCAAGTGCAACACAGTCCTGATGCCACCAATGACAAAGTGGCAAAAAGTACTTGTCTTTCAGAGCAGCGCAGTTGTTGAATAGCCTCTCAGGTGAGTCAAAGTAACCATCATCCTTAAGTTGTTTCAAACAAGCTTGATACGATGTTCATCAATGTCCGATGTTAATTGTAAATTTTTTAATATCGTAAATAAGGTTTGGAATCATTGTCTAGAAATAGTTGTGCGATCTGAATTTACTGAATTTATGGGTTAGTTTTTATTGTATTTGTATTGGAATGGAAGGGCCCCTTAAAAAACCATCATCTGCGTTGAATGGCTACCCTCCGTTCGATAGATATTCAAACATGAGATTTAGAATAGGAGAGAGAAACGTGCAAATACCATTTTTGTCTGGCGTTGCTTTGTTTGACTACGGGGTGAGGTAATGGTAATGCAAGGGCTAAATTCACAAAGACCTCTAAGATCTCACCTCTTCACTTCTCGGTAAAATGCCTGGAAATTTTCACGGAAAGTCCAATTCGAAGTATATGGAACATTTAAAAAGAGCTTTTGCGGCTTACAGTCGCTTGTTACTGAGTTTTCAACTCCAAACTCAACTCCAAACTTTGACTGAGGCTTCGTAAATTTGATCCCTAACCCCTAACTCGTAGTTAGAACTAAGTATTTGCAAATTGGTAATTGGGCATTATTTTTCAAATCTGATGTTGATGTGTAATAAAATGAATTACAAAACTCGAAAATGTAAGATTTACTTATAGCCTCGCTACACAAAGATCCTCAATTTACGCTCATCTCATTCAATTGTTGTTGTTGTTATCACTTCACTGAGGGCGTTATTGCCATAGAGCTATAAAGACGGCAAAAATTTCAATCGGTGACGAGATTCTGTGAGGATTTCGTTACCTCACAACTAACTTCATGTTTTGCTATCAAAATGCGTTTACTTTGCTTTCTTTTTCAATTCTAAATTTCTTCCGTGATTGCGTGATCAATAAACAAAATTTTGGCGGCAAAATCTTTGGTTTCTGTTCCTGAAATGGCCGCATAATGGCTAAACCGTTTGGGGGTCGAAGGGCTAACGGTCAAATTCAACGCCATTTTGTTTCGGCTGTCCGGATACTTTCGTTACGGGAGTGTAGTCGTAGCGATATCAATTCAGGCAAAAAGTGAAACTACGACATGTAATCGAGTCTAATTTACTTACATTGAACAGACACTGAAACATTTTCAGAAATCTGCCATCCAATGATATTACTTGTATTGCAAAAATAAATGCCAGCATCAGTTCTATTAACAGAAGGAATTGAAAGTACGTTGGACTTAGCGATCTCCTTGGGCGATCCACTACTGTCATATTTGAGCCATGTGAAGTCAGCTGCAGGTATTGAATTTGAGCTACATTCAATGCTCAACAATGATGACTCGTTCAGGGTCACTTGAGATGGCTGTACAGTAGGCTGGCGAATATCTGAAATTACAAAATTTAGGGATTGGGTCATTGACTATTGCTGACAGAGAAGAGAAAGACATTTTAAGATATTTCCCTGAAAATATCTGTCCCCCTCCAACCTGATAGAAAATAAGTTCAGCCATATCCATTTCTGTGTAGACTTGCCCCAAGTCTGTTCCTTCCGTCCGTCTGACGGTTCCATTTACATTACGCCATTCCAACGTTCCTTGAGAAAAAAAGAGAAGGAAAGATTCCTTTCTCTCGCTTTCTTCCATGGGCCTTGACGGAACGCTGAAATGGCGAATCTAGGAACAGCCAAAACAGTAACGGTGCGACCGACCGAGGGAATGGACTTAGGGCAAGTCTATTTCTGTGTAGTAAAGGTGTCATGACTTCGTGACTTCAATTGCATGAACATTTTACATCGCCTCAGACGATAAAGGAGCACAATGCGGATGGAGCAAAGCAAATAGTAACATTAGGTTGTGTTAGAAATAAACAAGGATTTAATTGGAAACTGAAGAACAATGTTTTACTTTTTGAAAAACGAGATTCCTACACCTAAACTATTTTCAAACTTCCTCCTAAAGATGTGCATAATTTTTCGTCTCATCTTTCTGTGAGCAGATACAAGTTTGAATCCCACCCTCCGAGATGTCTTCCACACCATCCCCATGAAAAATTAATGACCGGCCCTTCATCAGAAAGTATACGATAGGTCCCTAAAACACAACCCTACATTAACCAAGATCTTTACAACAATGACAAAAAATTGATGAACACATTCCATATAAACACAACCTTTCTTCCTCCTAATGATATGCAATTTTGATACATCGAAGCACATATTCATCACTTGATTGATGTTCAAGTGATAGAAATATTTATCTGAAGATGCCAATTCGAATATTGCATATGGGTCTCTTCTTCTTGAAAAGTAAGAGGAAATGTAAAATGGCCGCAAAAGCAATTGAAGCTCTTCAAGGGAATCGACTCAGTGACAACACGCTCTAGTTAAAAATAGAATTGAAAATACGTGCTCTGGTTGGATTTTCACTTTCAAAACGCTTATCTCATTTGACCGGTTCTAAAACACGTCAAAATTCAAAATGAGCATATCACCCTCATGCAGCACAGATTGGATGCATCCAAACAATACCCTTCTGGTATTAGAAAATATATTTTTCTTTATTGAAAAGTGTTTTGCGTACACTCAGGAATGGTCATCTAACATGCCTTTTCCCTGGGGGAGGTGCATAGCATGTTGAAGGTACAGCTATGTGCCAGCCATATGAGTGGGTTTTGGGGCCCATAATTCTCTAAACAAGGGTCTTTTTTGGCAAATTTTCGTTAAGTATATCGCTCCCCATGGTATTATCGTCCTTGTAGTGTTTCGTAGAGTAGTTAGTAGGGTAGCGTAATAGGTAGTTTGTCTTGTCAATTTTTCATGGTATATGGCTTTAGCTCTATTTAACCATGTCAATTCCCTTTAAGCCATTTCTTGACAAAGATACTTTTCCGCATTTTTATCAAAGTCTCAATCTCCTAAAAAATCTTGATTTGTAAGATTATTATCCATGCTGTTGTAGTCTACAAGAATCATCACCCATCATGTCAGCATAATTTTATCAACACTCAATAACATGAAAGAGACGTAAATTGTAAAACAAGGCAAAAATAGCTTAGCTAAGGTTATTCAAGATCAAATTTGAGAGAACAAGAGAATTGGGGGGTTGTCTGCTTGGCTTTGCCAATAACAGACCCCTTGCAATACACCAAAAAAACTTACACTGCACAGTCAGCTGTGCTGCATTGGAAGTAACTGAATTCCCATTTGAAGCAACACAAGAATAATTTGCAGTATTACTGGCTTTGACATTTGCCAACGTTATGTTTCTTCCATCAGATGAATACAAACTGCTATTAGAATTTGTGAGTATAGCTGAGCCTTTCTTCCAAGTGATTTCTGGTGTTGGAAAGCCATTTGCACTGCAAGTAAATGTTACATCTGAGCCCTCTGGGACTGCCTTTGACTCAGGATGTGCCAGGATTGTAGGATGAACTAGAACATTCAATATCGATATTGTTAGTTTTCTCATAACGTAAAGAGCTTTTATAATATTTAAAATGTACAAAGTAACTACAACAGTTAGTTAAACTATGAATAAAGAAAAAACTTGTGTCGTTCGTTGCCAGAAAGGACACAATGTCATTGAGTTACAACTATGAATGACACATACAGCAGTCTAGGATGATAAACGAAAAACTTACACCGATTCTAAAATTAAGGTATACCAGGCGTGTAAAAGGAATATCTTTCTGACACACCTGGCAAGGTGGACTGCGATTTGAAGGATGTATTTCTTAAGCCTATTTGATAAAGCCTTGGTTGCCATCTTAGAGTCTTGTTCAAAAAATGCAAATTGAAATCTAATGCCTAGACTGACAATACTGTGCAATATTATCAATCTGCTTTTCTGTTTTCTCTCACTTAACGACTCACAACCAAAAAGAATATAAACATGGAACACAGACCACAACTCTTGCAATACTCTGAAGAAAACAAATTGTATTGAATCCTTAGGCACATGGTCTCTTATAATTCAGAACGAGCAATCTAATAGCGCCAGTTAAACTGACAGCACATATCTGGCTTTTGCTGACTGTGTTCTAATTTTAGAACACTGATGTTTGGTGGTAAAACCTCTTTAATGAATCATTTGTGTCAAAGAGTCATTTGTATCATGCTCATGTTTCACATTATGGTTTGATGGTTTGGTGACAAATAAGATCCTGCCTATTTGTATGATGATGTAACTGATGATGTAAGAAATCAAGTCATACAGGACAAGTGAGTTAAAACTTGTACCCATTTTTTAAAAAAGCATACAGTATGAAATGTATAGTTCTCTCACTCCTCAAGGGATCTCAACTCAACTTCTGGCATTCTTCCTCTCTTTGTAATCCGATAAGGACTTACAATGAAATTTCCTAATACTTACAAAATTATGCAACTCACTTGCATCCTTCTCTTAATTTTAGATGCTCTACCTAAGGTTTGGTGTGATAAGGCCATCCAAACTCTATACTTGCAATTATAATCTACTGGCAGAAACCCAAACCATGCTCCTCCTTGATCATTTGTATCATCTCAGAAATAGACAACAGCATCTAAAATGCTTCCTGGCCATGGGTGTGGCCATAAGAGTACAGGAAGAAAACTCTAGGGGGCTGCCCAGCACAAAGCCCATTGTTTGCCAGCATTTTTGCCTGACTAAGGGCAAAAATTTGCCCGAATGGGACTGATGTTAGAAAATTTCTCCAAAGTTGGGGGGCTGCAGCCCCCTGGCCCCCCGCCTCGTACGCTTATGGGTGTGGCATTTTCACTTGGTTTGGTTCCTGTTAATGTCTCAGTCTTCTGAAGGCTATCCTGTGTTGTTTAGCTCATTATTCAAGATTAATCAATGAAAGGAATCTACATAACTCTGGTGGTATTTGTGATGTTCATCCATCACAATGCATCTGTAGACACCCAAGGGTAATGTCACAATTATGGAATGCTAGAAGCTCAATCATATCAAAATGAGTTTCTGATATTACTGAGCTTGTCAACATTACCCCATAACTTGTCACATTACACTTGGCTGTTAATCTACAAATGCAATGTGATGGACAAGCATCACCTTTTGCATCAGAGTTATACCTTTCCCAAGTATATATCTTATCTTACTTGGTGAACCAAAGAACACAGGATAGCTTCAGAAGACTGAGACATAATGGGAACCAAACCTAACAAAAGTGTGACACCCCTTTCCATGAAGCATTTGAGATGCTGTTGTCTATTGTGAAGGTGCTGTATATTTAGCCTGTGTCACAGTTCTTTCTCTATAGTTCTAGGAATTTGTGTTGGGCTGGTGGCTGATCAACCATTTTATTAAACAGCCTTGGCTGTCAGGTTCTTTGTTTTATTTTCTTTCTATTGTAATGTTTCTTTTGAGTTTAAATTCCTTAGATAACTGCAAGTGCCACTCATTGTGGGAAATCGCTGACCTCATGTCCTTTCTGCAATGAGTGGCACAGTAGTTTTATTTGTTACATGTATTTACAGATAAAAAAAGGCCAGATGAAAAGGAATTTCATTATTTTGTTCTGTGATGCAGGCTAACATAATGTATGGACCTAACCCAGAATCACACACCTTTAGGACTCCACTGGGGTTAGGGCTAGGATCAGTATAGACAAAGTGTGTGATCCTGGGGTAAGCCCATACAGTATATTGTATCTCAAAGATTATCTTAACTAAAAAATGACTTTCCTTGCATTTCAACCACCTTTTGACTGCATCTTTTCATCATGCTCTGTACCAATGACTTGATAAGATTGACAAAGACTACATCATCAGGAGCACTACTTATACATCTACAGTACCTGACCCATCACAAAAGTTATCACATTCTCAATGTAACAAAGGCACTCTTGTTTTATTTAATAAAGGTGTAAATTTTGAAAATTTTCAACATACCAATAACATTCAAGGTTCCAGATTTTGATTCAAAGCTATGGTTATTACTTGCATTGCAAATATAGCTGCCATGATCATCAATTGTGACATTGACAATTTGCAATGTTGAACTATTTGCAAAATGTGACAATAATGTTTTGCTAGTTGCTTGTAGCATTTCACCAGATGAATTGAACCAATTCACGTTAGGCTGAGGATCTCCTTCAAAGTTACATGTGAAAATTGCATCTTGTGGTGTCGCTGAAAATGACTCATAAGTAATATTTACTACAGTCTTGGTCAAATTCACAGATACTGGTTGCAAAGTCAATACACCTGCAAGGGAGTACAAAATAAATGCATTTTTTATTTAATGTTAGAATGAATGAACTGAAACTGCAACAATTCTTGATTCTAGACAAAGAAACATATAACAGGTGGGTATCTTAAAATTCGGGCATTAGTAAAAGAGCAAGTTCTGGGTGCAATTTGTTAGGGTCTACTGGGGCAAAATGGGTAGGCTGGGGTAAAGTGGGTAGTGTTGATTCCTGGAAAATGATAGACCAGAAACAAATAAATCAAAATTCACTGTGTCAAGGAGGACAGTTTAAGGGGCCGTCCAAAAATCCATTTCGTCACGGATAGCGGAATTTGGCCGCTAACTTCAGATACCCCCTCCCCCCTCCGCTTAACGGACATACAGAATTTAGTGTTTACCTATCTCGCTAACTGTTTCATTGCGATCGTTAGAAACCTTCAACTGTTGACAAGGAGAACCTCTTCTTAGGCCGTTTCTGTCTCTACTTTACGTTATCCAGCGATGAAACTTTGTAAAATATGATTGAAAACATTGTTAGGTTCCATTCCGTCACGCTTAACGGATTAGTAATAAACCCCCTCCCCCCGTAACGGCCAAATTCCGCTATCCGTGACGAAATGGATTTTTGGATGGCCCCTAAGCACTTCTAGCTAGGACTCGAGACAAACTCCAAAAAAAGATTTTGGCAAAATTTAACCAAACTTTTCACCCAACCCATTTTACCCCAAATTTACCCATTTTACCCCAGTGGACCCTAGTAAAGTTGCTGGTGGGCACTGATACCAGACAACTAAACAGGTAAAAAAGTTGACAGCAATGAGCCTTTCCCATTTCATCCAAGCAGATCCTATCCTTCATATCATGCGTTGATGAGACGTCCGCTTGGATCAGCAATGCACTGAACATTTCTTCATAACAGTAACTGTCACGCGATATGCTACTGACGTACATGACAAACAAAATCATTCTCCCTCCAAAAGAAATTTAAAATCTTAGTTTTGATCTGAGGGCATCGATGCTGCCTCAACAAGAATGTAGACACAATTTACGAGATGAATTCTTGATCGCTGTCATCTGTTCACCTTCTTGGTTTGTTTAACGTGGTGATACCGGTGTGGTTGGTTTGCTCTTTGAAAGAGCAACGACATTTGACAAAATAAGATTAGATAGGTTAGGCCCATTTCAGAAAGTTTTCACATACCTGGCCAAGCGCTCAAAAGAAAGATAACGTTTGTGCAGCAAAGGAGCAGCAATCTTCTGTGTGTGCTGGGCATTTCTACTGTGATCATCTAGACTTCTTGTTGGATCTTCAAAACATCATAACATTGAAGATTTTGAGTTGACTTTGTATTTGTGTGTTGCTGTCCTACCGCATTCCATTCAAATTACTAATTCGTCAGCTTCAGTCAGCTTACTTACGATCACTTTTCTGTGAAACACGGAAACAATTCGCTCCTTTATGAGCATTCTCCTCCACAATCACTAGACTCATTACATAAGTCCCTCTAACTTTCGCTTGTTGTTGTTGCTGTCATCGCTTCCGTTGTATTGTAGCTGAAACAAGCTGCAGTGGAGTGAAACAAGAGACTTTTGGAATGAGTCTACACAACCACCACAACCCACAACCATTGCATTGAACCATTTGTTTATGCCCATAACTTCCACAGCAACAACAACAAACAAATCTCTGACGTCATTTCAGACCGGTGGCCCTGACTACAAAAGTGGCCTCTATGACGTCAGAAAACGTCAACTTAACAAAGTTCCAAACGAAATTTGCGGAAATGGCGTGGCCACGATGAAAAAATGAGGTCTCAATTATATTAGGCTTCACATAATAAAATACCTTGAATCCACCCACCGTAATCTTCTTCTTGCCTGCTGCTTCGCAGGAGGAACAAAGGGTTCCTTCCACTCTTTCCTATTTGCTGCTATCTTTCTTAATGTTTCCAGATCAGCGTTTGAATCTTTCCAAAACTCTAAAATTGAATGTGCAAAATGCTGCCTGATTCTTTCAATTGAATAGGTCGAAGGTAACTTTTGGTCGTTGGCAAATGCTTGCCAACATCTCTTGGATATTCAAAACCCGAACCTTTCTTGTATTCGTAATTTCACTTTCCTCAATCAGTTCACAATTTATAGTGCTTAGTACCTTCGTCAAAACTTCTAACTCCTCTGCTAGTACATCCCTTGATAAATTTTAAAACGCTGCAATTCCAACAAAAAATAATAATATCAAAATTGGTTTTTTGTGGAATTTTGGCGAACGACATAGAGTTTCCTTTGATCTATTCAGTAGGAAAATGTTAGGCAATAAAATTATACACATTTATTTTAAAGTTTTGCAAAGATGTGAGCCCTATTATGCTGATCCACCCATAGCTACAGAAGCCTTTAGTGTAAAATCTCCACTCATTAGTCTTTACCCCGGGGGAGGTACTTCACTATGGGTAAGACGGGGATGTGCACCAGTTTTGGGTAGTTTTTGGCCTGAAAATTCAGGGATCGGGATATCCTTTTACTGGAAAATTTCTGTGATTGGGGTGTACTTTTACTCGGAATTTTCTGGGATTAGGGTTTACTGTTATACTCAAATTCTTTATAAATTTTCGAGCAATACGTGGTCAGTTTCAGGTCAACTGATTTCAAGTATTTTTGTGTTGAAAAACGTCCTCAGGTCAGAACCTCGTTCCAATGGCCACTTGGAACCAAAATACTCGCTCCCAGCCCCCCGGGGTCTTTACAATATGTTACAATTCCTTCTAATTTGTTTCTTGTTTTTTTGGGTGCTTGAATGATTTATGATGTAACTCTACTATCACTGCCAACAGAGGTGTCGCCAGCTATAAAAGAGTGGGGGTGAACATAGCATGGAACCACCGCCTTTTTACACAATTTTGCTTACGAACAACTGTCGCCTTGAGAATCTTAGTTGAAATGTCTATTTACATCCATCCTATGGCGGCGCCCTTCAGTGGCCATGCATTCGCTTCTTGACATACCCGCAAAAAAGGAACCATTTTTTTCAAAACAGCCTGTTTGTCTCGTATTACAGTGAAAGCGGAGGAGGCATACTACCTGTTTTCAACATTAAAAATAGAACTGTATCTTCATCGACTTTGTTCTCTTTGCATGGCAAAATCCTTGAATAGACCTTTTCAAAGAGGTCTGGGACGGCGCGCTACTTTTCTGGAAGATGGCGGATACACGGGAATCTTCTCCGCGATGCTGAACTGGAGTTGCAGTGGGAAAAGTAGTGAACAACAAAATATGGAATTTAACTAATTTAATTCTAGTTATATGGTTCATGAAAGACCAGAGGGGCTTCAGCACGAAAACAAATACTTGCTTATTACATGAACGCAATGTTTAGCACATTTTACGAGGAGGAGACGTTTATACCTTTGAGTTGTTTCAGCGAAGTTTGGACTTTGTGATGACCTCAGACTCGGTCACATAAATTTAGATAAATTTAGATTTCTGTTTGCGAGTTGGGCTTATCCCCCGATAACTGAAGGAATTAGAGCAGTCGTATGTATCGAGAACTGTTAAGAAACAAACAACGATTCACATTTCTTCTTTCCAATGCTAAAGTTACCGACCATGCCTTTCCAAATCAATGAAGAGTTTCTTCTATCTTTTAATTTGTTCACATGTGCCTAACAAAGTTTGGAGTGTTTTGAAATAAAGGGTTCCTGAATGCACTCGTAAAATAAGGCCACTTACCTGCTCCAGACAGCTTAACTTGTACAAGATTCCCATTTACTTATTATTTGTAAAAACTTTTGCTCCGATTGAAAAGTCAACACAACAAACTGCACAACTGCTCGCAACCAATATGCCACTAACACTTTGCCTCCTCCAAACAAAACAATATACTTATTACTTTAGCAAATCTTTGACTTGTAATCTCTTCCACATTGTACAATCAAGAAACGACTAAATTTTTTCTGTGTTCGTTCTGAAATGCACAAGTGTTTTGTCGCAAACCAGTTTCTTTTTGTTTCATCCAAGAAACAGAGAACGAAATGACGAATACAAATTTGATGAGGAATGTTTTCCCGCCAAAGTCTCTCTTTTGCTACGAGGCTCAAAGGGTCTGGGAGAGGAAGGACATGTTTGCCCCTATACGTTTGTACCAAAAGTGCCTTCGTATACCCTTAGTTAGGGCAATAGATAACCTCAAGTTTATTCATAAATAAAAATCTAATATTGGCAACTAATTATCATACACTCCAAATTCAACGAACTCGAAGCAATAATCTTTTCCCTGTAACATATCACTTTAATGTGATAACCAACTCTTTATTTTGATGTTGGAAGATTTTGTGGGCATTTCTGGTCCTTTGAGTGCACATTAGCTGGAATTAATTTCGGTTTTCGTTGCATTACGTCGCCCACTGCAACTGCATTTTAAAGGGTTTGTGCAAGGCTATAAGCCTGCATTTGCACAGAGCAGAAAAATCTAAAAATAGTCCATTGAAATTGATGGCCCACACGTGTTGTTAATAATCGATAGCTAACGAAACAATGCCGTGTTTGCGCGTTTTCTTTGTTCAATTTATAGAGAAACCTATTTACCATTGCACACTCCCTTTAACGTTTGCAATGCGAAGGGGATTCCCCTCCGCAGCTTATCCGCCATCTTCCAGAAAAGTTTCGCGCCGTCCCAGACCTCTTTGAAAAGGTCTATTGTGGTTTCAAGGAGAAGAGTTCCTATTGTAATCCACTATGCTCCACCCAACGGAAGCAATATTTGAATAAAACGGAGGCAAACAATAAAGTAATGTTTGAACAATCATCCGATCATAATCTATTTTCAAAAATTTTCAAATAATCTTGGAATTTATATGGTACCATTCTCCATTTTCACTTTAAGTGGTATGAAACAGAAACTACTCATATAAGGGTACCACTTCCATTTTACAAGTTCTTACCACGGGTTGTAGGAGAAATTTAGAAGAAAATAAAATCATTATGACATGAAGAACATACATTACCTTGCCTCTTTCTTGTGTTTGTCTTTCTCTTTACCTTCTGGGGCAGCAAATAAGCTTCTTTCAGGTCCAAAATAACAGCGAGTGTGCAGTTTATTTAGGCCACGATGTCAAACTGCCAAGATGTCAAAGAAGGATCAAATTACAAAATCTCATTTTCGATTTTTGCTCCTTCGTAGCTCGTGGCTTGATCGAAAATGAGATTTTGTAATTTGATCCTTCTTTGACATCTTGGCAGTTTGACATCGTGGCCTAAATAAACTGCACACTCGCTGTTATTTTGGACCTGAAAGAAGCTTATTTGCTGCCCCAGAAGGTAAAGAGAAAGACAAACACAAGAAAGAGGCAAGGTAATGTATGTTCTTCATGTCATAATGATTTTATTTTCTTCTAAATTTCTCCTACAACCCGTGGTCACATCTTTTACCAGGTCTGAACAACTCCGTTCTCTTATAACACAGGGAAATCAACGTTCAAATTTTAACTTACCCGTCGAAGAAATCCGTGTAGGCAGCAGCCATTTTTCAGCATGATGGTAAATTTTCAAAAAAGGCGCCAAAGAGCAAAGTCGCGCCTTTGCTTGAATCTCCCTAGACCCCTGGATCACCTCGTTTTGTTAAACCAATACGAGACACAGTTTGTTGTTGTTGTTGCTACATACCCCCTGAAATCAAATCACTTCTTTTATAAGCATTACGTCACCGCCATGGCTAATTTCCATATATGGGCAAGACCGTGGGACGAGCCTCTGGAGAAAATCTCGTAACGGAGGCTGAACTCATTGCATTCCCATAAGTTTCCTTTGGGCTTCAAAATTTCGCAAGCCACGAGCTACGAAGGAGCAAAAATCGAAAATGAGATTTTGTAATTTGATCCTTCTTTGACATCTTGGCAGTTTGACATCGTGGCCTAAATAAACTGCACACTCCGAGGGGCATTTCACTCCTTCGAAAAAGCGTACGAGATTTTTTCAGCACAAAAGGATTTTTACGGATTTTTGATGGATTTTTCTGGCAAACAAAAGGATTTTTGCCAAAGGCGTACGAGATTTTTTGGAGTGAAATGCCCCTCGGCACACTCGCTGTTATTTTGGACCTGAAAGAAGCTTATTTGCTGCCCCAGAAGGTAAAGAGAAAGACAAACACAAGAAAGAGGCAAGGTAATGTATGTTCTTCATGTCATAATGATTTTATTTTCTTCTAAATTTCTCCTACAACCCGTGTTCTTACTGCACAGCATGCTAGGAAAAAGAGATGTATTGAACTGGGTTCCTTCGGAACATGAATCACAATGAAATAGTGTACGAGATCAGGGAAAATTTTCTCGGATTTTTCAAAGATTCTTGAGATTTTTCCTGGGACTTTCAAAGATTTTCGAGATTTCCAAGACTTTCTCAGATTCTTAGGGTTTCGAGATCTGGCAAGATTTTTGAAGATTTTGCAGGATCTTTCTGAGGACTTAACAGATTGTGAGATTGTCAATGAAATTTCAAAAGATTCTTTCAAAATGAAACATTTGAGATTTTAAAAGTTTTCAGCATTTTCTTTCCGATTTTTCACGATTTTGTGAGGATTTCTGAGATTTTCAAGATTTTCAAGATATTTTGCGCTTTTGAAGACCATTGGGATTTTTTACAAAAGTGAACGAGATTTTCGGAGTGATTTGCCCCACGGAATATTACTCAGAAATGACAGTTCGACGACAATTTTCTCACTACAGTTTGGCAGCCCCTGGCGACGGCCCTGAACTTTGTAACTGATTGGAACAAGGACAAGGACCACAGCAAACTTGCACTCTTGACTAAAATCTCATCAAAAATAAGCAATTCATTCGCCACTTAAGCCCGGGGGATGTGCTGTTTCTGGGCTGACTTTTTCAGGTGGAAAACAAACTTTATGGTGTCATCATTTTTGGTAAGATTACAAATAGACATAAGTTTTGGGGTGTCATTTCAGATTACAAATAGACATAAGTTTTTGGGTGTCATTTCAGATTACAAATAGACATAAGTTTTGGGGTGTCATTTCAGATTACAAATAGACATAAGTTTTGGGGTGTCATTTCAGATTACAAATAGACATAAGTTTTGGGGTGTCATTTCAGATTACAAATAGACATAAGTTTTTGGGTGTCATTTTAGAAGAACAAATCTTTATGGTATTACTCTCTCTGAGATCAGTCAAAAGCAGACCCATTTAGAGGGGGGTGACAGGGTAGTGGTACCATGGTACCAGAGGGGTGGTACCTGGTACAAAATTGTGTAAATGTGGTGGAACCTGGTACCAAAGGTAGGGGTACCGGTACCAAGCTTATATGACTCGGTACCAATAAAAATTTCGTCCTTGGATGATTTTGGAATTCCTAGAACAAATTTTTAGCTTTTACAGTGCAGACAGTGACACAGATGCCACGGTGACATGCTCAGGAGTGGTTTGGTCTTGCCCATTGGTCTTAAGGGGAATTGACGTAGACCTCCATTCAGAATTCGTCATATTCATGATAGCTCCTTCCCTCAAAATTTGTGGTACCAATACCTTCAATTTGGGTGGAACCTGGTACCTTATGAGTTGGTACCGGTACCAAAGACTCCCCCTGTCACCCCCCTCCATTTATGTTGGGTATCTTAGAA
The DNA here is from genome assembly GCA_964020215.1 of Aurelia sp. 3 sensu Dawson et al. (2005). Lineage (NCBI taxonomy): Eukaryota > Metazoa > Cnidaria > Scyphozoa > Semaeostomeae > Ulmaridae > Aurelia > Aurelia sp. 3 sensu Dawson et al. (2005). The sequence continues at coordinate 8,501,494 of OZ026586.1, forward strand.
GGTGAAAAACCCATCCATCTGAGCGGCACGTCAAATATGCCGTAGCAAAAGTACTCCCTCGGTGCCTGAAACGCCATAAAAAGCTTTCCAGAACCGCTGTACCATAAAGCTAGCTTTCTTCAAGCCACCTTTGTAAAAAGACCGCCTTCCTCTGACCAACAGACACCGTTGTCCGGTTTTGCAGCTCTAAGAAAACAAGACCCTCACAGGAGCAGCGACAACAGCAATTCAATGAGATGAGATGAAAGTTGAGGGATCTTCGCATTAATTGACAGTGTGCTTCTTCTTAAAGGGGCTGGATAAGGACCGTCATGGAAATTTTAGATTTTGCTGTTTTCTGGCGAGCTAATTTACTTCGACCATTCAACAAAAATTGAAAATAAACGTCTCAACTTGGAGAAGAGCCTTTGCAATTTCTTCTGATACAAGTTAAATCTCCATTTGTTTTGGGATCGCTGCGATATAAAATGGATTTCCAATAAGTATTTTCGTTGACCTTTCACCCAAAGATCAGCCTGCATTAGATAAGGATCTTTCTTTATGAATTTAGCTTATTACAAGATAATTTCTCCTTTCAAGTTGCGAAATTTAATGCACAAACTGTAGATTTGTTTACGTATTTCTTATCCAGCCCTTTGAAGTCCTTTAGGCCCTAAAATTTCGAATAAGCAGCCGACAACAAGAATCTGCCTCCCAATCACCCCGCTCTGGATCTCTTCGTTTCATGTTTAAATTATAGCAGATGATTACCGCAAAAAATAATTTTAAGTTTCAGAATTCTTAAATAATAGATTATTTAGAACATGGCACTTTAAATACGAATTTGCAAAAATAAATTGGCTAAATGATAAGACATCGAATTCCAAAAACTAAACCTAGAAATGAGCAGGCGAACGAGAATGGGACCGTACTAATTCTGGGGCCTCAAGTCTCCTCGTTCTAACTTGAAGCCATCTTCAATGTGACATTCACATTTGACTAGAACTTCAAAAAAAATAACGTCTGCCGACAGAGAAGAAACGATGGGCCTCTGCTTTTGACCTAAAGGCTGATTTCCACTCAGTAGAATTTTCCGAGCGGACTGAATTTGACACAATAAAATTTTAGTCACGCGAAACATTCTATTCAAATTCAAAGCAACATTTTCACACGTAAACAAAATATTTCCTGTTCAATCGGAAAATTCCACTGAGTGGAAATCAGCTTAAAGCTTCACAAAGTTTGCAAGTCTGCAGTTTACTATATACTCGTCAAGTTCCTTTACATTGATTAGCATTGCGTAGCTAAAATTTCCATAGAAGAAAATTCAACTGCCTAAAATCGGTCGCACTGCTTCCAATTTACAAATTATCTCATAAAAGTGTTTTATTTCTGAACCTGCCCAGAAACGGGCAATTAAACTCAAATGAAAAAAGGCTGGAAAAACCATTCAAGTAAACCGAGCAGTACTGTATGTGCGCAACCTGCTACATTTTTGTGATGAGAAAACATACTACCAATGGAATCTGACGAAATGGTAGGTAATTACTGGCTTGCACATTTTTTAAAATTGTTTTGACTTGGCCCGGTCGAAGTAAAGTAAATCGAGAGATACGAGATTTTGAAACGTGAAATGAAATTAACATGCATTCTACTTGGAGACCCTCCACAACGACGCTGCTTTGCGTGCTGTTGCTTTCCCGTAATGCACTGCCAAAGGAGTTTCTGATTATCTTAGAAATGTGAAATAAGGTCAGTGTTTTGTTTTGAGACCGCTCATTCCATAACAAGTAAACAGTCAAGTCACAAAAAATGGGTCGTCCAAGACACCCAGAGGAAAGCAGAATGGTCCATTTTCATGTCCTTCATTGAGCCTGATAGGAGAATCATAAACATCATTTACTATCACCACTGCTACAGTAGAAACCGGCACAAAAGAACCCGTTTTTATATGAACCTTGCGGCTGAAATTTAATCTTTTAAATTCCCTAAATAGGAACTGGGTGAGGTTTCTATGTAATAGCTTTCATGAATTCAGAATTCCTCAGGACTTTTCAAGAATTCTTGACATTCTGATCAGACTTCTACAGTGGTACGAAAGACTACAAGATTTTTAGGCCAAAATTCTGAACTAAATATGTTCTCAAGAATTCTCAAGGATTCTTCAGAATTCTCAAAACTTCTTCAGAATTCTTGTGCTGAAAAACAGTATGTGTGCAAGGTGTGTACCATATACAAGAACCTCTTTAAGAACCTTGAAGGCTGGAATTTAGAATAACAGCCATTTGATTAACAGCCTATTCAGGCAGCCTAAGAAGAACCTATATTCTTGTGTGCTGGTTGCTACTGTAGCTGACACAACAAAAATTGCCCAAAACATAAAGCAATTGAAAGCTATGATTGAGAGCTGGAACTGGAAGGATCATATTTGCAGCCGCAACAGATGCAAAATGCTTTGCATATAAATTCATGAACCTAAAATGGTTACACCACAAACTTTCAGTCGATTGACCTTTATCAGTTTTGTCCGCTTTCAAAAATTGTAAAGATATTAAATAATATTATTATCACTATCATTGCTCAGCTTGCGTTCGTATCGTTTTTCTCATGCGTGGCTCGCAAAGCGTAATGGTTAGCAGATGGTCTTTAAGTTCTAACACAAAAGATCTCCTATTTTCATTCAGACTTTATTTTAAGTTGGCTGGAAGGAGTTTTAGCCATTCATGCATGCTGCATTCACGCATGAGACCAGTTGCTTCACATACCTTCCATAGGACGGCGAAGAGAGCAGGGATGGTGTGACAAGGGGAAGTTGGGGGGCACGAGCCCCCTCAAAAAATCCACCGAGCCCCACCCGGCGGCAAATTGCTATGCATTGTCGGCACTTCCATAACTTGTTTGTCATGTTTTTAGAGAGCTTTGTCGAATTTTGAGCCAGTTAGAAGGTGTGGTCCGTTAAAATTTTACTTGCTTCGCTCGCTGTCGGCACTTTGACAATTATTGTCCCACCAGCATTTCTTCCCTGGCGCCATCTCTGGAGAGAGTTGCTAAGTCAGGCCCCGAGAGGTCACCCATCTGGAGTTTGACCTCACATGAGGGACCTTAGCTTCAGCTGCTTGCGCATGAGTGCATCGTCTCCACTCTGTCAATTCACAATTTATAGCTAAGCATGAGTACTAGACTTATGACGATGAGTCTCTTGTTTCCCTGTGCTCTTTGACTTGATGATGGCGCTTCAGTCAATAGAGACTCATGGTATTACTCTGAAAAACCTGGCCCTAATTAGGCCAAAACTTTGCAATTCCTAAAGTACCAATCAGATTGCGAGATCTGGCCAAGAACAATGCTATCGAATTTTCAATTCGAATGATGCAGTTGACTAAATTTTGAACGAAGTTGCTGCGGCAGGTTGTTGTAAATTGCTCTGGTTTGTATTGGTCTTAAAAACATGGAAAATGTAGCGTTGAAAGGCTTATTTTGCACTCACCAGGTAAAGTGAACTTCCTTCTTTAGATTTATACCAAGTTTCTTTGATGAAACGTCTGCTTAACGTGATTTCTGTCGCATTTTCTTTCCGAGGAGTGACCGTTGAACAGAGCTACGGCAGTCGTTCAATCATGATTCGAACGATCGAATGCCTAAGATAGGGCCAGGTTTTTACTGTTTCATTATGAGTCCCTGTTGAGCAAGGTTTACCGCAGGGATACAAGGGACTCATAGTCATCAGTCTACTTGGGTATGCCATTACAAAATCACACTCCATATAAATAACTTTACTACCGTAACTGCAAAAGCATTGTTGAAGGGTTCTCAATATATGACTTCCACAGATTTGAAAATCTTGCCATAACAGCACCTTCTATGACTCTATGATCCGCTGACCAGCTAATATTGAATATATTTGCAGCATAGACCTGCCCGTTTTGATCAAACCTTGGCACTCTCTGAAAGAAAAAAGAAACAACTTAAATTTTCAAGAAGTTACCGTAAAAATCCGCGTTAAAGAACCTACATTTTTGCAAGTCAGCTTGGGTTCTAAAACAATAAAAACAATGAACAGATTCTTACAAAATGGTAGCCTAAATGGATCATTTGTAATGTAGTAGCATCTATTGTAGTATTTTAAACTTTACTTTAGCGGCCCAAGCTAGATAAGCTTTGCTTTTCTTGGGTCGCGTAGAATACAAGTATTTAAACAAGTTTTATTTTTGTAGTAGCTTGTATTTTACGAATATTGAATTGAATTTCAGTCTGTAGGTTCTCGATCTACTGGGTTCTTCAACAAGGGTCTTTAACCAGGGTTCAAAAAAATATTTTTCTTCCGGGTAGCAAGCCAAGCACCTTCATTTCTTTCTACGCATTTTCTTCTTCTTTCCTAATATTTCACCCAACTCTATCTCTTAACCTTTCTCTCCTTTTTTCTTTCCCCTTCCTTTCCTTCATCCCGTGCGATCTTTCCCCTTCTTTCCATTTCTTTTTCCTTTTTCCATTCTTCTTTCCTGGGAAATTTGAGCATTCCAGCTACCTTCCTGGTAGCGCCGCTACCACGTTACTTCGTTTCTGAGCCCTGTCTTTAACTGTAAGGAAACTTTGAATGACAAGTACGGAGAGCATAGTACAGCCTGTAGGTTCTTAATCAACTAATATACCTAATAATACAATGTTAGTTAGAGACAATGCGGTCCCAATCCACATAAGAAATTTGCAGTTGCTAATGATGGAGATCTATAAAACAAAATGGGAGCTTAATCCTAGCTTCATGAAGGAGATCTTTGTTGAAAAGCACAGTTCATATGGGTTAAGAAGCTACGATAATCTACAACTACCACAAGCTCGCACTACGTGCAATGGCTTGGATATGATATCATTTCGTGGGTGTAGATTATGGCAGGCACTTCCTAATGACATAAAGCAGTCAAATACCCTCTCAAGCTTTAAAAGCAGAATCAAACTCTGGAAAGGAGAGGAATGCAACTGTAGATTACATAGACCATTCGTGGCCCAGGTTGGGTTCTTGAGGTGATTATTTAAAAAAAAATTTTCTGCTCTGTAAATACAAGAAGAAAAAAACGTTGTAAATATCGGAAACATTGTAAAAATCTGTAAATTTATGTATTTGTAGCTAATTATTCTGTATTTCATCATTTTTTAACAAATTCATTTTACTTTCTTAGATGGTAGGCTTGAATTAGCTCTTATTTATAGCTATTGTACACGCATGTATTACACTATATTATATGTATATGTATATATGTATATGTAGGCCTACTTTAAATAAATTGATAATAATAACAATACCTGCCAAAGTCCTTGGAAGACTTAAGCCGTTTCTTGATGATTCGCATTTCTATCCATAGCGAGTAGTGTACGCATCCCCTCACCCATGAAATAATGCTAATTCGCAGGGTAAATTTTATCAGCATTCCATCAGCGTCGCGACTCGCCCCGTAGTCCCCAGTTTATAGTCACAGAACAACATCGTTTCCAGGGCAAAATTGGTAAAGGCGTTCTAAGACTTCTGGCAGACATTGTAGGTGTGTAGGGGTTTTCACTTCAGGTATTTTGTCTTCTCTATACCACTCACTAGAGATGACTTGGATGCTTTCCGTCAAGATTCCTTGGCTGCTTTTTCAACACCTGTAATTTACACCAACGGAAAATAAATTAATTCATACTAATTACCTGAATTTTACCAATAGCTGCTATGGCCACTTGTGGAGGAAGAACAACTGGCTTCGCGTATGTGCCACCAATCTATATGAAAAGATTACAAAATTAAAGAGTTTGATACAATCACAATACCTTGCACGTATTCAGCTGCAAAAAGGTATATAAGCTTTCTCAATGGAGACAAACGTAGCTATAAAATATGTAAATAGGAAGATAAATATATATTTTTCCTCTTATAGAACGTGAATAGAGAACAATGTTTGTGTGTAAGATGGGAGAAATTCAGTTTTGGATAAACAGGCACTCGGTAACCTCTTGTTGTTTGGCGATTAGAAATTAAACATTGTCTCAAACAGAATGATTTTGGCACCTACTATTTCGTTCATAAAGAAAACTACCGGGTGTCTCAAAAAAAGTACCCCCTTTTGACTGGAAATAGGAACGAAGCGATAAGATATCATTACTCTCCGAGTAGTTAGCTAAATTTATCAATCTTCAACTTAGATTCACATACCTTGCATTTAAGAATCGTCCACCAAACACCAGAGATACAAGCTTGCAAAGACAAAATTTACAGTGCACCCAAAACCAGAGGTTTTGTAAAAGGGCCTAGCCATGATTTGTATTATGGATCTTTTCCAAAGCACCTGTAAACTTTAACTTTCAGTTTTTCGCTTTTGAAAAGGATAAAAAAGACTCGTGGAAATCGCCCTGATTAAACAAATATAACAAAAATGTGGTAAGAATGATGAAGTCGTGCAACATCTCCCAAATGAGCATGCATGTGTTCCTTTTCTTCTTCTTTGACACTTGGAGTGGAATGCAATGCACGGATTGATTGCTCAAAGGAATAACTATTTGTAGAGCAATTGAAGCATTTCAAGGTATGATTCTTTTCAATGGAGAAAGCTAAAGGTCAAAGTCGAAATTCCTGTGCAACATGACTGTAATAGCAAATCATGGCTAGGCCCTTTTACAAAACCTCTGGTTTCGAGTGCACGGTAAATTTTGACTTTGCAAGCTTGTATCTCCAGTGTTTGGTGGTCAGTTTCTAAATGCAAGGTATGTGGGTCTAAGTTGAAGATTGATAAATTTAGCTGTCCACTCGGAGAGTAATGATGTCTTATCGTTTCGTTCCTATTTCCAGTCAAAAGGGGGTACTTTTTTTTGAGACACCCGGTATGTGGTTCCATTAATATTCTCCGAATGCTAATATTCATCTCGTGTAGCGTCCTTTTTTCGGCTATTCACTCTTAAATTTCTCTGTCTTCCTTTGTTGCTGTATTGTTATTTCTTTGTTTTTTGTTTCTGCTTTGTTTTCGATTCTTTGTTTTTTGTTTCTGCTTTGTTTTCGATTCTTTGTTTTTTGTTTCTGCTTTGTTTTCGATTCTTTGTTTTTTGTTTCTGCTTTGTTTTCGATTCTTCTTCTTGTGAAAGAACCGTAGAATGTTAAGCGTCATCCATCGTTAGGATTATTATTATTATCAATTTCTTTACAGTTGGACAATAGCAAAAATAGCTAAACGTAGTTAGCTAATTAATTCCAACCTAAAAATATTACCATACAAACATTACATAAAAATGATGGATAAAATATTTACAAATTGTCAATATCAAACAGTATAAAAACAGATATCTAAAAATGTGCATTACAAAAAGCCCAAGTTGGGAACAAATGTGCGGCATAACCTGCATGAACAATTTTCTCCGTACCAATTCTTTATCTTTGTTTTAAACTGATAAAGGGATTCTGAATTGCGTATTGTTGGTGGTAAAGTTTGCCATAGCTGCGGACCTTTAAATCTGACGCTTTCTGAGCCGTTGTTGACTGATCTCACTCTTGGTTGAATGGATTCATTATTGTTACGCAAATTGTAGTGAGTCATATTTTCACAGAAAATTTCCTGCATAAATGAGGGATTTAGGTCATTTCTAGTTTTGTACATCTCAGTCATAAGCATTTGCAAGTTCTTTGTATGAATAGTGACTGCACAGTCCCTCTGTAATAGGTCACTAAAAGTCGATTCGGTGTTCTTATATGTTATTCTCAACACAAACAAGGATCAGATGACCTTGTTTGTGTCTTTCACTGCCATGAATGGCACATATAGATCGTATATCTGTCTATTTAGAGTAAGGTTTTGTTGTCACATATTTAAGAACATATCTAATATCAAGATGTATAATAGACAGAATCGGCCAAAGTTTGTTTAAATCCATGTCAAGTCAAGTGATCACTGTCTTGATAAAACATCGTTTGATCTCTCTAGCATATTTCGTGCCATGAAAAGTTATGCCATGAGTCCAAAAAATAGCATTATACTAAAATTCCCCAAAAGTATGGTCACATGACTTGAAAAGGGTAAAACAAACCTTAACCGATTAGGTCTATTGTCCTTACCGATCCAATATTCGAGAGACTGATAGTTCCACCAGTCAAGTGATTTGGTCCGAGTTTTCCACTTAATCCTAAATTGTGTAGCTCATTCAGTTCAGCAGCTATCTCTAATAACGATTTATTGGCTACATCTTTGACACTAGGAACAAGCAAACCATCGGATGTATCCATGGCAACACCAACGTTGTGAGCTCCCTGAATGGAAAAGGAATACAAGATTCAAGGCATACAATTAATAAGAGAACCCCTTCAAATTATCATACAGGTTTAATTATCATCTGTTAATGTGGAAACTGTTCAAAATTTTTCGCATAAAAATTTTGACCCATGAGTCAGATTTAGTACCCAGATTTAGACTGCGTTCACACGATGCCGGCACATTTTGAAAACGGTGAAAAATATGACGGCAGCAAAATTTGAGCTAGCGTTCACACGATGCCGGCACAATTTGAAAACGGTAGGAAAATAGATAGTAAAAACTCGTTCCTGGACTTTGATGCTAAAGAAAAGTACCTACACCCTAAGAATCGACCAGTCTTGATCCAAAAGCGTTGAAAAATGATCTGTTTACGATGCTGTTTCAAATTTATACAGGTTAGGGTTCCGTTTTCAAAATCTACCGTTTTCGAAATCTGCCGGCAAAAAATGTGCCGTTTTCGTGTGAACAGGAGGCCTATCCGTCACATTTTTCACCGTTTTCAAAATCTGCCGGCATCGTGTGAACGCAGTCTTACTCTATACATACATGTTTCATAAACGTAGTGTCCGTGATGTTAATTTAATGACGATGAAAATTCACGAGGCTGACTATGGTCTTTCTCAAATTAGGCGTTACGTGGAAATTTCCGCGAAAAACAAGTTAATTCCACTACATTATTAATTTTGCATTATTGCAAATCTCAAGTGACATGATTTGAGACAGACATTAATTCATTAAAGGTAACTGCAGAAAGGGGCTTATACCCATGTTGACTCTTGGGCTATTTCGCTATAATTCGACCGATGGGCTTCAGAAGTTTGGCATTTTCAGGATCAGACCGTTCTTTTTTCATGAGAATTCTAAAAAATTTTGCAAAAAAATCAAACCATCGTAACAGACCTTCTTCACAATTAAATTCAATTCGATGCAAAAGATGTGATTCCCTGTACAGCAAGAAGTCTACATCACATCATTATGTTGCATCTGTACGTACAAAATAATGGTCTATTTCTAAAAGTTTTGACGACACAAGCAATAACGTTCCAGGAAACCAAACCATGGTTTTACAATGGCTTCGAACAAAAGTCTGTCACTCTTCTGGTTCACGATATTACAAATTTGATGACGTCACATCCTCGCAGGATTTGACCATGCCATATCAAATACCCAGTAATTTCGAAAAGTACTCACGATTTCTGGAAAGTCCAATGGTAGAATTATAGATAAAAAGCTAAGGTTTCTTTTAAGTCATTCAATTCAACGAAATGGGCTACATATTTTTTTGGGCAAATTTTCAAAATGTAATATTCAAGGGCTGTATATCTTTCAGTATTTGAATTACACAATTCTAGCGGCTGATGCTTTCTATCGCACAAAAAAAACTAACGGAGAGACTAATGTACATTTTTTCTTTCGCTCTGATTGTAAATTTTGCGTACTATTGTGCACAGGGTGAGTCCAAAAAATTTTACGCGTTTGGCGGGTTGTAAAATAGAAAGTGTGCGACCGATATTCAATACTAAAATGTTAATCTATCAGTCAAAGGCTAACTTAGATGAGAAAATTTTGTTTGGTAACAGAACACATCTCTAAGACCCAACAATTAGGAAAGTGCCTGTAAGGGGTTTGTATGGGAATCGAAGTAAAATTTATGTGGCATTAAAATTGACATTGCAAATTTCAGCAAAAGAATATTACTATCAATAGCATCATATTACGGACCAGAATGGAATGAAGAATCCTTGTTCCCAAACATGCCCCTTAGGAGCATTTTCCTGATCTCTGAGTCTAAGTGATGAGTGATTTTACCAAACAAAATTTTCTCATCTAAGTTTAGACTACATTACATAAGTCCCTCTAACTTACGCTCGTTGTTGTTGTTGTTATCGCTTCAGTTGAGGGACTTATGTCCTTACGCTTCAAAACAGGGACTAATTAGGCCAAGTCCGCCGCGTTCACGGCGCGACCAATCAGATCACTACTTTCTTAATATGGCCAACCCACGTGCCTATTGTTAGTGTTTGATTGGCTCATTAGTTCAAAGTTCGACTTCTCGAAGCGAAGCGACGCTCGAAATGACCTTCGAAGGGACGTTCGACTTTTCTTTCGACGTTCGAAGGATGGAAGATGTTCTAAGTTTCTTCTGATTTTTCGTAAGATTTTAGTCCCTGTTTAGAATCAGTTTGGTCGTGAGTCCTTTGTATGAGTGAAATTAAAACATCAGATTATAAATGTTGAACGAATACAAGGAATCACGTCGTCAGTCTAATCTAAGTTAGCCTTTGACTGATAGATTAACATTTTAGTATAGAATATCGGTTAAATACTTTTGATTCCTTAGCCTGCCAAAAGCGTAAACTGTTTTTTGACTCAACCGGTCTAGGTTCAAATTTTGGAAATAAAGCCTCACAGTTTAATTAAATCGATAGCTTTTTACTTTGTATCTTAGATTGGAATAACTGTATTCATCGGAAGGTCCTTTGAAAAACCAACTTGTTGAAGGGCAACCTTCCTTAAAAGCATTAAATATAAAATATGAAATATATATATGAAATATATTTGAACTATACATATTTTTCTCTTTTCAGCCGATAGTTTTCACTATGACGAGACTTGGAATCAAAAGCTGTACCTTGTAAGTGATCGTCGATTCTTCTTTGTTAAGACTTGAATTCAAAACAGGGAATTTTTCTAAAGCCATTGAAGTCGCTTTTATGAAGAATGGCATGAATGACAGTTTTATTCCATATTCTTCACATTCAAGTTTGAGGTCATGACGAACCCTAAAGAATAAAAATGTTGCAATAATGCAACCATAGAACTTCGAAGTTGACACAGCAAAAGGGCTCGAATCTTTGCAAAACTTTAAAATCAAATTTGTAACATGTCAGTAGCTAAGAGGCCCTTTACATGAGTAAAGTCAACCCGGGTGGAGTTTCACCCCGGGTTGAGTTTCACCTCGGCCGCCAGGAAAACCTTTGTTATTCGTGAAATCGTTTACATGAGAAAATTTCAACCCGGAACGAGTTCAACTCGCTTTCTCAACCCGGGTGGAAATTTCGCCCCGGGGTGAAAATTGCATGTAAACGCACATTGTTTCCAACCCGGGGCGAGTTGAGGAATTTGCAAAGATTAAATAAAGAGCTGAGAAGAACTCTGGGATTGAAAATGAGGGTTTTTCCATGTTTTGGTGCACCCTTATTCTCAAGAATCTATTGCGATGCTGGTTGTATCTTTTTAATGCAAGATTTTCCACCTGTACGGCACGTACAATATCCTGCTTCAAAGCTTGATGCTGAAGCATTGAAATTTATTCGAGATCCAATGCTTGGTGGCATCTTAAAATTACGAAAACAACAGCAGAAGCGACTACAACACTTGAGGGTGGAAACACGCCCGGGGTTGGAAATCTCATGTAAACGCAACCCAGATTTGCAACACCCAGCAAAACTTAACCCGGGGCGACATTTCCACCCGGGTTGAGTTTATCATGTAAAGGCTCTCTTATTCTGTTAACTGAACAGATCGAGGGGGGATTTAGGTCGTTTGGCATAATTCCAGAAAGAGTTTTCATATCATCATTATTCTGGGAATTACAGGAAGTACCACAGGATGTATCGGAAGCTTTGACAAAAACTCAAAGCACAAATAAATTGTAAAATGACTGAGGAAAGTCAAATTGACCAATGCAAGAAAGACTCAGTTTTACAGATCTACAAGTTGGTAGCAAGCAAAATTTCGTTGCTCGAATGGTTTACGATTTAGCACTTTGATCACGTCATAACTTCAAAGTTAGTATAAATTTAAAAAATGCTCAACTGTCGACGATAACAATAATTCTTTTTCTGGAACTATGGCAAACGACCCTTCGATCTATTCAGCTAAGAGAATACGGAAATAACATTTTACAAACTTAATTTTGAAATTTTGCAAAGATTCTAGCCCTGTGCTAGTAGAAACATTATGAAGGCAATGAAATTTTACTTTGTTCAGTATCTGTCCCACTTTCGAAAGCATGGTATTCAATTTGGCACCTACTCGTTGTAGAGTTTATAACTGTGCTATATAATTCGTACACCCTGCTGGAGGCCGTCCTAAAAGCGAAAATAAATTCGAAAGTAAATCTTCCATACCTGATCAAGGAATCACAACTAATCTCATCACAGTATCCAAAATGTGGTATTTCCAAGGCATCTTGCATACTTTTTACCATAGCTTTTCCAATACCTGTCAATTTCTCTGTCCTATCTTCCACAGCTTGCTTTGTGGTTGCGAACGTGATTGATGGTCTCTTGACTGGTGTTTCAACAGCCACTTCTTTTGGTGGATCAGCCTTCGCAGCAACTGCATGAATAGGTAGGCATGTTAAACAATCAACCAAGGACATTTTGAAATCGATGGCCACGAAACGCGAACAAAAACAAAGAGTCTACAGTTAACTGCCTGTTAAAATACGGAAAACTGAATCATTCGATGCTTTTGAACAGCAGCTTAGCAACCTAAAGCTTCTTAGGCAGCGTTTACCTGGGATCGGTTCCATTTGGAACCGTACCCAAATGGGTACGTTTAGGCCTTGCGTTTACACGGGACCCGCTGGAACCGTTCCAAATAGAACTGCTAGCCGTACCCCAATAGGTCTACTTACGAAGTCGATCCCATTTGGAACCGTACCCAGAAAGGTCTCGCGTAATTGGGCGGAGCGGTTCCAAACGGGAACGGTTAGGAAATGACGCTGCTATTTATTGTTTAACCACTTAAATAAACAAAAGACGTCTTAAACGATGGAATTAAAAGAATTTCCGTCTTTGTTTTGAAAAACAAAAGAGATGCCGACGTCTTTGTTTTGAAAAATATCTATGATTTAACAAAGCCCTTGGAATTGTTTGGAACCGATCCCGTGTAAACGGGATACAGTGGGAACAGTTCCAAGCAGTTCTAATCAGTTCCGTACGGAACGGTTCCAGCAGGTCCCGTGTAAACGCTGCCTTATTCTAAATATGTAATACATGATATCAATACAAGTGCTGTAAATTGTTTATAATACATGTATACTTTTGTAGGATTCTGGTAGTTTTGCTTTCCTTTCATGTTAATCAGGAAACGGCCGCCATGGCGCTGCGCCTAAAACCGCTTTTGTGTTTGTCAGCGTGCATAAAAGCAAAATGCAGGTTTCGAAACATCAAATGCGAAGGGCATTTCTATGGGCATTTCACTGCCCAAAAACCTCGTCAACTTTTGCAAAATCCCTTTGTTTTCAAGAAAAATCCATCAAAAATCCGTAAAAATCCTTTTGTTCTGAAAAATCTTTTTTTTACCACATAAAATTTAAAGACTACAACTTATGTAAATTTTCTGTGGCTGCCATAGCTGGAAAGGACATGATGTCAGCGAGTTCTAATTACGAGAAATCTCGTACGCTTTTTGAAATTAGAGAAATGCTCCTCGATAAGATGCTTCAATTGTTCTTTCTGTAAAATTACCTGGCACTTTTTGGGGCGCTGGTGTGCTGGAAGGTGGGTTTTCTATGTAATTTAGAATATCTTCTTTGAGAACACGACCATCTTTACCACTGCCTGATATTTGGCTAAGCTGGAGCTGAAAATAAACCAAAGGGAAAATTACAATATTTAAATATACGGATTTTGCATCAACTCCAGAATTACTACTTGCCACAATCTATTTCCAAAGTCCAGCTTTACTCAATTCTAAGCAAACCTCTATCCCTGTTTATTATAAATAAACAAGGGCAGATTTTGTAATACAATAGCATCAGTCGCTTTCACGCCCGACAACACCAAGCCAGAATTCTGACGTCACTTCCGGCCTCTGTTGCATGAAAGCTGTGGCGCGAAAGCAAAATTTTGCAATAAATGGCGTCAGCAGGCGTTCCAAGTGTCGCAAAGTGAAATATCGAGATATAACGCAATAGCTGTATCTTTGCTCTTTCAACTTGGTTAAGAGTTTTGGACTCAAAGTTTCTTGGTTTATCAAACTTTTCAAAGGCCGTGGACAACTCTGTTTACAAACTTGGAATGCAGCACAGCAGGTGAGCAGACTTTTTCGTACATTTAACGTTTGTCGTTGGTTTCATAGAAATTTCGTTTAGAATTTTGGATTCCTCGATATTTTTTTGACCTACTTAGTCACTTTTTACGAACTGTTGACCAAATGAAGTTATATTTTTCTCGTCTTAAACTCGGCCTCGATGTTTCAAGAAAATCAACTTTTCTTGGCCTAAATTTACCCAAATTTTTTTCAAAGTGCAATATTTTCTAAACTAAGGCAGAAATTCTCAATTTGGAGATATAACGCAATAGCTGTACGCATCTAGTTTCTAAAAATGTTTGCGGTTTTTCTGTAGCCTTTGCCAATTTCCTACAGTTTTCAAAGGCAATTTTTGCTCCAGAGCCATGACCGTTTATTCCTCGTTAACTTTACGTGCTTCATTTCACAAACGTGTTTGCCTTTTAATCGGAAAATAGATGTTGACCCCTACTAAATTTACTACATTCGAAGTTTATTTGAAGTTTATGGAAACGGGGATGTTTTTTAGTACTTTTCTAGCCGTTTCGGCTCATAGGCAAGGAGAATAATAACAAAACTTTGACTTGCGCGTTCTGAGAACTTTCATTGGGTTCGGCCTAATGTAAACAATCATAAAGAATCATAAAATTTCTCCGTTGCTGATGAACTTAACACCAAAAGGGGAAGTTCTGGCTTTGAAATAGGAGGTTACATGATGAATAATGTTTATCAAGACTGCCTTGTATAAAAAACTCATCAGCTTTTATCATGTTGCCTATAAATGCGAAGCCTTCGGTCACTAGATTTATGTTATTTTCCTTGATCAGTTTCTTTTGCACATGAATTTCCATGTGAGACTGGATGAGATTTATTATGCAGTACAGACATTTGCTGGACATTTCTGTTTGTTCCACTTTAGGATTCTCAAAAAGAGCAAGTTTATCGTTATCAAGCACGACCGTGATGTAGCATAAATGACAACAACGAAGGCAGGTATGCTTTTGTTACAATGCCTGAAGACCGATGCAAAACCGATGGAACATCACTGTTGCAAATGAATCATTGAATGAAGAAACCATTGCAAAGTATAAGAAACTTTTTTCTATGCTGTAATAATTGATACTTATGATTTTGTTCATGTGATGTGAAGATGGTAACATAGTAGCTATTGAATCATCACAAAATTGACATTCTTAATGCTTTCAAATTCCGAGACAGCTTGAATATTCTTCTGAATTTAATCCGGAAAGGTTGGAGGTTTGGAAACGTTGATGATGCATGAAAATCGACTGTTTGGCATTTTAAAAGTCACTCAGGAAGGAAAAGTAGCAGGAATCACTAGAAATAAGAGACCTTTCATACCTAACTTCTTGCTGCACATTAACGATTGGCATTTGAAGCTGCCAGAACAGGAAGGATAATTTCATAAGAATGATTGAATTCCAAATAATGCCATTTCAAGTGATATCAAAGAATAAAAGTCAAAGAAAACATGGCAAAGACTTCTCTTTCCAACAGCTGCATCTCATGAAGAATATGCTTAAATCACTAAAGTTTGTGCCTTCCAACTCAACAGAAATGAAAATTGATAATACATCGTGTTGCACTGCAGCGGAGGTAAAATGGGCAAGCAAAGGTTAAATCTGACACCTGGAAAACATTGAATTTTTACCAGTTCAGAGAAAAGTGTGAATCAACATTTTTGGTTATCCCATTATACTTCCAGCGTGCCCATTTTACCTTGTGGATCCTATTTGCTATGCTTGTTTATGAGTTTCTGAAAATCATCAAAATAGCAGTCATTGCACTTGTCCATCGGAAGTAATCATTTTAATTCCAATAGACAGCATCCCCCTTGTATCTTGTCTGTCATTTTTGGAGCCAATATTATCCAGAACTGTCTGTCATTTTTGGAGCCACTATTATCCAGAACAAGAGGAAGTTTCCAGAAAAGTTTCAAAAGTTTACAAACTCTCTTCATTGAGCAGTTAACCAATATGTCCAACAAGTGGAACTCACTGTCCAGTACAAATAAGATATTCTTTATCATGTGCTCTTCCTGTGTCCATTAAAGACATCTGTTGTCATAAACGAAATTTAGTTCTTGGATCCATAAACATGCAAAATTTCTTCTTTCGAAGATGTGGCCTAAACAAGCGGATGTTCTTCTTCTATCGTGCTTTCTTTCTGGCCAGTTTGTTGCAAAAACACGAACGCACCTTGAACAAGAAACTCAGATAATGCCCTTCACTAGTGGTAAAATGGATAACTGGTGCTGTTCGTAATGATCTATTGCTTCGTTCACAATTAAAAAGTTTCTTGAAGCAAGCAGCACAAAGACCACGCCGTTTTCAAAACAATTTCTTCGCTCTGCTGTATTTTCCAAATGTCATGGCCTTGGAGGCGCTACCAGTGACGTCAAAGACAATGAGTTCGAATGATTGTACCGAAAGACAATGGAAATTCTCTCAAAATAAGACCACCCCTCTCGTCCAAACTGGTGTTTAAATCAAAACAAACTTAGATTTAAACGTTTCTTAGATAAATCCACTACATTTTAGAATTGAATTGAAAAGGAAAAGTAACACCTCGTTCCCGTAAGAAACATTCAAAGTCGTCAAACATATTCACTTCCGGTCATTTTCCTATACATTTGTATAGGGGCATCAAAACGAGGCAAAACTCCTCCAGAAAGGTGTTGTCGGGCGTGGCTTTGGTTCACACCTAAATTCAAAGCGATTAGTGAATGCAGACAAAAGAAATTCCCTCAAGCAAAAATTGAAAACAAACGAAGCCGCAAAGTTGCCCTGAAACCAGTACGGCGAACTCTCGTTTGTTGCGGGCGAAGGGAGGTTTTTAAGAGAAGGTATGTACTTATAACAAAAGAAGAAGGGTAAATCTAAAGTTCTGTCTCACGGATTTTGTTTACTTGATTCAGGAGCTGAGGAGTGACTGCGTTCATCTAAGCAATAAATATGCAAAAATTGTAATGCCCTCTGCTCGGTTTCTGAATCAAACAGACAAAATTCGCGAGATAGAACTTTAGATTTACCCTTCTTCTTTTGTTATAAGTACATACCTTCTCTTAAAAACCTCCCTTCGCCCGCACGAAACGAGAGTTCGCCGTACTGGTTTCAGGGCAACTTTGCGGCTTCGTTTGCTTTCAATTTCTGCTTGAGAGAATTTCTTTTGTCTGCATTGGTTAATCGCTTTGAATTGAGGTGTGAACCAAAGTGACTGATGCTATTGTATTACAAAATCTGCCCTTGTTTTATAAATAGAAAAAAAGCAATGGAAGCCTCTCAAAGTCAACAGCAACAAGAAAAACAAAAGAACAACTCTGTAACAACTCTACTGCTCAATCTCCAATGAACGCTTAAGTCAACGCCAGGTTGTCCTTATCACAATCAGCAGGAGACAGAAATGCTTCTCGTACAGACGAACCAAGATTTTGAAACAGTCTTGGCACTGAATTAGAAATTCTTCGACCCTAAGAGCATTTAAAGAAGGTGCAAAAATGAACACCTAAAATTCTTTTCGTGTTTCTTTTGTTTATTTGTTTACATTTTGCGATTTAGATTAGTTGTAGAAAAAAAATTTTGTATCTATTGTAAATTCATCAGTTGTTGTAGGTTTTTAGCATGGGCTCCTGTATATCAGTCATTCTAACTGAGGGGCTACTATGGGCAAAAAATATATAATGAATCAAATCAAATCGGAAACAAATTCTTTAGAAAAGGACAAAATTTTCGATAATGGGGGCGTAACAGGCTCGCTTTCTGGCTCATCCTGCCGGAAATCTTGAATTATCTACCACATTTTTGAGCATTTTGATATATACAAACTTTTTAGTCCAAATATTTCTCTTCTGCATGCAAAGTTGTACGATTGCTACTTTTTATCGTTTTTCCGCGGTTGCTTGCAAGTTAGCTCATGATGCAGTTAAAGAATGATCATTAAACTCACATTATGTTCCATTGCAAGTCTTCTTACTGCAGGCGTGGCAAGCCCTTTCTTCCCTTCCCTTGCACCGATGTCTGACTGAGAGCTAATTGTCTCTGTTTGAATTTCTTTCTTTGCAATGGTTTGCTGTTGTGTTGCTTGTTGTGCATCTGGTAATGGGGGTGTAACAGGCTCGCTTTCAAGAAGGTGTTGATCATCTTCATCAACTTCAGCCTCTGAAGAATAAAGAAGCACAGTTGCCCCACAGAAGCTCTTTAAAGCCGGTTTTCCACTAGGCGGATTTTCCGCGCGGAGCGGAGCGGCTGTTGCATTTGCATTGTTTATTTCTAACAATGGTCACTTCTAGTCGCTCCGCTACGCGCGTATTTGAAAGTTGGATTGACTTCAACTTTTCCGCCGCGTCCTATGGCGCTAACCAATCAAATCGCTCGAAAGCTCCGACACATGACTTCAGTGTCTAGGCCTATCTTTATGTGTGTCTTCGCACATTTTTACTCCAGTGGAAATTGAGAATCTTTTTCCACGCATGCATTGTTTTAGAAACAACAGCTGCTCCGCTGAGCGGAAATATCCGCCTAGTGGAAAACCGGCTTAAGACATTTTATGCAAAGTTAACTATGCACATTTCAGCCAGAAATGCTTTTCATATAAAGGTGCTAAATTATGGAACGATCTTTCGGTTGAAGTGAAATCATCAAAATCTTATGAAATATTCAAAAAACGTATCAACAATGCCAACACGGAATGCTGATTCCCTCTTTCATGTTATAGTTAGCATCATTTTAATTTGTTAATAAAAAATTTTCGTAAATAGGGTTTTTAAGTTATGTATGCTTTTGTTAGTTTTGTATTTATTTGCACGGCCCACTGTAAATCAGTCCTTTGACTGACGTGGCCACCGTGCCTAAACAATTTAAAATCAAATAAAATCAATCACATTTGCTTAATTTACTACGCTCTTAAAAAAACTAAATATGAGTTGGATGTGTCTGAATAAGCCTTTCCTTATTCTAAAGGCTATTTCTCTGATGAAGTCAGTCAGTCTAAGGCTATTCCTCGGATATTTTCTTTTCATGTGTCATCATAAGATAACAAACTGTACAAAGTGCAAAGTAATAACAACAGTTAGACCAGAAATAAAGAAAAACACATGCACAGTTCGTTGTGAGGAAGGACACAAGGTCAGCGAGTTTCGACAACAAACCATACTTCAGCCAAGGGGAGGGGGTACTCCCATACTTTACAAGACGAGATATGCCACTCAACAGGGTGTCCTTTTACGGTAAAAATTATGCGATAGGGTCTCCTTTTGTAACTAAAATTATGCGATAGGGTATTAAAATTGATGAGAAAATTATGCGACAGGGTATCATGTTGAAGGAAAGTTTTTAGAGCTCTATTGAAACAATATATCATGTAAATTTTTGGTAAAATCTTTACGCAATAGGGTATACTTTTGGCGAATGTTTTATGCGACAGGATAAAGGGTGCAAAGAGATTTTCTGGACACCCCTATCACTTCCCTGGTCAAGTACCGCCCCCCGGGACTTACAGCAACTTTATACGAGAATGATATCTAGTTTAACAAAGCAAAATCGCCACCAAATGACATAACCGTGTTTTTATAAGTACAGAAGATGATGAAGGTAAATTCCTGACGAGGGGCCTTACCTAAAAGATTTGATCAAATCGTAATGAAATTTCTCAGCCAAACAATACAAAAGTACGATTTTTCACCGGTATCGGATGTCACATGCACATAAATTGCCAAGGTATCTTTATTATACATATGTTTAAGAATCTAATTTCCTACAACTCACATGCCGTTGGGCCTTCCTCTGTGTACCAAATTCCTAACGATTTGATCATGTGTTTCAGGCCCGTTTCAGCCATTTAGAAGCAAACAAATTTGTGTAGGCTGAAAAAATCACAAAAATACTCTAGTCTCTCCATTATCAAGCAAAATTTGATTTGTTCCAATCCATATCCAGTATATTTATATATGTATGAGCTCTAAGTACTACGATTTTTCAAACACCTAAAGTTGTTTTTGGTGCACCCAATAAATTTCTCAAATTCTTGGAGTATCCGTTGATGATGCAAAAAGAGCTACAATAAATGCACAGAGCTCCAATCTTTCAAATGTTTAAAGGTGTAAAATTGTATCACACTTCACTATGAATTGAATGACTTGAAAGAAACTTTGGGTAATTTGCTGTAAATCTGTCGTTGCAACTTTATTATCTTGATTTCTTCAAAATGTCGGCATTTCGACAACCTTCCACTGAAAAATCCACTGAAAATCTTATTAAAGTAAAATCATCGTAAATCTTACACAACTTGAGAAAAATTGATACAATCTTCAAGAAAACCATAGTTTATCAAGGTCTACAATATCATCGCAAGCAGAAATCTGTAGCTCTTCTAGTTAAGGATTTCGAAACTTGATAACATCACAGCCTCAAAGGCAATAAATGCAGTCATTTGAAACTAATCAAGATATAAAAAACCGTCACAGCAGAATTACAGCAAATTACCCAAAGCTCCATTCAAGCACTTTAATTCAAGGAAAAATATAAAAGAAGTTTGAATCCACACTTTTAAAAGATTCGAGCCTTCATGAAGAAAAAAAGAAATAAATCCTAGGTTTACTATACTAACCTTTGTCATCCAAGATTTCGATATCCACAAGAGTAGTGCCCACACGGGCCATGTCATCAACTTCATAATAAATTTTCTTGATTACTCCATCATATTTGCTAGTAATAGTAACTGAAGCCTGCAGTGAAAAAATCACAAATGATACACATGACATATCACGTGACTTTATCAAATCGGGCTTGAAAATGAGAGTTAAGGTCAACGCATCCATTACAAAGTTTAAAACTTAGCACTGCATTGGGATTTTGAGACTGCCTTGTTTATTTCCAAAATAAATTGATTAAAAATTCTTGGAATCTTTCAGATTATTCCTAGGAAAGCTTGTTAGAAAATTGCATCATTGTACAATAAAAATTCATATGACAGATGAACATTATTTGGGAGCTTGTATGTCCATATGTCAGTAATAAAGCAAGAAAATCCAGTGAGAAGATCTCTAGGTGATCCTGCAAGGGAAAGGCAAAGCAACTAAAAGTGTTCTGTATCCTTGATACCATTGTTTGGAAGGCACAAAGGACTTATGGCATCCCTAAAATACTTGATGCTTCCTTAGTACTCACTTGATACTATAATACCACCTCATCAACCAAAGGGATTTGTCAGTGTTACTTTGGAAAAAACGTCAAAATTTGATTTGCAATTCTTAATAAATCGCTTTTCTTCTTTTAGCTATATCAACGGCCAAATTATTTTAGCAATACAGAATAAACATGGTGCAAAATTACGCGAAAGACGTCAAGATAACAAGAGGGACAACAAGATAGATCCTAACTTTAGATTCTATGAAATTTTGTAGTAAGGTTGAATTCCACGTAGTTAATAAAACCTCAGAATAAAACTTACATAAATCAAAGGAACCTTAGAGGTACGTCACTACGTGTATCGATTTGATATCTGACATAAACAAAAACCTTTTAACATGCTCTTTACTAATGCCAGCCGAGGGGCTTTACTACCAGTCGACACTTTTCAAAATAAAGGACTTTTACTGTCTTTTTGCTTGATTTTTATTGAAAACAAATGTCTAGGCCAAAAGTGCACGAGATTTTTGAGGGTGAAATGCCCCTCGATTACACAGGCCTGTCGCACACAAAGCACTCCTTATTTCCCAGGACTTTATTCTTTGACGTCAAACTTTGCTCAAACAATATGTCGATTGTTTGGAAGCAGTTTCCCCTTTCATTTTGCTATCAACAGGCAATCAACATGTTTGCAAGGAAAGAAAACGTAAACAAACAACGCTTTATTCTGCACCATTCTACAATGATGTGTGTTGATTTCCTGTTTGTGAGGTGCCCCCCTCCATCCCCGCTTGTCCAATCATAAGTCATGATGTCCTTTCTCTTTGTTCATTAATCCAATCAAATTCACTTCCTTTGATCGTCTCGCAAAGCAGGATGGGAGGAGATATAAAAGCATGACGGGGGCTCGCCGGAAACACTCTTTTCCATCATACCCATAACAATGGTACACTCCGTGACCAAAAAGGAAGACTTTTACAAAAAGAACCTCAATTTAATAACAATGGCAACAGTGGCTCTAATAGTCCAATCACGGTTCAGTATAAAAGATTATTATTGTAGACTTTGAGGATAATGAAGAATCTCAACTTTCTCAGCTCTTAGACATGATTAAAGATATATATTGCTTAAAAAGTATAGCTCAGAATTCCAGATTTTCCAATGTGTAATTTCAAACTCCAATGTACTAACATGCATAATTTCAAAGAAACGTAAACAACTCTTTTCTCGTCTTTACAATGAAAGTGGAAAAAACGTACCACCTATGTTTTCAATATTAACAAAAGGATTGTATCTTCATTTGTTTTCTTTGCATGACAAAACCTTCAAAACTCTAATTCATTATGGTTTCTGGGGGAAAGAACTCCTATTGTAATTCCCTATGCCCAGCTCAATGAAAACGATATTTTGGATAAAATGGAAACAAATAACAGAGAAATATTAGAATAGTTATCAAAGCATGAAAGTCAATTTTCAAGTATTCTTCAAATTTACTTGGTATGCTTCTTCTGCTTTGACTGTAAATAAATTTGGATCATCAAAGAAAGAGATAAAGAAGAAAATTCTATGATACATTTGACAATTGAATTTTGAAAATGTTTCAAACAGGAGTACTTTTTTATTGGGATAAATGGTGGCTGACTGATTGATTTGAATCACCCAGTAAGTTCATCTTCTCATCAAACAGGCTGAAAGGAAAGCACTTACCTTGTCACTTTGAACTTCACAGATACTATCAAATTGATTAACTTTACTGCCAATTTCAACATACCTATAAAGCAATAAGTGAAATCTCACTTCATAAAAATATAGTTGTGAATAACACACACATGCCCTAGATTAATTCTCAGGTACCTAACCTTGCAGTCAACCTTGGAGGTAAAGTATTGTATGACTGAAAACTGAATGGCTTAACAAATGATTAAAGACTGTAGAATCAATGCAGAGCATCATAGTGAGCCCCAAACATATCAAAAATACTTTTTAAATTTACATACTTGATGCCGAAAATAATGTATACCTAAAAATTTCATGTTCAAGATATTTCATACTTATAAACCTCACACAATGAGAAAGCAGAATACTTTACATTGAGAATACGTTATACAGCCTTACTCCACTATTCTAAATTTTATCCTATTCACTTAACTTGTTCTCTCGAGTACCGAATAAACAGGGGGATTTGGAATAATCGGGGGGGGGGGGCATATTGGAGAAATACAAAATAGTTGTTTTCTTAGTGAACACGTATCTTTTATATATTTATGTGAACAGTGAGACAGAGCAGGAACTGTCCACGCATGCGCAAAAACTCTTAACTTTGAGTCCCCCTAGCTCCCTGCAACACAGATGCTAAAATCTGGCAACACTTGTTATTTTGTTCCTTGGGCCTTGAACTCTTCATTTATATTTCAAAAAGCTTATCTTTCCAAACACTTTCTTATCTCAGGTTGCTCGATGACATCATTTTACGCAGTTTCTGCTATCTTGAACAGTGATGTTACTGATACATTTACTATTGAACCCTGGTTCTGTTGAATGCATTTTCTAAAACTTTTTCGTGCATTTATTCAGAAATTATGTTTACTATCATTTCATTTTTTCAAAAATTAATAAAAGGGTTTGGAATAAGAGCGGGGGGGGGGGGGGTTGGAAAATTTTTCAACAATTAATAAGTTGGGGGATGATTATTCAGTACTTGAGAGTAGTCCCAAAGGATGATGTAGAGTATGAGGACCTTTTTGGCATGAAGTATCTCAATATTTTCACTTGCAAACCTGTCCATCAATCAACCATTTCACAGCTCTTTGGAGTAAGGGAATCACATTGTGCTTTTTTGAAACAGTGAAATGCCTGTCATTCCCAGCCTAATCAATCAAGATCAAGATCAACATAGCAGAATTCATCGTGGTTTTCGAAAGGTCATTTTGGAATCCAATAATTGTATCATTCATTGACAAAATAACAAGTGCATTCTATCGTTTGCCAGTCAAAATTTTGCTTTGGGGAAATCCCGACAAAGTGCTGCTGGCTTTCTTGCTGGCTGAGTATTGTCAGACCAACATTTTGAGATTACTTTCATGATTCTTGCAAATCTGCTCAAAATCGATTTGACATTGTTTTGAGTGTGAATTAACTTTACAAGAATGAATTAACTTTACAAAGACAAGAATGAATTAACTTTGCCAGCTTTGAAAAGAATGAATTAACTTTACAAATACTTGGGGCATTCTTAACTGTAGTATGGAAAGAGTTCACTAATTTTACATTTATACATACCATTCTTTTACTGTCACCTCAGCAATGCCTTCACCAATATCAGATAATTTGAATGGCAGTGTTTTACAATTCATGCCTGAAAATAATATATTTCACAAAAGTAAATGCAAGGGTACAACATTAAAAACATACTCATGAAGAGGAGATAACCGGTGTAAGAGAATAAAGATAATTCCTGGAGAAGATATAGCTGGGAAAGCTGGATTTCTCCCATTTTCCAGTTATTTTCCTCCACGGCTGGAAACCTTGTTTTCTAGAAAGCTGGGAATGTCTATAAAAAGAGCAAAGGTTCATTTTGGGTCCTCGTCCCTATCTGTGCCTAAAATGGGCAGACAAGCTATAAATTGGAAACAAAATGAGAAAGTGTTTCATGACAAGACCATCTAAAGAAGAAGGGTAGCTTGTGTGCAGACTCCACTGATTCCCTGAATAGAAGTGAGGTTCCGAAGTCACGTGTGGTTCCTAGGCTCAAGGAACCAAACCTCATAGGTGGAAAAGGACCTCTGTAGTTCTCTTTTTGTTTAATTGATCAATAAACATCTTCAAGGAATTCTCATAATTATTCTTATTGAATTAGATTCAATAGGGCAGCGATATTAGGGATTAAAAATAAGGAAATCAAAACACCCCTTCACAATAGGAATTGCTTGGCTGGTTTTGTTTTTATGTACCAGCCAATTAAATCAAAACATGTCCATGCTGATATCAGCAGACTTGCTCTGTGTCACTGATTTGCAGACTCTACTGGTGGAGAAACGTCTCTGAATCTGTGAAAAGGAACCAGCTGAGTCTGCACACAGGCTAAAGAAGGCTGGAAGGAGCATACAAAATATTAGATATATCAAATGAAGACTTACATGTTGTATGGTAATTGTTCCTCTTTGCAAAATTATCATATTTATGGGCAGACCACAAATGCACTGTTGCCTGTAAAAGGAGAGAATCTGCATGATATAAAAAGCAAAGATATCAGCACCTTTCATGAATTTTGCAGTCTCCATTGTTTAATGCTTGCGATCGCACAGGCACGCATTGGCACACGCATGGAGCCAATAATGTGAGCAATTCATCGCACACATGAGTCAGATGTTGTTTCAGATGTTTTACAACTATTGTTGGCCTTCTTAGAATCTTCTGTTTGTGGAAATATCAGTAATGAAATGTTTCATCACGATCTTCTTTCATTTGCGATCGCGATCGCTGTAATCTACTTTTGTGTTGCCCAAGAGGTCAAGAACTTCGACAATCATGTTTTCCTGTAGTCTCAACTGATTAAGTGCGAACTCAATTCAAACCCGATAAAGATTAGAGAGGTCATTAATGCATCAAAGAAAGTTATTGGAATGAAGCTAGAAATGAAGAATCCTAACCTAAGTGGGCGAAAGAAGTAAAGCAACGAACCAGAACGCCTCTCTAAATTGCAAGTTCACAAACATTTCAAAAACACATGCAAAGTCTGTTTCATACAGTATGAGAAAGCATAAAAACATACATGTTTTTATCGGCATTTCAAGAGCATTGTTGATATTACACGTATTTTTCATAAGTAACTAAGAATTTGGGCCAGTACTGAAAGTTTCTTAAAATGCTCAGACTTTGACTACTCGGAGTTTCCCACGAATTTCTTAAATGTTCCATAACAATGTTCATGTTTACTTCCTATTCCCCCGTGAACATTTCGAAACAATGTTTCTTGAAGCTTTTCCAATGTTTTAGTTTTATAAAGTACGTTCCAAGTTATATGATACAGAAATGAAAATACAGTAAAACTATGTTTAGGATTTTGCTTGCCAAAACAGATAGTTTCTCAAGTTATATTTTCCCAGTTACTGGAGTTTCTTAACTTTTGGCGATCTGAGAGTTGAGTCTTTTAAAAGCAGCTTCTTATAAAAATACACGTGTAGGTTGCAAGAAACCTCAACAGAGAAGGTCGATAGACAATGTCATATTCTCAAAGTTTCGTATGCAAATCAAAGATTTTTGTCAGCAGGTATTTTCAACCGATCAAATGACGATTTCTAGCAACAACTCCCCTCAACCGCTCAGACTCATGCAACAGCTTCTTCTTCTTAGGTGGTTGTGTTACGACTTGATAACTTTTTTCACCATTTCTATGGCTCACAGTCCTTCGTTATGGGAGAAAATTCTCCCATTGTTGGAGTAAGTAAAATCTATGGCAAGGAGTAGATTGTCAACTTTTGACAAGTTCAGCCCATTATTCTGGGTCGTGGGTTGGCATTCTTCATTTAAAGCAAGTGCGGTAAAACAGCCATATACATATACCATTTATCAACGTCGACCCAGCTTTCACGGCTAAACTTTTCATGGCTGGTGCCGTCTGTATTGGGTTTTCTATCCTGTAGTTCGTGTTACGAAAGTGGCAAAACTCTGACGATCTATTCTGAGCTTTTACCTAAGAACCCAAAATTACATTGTGTTTTTTACTAGTTCCTGAATTGAGAAACCTATCTACTACTTCATCTTTGATTTTAGCTACTCGAACTGTCAAGGACAACAGAGATACACATTCAAGTTAACTTTAAGTTATTGAGCTTCCTCAATGTTAGTTGTAACTATACTGATATCAAATTTGTCAAGATATTTTGTAACTTGCAAATAACCAGGCTTGAGTTATTCAAGTGTTTGGGTATGTTTTAGGCTTCTGATATTGTTAGAAACTTGGAACCAATTAGATACGTAAGAGTGTGAATCGTAGGCATGGAAAGAATTATGCTGTGTGATTTGCCACACGCATGCCTATTGCCTTATGACGAAGACTGTTTTGCAGAAAGAATGCAATCTCTTCCAAGATGAATACAACAGATGATTGCACTAAGATAGCAGTGAGGAATTTTTTTACCAAGATGCACTGCGTTTGAATTACAAATCTTTAGCAATTCTATAGGAATTTGATTAAAGAACACAAAACATCTTGGTAAAAATTCCTCACTGCCATCTTAAACGCAATAGACTATTGTTGTTGTACTTGTTCTTTTCCATGTGCTTAGATTTAGGAATTTGCATAGTATTTTCTGTATAGGTTATAAGCCAGTATGGAATGAAAGGTGTGTGCGCCGGACATGTCCAGCGCACAGCGTTAGTTGATGGCACACGAATCGGCGCACAGAATGCGATTTTATGCTGGTGTAATATACAACGTTAGGTATAAATCTCCGGGTTCATGGCGCACACAACGTTAGGTCTAAATATCCGTCCGGCGCACGAAAATCGAACATTCCATGCTGGGTTATAAGGTTCGTAGAGGCCTGAATATCACCTAGCAAAGGCTAGAAATGTATTTATACTGATAATAAGTTTTCACATTTATAGTGATATTAAGCGTTGGTCCGAAAACTCAAGTGTATGGGGCCTATTATCTAGGCCTAATACCTGCTGCAAGCCTGGCGTCACTGTCACAAGGATTCATCGATAATGCGACCAAGCATTCACCTTCAGGTTTGGAAAGCCCTTTCAAAGATAGGCATCTAACAGAAGGAAAGTCTTACCTGTCGGAATGCTTTTGGCAGTGCTCGTTTTTGTAGCAGATGCAATCTAAGTTTGTTGAAACTCCTTGCAAAAACAGCCACCCTTGCCGCCATTTTAAGGCACGTGTCAGTATGCACCTTCCAAACAATTCACTTCAACCACCAAGTAGTGCTTTCTACCGCGGCTTCGCCCCCTCGCCTAATCGAAGCATGAGGCCTCCCATTGATTTGCAACTCCATTCTAAGAAACCTGATCATTTCCTGAAAGGTTAGCCGGTGGACAAGCAGTGTTAACTTTTTGGCCTGTCCACAGGCCACAAATAGGTATAAACTGGGGGCACTGGGGACAAGGGCGCCTAAGATTTTGAAATTATGAAACTAAATTGCCCTTTTTCAGGAATTGGCTCTTCTGTGCTGTTTTGCCCCCAAGGCGCATCTAACATGTACCCTGGGTACCAGACTCTCCCAAGAAAGAAAATTGATCTCAATTTTCTTTCTTGGGAGAGTCTGGTACCCAGGATAATCTAACATGTTGAGGGTACAGATTTGTGCCACCTATATGGCACACAGTGGCGTGGCCACAGGGTGGTATGGGGAGCAATTGCTCCCCCACTTTTTTGAAAAGATGATCCTCGAGATCCCTCCAAAATCGAAGAGAAAATGGCGGGGTATAGGTTTGGTAAAAATCTTTCCTGGAAATCGCCGGCTGATATTACTTAATTGAATTACTGCCCTGAGTACCAGAGCCAAAAAATAATAAAAAGAAAAAGACAAGGAAGGAAAGAAAATTGGTATCTAACAGAAGGAATCTGACTTTCCTCCTTTCTTCCTTCTCTCTTTTCCTCTTACCAATTTCCTTTCATCTAAATTTTGAGGCTCTGGTACCCAGGGTATTGAATTACGTGAGTTACGTGATGTAACTCTTCTTTGATTCGAATGCGATTTCTGTGATTTTTGTCGCTTTTTCAAGAGCACTAAAAATAAAGGTAAGGTCGACCTAACGAAAAATATTGGTTGCGAAATGCCTGAAAATGCACTTGATCAAATCATAAGCAATCTCCTCACACGGAGCATTGCGCAAAAGCGTTCTCCTTCAAGAGTAAGAAATAGGTTGTAAACTTACTTTTTTATGAAAGAAATAGGTTGTAAAACAAATAGTGAAGATTAGTGAGTGCAGCGTTTTGGGAAATGGGAGCAAACTGCAGCATCCTATGGAATGGAATAATAGGCCTTTTCTCATTCTGTTGGCATTACAAGATGCCTTTTCCCCCTCCCCTGTCTTGCAACCCCTCATTCTTGCAGTCAGTTCAGTTCTGTTGGCATTGCCTCACAAAATGACTCTCCCCGCCCACTGTCTGAAGGCCAAGACGAAGTCAAGCTGTCATTCCATGAAATAAGATGGCTTTGATGACATTGCCTCTGACGTTTTCGTTATCGTATTGATAAAAAAAGGTTATTGGATGCTTCCACAAATCGACAGAAAGAGAGAAAGAAAAAAAGAAAGGAAGAGAGATATCGAAGCTTACTGACTCTTAAGCATCATATGCAGCGTACGCTGCAACTATAGCACTTTCTAAACTTCGAGGAGAATGGAAAAATTGTCACGAAAATCATAGTTCATGACCGTTCACAATATGGCATCACAAGTTTTCATTTATAGTTCTCCTGGTTCACGACTTTGAAATTTGATGACGTCAAGTCCTCAAATAAGTTGAAATGTATAAAATAAACATTAATTTCGAAAAGGTCAAATACGCGAAAACGAAATACAAGAATTATCATTGCCTTCCTCTGCAGCGCTATGACTCTCGAGCCTAGGAATCACTCTTTCGACCCTTTCGAGGCGTTTGGTTGATAAAGGGAAAGGCCAGACAATCTCAAGCCTCGATTTTACGACTCCAAAAAGTTAAAACATATGAAACTGAAACTGAAACTGATTCACTTTGATCAGTACAGCCTGCCGTTCTCAAAAGGTCGAGGATTAGAATTGCAGCTTTGGGCAACTTGATCATTCGAATCGAATGCGCTTCACTTTTTCCTGGAACACTGGCTCTCTGAGGTCTCGTTTACAATATGCCGGTATGAAAAGGACAAGGCATAAAACTGTGCCGCATTGGTTTCCCCGGCAGGGGGGAGGGGTACCTAGTACATTTCTCCGATGGCGATGTGCCAGTTCTCAGGGTATCAGTTTCACCTATTTTTTCTAGAAGGGGTTATCAAAAGAGAGCAATTTTTCTGGAGCCGGCTGTCAAGATATGTCAAAAGGGGAAATTTTGTTGGATGGGGTTGTTATTTAGTCCAATCTTTCTGTTTTGGGGTATACTTTTAACGGATTTTTCTGGAATCGGGTATCATTTGAAAACAAATTCTGGAGCCGGTTAAAAGTCATTTTTCTTGGGCACAGCCCTGTAAAAATTTACGTCAAAGACCTCCCCCGTAGGATTGGTTTCTCTATTCAAACGGAATCGATATTTAAACAATGCTGACACAAAATGAATACGATACGTTTTGACCATCTGCAGTGGGAGGATTTGTCAAGCTGTGCATCTAACACTAAATATTGCCGTGTTTAATTTCGTGCTGTATTCAAGTAAAAATTATGCTGGCATAGTGTAAAAAGAGTCGAAGTATGGCACAGTTTCATGCCGCATTCGTTTCATACCGGCATATGGGGTCCAAATCCGACAATCTAAGGACAGTACTATTTTCAAGGAATCATTGAAAGAATTCAACTCTTAATTCATCATTTTAATGGTAAAAATGTTGTCAGTTAAGGATTTTACTGTAGCTCCAACATCTATTGTAACTTTTCGATGTAATTTTCATCATGCCTTGTAACTATAAATTTGTATGCACCGAAGAATATCGTACACCACAGGAGCAAATTTCTGAGGCCCCGTCCGCACATATCCATATATTTTTGAAAACACATCTTTTTTATCCGTATGAAAATATATCCGCGTCAACAAGAGGAGCGTTTTCGAAATCATCCCCGTCCACGCGAAAACGCTGTGACATTCGAAATCCGAAAACAGATAAACAAAAGGCCCTCGCGTGATCCCCAAAGATCCGAGCGCATGCTCTGGTGGGGTATAAATCGACACTTTGACGGCAGAATTTTCGAGAAGTTCCGTTTTCATCCGTTCAAACGCCAACATGAAAACGGCTATTTTAAAAAGATCCACTTTGGAGAGCGTTTTCGAAAAGCTTTGTTTTCGGTGACCGAAAACGCCGTCTCCGTGTGGACGCTAACCAAAAACAGATAAAAAGATGCGTTTGCAACCAAGTTCTGAACAATGTTATCCTTGGAATGGAAAGCAATTAACGAACTTGTAGCTACTGAGTCTAAGACAAGTCCTTAAATGAACTAGCTCCACAATGCCTATGTGACAGCGGGCTCAAATCCTTCAAATCTTTAAAAAGGTAGGTGTAAAATTGCATCACATTTCATTATGAATTGAATGACTTGAATGTAACTTTGGATAATTTTCTGTAAATCCGTCATGGAAACTTCTAATATCTTGATTAATTTCAAAATGGCGAAAATTTGACTATTTTTGTTGAAATTCATCGAAAATTTTGAAAAAGTCAAAGTCATCGTAAATTCAAAATTACTTGAGGAAAATTGATACAATCTTCAAGAAAACCATACTTAATGACGGTCTACAATATGCACGGCCGACAACCCATCATTCGACTTCCGTAGCCTCGTTCTGATGATAATAGTATTTCTATAGGAGCATAATTTTTCTCGAACTTTGGCCTGATTTTTGCAAAAGAAATATATGACCTGTATCAACCAACCTGAGCAAAACTTGTAGCAAATTTATCAGAGATTTTGTTCACCCCAAATTTGTTTTCATTCCAAAAGTTTAAATGACCGGGTATCAATTGTTTTTGAAGACAGGTCATAAATTCTTCTGGTAAACCCCATATATGGTATTGGTTCACCCTTATTTGGCACAACTTTTCCAACATCAAACAGGTCGACGAGCCGCTTCGGGAAGAAAAATTTCTTGTCACGGGACTGAATTTTACAAAATATAACACTACTACTTACACAATCTAGGAGTTTGATATTGTATATTCAGCTGTAAGATGATGGATGATATATACATGAATGGTAGACTAAGAGAACACTTCTGAGCCGTGAGAGAGCATAAAATGTTGGAGCGGAGACTGACTGGCCTAACCAAAATGAAGGGAACAAGGCATGAACCTGGCCAGCGCCTAGTTGATAAGCTCACAAACTCCAATAATAAGCAAGTTATATTTTACATCACGAAGAAGGCAGATAATTTTTACGTGGCTTAGGACGTTTCTTTATTCTATAACTTGTCATTTCTGCAAGAAAATACACTCCTAATGAATCAGATCAATTTCTGTAAAATTTGACGAAGCGATAAGCAAATGAATGGCGTGCAAGTTGAAAGAAACCCTAGAAACAAGATAAAGCCAAAATTTCTTGGGAGAAGTGATTTTCGCATGGAAATATGGATATAATGAGATAAAATCGAAAAAAATTGGATACCAAGGCGGCAGAAAGCCGCAAAGACGTTGAAAAATGGAGATGGAGACAGACTGGCCTAACCAAAATAATGGATACAAAATTCATAGTTAGTCCACGCCTTTTTTATAGGTTTCATAACAACAACAAAAAATATATAAAACTTTAGCTCAAAAGAAAGAGAAATGAATCTTGCATGGCATAGGAAGGGTTTCTTTCTCGTAGGACGTAGCATTTGGAAGAAAATTGGCCTTGAATGAAAAAGTGAAATTTTGGTAAAATTCGACGAGCGGAATTGCAGCAATTCAACATGCAGGTGGAATGCAACTCTAAGTTCAGAAAAAGCTACAGAATCACAATTTAATTGGTTTTTGGAAGAAAGTATGAATTTTGTTCCCTGAAAATGCCAACTTATCGATCAAATAGAGAACTTATGACTGAGAAAGAGACAAAAAGTCGAGGTGGAGACTGGTTGGCTTAACAAAAATAATGGGTACAAAATTCATAGTTAGTCCACGCCTTTTTTATAGGTTTCATAACAACAACAAAAGATATACCAAACTTTAGCTCAAAAGAAAGAGAAATGAATTTTGCATGGTATAGGAAGGGTTTCTTTCTCATAGGACGTAGCATTTGGAAGAAAATTGGCCTTGAACGAAAAAGTGAAATTTTGGTAAAATTCGACGAGCGGAATTGCAGCAATTCAGCATGCAGGTGGAATGCAACTCTAAGTTCATAAAAAGCTACAGAATCACAATTTAATTGGTTTTTGGAAGAAAGTATGAATGTCGTTCCAGAAAATGCCAACTTATCGATCAAATAGAGGACTTATGATTGAGAAAGAGACAAAAAGTCTAGGTGGAGACTTGTTGCCCTAACAAAAATAATGGAATTGCAAAGCGAAGTTGATCCGCGCCTAATTCAAAGGAACTGAAACGGAAGCCAAAAAGATGCAAAGTGCCATATCAAATGAAAGAAAAATGAATTTTGCATGGTATAGGATAGTTCGCTTTTCAAATAAACTCGTCACTTCTCGAGAAAACGACCCTGAATAAAAATCATGAATTTTCGTCTTACGAAACGAAAGAAAAATCTAAAGGGAGTCTTCCGATTAAACACTTCCTGAAAATGGGTAATTTCATTTCCAAACTATCCCAAACAAAAGAAAACTAAGTTTGTGAAGACTGTTCTTCCAAATAAAATCAAACATCTTTGGAATATCACAGCAGATGGATAAGAAATTCAAAGATTAATGTTGAGTTGCAATTCCGGGCCTTCGAGATTTTCGTGAAATCGACGAGGATCTGCTTACCTGCTAGCATCCATAGCGTTTGTTTCTCTGCTTCCAAATCATCAAAATCTTCAATTTTTGCACAGTTTTTATTACTAAACACGCTCAATATCAGATCTTACAAAAATGAAATGTTTTTTGATGTGTACGCGTGATGAAATCAGGAAAAGGGCGCGCAAAAATCACATGACCTCCACCTGCCTCCACAGCTTCGAGGATTCAATGTGACGTCACACGTCAGTAGGGGTTGTCGGGCGTGAATATGGTGGCAAGCGGAAATCTGCAGCTCTTCTGGTTAAGGATTTTGAAATTTGATGATGTCACAGCCACAAAATTTATAAATACCGCCATTTTGAAACTATCAGGGTACCAAAAGATTGCCATGGCAGAATGATTTGAGCCATACGACCTGAAATTCGCAATCTTCATCTTAAGACTTCGTAATATTTGAACCAACCTTAGGTTACGGAAGAAATGGTGAAACAATAGTCAGAGATGTTTCTCCTATAAGGGTGCAAAATTGACGGAATAGCCTCTCAGCTGAGTCAAACCAGACACCCTTATAGTTTTAAGAAAACAATGTAGAAACAGACAGGATTTCATCATTTAATTGTAAATTTTGTCGTTGTTGGACATAAGGTTTAAACATTGTAAATAGGGTTTTATGGTTTAACTTAATTGATAACTTCTTCATTTACCTTTTCATTATAGATTGCAACTAATGCTTTATCGGAGGGCCCCTTGAAAACCAACTTACGCTAAAGGGCAACCGTCCTCACAAGAATTAAATATTGTGTAAATTAATAGCAAGATACAGCAGAACGATAAAGAGTGTCGATTTTTCCATGCAATTTCATCATTGATGCAGTTGCTTCTTCAAGGGTCACTTCTTTGCCAAAAAGAAGATGCCGAAGTTGCTAAAATGAAGATTTAAAATAATTTTAGATCTATTGCCTAGCAGTACAGGGTGAGTCAATAAAACCGGATCGACGCCTGAAAACTCGTAGATCTCAAACCATTTATCAGCCTCCAATAAACCAATAAAACCTGTGTAGCTAAAACATCAACTTATGCCCCATTCACACTTCAGGATAAACCAACTTCAACTAAACCAGGTTTTCGAATAGGGCCTTATGATTGGTCAATATAACAAATCCAGTCTAACAAATCCAGTCACAGAAACCTTTTTACTTTGCTGTGCACAGATTATGCACAGATAGATTGTCAAAATATCATCATTACAAAAAGGCTAAAGGACAAGCCAGACTACACTTTGTATTCACTTTGACTGAAAGGTCTTGCTTGCTGCTAAGTGCTGGATAATCTTTTGCTCAGACTACCAAATGTATTACGAAGCGCTAATTTCCCAGAGTAAGCAACTCAAAGTTGCCTGTTGTGCGAATGGTCAGCTGGTGGCAACTATGCCTAGGCCATTTTTAATGAAAATAGAAAAACGATAACAACAGAATGCTTAATAACAGTCCACAGAAATACTACTAGACTTACCTCTCCAGTTTGACCAAAATCAGCAATATGTTGTTCCTTGGCAGATGCCCTAATGCTTGATCGCTTGTATGCATTATGGCCAACTTCATGCAAGGCATTAAAGAAATCCTTCTTTCCGTAAAATGACGATAATTCTTTTCTGTAGAATGACATGCCCATTGTGTTATGCTTCGAAAGTCTGCTATAAATTGTATTCAAGTATTCATTCATTCCTAAATGAGAAATCAGAAAATGTATTCATTACCAGAAAATGTAATAAATACAGTGGCGGCGCCACGGGGTGGGGACTGGGAGGGACTTGTCCCCCTTAACCAAAAAGCTGACAAAACTGTTAAAGAAAAATGACGCAAATCAATTGGATATACCTCTAGACTGAAAAATTACGTCAAAATCCCACTCCACTTCTTTCAGATTTTTCAGAGTTTGCGCAGCAACTGAATGAATATTTAATCGATTAAAGGTGATCTGAAGCGAAAATCTTTATTGATGCAAATGAATAGCACTGTTGAACGATGAAGAATGTCATTAAAATTTTTTTGATAATTTGCTTCACCTTTGAGTTATCCACTAATTTGTAACAAGGGCAGATTTTGTAATACAATAGCATCAGGTGCTTTGGTTCACACCTCAATTCAAAGTGATTAGCGAATGCAGACAAGAGAAATTCTCTCAAGCAGAAATTCAAAACAAACGAAGCCGCAGAGTTGCTTTGAAATCAGTACGGCTATCTGCTATCTCTAGCTTGGTGCGGGCGAAAGGAGGTTTGTAAGAGAGGGTATGCGCTTATAACGAAAGAAGATGGGTAAATCTAAAGTTCTGTCTCGCGGATTTTGTTTATTTGATGCAGGAGCTGAGGAGTGACTGCGTTCATCTGAGCAATAGAGATGCAAAACTTGTAATGCCCTCTGCTTGGTGTTCTAATTTGTACGATTGGCTGATGACGTCATTTTGTTTGCAAAAGTCCGAGAAGGTATACAAGGTTGATCACGTTTCCAAAGGGAAATAAAGTCAACGACTTTTCCTTCAAATGAAATGCCTTTCTAAAGGTCACATCAGTTGATGAAACAATGTTGATTGCATTTATTCTGCTCAGCTTAAATGTCTCCTAAAACTGTAACCTTCCAAACATCAGATACAGCTTCTTTCCATATAGAATCCTAATAATTTGCAAACAAAATGACGTCATCAACTAACACTTAAAATTATCGGATAACATAAAAACGAGATGAGATATCAAAAAAATTTCAACAGGATTTCTTATCAATCGACAGGGCCCTTCATTTGCATCAATAAAAATTTTCGCTTCAGGTCACCTGTAACTCTGCTATTAAGACTCCTTCATACAGGTCTGGGATGCCATGTTACTTTTTATGGAAAATTGGCCTACTACCACTGCCTCCCTTACGTACGACTCGCAAGGTTACAGCTTTTTTTTTTTTTTTTTTATACATTCCATTAAAAATTTACAATACATATTACTGACTACACTACTTACATGATACACTACCCTACTACTAAGACAATACCATTAGGAGCAAAAAACTATGTCTACCTAAATGGCAATCCACCTTTTCATGGCCCCCCGCGAAGCAGTCACGTGGCGACAAAATCCGCAAGTACGGTTGGTTCGGTACCCTTGGTTACTAGAATAACCCGGCACGCGACACGTCGCGGGGGGCCCCGAAAAGGCGGATTAACATAAAACATAAAACAGAAGAACGAAAAGAACATAAAGCTACACAAAACTACTAGAAAAAGAAAAGAAAGGAAATAGGATCATGGTGGTTGTGTGACTTATAACTGAGTTAACTATTTCCTAATCAAACCGGCCAGTTCTGTGGATAAAACGTAGAGTTAAAAGTAGTATATTCTTATTTAGATCGTCTGGAAAATCTTTATCACCATATAGTAAAATCTGCAGTAGGGCATCATTTGAAAGATTGGTATATCCAAATGGTTGTAATAAAAAGGAAACATCAGCGAGAAGATCTCTTCGTGATTCTTCGAAAGAAGGGCAGAGCAACAAAAAGTGCTCCGTATCCTCAATGCCATCGTTGGATGGGCACATTGGGTTTATGGTATCTCTGAAATTATGCTTGAATTTATGAAAGTTTAATTTACTGAGGCCTACCCTAAGTTGTGTAAGATAAGATAGACCTGTTGGATCGTGTATCCTAAAGACAGATTTTGGCACGGGGCGAATTTTGGATAGCAGCTTTTTCTTAAATGCAGCAACAGAAGGAGCAAGTCTAATTTCTGGATCCAGCTTGTTCCATTCTGACAGGCAGTGAGGATAAAAGCTAGATTGGAATTTTTCTGTCCTTGCCCTTATTCGCCCAATAACATCCTGATTGCGAAGAGAGTAACGAGACTGCCGTTGTGGTGGGATTGGATCCGCAGTGTATTCAGGAGTTAGACTGTTTATAAACTTGTAAAACAAAATTAGGCGTCTGCTCCACCTACGGGAACTTAGCGATTCCCAGCCAAGCTCTGCATAAAGCTTCTCTCTTGACGTACCCTTCCATGTGCCTGATACAGCTCGGGCAGCAGAATACTGAACGGACTCTAATTTCTCCATAAGATTTGGCAAGATTGTATTGCCACTAAATTCACATACCTTTGCAGGAATGTGGTAAATTACATCTCCATAGTCGAGATGGGGTCGCACATACAGCTTATATAATTCGTTTAGTGTATGTCTAGGGAGATATTTGGAGAGATATTTCAGCAGACCAATACCCTTACGCGTTTTAGAGATAGCTGCATTGATCTGAGCAGAAAAAGACAGCTTTGAATCAAGAAAAAGTCCCAAATGCTTATG
Source organism: Aurelia sp. 3 sensu Dawson et al. (2005) (assembly GCA_964020215.1). Classification (NCBI taxonomy): domain Eukaryota; kingdom Metazoa; phylum Cnidaria; class Scyphozoa; order Semaeostomeae; family Ulmaridae; genus Aurelia; species Aurelia sp. 3 sensu Dawson et al. (2005). The sequence goes on from OZ026586.1 coordinate 8,539,798, forward strand.
TTCGTCTACGTTCTTCACGGGTGTGTTATTAAAAAGGATCACTGGATGATCAACTTTATTTCTTTTCCTTGAAAAAATTAGTTCCACAGCTTGCTTTAGTGGGTCAGGATTAAACGACATCCTCCAGTTATGAGCCCACTGCTTTATCAACTCCAAGTCATGGTTCATGTCATTGGCAGCTACATTTGTGTTATGTACGACCGTGAACAAGGACGTATCGTCGGCGAAAAGTTTGACATTGCATTTCAGATTTTCAGTTAGGTCGTTTATGTACACAAGGAAAAACAAGGGCCCTAAAATGGAACCCTGAGGTACTCCGGCTGATATATCTCCCCAATTAGAACATTTACCGTTCAAAACAGTTCGCTGCTTTCGATCTTTAAGAAAACTCTGGATAAGAGCAAGGAGTTGACCTGAAACACCACATCGTTTTAGTTTATAAACAAGGCCGTCATGCCACACCCTGTCAAATGCTTTGGAAATGTCAAGATAGACAGAACGAACATCAAGAGGTGGATTACAATCAAAAGCTTTAAAAATCGTGTGCGTTATGGAAATTAGCTGATTAATTGTCGAATCACCTGGACGAAACCCAGACTGATTTGGGTTAAGTAGCTCACATGAAACAAGATGTGTGTACAAAGAATCGTATATTAGCTTTTCAAGAATTTTCCCAAAAATGGGAAGAAGAGAAATTGGACGGTAGTTTCCTTTTAAATTTTTCTCATTCTTTTTGTGAACAGGTACAACATTTGCACATTTCCAAATTTGGGGAAAGATACCACACCTCAAACAGTTTGTGAAAATTATCTTTAGCGGAATAACTAATGCAGCATCACTCAATTTTATCATTCTCACAGATATTTCATCCCAGCCATGAGCCTTATGAGAATTTAGTGATTGGATAATATTCAGTATCTTTTCATCAGGAATAACAAAATCATTTATCAGAGTGGTAGCTACCGGAATATGCTGGGGGACTTCACTACCGGTGTCGATTGTCGTACACTGAAGTATGAAATAATCATTGAAAATTTGAGCCTTTTCAGTGAAATCAGTAACAAATAATCCATTCTCTAAAAGAGGTGGTATTATGGGGACTTTAGCCTTATTTAGGACGGTATTGATTAAAGACCAATAGGTCCTACTGGAAGTCCCTGGGTTTGCCAAGGTATTCCCAACCTTAAGAAAGTAATTGCGCTTAGCATCTTCAATCAGTTTCGAACCTTCAGTTATCATTTTTTGAATTCCTTCAAGCCTGTCGTCTGGCTGACCCCTCCTCACGAAGCTCTTATAAGCACGATTCTTTTTCCTCAAAAAGTTCTTAATAGTTTGTGTTATCCAGGGTGCTTGGCAAGGCCGGATCGTTTTAACCTTGTTCGGTATGAAATTGGAATAGATATTCAAGAGAACTTCATTGAGAAATTTGACTTGTTCATTGGGGCATGATATTTTGTCAAGGTGCTCGTGCCAACGGAACATTTCAATACTTCTCCTAATCGCCACAAAATCCGCCTTGTCATAATACCAAACCTTACGGGTGTAAGGAGGCAATGCTATGTTTGACACAGACAATTTTCCATAAACAATTTGATGATGACATTGCTCATGTAGTGACGGATGAACACCTGATTCGATAATGAGGTTGGGCTGATCAGTAAAAATTAAATCAATACAAGATTTAGAGTCGCCCATAAAATGAGTTGGTTCTGAGATTAATTGATGTAGGCCAAGTTCAGAAACGAATGGCTCAAACACTCTTCCCTCGTTATTTTCAATATCATTTTCCCACAGCTCAAAAACAGAACTCTGAGGCACCAAACTTTTGCTAAGTGAAGAAAAAACGATTATCTTTCATTCCAGATATAGCTCTTACCTTTTTCTGTGAAAGAGTGCCAAAACATCATGTCCCGTTTCTCAGCTGCACGCAGTTTTGTTGCGTTTACTAGAATAAAGTGATAAAAATCTTTAATAAATTAAAAATATTATTAAGAAGCACAACTTAGTTTTTACTTTATCAACTGTTTGCTTTTTATTGTCACAAAAACAATAGTATTAATATATATTCAAAGAGGCATTTAAAACAAAAGTTTTCTACATTTTTTCTGTGATCATGAAACATGTTTGCTTTCAATTTGTTGTGAGTGGGCTTGTCAGGATTTCTAGCTGCTGAAAGCTAATTTAGGCCCACTGTGCATCTGCATCCAGGCATGGGACCCGTAGTTTAACGTCCCTTCCGAAGGACGACGAGGTGAGGTGTGAGGTCAGACCTCCGAGGTCACCCATCCAGAGTTTGACCTCACCCGACCAAGTTTAACTTCAGTCACCTGACGAAAACTGCACAAGTGTATAAGCCACTCGGCCACTCACCCCGTATGTTAGTGTAAAGCGCCTTAAAAGTTGCTCGCAGTTGCGCGCTAACGTCTTTCATCCGCTCATTTCACACGTTATTTGATCAGAGCTCAACTTTTTCTTTGCGATAAAAGTTTTTCAAAGGAGCTGGCAAATGACGTAACAAGATTGCCAACATGAAGTACTAAATTGTTCGAGGAAAATCATCTCGGCGTTCAAAATTTTTTTGTTCTACTCAATAGACCTTTTCGCAATTCGGAGAAAGAAACTAAAGAGAGCACGGCCTATTCTGACAGCCTTGGCAACAGTAGGAAATAAAGGGAGTCGCCCCCAAACCAGAGTTGTTTTTTATTTATTTGCAGCCTTCAAGAGTCACTATAGTTGTTTGGGCCGTTAAGTGTTTTCGTTGGATTATTTAGCTATCTGGTCATCCTTTCACCCATGGGTGAGTGTATTTTGAGCCACTTCATTGCAGGAATGTGTCCTCGGTTTTGAAGGGGCTCAGTTGAGGCCCAACCCATCAACAGGACTAACTGCAAACTTGAGTGAACAGAAGCAATAAATTGCCTCAAAACAAACTCACAAATGGATGGAAGAATCGCAAGACACCTACATAAACTAGAGAAAAGACCTACCATACCAAGTAAGTATCATGCAACTCTTGAAAGGGTGCAAATAAATCGAGAATAACTCGAGTTTGCAGGCATCTTCAACCGAGACACAAGCCAAACGTTAATCACCGAAACGGAGGCATTCCCTGATTCCTACTGTTGCCAAGTCTGTCAGGATGGGCCTCGCTGTCTCCAGTCCCTTTCCCAAAATTGTGAAAAGGTCTATTGCAATGATGGTGAAGCCTCAGTTTGAACATGAGGTACGAGTAGATGCTCCTTTCGTCCCTGCAACTCAGCCACGGCTTCATCCAGCATCTCGTTCGTATCTTGCTTGTTGATCTTTGATTTAAACTTAATGCACAGCTGATTGCCCCGCGCCGAAGCGGGGCTTATGTAGAACAACGCACGTAAAGAGAATAAAAGATGCTGTGGGCTCAAAATCTCGAGAAATTTCAGCCGGTTTGCCATCAGAAAACAAGTCTGAAAAACTAGTTTTTCTTGAATTTTCAAATACATCGCTTAAGTGGCCAATCATGCTTCATGCAATACAATGATAGCTCTGGAAACTGGTCAGACAAGTTCCTAAAGGAAGTGAGAGCAGCAATTGTGAGGGTGTATTGTCTTTTCGATCATGAAACAAAGGCTATCATGTCTTCCCAACTGAAATTACACAACAGAAATATTTAAGAAATTAGCTGATAAGAAAAGTATTCGTACTTCGTGGCCACTGACGCCAACACTGTCTTGCGATGAAAGGAGGTTGCTTGGTTCGCTATCTTCAAAACACGGAATGGGGAACGGGGAATGAAACTGCAATCGGATCGGGGAATCAAGGCCCGGGGAACTTTTCGGATAGTTTTCTCTTGAAAAAGAAAAGAGGAAAAGTGGAAGCAGAGAAGTTTTATCTCTCTTAACTCATTCATGACTTTATTCTGATCAAGTCGAATACTGGGGAAGGCAAGGGGCACTATAGTATTTACTATTGCTAGTTAAAAGTGTAGCGAATGCCTGTTGTCGATCATCGTCGTCTATTTAACACAACTTCCCTTTTCAAATCTAGCGCGCCAAAAAGACTTCCCTTCAAAACTTTAGTACTTCATGTTGGCAATCTAGTTATGCCATTTGATGGCTCCTTTCTGTGACGGCCAATTATGACGGTGTGAAATAAGTAGATTGAAGACGCTATCGCGCAACTACAGCAACTTTTAAGGCACATTACGCATTGTATGTCATGATCATAGAAAAAGTGTGGAGCAACTTTTGCGTGAAGATGATAGTGTAATACCATCGTATAATATTCTCAGTTACGAAAACAGCACTTACTCATTTGCAAAATTTCATTCTGTGACTTCAAAACATCTCTCTTAACTGAGATTTTGCTTTTTCCAAAGATCTTTTTACCACGTTGATAGTGCTTGGAGATTGTGTCGATTCCATTAGCAATGTCTCTATACGATGATACAATACTTCTTGTCTGCTGGCAATGAGATTGCCCTACAAGAAAAAAAATGCTTGTATTTTACACTTGATTACTATGCTAGTTTTCGTTTGGAGACATGGAGTTAAGAAATTTTATTACATCTATTCTGTGATTGATTATCAAATCGTATGTGTCCGAAATTTTATTCACCCATTTGAAAATGTCCGAAATTTTGTCCGAAATTGTCCGAAACTTATCATAACTGCGTCCCAAAATTAAATGTCCGAAAATTTTGGAAATTAATGTATGTATTTACCAACTGTAAATGTTATGATATGATGATGATGAATGATGATGACGTTGTTGATGATGATGATGATGATGATGATGATGATGATGATGATGATGATGATGATGATGATGATGATACTGATGATGCTGATGATGGTGATGATGATGATGAATGATGATGACGTTGTTGATGATGATGATGATGATGATGATGATGATAAAGAGAATATATACGGTAGAAAACGGTACCTTGAAGAGAAGAAAAGTTGTACTTCTGATGCACGGGCTGCAGGACAGTATGTAATGGTTGTGATCTACGTGTGACGGCCCAGGGAGAGTAGTGAGTGAAAGCCATGATAGTGAGGTCACTTTTGGTTGTGAAGCCTGGAATCCTTCTCTCTGCTTTCTTCAAAAGATATTTGTCAACAATATCGCTTTGCATATGCTCGATATCGCTTCTCTTCGATGATTTCTCCTTAGTCATGTCATCAGCGACACGATTAAGGCTCTTCTTTATGGTCTCAATTTGGATGAAGCGGAGCTCAGCTTCTTCCAGTGCTTTGTAAAGAGCGTCTATGCCAGGAAAAGCTCTTTTCAGCATCACTACGGCAACGTTCTTGAAAAATTCACCGTTGAAGCAAATGTTAACGTAACGGGTACCACGTATCGGTGGAACTGTAAAGAATCTAAACACAAGGTGAACTTTTAAGCATGGTGAGACGATATCCTTTAAGTTACTGTGGACATGCATAAACTTAATAGCCACAAGATCTGCAGTGCTGCTGCGGTTGAGAAGAGAGTCGATTTTGGTTTCCACAACGGCCTTGTCTTCGACAAGAGTGCGCGTTTCTTTAGCAATGTTCAGCGCATCCTCAGCAAGCTGCACCATTTTTGCTACATTATTAGCCATCATTTGTGATTCTTTATATCTATTGACCAGAATCTGTTGAAAAGGGGTATATTCTAAACATGAAAATGAATATTTTAAAAATATTTTAAAATGAAATATTTTGTATAAATATTTTAAAATGAAAATGAAAAATGGCCAATTTCATCAGCGGTCTAATACAGCATTGTTGTTCATCAATACGGTACATTTTATAAGGAATGAGTGACGGGACAGTTGGTTTCTGTAATAATTTCATAAGGGGAGCGCAGCTCTTTTTGCAAGAATTTTCTTTCCCCTTCGGCCATGTCAATGATAGATTTTGCACCGTCCCTGAGTAATCGCAGATTCGATCAAATTTACAGTCTCCCGTGTCGAGTTGTCAAACTCATTTCACAAAGACAGCCTGATTGGTTTCATATGTTAAAATATATTTCCTCAAAGCAGGGTGTGTGTACCATGGTATAAGAAACACTTTTGTATTCCAAGCAGCTGTCAAAATTGTTAAGAAAACATTTTTTAAATACGCGCAGTTGAACAAGAAGCTGATAGTTTGGGTCAGTACTGAAAGTTTCTTGAAATTATTATAATTTGTGCTTAAAACTTTCATTCTTATTTCTAGAGAACTGAGACTTGTTGGAGCCATATTCAAATATATGTCATAAAATATTACTATGTACCATTGTAAAAGAAACTGAACATGAATCAGCCTGGATAGTTTCTTGTAGACAGGTATTTTATTTAGCAAAATCAGGCCTGAGTTTCTTTTAATGCAGTTTCTTAAAGGCGGGACTTTACTGTATCGCAGGTGTGTTTATGAGCTCCTGCAAAGGAAATATTTATATGCATCTTCGAAAGAGTTACGAAAGGGAGAAAGGAAATACAATTTTCTTTTCCTCTTTTGCTACCTCCTCCGAAGAGGCGTCTAAATTTTTACTTTGAAGCACATACACACACCAGCGATGTTTCGACTGTGTTCAAACAATGCCGGCAAATTTCGCCTGCACTTGCGCTAACGCTTGATCACCAACGTGCAATTATACAACTCACTCTGATTTCTCGAAGGTTTTGAGATGCTGCTGCAACGGCACTGACTTTTTTGGCCTCGCATTGAACCAAACACATGACGTTGACAACTTTTTCTGAATCTTCATTCCATGTCAAGCATTTCATATCATTCTGGCCTTGCACATCAATACAATTTTGTTGCCATTCCATTCCGGGCATTGATACTAAAAACAAAAACTACATCTTGATCTCCTTATACTTTACAGGTTGCAGAGACGTGATCACTTATACAGTGCCTACTTAAGTCTCTGTGGTAAACTTTGCTAAACAGGTGATCGTAATGAAGCAATGAAAAGATAGCCATTGCAGGCCCATTTTCAGTATCACCTTGCTGAGACCAAATCAAATGCTACAAAAGTCTGATTCGGCACACACCTAATGACGAAAAGTTGGCATTTGGGCCTACTTCACTTGCGTGCAAATAATTCACACTGTCGCTTGACGCTTGAGTCATAACAGCATTCGTTAAGTCTTGCAAGCTAATTGCAGCCACATGTCCTTGTTCCTTGGACGTTGATGGGGTCAAATTTTTGAGATACTGTGGGTTCCTATTGTCCAACCGATATAGCTGAAATCAAAGCAACTAATCAAATTTACTACCGGGTGAGTCACTAAAAACGCCCAGCGTTTGAAAAAATCCTGCTCCCTGAATATCAAAGTAGTGATATCAAAAACTGTCTAATTTTATCCCTGATATGTCAAATTAGGTTCAGTAATGTACCCGGCTTTAATCGGTCATTCCTTCGCGTCGAAATAGGAGGTTTCTGCAGAAAGCCCCTTTCGACCAGCTGCAAAAACGAGTGAACACAAACACCAAGCAAGATTTCCCTTTGTTCCCCTTCCTGGCAATAATGACTCTTGGATGTGTTCATTTATGTTGTCCTTATTGGATAATGGAATCCACTGAATAAATTATTTACACTACGGGTAAGACTTTTCAACCAGTCAAAAGAAACGCACGTGCTAAATCATGCTGAAAGTTATCGATGTGAGGTTAACACATGAGGGATTTTGCTTGCAATTAATGGATATTTTTTAGAGAATTGCTTACAGAATTTGAGCGCAGTGACCGGCTATGGTCAGAAAAATTTCAAAAAATAATTGAACATATTTGCCATGCAATCAGATACTGCAAAATATCATTGCTTATATACTCAGGGAGCAGTAGCCTTTCAAACGCCGGGCCTTTTTTGACTCACCCGGTATTAGGGAGTTGTCATAAAGTATGGAACAGAGGGGGGCGGAAGGGATTTGACAGGGTCACCAAAATCATCGGATGGAAAATGTTGGGCTAACAAACTACTTCAAATGATAAAAATGGGCCATGAAGCTATTTGTTTCTGGATTTGTTTTCAACATTTACAATTGTTTTAACCACTGTCAGTGTTATGCTTGCTGTTCTTTTGATCACTGATATCATTCTCCATCTCAGTTTCTAATACAGTGGTATCAGCAGGTTCTACTCTGCCTTCTTAAAATATTATACCAGTTCCATAAATGCGGTACTGACAGCATGATACATGGGAAAAAAGTTCAACTGTATAGTGCAAAAGCTTTTCTTGGAGAAGTTTCTGAACCACAGAGTTCATTTTGAAGCCCTTGGGTCATCAAATCATTTTTATGTTTGAAGAATGAAAACATTATGGAGGGGCTTTTCTCCAACCGGAAGGAATACACCTACCTATATACCTATATACCTACCTATAGAGGAAGGAATCAGGAATGTTGTAACAATAGGCATTATTCCTGCACACAATCGAAACAATCGATGAAGCATTTGAAGTATTTATAGACATTGTTAATTTACACAATCAAAACAATTCAGAGACATCTGGGTCAACAATCAGATTTAGGTGAGCTGCCAAACTCTGGCTGTTAATGAATTCATCAGTTGAGCTGCCAACTCATTAAAAGGTAATTTTCCAAAATCTGACCTCTGTGACCTGGCAAAGTTCCCTTACTGTTTGAAATCTTCAACATGGACGACTGTTTTCAAGGGGCAAGCAACTCATACTATAAGCTATCAAGGAACAAGTGTTGCACTGTTTAGGTAGCAGCTGGTTTCTGGCTAAAGTAAAAGTACGTCAGTAGTGTCCTCCGCCATTTTTTCCCTACATCAACATGTATGATTTTGAGTACACAGAGTTTCTTACGAGTTTCTTAAATGTTCCATGACAATCTTCATGTTGATTACTATCTGTGCCCTCGGGATAATTTCAAAAAAGACTTTTTGAAGCCTTTCCAATGTTCAGACATCCTCTGGTAATTTCTGAGCAAAGTGATACAGGACGCTAGTGAAAATAAAATAAGTGTAGGTTAAGGATTTTCTTTGTCAAAATAAGTAGTTTCTCAAGCTATGTTTCATGTTTGAAGACTGAAAACATTCTGGAAGAGGTTTCAGGCAAACCAGAAAGAATATACTTGTATAAAATCAAAACAATCGAGCAAAATAAAATCTCTATCAAATTTTGATGAGTTGCCAATCGATTTCTCCTGATTAAGGCTAATTACTAGGTGTTCCTAACAAACTCTCGCTGTTAATGAAATCATCAACAGAGTTGCAAAGTCATTAAAATGCTATTTACAAAGTTTGATCTGGCAAAGTTCCCTTACTGCTTGAAATCTTCATATGGACGACTGTTGTCAAGGAAACCAGCCAACCCATATAATACTATCAAGAAACAGGTGTGGCACTATTACAGTGACAAATCTTGTCTGGCTAAAGTAAAGAATTTGGCAATATCATGTGCCATCCTTATTTTCGGTACATCCGATGTAATAATTCTGACGCTTATCAAGAAATCTGGTCTCCTTGAAGTGGGCTGGCTAGGCTATTGCCATCCCGATATAAACTAAATCCTACATTAAACAGGTGCAACTGCAGATAAATATTTATTACTTCATGAAGCAAGCTACGTGCATGATCTCATTCTTCAACATGGCTAATGGGAGCCTTTAATTATGTTTGAAGAATGAAAACATTATGGAGGGGCTTTTTCTCCGACCGGAAGGACACCTATATACCTACCTATATAGAGTGGAAGGAATCAGGAATGTTGTAACAATAGGCATTGTTTATGTACACAATCGAAACAATCAACGTAGAATTTGAGATATTTATGGGGATTGTTAATATATACAATCAAAACAATTCAGAGATATTTGGCCCAACAATCAAATTTAGGTGAGCTGCCAAACTCAGGCTGTTAATGAACTCATCAGTTGAGCTGCCAACTCATTAAAAAGTAATTTTCCAAAATCTGACCTCTGTGACCTGGCAAAGTTCCCTTACTGTTTGAAATCTTCAACATGGACGACTGTTGTCAAGGGGCAAGCAACTCATACTGAGCTATCAAGGGACAAATGTTGCGCTGACTAGGTAGCAGCTGATGTCTGGCCAAAGTAAAAATACGTCAGTAGTGTCCTCCACCATTTTCCCCCTACATATAAACGTATTTTTTATAAGAAACTAAGGATTTTGGCTCCTTAACTCCTTAAAATTATAGAATTTTGAGATCACAGAGTTTCTTACGAGTTTCTTAAATGTTCCATAACAATCTTCATGTTGATTACTATCTGTGCCCTCGGGATGATTTCAAAACAAGGCTTTTTGAAGCCTTTCCAGTGTTTAGACATTACTCTAGTAATTTCTGAGCAAAGTGATACTGGACGCAAGTGAAAATAAATTAAGTGTAGGTTAAGGATTTTCTTTGTCAAAATAAGTAGTTTCTTGAGCTATGTTTCATGTTTTAAGAATGAAAACATTCTGAAAGGGGCTTTAGGCAAACCAGAAAGAATATACTTGTATGCAATCAAAACAATCGAGCAAAGTAAAATCTCCATCAAATTTTGATGAGTTGCCAATCGATTTCTCCGGATTAAGGCTAATTACTACGTGTTCCTAACAAACTCTCGCTGTTAATGCAATCATCAACAGAGTTGCAAAGTCATTAAAATGCTATTTGCAAGTTTGACCTGGCAATGTTCCCTTACTGTTGAAATCTTAATATGGACGACTGTTGTCAAGGAGACCAACCAACCCATATAATACAATCAAGAAACAGGTGTGGCACTATTGCAGTGGCAAATCTTGTCTGGCAAAAGTAAAGAATTTGTCAGTATCATGTGCTTTTCGATACATCCAATGTAATAATTCTGACGCTTATCAAATCCTACATTAAACAGTTGCTATTGCAGATAAATATTCTTTACTACATGAAGCAAGCTACATGCATGATCTCATTCTTCAAACATGGCTAATGGGAGCCTTTAATTATGTTTGAAGAATGAAAACATTATGGAGGGGCTTTTCTCCAACCGGAAGGAATACACCTACCTATATACCTATATACCTACCTATAGAGGAAGGAATCAGGAATGTTGTAACAATAGGCATTATTCCTGCACACAATCGAAACAATCGATGAAGCATTTGAAGTATTTATAGACATTGTTAATTTACACAATCAAAACAATTCAGAGACATCTGGGTCAACAATCAGATTTAGGTGAGCTGCCAAACTCTGGCTGTTAATGAATTCATCAGTTGAGCTGCCAACTCATTAAAAGGTAATTTTCCAAAATCTGACCTCTGTGACCTGGCAAAGTTCCCTTACTGTTTGAAATCTTCAACATGGACGACTGTTTTCAAGGGGCAAGCAACTCATACTATAAGCTATCAAGGAACAAGTGTTGCACTGTTTAGGTAGCAGCTGGTTTCTGGCTAAAGTAAAAGTACGTCAGTAGTGTCCTCCGCCATTTTTTCCCTACATCAACATGTATGATTTTGAGTACACAGAGTTTCTTACGAGTTTCTTAAATGTTCCATGACAATCTTCATGTTGATTACTATCTGTGCCCTCGGGATAATTTCAAAAAAGACTTTTTGAAGCCTTTCCAATGTTCAGACATCCTCTGGTAATTTCTGAGCAAAGTGATACAGGACGCTAGTGAAAATAAAATAAGTGTAGGTTAAGGATTTTCTTTGTCAAAATAAGTAGTTTCTCAAGCTATGTTTCATGTTTGAAGACTGAAAACATTCTGGAAGAGGTTTCAGGCAAACCAGAAAGAATATACTTGTATAAAATCAAAACAATCGAGCAAAATAAAATCTCTATCAAATTTTGATGAGTTGCCAATCGATTTCTCCTGATTAAGGCTAATTACTAGGTGTTCCTAACAAACTCTCGCTGTTAATGAAATCATCAACAGAGTTGCAAAGTCATTAAAATGCTATTTACAAAGTTTGATCTGGCAAAGTTCCCTTACTGCTTGAAATCTTCATATGGACGACTGTTGTCAAGGAAACCAGCCAACCCATATAATACTATCAAGAAACAGGTGTGGCACTATTACAGTGACAAATCTTGTCTGGCTAAAGTAAAGAATTTGGCAATATCATGTGCCATCCTTATTTTCGGTACATCCGATGTAATAATTCTGACGCTTATCAAGAAATCTGGTCTCCTTGAAGTGGGCTGGCTAGGCTATTGCCATCCCGATATAAACTAAATCCTACATTAAACAGGTGCAACTGCAGATAAATATTTATTACTTCATGAAGCAAGCTACGTGCATGATCTCATTCTTCAACATGGCTAATGGGAGCCTTTAATTATGTTTGAAGAATGAAAACATTATGGAGGGGCTTTTTCTCCGACCGGAAGGACACCTATATACCTACCTATATAGAGTGGAAGGAATCAGGAATGTTGTAACAATAGGCATTGTTTATGTACACAATCGAAACAATCAACGTAGAATTTGAGATATTTATGGGGATTGTTAATATATACAATCAAAACAATTCAGAGATATTTGGCCCAACAATCAAATTTAGGTGAGCTGCCAAACTCAGGCTGTTAATGAACTCATCAGTTGAGCTGCCAACTCATTAAAAAGTAATTTTCCAAAATCTGACCTCTGTGACCTGGCAAAGTTCCCTTACTGTTTGAAATCTTCAACATGGACGACTGTTGTCAAGGGGCAAGCAACTCATACTGAGCTATCAAGGGACAAATGTTGCGCTGACTAGGTAGCAGCTGATGTCTGGCCAAAGTAAAAATACGTCAGTAGTGTCCTCCACCATTTTCCCCCTACATATAAACGTATTTTTTATAAGAAACTAAGGATTTTGGCTCCTTAACTCCTTAAAATTATAGAATTTTGAGATCACAGAGTTTCTTACGAGTTTCTTAAATGTTCCATAACAATCTTCATGTTGATTACTATCTGTGCCCTCGGGATGATTTCAAAACAAGGCTTTTTGAAGCCTTTCCAGTGTTTAGACATTACTCTAGTAATTTCTGAGCAAAGTGATACTGGACGCAAGTGAAAATAAATTAAGTGTAGGTTAAGGATTTTCTTTGTCAAAATAAGTAGTTTCTTGAGCTATGTTTCATGTTTTAAGAATGAAAACATTCTGAAAGGGGCTTTAGGCAAACCAGAAAGAATATACTTGTATGCAATCAAAACAATCGAGCAAAGTAAAATCTCCATCAAATTTTGATGAGTTGCCAATCGATTTCTCCGGATTAAGGCTAATTACTACGTGTTCCTAACAAACTCTCGCTGTTAATGCAATCATCAACAGAGTTGCAAAGTCATTAAAATGCTATTTGCAAGTTTGACCTGGCAATGTTCCCTTACTGTTGAAATCTTAATATGGACGACTGTTGTCAAGGAGACCAACCAACCCATATAATACAATCAAGAAACAGGTGTGGCACTATTGCAGTGGCAAATCTTGTCTGGCAAAAGTAAAGAATTTGTCAGTATCATGTGCTTTTCGATACATCCAATGTAATAATTCTGACGCTTATCAAATCCTACATTAAACAGTTGCTATTGCAGATAAATATTCTTTACTACATGAAGCAAGCTACATGCATGATCTCATTCTTCAAACATGGCTAATGGGAGCCTTTAATTATGTTTGAAGAATGAAAACATTATGGAGGGGCTTTTCTCCAACCGGAAGGAATACACCTATATACCTATATACCAATATACCTACCTATATAGAGTGGAAGGAATCAGGAATGTTGTAACAATAGGCATTGTTTATGTACACAATCGAAACAATCAACGTAGAATTTGAGATATTTATGGGGATTGTTAATATATACAATGAAAACAATTCAAAGATATTTGGGCCAACAATCAAATTTAGGTGAGCTGCCAAACTCAGGCTGTTAATGAACTCATCAGTTGAGCTGCCAACTCATTAAAAGGTAATTTTCCAAAATCTGACCTCTGTGACCTGGCAAAGTTCCCTTACTGTTTGAAATCTTCAACATGGACGACTGTTGTCAAGGGGCAAGCAACTCATACTGAGCTATCAAGGGACGAGTGTTGCGCTGACTAGGTAGCAGCTGGTGTCTGGCCAAAGTAAAAATACGTCAGTAGTGTCCTCCACCATTTTCCCCCTACATATGCACGTATTTTTTATAAGAAACTAAGGATTTTGGCTCCTTAACTCCTTAAAATTATCGAATTTTGAGATCACAGAGTTTCTTACGAGTTTCTTAAATGTTCCATAACAATCTTCATGTTGATTACTATCTGTGCCCTCGGGATGATTTCAAAACTAGGCTTTTTGAAGCCTTTCCAGTGTTTAGATATTACTCTAGTAATTTCTGAGCAAAGTGATACTGGACGCAAGTGAAAATAAATTAAGTGTAGGTTAAGGATTTTCTTTGTCAAAATAAGTAGTTTCTTGAGCTATGTTTCATGTTTTAAGAATGAAAACATTCTGGAAGGGGTTTTAGGCAAACCAGAAAGAATATACTTGTATGCAATCAAAGCAATCGAGCGAAATAAAATCTCCATCAAATTTTGATGAGTTGCCAATCGATTTCTCCTGATTAAGGCTAATTACTACGTGTTCCTAACAAACTCTCGCTGTTAATGAAATCATCAACAGAGTTGCAAAGTCATTAAAATGCTATTTGCAAAGTTTGACCTGGCAATGTTCCCTTACTGCTTGAAATCTTCATATGGACGACTGTTGTCAAGGAAACCAACCAACCCATATAATACAATCAAGAAACAGGTGTGGCACTATTGCAGTGGCAAATCTTGTCTGGTAAAAGTAAAGAATTTGTCAGTATCATGTGCTTTTCGATACATCCAATGTAATAATTCTGACGCTTATCAAATCCTACATTAAACAGTTGCTATTGCAGATAAATATTCTTTACTACATGAAGCAAGCTACATGCATGATCTCATTCTTCAAACATGGCTAATGGGAGCCTTTAATTATGTTTGAAGAATGAAAACATTATGGAGGGGCTTTTCTCCAACCGGAAGGAATACACCTACCTACCTATATACCTACCTACCTATAGAGGAAGGAATCAGGAATGTTGTAACAATAGGCATTATTTATGCACACAATCGGAACAATCGATGAAGCATCTGAAGTATTTATGGACATTGTTAATTCACACAATCAAAACAATTCAGAGATATTTGGGCCAACAATCAAATTTAGGTGAGCTGCCAAACTCTGGCTGTTAATGAATTCATCAGTTGAGCTGCCAACTCATTAAAAGGTAATTTTCCAGAATCTGACCTCTGTGACCTGGCAAAGTTCCCTTACTGTTTGAAATCTTCAACATGGACGACTGTTGTAGAGGGGCACGCATGTCATACGAAGCAATCAAGGAACGAGTGTGGCACTGTGTAGGTAGCAGCTGGTTTCTGATTAAAGTAAGAATTCGTCAGTAGTGTCCTCCGCCGCTTTTTTCTCTACATCTGCACGTATTTTTTATAAGAAACTAAGGAGTCCTTAACTCCTTAAATTTATCGGATTTTGAGTACACAGAGTTTCTTACGAGTTTCTTAAGTGTTCCATAACAATCTTCATGTTGATTACTATCTGTGGCCCTCGGGATAACTTCAAAACAAGCCTGTTTGAAGCCTTTCCAGTGTTTAGACATTACTCTAGTAATTTCTAAGCAAAGTGATACAGCACGCAAGTGAAAATAAATTAAGTGTAGGTTAAGGATTTTCTTTGTCAAAATAAGTAGTTTCTTGAGCTATGTTTCATGTTTTAAGAATGAAAACATTCTGGAAGGGGTTTTAGGCAAACCATAAAGAATATACTTGTATACAATGAAAACAAGGAGCGAAATAAAATCTCTATCAAATTTTGATGAGTTGCCAATCGATTTCCCCTGATTAAGGCTAATTACTACGTGTTCCTAACAAACTCTCGCTGTTAATGAAATCATCAATAGAGTTGCAAAGTCATTAAATTGCTATTGGCAAAGTTCCCTTACTGCTTGAAATCTTCATATGGACGACTGTTGTCAAGGAAACCAACAAACCCATATAATTCTATCAAGTAACAGGTGTGGCACTATTATAGTATCATCTGCCATCCTTATTTTCGGTACATCCGATGAAATAATTCTGACGCTTGTCAAGAAATCTGATCTCCTTCAAGTAGGCTAGTTAGGCTATTGCCATCCCGATATAAACTAAATCCTACATTAAATAGTTGCAATTGCAGATAGATATTCATTACTTCATGAAGCAAGTTACGTGCATGATCTCATTCTTCAAACATGGCTAATGGGAGCCTTTAATTATGTTTGAAGAATGAAAACATTATGGAGGGGCTTTTGCTCCAACCGGAAGGAATACACCTATATACCTACCTACCTACCTACCTACCTATAGTGGAAGGAATCAGGAATGTTGTAACAATAGGCATTGTTTATGTACACAATCGAAACAATCAACGTAGAATTTGAGATATTTATGGGGATTGTTAATATATACAATCAAAACAATTCAGAGATATTTGGCCCAACAATCAAATTTAGGTGAGCTGCCAAACTCAGGCTGTTAATGAAGTCATCAGTTGAGCTGCCAACTCATTAAAAGGTAATTTTCCAAAATCTGACCTCTGTGACCTGGCAAAGTTCCCTTACTGTTTGAAATCTTCAACATGGACGACTGTTGTCAAGGGGCAAGCAACTCATACTGACCTATCAAGGGACAAGTGTTGCGGTGACTAGGTAGCAGCTGGTGTCTGGCCAAAGTAAAAATACGTCAGTAGTGTCCTCCACAGTTTTCCCCCTACATATGCACGTATTTTTTTAAGAAACTAAGGATTTGGGCTCCTTAACTCCTTAAAATTATCGAATTTTGAGATCATAGAGTTTCTTACGAGTTTCTTAAATGTTCCATAACAATCTTCATGTTGATTACTATCTGTGCCCTCGGGATGATTTCAAAACAAGGCTTTTTGAAGCCTTTCCAGTGTTTAGACATTACTCTAGTAATTTCTGAGCAAAGTGATACTGGACGCAAGTGAAAATAAATTAAGTGTAGGTTAAGGATTTTCTTTGTCAAAATAAGTAGTTTCTTGAGCTATGTTTCATGTTTTAAGAATGAAAACATTCTGGAAGGGGTTTTAGGCAAACCAGAAAGAATATACTTGTATGCAATCAAAGCAATCGAGCGAAATAAAATCTCCATCAAATTTTGATGAGTTGCCAATCGATTTCTCCTGATTAAGGCTAATTACTACGTGTTCCTAACAAACTCTCGCTGTTAATGAAATCATCAACAGAGGTGCAAAGTCATTAAAATGCTATTTGCAAAGTTTGACCTGGCAATGTTCCCTTACTGCTTGAAATCTTCATATGGACGACTGTTGTCAAGGAAACCAACCAACCCATATAATACTATCAAGAAACAGGTGTGGCACTATTGCAGTGGCAAATCTTGTCTGGCTAAAGTAAAGAATTTGTCAGTATCATGTGCTTTTCGATACATCCGATGTAATAATTCTGACGCTTATCAAATCCTACATTAAACAGTTGCAATTGCAGATAAATATTCTTTACTACATGAAGTAAGCTACATGCATGATCTCATTCTTCAAACATGGCTAATGGGAGCCTTTAATTATGTTTGAAGAATGAAAACATTATGGAGGGGCTTTTCTCCAACCGGAAGGAATACACCTATATACCTATATACCTACCTACCTACCTACCTATAGTGGAAGGAATCAGGAATGTTGTAACAAAAGGCATTATTTATGCACACAATCGAAACAATCGATAAAGCATTTGAAGTATTTATTGGCATTGTTAATTTACACAATCAAATTAATTCAGAGATATTTGGGCCAACAATCAAATTTAGGTGAGCTGCCAAACTCTGGCTATTAATGAATCCATCAGTTGAGCTGCCAACTCATTAAAAGGCAATTTACAAAAATCTGACCTCTGTGACCTGGCAAAGTTCCCTTACTGTTTGAAATCTTCAAAATGGACGACTGTTGTCGAGGGGCAAGCAACTCATACTATGATATCAAGAACTAAGTGTTGAACTGTTTACGTATCAGCTAGTGTCTGGCTAAAGTAAAAATTCGTCTGTATTGTTTTCCATCAATTTTTGCTACATCTACACGTATTTTTATAAGAAACAAAGGATGTGGGGTAGAACTGAAGTTTACTTGAAATTATCGGATTTTGAGTACACAGAGTTTCTTACGAGTTCCTTAAATTTTCTGTAACAATCTTCATGGTCACTACTTGTGCCCTCGTGATCATTTCAAAACGAGGTTTTTTGAAGCCTTTCCATTGATAACACATAACTCCAGTACTTTCTGAATAATATGATACAGGAAGCAAGTAAAAATGAATTAAATGCATGTCAGAGATTTCCTTTGTCAAAACATAGTCAAAATGAATAGTTTCTTAAGCTGTTTCATGTTTGAAGAATGAAAACATTGCGGAAGGGGGTTTCAGGCAAACCAGCAAAAATATACTTGTATAAAATCAAAACAATCGAGCAAAATAAAATCTCTATCAAATTTTGATGAGTTGCCAATCGATTTCTCCTGATTAAGGCTAATTACTAGGTTTTTCTAACAAACTCTCATTGTTAGTGAAATCATCAGCAGAGTTGACAAGTCATTAAAATGCTATTTACAAAGTTTGATCTGGCAAAGTTCCCTTAATGCTTGAATCTTCATATGGACGACTGTTGTCAAGGAAACCAACCAACCCATACGATACTATCAAGAAACAGGCGTGGTACTATTACAATGGCAGATCTTGTCTGGCTAAAGTAAAGAATTTGGCAATATCATATGCCATCCTTATTTTCGGTACATCTGATTTAATAATTCTGACGTTTCTCAAGAAACCTGGTCTCCTTCAAGTGGGCTGGTTAGGCTATTGCCATCCCGATATAAACTAAATCCTACATTAAACAGTTGCAATTGCAGATCAATATTTATTACTTTATGAAGCAAGCTACGTGCATGATCTCATTCTTCAAACATGGCTAATGGGAGCCTTTAATTATGTTTGAAGAATGAAAACATTATGGAGGGGCTTTTGCTCAACCGGAAGGATAAGACCTACCTATAGAGGAAGGAATCAGGAATGTTGTAACAATAGGCATTATTTATACACACAATGAAAACAATCGATAAAGCATTTGAAGTATTTATTGACATTGTTAATTTACACAATGAAAACAATTCAGAGATATTTGGGCCAACAATCAAATCTGAGTGAGCTGCCAAACTCTGGCTGTTAATGAAGTCATCAGTTGATGTGCCAACTCATTAAAAAGTAATTTTCCAAAGTCTGACCTCTGTGACCTGGCAACGTTCCCTTACTGTTTGAAATCTTCAACATGGCCGACTGTCGTCAAGGGGCAAACAACTCATACTAAGCTATCAAAGAACAAGTGTTGCACTGTTTCGGTAGCAGCTGGTTTCTTGCCAAAGTAAGAATTCGTCAGTAGTGTCCTCCATCATTTTCCCCTACATCTGCACGTAATGTTTTAAGAAACTAAGTATTTGGGCTCCTTAACTCCTTAAACTTATCAGATTTTGAGTACACAGAGTTTATTATGAGTTTCTTAAATGTTCGATAACAGTCTTCATGTTGGTTACTATCTGTGCCCTCGGGATGATTTCAAAGCAACGCTTTTTGGAGCCTTTCCAGTGTTTAGACATTACTCTAGTAATTTCTGAGCAAAGTGATACAGGGCGCAAGTGAAAATAAATTAATTGTAGGTTAAGGATATTCTTTGTCAAAATCAGTAGTTTCTCAGGCTATGTTTCATGTTGGAAGAATGAAAACGTTCTGGAAGGGGTTTTAGGCAAAATAGAAAGAATATACTTGTATGCAATCAAAAATATCGAGCGAAATAGAATCTCTATCAAGTTTTGACGAGTTGCCAATCGATTTCTCCTGATTAAGGCTAATTACTAGGTGTTCCTAACAAACTCTAGCTGTTAATGAAATTATCAACAGAGTTGACAAGTCATTAAAATGCTATTTACAAAGTTTGAACTGGCAAAGTTCCCTTACTGCTTGAAATCTTCATATGGACGACTGTTGTCAAGGAAATCAATCAACCCATATAATACTATCAAGAAACAGGTGTGGCGCTATTGCAGTGGCAAATCTTTTCTGGATCCTTATTTTCGGTACATCCGATGTAATAATTCTGACACTTGTCAAGAAATCTGATCTCCTTGAAGTAGGCTGGTTAGGCTATTGCCATCCCGATATAAACTAAATCCTACATTAAATAGTTGCAATTGCAGATAGATATTCATTACTTCATGAAGCAAGTTATGTGCATGATCTCATTCTTCAAACATGGCTAATGGGAGCCTTTAATTATGTTTGAAGAATGAAAACATTATGGAGGGGCTTTTCTCCAACCGGAAGGAATACACCTATATACCTATATACCTACCTACCTACCTATAGTGGAAGGAATCAGGAATGTTGTAACAAAAGGCATTATTTATGCACACAATCCAAACAATCGATAAAGCATTTGAAGTATTTATTGGCATTGTTAATTTACACAATCAAATTAATTCAGAGATATGTTGGCCAACAATCAAATTCAGGTGAGCTGCCAAACTCAGGCTGTTAATGAATCCATCAGTTGAGCTGCCAACTCATTAAAAGGCAATTTACCAAAATCTGACCTCTGTGACCTGGCAAAGTTCCCTTACTGTTTGAAATCTTCAAAATGGACAACTGTTGTCGAGGGGCAAGCAACTCATACTATGATATCAAGAACTAAGTGTTGAACTCTTTACGTATCAGCTAGTGTCTGGCTAAAGTAAAAATTCGTCTGTAATGTCTTCCATCAATTTTTGCGACATCTACACGTATTTTTTTATAAGAAACAAAGGATGTGGGGTAGAACTGAAGTTTACTTGAAATTATCGGATTTTGAGTACACAGAGTTTCTTACGAGTTCCTTAAATTTTCTGTAACAATCTTCATGGTCACTACTTGTGCCCTCGTGATCAGTTCAAAACAAGGTTTTTTGAAGCCTTTCCATTGATAACACATAACTCCAGTACTTTCTGAATAATATGATACAGGAAGCAAGTAAAAATAAATTAAATGCATGTCAGAGATTTCCTTTGTCAAAATGAATAGTTTCTTAAGCTGTTTCATGTTTGAAGAATGAAAACATTGTGGAAGGGGGTTTTAGGCAAACCAGCAAGAATATACTTGTATAAAATCAAAACAATCGAGCAAAATAAAATCTTTATCAAATTTTGATGAGTTGCCAATCGATTTCTCCTGATTAAGGCTAATTACTAGGTGTTTCTAACAAACTCTCATTGTTAGTGAAATCATCAACAGAGTTGACAAGTCATTAAAATGCTATTTACAAAGTTTGATCTGGCAAAGTTCCCTTAATGCTTGAATCTTCATATGGACGACTGTTGTCAAGGAAACCAACCAACGCATACGATACTATCAAGAAACAGGCGTGGTACTATTACAATGGCAGATCTTGTCTGGCTAAAGTAAAGAATTTGGCAATATCATATGCCATCCTTATTTTCGGTACATCTGATTTAATAATTCTGACGTTTCTCAAGAAACCTGGGCTCCTTCAAGTGGGCTGGTTAGGCTATTGCCATCCCGATATAAACTAAATCCTACATTAAACAGTTGCAATTGCAGATCAATATTTATTACTTTATGAAGCAAGCTACGTGCATGATCTCATTCTTCAAACATGGCTAATGGGAGCCTTTAATTATGTTTGAAGAATGAAAACATTATGGAGGGGCTTTTTCTCCGACCGGAAGGACACCTATATACCTACCTATATAGAGTGGAAGGAATCAGGAATGTTGTAACAATAGGCATTGTTTATGTACACAATCGAAACAATCAACGTAGAATTTGAGATATTTATGGGGATTGTTAATATATACAATCAAAACAATTCAGAGATATTTGGCCCAACAATCAAATTTAGGTGAGCTGCCAAACTCAGGCTGTTAATGAACTCATCAGTTGAGCTGCCAACTCATTAAAAAGTAATTTTCCAAAATCTGACCTCTGTGACCTGGCAACGTTCCCTTACTGTTTGAAATCTTCATATGGACGACTGTTGTCAAGGAAACCAGCCAACCCATATAATACTATCAAGAAACAGGTGTGGCACTATTACAGTGACAAATCTTGTCTGGCTAAAGTAAAGAATTTGGCAATATCATGTGCCATCCTTATTTTCGGTACATCCGATGTAATAATTCTGACGCTTATCAAGAAATCTGGTCTCCTTGAAGTGGGCTGGCTAGGCTATTGCCATCCCGATATAAACTAAATCCTACATTAAACAGGTGCAACTGCAGATAAATATTTATTACTTCATGAAGCAAGCTACGTGCATGATCTCATTCTTCAACATGGCTAATGGGAGCCTTTAATTATGTTTGAAGAATGAAAACATTATGGAGGGGCTTTTTCTCCGACCGGAAGGACACCTATATACCTACCTATATAGAGTGGAAGGAATCAGGAATGTTGTAACAATAGGCATTGTTTATGTACACAATCGAAACAATCAACGTAGAATTTGAGATATTTATGGGGATTGTTAATATATACAATCAAAACAATTCAGAGATATTTGGCCCAACAATCAAATTTAGGTGAGCTGCCAAACTCAGGCTGTTAATGAACTCATCAGTTGAGCTGCCAACTCATTAAAAAGTAATTTTCCAAAATCTGACCTCTGTGACCTGGCAAAGTTCCCTTACTGTTTGAAATCTTCAACATGGACGACTGTTGTCAAGGGGCAAGCAACTCATACTGAGCTATCAAGGGACAAATGTTGCGCTGACTAGGTAGCAGCTGATGTCTGGCCAAAGTAAAAATACGTCAGTAGTGTCCTCCACCATTTTCCCCCTACATATAAACGTATTTTTTATAAGAAACTAAGGATTTTGGCTCCTTAACTCCTTAAAATTATAGAATTTTGAGATCACAGAGTTTCTTACGAGTTTCTTAAATGTTCCATAACAATCTTCATGTTGATTACTATCTGTGCCCTCGGGATGATTTCAAAACAAGGCTTTTTGAAGCCTTTCCAGTGTTTAGACATTACTCTAGTAATTTCTGAGCAAAGTGATACTGGACGCAAGTGAAAATAAATTAAGTGTAGGTTAAGGATTTTCTTTGTCAAAATAAGTAGTTTCTTGAGCTATGTTTCATGTTTTAAGAATGAAAACATTCTGAAAGGGGCTTTAGGCAAACCAGAAAGAATATACTTGTATGCAATCAAAACAATCGAGCAAAGTAAAATCTCCATCAAATTTTGATGAGTTGCCAATCGATTTCTCCGGATTAAGGCTAATTACTACGTGTTCCTAACAAACTCTCGCTGTTAATGCAATCATCAACAGAGTTGCAAAGTCATTAAAATGCTATTTGCAAGTTTGACCTGGCAATGTTCCCTTACTGTTGAAATCTTAATATGGACGACTGTTGTCAAGGAGACCAACCAACCCATATAATACAATCAAGAAACAGGTGTGGCACTATTGCAGTGGCAAATCTTGTCTGGCAAAAGTAAAGAATTTGTCAGTATCATGTGCTTTTCGATACATCCAATGTAATAATTCTGACGCTTATCAAATCCTACATTAAACAGTTGCTATTGCAGATAAATATTCTTTACTACATGAAGCAAGCTACATGCATGATCTCATTCTTCAAACATGGCTAATGGGAGCCTTTAATTATGTTTGAAGAATGAAAACATTATGGAGGGGCTTTTCTCCAACCGGAAGGAATACACCTATATACCTATATACCAATATACCTACCTATATAGAGTGGAAGGAATCAGGAATGTTGTAACAATAGGCATTGTTTATGTACACAATCGAAACAATCAACGTAGAATTTGAGATATTTATGGGGATTGTTAATATATACAATGAAAACAATTCAAAGATATTTGGGCCAACAATCAAATTTAGGTGAGCTGCCAAACTCAGGCTGTTAATGAACTCATCAGTTGAGCTGCCAACTCATTAAAAGGTAATTTTCCAAAATCTGACCTCTGTGACCTGGCAAAGTTCCCTTACTGTTTGAAATCTTCAACATGGACGACTGTTGTCAAGGGGCAAGCAACTCATACTGAGCTATCAAGGGACGAGTGTTGCGCTGACTAGGTAGCAGCTGGTGTCTGGCCAAAGTAAAAATACGTCAGTAGTGTCCTCCACCATTTTCCCCCTACATATGCACGTATTTTTTATAAGAAACTAAGGATTTTGGCTCCTTAACTCCTTAAAATTATCGAATTTTGAGATCACAGAGTTTCTTACGAGTTTCTTAAATGTTCCATAACAATCTTCATGTTGATTACTATCTGTGCCCTCGGGATGATTTCAAAACTAGGCTTTTTGAAGCCTTTCCAGTGTTTAGATATTACTCTAGTAATTTCTGAGCAAAGTGATACTGGACGCAAGTGAAAATAAATTAAGTGTAGGTTAAGGATTTTCTTTGTCAAAATAAGTAGTTTCTTGAGCTATGTTTCATGTTTTAAGAATGAAAACATTCTGGAAGGGGTTTTAGGCAAACCAGAAAGAATATACTTGTATGCAATCAAAGCAATCGAGCGAAATAAAATCTCCATCAAATTTTGATGAGTTGCCAATCGATTTCTCCTGATTAAGGCTAATTACTACGTGTTCCTAACAAACTCTCGCTGTTAATGAAATCATCAACAGAGTTGCAAAGTCATTAAAATGCTATTTGCAAAGTTTGACCTGGCAATGTTCCCTTACTGCTTGAAATCTTCATATGGACGACTGTTGTCAAGGAAACCAACCAACCCATATAATACAATCAAGAAACAGGTGTGGCACTATTGCAGTGGCAAATCTTGTCTGGTAAAAGTAAAGAATTTGTCAGTATCATGTGCTTTTCGATACATCCAATGTAATAATTCTGACGCTTATCAAATCCTACATTAAACAGTTGCTATTGCAGATAAATATTCTTTACTACATGAAGCAAGCTACATGCATGATCTCATTCTTCAAACATGGCTAATGGGAGCCTTTAATTATGTTTGAAGAATGAAAACATTATGGAGGGGCTTTTCTCCAACCGGAAGGAATACACCTACCTACCTATATACCTACCTACCTATAGAGGAAGGAATCAGGAATGTTGTAACAATAGGCATTATTTATGCACACAATCGGAACAATCGATGAAGCATCTGAAGTATTTATGGACATTGTTAATTCACACAATCAAAACAATTCAGAGATATTTGGGCCAACAATCAAATTTAGGTGAGCTGCCAAACTCTGGCTGTTAATGAATTCATCAGTTGAGCTGCCAACTCATTAAAAGGTAATTTTCCAGAATCTGACCTCTGTGACCTGGCAAAGTTCCCTTACTGTTTGAAATCTTCAACATGGACGACTGTTGTAGAGGGGCACGCATGTCATACGAAGCAATCAAGGAACGAGTGTGGCACTGTGTAGGTAGCAGCTGGTTTCTGATTAAAGTAAGAATTCGTCAGTAGTGTCCTCCGCCGCTTTTTTCTCTACATCTGCACGTATTTTTTATAAGAAACTAAGGAGTCCTTAACTCCTTAAATTTATCGGATTTTGAGTACACAGAGTTTCTTACGAGTTTCTTAAGTGTTCCATAACAATCTTCATGTTGATTACTATCTGTGGCCCTCGGGATAACTTCAAAACAAGCCTGTTTGAAGCCTTTCCAGTGTTTAGACATTACTCTAGTAATTTCTAAGCAAAGTGATACAGCACGCAAGTGAAAATAAATTAAGTGTAGGTTAAGGATTTTCTTTGTCAAAATAAGTAGTTTCTTGAGCTATGTTTCATGTTTTAAGAATGAAAACATTCTGGAAGGGGTTTTAGGCAAACCATAAAGAATATACTTGTATACAATGAAAACAAGGAGCGAAATAAAATCTCTATCAAATTTTGATGAGTTGCCAATCGATTTCCCCTGATTAAGGCTAATTACTACGTGTTCCTAACAAACTCTCGCTGTTAATGAAATCATCAATAGAGTTGCAAAGTCATTAAATTGCTATTGGCAAAGTTCCCTTACTGCTTGAAATCTTCATATGGACGACTGTTGTCAAGGAAACCAACAAACCCATATAATTCTATCAAGTAACAGGTGTGGCACTATTATAGTATCATCTGCCATCCTTATTTTCGGTACATCCGATGAAATAATTCTGACGCTTGTCAAGAAATCTGATCTCCTTCAAGTAGGCTAGTTAGGCTATTGCCATCCCGATATAAACTAAATCCTACATTAAATAGTTGCAATTGCAGATAGATATTCATTACTTCATGAAGCAAGTTACGTGCATGATCTCATTCTTCAAACATGGCTAATGGGAGCCTTTAATTATGTTTGAAGAATGAAAACATTATGGAGGGGCTTTTGCTCCAACCGGAAGGAATACACCTATATACCTACCTACCTACCTACCTACCTATAGTGGAAGGAATCAGGAATGTTGTAACAATAGGCATTGTTTATGTACACAATCGAAACAATCAACGTAGAATTTGAGATATTTATGGGGATTGTTAATATATACAATCAAAACAATTCAGAGATATTTGGCCCAACAATCAAATTTAGGTGAGCTGCCAAACTCAGGCTGTTAATGAAGTCATCAGTTGAGCTGCCAACTCATTAAAAGGTAATTTTCCAAAATCTGACCTCTGTGACCTGGCAAAGTTCCCTTACTGTTTGAAATCTTCAACATGGACGACTGTTGTCAAGGGGCAAGCAACTCATACTGACCTATCAAGGGACAAGTGTTGCGGTGACTAGGTAGCAGCTGGTGTCTGGCCAAAGTAAAAATACGTCAGTAGTGTCCTCCACAGTTTTCCCCCTACATATGCACGTATTTTTTTAAGAAACTAAGGATTTGGGCTCCTTAACTCCTTAAAATTATCGAATTTTGAGATCATAGAGTTTCTTACGAGTTTCTTAAATGTTCCATAACAATCTTCATGTTGATTACTATCTGTGCCCTCGGGATGATTTCAAAACAAGGCTTTTTGAAGCCTTTCCAGTGTTTAGACATTACTCTAGTAATTTCTGAGCAAAGTGATACTGGACGCAAGTGAAAATAAATTAAGTGTAGGTTAAGGATTTTCTTTGTCAAAATAAGTAGTTTCTTGAGCTATGTTTCATGTTTTAAGAATGAAAACATTCTGGAAGGGGTTTTAGGCAAACCAGAAAGAATATACTTGTATGCAATCAAAGCAATCGAGCGAAATAAAATCTCCATCAAATTTTGATGAGTTGCCAATCGATTTCTCCTGATTAAGGCTAATTACTACGTGTTCCTAACAAACTCTCGCTGTTAATGAAATCATCAACAGAGGTGCAAAGTCATTAAAATGCTATTTGCAAAGTTTGACCTGGCAATGTTCCCTTACTGCTTGAAATCTTCATATGGACGACTGTTGTCAAGGAAACCAACCAACCCATATAATACTATCAAGAAACAGGTGTGGCACTATTGCAGTGGCAAATCTTGTCTGGCTAAAGTAAAGAATTTGTCAGTATCATGTGCTTTTCGATACATCCGATGTAATAATTCTGACGCTTATCAAATCCTACATTAAACAGTTGCAATTGCAGATAAATATTCTTTACTACATGAAGTAAGCTACATGCATGATCTCATTCTTCAAACATGGCTAATGGGAGCCTTTAATTATGTTTGAAGAATGAAAACATTATGGAGGGGCTTTTCTCCAACCGGAAGGAATACACCTATATACCTATATACCTACCTACCTACCTACCTATAGTGGAAGGAATCAGGAATGTTGTAACAAAAGGCATTATTTATGCACACAATCGAAACAATCGATAAAGCATTTGAAGTATTTATTGGCATTGTTAATTTACACAATCAAATTAATTCAGAGATATTTGGGCCAACAATCAAATTTAGGTGAGCTGCCAAACTCTGGCTATTAATGAATCCATCAGTTGAGCTGCCAACTCATTAAAAGGCAATTTACAAAAATCTGACCTCTGTGACCTGGCAAAGTTCCCTTACTGTTTGAAATCTTCAAAATGGACGACTGTTGTCGAGGGGCAAGCAACTCATACTATGATATCAAGAACTAAGTGTTGAACTGTTTACGTATCAGCTAGTGTCTGGCTAAAGTAAAAATTCGTCTGTATTGTTTTCCATCAATTTTTGCTACATCTACACGTATTTTTATAAGAAACAAAGGATGTGGGGTAGAACTGAAGTTTACTTGAAATTATCGGATTTTGAGTACACAGAGTTTCTTACGAGTTCCTTAAATTTTCTGTAACAATCTTCATGGTCACTACTTGTGCCCTCGTGATCATTTCAAAACGAGGTTTTTTGAAGCCTTTCCATTGATAACACATAACTCCAGTACTTTCTGAATAATATGATACAGGAAGCAAGTAAAAATGAATTAAATGCATGTCAGAGATTTCCTTTGTCAAAACATAGTCAAAATGAATAGTTTCTTAAGCTGTTTCATGTTTGAAGAATGAAAACATTGCGGAAGGGGGTTTCAGGCAAACCAGCAAAAATATACTTGTATAAAATCAAAACAATCGAGCAAAATAAAATCTCTATCAAATTTTGATGAGTTGCCAATCGATTTCTCCTGATTAA
The DNA here is from genome assembly GCA_964020215.1 of Aurelia sp. 3 sensu Dawson et al. (2005). Classification (NCBI taxonomy): domain Eukaryota; kingdom Metazoa; phylum Cnidaria; class Scyphozoa; order Semaeostomeae; family Ulmaridae; genus Aurelia; species Aurelia sp. 3 sensu Dawson et al. (2005). The sequence goes on from OZ026586.1 coordinate 8,568,437, forward strand.
GGCTAATTACTAGGTTTTTCTAACAAACTCTCATTGTTAGTGAAATCATCAGCAGAGTTGACAAGTCATTAAAATGCTATTTACAAAGTTTGATCTGGCAAAGTTCCCTTAATGCTTGAATCTTCATATGGACGACTGTTGTCAAGGAAACCAACCAACCCATACGATACTATCAAGAAACAGGCGTGGTACTATTACAATGGCAGATCTTGTCTGGCTAAAGTAAAGAATTTGGCAATATCATATGCCATCCTTATTTTCGGTACATCTGATTTAATAATTCTGACGTTTCTCAAGAAACCTGGTCTCCTTCAAGTGGGCTGGTTAGGCTATTGCCATCCCGATATAAACTAAATCCTACATTAAACAGTTGCAATTGCAGATCAATATTTATTACTTTATGAAGCAAGCTACGTGCATGATCTCATTCTTCAAACATGGCTAATGGGAGCCTTTAATTATGTTTGAAGAATGAAAACATTATGGAGGGGCTTTTGCTCAACCGGAAGGATAAGACCTACCTATAGAGGAAGGAATCAGGAATGTTGTAACAATAGGCATTATTTATACACACAATGAAAACAATCGATAAAGCATTTGAAGTATTTATTGACATTGTTAATTTACACAATGAAAACAATTCAGAGATATTTGGGCCAACAATCAAATCTGAGTGAGCTGCCAAACTCTGGCTGTTAATGAAGTCATCAGTTGATGTGCCAACTCATTAAAAAGTAATTTTCCAAAGTCTGACCTCTGTGACCTGGCAACGTTCCCTTACTGTTTGAAATCTTCAACATGGCCGACTGTCGTCAAGGGGCAAACAACTCATACTAAGCTATCAAAGAACAAGTGTTGCACTGTTTCGGTAGCAGCTGGTTTCTTGCCAAAGTAAGAATTCGTCAGTAGTGTCCTCCATCATTTTCCCCTACATCTGCACGTAATGTTTTAAGAAACTAAGTATTTGGGCTCCTTAACTCCTTAAACTTATCAGATTTTGAGTACACAGAGTTTATTATGAGTTTCTTAAATGTTCGATAACAGTCTTCATGTTGGTTACTATCTGTGCCCTCGGGATGATTTCAAAGCAACGCTTTTTGGAGCCTTTCCAGTGTTTAGACATTACTCTAGTAATTTCTGAGCAAAGTGATACAGGGCGCAAGTGAAAATAAATTAATTGTAGGTTAAGGATATTCTTTGTCAAAATCAGTAGTTTCTCAGGCTATGTTTCATGTTGGAAGAATGAAAACGTTCTGGAAGGGGTTTTAGGCAAAATAGAAAGAATATACTTGTATGCAATCAAAAATATCGAGCGAAATAGAATCTCTATCAAGTTTTGACGAGTTGCCAATCGATTTCTCCTGATTAAGGCTAATTACTAGGTGTTCCTAACAAACTCTAGCTGTTAATGAAATTATCAACAGAGTTGACAAGTCATTAAAATGCTATTTACAAAGTTTGAACTGGCAAAGTTCCCTTACTGCTTGAAATCTTCATATGGACGACTGTTGTCAAGGAAATCAATCAACCCATATAATACTATCAAGAAACAGGTGTGGCGCTATTGCAGTGGCAAATCTTTTCTGGATCCTTATTTTCGGTACATCCGATGTAATAATTCTGACACTTGTCAAGAAATCTGATCTCCTTGAAGTAGGCTGGTTAGGCTATTGCCATCCCGATATAAACTAAATCCTACATTAAATAGTTGCAATTGCAGATAGATATTCATTACTTCATGAAGCAAGTTATGTGCATGATCTCATTCTTCAAACATGGCTAATGGGAGCCTTTAATTATGTTTGAAGAATGAAAACATTATGGAGGGGCTTTTCTCCAACCGGAAGGAATACACCTATATACCTATATACCTACCTACCTACCTATAGTGGAAGGAATCAGGAATGTTGTAACAAAAGGCATTATTTATGCACACAATCCAAACAATCGATAAAGCATTTGAAGTATTTATTGGCATTGTTAATTTACACAATCAAATTAATTCAGAGATATGTTGGCCAACAATCAAATTCAGGTGAGCTGCCAAACTCAGGCTGTTAATGAATCCATCAGTTGAGCTGCCAACTCATTAAAAGGCAATTTACCAAAATCTGACCTCTGTGACCTGGCAAAGTTCCCTTACTGTTTGAAATCTTCAAAATGGACAACTGTTGTCGAGGGGCAAGCAACTCATACTATGATATCAAGAACTAAGTGTTGAACTCTTTACGTATCAGCTAGTGTCTGGCTAAAGTAAAAATTCGTCTGTAATGTCTTCCATCAATTTTTGCGACATCTACACGTATTTTTTTATAAGAAACAAAGGATGTGGGGTAGAACTGAAGTTTACTTGAAATTATCGGATTTTGAGTACACAGAGTTTCTTACGAGTTCCTTAAATTTTCTGTAACAATCTTCATGGTCACTACTTGTGCCCTCGTGATCAGTTCAAAACAAGGTTTTTTGAAGCCTTTCCATTGATAACACATAACTCCAGTACTTTCTGAATAATATGATACAGGAAGCAAGTAAAAATAAATTAAATGCATGTCAGAGATTTCCTTTGTCAAAATGAATAGTTTCTTAAGCTGTTTCATGTTTGAAGAATGAAAACATTGTGGAAGGGGGTTTTAGGCAAACCAGCAAGAATATACTTGTATAAAATCAAAACAATCGAGCAAAATAAAATCTTTATCAAATTTTGATGAGTTGCCAATCGATTTCTCCTGATTAAGGCTAATTACTAGGTGTTTCTAACAAACTCTCATTGTTAGTGAAATCATCAACAGAGTTGACAAGTCATTAAAATGCTATTTACAAAGTTTGATCTGGCAAAGTTCCCTTAATGCTTGAATCTTCATATGGACGACTGTTGTCAAGGAAACCAACCAACGCATACGATACTATCAAGAAACAGGCGTGGTACTATTACAATGGCAGATCTTGTCTGGCTAAAGTAAAGAATTTGGCAATATCATATGCCATCCTTATTTTCGGTACATCTGATTTAATAATTCTGACGTTTCTCAAGAAACCTGGGCTCCTTCAAGTGGGCTGGTTAGGCTATTGCCATCCCGATATAAACTAAATCCTACATTAAACAGTTGCAATTGCAGATCAATATTTATTACTTTATGAAGCAAGCTACGTGCATGATCTCATTCTTCAAACATGGCTAATGGGAGCCTTTAATTATGTTTGAAGAATGAAAACATTATGGAGGGGCTTTTGCTCAACCGGAAGGATAAGACCTACCTATAGAGGAAGGAATCAGGAATGTTGTAACAATAGGCATTATTTATACACACAATGAAAACAATCGATAAAGCATTTGAAGTATTTATTGACATTGTTAATTTACACAATGAAAACAATTCAGAGATATTTGGGCCAACAATCAAATCTGAGTGAGCTGCCAAACTCTGGCTGTTAATGAAGTCATCAGTTGATGTGCCAACTCATTAAAAAGTAATTTTCCAAAGTCTGACCTCTGTGACCTGGCAACGTTCCCTTACTGTTTGAAATCTTCAACATGGCCGACTGTAGTCAAGGGGCAAACAACTCATACTAAGCTATCAAAGAACAAGTGTTGCACTGTTTCGGTAGCAGCTGGTTTCTTGCCAAAGTAAGAATTCGTCAGTAGTGTCCTCCATCATTTCCCCCTACATCTGCACGTAATGTTTTAAGAAACTAAGTATTTGGGCTCCTTAACTCCTTAAACTTATCAGATTTTGAGTACACAGAGTTTATTATGAGTTTCTTAAATGTTCGATAACAGTCTTCATGTTGGTTACTATCTGTGCCCTCGGGATGATTTCAAAGCAACGCTTTTTGGAGCCTTTCCAGTGTTTAGACATTACTCTAGTAATTTCTGAGCAAAGTGATACAGGGCGCAAGTGAAAATAAATTAATTGTAGGTTAAGGATATTCTTTGTCAAAATCAGTAGTTTCTCAGGCTATGTTTCATGTTGGAAGAATGAAAACGTTCTGGAAGGGGTTTTAGGCAAAATAGAAAGAATATACTTGTATGCAATCAAAAATATCGAGCGAAATAAAATCTCTATCAAGTTTTGACGAGTTGCCAATCGATTTCTCCTGATTAAGGCTAATTACTAGGTGTTCCTAACAAACTCTAGCTGTTAATGAAATTATCAACAGAGTTGACAAGTCATTAAAATGCTATTTACAAAGTTTGAACTGGCAAAGTTCCCTTACTGCTTGAAATCTTCATATGGACGACTGTTGTCAAGGAAATCAATCAACCCATATAATACTATCAAGAAACAGGTGTGGCGCTATTGCAGTGGCAAATCTTTTCTGGATCCTTATTTTCGGTACATCCGATGTAATAATTCTGACACTTGTCAAGAAATCTGATCTCCTTGAAGTAGGCTGGTTAGGCTATTGCCATCCCGATATAAACTAAATCCTACATTAATTAGTTGCAATTGCAGATAGATATTCATTACTTCATGAAGCAAGTTATGTGCATGATCTCATTCTTCAAACATGGCTAATGGGAGCCTTTAATTATGTTTGAAGAATGAAAACATTATGGAGGGGCTTTTGCTCAACCGGAAGGAATACACCTATATAGAGAGGAAGGAATCAGGAATGTTGTAACAATGGGCATTATTCCTGCACACAATCGAAACAATCGATAAAGTATTTGAAGTATTTACTGGCATTGTTACTTTACACAATCAAAACAATTCAGAGCTATCTGGGCAAACAATCAAATTTAGATGAGGTGCCAAACTCTGGCTGTTAATGAATTCATCAATTGAGCTGCCAACTCATCAAAAGGTAATTTTCCAAAATCTGACCTCTGTGACCTGGCAAAGTTCCCTTACTGTTTTAAATCTTCAACTTGGACGACTGCTGTCAAGGGGCAAGCGACTCATACTATGCTATCGAGAAACATGTGTTGCACTGACTAGGTAGCAGCTGGTGTCTGGCTAAGTTAAAAATTCGGCTGTAGTGGCCGCCATCATTTTTCCCTACATCTACACGTATTTAAAGAAAGAAACTAAGGATTTGGGCTCCTTAACTCCTTAAAATTATCGGATTTTGAGTATACAGAGTTTCTTACGAGTTTCTTAAATGTTCCATAACAATCTTCATGTTGATTACTATCTGTGCCCTCGGGATGACTTCAAAACAAGGCTTTTTGAAGCCTTTCCAGTGTTTAGACATTACTCTAGTAATTTCTGAGCAAAGTGATACTGGATGCAAGTGAAAATAAATTAAGTGTAGGTTAAGGATTTTCTTTGTCAAAATAAGTAGTTTCTTGAGCTATGTTTCATGTTTTAAGAATGAAAACATTCTGGAAGGGGCTTTAGGCAAACCAGAAAGAATATACTTGTATGCAATCAAAACAATCGAGCGAAATAAAATCTCCATCAAATTTTGATGAGTTGCCAATCGATTTCTCCTGATTAAGGCTAATTACTACGTGTTCCTAACAAACTCTCGCTATTAATGAAATCATCAACAGAGTTGCAAAGTCATTAAAATGCTATTTGCAAGTTTGACCTGGCAATGTTCCCTTACTGCTTGAAATCTTCATATGGACGACTGTTGTCAAGGAAACCAACCAACCCATATAATACAATCAAGAAACAGGTGTGGCACTATTGCAGTGGCAAATCTTGTCTGGCAAAAGTAAAGAATTTGTCAGTATCATGTGCTTTTCGATACATCCAATGTAATAATTCTGACGCTTATCAACTCCTACATTAAACAGTTGCTATTGCAGATAAATATTCTTTACTACATGAAGCAAGCTACATGTATGATCTCATTCTTCAAACATGGCTAATGGGAGCCTTTAATTATGTTTGAAGAATGAAAACATTATGGAGGGGCTTTTGCTCCAACCGGAAGGAATACACCTATATACCTACCTACCTACCTACCTACCTACCTATAGTGGAAGGAATCAGGAATGTTGTAACAATAGGCATTGTTTATGTACACAATCGAAACAATCAACGTAGAATTTGAGATATTTATGGGGATTGTTAATATATACAATCAAAACAATTCAGAGATATTTGGCCCAACAATCAAATTTAGGTGAGCTGCCAAACTCAGGCTGTTAATGAAGTCATCAGTTGAGCTGCCAACTCATTAAAAGGTAATTTTCCAAAATCTGACCTCTGTGACCTGGCAAAGTTCCCTTACTGTTTGAAATCTTCAACATGGACGACTGTTGTCAAGGGGCAAGCAACTCATACTGACCTATCAAGGGACAAGTGTTGCGGTGACTAGGTAGCAGCTGGTGTCTGGCCAAAGTAAAAATACGTCAGTAGTGTCCTCCACCATTTTCCCCCTACATATGCACGTATTTTTTTTAAGAAACTAAGGATTTGGGCTCCTTAACTCCTTAAAATTATCGAATTTTGAGATCAAAGAGTTTCTTACGAGTTTCTTAAATGTTCCATAACAATCTTCATGTTGATTACTATCTGTGCCCTCGGGATTATTTCAAAACAAGGCTTTTTGAAGCCTTTCCAGTGTTTAGACATTACTCTAGTAATTTCTGAGCAAAGTGATACTGGACGCAAGTGAAAATAAATTAAGTGTAGGTTAAGGATTTTCTTTGTCAAAATAAGTAGTTTCTTGAGCTATGTTTCATGTTTTAAGAATGAAAACATTCTGGAAGGGGTTTTAGGCAAACCAGAAAGAATATACTTGTATGCAATCAAAGCAATCGAGCGAAATAAAATCTCCATCAAATTTTGATGAGTTGCCAATCGATTTCTCCTGATTAAGGCTAATTACTACGTGTTCCTAACAAACTCTCGCTGTTAATGAAATCATCAACAGAGGTGCAAAGTCATTAAAATGCTATTTGCAAAGTTTGACCTGGCAATGTTCCCGTACTGCTTGAAATCTTCATATGGACGACTGTTGTCAAGGAAACCAACCAACCCATATAATACTATCAAGAAACAGGTGTGGCACTATTGCAGTGGCAAGTCTTGTCTGGCTAAAGTAAAGAATTTGTCAGTATCATGTGCTTTTCTATACATCCGATGTAATAATTCTGACGCTTATCAAATCCTACATTAAACAGTTGCAATTGCAGATAAATATTCTTTACTACATGAAGTAAGCTACATGCATGATCTCATTCTTCAAACATGGCTAATGGGAGCCTTTAATTGCTCGCGGAACGAAGTGACGCGAGTTTGTGAGATAGGATGGGAAATTTCCCGTAGACACTTTTTCCTTTTATATCAGGACCCATACTACTTTGCGAAAGTTTTGAACAAAGCATCTTTTCAACTCTGCTGTCTGCGGAATAACATACTGGAAAAACCAGACCGTATGACTCTGAGACCCCAGTAACCCTTAGGACCCATCAGGACCGAGTTTAAAAGGATCCTTTACATTAAGGGGTCATCCCCTCTTAATAAAGGCAGTGTTTCAAAATACTATATGCTTATCAGGCAGGCTGTTTCTGCTATAATTTTTCAAATTTAGCGCCAATACCGTTCACTTCAGCATGGGGTGAATACCGTTTCTATGGTGAATACTCTTGAACAGACGTGACACCAGCACAGATTAAAACATTTCATTCTTTGAATTGCTTAGCATGCAGTGGCAGCGCCAGCTCTGACAAATCCATAGGTAGGCTTTTCAGGTAGGCTTTTCTGCGCAATCAGTCAGATATGCTTTTCCTACCCTTGAATATTTAATGGAAAAAGAACAGAGAGAAAAAAACGATAAATACTTGGATGATAATTGAAACCGTGTTAAAAACAACAAGAGAAACTTTGGCCTACCTATTTAAAACTGCCAGTAGTTGACATATCTGCAAGGAAACTGTCTTCTTATCAGATGCCATCTTAGGGAATGACTCCTTTCAAACTCTGTACTTCGGGTCCTAGAGGTCGTATTAGTCTCAGGGCCATAGGGTCTGGTTTTTCCGGATGCCCTGCGGAATTTATTGCACACAGCACTTTTCAATGCCATTGTTGTCTGGCTTGTCTGAAGTGGAATCAAAACCAGTCATAGCAAGTTTGTCCAGTTTCAATCCAGTCACGTACTAAAATAGACTATTGTAATTCTTTTCTTCAACAAGAAACGAAATCAATGAATGAATATTTTTCCTGTCTACCCGCTCATCGGCCAACAGAACAGATTTCAGAAAGAACATAAGATCCTTTTGGATGATTACAAAGTCCGTCCTGAGCTAAACAAGCATAAGAATATCTGATTATTGATTTCTTCATAACCCCAAATGATCGTTGATTCTGTTTTTTGCTACAGTCAGAGAGATGAGTGTTGCTGCTAAAGTCGCCTTCAATGGAAAATCGAGCGCCTTGTATAATGACAAGAATCGCCTCAAGGTCAAAGGCAATATTTTGGTCTTTATGCCAAACGAGAATGATACGCAAAAATCAAAAGTCATTACCCCTAGTTTGCTTATAGTTCGTGCACAAAACTATTGGTGCATCTGTGTCAAATGAGATGTCATGTGAGATTTACGATAACGCATGCAGAACCGTACAGAACGTTTCAGTTGTTGCTATTCGCGGGCATCTAATTTGAGACAAGCAGTCACGAAGATTCCTCTGTGCAGAATGATATGCATGAAGATGTTTTGGTTCAGTGTGATCACGTCCCTTTCCCCAGTCCATGGCGCCATTGCTTGCTGGGATTCTGCACCTTTCGTCTCAACTTCACCTGCGATGATTGCATCCGTTGCTGTGTAGGAGGGGGGTCCTTCTACCTTTGGTTATGCTGCAAATGCTAGCCTCTGTGCAGGCCGCCGGTTACATCATCCTCTAAAGTTGAGTTATTTGCATAATGAGTACTATCAATAAGTGGCTAATGATTCGTTCGTTCTAGAAAACGATTGTTTTGACATAATTAAGCTGCTAATGAAGTCAAGAACGTGCCAATTCTGGGTGAATTTGTTGCTGTGCCAGGGTAAACATCCTAGTAATTTATCCATCTTATGGTGTCAAATCTGTCTAACATGAAATAAGCCGACGTCAAATGTTGCTGTAGGATCGCGGGAAACTTCTGTCTTGTATGCGCTTTATGTGCGCTTTCTTTATTTCAGTGCCAATTAGCAGAGATAAAACGTTAATCAATTGCTTTAACAAGCGTGACGGAAGTGGGTTACTTTCTTTCTGACTGACTGACTGACTGACATCGAAGCCCCTTCTTAGATTACAAAGTGGACTTTGTAATCAAAAACAAGCATGCAACAACTGAAATTTGGAATCCGTGAGAACCAGGGCGCACTATGGGAGACGATGGGATGGATATAGGAGGTGCAGATGAACCCCTCCAAATTTAAACTGTTATTGGGGCATATGGCTAAAAACTACTCTCACATTCAGCAATGCCATGCTCTTTGTTTACTCTCAACGAAAGTTTACAATGTTGACACCCAAAGTCAAGTGTCCCCGTACATTTACCCCGGTGAATTCCCCGCTGGAAAAATATGACTTTGTTAGACTACTAGGACCCTGGTGAACATCTGACCTCTCACCGGGGCACGTAGACGGGGGTTTATTTTGGGTTGAATAAAACGTAAATCTGGGACAAGAAATGAAACCAAATCCTTTCGTCTGGTAATTCCATTCAGCATCTGTGATGGAGAATGAAACATCAAAATCACACTAAACATCGCAAGAGTGAGATTTGAAGGCGGAGGTGTGCAAACACTGGAACCTGATTAGAATATTTCATAGTGATGACTTCAAGAGCGCCAAGGGGAGTTTCACTTTCAAGGAATATTTTACATCTTCGGCAAAGATCCTTTTGTTTTGGAGAAAAATCCACGAAAAATCAGTAAAAATCCTGTTATTCTGGAAACGTTACGTACCATTTTTTCGTTCGAATTTTTAACGCCTTGCACAAAAACCATTGGAACTATTCATGTGTGCCAACTCGAACTGCTCATCCACAGCAACAGGAATCTTTGTTGAAATTGACGCAAAATATCACTGCACCAGCACCTTGTGTGGCGGGATAGCAATGCGTACAGTTACATTTTGTAATGAACTAAATGATAACAAAATCGGATATCCCAGTTACGTGCCGCGAGCTACCCATAGGTTCACCTTTGATTGTAGATGTTAAGGGGCTATGTAAATAGTTTCTGTTTCTTGCATTGGGCTTCATGATTTCACGACCAATTTTGAAATCCCTTCCGCCCCACTCTCTTCCATTCTTCATGACAGCTCCCTTAACAAGAAAGTGTCGCTATCATCTAAAGTCGTTTCTAGTTAGCTTTTGGATAATATAGTTTATCAAGCACTCTCTCGAGGAATTCATCGAAACTTTGTAAGCCACATTATGATTTGCAACGAAAGGGTAACTTACCGGTACGGCATTTATCTATGCAATTGGTGGAAATATCCATGATAGAAGCATCAATATGGGAATCAATCTTTTGAATTTGGTTTCGTACGCGTAGCATCTCATCTCTGTGACTTGTTTCTTCAGCTTTGTAACGATCAAGGAGCTGCTGTGTTTCAGCTACCATTTCAGAAGCTTTTGTTTTACCCTTACTTGCCTGCACCTTAAAATCAGACAATGCTTCTTGTACACTGGAATTAGCGTGCTGCTTTGCTTGTTTTGTCAAATCAACTCTATACTATAATAGAAGAAAAAACCATGATAAGAAAAATATCCAAACTGGACATTGATTGTTATAATTCCACCTATATAATCTAGGATTGAACATTTCTTGACTGGATTTTGGTACATCCAGACTGGACATTGTACCTTCAAACTGGATTTTGATCGTAATAATTTCACTGACATTTTCTCATAGACTTTTGCTCCCCTGTTGAAAATCACATTCTGGCCGCCCCTTCAATGTCGATTGTATCAAAACGGTTTTTTCGATATAAATCTTTGAATTGAACATTTCCATCACGATTTTCTTTTGGTTTCAGATTTTTGTCTGCTTTTATTACAGCTATAGTTGGATCAAAAAATATGTATTGTAATACGGTAATAGGATAATAGTGTAATATAGCCTGTGTTCCAGACCACTTGAAAAAGTAAGTGGTCTGTGCAACTGAGCGCAAATCTGTGTTCAGACGATGAATTGAATTGCGAAATAATTAAAGGCAATGTCTTTATGAATCTTTGTGTTTGAAACAATACGAGCCGGTCGTTATAGCTCACTGCAGACGGAAAAATCAATAGGATTAGGAGGCATTGAAATATCCTATTCTTTGCATTTTGATATGAGTTTCCCGTAGCTATTCGCAAGAGACAGGTTTTTCTATCCCATAACAAAACAAATGATCATTATGCAAATTATTCATTACATATACTAATTTTTCCTCAGATTCTGGGAAAATTTCTGTACACGAATTTGCGCTCGTGGTCTGGAACACAGGCTAGTGTAATAGGGTACTAATGTAATACGGTCTGGTAAGGAAGGGTGTGGTCTGGTAGGGTGGTGTAGTGCAGTGCAGTGCTGGTGTGTGTGTAGTGTAGTGTAGTGTAGTGTAGTGTAGTGTAGTGTAGTGTAGTGTAGTGTAATGTAGTGTATTGTAGTGTATTGTAGTGTGGTGTAGGGGAGGGTAGGGTAGGATAAGTTAGTGCAGGGTAAGGTGAAGTATTCTAAGTGCATAACCCTGGAACACAGGCTGTTTTAAACCTAGCCTGTGTTCCAGACCACTTGAAAAGAAAAGTAAGTGGTCTGCGTAACTGAGCGCAAATTCATGTACAGAAATTTTCCCCAGAATCTGAGGAAAAATTAGTATATGTGACGAATAATTCGCATAATGATCATTTATTTTGTTATGGGATAGAAAAGCCTGTCTCTTGCGAATAGCTACGGGAAACTCATATCAAAATGCAAAGAATAGGATATTTCAATGCCTCCTAATCCTATTGATTTTTCCGTCTGTAGTGAGTTATAACGACCGGCTCGTATTGTTTCAAACACATAAATTAATAAAGACATTGCCTTTAATTATTTCGCAATTCAATTCATCGTCTGAACACAGATTTGCGCTCAGTTGCACAGACCACTTACTTTTTCAAGTGGTCTGGAACACAGGCTGTTTTAAACCAGGATTGCTGAACGGGCTACTAGACCTAAACAATCAAAGACATAACACCGTATACCACATGATATGTGATATATGATATACGATAACGACATATGGCAGGGCTGTAGGAAGTAGCTGCTGATTGGGGAGGGGGCAATAGTTCTTAAAACAATAGAGGACAATACATCCAATTAATGCTTGTGACGTGACACCATCGGTTTCTAATTTGTTGAGGGGGGGGGGGCTTCAGCTTTATACTGCATTCACACTGACACAATTAAACCAGCTTTATCTAAACCAGTTTAAATCTCAACCAATCAAATGCCTGGATTTGTTGGATTGACCAATCAGAAGGCCTTACTCGAAAACCTGATTTAGTTTCAGCTGGTTTAACTTGCAGTGTGAATGGGGCATTACCTGACCTCTCCGCTTCCTACGGGACTGTATGGTGTATGATACATGCTATCCATGCTACGACACAGTGTATGATATGATATGAGATATGAGATATGCAGATCCACTAAAGAATCATTCACTAAAACAAAGAATATTGATATGGGAGAGGGGGCAATATGTGCGAAAAACCGAGGTTTTCGCAGGGATCCAATACCTTCGCAAGAAATTGTATCCATGAGCTTTTCTATCAAGCAATGAGACTGTGGCATCTAATCCTGCGTAACTGACCTCATAACATCATCATCATAATCATAATCATAATCATCATCATAATCATCATAATAATCATCATCATCATTCTTATAATACCTGCAAAAACTTCTTTTGTTTTATGGATCACTTCCACATCGTTCAACTCTGTTGCGCTCCAATCCGTTCTCGTGTGAACGGGGCCTCTTACCTTATTCAAACCGATGCAGATAAAACAAACTTGATTGTCAAATGCACTCGATTGGTTGGATTGACCAATTAGAAGGCCTCATTTGATAAGCTAGCATAGTTTAAGCTACGGTACAAGTGACCTCCTTATTCGTCTATTTATGCGCGTAGGAAGATTTGCGATAACGCAAAATTACTCAAGCAAACATATTCAGTGGTTTGTATTTGCGATCATTATTCATATAACGAAAAGGGTACCTGGAAAACAAATTCTTCCGGTCTTTCCTTTACTAATGTTTTCAAAATGACCTCAGCTTGTTGTACCTCATTGTAGAGTGTGCCATTGATCTTAAAAATGTAGTACTTTCGATTTGAGCGCTCCTCCACCTCTGATGTAAACTGTCCAGCAATGCCAAGCGTCTTACCGTATCTGAAGCAAAAATAAAATCGTCGAAAAGATGAATGAAAATCAGTGCCTGACAACAAGGACATAAGGTTAGACTCGATTACATGTTGAAGATTAACTTTTTGCCTGAACAGATAAGGCTACAACTGTGATCATTTCCCTACCCTTCTAGAAACGGATTTGTCAAGGACTGTACTATATGGCTCAAAGAGCGCCGGGCGCTCCCTGATATGCCCTGTAGGGTTTAAGACTGCGTTCACACGATGCCGGCACATTTTGAAAACGGTACGAGATTTGAAAGTAAGAAACTCTTTGCAAGACTTTGATGCCATAGAAAGGTACCTACACCCTAAGTGTCAATCAGTCTTGTTCCAAAAGCGTCCAAAACTGTTCTTTTTTCAAAATTTTCAAGTGTTTACACGATGACGTTTCCAAAATGTGCCTGTTAGAGTTCAGTTTTCAAAATCTACCGTTTTCAAAATGTGCCGGCAAAAATGTGCCGTTTTCGTGTGAACGGGAGGCCTATCCGTCACATTTTTCACCGTTTTCAAATGTGCCGGCACCCTGTGAACGCGGTCTAAACCTTTTAGCAAAAAAAAAAACAACAAATAATGGTGATACGAACAGAACTTTATTTTACACAAACCTTGTAGCTCTTCAACAGAATGTTCGATTAAGTCGAGTGTAAGGTACTAAAATTTTCATCAATTTATAGTTAGGAAAGATTTTGTTTCCCATTTTGTTATTCGAATTAGATTAGGTTCTTTTTATTTGTAATTGGAAACTGGAAATATTTGTATTCGAATTAAAATAAGATCACACAAACACACAAGTGGCAATGGAGCTTCTTTCACTGTTGTGTACAATCGAACATTCTACAGCGTTTGGAGCGCTATGGAATAGAATGTGTGGGACCGATAAATGTTAATCTATCAGTCAAAGGCTGACTTCGAGGTGAACATTTTGTTCGGTAATATCATTCATCGTATAGACCCAGAGATTAGAAAAATGCTGTGAAGGGTTTGCATGGGAACAAAAATTCCACATTCCATTCTACCGGGTGAGTCAACAAAAATGCCCGGCGTTTGAAAGGCTACTGCTCCCTGAATATACTTTAGGGGCAGAAACTTTCGCGGGCAGAAAGTTTCGCGATTTTCGCGTTTTTTGGCATTTTTCGCGAAAGTTTCTGCCAAGGCATAATCTAAATTCAAAATTCGCGAAAGGAAATTCTCGACTCGTGAAAGTTTTTACTATCCATTTGTGAAGGACACTAAACTTTACTGAAAATAGATTAAAACTTAATTTGGTAGGAATTCTACCCCCTGCACAACGGCCCGCACCCAGTTATCAGGCTCCTTGACACAGTGCCGCTGCGCAGCCAGTTATGGAGTCTGGTAACAACCCATGGTGACTGGCCCGAGTGATCGAGGTAACATGGCCGCTAAGAGGGTTTCAGACTGGATAGTTCGATGTATTCGCGGAGTTTTTATGTTGTTTTACAAGCGGATTACTTGTTTTTTTCTATGAAATTCCTTCGTATCAACCAGTATCAAAATTTAAGACGTGGCAGGCTAAAAAAATTGGTGCATTGGCGGGGAAAGGGAGTCAAATTCCCTTTCACAATGTTTACGAAGGTGAACTGAAGTTTTTCAACAGAGATTATGGACATTTCCGGAGTATTGGTTGCAGTTTTGAATGGGTTTTGAAATGATTATCGATTGAATTACATGCAGAATGGCGGAAGTTACACCAGACATCATAGAAGAGCTCGAATTGGAGGTTGAATCGGTGATTTGTTCCAAGGAAACTTCGTTGCAGATTTTACTGTCACTGGCCGAGGTATTGCAATTACCAGGGGATGATCTGGAGAATAAAAGCCCTTTAGCAGTGAGCAGAGTGGTAAGAGAACATATTTCTCAAAGTTTAGAGGCAAATAAGGGTGAAATTAATGCACAAAATGAGTTTTTAAGAGGTGTTTTGGATGTCCTCAAGTTGTCAGAGAAGGGAGACCCCAGAGAACCCACAGGTGGGGGGGAAGGCCTTCAGGAAGAGCCAGAGGATGTTGTTGCAGATTATTTAGGTCTTAGGGAGGACAGAAATAGCCATGAAAATGAAATTAAAAGCTTACAAGCCCAATTAGATAGGTTAAAAAGTGCTGCCAACAAAAGTGCAAGCAAAGGGGCTGTAGGGGGAGTACAGGGAAGCTTTGCAGGTGCATCTAACATAGCTGTCCCCATGACTAACATTCTCAGGCGTGATTTTAAGATTAGCGGACAGATTGGAGACCCTAATGACAGAAATACCATGACATACATAAGTTTATTGAAGCAAATTGATGCTGGTCAAAACAAAGGGTTTACTGCTTCTGAAATTGTTGAAGGGGTAATCAAAGCTATGGCTCCATCCCTTAAGCTCAAGAAATATTTAGATTCTATGCAAAATCTAACACTCAAAGATTTGAAAGAAATTTTGCAGGCACATTATGGGAAGAAAAACACAACTGATTTGTTTACAGAACTAGCAAAATTGAGTCAAACAGTAGAAGAAGATGCTCTCACTTTTCTTACAAGGGCCCTTGCATTACGTCAACAGGTTATTTTTGCTTGTGATCAAGGCAGAGGATCAGAGATTCAATACACCCCAGAGCAGGTACAGTCTTTGTTTTTGCGTCGCTTAGAGCTGGGGATAAGAGATCCCACTATAAGAGCAAAAATGGGACCTTGCCTAAGTAATCCAGGAATATCTGATCAGAGTCTTATCACTACCCTAAGTGATATAATAGCAAGAGAGGAAGAGCATAAAAGGCTTATAGGGAGTGTTAGGCCAAAAGCTAGAATAAATGAAGTAGAAACCACAGGATATTGTGATGAAAGTTCTCCTAATAGATTAAAGAGTGAACCAAAAGCTGGAAAATTACAAACAAAAGTTGAGGCAATGGAAGTGCAGATAAATAGTTTGAGTGAGAAATTAGACAGGCTTTTGGCCAATCAAGTAAGGCCTCAATACAACAATTCTAATTTCTACCAGAAGAAGGGACCAGCATGTGCAAAGTGTAAACAGGAGGGTAAGGAAGATTCTTGTAACCATTGTTTTGGCTGTGGTTCAGAGGAGCACTTTAAGCAAAATTGTCCTCAAAGGAAAAGTCCGACACAGGGAAACGAGGGTGGTCTGTCGAGGAGGGGCACCCGATAGACCCAGAACTTGGCCAAGAGCCCCTTTCACAACAAAAATGCATGTTTTGCTGCAAAGAAATTGAAAAAGAAAATGTGAAAAGATGTTCTCAGTGCAGGCAAGTTATATATTGTACAAAATCATGTCAAATTTCACACTGGAAAGATCACAAAATTTTGTGCTCTGCAATTAAACAGTTAGAACTCAAAGAAATTGATAAGAAAAGTCAAGTACAGACTATTTTTCAAAGCCATTTAACACCAAAAGAACATGCTAAAATTGCAAACTTGGTAGGACGTCGCTGTAATTTAAATGTTTATTTAAATGGGAAACAAGTGAATGCATTGTGGGATACTGGTGCCCAAGTGTCCATTGTGTCAAACAAATGGCTGAAAAGAAACTTTCCATCAATAGAAGTGAAAAATGTTAGTGAAATTTTAGGAGAGGGTCAAGATCTAACCATAACAGCAGCAAATGGAACAGACATCCCTTTTTTGGGTTTTGTAGAGTTAAACTTTCAACTAGGCCAAAACAAGAATGACAGTTCAGTTATTGTGCCCATGCTAGTTACCAGAGATGAAATAGAACAACCACTCATCGGGTTTAATGTTATTGAGCAGTTGACAAAGGAATATGAGAATATTGCAAATTTTTCCAACACAATTGGAAAGAGTTTTCCAGATCTGCCAGAGAACAAATTGAATCCTTTTGTGAGTTGTTTAACTTCCAGGCAAGAGGAAATGCTGGGAACAGTCAAAAATCAAAGAAAAACTGTAGTTATTCCTCAAAATCAGAGTGTTACTATCAAATGTAAAGTGAAATGTCTGATAACAGAACAGACAACTCCTGTACTTTTTGAACCAGAAGTTGAACATATGCCTGAAGGACTGGAAATTAACTCATCATTGTTGTATTTAAAAAGGGGTTCATCTCATTCAGTTAACCTTGCTGTCTACAATGGAACAAAACATGACATTGATCTAAGAGGAGGAACACAACTAGGTAGCTTACAACTGGTACAATCTGTCACTCCAGTTGAAATTATTGATAAGAGTAGAGGAAGCTCACATGATCCAGCAGGGCAGAAAGTACAGAAGGAAAGTAATCCCAGGGGGGAAAGTGGTGTGCCAAAGGTTGTTTTGGGTGAAACTCTGACAGAAGCTCAAAAAGAGGCAGTAACAAGATTGCTCAAAGAAGAATCAGCTTCATTTGCAAAAGATGACCAGGATGGGGGTTGTATACCAGACCTTGAATTAAAGATAGAGTTAACAGATAAGACACCGGTGCAAAAGTCATATGTGTCGGTGCCACGTCCTCTTTATCCAGAGGTCAAGGCGTACATCGAAGATTTGTTGAACCGTGGATGGATTAAGAAGTCTACGTCACCATACAGTAGCCCAGTGGTTTGCGTGCGGAAAAAATGTGGTCAGCTAAGACTCTGTGTAGACTACAGGGAACTGAATCGTCGTACGATACCAGATCGACATCCTATCCCTAGAGTACAGGAAACATTAGAAAACTTAGCAGATAAGAAATGGTTCAGTGTCTTAGATCAAGGAAAGGCCTACCATCAGGGGTTTGTCCACACAGACAGTAGAGCCTTTACAGCCTTTATTACGCCATGGGGGCTTTACGAATGGATTAGGGTCCCCTTTGGCTTGAGCAACGCTCCAGCCTGCTTCCAAAGATTCATGGAAGGTTGTTTATCAGACCTCAGAGACAAGATTTGTATGCCATATTTAGATGATGTGATTGTCTACTCTAAAACGTTTGAAGAACACATTGACAATGTTCGTACTGTACTGAGGAGACTAGGGGAACATGGCGTGAAACTCAAACCATCAAAGTGTCACATGTTTCAGAAAGAAGTTCGGTACCTTGGCAGAGTTGTGAGTGAAGAGGGTCACAAGATGGATCCAAATAACATTGATGCACTCGTTGCCTTGAAAAGTACAAGACCTAAAACCGTTGGCGATGTCAGAAAAATCGTAGGATTGTTAGGGTACTATCGGGGGTATGTGCAAGATTTCTCAAGGATTGTAAAGCCAATATATGACCTTCTTCAAAGCAAAGATAGCACAGACACAAGTAACAATCACGGGGTAAAAACAAATAGAAAGAAAGGCTTATGCAAGACACAACTATCTTCATCTAATCCAATCGAATGGGAAAGAAAACATGAGGAAATTCTTGGTCAAGTCATTGAATGTCTCACGTCACCACCAGTCATGGCATATCCAAACTATGAATGTCCATTTATCGTCCACACAGATGCTTCTAAGGAGGGACTAGGAGCAGTCCTCTATCAAAATCAAGATGGCAAGATGAGAGTGATAGCTTATGCATCGCGAACACTGTCACCAACGGAACAAAAATACCACCTTCATTCAGGAAAATTGGAATTTCTGGCGCTCAAGTGGTCTATCACAGAACGTTTCAGAGACTACTTATATTATGCTCCTGGATTCACAGTGCTGACAGATAATAATCCTCTCACCTATGTTTTGACGTCAGGTAAACTAAACGCTACAGGTCATAGATGGGTGGCAGAACTGTCAGATTTCCATTTTACAATTAAGTATAGACGAGGTGCAGCCAATGGTGATGCTGACTTTTTGTCACGCCCACCCAAGGACATTCAACATTTACTGGAACAGTGTACGGAAGAGATTTCAACAGATGTTATTGATGCAAGCTTACATGCAGTTCAGGAAGATAGTGGAAAGAATTTTACCTGGATCTCCGCTATCGGTGCAAGCCCAGATTTGATAAAAGATTGTCAACCACAGATCCTCAAACCATTGAAAGCTTTTCCACTCAACGAAATTAAGGAGAGCCAAAAGAATGACAATGCTATCAATAAGGCAATTCATTTCAAGAAAATGGGTCAGCGACCAACAAAAGAAGAACTTGCCAACGAAACAAAAGAATTACGACTTTTGATGTATGAGTGGCACAAGTTAGAACTGGGAGGAGATGGGTTGCTGAGACGGAAAACAAGAGATCGAAATCAGATTGTACTACCAGCAAAGTTAAGGCACTTTGTGTATCAGCATCTCCACGTTGAAATGGGACACCTCGGGACAGAGAGAGTTATTTCTATGGCAAGAGAACGATTCTATTGGCCACACATGGCAGCAGATATAAATCATTACGTGAGGAACGTGTGCCCTTGCCTGATGCAGAGAAAACCACACAAAGTAGAACGCGCTCCAATGCAACATCTGCAAAGTTCAGCACCGTTTGATTTAGTGTCAATGGACTTTGTACATTTGGAGAAAAGCTCAGGTGGACATGAATACTTACTAGTACTAGTTGATCACTTCACTCGATTCTCGCAAGTCTATCCCACGAGAAATAACAAGGCAAAGACAGCTGCAGAAAGAATCTTCAATGATTTCATACAACGATTTGGTTATCCAGCTAAGATACATCATGACCAGGGAAGGGAATTCGAGAACCAATTGTTTCATCACCTAGAGAAGTTAAGCGGGATTGAAAGAACTCGCACAACACCCTATCACCCAAGCGGAAATGGTCAAGTGGAAAGGTTCAACCAGACAGTATTAGCAATGATGAGAACTCTACCAGAAACATACAAATCGAAATGGCATCTTCATGTGAATAAGTTAGTTCATGCATACAATTGCAGCCCAAATGATGTCACAGGCTACTCGCCATTTCAGCTGATGTTTGGTCGACCACCACGCCTACCAATTGATGTGATGTTCAGTGCAGCAACGCCCAAAGAGAAGAAAGAGTATTCTGCATATGTTGAAGAATGGAGGCAAGCCACAGCCGAAGCACATAAGGTAGCACAAGAAAGATCAGGGAAATCAGCGTTACAATCAAAGAAAAGATATGACCATGCGAAACCAACAAGTTCGGTTTTAGAGAAAGGAGATCGTGTTTTAGTGAGAAATGTTCGAGAACGAGGAGGCCCAGGAAAGCTACGATCCTATTGGGAAAACCGAGTTTACGAAGTTCTAGAGAGAATAGGAGACGACAGCCCAGTTTATAAGGTGCGTGTAGAGGGATCCGATGGAGAAATACGTGTTTTACATCGGAATATGCTATATCCATGTCCATATTTAGCAGTTACTACAGACAGAGAGAAATCGGAAAAGACCAGGAAACAACAAAGAAATCATAGAGAACGGCAAGAAAAAGTAGATCAAACGAATGAAGAGAGCGATGAAGAATTAGAGATAGAGGCCATCACCATAGAAACAACAAGGGAACCGCAAAACGAAGATGAACTACTTGACGATACACCAGATGTCGGAGAACCGCACGAAATTGAAAGAACCGTTGAGGAACCAGTAACTCAGGTAGCAGAGGAAGTTCTACAACACCACGAAGAAGGATTATCGTTAGAAGAAGAATCGGCAAACCTTGACCCAGAAGAAGTTCCAGAAGGAAGGCCACAAAGAAACAGACGTGCGCCGCCAGTTTTTACGTTTTCATCGCTAGGAGGAAATCCTTATTATCGTGTTCAAGCCATTGCCCAAACACAGCCGCCGGTATTTCAAACACAAGTACCAAGATTCGCGTCACAGGGACAGTTTATACCAACAACGTGCGTTCCAACCCCACTTATTCAGCAAGGCGCGTTCTTGCCAAGATTTGTCACACCGCCGATATATCCAAACACTTACACAGCAAGACCATTTGGACAATGTTTTCAGACAGCGTATCGGTTACCAGGTATCGTGCGTTGATGGCAGTAGTAGTTTACAGCAAGAGAAAGATGCGCGACAGACGCTCGTATTTTATAAATCGAATCACATGCTTTATGATCGTTCAAAGTTATTGTTCGCCGAAAGAGACGCTATCGAAATTGAAATATCTATCCATTAAGACTTACCGTTCTGCGGAATAAACGCTTTCAAAATTTGAATTACACTCGTTCACCTCTGTTTTAAAGAAGTGAATTATAGACTCGTACGTTTTTGTTGTGATATGGACACATTTAGAATCGGTTTCCAGCCTGACTTACGCGGTTACGATCGACTTTTGCTCGTAACTAAATGATTAAAACAATCGAAATATCGCTCACTGTAGTGATGAGAGAATGATTATTGAGGATCACTGCCTCAATCGTTCGCAAGAATTTAAGACTTGGATGACGTCATACCATCCAAAGTACACGAAAATACTAGCGAAGTGTTTACAGTCGTTGTTTGATGAGAGACAATAGTACAGTTCATGGAGGGACTTGGTTTGAAGGGGAAGAAGAAGATGTCACAGAAGCGCCGAGACTTTGATATTATTCTGGCCAGTACTATCATTTGATTCGAGGAGCTTATCGAGCTGTTGACAAAGATTCCAATGAACTGGACTACCGAAAGTATTATTGTACGTAGCGGATAAGTAACGTAATGAAATTTTGCAATGTCACGGAGGACATTTCTAAAAGTAGGGGAGTATGTGAAGGACACTAAACTTTACTGAAAATAGATTAAAACTTAATTTGGTAGGAATTCTACCCCCTGCACAACGGCCCGCACCCAGTTATCAGGCTCCTTGACACAGTGCCGCTGCGCAGCCAGTTATGGAGTCTGGTAACAACCCATGGTGACTGGCCCGAGTGATCGAGATAACATGGCCGCCAAGAGGGTTTCAGACTGGATAGTTCGATGTATTCGCGGAGTTTTTATGTTGTTTTACAAGCGGATTACTTGTTTTTTTTCTATGAAATTCCTTCGTATCAACCAGTATCAACATTTAAGACGTGGCAGGCTAACACATTTTTTGTCGTTTCTTCAAGTTTTTGCGTTGCTGTTCCTCACCCCGATCTTTAGTCTCTTGGGCCATAAAACCTTGTAAATTGTCACCGTGACTGTGAGTAGTACTGAAAATGGATAGAAAATTATGTTTTTCCCCTCACTTTTCTTCAGTCGCGAAAGTCTTTTTCGCGAAATATGCGGGAAAAAAACGCCATTCGCGAAAGTTTATGCCCTTAACTTCGCGATTTTTTCTTCTCGCGAAACTTTCTGCCCGCGAAAGTTTCTGCCCCTAAATTATAGGCAATGATGTTTTGCAATATCTAATTAAATTGCTAACATGTTCAATCATTTTTGGAAATTTCTCTGGCTAAAATGGGTCACTCCGTTCAGATTCTGTAAGTGATTTTCTAAAATGAATCCCTTTGAGAAACCTTAAAAAACGTGCTAAAATCACAAGCAAAAATCCCTAATGTGTTTACCTCAAAGCGATGACTTTCAACATGGTTTAGCACGTGCTTTCATTTTGGCGGGTTGAAAAGTCTTCCCCCTAGTGTGAATAACTTATTCAGGGGGATTCCATTCTCCCATGAGGACAAAATACATGAGCTTATCCAAGAGTCATTATTGCTAGGTAGGAGAACAAAGGGATATTTTGCTTGCTGTTTTCGCTCGTTTTTGCAGCTTTGCGAAAGGGGCTTTCTGCAGAAAATCTCCTATTTCGACGGGAAGGAATGACCGATTAAAGCCGGGTAAATTACTGAACCTAATTTGACATATTGGGAATAAAGCAAGACAGTTTTCAACATCATTGCTTTGATATTCAGGGAGCAGGATTTTTTCAAACGCCGGGCGTTTTTATTGACTAACCCGGTAATCCATGATTCACTTTCAATAAAATTAAAATTCTATTTCTGAAACTGAGAATAGAATTGAAATTAAACTTCAATGAGGCATAAATCAAAGACAAGAATGGGACGTGGAATTCTCGATTCCTAAACAACATCTCACAACACTTTCTATGTCTTCTCATCTAAGTTAGCCTTTGACTTACCCTGGACCCAGGGTACTTTTGACTGAAGATTAACATTTCAGTTTTGAATATCGACCACATACTTTTTCGAAATACTATCAGCTAAAGTCTTGCGGATTTTCTCTCTGAAGAGCCAGACGCCACTCGAAGCGCTTTGGAGTCTGCGAAGTATCGATCTCAGGGTCATCGCCCTTCATCCTTCCTTCGTTAATTTGCGCATGCCCCAGAACGCTTCGCTCGTCCCATTGATCAGCGATCCAAATCAGAGTTAACGCCTTTCTCTCGAACAAATACTATTCTATAATAAGGGGACTTTTCAGCATCCCCAACAAATACTATTTATTCCACAGCCTGCCAAAAGCGGAAACTTTTTTGACTCACCCGGTACAAAATTTATCAAGATACCTTTCTATTTAGATTATTTCTTCGAATAGCTAAAAATGTGGAGAGCAGAGACTGGATACTATTTAAATCTACTTTTTTAAATTATCATTTTAATTAAACAACAATTCAAATAGGTTGCGGGTCGTTGACCCTAGACGCTGCGAAGGAACTGGTTTCCAGACCATTAAGTTGTCCACGAGGCCGCGTTCTTGTTTTTTCGTGAGGCTTTGTGAGTCTCGATGTATTAAGCCAACTTTCAGGTGGGCGATTCTCGGGGGGGGGGGGGTACCTTAGAACTGTTCGTGGTATGGGGACGTGCCATTTTAGGGGTACTTTTTTC
Organism: Aurelia sp. 3 sensu Dawson et al. (2005); assembly: GCA_964020215.1. Lineage (NCBI taxonomy): Eukaryota > Metazoa > Cnidaria > Scyphozoa > Semaeostomeae > Ulmaridae > Aurelia > Aurelia sp. 3 sensu Dawson et al. (2005). Next base: position 8,592,372 of record OZ026586.1, read on the forward strand.
AAAGCATTAGCGGAATTATGGATATCATTTTCACAATTTTTTGACATTTCACGGAATTATGTGTGTCCATTTCAGGGGATTTTTCATAATTTCCGGAATTATGGCCCAGATATTTGTTCGATTTGTGGAACTTTGGCCCTAAAATCTACCAGAATTTACGGAATTATGGGTACTAATTTTTCGGGCAAAATGGCACGTCCCCGTCACATAATAGGTTGAGTAACCCCCCCCCCCCTCCCCAGGAGAGCCGATTTTATATAAACCTGATGTAAACCTTCTATTGCGTGTTGCTGCTATCATCAAGGATATTTTTGTGGAGAAAGAGGAGTTGTTATTTGATACTCGATCTATTCGGCTAGTAAGGCCAACAAAAACTTTTATTGGGCCTACTTTTTTTCTCACGACTACCGGGTCCAAATTGTAACAAAGAGCCCATGCAGAACTGCCGTGGCATAAAACTAGCTTTCACGACTTCAGCGAATGTTCATTCTTGCCATAATCGCAAAAAGCGCCTTCCTCTTAGTTATATCCTGATCATAGTTGATAAAAATAATTTCCAAGAAAACCATAGTTTATGGATGTCTACAATATGATATCAGGCAAAACTCTTTCATTCTTCTGGTTTGCGATTTAGAAATTTGATGACATCGCATCATAAAATGAGCTGAAATATAAAAATAGGCTTTAATTTCGAGAAATATTCCAGATTTCTGAAAAGTCCAACGGTAGAATCTTAGAAAAGTGGCTAAAGTTTCTTTCAAGTCATTCAGTTTAAAAGAAATTGGACGCAGAATTTTTTCTTCTGACTATGTTATGATCAGTACACGACGGCGCGACAGAAACTCGTGCCAGATTGACATGTTTGTCCGGTTTGTCCGGTCATCTCAAGGGAAGTAAGTTCCTCAGTGGAGCGAGAACAACAAAATCGAATCACTTCAATGAGATGAACGTAAGTTGAGGGCCTTTGTACAGTGAGGCTTTGGAAGGGCTACCTAGACTGATAGCCTAAGTCCTTGTATCCTTGCGCTGGTAGAACGTTGCTCTTGACAATTCACGACAAAACAGTGAAAAAATGCCCCATTTTGTACGTATTCATCAATGAATTTATTAATAGTAAACATAGGAAACTGTTTTGAAGTAGCATTATCAAGTCTGGGAAGCGTGCTTAGTAGTCAAATATAAAAAGCTCTTCAAGGCGTGGAGAATACGTACGGGAAGCGTAAAGCGTACCATACCATAAGCGTACGGGAAGAAAAAATCTAGGGGGGCTGTCCGACACAAAGCCCATTGTTTGCCAACATTTTTGCCCGACTAATGACAAAAATTTGCCCAAATGGGGCTGATTTTTGAAAATTTCTCCAAAGTTGGGGGGCTACCGCCCCCGGGCCCATGCCTCGCACGCTTATGTTTGGGACGCACTTTAAACATTCACACATATTTTAAGTACTAGAAATCAAATGAGATTTTTCTTACCCCTCGAACCGTCTAAATTGATTGCCAATGACGAGAGTTGGTCCACGTTCTGGTCGATCAGCATTTGAATACAGAAATAGATTCACAGCTTTAGAAGTGGTGCCATCCTCTTTTGTTGTGATGCTACCATACTTTAATGGAGGCATTTGCATTCTCGTCTCTATCTGCATATTTTCATTCACTATGACAGTAGTTTTGTATGTCTCCCCGTTTCTTAATTTAAGTTGTCCAAAGAAACGAAGACCTTTCGTAACTTTGACATCATATTCGTTAGGTTCCCAAGCTAAAAAGCAATTCAAAGGTTTGTTTTAAAGGGCCTGTATCAATCATCATGATGGGCATGAGCCATCTCTTTGTTGGCCTCATTGGGTCATGAAAATAGCGACTGAAAAGAAATGAGCCACACAAAGCATGATGGGTGAAACAGACTCTTTAAAGCAAGAGTGGATTCGAGGGCTTGGGAGCAAAGGTGACATTCACATTGGGGGTTTCTTGGCATTTTTTGGTACAGGGACGCGCCATTTTTGGGGGTACTTTTTCAAAACGTTACGGAATCATGGCTATCATTTTCAGGAATTTGCTTTGCTATATCATGGACAGATCGGGAATTACAACAACAGTGTCCGAGCTACCCATGGACAGAGCTGGTAGCCAGTTAAGTGGTCTGTGAAAAGCAATGTGCATGAGATGCAAACAAATTAGATTAACCAAACATTTAAAAAGTTGGGTGCAAAATCCTGAGGCCTATTTCTTTTAATCGAATGGCTTAAAATATACTTTAGCTATTTATCTACAGTTTAACTATTGGACTCCCGGGGGGGGGGGAGGTACTTGGGTTACGACCATACGGGGAGGTACCACTGGAAAATCTCAAAAGCTACCCTGTCCTGGAGTCAAATTCCTGAAAATGATACCCTGTCCCGGAGTAAAATTTCCTTGAACAATACCCTGTCCTTTGTTTCTTCAAACAAAATTGTGCCCTACAAACAAACATTTGTAAGAAATCTATCGCAAAATGTGGAAATATTGCCATCCAAGCTATTTGAATCACATTCGCAGAGTGCAAATGGCCTTAAACGATCTTTTGGAGTCAAAAATGACAAATGTTTACCCTGTCATGGAGCCGATTTTTACAAAAATGATACCCTGTCCTGGAGTCGGAATCCTGAAAATGATACCCTGTTCAGCGGCACGTGCCCGTACAGAAAAAAAATATATGAGTAATCCCCCCCCCCGAGATTGGACTTTAAAAAGTCTCGAAATTTAGAAACTACAGCGGGCGTTTGAGGATGTGACGTCATCAAATCTCTAAATCGTAAACCAGAAACATGACAGACTCTTGCTCGAAACCATATTGGAGACATTCGTAAACTATGTATTTCTTAAAAATTATTTCAAATTCCGTCTTAACGTTTAGAAAATACGATGGCTTTAAGTCTTCTTCAAAATTTGTCTTGAAGAGAAAATCTAATCACAGGTGGCGGAGAATGGTTCAGTACTTGCACAATTCAGTAATACATACAAATATATTAAAATTTAGTCATACCTGCCAGTTAACTGTGTTAAATTTCTCTGGAATCCTCCATTGGTTACACAGACTCCTATCTCACAGACTCCTATTATCCAATACAACTGCAACAACACAACACAATTTGGGCCTAATTTGAAGTGGAGATAGGAGTCTGCGAAACTAATGGAGGATTCCAGAGAAATTTAACACAGTTAACTGGCAGGTATGACTAAATTTTGATACATTTGTATGTATTACTGAATCGTGCAAGTACTGAACCACTCTCTGCCACCTGTGATCTAATTCTGAAAATACTGAAGAATTTCAATGTCGTTTAGAAGCCATTCACTTAAAAGATATAGATCATAGAATTTTACACCCAACTTTTAAGATTTAGAACTTATGCTATCAATACGATATCACAAAATTTTAAAAAGTTTACAGAATAACATACTGCATATTTAAATACTAAACATTACCCGTTACTTCCGCAGATATAGAAAGAATCTAGCCTTACTTTCATCAGCTGAAGTGTAGCCAACGACAACAGATCCGAATTCAGCATCTTGAAGTAGCACGTCATTAATGGATGCACCAAATGCTGCAAATATTGTATCAAGTCTTATTACCCCATTTTTCTCTCCAACGAACTGATATATTGGCTCGCCTTGGTTTGCATGAATATACTGCCGGGACTTTGAAGCGATAAACTCGATAGCAGATTCTCTTACTGAACCAACATGTAACGTCGAACGCAAATCTACAAACACAAAGAATGTCAACAAATAGTCAAATATGTCATTTCAGACCCCGTTTACACGAGGCCAGTAAAATTTGAAAACGGCATGAAAAAGTGCCGTTTTGGCCTCCCGTCTACACGATGCCGGTAGAATTTTATGCTTCTTCCATAGACAATAACAACCGACGTCAATAATCAATGAAGATGGATAAAACAATGAAAACAATAAGGACAATAGGGAGAATTAAAAATATTAGCCTCGTGACGAAAACGACGTAAATTCTACCGGCAAAGTGCATTTACACGATGCCGGCAGAATTTGAAAAACGGCAGAATCACAAACTTTGCCGTTTTGCTAACCAAAACAAATTCTCAAATTCTGCCGGGATCGTGTAAACGGGAGGCTAAAACGGCACTTTTTTCATGCCGTTTTCAAATTCTACCGGCATCGTGTAAACGAGGTCTCAGTATCCCGAAAACTTGTGTCCCACTTCGTAGTTGTTGTGAAGGAGCTGTACATTCTGCTGTTCTGTTCTTGATACAGTTGTGTAGTATTGGCTTCAATTTAGAACTTGAGACTTTGTCTTAGCCAACAAAGCAGAAATTGCCCACAAAACTCGTAACTTTGAGCCCCTTTAGCTCCCTGTAGCAGATCCTGAACGTAGGTATAATTGATACTCTCTTCCTAGGGTCTCACACTCTTGATTTATCCGGATTTATCATTTCAAAAAAACTTATCCCTCTAAGCACTTCCTTATTTCAGATTTGCTCGATGACGTCATTTTGCGCAGTTTCTCCTCTGTCCTCAGACAAATGATCGTTGATTTATGGTTCAAGGGTTCAAGCAAATCGAGAAAGGGATTTTTTCAACGCGGAACACTTTTCTTTGTTCTCCAAAAATATCAAGTTTTAATAGATTTTCTACATTTGAAAAAAGCTCAATATTATTGTGTTTTCAGCAAATAATACAATTAATCCCCTTTAAACTGTAGAAAAAATCCCAAGACAGCAACAGTGCCCTTCCTTGCAAACTTAACTTGATTTTGCCATGAAGCAATCATCTCTTTGACTTTCGTCAAGGGCAATAATGCACCGTGTTTGTACGTCGATAATTACTGTTTTTCTTTGCTACTGTCTCTTAGGCCCAAGCCTAATCAATGCTAGAAATCAAATTCAAATGGCTCCTGCGCGTGTGAACAGTTGGCTCCTACACAGCTTTCATCCTCGTTTCAAACATCCTCAGTTAAAACGGGGATGAACACTGTGCAGGAGCTAACTGTTCAGACGCGCAGGAGCCACTGTAATTTGATTTCTGGCTTAGGTTTGACTTAGACCGCAGAAAAAACAACAAAGAAAAGCAGTAATTATCGAGGTACAAATACATGCCATAAAGGAGAAGTTTAGAGCATCTTCAGCAGTATTCTGAAATATCCTGACAGGTTTAGACTGCCCCTGGAAAGGCATTTTGAAATACTTTTAGGGGTAGTCTACAGTGCTATTTCAGGGTAATCCAGAGTACCTATCCACTAGGGGTACTCTAGAGCTCGTTATAGGGTACCAAATATGCTCCCAGCTCGTGTACCCTAAAAGGAATTCCAGAAATTACCTCCTTCCTGCAAGCGTGCGACATATACTGTGTGAGACAACAAAAGGCCCAGCCTTTGAAAGGCTACTACTGTGACTTATTGAGAGACTTTACTTAGATGTTTTATTAACCCTTTCACCCCCGGAAGGGCCGTATAGCCCAACATTATTCATTGAGAACTGCGAATTTTTCAGGGGGTAAAGCTTTCAGAGTTTTGGTTGATTTGAAAGGTTATGGACATTGCATTTAACTATTGCTTATTGAATCACTGATTATGATACCCCCTGGAAAACGACGATCTACATTAGGTTTTCCTGTTAAGCTTAATTTTAGCCGGGCATGAAAGGGTTAAGGCTTATTAGGGAAACACCCCCGGATACGAAAACAAAGAGATATTCGCCAACACAAGCGGAAAGAGCGACACAAAGCCACATCACAAAGCGACTCCTTTATGAATGGAGCAAACTCTACCTTGACAGAGAAGGCACATTACGCAGAAATTGTGGTGCTGCTAACCAAATTGTCCTGCCAAAGAACCTTCACAGGACGGTATATTCTGAACTCCATGAGAAGATGGGACACATTGGCGCTGATAAGGTGCCGAGTCTTGCACGTGACAGTTTCTTCTGGCCGCATATGAAAGCTGACATAGAACATTTTGTTAACAACCGGTGCCGTTGTCTGAAACAGAAGAAGCCTACACTGAACCAGAGAGAGCCGCTGAAACCAGTTTTGACAAGTGAACCATTTGAAATTATTTCCATCGACTTTCTCCATTTAGAAAGGTCATTGTCGCGAATGATCACGAACTCGAAAGAACGTTCTGGAACTTTCTGAACATAACTAGAGCATTCTGGAACTTTCCAAACATAACTAGAGCATTCTGGAACTTTCTAGGATCAAACAGGAACTATATCATAACTTAATCTTATTATTCATTTATTATCATTGAGAAACTAAATATAGATAGAACATTATAGAATATTCTAGGGCAGAAACTTCTCGTAGTATTCTTAGAGACTATAAATATGCCTGAACTTGTAAATAGGGGGAGAATTTGATTTAGACGTTGAGAATAAAGCTGCATGAGAAATATATAAGAAGAGACTATAGTAAACGTGTTGATCTGGCGCAACATTTGGTAGCAGAGGGTAGTTGTAGCTACACGTTTACGAAGACAGAAGAAGACATCAAAAGAAGTGAACACAGAAGGAACATAAATAGACGATCAATGATTTATGGAAAGAGGTAAACTTGGACGCTTCCAGAAAGATCAAGAACTTTAAGAAGCCATTATGCCGAGAAAATTGTGTAGAGTAAAAGAAGAAATATCCAACGATGGTGCGAGTTACAAAAGAAAAGATCGATGGAGTGTGTGGAAGAATCAAAGAGAACATTCTAGAAGCAAATAAATTCTTAGAGGGAGGAAAGAGTGAAATAACAGAAGAGAACGTAGATAAAGCCATGATAATGAAACTGAAACTCGAACGAACACTGAAAAAACTAGTAGAAATGATTGAGGAATTAGAAAGACAAGAACTCACAATTACGACTGAAGATTATGACGAGTATCAATATGATGCAGAGGACAAGTTATCAGAACTAGAAGTGTTTATTATGAACAACAAAGAAAAGCAGAAGTTGATAATTGAACAAAAAGAAAAACAATTGGAAATAGAGCAAAGAGAAAAGGAAAAGAAGATGGAGGTAGAATTACGAGAAAGAGAGAAACGAATGGAAATGGAAATGGCAATCGAGACAGAAAAGATACGAATGAACGAAAAAATTCAGTTAGAAAAGATTAATTTAGAGAGACTACAGATCGAAACCGATGCAAAGACACAAGCAGAGAAAATTGAAGCAGAAGTAAAGCTAAGAGAGATCGAGTCAACCAACAGTACGAAGGAACTTGAATTTGAAATGGCAAAGGTCCACAAGGAAGTGGAAACTATAAAGTCCAATAAGCACACGGCAGGAGATGATTCCACCATGCCCAAGTCCTGCAGAATCAGGCTGCCAAAGCTTGAATTAAAGAAGTTTGGAGGTGAAATTTTGAAGTGGCAAGAGTTTTGGGATACATTCGAAGCATCGATTCATAAGAATTCATCGTTGCAACCGATAGATAAATTCAATTACTTGAGAGCTCAGCTGGAAAGGGAGGCATTAAAGGCCATATCTGGGCTTGAACTAACGAATTCAAATTACGATGCTGCCATCGCCATACTCAAAGAAAGATATGGAAATGAGCAATTAATTGTAGATACGCACTACACAAAGTTGATGGAAATGTCACCAGCAGTGAACAGAACGACATCATTGAGAGATACTCTTGATGTAATAGAACAACATTTGCGATCGTTACAATCACTGGGAGAAGACGTAAATCAAAGACAAATAATCTCGGTCATACGTACGAAATTACCAAAGGTAGTTATCGCGAGACTGGAACAACAGAAAGACCCTGACACGCAGTGGACAGTAGAAAGTCTACGAAAAAGCTTGAAAGCTTATATCAGTGCTCAAGAAGTGGCAGAAAACCAATTTCTTCTTAGCCAACAAGAACAAGTGACTTCAAAGGGACATGATTATAAAGGAAAGCAGCCAATTTTCAAGAAACCTTTTGGTACAACCGACGCTTTGCTGATGAATGAGAAATTCCGGAGTTCAAAACCAAGATGCATTTATTGTGAAAAGCCTCATTGGAGTGATGAATGCCGTACCGTATCAACCCTCCAAGCCAGAAGGGAAAAGGTTAAGGGAAAATGTTACATATGTTTACAATCGGGACATTTAAAGATCAATTGTAAAGTCACAAAACCATATTTTCACTGTAAAACAGCAAAGAGTCATCATCGCAGTTTGTGCCCAAGTCTCTTTGGAACACCAGAAGCCACTCCAAATAACGTCTTCACATCAAACGTTGCGGAACAAGAAAGAGAGCCAGCAGACAATAACGAAACATCAATGCTATCAATGAATGAACAAGTTATTATGCAGACAGCTCTGGTAGAAGTAATGGATCCAGCCGAAACAAAATCACAAGTCACTAGAATTCTGATGGACACCGGCAGCCAGAGGACGTATGTAACAGAAGAAGTTGCCAGAAAACTTAGCGTTCAACCGGAAGGAAAAGAAAAGTTAAGCATCTACACATTTGGTGCAAGCAAACCGAAAGACATTGTTACCCCTGTTGTCACGTTAGTATTGAAAGCCAAGGAAGGGAATACGGTGTTGATCAAAGCGAGTGTTGTTCCGAAGATCAGTGGAGAAATCCAAAGAAAGCCAGTACAGCTTACGAATCAGTTCATGATTCAAAGAAAGTACAAGTTAGCAGACACCCTTCCAAAAACTATGGAATCATCAACCCTTGGATTACTTATTGGCAACGATTACTACAATGACATTATGTCATCAGAAAAAGTGAAAATAGAAGAAGGACTTTATCTAATGAAATCAAAGTTTGGATGGGTCATTTCGGGAAGAGCAACAAAACAAACAAATGAAAGACACCAAGAGAACGTATTGTTCATGATGACGAGGTCGTCGAGCAACATTCTGCCCACCATGCACAATCTTACAACGGTGGAACCAAGTTTACATGCACCACCAGACATCGACGAGTTCTGGAAGTTGGAAACAATAGGAATCGCGCCACCAGGAAAGATCAGAGAAGACGATGGTGTCATGGAACATTTCAAGAATACCGCAGTAAAAGTGGATGGAAGATATCAGGTAACTTGGCCATGGATAAATGAAGATGTCAAACCACCGGAGAATTATGAACTAAGCCTTGGAAGATTGAAATCCTTATACCAACGTCTTGCTGATAACCCGGATTTGCTTGACAAGTATGACGACATCATCAAGGATCAACTCAGTAAAAACATCATTGAAGAGATCAATGGGAGCCAGGATTAAGGAGAGAACAAACATTACATTCCCCATCATGCTGTCATTACACCAGATAAAGACACTACCAAAGTTCGCATTGTGTATGATGCTTCTGCAAAGACAAAGAAGAATAACGTAAGTTTTAACGAATGCCTGCACCGAGGACCAGTTATCTTAGAGGATCTATGTGGTTTACTAATACGATTTCGAACAAAAAGGATTGGGATTGTTGCAGACATCGAGAAAGCCTTCCTCCAAGTAGCAGTACAGCCGAAAGACAGGGACGTCACAAGATTCCTATGGCTCAAAGATATAACGAGACCACCTACAAGCAAAAACATTGCAACCTTCAGGTTTTCTAGGGTCCCGTTTGGAATCATTTCAAGTCCATTTTTGTTAGGTGCTACAATCAAAGATCACCTAGAGTCAACAAAGGACCGATTCAGTATTGATATCAGTAAAGATATGTATGTTGATAACTTGATCACCGGTGCAAACAGCGAAGAAGATGCAAAACAGCTGTACGTCGAAGCGAAGCAAAGGTTCTCAGAAATATCAATGAACCTTCGTGACTGGAAATCTAACTCGCAGAATTTGAACAGAGTGTTTCCAGAAAGTGACAGAATGAACGGAACTACCATCAAAGTACTTGGAATGCAATGGAACACCGACACAAACCAGTTAATGATATCGACCGACAAATTTCAAAGGGAGGAAACAGCAGTTACAAAGAGACAAGTCTTAATGAAAATTGCATCGTTATTCGACCCTCTTGGGTACCTCACCCCAACTACGATAAAAATGAGACTTTTTCTCCATACCCTTTGGGCTCAAGGCAAAGACTGGGACGACAAAATGGAAGGTAAAGACATCGAGGCCTGGAGAACCATTATAGAAGAAACAAAGGATTTATCAACAATAACAGTACCAAGATATTTGGGATGCGGAGATGCACAATTAATTTGCTTCTGTGATGCATCAGAAAGAGCCTACGCAACAGCAGTCTACCTGAAGACTACACACGAAGAAAGAAGTGATGTTAATCTCGTTTTTGCCAAAGCAAGAGTTGCACCAAAAAAGTCTATGTCGATTCCACGCCTGGAGCTTCTAGCATTACTCATTGGAGTAAGAAGTTTAAAGTTCATTTCAAAGGAATTAGGAATGGAAAACTGCAAGAAAATAATATGGACGGACTCACAATGTGTTTTAAGTTGGATCAAGAACAAGAAACCATTGTCAGTTTTCGTACAAAACAGATTGAAGGAAATCACCAGCGATGAAAGCATTCAGTTTCATTACATTAATACGAAAGAGAATCCAGCAGATCTACCAAGTAGATGAATCAGCAGTCAAGCCTTGAAAGAAAGTGCCTTGTGGTGGAAAGGACCCGACTGGCTCAAGAAAGATGAAATCTTGTGGCCCACGTGGGACGTTCCTCCAATCAATGATCAGACACTTCAAGACATACAATCAGAAGTCAAAGGACCACAGATCTTGTTCGAAGCCTCAGTTGTAGCCCATGATGCTAAGACATCTAACATCAGCCAACCAGAATCAAAGCAACCAACATCACCATTCAGAATCGACGAGTCAAATTATTCATCCCTTACCAAGATACTTAGAATCACTGCATACGCAAATCGGTTTGTAAACAGATTGAAAAGGAAGACAAATCCACAAGGAGCCCTGACATCAGATGAACTCGAGATTGCACGACGCGATTGGATTAGGTACCTACAACAGAAATACTACACAGAAATGTCACATGGAAAGCTGAAGTTGAACAAACAAACAGCAGCAAATCAGCTCAATCCAAAGATCGATGAAGATGGTATCGTCATTTGTCATGGGAGATACACCAATGCAGATTTACCAGAAGAAACTATTACTCCAATACTCCTACCAAGAGGTGAACGATTTGTTGAACTACTCATTGAAGAATATCATAAGAAGCTGTTTCATGCAGGCACCACCCACACATTAGCACAAATCAGAAGAAAATACTGGATACCGAAAGGAAGAGCAGAAGTCAAAAGAGTTTTGAGACGATGTGTAACATGTCGCAAATACCAAGGTGGTCCATACAAAATGCCACCTATGTCACCCTGGCCGAAAAATAAAGTCACAAAATCATTACCATTTCTAAACACCGGATTGGATTATTTTGGTCCGCTATACATAAAACAAGATGGTAACGAGCAAACAAAGAAAGTTTGGGTATGTTTGTTTACTTGCGTCGCAGTGAGGGCCATCCACCTGGAGATTGTTGCTGACTTATCTGCTGAGGAATTTCTCCTCGCTTTACGCCGATTTATTGCAAGACGTGGAACACCAAGAGAAATCATCCTTGATAATGCGCCTCAGTTTAAACTTACAAAGTCAACGATGGACATCGCATGGGAAAAGATAGTGAAAGACCCAACAGTACAATCATACGTAGCTGAACAAGGAATAAAATGGACATTTATAGTTGAGTTATCACCCTGGATGGGAGGATTTTATGAAAGATTGGTGGGGAGCTGCAAGATGGCACTTAAAAAATCCATCGGAAAAATAAAATTAACGATGCTCCAACTGCAAACTTTCCTCGCCGAGACAGAAGCCATTATAAATTCCAGACCAATCGTCTACGTCGGAGAAGATTTAAATGATGGAACGACGTTGACACCATCGCATTTCTTATCGCCTAACACAAAAACTGGTACCCCACATTTTGATATCGACGACGATAGTGACGCTGACTACAAACCTAGCAAGTTATCTTCAAAAGAATCACTACTCAACACTTGGAAAAAAGGACAAAATCTTTTGGAAGCATTTTGGCAAGTCTGGAGAAACGACTACTTATTAAACCTACGAGAACGATCACAGATAAAAATGAAAGCAGCCCGAATAGAATCACACAAAAGTCCAAACATTGGAGATATTGTTCAAGTAAAAGATAACATCCCACGTGGAGCATGGAAGATCGGAAGAATAAAAGGATTGCTATTTAATAAAGAAGGACATGTACGAGCAGCAAACGTAATGCTTCCAAATAAACGATCAATCAATCGCCCTCTCAAGCTGTTATATCCCCTCGAATGCGATGACATAGATAACAAAGACACAAACATTTCTAGAGAAATGAATAATGATGGCACGAATAGAGTCGATAAAGATACCCACCCGAATACAGGCGTGAGGATAAAGAAGAACGATTCCGATTCCAATACCCAACGACGACGTTCTAGCCGAAAAGCTGCAGAGGAAGCAAAAGATAGAATTTTTGGACAAATTTTGACTGACGAATGGGACAATTAACTTCGGTTGTGGGAGTGTCGCGAATGATCACGAACTCGAAAGAACGTGCTGGAACTTTCTGAACATAACTAGAGCATTCTGGAACTTTCCAAACATAACTAGAGCATTCTGGAACTTTCTAGGATCAAACAGGAACTATATCATAACTTAATCTTATTATTCATTTATTATCATTGAGAAACTAAATATAGATAGAACATTATAGAATATTCTAGGGCAGAAACTTCTCGTAGTATTCTTAGAGACTATAAATATGCCTGAACTTGTAAATAGGGGGAGAATTTGATTTAGACGTTGAGAATAAAGCTGCATGAGAAATATATAAGAAGAGACTATAGTAAACGTGTTGATCTGGCGCAACAGTCATCAGGAGGGTACGAATACATTTTGGTAGTAGTCGATCATTTTACGAGATATGCAGAAGCATATGCCACTCGCAATAAAACAGCTAAAACAGCTGCAGACTGCTTATTCAACAACTTTTTCATGCGATATGGTTTCCCAAAACGCATCCACCATGATCGTGGAGGAGAATTCCAAAATACTCTGTTTGAACAGTTAGAGCGCCTATTGAGAACTGAAGACTCAAGAACAACCCCCTATCACCCGGAAGGGAATGGCAAAGCTGAACGCTTTAATCGCACCTTACTAGGCATGCTTCGGACCTTACCAGAACAGTTCAAGTCAAAGTGGAAAGAACATCTCCCAAAGTTGGTACATGCCTATAACTGCAGCCAACACGAGTCGACTGGATTTTCACCATTTCAACTACCGTTTGGAAGACCAGCAAGATTACCTGTGGACTTGATTTTTGATATGCCAAAGTCTAAACATGAGCAAAATTATCGATCTTATGCAGAGAACTGGAAGACAGCAATGAGAAATGCGTATGATATTGTGATAAAGAACTCAAGAAGTGCAGCTGAACGAAACAAGAAACAGTATGACAAGAAGATACGAAGTTCTACATTGGAAGTAGGAGATAGAGTTTTAGTCCGGAACCTTTCTGAGAGAGGTGGCCCAGGAAATCTCAGGGCATACTGGGAAGACAAGATACATATCGTCATCCGCCGTTTGAGCCCTGACAGTCCCGTATGTGAAGTAAAACCAGAAAAATCAGACGGTCGCTCAAGAACACTCCATCGCACATTATTGTTGCCATGCGACTACCTTGAACTCGATTATGAAACTGGAGATAAAACAAGTCACGTTCGGAAATCACCTAGTTTGCAACATAGGATGGCCAATAAACAACAAGATTATTTGGATGATAGTGCTGATGGTACAGAGGCTGAAGACAACTTTCCATTGTTCACACCAAATGAGATGCCACACTTGAAAGATGAGATTGATCGTGCAACGACAGATCAACAAGGTGCTCTTGAGCTTGATATGGATCCAGACACTGATACTGCTCTGTTTGAAGAAAATCGAGAGGCAAATCAATCATTTCAAACGTCAAATCAATCACTGGATCAATCGCAATCAGAAACAGATGACAGGGGATCAAATCCAGACACTATTGCTGATTCCAGTGAACCAGAAGAGGGACCAGGCCTTACTCATTCACCAGATGCATCACAACCAAGTCCAATGGAACCAAGACGACCTACACGTACAAGAAAACCACCATCACGTCTTGTCTACAACGATCTGGGGAATCCAGACTCAGAACAACAGTTTTATGTGAATTCATCATTTGTTCAACCAAATAACATACCCTTGCAGACACGGCTATCGGCATCTACACCAACATTCGTACCATGTAGATACGTGAATGTACCAGTTCCACTATACCACAGCATAACACCGGGACACCAAAACATTAGACAATTTGTGCCACCACAGCCGTTCTTTAATCCATATTTCAGAGCAGCCGCTATCTGAAAATAGTTTGGAGAGACATTTCGTTATAGCCTTTGTACCGGCTATTATTAAGCTGACATGTTTTGTTGAGAAGAGACTCGAATTTTGTGAAGGAAAAAAACAAATGCTCGTCGATGCCACACGGTTGAGAAACCGAAAGCACCGGATTTCCGATAATTCGTCGTAAATTGAGAACTTTGTGGAGAATTTTGGTGAGGGCTTCGTTGAGAGCCTCGTTGAGGACTTCGTATTGTTACTACCGGATCGTTAATGTTGAGGACAACGTTCATAAAGTGTGTGACTTATTGAAAGACTTTACTTAGATGTGTTATTAAGGCTTATTAGGGAAACACCCCCGGATACGAAAAAAAAGAGATATTCGATCCGATCAGAGAGAGAGAGTGAACATGAACATTCCGCTATGATTTTAGATTGAAAAGTGTACGCGTTGATGATAAATTGGTTGAAGCTGACGAGCGTTACGTTGGTCTTCTCTATGCAATAATTCTATGTGCGGTCAGGGCCGGGCTTGACTGTCACACTACTCCCTGCATATATGTAAGCAATGATATTTAGAAAAATCTGATTAAATAGCTAACATGTTCAATTATTTTTAGACCTCTTCCTTCCTGAAATCCGTAACTAAGTTCAGATTTTAAAAGGGATTTTATAGAAAACCCTTTAGATAAACCTGCTAAAATCACGAGCACGTTTCGCTGGCATGTTTAGCTTTAGCTTACAGCAAATGCTAGAGCACGAATTAGCATGTGCTATCCTCTTAATGAAAAGTAAAAAGTCTTCCTCCTGGTACAAATGATTTATTCAAGGGGATTCTATTCTCTCACGAGGATAAAATACATGAAGACATGTAAGTGTCATTATTACTAGGAAGGAAAACAAGTGAAATTTCGCTCGTTCTTTTCATTCCTTTCTGCGGTTTTTCGAGAGGGAGTTTCGCCAAAAAATCTCCCACATCCAAGGGAAGGAAGGGCCAGCTAAAGCACATCAAGAATAACACAAGACAGTTTTTTTTCCAAAACCATTGCTTTGACATTCAGAGAGCAGCATTTATTCAAACGCTGGGCCTTTTTATTGAATCCCCCGGTAGAATCTTACTTACCAATCCTGGTGAGTTTTTCAGTAGACGGTATTTCCCATTTAGCATGTATTGGTCTCAATTTCACAAAATTCAATGGGCCAAGGACTCTTGTGCTTCCTTCTGGTCTGAATTTTCTAACGAAGTCTGGGAAAATTGATAAGTAATAATTTCCAGTGCTATTGAACATCAACATCAGCTTGTTTGTTCCGTCATCAAAGATGCTACCTGATTAAAAAGAGGTTCTTTTATTAGTATTGTAAATCCTCCATTAAGCTCCAATCTTCGAATAAGCTTCTCCCCCCCCCCCCCCGAATAAGTACCCATCACATAGGATGATCTCCACAAACATGAGTCCTCCGGCAACCCTCATGGGGGTATTTGACTCTGGAGGTATTCAGGGTGAGCATAGAGCTCAAATCTTTAAAAAGACGGGTGTAAAATTCTTTTACATTTTTCTTTGAATCAAAGTGCTTGAATGGAACTTTGGGCAATTTGCTGTAAATCTGCCGTGGCAATTTTTTGATATCGTGATTAGCTTTAAAATGGCGGCATTTATTGATTTCGGGGTTGTGACGTCATCAAATTTCTAAATCCCTACCCAGAAGAGCTACAAATTTCTGCTTGCAATCATGTTGTAGACCTTCATAAACTATGGTTTTCTTGAAGATTGTATCAATTTTGCTCAAGTAATTTAGAAGTTACAATGATTTTATTTTTCTCAAAATTTTTGATGGATTTTTACAAAAATAATCAAAATGCCGTCATTTTGAAAATAATCAAGATATTAACGAATTGCCACGGCAGGTTTACGGCAAATGACCTAAAGTTTCTTGGAAGTCATTCAATTCATGGAAAAATTTGATACAATTTCACACCCACCTTTTTGAAGATTTGAAAGATTTGAGCTCTATGCTTTCAGGGTGTATTGCGGGGTGAGTGGCAGCGGCTTATACAGTCTTCGTCAGGTGACTTAATTTAAGCTCGGTCACGTAAGGTCAAACTCCGAGTGAGGTCATAGGTGACCTAGGAGGCCTGACCTCGCAACTCACCTCGCTGTCCTTCGGAAGGGACGTTAAACTGGGGGTCCCATTCCTCACCGCGGCATGCATAGTGGGCCTAAATTAGATTCTAGTAACTGGAAATCCCGACAAGTCCACTCAAAACAAATTTGCTACCACTACCAAATAACTATACTGGTAATTTAGGATAGGGGTGATCAGGATACATTTTGGGTCTAAGATTGGTGCAAGGAATATTTTTGGGACCGGCATTTTTACAGTTCTTCTTTTGGACTCTTGAAATTTCGGCTGACCTTTTTGTGTCTTGAATATGGGAAGAAGTAAAAATCATGGACAAAATGTAACTTACGAACAAAATCAAAATCAAGTAATGTTACTAAAATCAAAATACATTACGATCTAAATACATTTCGTTAAAAATATGTAATAAGTTTTGGGCATGTCATGTGAGAAAAATTATTTTTTGGGGTCCAAATTTTTGCCAAACGTTACTATTTGGATTGGTGCTGTGTACCATAGCCTTAGCATCCCTATCTTAAGTATGCCATTGTACCCCCTCGGGTATTTGACTTCCGGAAAGTGGTGGATTTTACACAGATTTATACATTCTATGACTCTTTCTTGTAAAAATCGAAATATTTTGCACTTTTCTCCATACGTTGATCAGCAAGGATAGCAACATGGCATCAAAAATTAAGGCCCCGTATACACGATACCTTTCATTTCAAATTGGATTGGTTTCATATCGGATTGGCCTTGTATTTACATGAGTTGTTTTCACTAGATTCGGTTACATGTCGTTGTTTCGCCCTTTGCCTGAACTGATGAATGCTAAACGCTAAAACTACGACTCATTCCCCTACGCTTGTAGAAACGGTAAAGCTCCATACTGATTCTATATGACAGAGCAGAAACTGCCCACGCACGCGAGACGCGAGAAAACTCGTAACTTTGAGTCCCCTTAGCTCCCTGAAACAGACTCCAAATTTCGGTAACACTTGATATTTTGTTCCTTGCCCTTAAAATCTTGATTTATCATTTCGAAAAGCTTATATCCATCCAAATACTTCCTTATCTCAGATTACTCGATGACGTCATGCTACGCAGTTTCTACTCTGTCATTCTATATCACTTTTGTGTTACATTCGAACATTCTACAAAGTGTATCAATCTGTCGTTCGGTTCGCATCCTATTTTAGAATGTAGCTGAAATATCAATTGGGCCTAAATCATCTGCTGCTTTTTTCTCACAACCGCTGAGTCTAAAATGCCTTCAAAATCATCCTTCTACCATAAAATCAGGTGTCAATACTTTGGTAATGGATCATTCTTGCCACAAAATCAAAAAAAACATTCCTCTAAGCTACATGCTGATCGGTAGATGACGGGGCGACAGAATCTCGTCGCCGATTGAAATTTGTTGCCGTTTTTACAGCTCTATGGGAACAAGACCCTCAGTGGAGCAATAACAAGAACAACAATTCAACTCAAAGAGATAAGCGTAACTTGAGGGTCCTTTTGTAGTGAGGCTCAACCTCGATCCCAGGGCTATCATTGTCTTCAGCCTCTCAGCCTCACCTCTTCAGCACAAATGAAATAACTGGCCGCCCATTGTTACCCTGGGTTCGAGGTTGAGTGAGGCTACGTTTTCACTTCATATTGGATTGGCCGTGCTTGTATCTACACGAGAACGAACCAATTCGATACGCTTCATACCGTTTTCCCGTTTTCAAATGAAAACGCTCTGAAAGTGGCATGAAATCATGTAACCAATACAACATCGTGTAAACGGTTGAATCAGGTACCAACTCAATACGGAACCTCATCAACAAGTCTACGAGCTGCCCTATCGTCTGGAGTGTTGCGCAGCAGAATGCGCAGTGGATGCAACAGCCAACAGTGGAACCATTGCAGTCACTACAGGGCACAGCGAAGCGTTCTCGTGTAAATAGAACCCCAATCCGATAAGAAATGAAAACGGTATCAAGTAAACAGGAAAAATATTGGATTGCTATCCCTAACTCGGTATGAAATAAAACGGTCTCAACAGGGTAAATGGAGCCTACGTCTCCACTCAAATAAACCCCCCTCTATTAAGCTCCGATTCAAAAATTCAAAGAACTGTTCAACGTTTGCTTTGATATCATAAATAACCGTGGAATGAGCCGGGCTTCATGGTATGAAACCCCTTCCTTCAAATCCGTTGAGTATTCACCCAGTTTCAAGCTTCTGAAGCTCAAATTTGTGCTAAGCTAGGCCCCGAGGTTTTTCGATAGTAGTGATGGTCAATATAGCATGAGATTGTCGTGTGCTTTGTTTCTCGCTTACTTCAGACCATACAGACCATACCAAATGGGACATAGAATTTTGAATAATGCGATTTGAAAAAAGCAATTGTCACAGGGTCAGTCAAGAAATTACCTCCATCTCTTTCACTTGTCGGGATATTTAGGGTGTGTTTGATTGGTGCCAATTCTGAAAACGGTTGACTTGGAAGACTCGGAATTTGTGTTTGATTGACTACCAAATTCCGAAAACGTCAGGTTTAGCAGGTTTGGAAGGCCTGCCGAACCGTCTGCTCCAACAGGCGGAAGGTTCGGCAGACTTTGGAGAGATACTCATTTTTATTTGCGAATCTCTCAAAACAAGGCGAATTTGCTCGTGCTGCAATGGTAATTGAGTCAATTCCCCCGGGGGGGGGGGTAACTACCAGATATGCAGGTACGGGATGTGCCATTTTTTGGGGTTGCTTTTTTTCAAGCCGAAAATAAATTTTGGGGTATCACTTTTGGTAAAATCACAAATAGTCATAAATTTTGGGGTGTCATTTTAGAAAAATACCTCTTTAGGGTTTTGATTTTGATCAACTTTCACTTAGTTGGTTAAAATTTTTGATGGCTGTCACAATTTTAGGGTATTGGTCTGTAAATTTTGGGGTATCGTTTTCGAGAAAATTTATAAATTTTAGGGTGTGATTTCAGACATCAAATGGCACACCCCCGTCACCCGTCTATTGAAGTTACCCCCCCCCCCCGGGGTCAATTCAGTCTTTATTGCCAAGCACCGGACTCGTCTTCGTGTTTTTCGACTGGAAATCTCATTTTCGCCAAGATGAATCTGAAACCTGCTGTTTTGAAGAATTTCGTGTTTGATTGGGCACTGTGTTTCCGTCTCTGCGAAGTCTACCGTTTTCAGAATTTGGTAGGTTTGGAATTACCAATCAAACACGCCCTTAAATGAAATTTTACAAATGGTTGCAAAATAGAAAATTGCAAAAAATGTCTGAAAGTGTCATCGGCGTAAAATTTCTCCTCGCAGAGTTATGAGTGCAACAATCTACCAGCGAGAAGGGGAAAATTCGCCCCCTAACCAAAATAGGGTTAACAGACCTGGAAAATACTCCTGTGTATTTGTAAATCCAACAAGACCATCAAAGGTCAGCGAGGCAGCACCATTGGGTGACGTTAACTTCATAACTGTGAAAAATCCAAAGGTAACATCTGTCCCCAAATCAAGATTGAGAAATTCTAACTTTGCCTGCATGCTAATTCCATTGTTTGACAAAGCTCCAGTAAATGTAACATCTACAGTGTCTCCAAAATGCAGGCAAAAGAAGTCGCACATCTTCCAACCAGTGTTGCGGCATGATTGCAAGTTCAATGTGTCTGCATAAACCAGAATATCACCAATATCTGCAAATGAGAAGTAAAGTTCTAGAAATAGAGAATGTTTGAGAAGAAACGCAACCTAACTTTAATTGAAACTTTGAAACTTTATCTTTAAAAAAATGGACAAATTAAAAGAAACATACCTTGATCAGTCTTCTCTAGGATATCATTGTGAAACAGATGCTTTTCATTAGTTGAAGGCTCATAATGCTTGAACACTAAACCTAAAAAAAACAATGCATGTCATGAAAGTAATGCGTGACTACGGTAGACTTATGACGATGAGTCCCTTGTATCCCTGCGATCAACCTTGCTCAAGAGGGACTCGTAATTTTTCAATAGACGATTACGGAAAAGATGGCGGACCTCATTTCACATAATGCATGATAGAAATATGCCCCCTAGCAGCGCATAGCTACCAAAACTTACAACTGCGGCATAAAATCTAGACTGAGGCTTGACCAAAGCTACGACGGATTTAGGCCGCCGCAACTTCATCGTGAAGTAGATTCTTTTCTAAGCCGTCGCTCGCAATAAGGTTCAGTACAGTTTCCCTACAATATCAAGATGAAGTGGCCTGCTGTTTTCGTTGTTTCATCACAACATTCGAACTCTTTAACTTTCTTTTAGAATTCTCATTTTTTTGGGATTTCCCTTCGCCAAGTCTGACGACTCTCGAGTCTACTGTTTTCAGAATTTGCATCCTTTGGGTAGCTAAGGTTTTATCTGCAAAGTCTACCATTTTCAGATGACTTCGTAGACTTCAGGTGCCCAAAAGAATACCGCGTAGATTTCACGATAAAGTTGCGCTAAGTCTATCGTAGCTGTGGTCAAGATTTTATGCTGCAGTTGTAATTTTTGGTAGCTATGCGTTGCTAAGGGACATATTCCTATTCATATACAACTAGGTTGTAACTTACTACTAACAATAACTAAATATACATATCCTCTAGTTATCCTATCATTTTGTATTCTACCACATCATCATTATTCTGTGCATCATCATCATGTTACTTTCCTCCTCCACATTATTATGTTTGCGCTACACATACTTATTTCCCACATCCACCTACATTCACCCCTGCGATGTAGCAAACCTTAGCCAATCATGTTACAGTTTACCTTTATTCAAATTATTGTACATTTGTGATTACGTTGGTTTAGCTCTGAGGAAGCTCCTACCTTCGAATATTTTCCTATCATGCATTGCGTGAAATGAGGTCCGCCATTTTTTCCGTAATCATCAATTCTTCAATTGAATCGAAAATTCTATCACATTTACACCGCAACAATAGTAATTCACAAATCTCGCAATCTGGTTGGTACTGTAGGAATCGCGAAGTTTGGACCTAAACAGAGCCAGGTTATTCAAAGTACTATTATGAGTCTCTGTTGTCTGAAGGGCCATCATCAAGTCAAAGAGCAGAGGGAAACAAGAGACTCATCGTCATAAGTTTACTGCGTGACTTGAAAATTCATAAGCTACAATTCTGGCAGCCTGTGCGCAGACTTTGGTTACTAGGGAGGGGAAAAAAGAAAGAATCTAGTATTTGCTTCCTTCCCTCTCCTCCTCATCCTTCCCTCTCCTCCTCAGAGACCAAAGTCTGCGCGAAGGCTACAATTCTGGACGAAATATTTGGAACAAAGCTTTGTTTTTGATGATTATCTCACTCCTCCTCACTTTGACATTTTAACCATACCCTTTAATCCCCAAAGCAATGTTTGTTGACATCTTGGAGCCCGAAACATCCAAGCAAAAGTGTATCAGGGGTGACAGGGGGTGCTTCATTTGAAATTGCAACATTTTACGTTGCTTCAATACATTTTGTGAAGGACTGTGGATTGCATCCCAGCTTCCTAACAACAAAAGTTATAAACACATCACCAGAAAAATATTGCTTTCCAGTCCAGACAGCGTTGTTCCAGAAGTATCGTAAACAAGCCCAACTTCAAAACATCATCTTTTTGGCTATCCGTTGTACAACTTCAAAATTTTTTTGCGGTCCATAAACCTTCAGTGTACTGTGCTTCAAAATATGAGAAATGAAATGAATTCCAGCTCATTTCAAACTTCATTACAAGCCACACAACCACCAAGCATCTTCTTTGCAGCTTTTCTGTCAATTTTTGTAATAGATTTATCTGGTGTAAATTTTTTCGATGAAGTATAAAAACGGGATAATATGAGGCCCGTTTACATGATACCATTTTCAACCACCAAGCGTCTTCTTTGCAGCTTTTCTTGCAATTTTTGTAATAGATTTATCTGGTGTAAATTTTTTCGATGAAGTATAAAAACGGGACAATATGAGGCCCGTTTACATGATACCATTTTCAACCACCAAGCGTCTTCTTTGCAGCTTTTCTTTCAATTTTTGTAATAGATTCATCTGGTGTAAATTTTTTCGATGAAATATAAAAACGGGACAATATGAGACCCGTTTTACACGATACCATTTTCAACCACCAAGCGTCTTCTTTGCAGCTTTTCTTTCAATTTTTGTAATAGATTCATCTGGTGTAAATTTTTTCGATGAAGTATAAAAACGGGACAATATGAGACCCGTTTTACACGATACCATTTTCATCTAATATCGGATTCGTTTCATGTCACAAGGGCCTTATCAGATTACACGAGAATGTTTTCAGTTCATATCGGATTGCCTCCTGTTTACACGAGAATGTTTTCATCTAATATCGGATTGGCCTCCTGTTTACAGGAGAATGCAACAATTGGATACGCTTCATACCGTTTTTGTGGTTTCAAATAAAAACGCTCTGAAAATGGCATGATATCAATCCGTTATCGTGTAAACGGTCGCATTCGGTATCGACTCAATACGGACCCTAGGAGCCTCTTATCCATCTGAGGTGCTGCACAGAATGCGCAGTAGTTACAAAAGGTAAACAATGAAAGCACCAACCTCGTTCCCAGGGTGTTCTTACGTCATACGCTGATCACGAAGCCGAATGAACACCCTGGTACACTTCGATCAAATCTGCCCAGAAAATGGGTAAATTTGGAAGCCATTATGGATTTCACCGTTGGCTAGGCAACGCCAAGCGACGGAAAATGGCCGTTGCTCTGGCGCTAATTCTGCAGAAGATGAATGGAGAAATTGAAAAAAAAACACTTTGAGGACCTTATTTGAAGCTTTTTGCAGGTAAATAAACAATAATCTGGGGTTGGCAAGTGTGTTTAATGTGAAAATAAGCTCGGTTTGTTTCGAGCGAAAATGGGCCTAAGTTGCAAATTTGGGAAACTTTCACCGAAGCTTCCAAAATGAAATGGCTCGTTATTCTTCGAATTTCGGAAATAAGTTGCAAATGATGGTCGCTATGGGTAAAGAATGTGGTTTACATCGAATTTTGACATGCCGAGGTCGTTTACCACGCGCAAAACAGAGTTGCGGTGCAAAATGGTGAACAGACAATCAGATTGCCGAACGGCCTCTTGTATCCCAGAGTAGAGGTAGAGCAACGAACTCACTCTGGAGACGAGATTGTGAAAGCACTGCACTGCACAGCAAAGCGTTCTCGTGTTAACAGGAAGCCGATCCGCTATGAAGTGAAAACGGAATTGTGTAAACAAACAAAGTTTCATACTGGATTGGAGATGGCAATCAGATATGAAATGAATACGGTATCGTTTAAATGGACCTAAGTATACTGCCTGCACAGCAGTCGCACGAATGGGACATAATTTTTGAGACACAATTTTTCGACACACTGCATATCTTACCGATATTAGTAAAATTAAGCCAAGTTGCAGAAATTATTTCTTTTCCATGAAGCATATTGACTACATCATGTATAAGTTTATCTTGAAAATGTAGGCCAACTTTGAGACGATGCACTTCATTAGCAATGTAATAAAGAATTTCAACTGCAGGTCTCCCGTCAACCATAGCGAATCCTTCAAATCTAAAAGCCAAAGCAAATAAAGATGCAGATTATAAATGGCAGGCTTGATACCCCAAGCAGACCACTTGTTGAGGAGTTGGTTGAGGGACCACTGAACAGTGACGCCGCCAGGATATTTTATTGGAGGGGCAAAAAAGAATGGGGTCTGGGGCGGAGCCCCAGAAAATCTTCTCTTGGACCACACCCTATGCTTTGGCTGTAAATGCGACTAACGCCCCTTATATGGATTGACCTTAAGATGAATGAGTCTGTTAAATAACACGAGTAGGGTACCACAATTAGAAAATGACGTCCAACCGGGGACAGAGCGTCCAACCTTTGGATCCCCAAAAATTTCTGCGACCAATCTAACATACGCCACTCGGTAATGGAATTGTCAAAAGAGTTACTCTCAGATTCAGAAAAGATGGCATCGGGTTAAGTGGAAAATGCAAAGTGAAGTAGGCAGTGAGGGGTTTGGGGGCGAAGCCCCCAGGAAAATTTTTGTGGATACGCTCTTTACTTTGGCTTAGAACACTTCTACCGATCACATTTTAGCCTGTGCTACACTGGAATTGTTGATCACTTTACAACTGTTATTTAAAGTAGTATCTCCGGCAAAATTTTTAAACATGGTATTCTTTGGCTTAGAATGCCTATCCTGAATGCCATCTTTAGCAAGACCAAAAGGGAAACTTTTACAATCTTTAAACTATTTTCAATGAATCACATCCACAGGAAAATGTTTGCACAAACACACTCTACTTTGTCCTAGAACGCTTCTCACAATCCAATTTCCATGGCCTCAAAAACTATAAGTCTTGAACAATTCTATGATAGTTTGTCTAGAAAAGTTTTCAAAAAGCCAACTTATGCTATGGCTTAGCACGAGTCTCCCAGCAACCATCCAGCATTTCGCCGAAAGATTCTTAACATGCACTACGTTATCTATACCCAACTACCAAAATTCTTTTTCCTCGTTTGTGAAAAAATTTTGACTTCCGTCGTCAAGAAGCTATCTTGATGACGTATACAAAACGTGGAGCGTTGGTCGAACGGGGATCTGGGCGCTGCGGCACGAGAAATGCTGTACAGATCGTGGGAGAATGGAATTGAAATGACAGGGGTGACAAGATTGTAGAAACCTATAGAGGGGTGTCGCCCGGATTGAGGGTATTTCACGTTGGTAGAATGTTCCTGTTGAACGAAAAAATTTTCAGAACGAAACTTACCATGAACACCTTCGTAAACTCTTCACTGTTGTTGATATAAAATATATTTGTGATTGGTGATGCTGTCTTTAAGAGCGAGCTACTCGAGAACTGAGTGGTAGAGAGGACCTAAATTTCCAACGTTGCCCTGGTTGAGGGTATCCAAATTTTCACATGGTTTCAGGTAAATTTAAGATAACTTGATGCGAAAATTAGCAGCATATCAACGATTAAAGAGTTTTTGTTGTTATCAAATGTTTTCTGATTGTGTTTGCTGTGTTTCGTTATCCTAAACACTGACCTTCATTGCTGCCTTCGTTCAAAGACTTTTCAAGCAAGCTGATATCAATTTTTCCTCCTTCGGTGAACTGAACGATGCTTAAATCAATTTATGATAAAAAAATAGTTTTTACAGTCCACTGGATAGAACAAACCTGTTTTTGCCCCATAATATGTCCTTTTACAGCAAATAGTAGTCGCCTGTCATGCGTTGACAATGCAGATTTCGTTCAAGAACCGGAAGATACCACAGTACCCTCAACCAGGGCGACTTTAGGCCAATCAGACGGGGTGAAAAAAGAAGCCCATCGTGGCGGAAGCGGATGCTATATCTCGGAATTTACGTTAAGTACTTATTCTGGACAAGTGGAGCTTGGCAAGAGGCCATTTGTTTTCTGTGAAAGTTTTAACAACGTCAAGAAACCAAGCAAAAAGAAAATTGTGCAACAAAATGTGAAAGGAAAAATGGCGGATGCTTAAAGTTACATCTTAGGTGAGCTTCTTTGTGCACTTCTCCCTCTGTTTGTGGACGGATTTTTAAGAAACACAAACAAGGAAATGTTAAGCAAATGGAGTCACCAAGATATTTTTGCTCACTTTTTTGGTTTTAATTAGGCCCAAACGCCTATTATTCAGCAACAAACGCAAGAGAGTTAAAATCGGTCAAAACGCGTTTACCCTCAAACAGGGCGATACCCCTCTACTCTTACACATTGTAATTGCCAAGATCATCGGCCTTACCCCCCCCCCCACAACTTTTACGCCGGAATTAGAAGAATTAGAAAAGTGGTCCTGGAGAACATTGGATGGGCGACCCCCCCCCCTTGCCCCCCCCCTTCCCGGCGCTTCTGCCACTGAAGAACTCAAATTGATAACCTTTTCACCATAAACTCAGAATGATTTAGACTGATTGGTTGGTTGATTGATTGATTGATTGATTAGTGATTGACTGAATATACAAATACACGCAGGCCGTTTTGGGAAACGTGGTCATGGATATTGGGAAACGTGGAAAGTGTTATTATTAGATTATCTATCGTTGCAAAGAATCAGAACTGCCAGGCCTATTTTCTTGTATTTTCAGTTTCGATATTCTCCGTTTGTCCTGTCGATTTAGCGCTTTCAGTCTGCTGCTAGTCGCTTTCCACCCCACATTTCAAGCGGGCCTATTGTTTTAAATTAAATATTTTTATGTAGGAGCTTCACAGACCGAACAAAATATAACAGCTTTATGTACAGGCTGTCTCAAAAAAATCGTTCGAAGTTTGATTAATTATTAAAAAATAACGATTGGATAAAACGATTGGATAAAAAATAACGATTGGATTGGCAATGGAAAGGTTACCCTGCATCTAGTATTTTCAAATAATTTTAGAGACCAGAATCTTGCATTGGTTGAAAATTCATTAAGTTGCGAGCTCTCAAAGATAAAAAAATACGCGACAGCTGAAACCAGAGATCCCGGGATTACTTCTAATGTAAAAAAGGTCGAACATCGAGGTAAAAGAAGGTTATTTAATGTCATACCTCTCGTTGCTATCAGAGCAAACCAAATAAAACTTCTAAAGTGATTTAATCCTAATAATCATCGTCAAAATTTACGCTAAGATTGCATGTAAACAAGAACAGATTTTGTAATACAATAGCATCAGTTGCTTTGGTTCACACCTCAATTCAAAGCTATTAGCGAATGCAGATAAAAGAAACTCTATCAAGCAGTAAATCAAAACAAACAGAGCCGCAAAGTTGCCCTGAAACCAGTACGGAAAACTCTCGCTTGGTGCGACCGAAGGGAGGTTCTTAAGAGAAGTTAGGCACTTAGAACAAAAGAAAAAGGGTAAATCTAAAGTTCTGTCACGTGGATTTTGTTTAATTGATCTAGGAGCTAAAGAGTAACTGTTTACAATTGAGCAATAAATATGCAGGAATTTTAATGATCTCTGTTCGGCTTCTGAATCACGTAAACAAAATCCGCGAGACAGAAATTTAGATTTACCCTTCTTCTTTCGTCTTAAACACATAACTTCTCTTAAAAACCTCCCTTCAGCCACACCAAGCGAGAGTTTCCGAACTGGTTTCCACAGCCGTCACATTTGGCTTCTCCGTTCACTGGGGAATCCCCGATTTGAATGGCTGTGCTCTTTTGACGTCAAATTCTCTGTGATCTTTATATTTTTAAAATGTTATTTTCTCAGCTCGTACACATCCGATTTTCATCACTGAAGTGGAGAATGATGAGAAAGACTTGCTGAATCTTCTGAAAGCTTCTCTGAGTGACCTCATTGTGCTTAAAGCACTTATTTAACGTTGCGAAAAGTCAACAAATCGGCGTTTTCATTTCGAAAAAAGAAAATTAGGCCGAAAAGTCCTTTATTTTGCAGCAAAAGCCCGACATTTCAGACCGCAATTTTCGTGATTTTTTTTCATCAGAATGTTGAAAACATGTCAAATTAACCTATTATCAATGGGCCATTAGGAAATATCACTGTTATTGGTCGAGTTTGCTTTGAAGTTTCTGATTTAACTGCAATTTTGGACGATTTTGAAAAGAAAACGCATTTTTTAGTAAGATAATCTAAATGAATCAAAATGGCCCAGTGATATCTTTGAGCAACGCGCCTTTAAGAAGCCAATCCATTTCTAGTCTATATTGTAAGACCAAGCAAAATGTCGGTAAAATGACTTATGTCGAGGAGGTCAGGTCGCGAAAATCCCGTGTGATCAAGGATTCGAATCATATAAAATTGGCCTGGATTCCACGATACCACTGCCCCTCTTCCGTGATTTTCGGCGAATAAGTTATTTCTTATTGAAATAGAATTTATCCAAAACTGTTGTTTGATGCTTTCTTTTCATTATTTTAAGGTTTTTGTGCAAACTTTAATGTTTTATTGTTCAAAATAGCTGCAGTTCTCACAAATGATGGCTTTCCCGACAATTCATTCATTTTCTTAGATTTCCTAATGCAAGGAAAAAGGGGCCCTTGGTTTTTAACAAAGCTCTATGTTCTAAGCATAGTATTTTACCAAATTCAAACGACATAAGCGCTACCAAAATGTCGGCAAAACGTTATACTTTGAGGGGTCACGCCGCGAAAACCTCGTTTGATCAAGGATTCGAATCGCATGAAATAGGCTTCGACACCGCGATACCGTTGCTCCTCTTCTTGGGCTTTTGGCGAATAGTTTGCTTCCTATTCAAATTAAATTTATCAAAACTGTTTTTTGATGCCTTATTTTTCATACTTTGAAGCTTTCTACGCAAAATGTACATCTTACCGTTCAAGAAATAGCTGCGATTATCACAAATCACTACTTTTACCGAGAACCAATCAATTTTTCATAGATTTCCTGATACAACAAAATAATGGCTCCTTGTTCTTAACAAAATGTTATATTTAATCATGATATTTAGAAATATTCCAATGATATAAATACCACCAAAATGTCGGTAAAGTGACTTATATCGGAGAGGTCACGTTGCGAAAATCCTGTCTGATCAAGACTTCGAATTACATGAAAAGGCAAGGATCCTGCTGTACCGTTGTGTCTCTTTTCAGGTTTTTGGCGCATGATTATTTCTTATTCCAATAGAATTTATCTAAAACTCTTGTTTACTGCTTCCTTTTTAATATAGTGTAGGTTTTTGCGCGAAATGTGACGTTTTAATGTGCAAACTAGCTGCGATTATCACAAATCACGACTTTTCCCGAGAATCAATCAATTTTTTATAGACTTCCTAATACAAGGAAATTACTTCCCTTAGTCTTTAACAAAGCTCTATGTTTAAGCATAAAATTGTACATAATTCAAACGATAAATAAATATCGAAATGTGAGCAAAATAGTTTATTTCATGGAGATCACCTCTCGAAAATCTCGCCTGATCAAGGATTCGAATCACCTGTAACTGGCCTGGATGTGCCACTTCTCGGGTGTTTGGCAAATAATTTTCAAGTGCGAATTGCACCGATCCTTATCTTGCAAGGTGCAAGTCAATATTCCTGAAATCACTTCCGAGAGACATTTTGATCCTCTTTCCGTTCATCTTCACGCCATATCATCTCGTTGCAACATTTGAAGATATACGGGGAAGAGGTGACAGAGATACAGAACAGGATGTCTAGGCATGAGGCGATGGTAAGAGGGGATATCGAAGGGAATGAGAAGTTGTCACGTCAAAGTTCTTCTAAAATAACACGGTCACGAAACAGGAAATGTGACATAGAAAACTGCCTTGTTACAAAATATGATAATGATGTGATGTGGTTTCAGTGTGATGTTTGTGATATGTGGTGTCATTCAATTTGTGAGGGTCTAACTCCTATGGAAGAGGTAACGTTAAATAGCTCTCATGAAAGTTATATTTGTACCATTTGCAAAGCAATAGATGTAAAATCTATACCAAAAATGTTGGAGAGGAAAAGGCAGAGCTTGTAGTTGCGGAAGAAGGAAAATGTAAGGAAAGGAGGGTCTCATTGATAACGAGACGTGATGATTTGAAGTTGATAGTTGAAAAGGAGAAAGGGAAGCATGTATTAGAATTAGAGAAGGCGTTGGAGAAAATAGGTGTGGATAGAGGTCAATACCACGGTGGGGCATTTACGGGCAACATGGTTGATAAAGTTTTGCAAGGTTACCCCGTTTTACTTGAGCCAATAAAGGAGGACGTTGCCTTGCACCAAAGTTTTACTGAAATTTTCGGTATTTTGAAAGAACTTAAGCCGTTGCTTTATGCCCCAAGAATTTTAAGTGATAAAGAAATCGAGGACGTTTTAAAACTCTGTGACGCTTTTGGGAAGACATACCCAGTGAAATTTCATGGAAGCAGCATAACTAGGAAGATGCATAACTTGACTCACAAGGTTCCTAGATTTGTAAAAAGGTGGAAGTCGGTAGGGATGTTTGCGGAGCAAGCGAGTGAATCGACTCATAATGCTTTTAATCAGGAAGGAAGGACGTTTACGTCAGTGAAATCAAAGAGCCAAAAACTAGTATTGCTGATGCGGGCACAAGAGAGAAGAAATTGCTGATGCGGGCACAAGAGAGAAGAATCGGTACAGACCTCACACAATCATTGCCAATATCTAGAGTCTGTGCTCGATGTCGTCCATCAAGATTCTTTAAGAGAACAGTTAATGGTGTGAAGATCTGTCCTAATTGTCACAATTAATTTGATATGTATGAGAAAATTCCTTTTCAGAAGGGAAACTGAAGATGAAAACATTAGATCGAGGTTAAAGTCATGTTAAGGTGTACTGGATGATTTGCAAAGTCATGTAACCCCCGCCCCTCCCCCCTGTAAGTACTAGAAAGGCTGAGTCATTTTGTTCGTCAAGTTACCTGGATCATCAGTGATAGGTAGAGAGCATGGAGTGCAGCCCACCTTTCTCCCTTCCATGTAGTGTTAGTTTTGGTCCTAATATCAGTGTGTAGGTAACGTGGAGTAGCTCGAGTCCTCCCAGGTAAGGGCTCCAGTTTCTTTCCTCCGGTTAGTGTATATTTTTGTCGTAAGAGACCTAGGTTATCAGTATTAGGTAGATAGCTTAGCATATGTAGGAAGGATGGAGTGGATCGTGTCCTCCAAGGCAAAGGCTCCAGTTTTTCCCCACCCGTATTTTGTGGTCCCATGAGACCCAGATCATAAGGTGTTTGGTAGATAGCGTAGCTATAAGTAGGTAGCATTGAGTAGGGCCAAGTCCTGCTAGGAGAAGGCTCCGGTTTACCCCCTCTCCTTCTTCTTAGTGCATGTTTCCGTTATTTATCAGCTACAGGCTCCAGTTTCCCCTTCCCTTTTGAGTTTGTTTTTGTCCTCAGAGACATAGATTGTTAGCACAAACTAGAAAGCATAGCTATATGTAGGTAGCATGGAGTATAGGTCGAGTTCTCTCAGTTTCTCAGATTTCGAGCTCGTTTCTGAAGTTTCTTCCTTTTTCACTTCGTTAAAAATGTTTTGTAGACTCCACGTTCAAGAAATTCATATCATTGAATAGAAAATTTAATGGCGATTCAGAATATGTCTGATTTATTAATAATCACGTTTGTTTAACATAAGAATTAACTTTATTATGACTGGCCTTTCTTCGATTTGCCGCGTCTCAGCTCAGATTTCGAGCTCGTTTCTGAAGTTTCTTCCTTTTTCACTTCGTTAAAAATGTTTTGTAGACTCCACGTTCAAGAAATTCATATCATTGAATAGAAAATTTAATGGCGATTCAGAATATGTCTGATTTATTAATAATCACGTTTGTTTAACAACATAAAAATTAACTTTATTATGACTGGCCGTTCTTCGATTTGCCGCGTCTCAGCTCAGATTTCGAGCTCGTTTCTGAAGTTTCTTCCTTTTTCACTTCGTTGAAAATGTTTTGTAGACTCCACGTTCAAGAAATTCATATCATTGAATAGAAAATTTAATGGCGATTCAGAATATGTCTGATTTATTAATAATCACGTTTGTTTAACAACATAAAAATTAACTTTATTATGACTGGCCTTTCTTCGATTTGCCGCGTCTCAGCTCAGATTTCGAGCTCGTTTCTGAAGTTTCTTCCTTTTTCACTTCGTTGAAAATGTTTTGTAGACTCCACGTTCAAGAAATTCATATCATTGAATAGAAAATTTAATGGCGATTCAGAATATGTCTGATTTATTAATAATCACGTTTGTTTAACAACATAAAAATTAACTTTATTATGACTGGCCTTTCTTCGATTTGCCGCGTCTCAGCTCAGATTTCGAGCTCGTTTCTGAAGTTTCTTCCTTTTTCACTTCGTTAAAAATGTTTTGTAGGCTCCATATTCAAGAAATTGATATCTTTAAATAGAAAATTCAATGGCAATTCAGAATATGTCTAATTGATCAATAATGACTTTTGCAGAAAAACACAAGAGTCAACTTTATTGCGAATGACCATCCTTCGATTTGCAAGAATTCAGCTCAGATTTTGAGCTCTTTACTGAAGTTCCTTACTTTTCGCTTCACTGAAATTGTTTTGAAGGGTCCACATCCAAGAAATTGATATCATTGAATAGGAAATTTAATGGCGATTCAGAAAATGTATAACTTTATAGGAATCGGAAGTTGTTCGGTTGAGAAAGAATAATTTCATCAACGCGACTACCAGAAATTCGCGAAACCATTACAAAGGCCTACTCTGTGAACGGTGTGACGGCTGTGCAGGGCAACTTTGCGGCTCTGTTTCTTTTGATTTACTGCTTGAGAGAGTTTCTTTTATCTGCATTTGCTAATCACTTTGAATTGAGGTGTGAACCAAAGCAACTGATGCTATTGCATTACAAAATCTGCCCTTGTTTCGCATGTAGCCAAAAACAGAAGTTGGAAAATAATCGGCGATAGACTGAATCTTTTTTCTCAACGCAGTCATATGTTTGAAAGTTTAGGTTGTCGAAAGCATGCCCAAATCCTATTTGCTTTGCTCTGAAACAATTGAGAAACATCAGAAACGATTGACCATTAGACTGATTGCATATTCGTAGTTATCGCTATTGATAGACTGATGGACGCTCATACTACGACTTATGGACTTTGATACTAAATTTGGGTTGAAGTTTTCCCCTATCGATTTCATAACTAGATATGGCAACCATAGCAACACTGTAGGAACTCCGGGCAATGGTGGATGGGCCTAAGTTGCCGGCTCGAACCTACAATGTTAAAACAACTCAGAGTTCAAGTTTACAGTGATAATAGCCATGAACAAAAGCAACAAGTATCCATACAAATGTCTCCTCAATCCAAGAAACAACAAACCTTTCACTGTGAATCAGGGATTCCTCATTTTTAAGGCCAATTAGCTTCTATGAACTTCACCGCAGCATTGAGAATTTCCAACTGTCGAGGGTCGCTGGCCTCGCTTCTGAGAATACACAGCAGCCTCGTTCCAAAAGGCACACGTAAACGAGTGCATCTCCGTCCCAAAATTATCTATCAAAGTCCATAAGGCCCAGATTGAGCAAAAATAAGAAATGTTGTTGTTGTTGTTATCATTGTTGTTGTCGTTGTTGCTCTCTGGTTTCAGTTTTCGCACAAATGCGAACTTCAGAGGCTTATAACTCCATGAATTTTTAGCGGATTTGCAAGATACTGGTGTCAAAAATTTAAAATCTCAGGAGATGGGTTACTTAACCAAATGCCATTTCAGCATATAGTTGCTTTTTAGTATTTAATCAAACGTCGAACAATAGACGATTACGGAAAAGATGGCGGACCTCATTTCACGCAATGCATGATAGGAATATGCCCCCTAGCAACGCATAGCTACCAAAACTTACAACTGCGGCATAAAATCTTGACCAGAGCTACGATAGACTTAGGCCGTCGCAACTTTATTGTGAAATCTACGCATATTCTTTTGGGCACCTGAAGTACACGAAGTCTTCTAAAGACGGTAGACTTCGCAGATAAAACCTTAGCTATCCAAAGGATGCAAATTCTGCAAACAGTAGACTAGAGAGTCATAAGACTTGGCGGAGAGAAATCCCAAAAGAATGAGACTTCTGAACGAAAGTTAAAGAGTTCGAATGTTGTGTTCGGTCGAGTGAACTGAAGCCATTGCAATACCCTTGTTATGCAAATCTCAAGAGAAGGTGATTTGCAATGTTTCATTCTTTTTTCGAATGTTTTTACAACTTTTTATTCATCTCTGTTTTATTCACCTCTTCACTCTCTAATCAGTAATGTAAACAAGGCCAAAAATCTTCTTGATATCTTGATGAAACGATGAAAACAGCAGGCCACTACATCTTGAAATTGTAGGGAAACTGTACTGTACATTATTGCGAGCGACGGCTCAGAAGAGTGTCGACTTCACGATGAAGTTGCGACGGCCTAAATCTATCGTAGCTGTGGTCAAGATTTTATGCCGCAGTTGTAAGTTTTAGTAGCTATGGGTTGCTAGGGGGCATATTCCTATCATGCATTGCGTGAAATGAGGTCCGCCATCTTTTCCGTAATCGTCTATTATTTTGAGACACCCTGTAAAACAATGTAGCCGTTTGAATTGTGGAATGGAAAGCGACTAGCAGCAGACTGGAAATGCTAAATCGTCAGGACAACGGAGAATATCGAAACAGAAAAATGCACAAAAGTAGGCCTGACCGTTCTGATTCTGCACAACGACAGATAATCTTATAATACCTTCCACGTTTCCCAATAACCATGTTATGGCTTGAAAGAAGTTCTGGAAAACTGCTTTTTAGTGACGAAGTGGGCTCAGTGGTTTTGAGAAAGAAAATAGCAGGGGATTTAGGCAACAATGAATTAGTACGTGGCTAATGCGCTTCTGAAAGAGCAGAGAAATGAGTCGTAGTTTCAGCGGTCCTTTTCAGGAGATTTTCATTAAACATGAGTGGCTATGGCTGACAGTTTCAGAGAAAAATCTAAAATAAGCAGTTTCCGCCAAAATTCATCATAAAAGTGGATATGGAAGCAAGTTTGGCAATTAGAAGAGCATAACTTTCTAAAACCCGGGTGGCGGACTCCCTTCCATCCACAAATCCACAATCAAGGCACCCCCCCCCCCACCCGAGAGCGGTATCCGGTAATTCAAACAGCAAAACTACACATGTACTAAGTCTATCAAATACATACCTTAACACTTTATTTCCTTCGAAAGAAACTTCATAACGCAGATCAACCAGTGGCAGATTCTTCATCAACGAGAAATAACGAAGCCTCCACCAGTAAAGAACCCAGGATTTCGTTCGGTTTCGCACTACACTCAAATCAAAGATGCTTGAATCAGCTCGCACATAAGTACCACTCCCTTCCTGCGTAACAGTCACGTCCACCAGTTCATCTAAATATTGTAAATAAAATGAATAAGAATTATCTTGTTTACACTATGCCATGCTACTCCGTCAAAATTGTTCAAAGGAGTCGATCTGGGAACCTTATGTAAGAAAGAAAACTTATTAAAGACACAGGGAACTCAGTTTTCGGCCTTTTATCTTTCGGACGCCGGTGGCGCTGCGGTAATGAGAGCTGCAGTAGGCGGGGTCTTCACATCTCACTATTCATATAAAATTTCATTGCCGTAGCACTGCAGAAGCTACACAGCGTTCAAAAGATAATAATCAGAAGCCACGCAGTGTCCAAAATATGAAAAGCAGAAAGCTGAAAGAAGAAAACTGGTTTTGAGGAGGGCGGCACAGTAAGGCCACAACCTGTTAGAAAGCTAAACTTATGACAAGAAAATGATTGCTGAGAAAGGTTGTCAGTGCAAGGGCGTTAGGCCACCAATGCAATTTATGAATATTTATTTACCTTGTCTTGATCTTTATCGTATTTTTTGTATCGTTTGTTCAACTGGCCTACCGGTTATTTTTGTTTGGTTATTCAAATCCAACTCTCTTCATACCTGTATGTTGGTACACCTTTGCAGAAGAACAAAGCTTTCAATTTCAAAATTTTTCTTCTGCGACGGGGCACTAAAACACTGGAATACAGAGAAGCTAGATTTGAATAGCCAAACAAAAAAACGGTTAGACCGGTCGAAGACACAGGTTGAGATATAACAACGGGAAGAAAAGTAGATCAAGGCAAAGGCAAATGAATATTTAATCAATTTCAATCAGGTTCTGCAAGATATGATTGCTCGTTAATAGACCTTTTAGCTATTCTAGGAAAGAATCCGAATCGAACGATGTTATGATGCATTTTGAAGAATTTTCGAATGTGCACAATTGAGATAGAAACTCTAACGCCACTCGATCGAACCTTGCGTATAAAATTGTATAAAAATAACGCTCGATCCAGGCTTTTTTGTAGAATAGCTAAAAGGTCTATTCAGGGAGCAGTAGCCTTTCATTCTGATTCACCCGTTTGATCCAC
This sequence comes from Aurelia sp. 3 sensu Dawson et al. (2005), assembly GCA_964020215.1. Taxonomy (NCBI): domain Eukaryota; kingdom Metazoa; phylum Cnidaria; class Scyphozoa; order Semaeostomeae; family Ulmaridae; genus Aurelia; species Aurelia sp. 3 sensu Dawson et al. (2005). Next base: position 8,628,770 of record OZ026586.1, read on the forward strand.
AATGCAGTAGTTGAACTGACAGAATGATTAACACTTCTTTCAGGTCAAGTACCGCATCGTGGATCCACGGTTTCCGCTTACTGTAAAAGCTCTATTGATTCGTTGAAAAAATTTCTGCTAAGATGGTTTATAAAATTTGTCAGTTATGGTGTCATGTCATCGATGACGTTATAAAGTTTCCCTAAATATCATCAAAATGCAAAAAATTATACATCATTCGAAAGCTCTTTAAACGCTCTTTTGAACTCTGCAAATTTCATATCAATAAAACTCACCTGTCAAAAGTTATTGAAGTATTTAGGAACATTTGGCCTTTCCCTAACGTCATCAATTACGTGGAATTCGAAAATTTTTTTAATGGCATGTTGTCTTAAATAATCACAATGATCTCTTCTTAGACTGACGACGTGATTCCTTGTATTCGTTCGACATTTATAATCTGATGTTTTAATTTCACTCATACAAAGGACTCACGACCAAACGGATTCTAAACAGGGACTAAAATCTTAGGAAAAATCACAGGAAGTCCAGGCAGTTAGTTAACTGAACAATGATGAGTTTACGATCGTAAAATTGTTAATTGTATACTACCTTTGTGTGTTTGTTGGGGAGACGAAGTACTGACCCTTTTGTTTTGACGAATTGTGTTTCAGCTTTGTTGATAGCGAATCAACGCTGGGGCTCACACTGTCATGCGCATCGGTGTTATTGTTTCGTGCTCTTGTTCTCAACGGTCAAGCTAATTTGCATATAACGCCGTTGAAATAAATCGTTAGTGCGCAGGCGATCTGGAGCCCTTTCTGGGGGATTCCTTGAGGCTCACAACTTAGCCTGCTCGTATCCCCAACAAGTGTTATTTGTTGCACTTCTCCACTGCTGTACTTCTGCACTGTACTGCATAATTGTTCGAATGAGGGAGTTCGATGCAAAAGTTCTTGCTGGTATTCTTATATAGGTAAATAAGAATACCAATATAAGAATATCAATATAAGAATACCAGTATATAGTTAGAATATATATAGAATATATAGTTTACCAATATAAGAATACCAGCAGGAAAGTTTGCATCGAACTCTCAAATTCAAACAATTATGCAGTACAGTGCAGAAGTACAGCAGTGGAGAAGTGAAACAAATAACACACAAAGGTAGTATACAATTAACAATTTTACGATCGTAAACTCATCATTGTTCAGTTAACTAACTGCCTGGGCTTCCTGTGGAAAAATTAGAAGAAACTTAGAACATCTTCCATCCTACGAACGTCGAAAGAAATTCGAACGTCCCTTCGAAGGCTACTTCGAGCATCGCTTCGCTTCGAGAAGTCGAACTTTGAACTAATAACCAATCAAACGCTACAAAGCAAATAGGCACGTGGGCTGACCATATTAAGAAAGTAGCGATCTGATTGGTCGCGCCGTGGACGCGGCGGACTTGGCCTAATTAGTCCCTGTATTGAAGCCATTGAAGCGTAGGACATAAGTCCCTCAACTGAAGCGATAACAACAACAACGAAGAGCGTAAGTTAGAGGAACTTATGCAATGTAGTCTAATCTCTTCTAACAATACAAGCCTTAGAATCTGAAGTTAGGCACTTCCCCCGTCTATAAGTCCCCCCCTCTATCAAACAACCCTCTCTAATAAGCGCCGCCCCTCTGAGTCGAAATTTTAAATAAGGTCCCTCTCTATTAAGCCAGTCCCCTACTTATATCAAATTCAAGAAATTACCAATGAATTTTCATATATGCACCTAGACAATCTTGCATGTTAGCTTTGAAAGTGCTTGGGATGGAGAAAGTATAGAATTCATGTATTTGACAGATAAAATCATATGTTGAATAGGCAAAATATGGGGTAAAGAGCTGAGAAGTTATCATATATATCCTTGTCATCTGATTTTGTGAATAAGCTCCCATCTTCTCCAATCCACCCCCTCTCCAATACGTCCCCTCTTTTTTTAATGTCCGAAATTAAATAAGCTTCCTATGGGCTTAGCTTAATTACGGTAAGCCAAATTTGACTTCCAGTCATCTTGAAATTTTAGCGTGCCTTGGTTGACGATGGTCTCTTTAACAGAGCGTTTAAGGTCAATCTCCAGGCCCGCCGAGAGGGGGCAGGGGGGCACTTTGCTCCAGGGCCTCATGGTCTAAGGGGCCTCATAATTGGAGAATTTTGACATTATGACTACAGGAAATGCTCTGAAATGCATTTAAGCCAATCGAAAGGGGGCGATCGTAAAATGTTCTGCTCGCTTCGCTCGCAGGGGGCCTCAATTCACAGTGTTGCCCCTGGGCCTCAAAAAGCTCTCGGCGGCCCTGTCAATCTCCACCAGATGATACTCTGGACGATCGTCATAAAATTTGCGATGGCATATACGTAATAGAATATTTTTGATCGTGGCATCGAAAAAATTCGCTGGACAAAAAGTAGATGTAGTTGCTACTATTCGTCTGAACACTTCGTTAGCTGAGTTTTTGGTCAATAGAATCATAGGATTCTTCAGCTTCGCTCGAATCCTCTGACATTGCAGACAGAACAGTCGGGCGGACAGGGTTCGATTCCAGGTAGATTCCATTTAAGCGTCATGACAAGGGATCTTGGACTCGATTAGGTCTATTCTTCCTCTGTGATTCCAGCGCTTGGCGCTAGAAACTGCAAATTCACCTTCACCTTCAGATCAAAACAAATTTTTCGTTGCGAATTGTAAGGACTGTCGTCGAAAAGATCGTCTGGTGCAGATAGGCTTTTGCGATTATGCTATGTAAACATGCCTCTTCTCACGCGCAATAGGAAACGAATTGGATTGTTTAATAACTGTAATGTTGGAATTCAAAGTTACCTTCCTCTCCATTACTCTCGCCTTCTGCTCGTTATTCGTCTTGAAATAGTCATACATCTGTCCTCACAGTGATGTGAATTGTTGTTTGTCGCCATCTTTGATTTCGACTGACTAAGATTGCAACAATGAAAAAAAAGTACAGAGCACATAATGGCGTCGCTGCAGCTAGTACCGCATTGAAAGATACAGGACTATTTCAACCGAATAGCAAGCAGACGGCGATAAAAATAAGACCAAGGTATGTTCATATCAATATTACATTGATTAACCAATTGGTTTTCAAAAGCTCGTTCTCTTATCCACTTACCCAGAATGACTTCTCGACCTTGACCAGTGGCTTGATAATGTTGATACGTTCCTCCGCTGAAGTGCGACGTAAGTGATATCGTCGACGATGTAAGAGCGACCAGCCCATCTTCAAACACTGGTACAATCTCCGTCAAATTGAAAGTGATCTTTTTATATTTGATCTTTGTGCCTAGCTCAAAACTTACAAATTTTCCCTTTTTATTGAGAGGAATTTTCATCTTCTCATTCACTAAGTCCCTCGAGTTGATCTTATCGAACTTTAGAAATGTTGAAATGGGTGCATTTATAAGCATTGGAGATGTCCATGTAGCTACATCCTCTTTGATTTGGCAGTGGAACAGCAATTTGTTCGCAACCTGGAAAAAAATGAAGATAATTTCGTAATCATCGCCCAGAATTAGGCCGCGGGTAGCCTCTCATTTGTTTTGCAGAATTAAAGAGAGAGAATCTTGCTGGAACGTAAGAAAATTGGTCAAATATTGCCTATCTATTGTTTTATTCGCTAGGAAATACGATTTCAGAGGAATTTTTGGTCCGGCGGTTGGCAAATGTTCAAAGATCAGTGTTAATGGGAACCTGTGCAGGGAGAAACTTTCTTTGCCCTCTGGATTAGCTTGGTCGGTTTTGAGATTGTCAAATGGCACCGAAATTAAAAGGGTACCAAAATCCAAATTTCTCGGAATCATTGTTGGGGAATAGCAATTGCAAGATTGCATCGTGTTTTCCACGCAGTTGTGGAAAGTCATCCTCGCTATGCAAATGTCATTGGGGGAGTCTCTCAAAAACAAAATTAGGTCAAACTTCTGCATAAAGGAGCTCATTCAATAATAGAAAAAGCCCGCATAAAAGATCAATGGCCAGCTGACTGGTGAAGTGTTGAAAATATCGAAATGTTCGATTTGATCGTTCTGTGCTGGAAACAAAACAACAAAAGAGACACAGGGATCAAAACAAGGTAAATGAATAATCAATCAAAACATCCGTGTCCTAACACCCTTGATAATTTTAGAGAAATCCAAATACTCTGGCGCTAAGAAGAACTGAAAGCCATAAGCTGACCATGGTACCAATGATCCAAGAAATTTTTTCAGGTTGTGAGACGAGAATCTCAGTTGGAAGAAGCACTTCAAATCCCTAAAAAGCAAAGTAACAAGCGGTTTGTCTGCATTGAAGAAACTTAAAAACATTCTTCCGCAATCTAAGCTATGTGAGGTTTACCATGCGCTTGTTGAAAGTCACCTACGGTATGGAAATGTTGTCTGGGGTAGCCCGCCCAATACGCAGCTGCAGACGCTTCAGCCACTGTAATTCGAGAAACGCTTCACGAGATGGTGGTAGGTCCGCGGTTGATAGGGATGAACAACGAGATGAAGATATTGCAGTTGAACTCAACGGCAAAGAAAGGAAAATATCGAATGACGAGGAAAGAATAATAGAACTAAGAAGTGAGTTGAAGAATAGGGCAGAACAAGAGGAGGAATTAATGGCAACTTCTGACGAAGATGACACAGAAGATGGCGAAAGTCTGTCAAATTATAGCGAGAGTGATGCGACTGAGCTCACAGCCAATGAAGAGGACTTGCCACTTAATGAGGAGTTAAAAACATTGGAGACAGACCACACTGCTAATCGTTTGGATGAGATTGAGAGAAAATTGAAAAGCATTGAAGCAAGGTTAAATGAGAAGGAAAATGAGCAGGATAGTGAAAGGAGAAATATCGATAGGATAAGGGTGTCGGACGAACAGTATGTTCAGTTGATGGTCAAGACAGATAGGTTAGAGACAGAAAATAAAACGTTAAAAGATGAAAATTATGGATTAAAAACAAAAATTTTAGACTTACAGAAAATGCTTGAAAACACTGGAAACAAATCTTGTATCGAAAATTCTTCGCAGGCTTCCATGATGAAGCCCCAACAGGTATCCCGTAGTCAAAATTTTTTGGGGATTCCCAGAGAAAAACAACGTTTTACTACAAATAATCCAAAAAGAGATATTCAGCCAGGCACGAGAAATGATGACGAAAATTCAAATTTTAAAGAAAATCAGGATGAGAGAAACCAACCTTGGGAAGTCCCAACGGAGAAAAATAATGATCAGCAAGGCATCTGGCAATTGAGAAATGATGCTGAAATTTCAAGTTTTAAAGAAAGTCAAATAAAGAAAAGTCAGCCTTGGGGTGTCCCAATTGGAAAAACCAGTTCTTTATCTGAACAGAAAGAAATAGGAACTCACAGTCAACAAACTATCTGGCAATTCCCAAAACGATCTGTAAAAACGCGACGAGAGATACCGACACAGGTCTTATCCAGAAATCGATTCCAAATACTCGCAGATACCATGCGCAATAAGAAACATATAATGTACACTCACCCAATGTGTCGTTTTTATGTCAAATCTTCTGACAGCGCCGTTGCGCATGGTGCCTCGCAGTGCAAACAGTGCGAAGCACCATGCGCAACGGCGCTGTCAGAACATTTGACATAAAAACGACACATTGGGTGAGTGTACATTATATGTTTCTTATTGCGCATGGTTAGACAGCACTCATCATGTCAACATGAGTGGCCGAGTGGCTTGTACAGTCTTCGTCAGGTGACTGCAGTTAAGCTTGGTCGAGTGGGGTCAAACTCTGGATGGGTAACCTCGGAGGCCTGACCTCACAATACACCTCGTCGTCCTTCGGAAGGGACGTTAAACTAGGGGTCCCATGCCTGGATGCGGCATGCACAGTGGGCCTAAATTAGCTTTCAGTAGCTACAAATCCTGACAAGCTTACTCAAAACAAATTGAAAACAAACAAACAAACAAGACTGGAAAGGCCTGCTTTCCTCCGTTGAATTGAATCCATTTTCTGACGGGAGATCTCAACTCTACGGAAACAATAGGGGATGCACGAGCTACAAACAACAAACCTCATTCTGTGAAATTATAATTTATTTTCTTCAGCACAATAGCTTCTACACTATACGGCTACTAACTAAAAAATAACATAACATTTATCCACCAGAGATGTGCTATTTTTCCGGGCATCGTTTTCGCCTATTTTTCCTGGAACGGGGTGTCAAAATAAAGCAATTTTTCTAGAGCCAATTGTCAAAACATGTGAAAAGGGGAAATTTTGCTAGGTCGGGTTATTATATTGTCCAATTTTTGTGTTTTGGAGTGATGATGATGATTCATGAAATATCATATTAGTTAAGACTAACTACATATGATTTCATACGCCCCAGAGGAAGCAGAGCTTATCGAGTCTGGGGCGCTTACAAACAAAACAGAACTGTTGATTATACAATGCGAGGTTATACAATACAATATGAAGTTAAAACATTACAATATAAGAATAACTACTCACGTACATGATAAACTATTTACAAAACAACTAATCAGATTAAACATATATGGGAAAGGTACATAGAGCTGTGATAATCTTAATAATAGTCCAATGAATGTGTTTTATACATAGGAACCGAGTTTGTATTCTTTTAGAGCCTTGACATATTCTTTAAGGGGAGCTGTCTTGTTAAGTTCAGAGGGTTGAGAGTTCCATAACCTTGGACCTTTAACGGTTATTGCTCGATCCCCGAAGCGATTTTTAGTTTTTGGTACTTGGAAGTTATCGCTGTTGCGGGTGGGATAGTTATGAATATTTGATCTAGTCTGGAATAGATTCTGAAGAGCATCTGGCAGTTTTTCATTGTTGTTCACGTACAGATGCATCAATCGTAAAATTTTTAATTCGTACTGGTCTGAAATTTTCAGCACACTGAAATCTCTGTGTATAGCATTGGTAGATGTGCAAATATTTCTGTACTGTAAGATTTTGAGTATTCTATTTTGGTGAACCTGGGTTCGCTTGAGAAGTTTCTTCGAAGCGTCACCATATATTTCAATGGCATAGTCTATTCTAGACTGGATAAATGCATTGTAGAGGGATTGCAAACAATTTCTAGGAAGTAGGTGTCTAACTTTACGAAATATTGAAGCATAGCGAACTATTTTAGACCCTAATTCTTCCAGGTGCTTTTCCCATGTAAGTTGTTCATCTATAATTAATCCTAAGTATTTGACATAGCTGGACCTTTTGATATCTTCTCCAATTCGGATGCCGATGTTTGGCGCAGGATTATTCTTTTTGGGGGAATAGATACAGTAGGATGTTTTGTCTATACTTAGTTTCAATCGGTTTGCTTTGAACCAAGCATGTAACTTTTGTAATTCTACGTTGGTGTTTTCTATCAGTACGTCAATGTTCGTACCAGATGCAAAAATATTGGTGTCGTCTGCGAAGAGTCGTGGTTGTAGTATTGTAGCATTGGCCATGTCGTTGACATAGATTGAGAAGAGTATAGGGCCTAACACAGATCCCTGTGGGACACCTGTATGGACTGTGCCAAGTCCAGAACGGTGGCCGTTAACGTAGGTGAATTGTTTTCGACTTGAAAGGTAGCTGGAAAACCATTTCTTTGCAAGTCCACGAAAACCGTAATGTTCTAACTTTTTTATCAGGATGTTGTGGTCTATTGTATCAAAGGCTTTTTTGAGATCTAGGAATACCCCAAGTACGAAGTTCCCTTCATGTAGGCTTGTGTATATTGTATTTAAGGCTTCAGCAAGTGCCAAAGCAGTAGAATGATTTTCTCTAAATCCAAATTGTAGCTTGTATAGAATTTTATGTTTTTTCAAGAAGTCTAATATACGTTTGCACATTAATCTCTCGAGGATTTTTTCAAAACAAGAGAGAAGGGAAATAGGGCGATAGTTATCTTCATCTGTTCTATCTCCTTTTTTGAAGATGGGAATGACTTTAGCAATTTTCCAGATATCTGGGAACACGCCAGTTTGGAATGAAAGGTTATACAAATGTGTGAGAGGGTCAATCAAAGTTTCAGCACGTTCTTTGATGATATCGGGTTTTATGCCATCATTACCTGCTGCTTTACCAGGTTTTAAGCGATGTATTTCGTTTAGGATCTCTTGTTTAGTAACCTCGCTGATAAAAAAGGAGTTTTCATTTTGGTTTTGTAAGAACTTGGAGTAGTGAGTATTTGTAGCAGCTACTTGACTACCAATTTTGCTACCGATACTACAAAAAAAGGTGTTAAGACCGTTTGCAATATCAGCGTCCGTTTGGAGGGTGCGTTTTTCTTTATTTACTAGTTTTGCGATGTTAGATACAGATTTATTCTTTTTTGGATTTAGCATTGGGCCAAGGAAGGCCCACATTCTGAAAACAGCGTTTGCCTTATCACTTAAGATGTCATTGAAGTAATTAGCTTCTGCTTGCCTCAAGCAATTTATTAGGATGTTTTTGTACTTCTTGTATTTTTCAGTTGAGATTTGATCTTTTCGAGAAAGAGAAAATTTATAGAGCTTGTTTTTCTTGCGTATGCACTTTCTAAGGCCCTTAGATATCCATGGTTTGTCTTTGAGGCGTTTTTTGGGCAAAGTTTTAAGTGGGAAGCAGGCATTGAAACACTTCGATAGCTTATCATTAAAAATTTTGCACGCAGCATTGGCATCCTGACATGCGTAAAGCTCGTTCCAGTTGAGTTTCAGGAGCATTTCTTTAAATTTAGCACGATTCTTTTCGCTATAAAAACGCACTTTAGGCGAAGCAGGATTTTTTACAACGTTCTGTCTGAGCATTAATATTGAGGCAAAGTGGTCACTAATGTCAGTTATTAGATTGCCTGCGATGATTTGGTCACTTGGTCGTTGCTGATACATAAAAACATGGTCGATAAGGGTTGCGCTGCTACTAGTGATTCTAGAAGGTAACACAGTTTGCGGCAGGAATCCATGGCTAACAAGGAGTTCCACGTAGGTTTTCACGTTCTTGTGCTTACTGTCATTATACTTAAGTAAGTTTATGTTCAGGTCACCAATTATGATGCCTTGGCTAAATTTATGCTTGGCTATTTTCTCAAGAGTTGGCTCCAGTTTTTCACAAAATTCGTTGATGTTACCATCTGGGTGCCTATAAATGAGGCCTAAAATGGATTCTGTGTTATTCTTAGATAAAGTAAACCATAGGTTTTCGCATGGGCTCTCGCAGGTAAATGTGAAATCACTTATTATGTTGAATTTTATATCAGATTTTACATAGACGCAGATACCACCAACATTGCCTCTTTGTGATGGGACTGGGTGAAAAGTGTAGCCATTCAAAAGGGAAGCAAAATGATTCAAGTTAGTATTATGTACCTCAGTTAGGCATATGCAATCGAAAGATAATTCAATAGAACTTAAAAGGCTAACTAGCTCATCAGCATGTTTATTTAGGCTCCTTACATTTAAATGAAAAGTTGAAAAGCACGTGGAATCTTTACTGAGTTGATTTATTTTGTCAACGGTTAGGTACCTGCCATTCTCAGTAGCTGAGTCGAATTGGTCCATGAAGTTAATAAAATCACTACTTACAGAAGCATATCCTAAGTCATCGTCACAAACAGGGGATGTATGCTTTTCACCGACATTTTCTAGAATCGGGTATCATTTGAAGGCAAAAATTCTAGAGCTGGGCAAAATTTTTTTTCCGTAAGCACACCCCCGTACAAATTTAGATCCCTTTCCGCCGCTGCGTCCCCATCCTTACCCTGGGTACCAGTCTTTCTTGGGAGAGTCTGGTACCCAGGGTACCCCATCCTGGTCCCCAACGAAAAAATATCATCAACAATTGAAACTTCACAGAATTTGATGCAAATCGCCAGAAAGTACAATTCTGATATGGAGATTTCGAAAATTGACTTAGTTTCTGAAAATTTTATGATTTAGGGGGACTAAACTGGGGGCAAAGGTGAGTGACTTGAATTAAATTCGAAAGAAAATCAAAGTTAACAGAATTTGATTGAAAAGTCACTAAAAATACAACACTGATGCAGAAATTTCGAAGATCGAAGTGCATTTCACAAAAGTGTGAAAGATTTTCAGAAGGAAAGGATTTTTACGGATTTTGGTGGATTTTCTTGGAAAACAAAAAGGATCTTGGCCAGTGGTGTATGATTGTTTTAGGGAGTGAAATGCCCCTTGTGGGTAGATGAGTTGCTGCCACACAAATTACATTTAGAAGGTCAGCCAGTTCTCATCCGAAGCCACCTAATTAGTCCAGAGCAATGATATAAAGTTTATGATGCATGCTATAGCGCAAATCTTAAGATAGGAATATCTCTTGTTCCTATTTAAAACGTCGAAAACAGTGTGTCCGGATAAATAATTCAAATAGTTCCTTTAAAGATGTTGTATCAGGAGTTCCACAGGGTTCTGTGCTTGGTTCAATTTTATTTAATTTCTTCATAAATGACCTCTTTCTTTTTATAAAGCAGGCAACCCTTCATAATTATGCTGATGATAATATCTATATATATAAGCGATGAAGAGTTTTGTTACGCACATTCCTGTTTGTGACACTTTCCCGCACGCAGCTCCTCACGCCTACTGCTTACCTCCAAAAATTTCAGAAAAAAGATGTAAAATAGCTGACGATAAAGGCTTGCCTGTGGTCCAATACTTTTCTTCGTACAGTATCTCGGGGTAATGTGAGGAGGGGTTTTGTACCCAAATTTTAGCAATTCAATTCAACAATAGGCCTTAACCTTCGACCTTTCTTTGTGGATGCTGATGGCAGCCATAGAAATGTGATGGCAGCGTTCAATCTGAGCTAAAAACAAGTTTTGCAGCTGCTTTTTCCAAACACCAAGGGAGTAAAAGCTTGCAAATAGTTGATATTATGTTAGCTGCAGTATCTATTTGGCTTGTGGTAAAGTATTTCGATGCTCACGTTAGAGACAACGAAGTTATTGCCCTATTTTGCAGAGGCCCTCCTCTTGGTTTTGTCGCAGTGCTACAAGTTAAGAGTCTGCCCTTGTAGTTTTTTAGGTCTTCTGCTCATAAATTTACTGATTACAACGCATAGAACCTTTACTCAATTCTTAATGAAGATTTGGCCCAAGTTACAAAGTGATTACTCTTGAAACTGATTTTTGACGCTTTTATTAAAGGCCATACACATAGCCTGAGTTTCTCTGCTTCCGCCAAAATGGCATACAGTACAAGTCAGACCTGTGAACCTAGCGAACCTGAACACAGAGTCGTCATTTCCAAATTTTGACGGGATGACTGGCTCAAGGCCAAATCCAAAAAAAATCCTGTTTATCCGTATAAAGAATGTTTGATTGCAAACTGTTCGTTAACCAAGCTTTTTTACCAAAGTAGAGTATGATTAATATTTCACAGCGACGGAGAGTTCTTGGTTATTACAAAAGGGGTGACTTGGAAATAACCTCAATAACAGTTCAGCAATTCCGTCATCGCTGGGCAGGGGCGGATCCAGGATATTTTGTGACAGGGTTGAATTGCGGCGAAGCCGCAATGGTAATAGGGGGGTCCGGGGGCGAAGCCCCCGGAAAAATTTTTTAGGGCCACGCCCATTTATTTTTAAGGGAACGCCCTTTTTCAGTACAGTTTTTGGACAACGCCCTTAGTTTCTTTTAGGGAAGTCTGTTTTTAATTGAAGAATTCCATAATTCTGAAATTTTAATTTTCTTTTTCATTAATGTATTTTTAGGGTCGATCTATGTATTTATTTGCTTATGTAATTATCGTAATCAGGTTTTTAACAGGGCAGTTTGTAAATCAATTGTTATTGTAGACTTTACCCAGTATAAAGAATTTGAAATGAAGTGAAATGAAAAAGAATCTCAATCGAACGATACTTTGCTACATTCTGTAGAATTTTCGAATGTGCAAAATTATGATAGAAGCTCTTACACCACTCGATCGAATCTCGTATCAAGTCTAGGGAAGCACAAAGTCCATGTACGCTGAATGCAAACAGAGTTTACGAGACAGAATAGTCTCTGCGCAGGAGAGTTTGAAGCTCTCATCTGTCTTGCGCAATAAGATTCGGGTTGGAGCGGGTTGGCACCGGGTTGAGAGCTCAAAATGAATGTGCCACCGGGTTGGTTTTTCCTTCCACCTTTGTAAAATTTCGCAATTCATGAGTCATGCTATCAAACTAATGCGGTATGACGATAGATAATTATGATCTGTCTTCTGAATGCAGCACAACAAAAGAGTGATTGAAATCCTCACTTATCGTTCAGCAAAAGCTGATATCAATTTTCATAAGGAGAAATTCACGGTTTGCGCCTCCGTATGATAGATGTTCATGAATGGAACGGCATTTGAAAGAGGGGGGAATTGTTCTCTGGAAATCTGACCGGTTTATTCAAACCTGTCAACCCGGCCTAGATCCGCCCCTGCTGGGGCTAAGCTAAGTAACATAACTAAGGTATGCAGAGTCTGAATTTGGCAAAACAATTTTCTTATTTGATGACGAAATAGCTATTTCTTGGGTTCTGCTGTTGAATGAAAATAATGCAAGTTTGGTAATGAATTAAGCAAAGCTTACTTTGAGTCCAGTAACTGCCTTTGCCACTCCCCTGATTCATCGCTTTTCCATGATTTCAAAATTATGTAGATGTCCGTAAATAATGATGAAAGGTCCTAAGTCTACTTTTCAACGAGTTAGTAAATGACTTCATCAATATTGTCCTTCTATCAGTATCATCTTTTGTACTTCTTGTTTACGAACTCTGAAAGAGAATTCAGTACAAAAGGTCCAACAATGGACAGATTTTCTGCTACAAGATCATTTCTGAAGTCTTTTTACTTCTATCATGCATGCAGCCGTTGGCTTGCCAACTCGCAATACTGAAAATCTGCCCTATCACGTAATGTGTTCATTATTCGCATAAAAACTGAGACGTTCTTTTGACCGGACCCGAGGACTCTGCGACCAGGGACTTACAGCCCTAGATCATACGACAATACGACCTAAGGCCAAAGTTTTATGTATGTATGCATCACTTTATTATGATGTATTGATACTTCCATTATTTTCAATGTCAACAGAGGTGCTCATGAGTGACTGGGGATCTGGATGAAAATAAAGAAATGTTTGCATTTAAGATGTAACTTTCTTACTTCTTCGTTATTGTTCTAAAAAAAAATTAGAAAGACTAGAAAGACTGGAGTAACCCTAACGGTCGAAAAGCCTTATAGCCCTCCATTCTGAGTCTGTTACTTTCATTGCCTTGCAACTGAAACATGGAAAATTTGCTTTCTCTGCTTTGAATCAAGCAACGAAGTGCATATTTGTGGATATTCAACTCATCCATTCTAATTGTATTCAGAGGGGCCGGTTTTGTTTACAACAACTGGCTAGCTCAGTATGAATACACAGAATTCTACGTGACCAAGAAAACTTTGACACGTACTAATATCTTGCGTGTTCACTAAACCATCGATGGTGAAAAAATTTTGTAAGCTATATATATCAAACTTTGGACCGGGGTCGTATGGTTGAATGGTCGTATGATCGTATGGTCCACACTTCAATAAAATCGCAGTTTATTCATATGAAAAGCTGAATTCTAACATACCATAGTATTTTCTCACAGAGCACCCTTATTTCCAATTCCTTACATATCAATGCACACATCTATTTTATAAGTGTAGAGATGTACACAAATGTTTCTTTCATAAAAAACTGCTTACAAGAAACTCCATTCCTAGACCATCAAAAAATTAAGAATCTCCAGTGCAAGAAAATATAACTTAGCAGCTATTCATTTCATTCAAGAAAAGCCTTGGCATAGTTTGACTTATTTTCACCTATTTCCTGTATCATACTATACAGGAAATAAGTATTACTGCTGCCTTCGCAGTTTCCTGTATTACTGCAAAGGCACTAGGGCAATTTTAAATATTGGTAGACTTCTGTAACAGTGGCAGAAATTGTGGGGAGTGGGGACATTGCCCCAAAATTCCGAGGGGCATTTCAAACTTCTTGCACATCTTCCGCAAAAGTCTCTTTGTTTTCACGAATGTTCCACCAAAATCCGTAAAAATTCTTCTGTTCTGAGAAAATCTCGCACGCTTTTTCGAATGAGTGAAATGCCACTTGTCAAATTCGAAAAGATTGGGGAACGTTATAGAAAAGTCAGAAATCCTTAGGTAAGATCGAAACTGCAATGAAAAGACGAGTCACCGTGGAGAAAAAGAAGAGCTCTGATTTGCAAAAAGCAAATAAAAAGGATATGCTCACAGCATATTTTTCAGCTTTTATTTACACTTTCATTTCTTTTAATTTTAGAACAAAGTGGTCGGGTAAGTTAGCAACATTTCCAAGCGACGTTGGACCGTGGAAGGGAAAGGGAGAGGTTTTCTTCTCAAAATCTTGAAGCCAAATTCCTGGAAGCCAAATACCCTGGAAGCCAAATTCTTTTAGATATTTGAAACGAATCTATGCATGACATGTCTTTGTCCATAGGCTCCAGGTTTGACCTAAACTGTATGAAGGGAAACAACCATCCGATTCCCCTTTCGAATTCCTGGGTACGTCGCTGGCTCAGAAACAGATGTATCATCTATCTATAGTAGATTTAGAGCATCAATGGTCGGCAGGAATTAAAGACCCATTGTCATCCAGGGTCCTTTGCAGGCATCTTGCAATGTCAGATTATTTGAAATTCAAATTTGGGCTAAGTAAGCGGAAATATGTATTCATTTTGCAGCAGATGAACTGATGGAAAAGTCATCTAAAGTCAAATTTTCACCATCAGTTCAATTATTACCGTGGAGACTCATATCTTTTACTAGGCCAAATTTGATTTACAGACTTTCTGAAGATGCAGCCTGTATACAAAAAACTTCAGGTGACAATGGCTCCTAAGGAACTCCGAAATAAATTGATGAATTTCAAACAGTGGCCAGGGGTGAAGGGCGAAGTTGTCTCATGAATCATTCTGAAGCCAAGAGACGCGAGGGAACTCAGAAGCATCTGCCACTGGATTCATGTGCTGAAAACGTAACAATTTTGTTGAGACTTATTTGGGAGTAAAGGGATGTTATAGAAAGGGGCATGTCTGATTTTCTCATTTTCTGACGTATAGCATACCACTCTTACTTAGTTATATTTGAATTCTTATGAATGACCATAACTGCTCTGATTTCATGCAAGGTTGGTACCTAACATGGCTTTTTCAGCCATTTTGGAAATTTGGCTCGTTTCTCTTATTGTTGGCTTCAAAATTAAGTTTGGCTGTTTGGCTTAATTTTGGCTTCTTTTGAGATTTTTTGTCAATTTTCATTCAATTCTCTACAAACTGGAGTACAGACGATCACAATCTAGGACATTAGGAATCGAGGGACCATTATGGAATCAAGGTCGCACTGACCTTTTAATGCTATCCCTGCCATTTTACCTAAGGGTGTTTTTAATTTAGATAGCTGTATATATTTTAATATCACACGCCTGTTATTAGATTTTTCTTTTCTTTTTAAATAGATTTATTGTATTAATATTTGATAGTTTTTGTTATTTTGGCGAAAATGTACATACATACATTTTTCTTTGCAAGGCAACATCAAAGATATAGGGTTTTCATCGGAGCTACACAATATAGTATGCGAAAACAATGGAATGCAAGTCTCCATTGCTTGAAATAACAATAGAACAATAGGTGGCACAACAATAGGTCATTGTTTTGAATGTTTTGGCTTTATCTGACCTTTTGCCGACCCCTGGTTTGGTTTCGGGGCGGTCCGGAGAACTACCAGCCCTGATTTCATGCTGAATTTAAATGGTGGTCTCTGATGGAGTACGGTAACCATAAAAAGCACTCCGCAGGAGCTAGGAATGTTAAAGCGCGAGCGAAGCGAGCGCTTTTACTTCCTAGTACTTTCATATTTTTCCAAAACTACGCCCGATCTCGTCAGGGTTTTGGAGAATGAAACCAATGTCGCTTTAACTTGGCTAGACCGAAACGAAATGATTGCAAACCCTGATAAATTTCATGCTCTGCTGGTCAGAAATGATCGGGAAAATACTAACTGGACAAAATATGAGCCTTCAAGATCATGCCATCAAGTCAGAAGAAACTGTAAAACTTTTGGGCGTAACCCTGGATAATAAATTGAATTTTGATACACACATATCAAACCTTTGTAAAAAAGCTGCGACACAACTAAACGTTCTGAAAAGGTTAAGATCATTTATTGGATTTGAGCAAAAAAAAGGTACTTGTACAGAGCTTTGTTTACTCTAACTTCAATTATTGTCCATTGGTTTGGTATTTTTCTTCTATGAAGTCGCTTCAAAAAATTGAAAAGTTACAAGAGCGTGCACTAAGGTTTCTTTATAATGATCGTAAGAGCTCATATAATGACTTGCTCCAAAAATCAGGAAGATGTACTATGCAAGTTTCGCGTCAAAGAACTCTTTGCATTGAAATTTACAAAACAATGAATAATCTAAATCCGCCATTTATGAAAAATTTCTTCAAACTCAGATCTTCGCATTATTCCTCCAGAAAGCCTTATGACTTAAAGCATGTAAGACCAAATCAAGTAACTTTCGGTTCAAACAGTCTTGAGTCCGTTGGACCTCAAATATGGAATGGCTTACCAAACAAAATGAAATCTGCAGAAAACTTGAAAAACTTCAAACTGATGATAAAGCAATGGAATGGCCCAGAATGCAAATGTAGTGCCTGCTGTAGTTTTACTTTTACTGAACAATAACTTTTTTTTAACATTTTAATTTCATTCGATTTAGATTAGTTAACTTTGTATATATTGTATATATTGTTAGCTATGTAAATATCGAATTAAAATAAATGAACAACAACAACAACAACTGTAGAACAGGACCTTCTCCATCATTAAAAATGCTAGACTGAAAGACCCCTGGACCAATAATGGGCTGAACGTAGATCAAATCATCCATTTTGATCGATCTGTCATGGTACACAAAATAATCAATAAACAATGCCCCGAGAGCCTCTAGGACAAATATACTCAACGGAATGAAATCTCTAGATATAACACAAGAAACAATAGAAATCTCGAGATTCCAAAGTTTAAGCTTGAATGTACGAAAAAAGGTTTCCACCTCTCTGGGCTGAAAGCCTGGAATGAAATATCCATTGAAATAAGGGAAAATTTCACTCTATCAGTTTAAAAGAAAATCAAAAATGCATTTAGAGAGCTCAGCAAACCATAACTAAAACATGACTCTCAGGATGATCAGAACTCAGATTGAACTTAGTCCAACTTATCAACTGCTATTTGAATTTTGTTTATTTTTCTTTTTTCGTTCTATTTATAAATTGTATCATGTTTTATGTTAATTTATAACTGATGAGATATCGTGTAAAAATATGAATTCAAAACAAAAGTTTTCAGGTGTCCAGAAAGAATGAAAAGATGAAAGGAAAAGGGACAAAGACAGAAAAGGAGAAATGGAACGTCAATTTACGTCAATCCTAAAGGTTCTGTTCATTTATAGTCATTAACAAAGCAATTTTGGCTGTTACCAGTCTAAGGAATTTCATAAAAATGATGTTGCTCATAAGTATGGAAGGAAGTGGTCACCTGAACCAACAAATATCATTTTAGATTTTGATAAAAGAAGATCGATCATTAGTCTCTAAGCTTAGTCAAATTCATTACATGTAATGATCTGTCAAAAAGAATGCTTTTTGGAGTGTTCTTGCAGAAACTTTTTTCAAGACTTGCTTTGGTCCCAGAAATTAAGACATTTTTGCCGCTTCTTTTTTAAAAACGCACTTGACGAGCTAACAACGCCGAAAACAAATATACTAAAACACGTTCCTCAGGAAGAACAGTCTAGTCTTTATCACAGATATAAGTTTCATTTATTCAATTGGAACAAATTTTATTATGTTTCAGCTGAAGTCAATCGTGCATAACTTACAAAAATGGTTAGATTACATTTCTCTGGAAATCCCTCTGCGAACAGTACATTGATGTAAATCTACTTGTTTTCTTTATATTGTTGTAAATTTTTCCTTGGTAGATAGTTGGTTTGAATTAGCTATTGTATATAAGCTATTGCAAATACCAACTTTAAAGAATTTAATGAAGATAATAATGATGATGATGATGATGATGATGATGATGATGATAATAATAATGGAAACTTTCATTCACATAAATAAACTTACAACAAGATAAATATTTAAAATGTAAAACTTACAGTATAAAGAATCTATTCGTGACTACCACTCTCCATAAAAGGGCATGTTAGTCAAGCCTTACTGCCTTCAACAATTTTACTTCTTTACAATGTTAAAAGTTCTGGATTGGTCCATTCTTTGTCTTTCCTACAAAATATATAGTACGTTGTCCTTATACAGACGTTTATGATGTTTCTAATAATGTTTTTTTTGATAGAAGTTCCGAAAGTCCAATGCTCTTTAATGCTTGCAGTATGCCATTTCCATCATCTTCCTTGCATATCAATCCTAGGGCGCTCATACTGAGATTCACAAATGTTACTTTCTCGTACTTTTTCTTGAGATCAACGATGGTAGAGTTGTATTTTCCAACCTTCCTTGTACAATTTTCTTTCACGTTGGTAACAAAACCACAGGTTAACTCTAGAACGATAACTGTCTTCTCTTGATAGACCATGATGATATCTGGTCGCTTTAGTGTTCCGGTGACAACTGTGGGGCATGGGTAGCCTGGGATATCAGCAAATACTTTCAAGTCCCTCAGGCCCTCAATTTTGCTCAAAAGAGTCGCAAGGATGGAGTTGTGCCGCCACGTGTATCTGCCTTGTTGAAGGTGAACTTTACAACCCGCAACAACGTGCAATAGGGATTGACTATTATCCTTGCATGCAAGGCATGTGTCCATGGTTAATTTTCCCCACATGACCATATTCTTTAATGTAGCTAAGGTATTATTCATGTATCTGTTCGTAAAGTTGTAGATATTCGATGGGAGAACGTCTCGTACATCTATCCATAGCTTTTTGAGTTGCTCATTACTGAGTGTCCACATCTGTTTCACGATGTACCCTTGATACTGTAGATCATTTGAAATCTTTTCGATTTGTTTGGTTCTCACAGATTTTGTCACGTCACTTGTATTTTTATATTGATCAACCTGGATGCTTTCTTGTGCGGTAGCTTGATGTAAATAATTTATATCGGGATTCGGAGATTTCTAATAATAATAATAATAATAATGATAATAATAATAATAATAATAATAATAACAATAATAATAATAATAATGATAATAATAATAATAATAATAATAATAATAATGATAATAATAATGATAATAATAATAATAATAATAATAATAATAATAATAATAATAATAATAATAATAATAATAATAATAATAATCTCTTCGATACCAGAATTGAGAAAAAAGAAATGGAAAAGAAAGATGCTTACGGTGATCTGAAGTACGAGATATTCAAAGTATATAAAGGTGAAGTCAACAAAGTTTTTATCATTCCAATTATCATCGGAGCGTTAGGCTCAGTGACCAAAAGATTCAAAAGTTACCTAGAGCAGCTGAAGTGCGATGTTCACTTGGAAGTAGTGCAAAGAACCTGCCTTTTAGGATCAGCAAGAATACTGAGGAAAGTTTTGGACACAAAGTAGAAGAACAGGAGATAACATCAAGAAAAGATTAGTTGAACAGTAGAAGCCTACCTGCTAAAGCTACGGGAAGTAGCCTGCTGGTAGGACGCAAACCAGTAAATTACAACAACACTGTGAATGAGTACAATAATAATAATAATAATAATAATAATAATATTGAAGAAAGGATATTTAAAAAAGGAGATAGAAGGGATGCTAATGGCGGCCCAGGATCAGGCAATTAGGACAAGATGGGTTCAGAAAAATATCGATAGGATGGATATCACTGAAACTTGTAGGATGTGCGGAGACAAAGAAGAAACTATCAGCCACATTGTCTCTGAATGTAAACAATTAGCCCAGAAAGAATATAAAGTTAGTAGACATGATAAGGTTGCTGCTATACTACATTGGGACATTTGCAAGAAAAATGGATTCGAATGTGGTGATAAAAGTTATGAACACGTCGTAGATAATGAGAAAAAGGTTTTGGAGAAAGAAGACGTTGAGGTTTTGTGGGATTTTCCAACTCAAACCGACAAGGAATTGGATCATAACAGGTGAGATATCACAATGATTGACAAGAGAAACAAAGTGTGTTGGCTAATTCTAATTGATGTCGCATGTCCATTTGACACAAGAATAGACAAGAAAGAAAATGAAAAGATAGAAGCGTATACAGAGCTGAAATATGAAGTTCTGAAAATATGGCGGACGGAAGTGCAGAAAGTCTTCATAGTCCCATTCATCATTGGAGCACTGGGATCAGTCACAAAAAAGCTTAGAAAGAACTTAGAAATGATCAATTTTGTCAAAGGAGTGGAGCCATTGCAGAATGCTTGTCTACTGGGAACAGCCAGAATTATCAGAAAAGTGTTGGGCTTTGGAAGCTAAAGAGACAAATGACTTGCTATCTAAAGCTGCGGGAGGTGGCCTGATAGCAAGATGAACTCAGTTGAATTGTATGAACTGAGAAATTGCAAATAATAACAATAATAATAATAATAATAATAATAATAACAACAACAATAACAATAACAATAACAATAACAATAATAATAATAATAATAATAATAATAAATAATAATAATGATAATAATAACAATAATAATTAGGTTCCACTAATTAGGTACGGAGCTGGAATCATTGACTGGACCAAGAATGAGATAGACGAAATCGATAGAAAAACACGCAAAATGCTCAACATGTATGGTGGCCTGCACCCAAAATCAAATGTGGACAGATCATACTTGAAACGCGAAAATGGAGGACGAGGGCTTATAAGCGTGGGTGATTGTATAATGAATGAGAGGAATAATCTGGGATTATATGCTAAAGACAGTTCGGAAAATTTTGTTGTGTTTGCAGAAAGAGAATTAAAACAAAAAGAACGTATTGAAGATGGATCAGCAAAAACGAGAAGGGAAAGACGAACTAAAAGCTGGCATGAGAAGACTTTACATGGTCAATTCATAAGAGAAACAGAGAAAGTAGCAGACAAGCAGAGCTGGAGCTGGTTAAAACAAGGTGATCTTAAGAGGGAGACCGAGAGCTTAATTTTCACTGCACAGGAACAAGCTTTACGAACAAACGCAATCAAAGCAAGTTTAGATAAGCAGAATATCTCGCCCGCATGTAGAATGTGTGGAAATGCAAGTGAAAGTGTCACTCATATCACAAGTGCATGCCAAAAGCTTGCCCAAACGCAATACAAACATAGACACTATAAGGTGGGAAAAAAGATCCATTGGCTACTATCAAAGAAATACAATCTAGAGTGCACCGACAAATGGTACCAACACAGTCCAGAGCCTGTTGCAGAAAACGAGGAAGTAAAAATACTATGGGACTTCATGATTCAAACTGACAGAGTAATCGAGCACAGAAGACCAGACATTGTTGTAGTTGAGAAAATAGGTGGAAAATGTTTCATCATCGATATTGCGGTTCCCGGTGATCATAATGTTCAACAGAAAGAACTTGAAAAGAAAACAAAGTATGAAGATCTCAGGATTGAAATAGCAAGATTATGGAATAAGGAAGTTTCGGTAATTCCAGTTGTAGTTGGAGCTTTGGGGACGCTGACAGCAAACTTGAAGAAGAATTTGAAGGAATTAGGAATTCCAAACGTCATCCCGTCTCTTCAGAAATCCGCCCTTTTGGGCACAGCAAGTATTCTGAGGGGAACTCCCGGTATTTCAGGCTCTGGGTAAGAGCCAGATATCGTGACAAAAGTCAATTCCTACATGTGTAGTGTGACGGAAAAAAATAATAATTGCTTAACTTTTATCGATTTATCGGAGAGATTTTTTGATCTAGGACATCAGATAGTTGGTATACACGCGTGGCAGGATGGAACCCCCGGTCAAGTCATCCGGGATTTGGCAATTTATGAAAAGCAGATCCTGGAGGGTATTTTGGAGTCTCTCTATGGCCGCCTGGGATTTAGCAATTTATGAAAAGGAGATCCTTGGAGGGTACTTTGGATTCTCCATCTGGCCATCAGGGATTTAACAATTTATGAAAAGCGGGTCCTTTGGGGGTATTTTCGAGTCTCTATCTAGCCATTAGGGATTTAGCAATTTACGAAAAGCAGATCCTTTAAGGTATTTTGGAGTCTCCATCTGGCCATCAGGGATTTAGCAATTTTACAAAAAGCAGGTCCTTGGAGGGTGTATTTTGTTAGGAGTCCCCGTAGAGTCCAGTGTCCTAGTTTTTAACAGCGTGGATTCTAGTCCCTTGTCGATTTAAAACAAGTGCATGTAAACGTTTTTTCCTATAAATACTTGGCTGTTTTTATTGTAAAGCACTGATGAAGATTTTATGATCGAAACGTCTGGTTTTTAACAGTTGTGTTTTTTAATTTTTACTTTTCTGTTAATTTTGAAGATGGTTTAGTTTATATAATAATAATAATGATAATAATAATGGTGACGAAGACCTTCCGCAATGGCATATTTTGTGCTGTGAAAAAGGAATGGATTGAAAACATCGGAGCGAGTGGAGTAAGTCTAATGACCTAAAATAGCATGTTACCTCATCCTTGTTATTCTTGATGTCAGGAAAATGGGTGTAAAAAAGGCGACTGATAATGCTGACTCCTTTCTTTATGATACTGAACCCGGCCTCTGGTATGAAATTTTCAGCAGCCTCCCTCAGCTCTTCGGTGTTGATATTATAAACCTCTCTTGAGGCAGCAGTAATTGCTATTCTGTAATAACCATAAGTGACCGTGATTCTGGGCACCTCATTGCCAGTAAGTGCCAAAACAGCATCACCTGGCCCAAAACCTTCGAAGGAAACAAATTCCATGTGAGTAAGAAAAATGTTAAGACGTTTGAAGGCCTGCAGCTTTGAAAGTATCTATCCGATTTCTGTGAACTGGTAATATTTTTGTAATTAACATGCCAAGTCAAGCTTGATACAAAGTTTTGAAAAGGTTGCCTGTGGGGGAGCGAAACTGCAAAACAAGATGGCGTCTCCAGCTTGCTGTGGTGCTAATTGTGATGGCTTGGAAAATGCGATTCAGAAATTAATACACCTTTTCAACTAAGCGACCTCGCTTTGGAATTTTTCAAACTTCCTGTAGCTTGCGTCATATGAAATTTCTGATCCCATATTCAGATTCAGCACCGTAATTGTAGTCTAAAAGCAAATTTTCATGATCTTAGTGTTAGCGAATTTGATTTTATAAGGATAACAAATTTGAAAATTTATAAGAGATTTGACCGTGAATAATGACCATTAATGACTGAGGGTGTAAAGTTACACCCTAAACGATTTTCACGGTCAAATCCCTTATAAATTCTCAAATTTATTATCGCCACAAAATCAAAATCGCATACTCTAGGAATATGAAAATTTACAATTAGACTAAACTTGGGGTGCTGAATCCAAATCCGCACAGTGGGCTAGAGGCAGACATTCGGAAATTTTGAAGTTCTCAAAAATGCAAATTGTTATGCAGTTTTAGAAAGTCGAACAACTGGGCTTAAACGTGCCTTTTAAAGTTTTCATTTATCTTGTGTCATCACAGAGTTATAGATATTTGAATCTGAGAATATTGAACAAAATCTTTCAAAATGTTACACCCAGCTTTCTAGTGGCAGAGAATGCGGATAAATGATTTTCGGCTAGAAAAATGGGTTGCAGAATGTTTGATAGCTATAACCAAGTCGTAGAAGGTCACTGTTTATTGAAAAGCAAGACAAAAATTCTTTGTCTGGTCTACTTGTACAGCTGCAATAATTTTCTTCAGACAACTTGTCAGATCTGTTCTCTTCTTCAGAGGGCAAAATTTGACTTTCATCAAGAATATTTTAAAAAGTACGAGGAGAAACAAGACACCAATATATTTTCTGAAAGAGCAGTTTATGAAAATTTTATTTTTGAAGGTTTCATTTTGTTTCCCCTCGGAAAAATCAAATAAACAGGGGGGAAAGGTATTTTTAAGGAAATTTAGGTTGTTCCAAGGAAAGATATTGAGACCATGCTTATTTTTTTGAGAACACTAGAGAAATTTTAATTATTGAGTATCCCCTAGGTAATATCATGTGCATAGGAAACTTCTACATAGCTTTTTTTAAACTGAAATGTACCAGAAAGGAGACTTTTGGTTAGAATTCCCAAAATTGGAAAATGTGTCCCAGTCCCCATAATATAGGTCCCAATCCCCCAAATATGGTGAAACATTCAGCTTTATCCATTGTTCCAACCGAATACATTGAAAAGATCCATCAATTACTATTGCTGATTTTCTTGAGACCGAGAAGTGTAACGGGGAATCTGGGCTCAGAGTGTAAATATAGAGTATTAGGCCCTGATTATAGTATTAACCCCCCTGAATATAAAAGTTTTAAAGCTTTTTGTGAACCATTTGATTTATCCCTCTCATACGTCAAAACAAGCTGCCAACTGCCCCTGCAACATTTAGTTCCCTTGAGATATCCACGAATGTCTGCAAAATCACCATTTTGGCCCACTGTGATCCGTGGTCATAAATTTTGTATCAAGAAATTTTCGAAGATTTCCAAAACGAGGCCGTTAGTTGAAAAGGTGTATTGTTTATATCTTAACAGCAGAGTGAATCAGCTTCGGCCATATTCGCGGCTTAGGAAATTCAAATCACAAATTGTGCATACCCTTTTGCTCATGATTGAACGTATAACTCTAAACTTACAAATGATAAATACAGAAAATGTTTCGTTTCAAAAATCCTTCAAAACAGGCCTTAAAGCCTAGATCAAAACTGCTAGAAGGGGAGGGTGAGCTTTAATGCAACAAGTATATCTGTAAATGTTCCTAAACATACCCCAGTCGTAGAATGCCAATATTGCCGCCACTGGTTTCGCAAATGAAGTCCCATCAGCAGCTTTGAAATCTTGAACCATCAGGTAAATTGAAACTGCATCAGAAGGCAACTGCGGGGCAGCAACATTTCCTTTGGCGACGATTTCAAACCCTCCCCCAACCTCAAACACTCCTTTTACTGTAGGATTTTGCATTGTTAATGTAGCGAGACCAAGGGCTTGTTTCACTTCGCTCAATTCACCTTCAGTCATTTCCTCTGGATCGATATCGAATTTTCCCAAAAATTGTTGTATGTTGAGGCTTGCCATTGTCAATTCCATATCATAGTCAGGGCCAGGAGATGATTTGCTGATCTTCACAAGCACTTCGTTATTGTCCCCTGTTAAAAAGGAAGAACGAGGACAAATGATTTTCATTGGTTCTATGTCAATACTACCCTAAGTACCAGACTCCCTCAAACAGACCATTTTGACAATGAAAAAAGAGACTGGGGAAAAAGGTTTGTTCCGGTAAATGGCCGCCAAGGAGCTTCTATGAACGATTATGAATGATAGATTTCCCTCAACAAAAACTGTGTGTTTAAAATTCATAATTGCAATTATGAATCATTGAGAAACAAGTCCTTAAAAAGTAGCCGCAAGGATGTCCCATGGTTTCCCCTCCAAAAAATGGGGAAACCTCGCATCAATACACCACTTCGATTAACAGTCTCGTTTTGGAAATTTTTCGAAATTCGTTCATATAAAATTTTGGTGGCCAAATTCGGATTTAGCACCCAAACTTTAGTCTAACCACAAGTTTTCATGTTCCTAGTAGTCGTGGTGTTAACTTTATGGCGACGTAAAGTTTGGAAATCTGTAAGGGATTTGACCGTGAAAATGACTCGGGGTGTAAAGTTTCACCCCCGACGATTTTTGACGGTCAAATCCCTTATAAATCTTTGAACTTTACATTGTCATAAAATCAACATCACAATAGCCAGCAAGTTAAAAGCATGTAACTGGACTAATGTTTGAGTGCTAAATCCGAATCTGGGCTCGAAATTTTCATAAGAACAATAGGAAGGAATTTTGACAAATTTCCAAAACGAGGCTGCTTAATCGAAGTGGTGTATTTCCTTCAAAGTTGCTCGATAAGACCAGAAACGAAGCGGGCAACAAGATTTCTTACTGTCATAAATATCTGGTACTAAGGGCATGTCAATATGTCAATACAAGATAAATAAAACAAGTTTACACAGTTTGGCGGGCAGTGGAACAAAAAGTATGCAGCCGATATTCAAAAATGAAATCTTAATCTGTCAGTCAAAGGTTAACTTAGATGTAAAAATTTTGTTTGGTAAACCTTTTCACCAATAAGTTTCATTCATCGGCTTAAACCTTTTCTTCTGCGCAAGCGCATTAAGACGCAGTAATAGCGGGGAGTTGGATTTGATTAACCTAACAACAAAACGGTTTGGCCAGTTGAAGACACAAGTTGAGACAAGAAGGAAGCGGAAAGCAAAGATCAAAACAAAGTAAATAAATAATCAATACATGGGTGTCTTTCAGTTTAAGCCACTTCTTCTGCGAAGGTGCACTAGTACACAGGAATACAAGGGGTTAGCTTTCAACCACCAAACGACAAAACGGTTATGCCAATTGCAGACACAAGTTAAGACAAAAACAAAGAGGTATGAAATAAAAGATCAAGACAAGGTAAATAAATATTTAATCAATACACGGGTGTCCTAGCACCCTTGGTTGGACGTGATCCTGTGTGAGGCATTAGGACTGAAAGTGCTGAGGTTTCCATGGAGATTCTTTCGAGAACAACTTTATCGCATGTTTCTATCTGCGTTCAATTGCTCTCAATAATCCTTCAAACTGAATAATTACACCATCTTTGAAATAATGAACAATCTACCCTCCCGGGACAATAATGCGAGGGAGGGATCGTTATTTCAAAGATGGCGATTTAGGCCCACGACACATGTGGCACAGCGCTGCAGTCAAGCCTAGAAATATGGCTGAGAAAGGCTGCTAAAGTCAAGGAAGATAATATGATGGAATTTCAAGCGAAGCAAAAGTCAAATTTGATCTAATCTAACCAAATTGTGTCCTGCCACTCATGGTCAAAGGCATGGTTACCTATATTGCGTATGGTGCTTATGATTGGTTGAAGAGCATGTAAACTGAAACTGATCACATGAAAAGCTTTGTGCTACAGCGGTTCTGTTTTTTGCTAGGAGTAATAGTTGATAATTATCACATTGGTCACATGACAGATGACCAGGCAGGTCTATCCATCACGACTTTAATTTGATGCTTCTCCAAAGTTATTTTGGCAATTGGAAATTCCTGAGATTCGTAAACGACGATCTTATATGAGTAACACCGAAGCTGCGAAAAGAAAATCAACAATTCACAGCAGGGAAGAAACCAAAAGGAGGCTATAGGTTTGGGAAAATCTCTGCATCGGATTGGCGATGGTCTACCATTTGCAGACAGCGTCCTTCATATGTAAATAGCTGATATCGTCAAGTGTAGCAGTAGGAACAAGATAACATATCTTTTCCCGCTGCTGCATCTCATGTTATATTAAGATTTGCGTTCTTTTAAGTTTTACATTGATAAGAATAAAATGAAGGATTTGAAATAATAATTACCGAATGATATTCTTCCTTCGAACGATATTGTGGCATTCTTTGGAAGGTAGTCATCATATCTCCAACCTAAAGTCATTTGAGCACCTGCTGGGAACATGAGACGTCGTGAAACAAGCTCAACCGACCCCACTGACGTCGTATCGAAATAAATAAACTTCTTAGTTCCGTCGTTTCTCAGCCGAATCTGATTCACTAAGAAATTGTCTGCACTTGAAAGATCGCCTGCTACAGAATCAAAATCTGCCATCGGAATCACATTTCTAATTGCTACTTGCATGTTGCAACTTCCTGAGCTTAATTTGTAGACATTTCCATCCCTCTGAAAGCTGCATGCACTGGTTATGCTGAAGCTTGAAAGATCTGCATTTTCAATGTCTTTGATAAGGCTACCTGCAACAAAAACATCGAAACTGTCAAACTGTCCTCAGGACTTATTTCTATATGCAAAGTATAGTTCGAGCAAGAAAGATCTCCAACGGAAAGGCTACTGCTGCCTAACCATTAGTAAAGCAAACATATTCACGGGGACATGAAACATATTTAGGGGGATACTGTTCTCCCTAGAGGATAGCATGTGCTAATACATTCAATTATCATTGTTATCAGGTAGAAGAGCGATTAATTCACTCGTTTTTGCAGCTTTTGAAAGGGAATTTCTCTAGAAATCTCTCGCAGCCTCAGGAAGGAACGACTTGTCAAGGCAGGGCAATGGAACAAGACATTCCTAAAGTTGGTTGCTTTGATCTTCAGGGAGCAGTCTTTGTCAAACAGCTTGCGTTTTTCAAGATAAGGCTCAAATCCTTACTGGTTCTCAGAACACGCGGAAATCATCCAACCTCGCGAAGATCAGCCAGTAGCATCACCGCTTCAAACCCCCTGAGACAAAATCAGTCGTTTGTGATGAAGTTTCTAGTACCCTCACAAAAACTGGAATGCATGCTCAAATATTGCAGTTAATTAAAATGTTTTTTGATAAATCGGTTGTAGAGATATCCGTCCAGAGTTGTTTACATGTTTAGGCAAACATCTTATTTGGAGCCGGAGCTACGAGCGTTTACCGGGCAAGAAAAATTGATCTTTCTTCGAAAATTCAGATAAATTGCTAGAAAGGAGATATATTGATGAAAATTTCACAGATTATGTGTATTAGCCTGGACAATAACCCAAATGTATTTGTTTTCCTAAGATCTCAATACATGTGACAAATTTTAGCGATTTCCAACAATCAAGGCAAAAATGGGCCTTCATTCATCCTTGGTAGAAACCCATTCTTGGGCCTGGAATCGGCCAAATGTACAAGCCTGAGCAAAATAATTCATTCACCGCTGACTCCAGCACCCATGTGAGCTCATTTATCCATTAAATTTGGGTCAACTTCGACAAAAAGCAAAAAGAGTTTTGCAAATTTGAAGAAGCTTCCTCGTTCCATGTTATGTCGACAAATGCAACAACTCTCCACCTGTTGACAACCACACGAGACAGTCTGGTGTCATGGTTGAAGAGTAGTTTTTTTCATGACCCTCCTGAAAATGCTTAAAAAATGTCAAAATCTTTTTGCATTACAAAGCACTTTTTCAAAACAATGGTAATTCATGTTTCAAACAATGTACAAAGACATTTCAAATATTCAGGAGAGCAATGACACAATACTACCCTTGAGTCGCGATACATGACTGCTTCGTGTGTTTGTCAACAGTGGAGAGTTGTTGTATTTGTCGACATAACATTGAACGTGGAAGCTTTTTGAAATTTGTACAAATCTGCTCAGGCTTGTATATTTGGCCGATTCCAGGCCCAAGAATTGGTTTCTACCCAGGATGAGCGTAGACCCATTTGCCTTGCTTGTTGGAAATCGTATTGTAACAAGTATTGTAAAATGTTAGATGAATGTAAAAAATAAGCCATTCGTAATAGCATAATCTTTATTACAATCAATTAAACCAACCCCGGAATTGTCCTTCAGAATTTTAGCTTTTCGTTGAAAAAATTCATCACAATTTTGAAAAAAATCTAAATCGTCTTCAGTCTTAAGTTAATGGAGAGGAAATAGTACAGTTTTTACGAAACCATGTTTTATCGAGGTCTGCAACAGCAGTAAACTGAAATCTGTAGCTTTTCTCTTTTACAATTTGGCAATTTGATGACGTCACAACCACAAAACTGGTTGAAACAGAAAAGATGCTATAGTTCTGAAAAAATCAAGATATCAGAAATTGCCAATGATAAATAATGGAAGTTCATCTCAAGTTCTATTCCTGACACATGATCCAATGAACATGGAATAACCATTCGAGCATATACTGTTCATAAACGTGATGCCTGTTCTCTTGGTTCGTTGGTTGTATCGGATAAGTACCGGGTGAGTCAGAAAAAACGCCCGACGTTTGAAAGGCTACTGCTCCCTGAATGTATAAGCAATGATATTTTGCAATATCTGATTAAATAGCTAACATGTTCAATCACTTTTAGAAGTTTTCCTGGCTAAAATCGGTCACTCCGTTCAGATTCAGTAAGCGATTTTCTAAAATGACTCCCTTTGAGAAACCTCAAAAAACGTGCTAAATTACAAGCAAAAATTCCTTATGTGTTAACTTCACAGCGATGACTTTCAGCATGCTTTAGCACGTACTTTCGTTTTGGCAGGTTAAAAAGTCTTCCTCTTAGTGTGAATAACTTATTCAGGGGGATTGCATTCTCCCATGAAGACAAAATACATTAGAGCATCCAAGAGTCATTATTGCCAGGAAGGAGAACAAAGGGACATTTTCTTGCTGTTTTCGCTCGTTTTTACAGGTTTTCGAAAGGAGCTTTCTGCAGAAAATCTCTTATTTCGACGGGAAGGAATAATCTATCAAAGCGGGAGTAAATTACTGAACCTAATTTGACATATCGGGGATTAAACAAAACAGTTTTCAACATCATTGCCTTGATATTCAGGGAGCAGGATTTTTCAAGCGTCGGGCGTTTTTATTGACTCACCCAGTAGAAAAACGCAAGATAAGGCTCAGGTTCAGGTTCCGTACTGTTGGAATTTAGTTAAAACAACAGAATTTCCGTGGATTTTTAGGTGAAAGTTCCACGATTTTATTGATAAACAGTTTTTAGCTCTCACTTGAGCATTTCAGGTATTCTGTTTTTTAGGAAAATAATTATAGAAAATTAAAGCGCGCAGATACAGAAATGAAAAAAATACTCACATCTAAGTTGAGCGTTGTACAACAGATTTCTTTTAAGTCTTTATCAAATAAGCACACTTTTACTAAAATAACAGCTCAAACAGGGAAAGATTTTTGTGGGACACCCTGTTTAAACGAATATAAATGAAATGAAATGAAATGAAAGCATGGGCGAAAGATGGTGAACAATAGGAACCCCGGATGAGAGAACAGCAACGACAGTAATTGCTAATGTCACTGATCCTTCCCCAGAGCCCTAATCCTTCAACACACTGCGCACATGCTGTCAGGCCAGATTCCCTGATTTGTAACATCGAAGATCTGAAATACTTAGGTTACCATGGTGAAGTTTCCATTTGCACTTCATGTGCCTAACATCAAATGTGAAACAGACTTACAAAAGAAACGAGGAAATAATAAACATAAAAATGAATGGCGTATCGTCCTATTCCCATTATTTTTCTTTGCGCTGCGAAACTGCGTGTTCAAATAAACGACCGCAGTATAGTGACGTCATCCGTATCTGCATCTGGGCCTGTACCTGCTCAAGGCACGCTCAACAAAAACGAGGTTTCTCTAATGTTTTCTTGCCTCTTAATACGGTAGCTGCAAGCCTCCTCGTCTTGTTCTGACGGACAAGGACAGATTTCAATGGCAACACTTGCTATAATTGACACCTCAATTCAAAGCGATTAGCGATTGCAGAAAAAAGGAAATTCTCTCATCCAGTCAATCAAACCAAACATGGTGGCAAAAGTTGCCCCAAACCAGTAGGGCAAACTTGTGCAAGCGAAAGGTGGTTTTTAAGAGAAGTTATGAGCTTACAACGAAAGAAGATGGGTACATCCAAAGCTGAGCAGAAGGCATTATAATTCTCGGGTATTTAAGGCTTCAATGAAACAATTACCTAACAGCTCCTGAATCAAATAAACAAAATCCGAGAGACAGAACTTTAGATTTACCCTTCTTCTTTCGTTATGAGCACATAAATTCTCTCAAAACCCATCTTTCGCTTGCACAAGGCGACAGTTCGCCCTACTGGTTTCAGGCCAAATTTTGCGGCCGTATTTATTTTGATTTACTGACAGATTGAGAGGATTTCCTTTGTCTGCAGTCACTAATCGCTTTGAATTGGGATGTCAATCACAGCAACTGTTGCCATTGTATGACAAAATCTGTCCTTGTTGTGCAGATGGAAAAATGACGACACAAGGCGAGGCCTAACCAAGCAGAATGTTTAACAAATTTACAGCTATTACGAACGTCAAAATGTGGAAAAACTTAGCAGTTCGCGGTAGCAGTTGGTAACTTTGTTTTCTAGCATTAATCTTTACAAACCCCAAAGCTGTGCTTTAAGATCTGACGGCTAAGCTGGAGGCAAGGGAAAACACTCACGTGTCATATAAATAGAATTTCTCCAACTACCACCACATGCACGACCAGTCCAATCTCTACATCTGGTGTTACAAGAAGATTCTTCAGCTTTTCCGTATCTTGCGTAATCTGTTCCACAAAAGCATTGTTCGTAGTATTGTAAGCCGGCATATGGCTGGTTTTTACTTCTACAATATGTAATGCACTGTTCTATAAGTCCAATATGCATGTCCTTGTTTAAGTTGCTTTTTCGGTCTGGAAGAGCACGTACCTCATTATCGACGTAGCATCCAATATACATCGATTGAACGTCGGCTAAGAAGGAAGAAACAGTTGCATATTTTTACTGGTTATTCCAAAAAGGTAACAGAATTTATCAGAATAGAGGATTGCGCTAAAGATGGCGGCGAGAAGTTTTTTACCGAGATGCATTGCGTTCGAATTACAAATCTCTAACGATTCTATGGGAATTCAATTAAAGAATGCAGTGCATCCCGGTAAAAAATTTTTCGCCGCCACCAAGCGCAATAGTCTATTTTAACTCTCCACGCAGGCAATAACGCACCGTTGATGTGGCCAAAATCATGATCAACACTGCATCCTTACCCCGTTGTGTTGCTTCTCCTCCATGGAATTGTTGTGGTTCAGACCCCGGGGGGGGGGGGTGACTTGGACCAAAGGATGACGGGGGCGTGCCGCCCAAATCATAGCGTCATACCCACCCTTATTAATTAACATGTATTTTGCAGACCCACTTTTAAGGATTTTGAGAAAAAAATACCCAGTTTTATGATTTCCAAACTCCACTGTATGTAACATGCAAGAGATTGAATAATAACGTAAGGAGACTACTACTGATATTTTGTACCCTTTTTCTTTATGAGAAATTTGGATCTGGTAACAGTACTAAACGTTTCATAATTCAAAATGATTCAACAATTTTTGCATCTTAAGTACTGAACGTTTCTTGATTTTTTTCTTACTTTTCAAACGTATGACTTGTCACTTTGGTCTCAGCATTGCTGCAGATATGTTTCTCGTGGCTCAAAACATCATGTAGGAATAAACAGTGTTCTTTTATGTTCAAAACAAAACTGTCGGTTGGTATTTCTCAAGAATCAAGGCTCAACAACATAGTTGCCATGATATCCGTTACATTTAACTCCTAAAGGTCTAACTCTCAGAAATAGTGCTAGAGTTTCTTAACAGTGCGGCCATCTTTCTATCAGTTTCTTGTAAACTAGTTTCTTGCAAGAAAAAGCGTGTACATTATAGTGCAGGGCCCGCCGAGAGCCAGCTGGGGGCCCTGGAGTGATCTATGGGAACGGGCCGAATGGGGGGTTTGGGGACGCAGCCCCCAAGAAAAATTTTGGCGACCGCACCCTCTAGACTCACGGAAAATGAGGAATATGTCCCTTTTAAAACTGATTATCTGAAAAAAATGCTATGTCAAGGTTACGCAAAAAATGTATTTATGAATTAAGGACATTGTTTTCATGTTATGTACTTCAAGTCTGGTTCACACCAGGTCGCTGCAGTCGCTTGAGTAGTCGCCAGAGTCTATGGGAACGAACGTCTCAAAAGGCCAAAAAAGATTGAATATGAACGGTAACTCAACGATCCTACGACCCTACGCCCTTGAGTCAAAACGAAACATGGGCTTCTGGCAAAGCAAGTTGTCGAAGGTACGCTGGAGGCGCACTCATCTAGGGGGGTCCGGGGGCATGCTCCCCCGGGAAAATTTTTGAAATCAAGCTAGTTAGAATCGCTCTGGTAGCTATTTGCACCTCTAAATACAATTATAATGCAATCGAACAAGCCAGTCATAATGCACAAGAATCACGATATAATAACAAGTTGCCTCTTCTTGACTTTAAGACATTATGGCAATTTGAGAAGTTATTGGGGCCGGGCCCTTTTTTGATCATGAACCTGACAGAGACCTGAATTTTATCTATATTTCAAAACCTGTGCTTTTATTCATGGGCCCTATGGCTATTGTTCCAAGCATAGTCTATTGACTATGTTCCAAGGTTTTTGACCCCCTTGACCCCCTCTCCTCGGCCCTGACTGGATAAACTGCAGGCACTTACATCGAACTCCATTCTTTTTCAGAGGAATGGTTGATGAACATCTTCATCGGGATCTGAATCTCTCCTTTCTCTTCGGCTGTTTTCTTTCCGCGCTTCTGACATGCCTCTCGGCGTATGGGCCCTCTGGTTCAAGGTTCATTAGGAAAGAGGTTTTGGTGCATACTAAAGATCTTCAACCGTTCATTAAAGGATTTCTTGCGCGCGCTTTCCTGTGACCAACAACAACAGCAATGTGTGAAATCATCATTGCAATGGAAATCATCTGTTAACCTGGTAAACCTGTTGTAGCCTGTTAACCAGCTGTCGACAGGAAGGCGCTTGAAATGGAAGAAAAAGTTCGCAGAAAAGAGTCGACGGGAATATCTGCAAAGTATTTCGCACACGAAAAAACGTAACTGAACTACCTGTTTTTTTTTTGTGGAAAGATTTCGTCGAAACCCATTTTTAAGGTTTCAGAATAGTAAAGCCTACCCATTTCTATTGGAATCACAGCATCTTAAGACCCATATTTAGGGACTAGGAAGTAAAAGCGCTCGCTTCGCTCGCGCTTTAACATTCCTAGCTCCTGCGGAGTGCTTTTTATGGTTACCGTACTCTTTCAGTGACCACCATTTAAATTCAGCATGAAATCAGGGTTGGTAGATCTCCGGGACCGCCCCGAAACCAAACCAGGGGTCGGAAAAGGGCCAGATAAAGCAAAACCTTTCAAAACAATGACCCATTGCTGTACCACCTATTGTTCTATTGTTATTTCAAGCAATGGGCACTTGCATTCCATTGTTTTCACATACTATATAGTGTAGCTCCGATGAAAACCCTGTATCTTTGATGTTGCCTTGCAAAGAAAAATGTCCTAGATTGTGATCGTCTGTACTCCAGTTTGAAGTGAATGGAATGAAAATTGACCAAAAATCTTAAAAGAAGCCAAAATTAAGCCAAACAGCCAAAGTTAATTTTTGAAGCCAACAATAAGGGAAACGAGCCAAATTTCCAAAATTTTGCTGAACAAAAGCCAAGTTACCAGCCTTGCATCAAATCAGATCAGTTATGGTCATTCATAAGAATTCAAGTAACTAAGTAAGAGTGGTATGCTATACGCCATAAAATGAGAAAAACAGGCATGTCTCTTTCTATAACATTCCTTTACTCCCAAATAAGCCTCACATAAACCTCAGCAAAATTGTTACGTTTTCAGCACATGAATCCAGTAGCAGATGCTTCAGAGCTCCCTCGTGTCTCTTAGTTTCAGAATAATTAATGAGACAATTGCGCCCTTCGCCCCTGGCCACTGTTTGAAATTCATTCAAATGATAAAGTTGGTCCCCTCAATTTTTTTCTGAGTTCCTGAGGAGCCATTGTCACCTAGAGTTTTTTGTGTACAGGCTGCATCTTCAGAAAGTCTGTAAATCAAATTTGGCGTAGTAAAAGATATCAGTCTCCATCAGTTCATCTGCTGCAAAGTGAATACATATTTCCGCTTACGTATGCTATGTTTTATTTTCAAATAATCTGACATTACAACATGCCTGCAAAGGACCCTGGGTGACAATGGCTCTTTAATTGCTGCCGACCATTGATGCTCTAAATCTACTATAGATAGATGATACATCTGTCTCTAAGCCAGCGACGTACCCAGGAATTCGAAAGGGGGGTCAGATAGTTGTTTCCCTTCATACAGTTTAGGTCAAATCTGGAGCCTATTGATAAAAACATGTCATGCATAGATTCGTTTCAAATATCTAAAAGAAAGTTGGCTCCTAGGGTAATTCTTTGAATGGTCAGATTTGGAGAAAAAAGCCTCTCCCTTCGACCATTTTCTTCTCAAATTTAAAGAAGTGAAAGTGTAAATAAAAGCTGAACAGTATGCTTTTGAGCATATCCTTTTTCTTTGCTTTTTGCTAATAAGAGCTCTTCTCTTCCTCTACGGTGACTCGTCTTTTCATTGCAGTTTCGATCTTACCTAAGGATTTCTGACTTTTAAATAAAGTTTCCTAATCTTCTCGAATTTGACAAGTGGCATTTCACTCGTTCGAAAAAGGGTGCGAGATTTTTTCAGAACAGAAGAATTTTTACGGATTTTGGTGGAACATTCGTGGAAACAAAATGACTTTTGTGGAAGATGTACAAGAAGTTTGAAATGTTGAAATGCCCCTCGGAATTTGAGGGCAATGTCCCCAATCCCCACAATTTCTGCCACTGTTAAAGAAGCCTACCAATATTTAGAAATTGCTCCAGTACCTTCGCAGTAATACAGGAAACTGCGAAGGCAGTAGTAATACTTATTTCCTGTATGGTATGATACAGGAAATAAGTGAAAATAAGTCAAACTATGCCAAGGCTTTCCATGAATGAAATGAATAGCTGCTAAGTTATATTTTTATTATTTTTTGATGATATAAGAATGGAGTTTCTTATCAGCAGTTTTTTTTAAAGAAACATTCGTGTTTAACTGTACACTTATAAAATAGATTTGTGCATTGATATGTAAGGAATTGGAAATAAGGTGCTCTGTGAGAAAATACTATGGTATGTTAGAATTCAGCTTTTCATATGAATAAACTGCGATTTTATTGAAATATGGAATATCTTGTTGGTTCCCATAGGTAACCTTTAGCCTCAAGGGATTCAGTGTCATGGGATATGTCCTTTCAATCGGACTGTACGACCACACGACCCCGGACCCTGTGATACTGGACCCTACGACCCCAGACCATACGATTATACGACCATTCGACCATACGACCCCGGTCCAAAGTTTGATACATCTAGCTTAAGAAAATTTTACACCACAGATGGTTTAGTGAACACGCAAGACATTAGTACGTGTCAAAGTTTTCTTGGTCACGTAGAATTCTGTGTATTCATAATGAGCTAGCCAGTTGTTGTGAGCAAAACCGGCCCCTCTAAACACAATTAGAATGGATGAATATCTATGTTGAATATCCACAAATATGCACTTCTTCAAAATTTCCATGTTTCAGTTAGAAGGCCATGAAAGTATCAGACTCAGAATGGAGGGCTATAAAGCATTTCGACCGATAGGGCTACTCCAGTCTTTCTAGCCTTTCTAATTTTTCTAGAACAATAACAAAGAAGTAAGAAAGTTATATCTTAAGTGCAAACATTTCTTTATTATCATCCAGATCCCCAGTCACTCATGTGCATATCTATTGACGTTGAAAATAATGGAAGTATCAATACATCATAACAAAGTCTTGTTAACCAAATACATAAAACTTTGGCCTGGGGTCATATTGTCGTATGATCTGGGGTAGTAAGTCCCGGGTCGCAGAGTCCTCATGTCCGGTCAAAAGAACGTCTGAGTTTACGTGATGGGGCAGATTTTCAGTATTGCGAGTTGGCAAGCTAACGGCTGCATGCATGATATAAGTAAAAAGACTTCAGAAATGATCTAATGGCAGAAAATCTGTCCATTGTTGGACCTTTTATGCTGAATTCTCTTTCAGAGTTCGTAAACAAGTAGCACAAAAGATGATACTGATAGAAGGAAATAGTGATGAAGTCATTTACTAACTTGTTGAAAAATAGACCTAGGACCTTTCATCATTATTTACATAATTTTGAAATCATGGAAAAGCGATGAATCAGGGGAGTAGCAAAGGCAGTTACTGGACTCGAAGTAAGCTTTGCTTAATTCATTACTAAAGTTGCATTATTGTCATTCAACAGCAGACAAGAAATAGCTATTTCGTCATTAAATAAGAAAATCGTTCCGCCAAATTCAGACTCTGCACAACTCAGTTATGTTACTTAGCTTAGCCCCAGCGATGAGTGAATTGCTGAACTGTGATTGAGGTTATTTCCAAGTCACCCTTTTTGTAATAACCGAGGCTCTCCCTCGCTGTGAAACTTTAACCATACTCTTCTTTGATAAAAAAACTTGGTTAAGGAACAGTTTACAATCAAACATTTCTTTATACGGGTAAACAGGATTTCTTTGGATTTGGCCTTGAGCCAGTCATCCATTCAAAATTTGGAAATGCTCTTAGGGTCACAGGTCTGATTTGTACTGTATGCCATTTTGGCCGAAGCAGAGAAACTCGTGCTATGCGTGTATGGCCTTTAATAAAAGCGTCAAAAATCAGTTTGAAGAGAAATCACTTTGTAACTTGGGCCAAATCTTCATTAAGAATTGAGTAAAGGTTCTATGCGTTGTAATCAGTAAATTTATAAGCAGAAGACCGAAAAAACTACAAGGGCAGATTCTTAATTTGTAGCGCTGCGACAAAACCAAGAGGAAAGCCTCTGCAAAATAGGGCAATAACTTCGTTGTTATCCAACGTGAGCATCGAAATACTTTACCACAAGCCAGATAGATACTGCAGCTAACATAATATCAACTATTTGCAAGCTTTTACTCACTCGGTGTCTGGAAAAAGCAGCTGCAAAACTTGTTTTTAGCTCAGATTGAACGCTGCCATCACATTTCTATGGCTGCCATCAGCATCCACAAAGAAAGGTCGAAGGTTAAGGCCTATTGTTGAATTGAATTGCTAAAATTTGGGTACAAAACCCCTCCTGACATTACCCCAAGATACTGTACGAAGAAAAGTATTAGACCACAGGCAAGCCTTTATCGTCAGCTATTTTACATCTTTTTTCTGAAATTTTTGGAGGTAAGCAGTAGGCGTGAGGAGCTGCGTGCGGGAAAGTGTCACAAACAGGAATGTGCGTAACAAAACTCTTCATCGCTTATATATATAGATTTTGAAGCTCTCGAACCCATCCTTATGGGCGGCAAGACCCCGTTCACCTACATATAGGAGTTACCCCCCCCCCCCCGGGGTTCAGAAAAGCTTTGGAGTTGTTGTGGTTGAGTAGTGTAATCCTCAGAATTTGCAGCTAGAACAGTCAGGAGGACAGGGTTCGATACCACTTCAACGTCATGACTAGGGGTCGCAGACTCTATGGGGTCCCCTCTACTTCTGAGATCCCAGCATTTGGCACTGAAACTCGCAACATCACTTCCCAGGGCATGAAGGTAGCACTCAGCACATGCACATAGCACATACGGGGAGGTAAGTCCGATATTTATTGGTAAGAACGTTGCCGAACGTGATATATTTGGGTCTAAATAAAACTGAAATTATGTTCATGATATTTTTGGCACCAGATATTGTTAAACTGATATTACTTCCTTATTCTTTAGGGCCAATTTTGACCTTAATCTGCATTGTTTCATGATATATAACCTTCATGCAGAGGATGTCATAAAATGAGCTGATATTTTTGGGTTGCGATGAATCTGAAATGATATTTTTGGGTTACCTGAAAATTTCTTTGACTGACCCCTCCTCCGTATGCGTATGTGCTGAGTGGCCCCCTGGGCTTAACTTCACCTTGATAATGTTACTTTTTATTCGTTCTTCTCTCGTCACCCATAACTTGAAATGAGACGCATCTTTGCGTAGGAAACGGGGGGGGGGGTTCTCGGCTAAATTTCGGGTAGGGGGGTGCCGCCCACAGTTTGAAAATGTAACCGTTGGCTAGACCAATTTTTGTGAAAATGATACCCTTGGCTAGACTAATTTTTCCTTCAGAAGTGCTCTGAATTGGCATTTTCTAGGCAAAACTTGCCAAATTTTCGCATTTTCTAGACCAAAATTTTTAAGAAGTTGGGTTTTTTTTTACAAAAATTACCGAATTTTGACATCTCTTTGACCAAAATTTCCAAAAAGCATACCCTTGCCTAGACCTAACTCGACTAAACTTGCCAAAAAAGTACACCCTTGGCTAAACTAGAAGTCCGAAAAGTATACCCTCGCGGGCGGCACATCCCCAGGTACCTTTACTATGGAAGAACCCCCCCCCCCCCCGTGGCGTAGGAGCTCTGGCGTGAAAGACAGCCTGAACTCTATAGGCAAGATGGTGGCATTCAATCCAAGCTGTCGCGAGAGAAGAACGAAGGAAAAGCAACATCAAAAAGTCCTTCTCGCAATCCCATGGAAGAGAAACCACACAATGGGTAAAGCCTGGTTTTCATTCGCTAGAATCGTGTTCTGCGTACAAAGTTTAGAAGAAAACAAACTTTCCCATCCATGTATGTCTTTATTTGGAAATGTTGGCGATTTTAAGAATCAAAAGTTATAAGGGCTTTGACCGTGGAATCAAAGTTTGAACAAATACCATGAAAACAGTTGGTGAAAATGTCTGCTTTAACTGACTTACTGTGTACTTTTCAAATCAGTGTGTTTCATTTGAAAAATACAAGGATTTGTGTTTTTTGCCAAGGCTCTTATCGAAACAAGGCAGATAACATCATTTCAAAATAATGGCGTTTGATTATGAGTCGTAGGTAGGAGCTCAGTACGACGACGGTGAGAGGCATGGCACTAACGCGGCCGCGTAGTCCTCGCGCACCAAGTGTTTTGTAGGATCGGCCAGAAGACGACGGTGAATACTTAGCAAAAAAATCAAGAAATTTTGATCAACATGGCAAAACCACAGAGACTTGAGTACGACCCTCTGCTTGCACTGAACAACGACGGAAATATGGAAGGGAAAATATGCAGAAATAACGCAAATTAGAATTAAAACTTTCAGAATATATTTTAAATGAAGTCGAATGAATAAGCATAGTTGCTCAAGAGACTATGGAATAAGCTATGAAATTAAATTGAACCTTGCATTAAACTTTCCTCAAAAGGCATCAAGAAAGTTTCTAGGAATCCCTGCATAGTTATTCGTTCAAAAGCTTTTCATACAAGAATTGCAATCATTTCAGTGCAAGGAAACAAATTGATCTATCGTTAAACATTCCAAAGTATCAGACATCGAATATCACTCAGGCCTGCGTTGATGTCACCTTCAAACGGTCAACCTTTTTGCATAATGTGTTACAGAAAAGCCAGTTCTAAATGTTCTGCCTTGAGAACTAGTCAGTTTAATAAAAGCAAGTAAGATTAACGTCCTACAGTTCAGTTCTAGTTGCACTCATCTGTATTCCACTGGCTTTGTCTTTGACTTGATGAGGCCATGTTGTTTTGTTCCGTTCCCAAAAACTGCAATCTTTCTCCATCCTGTAAAACGAAATTAAAGGCCAATTACCAACAAAAAAACATCCTCTGCTGAAATGGCGATGTTGAAATTGTAAGGAAACACACTCACTATCATGAGATGTGCAGTAAAATAACTTATAGAAAATACTTTACCTTCGTAGTCGCGACAACGTAGATTTCTGCATTTTGCGCAGTGAACTTTCTGAGTACGACGAAGGAAGGGGTTTCCTCAGAACGCCGCGCTCGCTCCAGTCTCCAGTTCGTCGTCGTAGTGAGCTGCGCAGTGCAATAGTTCGCTAAAAGCGATGACTGCACGGCCATATAATCAGTCTAAGGAGAATAGACTTGCTCCAAGTCTCGTCCGTTCGTTATTTGGACCACCTGGCGGTAGTGGAGCGAGCGAAGCGAGGGGGGAAAGGGGGGAAGGGGGCACAGTGGCAAAAAAACAAGGGGGCACAGTGGCATTGCAAAGGGGGGAAGGGGGCACAGTGGCAAAAAAACCTTATTTTTTAGAATGGCACAACAATTTTGCAACTGATTGTCTGAAGGAAAACCCGATAGTTGAAGAAAGTACGCCCGCTGCTATTGCACCAATAGCAGCCCTATTTGTCAACATTAGTTTCTGCCATGAAGATAAGATGTTTCGCATCAAGATTGATGCATATAAAGTAATATGGCATTGCTCTCTGTCGTCACGCATTGACCTTTCATGAAGTGGGCCATACTAGCGAGTACTGTCAACAGTACTCCCCACGATACTCACTGGCGTTTCAGTTCGTACTACTCTATTTTGTCGGTGAAAGGGGCTAATATGCCCATCAATGTCTTCAGCGCACTACAAGCTTTCAATTCATGTATTACTTTCATACTTTATATCCAATTTAAGTGAAAATATGAACGGTACTCACTTTTCTGTTAATAAGAGCTATTGATTTGTTCTTTTTAAAGGGAAGAAAGTGAGTACCGTTGAAAATTTTCAAAATACTGCTTTGCAACTGTTCGCATTAACAGCATCAATGTTTGTAAATCGTTCATATGGGTATTTGACATGCTTAAAGCTCATTTATTGTCAGATCCTAAGGAATCTGCCAATTTTATTAGCTCTTTCCAAAGTGAGTACCGTGGTGAGTACCGTGGCGACAGTACTCACTACAGTACTCAGTCTCGTTGTTGTTTCTGTATGGGTAATGTATGGGTAATTTTGACTTTAAATGTCTCCTGTGTACTTTGACAATTAATAAACAATTCAAATAACACATTAGTCATCAGAATTACCTCAATGGCAGCAAAAACTGGAATTTCAAGAGGGCGTGTCTTATCTAAAAAGGGCGTCGCTTCTTTGTAAAGAGCCAATTATTGTGGTAAAAATGCAGTTATTATGCAAGTCCTACAAGTTCAGGGATACATTTTATCAAATTGATCAATGTTATGTTAAAAACCAGGATATTTTTGAAGAGCTGGTACAAATAGCCTTAAGGCTGGACCAAAAGAAAGAGCTGGAAAAATTTTCTTTGCGCATGCACTTAGGTTGAATACATCTTGAGCTAGTATTTTTCAAGCAAAAATCCTCTTGAAATGGCAATTTTTTGGTTATGTCCTATGTAGTAATGCATAGCCGAGAGGACCCTTCTTTCCTGGCAATGAGAACCTGTGGCATGGGTAGTAACTACAAAGTAGTTAAGGCGGTTGCATCTATTGCTCAAGAAGGATACACTTTGGAGCAATTTTGCCATTTTTGAATGTCACAGCAGAATTGAAAGTCAATAAAATCAAAGATAAAACACTCTCAAAAGCGGTCTTAAACATTGGATATAAAGTTCTTTACCGTCCTAAAATATTATTTCTTATTAGTAAATGTAGATGAAATATAGAAATAAAGTGCATCTGCAT
The DNA here is from genome assembly GCA_964020215.1 of Aurelia sp. 3 sensu Dawson et al. (2005). Classification (NCBI taxonomy): domain Eukaryota; kingdom Metazoa; phylum Cnidaria; class Scyphozoa; order Semaeostomeae; family Ulmaridae; genus Aurelia; species Aurelia sp. 3 sensu Dawson et al. (2005). The sequence continues at coordinate 8,671,899 of OZ026586.1, forward strand.
TTCATCCAATTTTATGGTGATTGGAAGTTAAAGTGGGAAATAACCTGAAATGCGGGATTTTTGGCATTTTTTAACAAATTATTGTAGAAGAAATAAGAGAGCACAGAAAATACATTCCATCTCAATGGAAACATGCTAGCCTTCAAAATATTCGGGCCAATTCTCAACTGGCTACTAGTTAAACAATTCCTTTAAAATGATTTTTGAAAATGTTCACTTTCAGACAATCAGTTGCAAAATTGTTGAGCCATTGAGGAAAAATAATGTTTTTTGGCCCCCCTCCCCCCACTGCAATGTTCATTGGAAACAAATGTGACTTTTCTATTGGCAACTAACGATTTACGAATTTTCCGACTGATTTCAACATTGCAAAGGGGGGAAGGGGGGCACAGTGGCAAAAAAGCCTTATTTTTTAGAATGGCTCAACAATTTTGCAACTGATTGTAGGTAGCTAGGTAGCTAGCTAGCTATCTACGGACGCTTTTCGTGCCAAAAGTTTAACAATAGGTAGGCATACCTAAAATAGTTTGACCATTGAAGTAGTCATCAGAGCCTCAATTAGGCTAGATATTTGAACTTTTATCTGGCAACTTGACAGCGACATTTATGATGAAAATTAGCTGTTAACAAAGTTAAGTGAGTGCAGCTCAGAACACTTAGATTTAAAAGACAATCGTTTGCCTGTACTCATTACCATTCACCAGGAATTTGAATGATTCTTCTCACTTGAAATGATATGCAAGTGCAATTGTTTTCCTTCCGGATTCATTAAGCGGATTTACAAAGCAACTGTTTGAAAATTCCACCACTCCTCCCAGCCTTTACTCTTGAAAAGAGAGGAAATTTATCTGCGGGAGGAGTTTGCTAATAAGTCGCTCGAGGGGGCTTAGGCCGCTTTTTGAAGCATGTCAGAGCAAAGAATTGTCTGGAAATTGTATGTTTACTAAAGCCGATATTTTAGGGTAGAAGTTTAGTTCCCCATGTAAACGATGAGTAACTAGCTGAGACAGAAAAAAACAACTGATTTGTCTCACATCCTAATAGTTAACATGATAACTGGAAGTAACGAGTTCACTTTGTGTCGAAGAATTCCATCTGTATACTCCAAACACCCATTTCCAGTTCTCAGATTCATGGCTTTCACCTCGGCTTTCACATTCCAGACTTCTCCCTCGATTATCAAAAGAATATAAAATACAACAGCAACAAACAAGCAGTGTCCTCTTTGACACCACCACTCTATGGAAAACATAGAAATTCATTCTCGCCCCAATGTTTTACATCCACCAGAATTCTTCGTACATCCCAATAGGGTCCCTATTTTTTTATGTGCGAAGAATGAGCACATTATGTGATGGGGGAGAGTTTGTATAGGAAGGAAGCGAGGTAGGTATGTAGGTAGGTAGGTAGCTAGCTAGCTAGGTAGGTAGGTATCTACGGACGCTTTTCGTGCCAAAAGTGTAACAATAGGTAGGCATACCTGAAATAGTTTGACCATTGAAGTAGTCATCAGAGCCTCAATTAGGCTAGATAATTTTGAACTTTTATCTGGCAACTTGACAGCGACATTTATGATGAAAATTAGCTGTTAACAAAGTTAAGTGAGTGCAGCTCAGAACAGTAAGATGGAAAAGACAATCGTTTGACAACCTGTACTCACTACCATTCACCAGGAATTTGAATGATCACCCTTGAAATGATATACAAGTGCAATTGTTTTCCTTCCGGATTCATTAAGCGGTTTTACAAAGCAACTGTTTGAAAATTCCACCACTCCTCCCAGCCTTTACTCTTGAAAAGAGAGGAAATTTATCTGCGAGAGGCCCATGTAAACGATGAGTAACTAGCTGAGACAGAAAAAAGCAACTGATTTGTCTCACATCCTAATAGTGAACCTGAACATGATAACTGGAAGTAACGAGTCCACTTTGTGTCGAAGAATTCCATCTGTATACTCCAAAACACCTAATTCCAGTTCTCAGATTCATGGCTTTCACCTCGGCTTTCACATTCCAGACTTCTCCCTCGATTATCAAAAGAATATAAAATACAACAACAACAAACAAGCAGTGTCCTCTTTGACACCACCACTCTATGGACCACATAGAAATTCATTCTCGCCCCAATATTTTACATGCACCGGAATTCTTCGCACATCCCCATAGGGTCCCTATTTTCTTGGGTCACACGGTAAAGCTTTTGATATACTCACCAAATTCACAATAGTAATTTACTCTGAGACTCTTCGTTTTGCCGAAACAGTTATCTCTGAATTTATCATTATTGACTGGCACAGTGCAACGAGTTTTGTCTTCACACTGAGCTTTCACAATGGAAGCTGAGTTTTCAAATACACATGACGCTGGGGCAAGTGGATGGGGGCTACAATATGACAGTGCTGGGCCACCATAATTTGCATCCAAGATTCTAATGACAGCTCCACTGTAACATGATATTTGAAGGATATCTCTTTCGCATTGAGAGGCGGTCAAATGTTCTGAAATAAAGACAGACAATCAAGTAATCATCCTCATCATAGTTATCAAAACAATAATGGTAATAATAATCATCATTATATCATCATTATATCATCATCATCATCATCATCATCATCATCATCATCATCATCATCATCATCATCATCATCATCATCATCATCATCATCATCATCATCGCCGTCATGACTTTCTACCAATGCAACTCTATGCAAGCATAGTTGAAATCATTCGCTTCTTCCAGAGTTTGCCAGGGATTTTCTCGAGTAAGCCTTCGAAACACCTTGAAAAACGAGCGAAAGTCCCTAACAAATTTCCACATTATTTCTACATTACAACAGCTACTTGAAGAATCTCTACCAAGCTCTGTCCTCTTGAGAGGATGCAAAAATCTTCCTCCCAAGTAAGAAAACATTATTTATGGGGATTCCATTCTCCATAGGGGACAAAATACATGAATAAATACCGTGTTATTATTGTATGTAAGGAACCAAAACCAAGGAAATTTCGCTCCTCGTTTTCACACGTTTTTGGAATCTTCAATATCAGCAGGAAGAAATTGTTGGGGATACTATCAGCACTATCAGTGAAAGTCTTTAGGATTTTCCCCAGAAGAGCCAGACGCCAGTCGAAGCGCTTTGGAGTCTGCGCAGTATCGATCTGAGGGTCATTACCCTTCATCCTTCCTTTGTGAAATTGCGCATGCCCCAAAACGCTTCGCTCGTCCCATTGATTAGCGAGCCAATCAGAGTTAACATCTTTTCCTTTGTGATTTACAAAAGGGGGAATTCGCAGTATCCTGAACAAGAAATGACTGAAGATTAAACATATTTGCAATGAAACGTAAACATATTCGAAAGGGGATTGTTTCATGAATCGCTGGGAAGCTTTTAAAATACGAACGAGACCTTTAACAAGTCAAGCTATGTTCTTTCGTTTGCCCATCAATATAACAAATAGAAGACGCAAACTTTACGTGATTGCAGCAGCAAATGTCTTTTTGGATTTGGTCAAAATATTTCTTGCTGCTCAGAAATAGTTTGTTCTAGAACAGCAGTCGCCTCGTTTGCTTGCCTTGGCAACAACGTTAGGGACCTTTAGCAACTAGGACGGCGACTGCAACGGCAACACAAATGTACCCTTTGTTTCCGAACCTCGGCTTGAAAAGACTCCTTGCTTTCCGTTCGAATTTGGTTCCCTTAAGAGTCTATGAAGTTGTCCTTTTCAATTGCACAACTTCGAAATCCTATTTCTAACGTGCTGTTCTTCATATCTGAATCTTCGAATTGAACCTCACTAATTTCAAATGTTAACTATGAAGGAAAAAGATGGTTCCAAAGTATTTAGATGAAGAAGGAGATTTTGTCTTGGCATGTTTTAAGAACCTGTGAAGGTAGCTTTTGGGAGACCATGTTTTCGGTTGTATCATACAAGACGACGTTCTGGCTGGCGTTGCCGTCCTGGTTGCTAAAGGTCCGTGTTGTCTCCTCTGGGGCAGTTTAGCGCAAGCTCACTTTAAAGAGTATCTTATCTTATCTTCTCTTATCATATCTTAGTGACAAAATCATACGGGGGCGGGAAAATAGAATGTGTACGGGCATAATATTACTCGATCTTCAAAAAGCGTTTGACACAATTGACCATGAAATTTTCCTCGTAGAAACGAAGTATCTTCGCTTTGCTGACTCAGGCATATTTTGGTTTCGATCATACCTAACCAAACGAACTTTCTACGTAAAACATAGGCAAAGATTCCTCACCGCCCGGAGAATCATCGTGTGGTGCTCCGCAAGGCTCTATTCTAGGCCCATTCATTTTTCTCTTATATATAAATGACATGCCACATCATCATCATTATGTTAATGTTAATGTTAATGTTGGAATTAATTAGCTAAATATTTTAGCTATGAGTTATTTCGTTCCCAACGGTAAATAAATTGATAATAATAATAATAATAATATTTCATCATTTTATTTTTCATCATTTTATATTCTTTACACACGGTAACGCCATCGGCAAAGGCCGCTTTTCAGGGGGCCGTGACAAAAACTTAAAATCTAAAATTTACAAGTGAAATATATTAACTAACGAAAACTAAATAATCTAATTACAAAGTTAAAGTAAAATTAAAATCAATGTTTACATAACTATCATATCATCATATCGTGAGTGGCAGGACACAATCAGACCGGACCAGAGCAAACCGGACCCCATACCCCATGCCCACCCTGAAATAAGACACCATTACAGCACCTCATGGCAGGCAAAGAATCCGACCGACCCCAGTCCAATCCAACCGCATCCCGCCACCAACGATCAAATTAAAGAAGATTTTTAAAAGCATATAAAGCGGGTGCTTGCTTAACCTCAGGTTCAAGGCTGTTCCACAGATTTACACCACGATATGAGAATGATTTTTGCCCATTACTGGTTTTATAAAGAGGAATGCGTTAAGTCAGTCTCCAAGTTTCTCAACTTGACAGTGCTCCGTGATGAGTTCTTTGAAAAGATATTTGAGAGATATGTCGGTGCAAGACCATTTAAAGATTTGTAAACGATCGTCGCTGTCTCTCGTTTTATGATTTCAGCGATATTTGGCCACTTTAACTGTTGTATAAGGGCATCAGCAGGTGCATCATAGCTACTGTTTGTTACAATTCTGGCAGCCCGATTTTGTAACTCCTGCAGTGTAAGCCTTCTGGATTCCCCACAGCTCCCCCACACAGAGCACCCGGGGGGGTACATGACTTGCGGATGGAGGGGGGTCTGCCGCCCGGTTTTCAGAAAGGTACCCTCTTCTAATTACCGAAACTTGCGGTCATAACCAATTTTGTGATGAATTTTGGCGGAAAACCACCCATTTTTTGCTATTTTTCGCCAATCTCTGGATAACCCACCCTTGTTTATGGAAAATCTGCCGAAAAAGGGACCCTTGTTTAGAGAATTTGGGGCCAAAGAACCCACCCATATGGGCGGCACATACCCGTACCCTCAACATGTTATGTACCCCCCCCCCCTCCCGGGACAAAGCAACAGTAGCGGAAATGCGGTTCTACGATTCCTCTATATATTTGGCTAAGAGTTTCTTGGGATAGTATTGGCTTGGCATACTTTATAAACCCTATGGCACGAGAAACCTTAGCAGGCAAGAATCTAGTGTGCTCATCCCAAACAAGATGTTGATCTAGCTGAATTCCCAGATACTTAGTTTTCTCAACAATCTCAATCTGAGAGTCACCTATAGCAAAGGAGGGGGACTGAACATTTCCTTCAGAGATCTTTTTAAGATTAGGTAGAGATCCTACAACCATGGCTTGAGTCTTAATAACATTTCAAGACAGTTTATTTCCTTGAAGCCACTGCTTCAGGCAGTCAAAGTCTCTATTTAGGTTATCGTTGAGATCATCGATGTTATTGGACGAATACGACATGGTGGTATCGTCTACATACATGGTAACGTGACTATTATGAAGAGAAAATGGCAGATCATTGATATATATCAAAAACAGAAGAGGACCAAGATAAGAGCCTTGTGGCACCCCACAATTTATATGGTCAAAGTTTGAGGGAATCCCATTAACTCTGCAGAATTGCGTTCTGTTTTCTAGATAAGAAGCAAGCCAGATATTCTCAAGACCTATGATACCATACTTCGTCAGCTTTTGAAGAAGAATTTCATGATCAACAGTGTCAAACGCTTTTTTGAGGTCTATGAACACCATCGCTGTATAACGACCCAGGGCCTCTTTTAAGGAATCAAAACTTGGGGGTGGGGCAAGTTTCAAAAAGGGGACCTCATTTTGGATACAAGAAATATTTCTCTTTATGAAACTCTTTAGCAAAGTATGTATTTCTTACAAGACATAAATTGTACTAGAAGGCCCCTCACCACTATTTTGCCGTTCATCTTTGTGTTCAGGATGGGGAGAGGATTTCTTCTATTTTATGAGCACTGCACTGGAAAGATAAGCAAATGCGACTTCACAAAAATGTTGCGAACGGGCCTGAAAAGGGGCATAAGAGCAGCAAAAAAGGGACCATATACTAGGGGGCAAAACACTGTGAAAAACTGTAACTGGGGGCAAGCAAGGGGGACTGGGGGCTTTTGCCCCCCTAGTTTGTATGTTAAAAGAGGCCCTGTAATGACCCTTATCCATCGTTCGTACAGTTAAGCAGACAGGTGACAACAGAGTGCAGCGATCTAAACCCAGATTGTTTGGAAAAAAGAAGCCTGTTTTTGTCAAGGTAGTCGTAAAGTTGGTTGTAAATCAATTTTTCGAAAACCCTGGACAGAAACGGCAGCATGTATCGGTCTGCCATTAAAAATAGGGGCCACTCTTGCCATTTCCAGCTATCTTGGAATACACCAGTTGCGATTGAAAGATTCAAAATGTCACAAAGTGATACAGCGATAACGGTTAGGCCTATCTTCAGAAAATAATTAGCAACTAGGCTTGCCGCGCGGCACCTGCGGCGCCGCGCTGGCCCGCCGTCGTACCGAGTGATTCTTAGGAGTGGAATTTGCTGCATGCTGTCATTGGTAGCTGTTAATCACATTTTTCAACCGGCTCCAGAAAAATTGATCTCTTTCCAGGAGAAATAAGCGAAAACGATACTCCGAAAAATGGCACATCCCCGTCGCCCCCCCTCCCCCCCCCGGGAGAACATGAATAACGAAAGGATTTAGGCCAAAAGCGTATGGCATTTTTGGGGGTGAAACCACAGGTCTGTCTCAGTTACCAATCGCAGATAACGCACTCATTATTTCCTAGGACTTTATTCGTTGACGTCAAAATATAGTTTAAATAACATGTCGATTGTTTAGAAGCAGTTTCCCGTTGTTTAGAAGCAGTCAAACAGGCAATGAAAGTGTTCATTCATCGTTGCAAGGAACCGTAAACAAACACCGCTTTTTCCTGCAATAATGGCTGCAATGCTTGAACTTTGCATTGCATCACAAAGAACTTATCAAAACTTTTGCTTCCTGTTTGTGAGGTGTCCCCGTCCATCTCTGCTTGTCCAATCATAAATCATGATGTGCTTCCTTTTTTCGTTTGGTTTTAATGCAATGAAATTCACTTTCTTAGCTCATCTTGCAAAGCAGGATGGGAGGACATAAAAAACGAAGATGGGGGCTCGCTGGAAACACTCTTTCCCCCAGATCCTGACCAAAAAGTGCATATGCATTCGTAATTGCTGCTGAACGTAGTGAAGCAGCCATTTAGACGAGTTTTACAAGCAAAACACGGGTAGCCGACTATCACCATGGTCACAGAACAAAAGGACAATCTGCAGACTCATCGATGCTTGTGATTGGACAGAACAACAGTGGCGATAGAGCAACAGCAACAACAAAAGCTTTTCAGCACACTCAAAACTGACTGAGTACAACGCACTACTTTCAACTTCAGTTTGCGAGAGAAGCTGGGCGACTTTCGTTCTAAGAAGAAGAAGAAGATTTTCATGCACTCTGGTACGTATCAAATCATTCTTTACACCCATTTCATAGCCAGGATGAGAGGATTTCTTTTTATCCTCTGCGTTGTATTGACCATTTATTGTTCTGCAGCGGACAGGTTTCAAAAGTGGCAGGAAGATGACATCCAGCAGGAGGGCCTACGTGTTGCTTGCGCTTTCACCAACAAACGGCAGCAAGCATTGCTTGCCACTGGCAGGAGATGGATAAAAAACCAGTCTTCAAAATTCAGAAGGAAAATTGCAAGGAGTTGTCGTAACAATTCGAATGATACCTACAATAGTGTTTCAAGTTTTTCCTTCCTTTTTCATTTGTTCTTGGCAGAAGATGTTGAATTGAACCCTGGACCAGCAGTTACATCAAGTAACAGCCACTCTGAAAATTCAGTTTTGGAATTGCCAATATTAGTTGCAATAGGAAACCAACACCAAGGGGATGCATGTTTCAGTGAAGAATCACGTGGAAGACAGTGTGCTTTTATGGCACTGACATCACTTGCCTACAGCCAGCATGCAATGGCAGTTTCAAATTGGCAGTCTGAGACATCAGATGAAATTCTTGACATGGGTGACTCCCAGTTCTTGAATGCACTACAAAGAGGATTTATTCCTGATGCCCCAACTTTGTCAGTTGAGCAATTGCCAACAACTGTGCATTTTGCAAGATCAAATGAAGATAACAACAGTGACTTGCCCTTTGAGGCACAAAATGAAATATCTAAACCCATTGTGGTATTGCCACATGTGGCAACAAAAGCAAATGCATTAGAAACGCCCATTGAGGCACCCAAGAACAGTGACCTTCCCATTTTGGAAAGGAAAAGTGAATCACCCATTGTGGTGATAAACAGTGAATTGCCCGTTGTGGCAGCAGAAGCTATTACTGAAAAACCACCAGCTGAAGCAAACAGCAAATTAAATGATTCTGATCAGTCGGGAAGCTCAATCACTTTTGGAAATATTTCTCAAGGTTCTTTCATTAGAGATACACAAGATGATAATGATTCACCATTCATTCCTTTTAAGATTTGAACGATACGACGCCCATTGTGCAGTAGCTTGAAATTTATATCGGTAGCGAGCCATCTTATTTTTTTGTTTTGTTTTGAACTTTGTTTACTTACTTTCACTGTTCAGTAATTTGACATTTTCAATAGTGAGCCATCCTAAGTGTAGCCTGCGTGCAGACTTTACTATTGTTGAGGAATTTAAGGGCGAAAGGAAAAGGTAAAGTCTGCGCATTCACTCCAACTTTTCCGTTCCAGAGATAAATTATATCCCCCGTCTTCATTGTATAAGGATCAATCACGGTCGGTCTTTGATTTCTAAAAAGTATTGTTCTCACTAACCTTGCATCTGATTGGTTAGAACTATGACGCTAGCACGCAAATCCAAATAGTCTATTGTCCTAGTTCTAACCAATCAGATGCAAGGTTAGCGAGAACAATACTTTTGCGAAATCAAAGACCGACGTGATTGGTCCTTATACAATAAGGACGGGGGATAGGATTTATCTCTGGAACGGAAAAGTTGGAGTGAATGCGCTACCCTGGGTACCAGAGCCTAATAAAAATTTTAAAAAATAAAAAGAAAAAAAGAAAAAAGGAGAAGAAAAGGAGGCTCTGGTTCCATCCAAACATAACCTCGTTCTGAATTTGCGATCAATCTAATTTCCCATTGTAATCACTCAAAATCACTTGATCATTGATCTAAGTGATCGTGTTGCTTTCTCGGAATTAGCAAAACAAGATGGCCTCGCGCAACAAAAGGCGAAGCAAAACATGGCGTAGTAAACAAGACATGGCGTAAGAAAACATGGTGTAGCAAAACATGGGAAAGTTGATCCTGAATTGTAGATGACAGAAACAACAAAATCATCAATGACTGCATTGTACTGCAACATTCCAAGTCATCAGCGGTTTCAGTTTGCCCAGTTTTGCGTGGAGTTCACTTTGTGGTTTGAAACCAGAATTCCTTATCTTTGGCCATCACAAGAAGAGATCATCATGCAGTCACTGACACTGGAGGAAATTTAAGAACTGCCAGTGAGGAAGAATAATCCTCAGGCAACAGAAAGATTCACACTCTTGTTCTTGAGGCAGCAAACAATGTTGTGCTTTGGGATCCCATATCCTGCTGCTTGCACAAAAAAAATCCTTGCTAAGGATGCAGGATCTGATTTTTTAAGATGCTTCTGTAAGACTTTATCTGGGGCTTCTTCTGCAAAATACATATGATGCTGCTGTGAAGGCAGACTGAGGCAGAGGGCCAAAAAGTGAGTTCTTACCCCCAGTTTTGCTCACATTGCTTACAATCTAGTCCCCCCCCCATTTTGAAACTGCTCCATGGTCTCTGCTCATTTGGTACATCCTGAAAGGTTTCTGTTCTTGTTAGTTATTTCATTATTGCAGAAGCAGGTGAAGGAAATCTGAGCTATGACTATAATGAGTATACTAGCATACTACATTTAGCTCTATTCAGTCTTTGATGAAAGTAACCATGCAAATGTAGAGTATTTGATACACACCAAGGATATTTCAGACTAACAACGTAACAACAGGAAGAATGCATCTATTTTGGTATGGCTATATTTTGATAGGCAACAAAGAGCCAAATCTAAAATTCCATTCTGAAGGCAAATTTAGAAGTGGTTTCTGAATTTTTTGTGAAACTAAGGCAGTATTTTTCTGAAAGGCCATACAACATTCAACAGTTTAAACAATTTCTGCCTGAGTTTAACTCACATAGTACAGTACGCATTTTTTCATTTGGAACTGTTTAAAATTCAGCTACCAAACTGCCAACAATTAAGAAATCCAATACTTGAAAAAATACAACTGTAAAACTTGAAGCTACTTATTTTGATAAAAGAATCATCATATTTTTGCTCCCTCCTTTTGAATCATACTACTCAGAAAGTAATCAAGGACTAAGATGAGGTCCAAGGGGGCAATGGTCCCCTCAAAAATTTTCAGTAGTTGCTGCAGTAGATCTTCATTCTTTTATCATTTTAGTCACATGGTTTGCCAATGGCCCTCTCCAGTAAAAAATTGTATCTTGGTCCTTGAAAGTTATGTTTAAAGATCGGAAAAGGTTTTAAAAATTTTTGTTTTGAATTGTTCAAGAGGACCCCTTTAGCAAACATGAAGATTATCATGGAAACTTTAAAGACCCATTCATCATGTTTCTGTGTGCTTTCATTTGATTTTAAGCAATGTTTGATTTTTAAAGCTATACAATTTTTGTGCAAGATTTTAATATTTGTTGCAGCAAATGGTTTGTAAATCATGGTGTGAAAAGGCTTTACACTGTGATTGGGCTTTGTTTCTGTTTTGTTTGTTTTTGGCAACTGCTCTCTAAGGCTTTGAGTCATTTGGAGGGGGCATTTTAGGTCAAAAGTTTGAGAAAGTTTGTTGCTTAGTTGACAGTCAAGAATTGTATTGTGGTATTGTTAACCCAAAGCACACTGACTGATGATGGGTCTTTAAGACACTTGACAGAAACTATAGAATTCAAGATAAGGTCATTTTTAGTAACTTTCAGTACTGACCCAAATTCTTATCTCTTTTTGAAAAATATGTGTTAAGTTCCCACTTGAGACTGGAAGACTGAGTATTGAAAAGTCTATCTTTTGTTTAAGTGTATTTAGAGAACTTATTGCACAAATTATCCCAGTAGTAAATAAGACTTCACTATGGATTGTAACACTCGTTTTTTATGAGGAAACTTAAGGTGCAGGGTTGGTAGTAAGGACTGCACCGCAAGGTGGACTGGGATGGACATGTCCATCCCAATTTCCTCAGGTCGGTAGTTATTCCTAAGCAAAACGGATATAAAAACATTAGATACCTTCTGGCAATCAATTTTACCTCTTGTCCACCCCACTATCTTAAAGCTGGCGCCGCCCCTGGTTGGTAGATGGTTTCTTAAATTTTAGGAATTTTTTGCAATCAAATAGACTGAAGGCACTCAAACTTCCAAGTTTAGTGTACAGGAGATTAAGAGGCGACCTCATTGAAACCTTCAAATTCAAGAACCAGATATATGCAGTGAACAGTGATACTCTATTACCATTAGAAAAAGAGTCACGTACTAGAGGAAACAGTCAAAAGTTGAAGAAGCAGAGATTCAATACTACCATTAGGAAACAGTTTTTCAGCTTGAGGGTAACAGACTATTGGAATGGTCTTCCTGAAGACATCATTACGTCAGCATCATTGAACATTTTCAAAAACAAGATTGACAAGTTATATGGGGATAGTAAATACTCTATGGAATTTCCAATACAACCTAAAATTGCCTCACGCAGTTCAGTTTAATCCATTGTGTTCTGTGTAGACCAGAGTGGATACTTTGCTAAATGCGCAATTTCAGTCAATAACCAAACCAAATTTGAAAACCAAAGGGATTGAACTTTTACAATCAATCCTTTTGGTTTTCTACCAATTGCAAGCATAAGTTATTTCTTGCAAGCTTAAGTTGCATGCAGCAAAGTTTCCAGTCTGGTGTTTAGATGTGTTACAGGCTACTAGCCTATTTTACACTATATATTATTATTATTATTAAATGTCTCCCATTGAGTTTCTCAGATTTTTAATTCCCTAAACAAAGATTTTCATTTTTGCTTGAACCACTTCCAAATTACTTCATTGGGTTGCAAAACAAGTGTAACACAATTCACACTTAAAACAATGCCAAAATATTGCTGTATAATGCCTATACAGTTGTGAGTGATCTTGGAAAATCAAAGCTGCAAATCTTCTTTTAAGAAAATAGGATAGCAAGGTGACAAATTTCAACATACATCTGTCTGAATTAGTTTTTGCTGTATTTTGTTGAAGGGCCGTCCCCTTTTAGATAATGGGCAGTCTTTCATGCATTTAATTGGGCAATAAGGGCAATACAAAAAGTAGCAAAATTGAATTTTTCTGACACCTCTGACTTTCTACAACCATAGAAAGTCAAGACAATTAGCCCTCCTTTGTTTCAAACACACAGATTCACAAAGAAATCTGTTGTGTTGAGCTTCAACTGTTGTGGCCAATCAGATACCTGACAGACTGCCTTTCAGCATGAAATTAGGAAATTTTTCAAATACTAAAGTGCAACTTTTATCTGCTGAGATTCTCTTAAGATTTCCTTACCATAGATTGTTCTCTGTATTAATAGTGCTTTCATTGAAGAAACTTGACAATGAAAGAGAAACCCAAAAGAAAAGAGCTTATCAATCAATGTTGCAGTTTTACTTCTTCTCACTGAGAATGCAATTACAGCAATACCTCAATCATATATTGATTGTGGCAGAAAAAATTCAAGGTCTTCTATGTACTTTTAATTGTCCCTGTAAATAGTGTACTTTTTAAAATGATGGGACTCTCCCAAGTGCCAAAGTTACAAACATTTACTGCACACATTCGAAGTCAGACTTTCCACAATTATGAAATTATCTTCTCTCGGCTACCATCTTGATATAATGAGGTGACCTTGTTAGATCATCATCAGTCGTTCGTTTTCTTTATCCAGGTTGCAGTTTCTGTAGCTTAAATTGAATCATCGTGAAGACAACATCCCACAGAACGTGCAGGGATCCCAACTGTATTCATATCTTCAACTAATAGGTCCACATTGACTCCACATTGGCGAGTAATGGTGAAATGACATTGTCATTGCCGCCCCTCAAACTTTGATGGGCTTCTCCTTGCAAGTCATTGTTCGGGCCTAGCTCTCAAGCCATGAATTGCGCGATTTGAAAGGCAGATACTTTCTGTGACCAGTTAGAACATTGTAAAAACTTCTTGCTTCCTCCAAAATAGCTTTCATAATCTTCAGTTGCAGTAAAGTCAGTTCGTTTGGAAAGTGAGACCTCAACACTTTCTCCACGTCCACAGCTCGCTCCCTAAAGTTGATTTGAATCAATATTCTGGTGATCAGGTCACATGATCCAGTTTGACCAATCAGAGCAATATTCCACTTCTGGAATATGATTGAAAATTCAGAACGAGGTTATGTTTGGATGGAACCAGAGCCTCCTTTTCTTCTCCCTTTTTCTTTTTTTCTTTTTATTTTTTTAAATTTTTATTAGGCTCTGGTACCCAGGGTATGAATGCGCAGACTTTACCTTTTCCTTTTCGCCCTCAAACTCCTCCACAATAGTAAAGTCTGCACGCAGGCTATCCTAAGTGCACATTACGATTAAGGTGGATCTGTACTTAAGGTGGCCTACTACTGAAAATTTGAAAAATTGCGAAACAGTGAAAGGTGGCTGAAAACCAAGTAAAAATAAGTTCACAGCACAAAAAACACTAAGTTAACATGGCTCGCTACGGACATAAATTTCAAACTGCTACAAAATGTGTCCCGTAATCGCTCATGGTCACATGTCAACTACAACGCTCTCCAGCCACCATCTGGACACGTGCTGGCATCCCTGAAACTCGAATAACTTTATTGCGTTTATTTCACCCCATTACAAACAGCAAGCCGTGAATTTCCAGCATACAAACAGCTGTTGACGTGTCTTCTCGGTCTTTTCAAAAAGCACAGCCACTAAGACCCCGTTTACACGATGCCGGTAGAATCTGAAAACGGCATAAAAAGTGCCGTTTTGGCCTCCCGTTTACACGATGCCGGCAGAATTTTATGTCGCTTTCGTCACGAGGCTAATATTTTTAATCCCCCTATTATCCTTATTGTCGTAGTTGTTTTGTCTATCTTGATTGATTATTGACGTCAGTTGTTATTGTCTATGGAATTAGCATAAAATTCTACCGGCATCGTGTAAACGGTAGCTCATTTTCCAAGGTGGCATAAAATTCTGCCGTTTTCAAATTCTACCGGCATCGTGTAAACGGGGTCTAAAGCAGAAGCACCAATTCCCTTAACAAAGTTAACAGCTAGTATAAATTTAATCAAATTGTATTTATGTGCCAAATAACACGGAAGACAAAGCGGATTGTCAGATGAATAGCATAACAAAGTGGACTTCGACGCCACATGATTATGTGTTGACAAAATATAGCTGGGTTTATTGCTGTGAAGGGAACAGTCATGACGCAATGTTTAGGTGTTGTGAAGGGGCTTTGGCATCAGGCAATGCTTGCGTCGTTCGAAACGGTAAACGGTAGGTCCTTGTGTGGTGGTTTGGGGGCCTTTCACATCATTGCAGGGTCGATAAGAAAATGAGACAAAGATATGTTAGATTTAAGAAACTTTCTCGCCCAAGTTTTGAATTGATGTTGGTGATAATCATTTATAACAATATCAAGATACACATTTGGCTAAAATAAATACCTTTAGATAACCCTGTTCTGTTTAATAAACATATTTTGCAGGATTTTCCAGAAAACAAATAGAGACTGAAGAAACCTTCTGAGTAGAAAGTTGAAAGAATCATAGCCATAAGAAACATTTTAGGGTAGGGCAAAAGAAGGAGGTTGTTAAAAAATAAAACATTGAGGTTGTTACAGAACCTTTGAGGAAGTCGTAAGAAACTCCGAGCACTCAAATTTTGATAATTCTAAGAAACTTTCAATACTGGCACAAATTCTTAGTTTCTTATAAAAAACATTTCGCGTAACATATCAAGGACAGAAATAGCTGGCAAACATTTTTGTGTGACAATCCAGCTCATGTTGAAGAACGGGGATACCCCTCCTTGGTAATAGAGGAAACCCTGAGAAAGGGCTAAACAGTGCCCTTAAAATGATAAAGCTCACATTTCTTGCTCTTTGGAAAGCCATCCCCTCTCTGAATTACTCATATTTGTAGGGAGGAAACATAGCAGCGTTATCAAAACACAAATCTTAGTCAAATCAAGTGCAAAACGCATTTCGAGGGATGGGAAATTGGGGAATTTGCACCCGACCCCCTTCAGCCCGCATGAAACCCCCGGAACTGAATCCCTCTCCAAATGGGTCCCAACCCATCCCGAGCAAATAGAGATCATGTTGGGATTTTAAAAAATCAAATAACCCCTCAAATGGGCTTTGAAGGACACCCATTTTCTGACGTCATGGATCGTAAGACAACAATGGAAGGACAAAGGATTTCAAGCTCTACACAAAGGGAAACAAAGGCCTCGCACAGCTGAAAGTGGGGTGTGGAAATGCCCCCATAACCCTTTCACGGGAACGATAACTGCCAAAATATGCCGTGATAAAGAGGTAGGGAAGGTTAGGCGATGTTTTGATGTTAGTATTGACATCGGTGAGGTTGCAGTTCTCTCTATCGAAATGTCTAAAGAGGAAGAAACTTCGAGGCGAGGGACAATGGGAATGACGTCACATCCGACTGCAACGAATAATATAGTAGATACCATCAGCACCAGATCCCTCAGATGTTTTGAATTTGCCGAAAACCCTCTCTAACTGAGATACATTGATAGCTTCGAGTTCAAAGTGTAGATCTTGTGGGTTTACCGAGTACTCATTCTCTAGCAGTGGATTTGATATTGTAGGTATCTTGTCGCTAAGGGTATTGCCAATTTCACAAAAAAATTCATTCATGGATTCAGCAATACTTTCACTATGACAAATTTGCCTCCCATCAACCTGGAGTGCTGCGATTTGGGTGGTTTTCGATTTCTTTTTAAGGACCATATTGATAGTCTTCCAAGTCTTTTTTAAATCACCATTGTGCGAAGCAATTTTATGAGTGAAAAACTCTCGCTTCAAATCTGTATTCAGCTTATCAACTTTGTTGCGCGTCTGCCTGTAAGCTTCATCATCATCATCATCATCATCATCATCATCATCATCATCATCATCATCATCATCATCATCATCATCATCATCATCATCATCATCATCATCATCATCATCATCATCATCATCATCATAATTTATTTATTTACAGTAGGCTTAAATCAGAAATAGCAAAATTAAAGCTAATTAAGGCCTACTTTACCCTGGGTACCAGAGCCAAAAAATAATAAAAAGAAAAAATAAGGAAGGAAAGAAAGTTCCTGTAGGAATTGACCAATGAGAAGCCTATATACCCGATCGGGTATATAGATTCTGTGAGAATTGATTGGATAGCGTGAGTCACATCACAAGACTACGATTGTGGTCAGAAAAATTGATTCAGACGGTTGTGATCAAGTTTGTCTTCACAACATTGGCGAATGTTTTGAAGGGAGCGGAGCTGTGGAGAACTGGAAAGCTTTTCAGCAAAGATAGGAGCCTAACTCCACAACAGTTTGAGACAAACTTCATGATCACTGAAGAGTCGTTGCTGTTTGCAGTTGAGCTTTCATTCGCCCAGTGAACTTGGTTGAAGGTTCAGGCCCAGTTGAGGCTAGGGGCGTGGAGAGCAGTTTCGAGAATTTAGCCGTGATATTGCTATCACTGAAAATCATAGACACACTGGCAAAAGAGTAATCTTTGCTGATGAGGACTGCATTCCAAACTGGTAGGAACGTTATTATCTTTCTTATTGTATGTGATATGATTTGTGTTTACTTGAAATATCGAGGATAAGAATTGGATTTCAGATTGATTCCTCTCGAAATGTGACATTCTCCGTCTTCAACCAGTTTCTTGTGATAAACTTTTCTTACTGGTACCCAAGAAATACTTCCTGTATCGATCATTTCGCAGCGAAACTGATTTTTGTTGTGGCAAGGCCTTTAGTTGTTCAAAAGTTTGTTTGAGCAAAGACATTTGTCAATCATATAATTTAGAAATACCAACACAACACGACATTTGGAATTTGACCTTGGTTTCCCCGTATCTGGTATCCAGGGTATCCAATAAGTGACTTGACCTCGGTTTTTCCATAAGTGTATTGACAACCGCAGACGGTACAATGCAATATTTTATGATAAATACTTATTTCGAAAAACGTTAAATCACTCGTACTGTAGTTCTGAATTTAGGATGTTTTGCCTGAATCGCGCGAGAAAGAGTTCCATGTTGATAGTTACAAAAGGCTGGAAGCAGTTGAAATCAGTTATTGTGGTTAGACGAATTTAGCATTACGGGAAGTCTTCAGCAAACATCCAGCTCCACAACAATGAAACTTTTCTCGCCATTCGAATCACAATCAGACCATCAATCGTTTAGGAAAATAATAAAGCTCAGATAACAACAAAATATGCATGTGATTAATAGTATGAATGAAGGTGTTTATTGATTAAAATCATTGTGCAAAAGGTGATCGAATTGATTCATAATCACGCTGATCAGCACCAAAACGAGGTTGTGTTATCATTTGACCAGAGCCTCCTTTCTTCCTTCTCTCTTTTCCTCTCATCAATTTCCTTTCATTCAAATTTTGAGGCTCTGGTGCCCAGGGTAGGCCTACTTAAAAAAAAGAAAATAAAAAACTTTTTACAATGTCCATAATAAATTTTCGATTACATAAAAGTACTATACATATGTTTTACAAGATAAAAGCAGAAAAGCCCCCCCCCTCCCCATAGAGGCCCAGGACGGCGACCAGCCCCGGGAGACAGCACACGCGCCGCCCGAGCCCTCCCCCCCGACGCAAACACTGACCACGGCGGCCGCAGCGAGAGAAGCCACCGATGAACCACCGCACCCAGCACCAACCAGCGGGCACACGGAGGACCAAGAAGGCCCACAGCATGAATGTTTCCATGCTGCAAGCACCCCGTCCCCCATAGGCCCACCAGCGGACGCCAAGCGCGAAACACCGAGGACAACCGCCACCACAACCGCCACCCAGCATCCGCATCACGAGGAGGAACCCGCACAGCGTGCCCACCACCCCAAGAACAGCCGCGAGCCGCCCCCGGTCCCCACGAGAAGGCCTGTCAAACGTCTATCCTGTTAGGAACCCAACTTTCGGAATATATGTTTTGCAGAGCCTACAGTTGCATTCATCACCATTCCAGCACCTAATTCGTTTTTTGAAAATAGGAAGGGTGCTTGACTCTTTTATTTCTTGAGGTATAAGCTGCCATAGTTTATTTCCAAGGTAGACTGTGGTCTTAATTCCAAAGGACGTTGTCCGTACCTTTGGAAGTTGAGCGTCATTGCCATGCCTTAGATTGTTGCTAATATTTCGTTCCATGAAAATATCCTTCATGAAAGGTGGATTGTAGCTTCCATCAGGATTTTGGATTTAGAGCGTACGGCTTGTTTTTTCAACCTGTCTCTAGTAGCAGACAATTGCTTCAACTTTTCTTTCTTTTCCTTCTGAATAGCACTCCTGGAAGGACCATTATGGAAACAAGTTCGCATACCTTGTAATGCTATCCCTGCCATCTTTTACCATGGGGTGTTTTACATTAGATTATTAAATTAGATATGCAGTTTTTGCCTATCTTAAATTTATAGATATTGTAATTAGTTTCCTTTTATTCTTTTTATAAGTAGTTGTATTCTAGTTTTAGGTGGCAAAATATTATATATATACATACATACATACATAAAATGTTTTCTGAGTTGGTGCGCCCTTGCAGCAAAGCAAATGTTTCGCGTTGTTGTCCCCTCTGGACAACAACGCTCCCTCCCTCGACTAATACCAAGAGCAATTTTCAAAATCAAACTTTCCCCAACCAGGTTTTCTCGTGGCCTCACGACATAGTCCCAGATATCGCAAAAATAGCAACAACAACAACAACAATAATAACAACAACAAAAGATAGACTCGTAGCAAGTCCATTATGGACTTTGATATAAAATTTTGGGACGGAGATGCACACGTTTACGTGTGCCCTTTGGAACGAGGCTGCTGTGTATTCTCAGAAGCGAGGCCAGCGACCCTCGACAGTTGGGAATTCTTGAAGTTCATGGAAGCTAATTGACCTTAAAAATTAGGAACTCCTGATTCACAGTGAAAGGTTTGTTGTTTCTTGGATTGAGGAAACATTTGTATGGATACTTGTGGCCTTTGTTCATGGCTATTATCACTGTAAACTTGAACTCTGAGTTGTTTTAACATTGTAGGTTCGAACCGGCAACTTAGGCCCATCCACCATTGCCCGGAGTTCCTACAGTGTTGCTTGTAGTTATGAAATCGATAGGGGAAAACTTCATCCCAAATTTTAGTATCAAAGTCCATAAGTCGTAGTATGAGCGTCCGTCAGTCTATCAATAGCAATAACTACGAATATGCAATCAGTCTAGTTTTCTCGTTTGTCGTGGTTTTTAAAGATCTCATTGAAAGATATTTTTATGATATTTCTTTAAATGAATCTCACCTGGCAAACAGATTGGAATATCGCAAGATTCCCATCTTTTACTGCTCGATGTTGTGTAACACCATGGCTTAGGCTCTCTATCTGGATTCCTGCAGAAATTATTATCCCAAAGGCCAGAGAGCGGCTTGTGAAATGGTGTATTTTCATGATTGTGTGGACTCTTTGAATCCCATCTCTGACAAGTTAGCCCAGACTTGGTTTTTGCAACTCTCCCTCTATATCCTAAACCCAGCTGATTTCTCTTGCATTCAACTGTGGAACAATGATAAAGCTTGGATCAAAATTGTTTTATGAATAGAAATAAACTTGAACTGACTGTACCACACAACTGGTCACTTTGATCAAGATCATGCCTAATTTCAATACAGTAAAATCCCGCCTTTAAGAAACTGCATTATAAGAAACCCAGGCCTTGTTTTGCTTAATAAAATACCTCTTTACAAGAAACTATCCAGGCTAATTCATGTTCAGTTTCTTATACAATGGTACATAGCAATATAAGAAGGCATGCATTTGAATATTTCTGCAAAAGGTCTCAATTCTCTAGAAACAAGAATGAAAGTTTCAAGCCCAAATTGTTATAATTTCAAGAAAGCTTCAGTACTGGCTCAAACCATTGGATCCTGGCACAACAGTGCATATTTCAAAAACGTTTTCTTAACTATTTTGAAATGTGTTTTGAGTATTTCAGTATTTCTTATACCATGGTATACACAACCTGTTTTGAAGAAGTATATCTTGACATAAGAAACCAATCAGGCTGTCTTTGTGTAACGAGTTTCTTAAAGGCGGGAATTTACTGTAACATGCTATGCAACCATAGACGTAGGAACCGGGGGGCACTGGGGGCACGTGCCCCCAAGATTTTGCAATAAACAAAGAAGTGCCCTTTTCTCCTTCAAAAATGTCCCCCTTTTCTTAAGGAAAAAGTGCCCTCGAAGTGTCGTGCCCTCCCCCCCCCCCCCAAGTTTGAGATGCTTCCTACGTTCCTGTATGCAACAATCAAGTCCTGTAACTTGCTCGTATCCCTATTAATTCTGGTTTACATTACATGTCAGGCGTATCATCCATGCGATGACCAACTAATCTAACGTGACTCAATGCCTTTAAAGAACTATTGTCAACTGGCATGCTTTTGGCGGACTAGCAATACCACAATGCATTTCTTGGCCATCAAAACAATAGAAACTCCTTAAACATCTGTTTAATCGTTGTTCAACTCTATATGCGATAACTCCTTCCACATCTGTTTATCATCTTAAAGAATTTTCGTTCTTTTATCGACACGTTTGGAGAGGACCATTGTGGAAACAGCATTTACACGGGACCTGTTAGAACCGTTACGTGTGACCGAACGCCCTCCAGAGTCCCACTGCTCAAGACATCGCCTCTAAGTTATCAGACTTTATAGATCACATAAAAACGTAGGTAAAAAGACGTTTAGGAAGTCTAAGACGTTCAAGAGGTCTTCTGTTCATTCAGGTGCTTGATCAATGAATAGCAGCGTAATTTCCTAGCCGTTCCTGTTTACAACCGTTCCGCCCGTTTACGCGAGACCATTCTGCGTACGGTTCCAAATGGGATCGCCTTCGTAGGTGGACCCATATCTGGGTACGGCTAGCAGTTCCATTTGGAACGGTTCCAGCAGGCTCCGTGTAAACAACAAGGGCAGATTTTGTAATACAATAGCATCAGTCGCTTTGGTTCACACCTCAATTCAAAGCGATTAGCGAATACAGACAAAAGAAATTCTCTCAACCAGAAATTCAAAACAAACGAAGCCGCAAAGTTGCCCTGAAACAAGTGCGGCGAACTCTCGTATGGTGTGTGTAATATCGCTAATGTAGGGATGCGAGAGGATACACACACAATAACCTGCTACATGCTTGTGTAGTGCTAAACTGATTAAATATCGTACGACGTACGTATTTACACAACATATATTGAACAATTACAAGTAACATAGGGTGTCCATAGTACAGGATACTACATCTCTCCTTTTCTTCTAAAAATGAAACTAAACAAAAGAAAATAACGTAAACAAAATTTGATTAATGTTAACGTCAAATCCGGTATCTTTGAATTGCGACAAATCCAGTTTCTTTTAAAAGTCTCTCTTTGTTTCAGGCTTCAGTGATCAGGAGTTCAGTTATCGCATTATCGCAGGCTATCGTAGTTCCAAAGTCCAAAGTGACTCTCCCCAGTGCCTCCACAGCCTCGAGGATTCAATGTGACGACACACGTCAGTAGGGGTTGTCGGACAGCAGATGGATAAGAAATCTTCAATTTTTGCACAGTTTTTATTACTAAACACGCTCAATATCAGATCTTACAAAAATGAAATGTTTTTTGATGTGTACGCGTACGCATCAACGTGTTCACGCGTGATGAAATCAGGAAAAGGGCGCGCAAAAATCACATGACCTCCACCTGCCTCCACAGCTTCGAGGATTCAATGTGACGTCACACGTCAGTAGGGGTTGTCGGGCGTGCTCTCTTCATCTATTGAATTCCAATTTCGATGCATCGTTGGGCATGCAACGTGGCACTTCTCTGCATTGCCAACACAAAGTTCAAATTTTCAGCAAATGAATAGTCCATCGTTTCCCTTGTCTATCCAATATTCTAACTTTCAAAACTCATAACTCATGAGCTCCACATGCCGTTCTGTCACGAAAGTATTTCCACTGTTGACTGGCTTCTGCAGTCCTTCAAATTCCGGCTGGCTTCCGCAGCGTGTTTATGATATCAGGAAGGATTTTCCAACTTTTCGTTCTTGGATGCTCCGCTTCTCGAGAGCAGGATAAATATCTTTTTGTGAGTTTCTTGTTGCGTGTTCTCATGAAGAAGTGACGCCTTATCTCAGCATTACGTGAATAAGCTCACTTTGACTAAATCTTACTTTTTCTGATGATGCAAGCAAGGTGCTTCCAACGGCCTCTTCTGCGTGATGCTATCCTCCTCCATCATCCAGTTGGTAAGATGATTGAAATTTGTACGAGAAGACAGGCTTTCTTGCTGCTCCATCGTTGACTGTAAATGTTTTGAGTGATATTCATGGTTCCTTATGCATTACTGCCATGGTTCCTGACGATTTTTTTTTTGGTTATTGTGACAGTTATCTGGCATTTGTGTTCTGTTTCTGCTTTTGTGTTCGTTGATGGGCTTCCTTCCGATGTGGCATTTGCTTGTCTCTCCCTAACGCAATTCTGTTTCTTTTTGGATATCTTGTCAGTGCTTGCTTTTCTGACCACGTAGATTGTAAGCTGTATCGAGACTTCAGTGATTTCAGCTTTGTGAAGCTGTTTAGTCATCCCATCCAAGGACCGAGATACAATTTTTTACTTGAGGGGGCCATGGGCAAACCGAGCTACGAGCTAAGCGATCCAGAACCTTGGAGGGGGTCAAGGGGTACTCCCCTGGAAAAAAATAAGAGACCACGCTCTTGAAATTGTCTTAAAGGAACACTAGTTTTTGTTCCTCAACACGGATTGACTTTACAAGTAAATCCGCGTTACGAATGTGCACACCTTTAACAAAAGTAAAAAAGCCTAATTTACCAAAGGCCACTGTAGAGCTATGGTGAGAGACGAGTTTGTTAGCTTGTAAATAACCCCAAAGAGCTTCCTAATCTAGTGAAAGGTAGAAATTGAATAAGATATACCCGACATAAGAGCATGGAGTACCTATCTGATATTCTGAAATACTGACATAATGGAGAATAAAGATTTACTGTAGCTACTGCTGAAATATTTTGAGGGGGCCATGGCCCCCCTGGACCCCCCTGTATCTCGGTCCTTGATCCCATCCTCGTCGCCATTGTAATATCGCTGATGTTGGGATGCGAGAGGGTACACACACAGTAACCTGCTCCATGCTTGTGTAGTGCTGAACTGATTAAATATCGTACGACGTACGTATTTACACAACAGATATTGAACAATTACAAGTTGACGCTGATGGGATGAAGTTGCTGGAAGGTGAGATGAAATTGTACATATAAACACACGCAGATTTCATCCCACCTGACAACTCACAGCTGGAAGTTGGGATAGTTTTTCTCATATAAACAGGTCCTAAATGATAGAATAAAAGCAACCTAAACTTGAACCCCCATCCCCCCATTCTACCATCTGATCTTTACTATGTCCTCTTTATCTGTATTTTTGAAGCTATTTGAATATATGTACTGTAGTTGAATGCAATTCGTTGCAGCAAACAGTTTTAGATCATATTTCCAAAAGACATTAAAGGCGCAGGGTCAAGTAACCGTAAACAAACCTGCTATCTCTATGATCTATATTGTTGCCCACACGTGGCCATTGTGTGCTGTCATATTTTCGTGGATGGGGTGAATCCACAATAAAGTTACTTCTAAAAATCCACCAATATCTCTGCAATCCTACAACATATGAGTGTTTGGTTTGTTTCTCTACACTATTCAAGAGTCCATCTTCAAAATAACACCTTTATTTAGAGAAAAATGGTGGAAAATCTCGGTGATGTGGACTATCAAAAATACTCCAAAATCGTCGTTTCGAAAGAAGTTTGTTTACATTACGTGACCCGGCCCCTTTAATGGTGGCTTTTCTTTGCTTTTGCTTGATTTTGGCATCTGATCTCACTGGACCAGCAATGCCCCTATTTTACTTTTCACTTTTCAGTCAAAAGTTTGAACCAGTTGTTTTCTAATTGACAGTCAAGAATTGCATGTGGTACTGTTTATGCGCTCAAAGCATGCAAGTTGATAATTGGTCTTGAGTTTGGTTTATTGCACTGCTAAAGTATGTCTAGAAATGGGAGCTGATTAAAAAATTTTGGTCAATTGTAAACAGAAGTGTCCCGCATATGAGGAACACAAATTTATGAAACACCAGCCCTGATTTTCAAAATAATACCCCCCTGTGACAAGCGACAGACTCAGGCCTGAAAAATGCTTGTTTCTTATTTCGAGATTATAGATGCAAGGATGGTTTTATATTTTCAGCTTTCCAGTTGAACCAAACTGTATCTATAGTCCAAATTAAAAATGTTCTGCATGCAATTAAGCAAAAAGCAACTTCCAGGAATAATTGTAGCTTTTTGGAGGTGAAAATTTACAAATACGAATGCATTATCATCGTAGAGCTTGTGTCTGAGTAGTTCATTGATAGCATGTGATTTTTCGAACAAGAAACTTAAGAAATTATAGCCTGATTTGTAGTTTATATCTCACTTTATAAAACACACATCAGAAACTGAAAGCTGCTTCTTATACCGGGTGAGCCAGAACAAGTTCCCAGTTTTGAAAATTCATAACACCAAGGCTACTTCACGGATTTGAATCATTCAAATTCTAGTTAAAAGTCGAAAGATCGAAGTATTTTTGTGATTTTTCTCGCTGTCCTACCAGCACTAGAAGTATTGGTAAATTCAACTTTGTAAAAATGTCATGGTTGCAAAATAACGGGAAAAGGGCCTAAAACATTTAACAAATCGTAAGGACTCTATTCAAATCGAACAATAGGCCATGGGCGTTTCACCTCCCTCAAATGTTATAAGACATTGATTTTCAAACAAATAAGAAAGATTTTCAATCCAAAGGCAATTAATGCCTAGAGGATATCTCTCACCCATGAGGAATTGCATTTCCTTCATTATTCTGTGCTAGAAGTCATTTATGCATTGATCGATGTTTTAGGCCATTTTTCAGTCATTTTGCAACCATGAAATTTCTGTAAAGTTGAATTAACCTATATTTGTAGCAGGGGTGGCGCCAGGAGAGGGCTAGGGGGCTAAAGCCCTCGGAGGAAATTTTGGGTTCTCGTCGGAAGAAATTTGGCAAAATAACGCACGAAAACAGCATTTTTCAGTCATTTTAGCCCCCCTGTCGGAAGCTCCAGCCCCTCTGTCGGAAAGTTTCTGGCGCCACCCCTGATTTGCAGTGCTGGTAGGACAGCGAGAAAAATCACAAAATACTTTGATCTTTCGGCTTTTAACTAGAATTTGAATGACTCAAATCTGTGAATTAGTCTTGGTGTTATGAATTTTTAAAAGTGGGAACTTTTTGCTGGCTCATCCCGTATATGGGAAGCTAATGTAATGTGAAGATTGGGTTATCCAACTGTTGGTGACCTATACAAAAGATGTTAAAAGTATGGATATAATACTGTTGAATAATAGCCTGAATATTTTGTACAAGTCTCATGTTGCTCCAGGAGAGTAAAAAAACGCCCGGTGTTTGAAAAAATCCTGTTCCCAAAATATCAAAAGCAATGATATTGAAAAACTGTCTTGTCTTATCCCTGATATGTCAAAGAAGGTTCAATAATTTACTTCCCGTCGAAATAGGAGATTTTCTGCAGAAAGCCCCTTTCAAAAACCTGCAAAAACGAGCGAAAACGCCAAACAAGATTTCCCTTTGTTCTCCTTCCTAGCAATAATGACTCTTGGATCTGTTCATGTATCTTGTCATCACATGGGAGAATGGAATCCCCTTGAATAAATCATTCATACTAGGGGGAAGACTTTTCAACCCATCAACAGGAAAGCACGGGCTAAAGCATGCTGAAAGTCATCACTGTGAGGTTAACACATTTGGGATCTTCGCTTGTAATTTTAGCACGTTTTTTAAGGTTCCTCAAAGGGATTCATTTAAGAAAATCGCTTACAGAATCTGAACGGAGTGACCGATTTTAGCCAGAAAAATTTCTAAAAGTAATTGAACATGTTAGCTATTCAATCAGATATTGCAAAATATCATTTCTTATATACTCAGGGAGCAGTAGCCTTTCAAACGCCGGGCGTTTTTTTTTTTGACTCATCTGGTATTAGAAGCCAATGTGTAACTTGACACATTCATCTCACCTCCATCACAGTACTCAATATCACAAGTTTCCCATCTTCTACTAGCTGACAATGTATAACACCAAGGTTCATCCTCCTCATCAGGATTCCTACAGTAGTTATTATCCAATCCACTATGAGGATAATTTTGTCTTGTTCGACTGTGAGAATGTGGACCTTGGGCATCCCACCTTTGACAAACTAGTCCGGATTTGGTTTTATGGGCTGTACCTCTGTACTCCGTGCCCTGTCTCGTCATCTTACAGTTATCTACAGAGAAAAAATGAGAAAATAAGGCGAAATCTGACTAGGGGTAGCCTGCGTGCAGACTTTACTATTGTTGAGGAATTTAAGGGCGAAAGGAAAAGGTAAAGTCTGCGCATTCACTCCAACTTTTCCGTTCCAGAGATAAATTATATCCCCCGTCTTCATTGTATAAGGATCAATCACGGTCGGTCTTTGATTTCTAAAAAGTATTGTTCTCACTAACCTTGCATCTGATTGGTTAGAACTATGACGATAGCACGCAAATCCAAATAGTCTATTGTCCTAGTTCTAATCAATCAGATGCAAGGTTAGCGAGAACAATACTTTTGCGAAATCAAAGACCGAACGTGATTGGTCCTTATACAATAAGGACGGGGGATAGGATTTATCTCTGGAACGGAAAAGTTGGAGTGAATGCGCAGACTTTACCTTTTCCTTTTCGCCCTCAAACTCCTCCACAATAGTAAAGTCTGCACGCAGGCTAGACTAGAGGCACAAGACGTATTCTAGTTGCAGGGGGATATGCCTTCAGGAATCAGTTCACAATTTTGGTAATGGAACGGCATCAAGTTTTGCAACTTTGGTATAGAGAAGTGTCAATTTTCACTACTTTGGTTGAAGAGAACATAAATATATATAGGCTACTTTTGAAAAGGTTAGGTACACATTTTGAAAAGATTGGCAAAAGCATTGGTAACCATTTCAAAGAATTGCTATGAGGTTCAGATGTGTTTTAAAGCATAAGTGGCATATCCCAACTCATAGTAAATGTGGTTCACATTTATACTGCATTCACACTGACACGGTTAAACCAGGTTTATCTAAACCAGTTTAAATTTCAACCAATCAATTGACTGGATTTTTTGGATTGACCAATTAGAAGGCCTTATTCGAAAACCTGGTTTAATTTAAACTGGTTTAACTTGCAGTGTGAATGGGGCATTTAGTTTGCATTTAGCTTGCAACAAATCTGCAAAGAGTTTGCAAAAAATTTCCTATGAATATTTTTCAGATCTAGAAGTCTGTAAAATGTACATGAAGAGTTTGATAAGGTCTCTCATCAAACCAGCTTGCATCAGTTTATCTGAAGCCTCCTGTAATCATGCAAATTTCGCAGACTCAAGTTCTGAAAGTTTGCATACTCAGTGTAAACTGATTGCAAATTTTGCACAAACTGTACCATTTAACAAGGGATTCAGTTCAGTTCTTTGCAACCTTGACCTGACATCTAATGTCGGACAGAATCTAGTATAGAGTATAGTATCTGTTAGTTTTAATTGCTAGTAGTGTAGTTGTATGTAGTTTAATGCTACATGCTGCTAATTATTGGCCATAGGGTAGTATTGTCTTTTACTGCCCATGGCATCATATAGAATGAGTATAGTAGAATGTGAAAGTGAAGGTGAAGTTGTAGGTGTTAGTGCCAAGTACTGGGATCACTGAGGACAGAAGACCCAATTGGAGGGGGTGACAGGGGGGATCTTTGGTACAGCTGCCAATTCATAATGTCCCATCCAAATTGAAGGTATTGGTTCCACCAGCTGGTGTCAGAAAACTGGTTCCAGATGCTGGGGAATGTGCTAACAACTGATAATCAATAGTGAAATAGTACAGTTTGTCATCAATAAGAGGAATCCTGAAAAGAGGTCTATGCCAGTTCCTTGTGAGACCAATGGGCAAGACCAAAATACTCCTGAACATGTCGCAGTTGCAACTGTGTCACGTCACTGTCTGCACTGTTAATTGCTTTAGGAACTCAAAAAAAATCCATTGACAAAATTTTCATCGATAAAGACTCGTATGGGCTTGGTACCAGTATTCCTATTTTAGGTACCAGGTTCCACCATCACTGCAGAAATGTTGTACCAGGTACCAACCCTCTGGTACCATAGTACCACTACCCTGTCACCCCCTCTCTAATTGACTCTGTGACCCCTTGTCATAACATCCAAGTGGTGGGGCTCTACCTGGGATCAAACCCTCCCTCCAAAAGTGGTAACTTCCATGTGTAGAGCAACGGATATGTACCACGACGTTTCTAAAACACGGAACAAGCGGAACAAGCCAGTAACAAGCGGAACAAGCCAGTAACAAGCCGAACAAGCAAGGAGCATGTCAGTAACAAGCGGAACAACCAAGGAACAAGCTAGTAACAAGCGGAAGAAGCCAGGGACAGGCCAGTAACAAGCGGAACAAGCCAGTAACGCGTTGAACAAAGTGTGGAATACACCACTTCAATTAAGCAGCCTCGTTTTGGAAATTTGCCAAAATCTCTTCCCATTTTTAATATGAAAATTTCGAGCCCAGATTCGGATTTAGCACCCAAACTTTAGTCTTATTACATGTTTTTAAACTGCAAACTATTGTGATGTTGATAACCGCTAGCAACATGAAAAACTTAGGGTTAGACTAAAGTTTGGGTGCTAAATCCGAATTTGGCGTCTAAGGTTTCATATGAACGAATTTTGAATAATTTCCAAAACGAGGCTGTTCATTAAAGTGGTCAATTAGCATGGGTACATGGCTGATCCCCTCGAGATAACGTTAACATTGCTGCAAGGGCCGTCTATTCCATCGGAAATTTCCAAAAATTGTTGCCGTGTGAAGTCAACAAGCAACCGTACTGTATTTTCTTGCTAGAAGAAACCGCCATAAAGTTAAGAAACTCCAACACTTGGAAAAATATAACGTAAGAAAGCGACTTGCGGATTTTTCTTGAAAAGAGAAGGGTTTTTGCCAAAGTTGAACGGGATATTTAGAAAATGGTACGTCCCTTGTAAGGTACGTAATCTTAAATCTGGATTGCATGATTTGCACTTTTCTGAAGGCAAACATCAAAATAATGGGGGGTCTAAAGTGGTAGTGAATACATTCAAAATAACATAATTTTGTTCCCTGCATGATCCTGAATGATTGCTTTGGCAGCCTACCTGCTGAAATGTGCTACTCTAATCAGATCTAGGCTTAGCAGATATATCTTTCTTTAATTTATTTATTTGGCACTTTAAATTTCAAATTACTAATTTTTTTTCTATCCAATATAGAAATTTACAACAACGATATTACCTAAAACAGCACTTACAAACTACTGTACTACACTACAAGAACGATGCCATGAGGAGCAGGAGACCATGACTACCCCATGGCCATAACATAGAGACAGGTAATTAAAACTAAGTCTAAATATACATTCAAATATAGATACAAAAACTAAGTACAAACAATTTCGACTGATAAATACTAAAGTCGGGTTCACATTGGATGTCGGCAATTGCTGTGTTTTGGATGTATCCGCTAAGTGATTACGTGGGATGGACGTTAAATTTTACTGAAAAATTGAGATTAAAATGAGTTAGGTTGGCGTCGGAATTTCATAACACTGAATTCCCAACATCCATTGTGAAACAGGCATAAACAAGTGAACAATAAAAAACAAGAGAAAGAGATTTTAGTGGCTGAGTGGAGTAAACAAACTTTTCAGATCTATTTAATCAAGCCGACCTGTATTGTGGATGAAAACTAGTGTCAGTTCGAGTATACTTTTGTTGATTTCATTCGAAAGGTTTTTGTCACCATACAATAGAATCTGAACAAGAACGTCGTTGGGGAGGCTGTTTATTTCAACAAATTGTTGTAATAGTACCGAAACTCCAGCGAGAAGATGTCGTCGTTGAACGTCAAATGAAGGGCAAAGCAGCAAAAAGTGCTCCGTGTCCTCAATACCGTCATTCGTTGGACACATAGGGTTAACTGTGTCCCTAAAATTATGCTTGAATTTGTGAAAATTTAGTCTGCTGAGACCAACCCTTATTTGGGATAGATATGAAAGGCCTGTTGGGTCATGAATACCAAAGACAGGTTTTGCAGGGGGGCGAATTTTTGAGAGTAGCTTTGTCTTAAAAACAGCAAGAGACGGTGCTAGCCTGATTTCAGGATCAAGTTTATTCCATTCAGAGGTGCAGTTAGGATAGAAGCTGGACTGAAATTTTTCTGTTCTTGCCTTCATTCGTCCAATAGCATCCTGATTGCGAAGAGAGTAGGTCGACTGATGAAGAGGTGGGATTGGCTCCTTTGTGTACAAGGGGGTGAGATTGTTTATAATCTTATAGAACAAAGTAAGTCGTCTACTCCACCTACGAGAACTTAGTGATTCCCAGCCAAGCTCTGCATACAGTTTTGCGCGCGATGTTCCCCTCCATGTCCCTGTCACTGCAAGAGCAGCTGAATACTGAGGCTCTGATAGGGGTTTTTGGGAGCAAGGGAGCATGGCCTAAAAAGGGCCGGGAGCAAGGGAGCATGAATGAAAAGTTTGGGAGCTTGGGAGCACATGAATTTTTTGGGAAGTCATTTTGAAGATTTTATGCCTTTCAGTTAAGTTCCTTGCATTCTCTAATGACTGTAAAGATTCCCCATTTCTAACTATCAATGCAATCTATTCCAGTAATGTCTACTAGTTGGGGGAGGGCTCCCATAGGGCTGGAGAACTGAAGAACAATGAGAAATAACCTGGTTTTGGAAAGTTAGAAAAGAGTGCGAATTTCACGACAAAGGCACCATTTATCGAGGGAAAGGCAACAATCATGATCCAAAAAGTGAATTTATTCAGCTCGCAGGCCCATTTGTGCCCTGGTACCTCACTCTCTAGAAAAATTAATTTCCTTGGAGAGTCTGATACCCAGGGTTGCCTACTTGCGGATTTTAGCAACTTTCCTGTGTTCTATCTTGCAGCAGGCAAGCCTGTCTGAAGCATCTTACTTCAATTTTTTGCATGAGAGTTGCTTAAAATTTGCAAGTACACATGGAGTGCACTCTAAAAACGGCATCGTTGGAGAGCTTTTTTGAATATGACCATCTACACGCTAGCGAACCTATACGCACTACTGTGGTGGATACGCCATACAGAGGCGGGGAATTATGCTTGATGTGGTGGATACGCCATACGGAGGCGGGGTATTATGCTAACGTGGTGGGGTATTATGCTTGGTGTGGTGGATACGCCATACAGAGGCGGGGTATTATGCTAATGTGGTGGGGTACTATGCTTGATGTGGTGGATACGCCATACGGAGGCGGGGTATTATGCTAACATGGTGGGGTATTATGCTTGGTGTGGTGGATACGCCATACAGAGGCGGAGCATAATGCCCCACCACGTAAGCATAATACCCCGCCTCCGTATGGCGTATCCACCACATCAAGCATAATACCCCACCAAGTTAGCAAAATACCCCGCCTCTGTATGGCGTATCCACCACATCAAGCATAGTACCCCACCACGTTAGCATAATACCCCGCCTCTGTATGGCGTATCCACCACATCAAGCATAATACCCCGCCTCTGTATGGCGTATCCACCACAGTAGTGCGTATAGGTTCGCTAGCGTGATCTACAACTGGTCCATAGCGTAAGGGTTAGCCTGTGTCCCAGATGCCAGACACAGGCTAGTAAGAGTGGGTCTTGATTTCTCAACAATTCCCAAGAGTTGAATTTTCATGTTTTTACCTGAAGTGCCTGAAGGAAATACGAAGCCATTCCAAGATTGAATTTTCGAAAGTTAACCTCTTGTATATCAAACAAGCTTCATCAGGTGCAGCTGTGCCAAAATAAAGCCAACGTATAAAGTAAAGATCGAGACTTTTGCAATGTGGTAGCTAATTGCAAATTTTTTTTCGAACAAAAACTGAAGCTGCACTCACTTGTCGGGTTCAGTTTTAGCTGGCAATAAACCCCATGACTCTTTTCCTTTGGACACTTTCCAAAAAGAGGAGAACCAAGGAAACATACATAGATGACTACGGATGTTGAGGACTGAGTGAAAATTGCAAAATGGTCGGAATTTTTTGCTTGCACTTTGTAAATATTGCACTGAAGGAGGCATTTTTTGCTAGATTTTCCAGGTACGTATATGTATAAAACATTGCACAAAGTTTGACTCTGACAGTGGCAAAACGAGGGCGGGAAAAGCGTTCTATGGCAAGTTAAAGGGCGCGGCCTTGAGATTTTTCTGTTATCCTTGCCCAGACAATCTGTCCAATATTCATTGCGCCATGAGCGAATATACTAGCCTCTTACGAGGCTTGTGTAAAACAGTACGAGAAATCATCAACTCAATCGTATAAACTTCTGAAGGAACAGTTTCCAATGACGGGACTTCTTGGCTCGATGGATCATGAAATATTTGCCACAGAAATAGATAAACATCGTAACCATAAAGACACCACTTTGGCAACACATGTTTTGATTTGAACGAAGAATAGAAGCATTATCGAAATTACTGGGAGCACAAAGCGAATTTTGACAGGAGCAAGGGAGCACGCTACTTTTTAAGAGGGGAGCAAGGGAGCAACCATCCCCCCCTCTATCAGAGCCTCAATACTGAACAGACTCTATTTTTTCCATTAGATTTGGTAAAACGATATTTTGACTAAATTCACACACTTTAGCTGGAATATGATAACATCCCCGTAGTCCAGGTGGGGCCGCACATAAAGCTTATATAATTCATTTAGAGTATGCCTTGGCAGATACTTGGAGAGATATTTTAGCAGACCAATGCCCCGTCTCGTTTTTGAGATAGCAGATTTAATATGAGCTGAGAAAGAAAGCTTCGAGTCCAGGATAATACCGAGATGTTTATGCTCAGTTACCTTTTTCACGGGTGTGTTATTAAAGAGAATAACAGGATGATCTATTTCATGCCTTTTCTTCGAAAGAAGTAGTTCGACAGCTTGTTTTTGCGGATCAGGATTAAATGACATCCTCC
This sequence comes from Aurelia sp. 3 sensu Dawson et al. (2005), assembly GCA_964020215.1. Lineage (NCBI taxonomy): Eukaryota > Metazoa > Cnidaria > Scyphozoa > Semaeostomeae > Ulmaridae > Aurelia > Aurelia sp. 3 sensu Dawson et al. (2005). Next base: position 8,705,892 of record OZ026586.1, read on the forward strand.
AATCATGGGCCCATCGGCTTATCAACTCCAGGTCATGGTTCATGTCCTCCGCAGCTGCATTTGGTTCTTGAACAACCGTAAACAAGGATGTATCATCGGCAAAAAGCTTAACGTTACATTTCAAGTCAGTTGTAAGATTGTTGATATTCACAAGAAAAAACAATGGTCCTAATATAGATCCCTGGGGCACTCCTGCCAAAATATCTCCCCAATTTGAGCACCGACCATTCAAAACAGTTCGCTGCTTTCGATCATTAAGAAAGCTTTCGATGAGAGATAGAAGTTGTCCAGCAACGCCACATCGTTTTAGCTTAAAAATAAGGCCATCATGCCATACCCTGTCAAATGCTTTAGAAATATCAAGATAAACGGAGCGAACATCAAGCGGAGGATTGCAGTCAAATGCTTTGAAAATTGTATGCAGTCAAATGCTTTGAAAATTACTAATTTATAAGTGCATTTAAGAAAAATAACAAAGAAACAAAAAATGCATACCAGAAGAGGCAACAACCAACTTCTTTGTAAGCTGACATGAAGTTCTAAGAATTAAACTAACAGAGCTTACCAATTTATAAGCGCATTTAAGAAAAATAACAAAGAAACAAAAAATGCATACCAGAAGAGGCAATGATCAACTTCTTTGTAAGCTGACATGAAGTTCTAGCAATTAAAACTAACAGAGCTAGAATCGGATAACCCTGGGCAGAGATGTTAGCAAATGAATTTGTTGTTGAAATGAGCATTATATAGAAATCTACCAAAAACTGCACGAAAAGTAAATCATGTCAATTTCATCCAACTTTGCAAGCAAATATCTCCAAACTCAGAAGTCACAAAAATCTATTTTTGCTTTATTTTGATCCTCAAGATATCCTCTTTAAGACCATATATCACAATAAAAGTTTACACCGATATTTTGTATTTTCTCCTTTAGCTGGATCACTGTGCTAAGACTCTTGTTAACACCCTCCCCCCCCCCCCCAAGGCCCTCTCTGCCTGAATGTTCTGGCTGTAAGGTCAGAGGTTATACCACTGCACTACAATTGTAATATTTTACAAGAGAGTAACAAAAACACAACAACATATTTCAATAACTGCAATAATAGAAGCTAGCTCTTAGTACCTTGTGATCTTACTTGGGCAGTTTCAAAGACAGGAGCAAGAAGGGCAGCAAGGCAGAACAGTACAATCACCAGCCATTTCATGGTTGTCAGCCAATCTCAAAAATCTGTTAATTGACAAATAAGTTAGATGCATTAATACAAGAGACTTTGCCTGACTGTCTACTTCCTTTTGATACTTATGATATGTTTGTCGATATGGACTGTGGTGCATTTACGTTCCAATGTTTCGAGATTTTTCAAACAAGCACACGTTAGTGCAACGGTACCCTGGCCTAAAGGATCTAATGTTCTTACCATTGTGCTTTCTTGGTTGATGTTGCCAGAAGCTTTAATGATGCAGTCTCCGTCAGTTTCCGCCATTGCTGAAACCAAGCTCAAATGCAAGTTCGAGCTTTGCTTTTCGCTTTTTCGCGCACTTTTGTTACAAGTCAGCTCCTGCGCAGCAACCTAATACCACATTCACACTGACACAGCTGAACCAGCTTTCTCTAAACCAGTTTAAATTCCAACCAATCAAATGGCTGGATTTGTTTGATTGACCAATCAGAAGGCCCTATACAAAAATCTGGTTTAACTTAAGCTGGTTTAACTTGCAGTGTGAATGGGGCATAAAATATACTGAAATTCACTACTCTCACAATGACGTCAGTTCTTTTGAAATTGTTCCAATCCCAAGAGCATGCACGTGTAGTTGCAACATAATGATATGATGTAGATTTCTTGCTGTGCTGGGAATCACATCACACCCCCCAGTAACGACCCCGCTGAAACATTGCCCCGCCAACGTAGAAGGAAAACCCGCTGAGAAGATTTGTTTCCCCGCCAAGTTTGAAATCAAGAACATTCCCCGCCATGTTTCTGCTATTTCCCCGTTGAAATTTTTGCCTCCCCGTCAAAATTTATACAATTCCTATCATGGTTACAATTTCCTTTCCCCGTGAATATATTTTTAATCCCCGCTGAAAACATGTAGAATCATCACTTCCCCGCTGTATTTTCAATGTCCGGCGGGGTCGTTACTGGGGGGTGTCACATCTTTTGCCTCGAACTGAATTTAATCGTGAAATAGGCAGGGACGTAGGAGGCATCTCACATCTGGGGGGTACGACGCTTTGAGGGTGCTTTCTCCTTAAGGAAAAATTGCCATTTTCTAAGAATAAAAAGGGCTCTTATTTGTTTACTGCAAAATCTTAGGGGAACGTAGTTCTATGGAAATCGCACCCATCATTATGAAACGATTGATTAATTTTTCTTGTACCATTTTCAGCGATTTTCAGTTCATGATCTGATGAAAAAAATTGGGGTACAAGAAGAGTTACTTTATGCCACTTTCATTTAAAAATTGATAAAAAGTGTCTTTAGGAAACTTTTGTAATACCATGCTCCTTTGTGATCTAAAAGACAGCTCAAACAAAAACGGGGGACTTCGGATGGAGTGCAGTGTCCACGGAACAACGGGAACAGCACAGTGTCCACAATGACTGCGAGGACTCAGTGGACATGAAAGACGAGGAAGATAGTAGCGCTGTTCAGTAGAAGAGATATTATGCTTTTGCCCCTTCCTTCTTTCAATTTCTTTGAGGCTCTGGTACCCAGAATAATGGATTTTCTACCCAACGAAATGTCATTACAAACTAACCGATTTGACAATTACACCCCTCCCCTACATTACCCTGTACTTAAAAGGAAATTTTACGGTTATCGGATCAAGTTTTCACTAAGAATTCTGGCACTGTTCAGTTTGGACCGATGAAGGTAAATTAAGATAGTTCAGTTGCTTTCCAGTTAGAAAAAGTGTTCGCAAACCTCATTCTATTTGCCAAGTGTTACATACCTGTGTCAGTAAATGAATATCAACTAGAATAAACTCATGTTGACTTGAGCAAAGGAGAGTAAGAGTAAAACCGTGTTTTCGTCAATAACAATGAATAAAATATTTCGGAGAAAACGGAGAAAGTGGGATATAATTTGTCGAAATCGTACAGAGATCTCACCGTCGTGAGTAACCACTTCATGTACAGTCAATCACTAGATATATTTTCCTTTATTTTCACAGAGTATGATGTCGCTAAGCAGGCACATCTACGCAGCAATGGCAAACTTCAACTACTTAGGAAAGTTTTCTTTTGAAAGCCAGCCATGCATGAGTATGTGAAAATAAATGAAATGGGGATTTTTCTCAAAATTCTTGTCCTAACTAATGTTTCTCCGCAAAGAGCCAAGCTGCGTAGAAATATTTCTGGCAGTGCTGGTGTTGGTATCAGCTTATTTCAACCATAAGAATCATGAATAATACGATATTTCAGACAATTCACAACAAATTTCTGTTCAATTTGAAAGATAAAAAAGGCAGAATTCTCCCTTGAGATAACTTCTAAAACTAAATTAAATTTCGAAATACCTCTCTAACCTGCACACAGCCAGGCGATTTTAACAGCCTCCGCACTTTCGCTCCTTGATAAACTGCTGACGTAAAGTGGCGTAATTTTGTCAGCACGAAGAGATATGGCCACTTACTGTGGGGAGTCATTTTAACGTGCAGCTTCAACTACACCTACTTTGGTTTCGAACTCTCAGATCTCCAAAACATAGTTTATTCTTATTATCTTATAAATGAAATCCTATGTATTTTCACTTGTTTCCTGTATCATGCTGCAAACATTATAAATCCTTTAGAAAAGATTGTTTTTAAGTGGCCAAGAAGGCAAGGGTAGTAAACTCGAAGATTGTTATAGAACTCTTTAGAAACTTGAAATCAGCTCTGAGTATTCAAAGTCCGATACCCTGGGTACCAGAGCCTCAAAATTTAAATGAAAAGAAATTAGTAAGATAAGAGCAAAAGAGAGAAGGAAGAATACAGAAAAGCAAAGCACATTTACTAAAATGGGGCATGGTGGTTGTGACTTTCGTTTCTTTCTTTCTCTATTTTTCTTTTTATTATTTTATCTTCTGGCTCCCCTAGGGTTTTATCTTCTGATCCCTCGAGAAAAGGGCGCGTGAAAAGTTTCATTCTCTGATCCCTCGAGAAAAGGGAGAGTGAAAGTAAAAACGAATAAAGGAAGAGAGAAAGATGGAGCAAGGACGAGGAAGCAGCATCCACCCTCCTCCTCCTTTTCCCTTTTTTTTGTGTTTTCTCATTTTCATTTCCACTCGCCCTTTTCTCAAGAGATCATAGGATGAGACTTGCAGCAAGTCCATATCAAATTGAAAAGAGTTGGCAGAAGTACCTTCTACTCGATGAGCATGAGATGGGCGTTAGCGCTGGTGGCAAAGTCACTGCGTCGGTTGTTTATGCATTTGAAATCACATTGAATGTGCTAGGTACTTGCCTCGGTACTTGCAACTCTTGCCACGATAATTCCATTCTGAAAATGATAATTTCATGGGATTTTATTTCAGTTCAGTGGCAAGTAAGTCATAGGCCAGAGTCCAACAAGGAAAGCTCCCTTCCATAGAAGCTTCTTTCCAGAATTTTCCTCACTTTTGGAAATTCACCTTTGAATATCAGCCCTCATATTGTGTATTCCAAAGTTCGCCAAACATGTTTTTGTAGACGCCTTACTTTGTTCTTCAAGATCAGGAATAATCTAAATCATGTTTACACTGAGGCTCCGTTCACACTACTCCGTTTTTGTACAAAAACGGAGAGAAAAACCTCCGTTTTTGTGAAAGTGTTCACACTGATCCGCACAAAAACGCCACAAAAACGGAGGTTTTCCTCACCGTTTTTGTACAAAAACGGAGTAGTGTGAACGGGTAGCTTCGATGCAACAAAAACGGATACTAACAGAAACGGAGTAGTGTGAACGGGGCCTGAGGATCGGATCCCACCACTTCAACAGTCACATTACTCTCTTCGCAACCGGAATGTTGTAGGGCGGATGAAGGCCAGAACAGTTTCTATCCATATCAGACTGGAATGAACGCGATCCTGGGAGATCCCTTGTAAGATCAATCTTGGGCATTCATGATCCAACAGGTCTATCTTATCTCATTCTACTCAGGGTTTGTCTCAGTAAATTAAATTTTCACAAATTCAAGCACTGTTTCAGAGACATCGTAATCCCAATGTGCCTTACGAACGATGTTATAGAGGACTCTTCTTTGCTTTGCCCCTTCATTGCAGTACCACCCAGAGATCTTCTCGCTGGAGTTTTTGCTCTACTTCGACCATTTGGATATACAAATCTCGAAAACAATATTCTCAAGCAGATTTTATTCAAGGGCAGTGCCATGGGATGGACCGGGGTGGACCATGTCCACCCCAATTGCCTCTCCGGTCAGCATTTATTCCTTAGCAAAAAGGATACAAAAACATTAGGTATACCTTCTGGCAATAAATTTTACCTCTTGTCCACCCCACTTTCTCAAAGCTGGCGCCACCCCTGACTTTACTGTATGGCGATGAAAATTTTCCGATGAATTAAACAAAAATATACTCCTGCTAACTCTACAATTTATCCTCAAATCTGGTCGATTTGGCTAGGAAATTTACACTACGTTACATGGCACACAACCACAACCACCATGTCCCATTTAAAGTAAATGCGCTTTTCTTTTCTATATTCTTTGTTTTGTTTCTCTTTTACTCGTGCGTTTGACGTTTGTCTCAAATTAGATGTCAAGCAATACCTGCGATTATGTCTAAGCAGCCGGTTCAGATACTTAAATTGTTTCGATCGCGGACTGGTGGCATGTGATTTGAGACAGACAGTGAATTTAAGCTCAAATCCTGTAAAGTAGTGTTGGTAGTAAATTTACATTGTAATCTTTTACTGGATATATAAAAAGATATTTTGCTGATTCACGCGGTACAAAGAGAGTCAGAAAAAGGTGTTTAGTCGTATATGAGCCTGAGGTTCTCAAACAAATCACCAGATTCCCATTCACTGACAATCCCGGGGGGGGGGGGTACTCATATATTTTTCTGTACGGGGACGTGCCGCTGAACAGGTTATCATTTTCAGGATTCCGACTCCGGGACAGGGTATCATTTTTGTAAAAATCGGCTCCATGACAGGGTCCATATTTGTCATTTTTGACTCCGAAAGGTCGTTTTAGGCAATTTGCACTCTGCTAATGTGATTCAAATCGCTTGGATGGCAATATTTCCACATTTTTCGATAGATTTCGTACAAATTTCCTCGCAAGAGCACAATTTTGTCTGAAGAAACTAAAGGATAAGGCATTTTTTAAGTAAATTTGACTCCGGAACAGGGTAGCTTTTTAGATTTTCCAGCGGCTCCTCCCTGTATGTTCGTAACCCAAGTACCCCCCCCCCCCCGGGCTGACAATACCTGTGTAGCTAATGTATCAACTTGTGTAAGAAAATTTAGTTGGTCAAAATCAATCTTATTGTTCTCACGCCACAAACGATTTTATAAACAACTTCACCTAAAATTCTTCAAAACTGGCCTAAAATCTTTGAAAGCATGTTTGAAAGCATGATTCGTAACATGCTAATCTGTTGACCAAGGTTTCTACCCTTCGCTGTCGAAAAGTAAACAGAAATATAAAATTCGATTGCGACAAATCTAGCCTAGCTTTTTCAATCAGACTTGGCAAAGTTGTAGATCAACAATCTAGCTAAGGATATATCGAAAGAAAACCAAAAATTTTTCGAGTAGTTTTGGAGATAAATCCACTTTTCTCAAATCAACATAAAGTCTTGAAAAATAATTTACAAAGCCAGCCTTAACGAAAACATTGTTATTTGCATATCTTTTGATTGCCAAGACTATGTAGAACAATGTCCTTTTTACCGATTTTCGATCGACCGAATAGTATTGGAGAAATTAACTGTTTTCTGAGGAGAGTGGTTTTGCAAAACGGCAACTCGCTGCTCACTGGAGCGGAAAGCAGAGTTACCTTAAAAACGACTGAAAAGCGACGAGTAGAATTTCTTTGACTTTCCTAACTAACAACAGTAATGACACAAAAGTGTACCTAAGTATGTCCTAAGTTGTCCGCTTAGGAGAATGGAATCCCCTTGAGTAAGTTATTCATACTAGGGGGAAGACCGTTTCATCTTCCCTAGAGAATAGTACGTGCTAAAGCGTCTTCAAGTCATTGCTGTGAGGTAGCAAAATTATGGAAAATTGCTCACGATTTATTCCGCTTTTCAAAAAAACACTTTCTAAAGAACCTAATAAAACTTGAACGGATTGACTGATTTCAGGAAGAAAGGATTCTTAAGAAAGTAATAATCTAACATGTTGGCTCAGAAATTGATAAATTGATATCTGCTTGTATATTTCCCGAGCAGCAGTCTTTCAAACACAGTAGATATTTTTTTACTCATCCGATGATTATCAGACACTGAAAAAGCGCTTTCTCACTCACCAATCTTTGTCTTTGTTGAGAAACAACTGTCTGCTGAAATATCACTCTGAAAAATTAAAATGAGTTCACTGTAACGCCACAAGATACATTTTAATGTGAATACCTCAGCCTTTTTGATCTTTTGATGCCTCTTTGTTTCTCAATGGTGAGATGTATAATTGTTTCAAGGTTAAGATTTTTTATCTAAGCATGGTAAACTTCACGCCTCTATCAAATACTTATATCACCTCAGCCGATCTCCTGACTGATGCTGCCTAACCTTACCCATTGACAGACACATGGCCGATACCAGTAATGATAAGCCTCGATAAAGGTGGTAAAGCAGGGGCAGTATTGATGGATCTCTCCAAGGCATTTGATTGTATTAGACATGATCTCTTGATTGCAAAATTGCATGCCTATGGCTTTTCTTATGAAGCATTAACACTCATTAATGATTACCTCACAAACAGACAACAGAGAGTCAAGGTAAATGGTTCCTTCAGTTCTTGGATAGAACTAACACGAGGTGTCCCTCAGGGGTCAGTCTTAGGCCCACTGTTGTTTAACATATACATCAATGATCTCTTACTTTTCATTCAAAGCTCAGATATCTGTAATTATGCAGATGATACCACAATCTATGCTTGCGACAAGAACCTGGAAAACATAACTCATAAGCTTGAAAATGACTGCAATGTAGCATTAGAATGGTTTGCCAACAACTTTATGAAATTAAATGCAGATAAATGTCATCTTTTGGTCATTGGGAAGAGATGTGATGATCCAGTTGCTGTTAAAATTGGAAGCGCCGAAATCGTTAATAGCTCTGAAGAGAAATTACTTGGAGTTCATATTGATAGTAAGCTCTCCTTTGACCATCACGTCTCGAAACTTTGCCAAAGAGCCAGTAATAAACTTTATGCACTTGCCCGCATATCCCCGTATATGGATCATAACAAACTAAGAATCTTGATGAGGGCATTTATTACCAGTCAATTTCAATACTGCCCTTTAGTTTGGATGTTCCACAACAGGCAGCTGAACCAAAAAATCAACAAAATACAGGAAAGGGCATTGAGAATAACATATAAGAACACCGAATCGACTTTTAGTGACCTATTACAGCGGGACTGTGCAGTCACCATTCATACAAAGAACTTGCAAATACTTATGACTGAAATGTACAAAACTAGAAATGACCTAAATCCCTCATTTATGCAGGAAATTTTCTGTGAAAATATTACTCACTACAACTTGCGTAACAATAACGAATTTATTCAACCAAGAGTGAGATCAGTCAACAACGGCTCTGAAAGCGTCAGATTTAAAGGTCCGCAGCTATGGCAAACGTTGCCACCAACGATACGCAATTCAGAATCCCTTTATCAGTTTAAAACAAAGATAAAGAATTGGTACGGAGAAAATTGTTCATGCAGGTTATGCCGCACATTTGTTCCCAACCTGGGCTTTTTGTAATGCACATTTTTAGATATTTGTTTTTATACTGTTTGATATTGACAATTTGTAAATATTTTATCCACCAGTTTTATGTAATGTTTGTATTGTAATATTTTTATGTTGGAATTAATTAGCTAACTACTTTTAGCTATTTTTACTATTGTCCAACGGTAAAGAAATTGATAATAATAATAATAATAATAATAATAAAGGGGGAAAGAACCAACGTTTTCTGACGCCAAACACACAAAACAACACCAACAACAACGGTTTTAGGAACATCCGTTACAATCATGCATGAAATGATTGATTTATAAGTAGTGGCGGCGCCAGCCCTGAAAATATGAAAGAAATGGGGGGATCTTGACGTAATTTTTCAACCTAAAGGTATGCCCAACAAATTTTATGCCATTTTTCTTTGACAAACTTTGCCGACTTTTGGCATTTGGGGGACAAATCTCCCCAATCAACCCGTGGTGCCATCAACGCTGTTAACCAGATGTTGACAAGAGGACTAGATGACCTTTACTGACAAGATGTCATCATTTCTCAACTCAACGTTAAACCTTGCAAGCAAAATGTACTGTAGATTCAAAAGTAATGTCGGCTGTTATACTCGAACGTTGATAATTTCATGTTCTATGCGGCACTTCCGCAATATAATCTTCTCGGACGTATGGGCTCCAATTCCGTTATTTTATCTAATGCTTGGCACCCTCTATTTCCTGAATTATATCTACCATACTTATCTATGAACGACCCGTAATAGTGCTTACTACAAGGCGATTCAAACAAGTTGATGCGTTTGGCAGTCTATGGAATAAAAAGTATGTGACCGATATTTAAAGCAGAAATGTTAATCTATCACTCGAAGGCTAACTTAGATGAGAAAATGTTGTTTCGTAATATCCCTCATCTTGTAGACCCGGAAATTAGGAAAATAGTGGTAAAGGGCATCATGTTTGGGAACAAAAATCCCATATTCCCATCTAGTCCATGATTTACCTTCCATTGAAATTCGAATTACATTTCTCAAGCTGGCAATTTAAACATCAATTGCACATAAATCATGGACTAGAATGGAACGTGGAATTCTCGATTCCCATACAAATACCTTGCAGGCATTTTTCTAATTGTTGGGTCTTACATATGTATGATTTTATCCAAAAAATGTATTCATGTAAGTTAGCCTTTGATGACTGAAAGAGTAACTACTCACTTTTGAATATCGGTTAGATGCTTTTTATACCATAGCCCACCTACCTTGTTAACTTTTCTGTGATTTACCATGAAGACCTGAAGAATGAATCTGCTTCATTTCGAAAGTGTTACCAAATGCTCCGTTTATGACACTCTTGAGTGCTCACACAATGCCATTTTCATGTTGTGCTAGACTTTTTCCAAGTCGTTTCCATGGTATATCAGCACTAAGGAAAATAATTACCTCTGCGGGGGCGTAAACTACGATGAGGACGCTGCGAAGAAAAAATAAAGGCGAAGGAAACGTTTCCTTCTCCTTCGATTTTCCTTTGCAGCGTCCTCTTCGTAACTTTCCACTGTTAATCTGCTGAGAATTCTTTATTGATATCAGAGTTAGTCAAAGCTATCAGGTTAGAAGAATAAGAGGCTATCGCAGTTTTCCGTGCTTGATTAGTCATTGTATTTAGTGTTAACTCGAGGGGGGGGGGGTAACTCCTATACGGGGCATGGTATACAATTTGCGGTATTTTGCCCGGGTTATGGGTCATGTTTTTTGAATTTTGCCCTGGTTATGGGTCTGCTTTACGTAGATTTGCCGCAGTTATGGATAAATGTTAGCAATTTATAGCTATTGTTAGATATAATGACAAAAAACTTTTGTGAAAAAGAATTTTGCTCCAAGAATGATACAAAACATAGTCCTTTCATGATACTTGCGGAAAATTTTGCCCTGTCTATGGGGTCGTACTTCAAATTTTGCCCTGGTTATGGGTACTTATTTTCAAAATGTTGCCCTGGTTATGGGTCCTAACTCTGAATTCTCAAAGGCACATATATACCCGACCCCCTATAGGAGTTGCCCCCCTCGTGTTAACTAGAATGAGATTTTGGCTGTGTATATGACCTTCGCCACTACTCCTAATACGTGCCTTTTCTTGTGTCAATTCTCGAAAAGTAAAAAGGTGAATACTTTATCTTCGGTTCCATCACGAAGTGATGGATAAGAAAATAAAACTTATACCCACTGATAGCACTTCAAGATTAACACTGTGCTTTTTTGTCATGTTCTTGGAGCATCTTTTTTTTTTATATTGATATTAAATATTACAAATAACAATATTACTTTCTACCATACAAAACTTGTAATTACTATACTACACTACAGGGACGATACCATGGGGTGCGAAAATATAATGACTACCCCATGACCAATAAGAAAACACGCAACATTAAACTGACAAACAGCTACACTACGATTTAAGACCTAATGGATAATGTGCTAGTTTCTGTTTGACATTAGATGTCTGGTCAGGGCTTCAGATAAATAACATGTAGTCACGAGAACAAGTCGTTCCGTGAAGTTGAAAGATGGTAAGACTGCCTGGCATCTAATGTGAAACAGAATTACAAAGAAAAAGAACATTTACTTTAAAGGACTTGGTGGCTGCTTGGTACGGACGTTGCAAATGATTTTAATCAAAGCGACCAGTATCGTGGATGAAGCGCAAAGTCAATTCAAGTATATTTCTGTTCAATTCAGTAGAAAGGTCTTGATCACCATATAATAAAAGCTGTGTCAAAGAATCATTTGAAAAATCGGTAATTTGCCTAAATGGTCGTATTAATTCCACAATTCCAGCGAAAAGATCCCGACGTTGAGCATCAAAAGTTGGGCAGAGCAACAGAAAGTGCTCCGTATCCTCAATGCCATCGCTGGTTGGGCACATTGGGTTTATTGTATCCCTAAAATTATGCTTGAATTTGTGGAAATTCAGTTTGCTTAGACCAACCCTGAGTTGGGTAAGATAGGATAATCCTTTTGGGTCGTAAATTCCAAACACAGATTTTGCAGGGGGGCGGATTATCGATAAGAGCTTTTTCTTAAAAACAGCAACAGACGGTGCAAGTCTCAATTCAGGCTCAAGCTTATTGATTTGATTTGATTGATTGATTTGATTTTATATTTTTTACCCATGGTAGCCCCTCAGTTAGAATAACTGATTTACAGGGGGCCATGCTAAAAACTTACAATAATTAATAATTTACAATAAAAACCAGTATTTCGAACTAAATCAAAATTACAATTGTTCAAAAATCAACAAAAAAAAACGAAAAGGTTTAAGTGTTCATTTTTCCACCTCTCTCTTGAAGGCTCTCAGGGTTGAAGAGTTCTTAGCGTCGGTACCAAGACTGTTCCAAAGCTTAGCGCCTCGGTACGAGAAGCATTTCTGCCCCCCTGCTGATTTTAACAATGGCAACCTGAGGTCGACTTCAGCATTCCTAAGAGAACGAGCAGTGGAATTGTTGACTCTCGTGAACATGTCTTTCATGTAGGAAGGCGCGTCTCCTTTAAGGGATCTGAAAACTATATTCTGAGATTCAAAATCAATAAGTTCCCTAACAGTGGGCCATTGAAGCGCACGAATAACTGGTAAAGCGGTCGCATCAAATGGACTGTTGGTAACGAGTTTTGCAGCACGATTTTGGAGTTTCTGCAATTTTTCAATGACAGTCACCCCAGCATTTCCCCAGACAGGACAGCAATATCTAAAGTACGGCTCCACTAAACTCTTATACATAGTCTTGACGGTTGATAATGGAAGGTACTGCTTGGCATAACGAAGCATACCAATACCTCTAGAGATCTTATTAGTTGTTAAGGCCAATTGAGATGTCCATTTTAGTTGATGGTCAACCTGGACACCAAGGTATTTGACCTCCTTTACCAACTTGATATCCTCGGAACCAATCTTAAATTGCGGTTTAGTGGAATCGACAGAGTCGATTTTTCTAAGCTTTCCATTGCTTCCTATGATCATTGCATCTGTCTTAGCTACGTTCAGAGACAACTTGTTTCCTTCAAGCCAGCCCTTCAAAGCTTCTAAGTCAGCATTAACTGCCTGATTAATTTCTGAAACAGATTCAGAGGCATAGTAAATGCTTGTGTCATCTGCATACATGGATACAAGGGAATTTTTCAAACAACTAGGAAGATCATTGATATAGACAAGAAAGAGAAGGGGACCAAGGCAAGATCCTTGTGGTACCCCACAGGTTATACTGTCTGTAGCGGAAATTTGACCGTTTACCTTGCAGCATTGTCGTCTATCGGTGAGATACGAACGAAACCAGCTTAGTTCTTTTCCTTTTAGGCCACAGAAGTTGAGCTTCCTCAATAGAATATCATGATCGACTGTGTCAAAAGCTTTCTTGAGGTCTATGTAAACAACAGCCGTGTATTTACCTTTATCAATGTTTAGGTACCAGTCATTCGTACACTTCAACAGAGACGTCAGGACCGAATGAAGGGCTCGAAAACCAGACTGATCAGTAAAAATCATCTTGTTTCTGTCAAGGTAGTCGTACAGCTGGTTATAGACAAGCTTTTCAAATAAACGAGAGACAACAGGTAGCACCGATATAGGCCTATAATTCGACCTATCATCTTTTGAGCCTTGCTTAAAAATCGGCGCTACGCAAGCAGTCTTCCAGTTGTCAGGGAAGCAGCCGACGGACAGAGACATTGTGAAGAGTTGGGCAAGCGAAGGAGCCAAAATCTCAATACCTACTTTTATAAAGTGACTAGAAATGCGATCAGTACCAGATCCATTTGAATTTTTAATCTTAGAACATGCTTTTTTAACCTCATCAGTAGTAATAGGTTTAAAAGAAAAGGTGGAATCAGTCTCTCTTTCACCATAATCACCATTTAAAAGAGGGTTTTCTTTGTTAGGTATATTTTCGCTGAGGTCCTTACCAACGTTGCAGAAAAATTAATTCATGGTTTCCGCTATATCTTGGGGTTTAGAAATTGTGTGTTCGCCATCTTTCAGTGACAAGATCTGAGTTGTTTTGGACCTTTTATTAACCAACTGGTTTATTGTCTTCCAAGTTTCCTTAGTGTTATTCCATTCGGACAAACAATTTGGATAGAAGCTAGATTTGAATTTGTCTGTCCTTGCCCTTAATCGCCCAATGACATCCTGATCACAAAGACGGTACTGCGACTGATGAAGAGGGGGAATCGGATCTACTGTATACTCAGGACAAAGATTATTTACAAACTTGTAGAACAAGGTAAGGCGCCTGCTCCGCATTGGAGCATCTGGCCGCATTTTAAGCCAATCTGAAAGGCGCAGTCTGCAACAATTTTCCTCGCTTTGCGCTAGCTGTCGCGTGAGCTGTCGGCACTCTGACAGCAGTCATAACCCCAGTATTTCTTCCCAGGAACCGTCTCTGTTCAAATTCTGGCATTTTCAGTTGTTCCAACAAAAACTAGGCCATTTTTGTGCAAAAGGAAGGTCGGTAAACCAAATTTATGCCGTTTCAAACTGTGTGTGCCGGCATGGTGTGAACAAAGTCTCAATCTACTCGAATCAACTGTTTTCAGCGTCTAGCCTCAAATGAAATATAAGTTTTGATGCTCATCAAAAGATTCCGATTAAAATATTACGTCGAAATATGAAATTATGAAACTATTACAATATTGATTTGTGAACATTGTTTATGAATTTGGGCGACAGACGTGATGAAAATTGACATGAAACATCAAAATCGCATCAATTTTACATATTTCATTAAATGTGTCTTTTCGTTGATAAGAACATATTAATTTCCTTGAAAAGCTTCAATTTTCAATGATGTCTAAATAATAGTCATTCGAATTTTACACCTGTCACTAAACAGGTGAAAAGTCCGGAAAATTACAAATTTGTTTACAAATCATTTACAATCAAAATTACGATATTTTATATGGCTATCCGGTTTCCTTCTATTAAGAGCAAATTAATGTTTTCTTAAATCGCGCAATATCCATTTAAGTGGGAACAAACAGGCAGCGAATATCAATCGAGGTAATCAAATTCAAATTGACAAACTAAGACAAAGTTGTTTACTTCCAATTCAAATGGGAATTGATAATTTTGATTTCATGAAATTTGAAAACCAGACAATGGCTTCGGTGATAGTTCTGTCATTTTTAAAATTAAATAAAAATTTGCAGCAAGGAAGAAATGACCTACAACTCACAGCAGGAAGAGTCTGTAGGAGAGAGAGAGAGCGAGAAAAAAGTGCGATTGATTGGTTTCACTTCCTGTTAGGCTTTGAGATGTAATCGTGGCATTCCATATCGTTCCGTGCCGAAGAGTGGGGTTGCGTTCTCGTGGGAACGCTTCAAAATAACATCGCTCTATTCCAAAAAGTGGAACAATAAGAATTGATCCAAAAAGTGGGATAATGCACAATCGCTCCGTTGGGTTGGGTTCCGTTCCTGTGAAACAGGCATCAGTAAGTTGAAGAACTGGTCCAATAAACAAATAGATAAGATATTTGCCAAAGCGCACACGTGGGTGTTGCTGTTGCTGGAAAGAAAGCAGAGAATTAAAGAAACAACTGTGGAAAGAAACGATTGCGTTCTCGTGTATAAACGTACCAGCTATCCGTTCAGACGTACAGCTATCCGTTCAAGATGTCACCGTATTTTCAATTCTCTTCAAAAGTGATGCTAACATGAAGTGCAAACTGTTTTAACTGCTTTTCCTCAAAGGCTCACCTTGTCCTGTGAGCTCAGAAGTACCGGGTGAGTTAAAAAAAAGTTAAAGTGTTTGGAGGGCTGTGGAATAAAAAGTAAGTGACCGATATTCAAAACTGAAATGTTCATCTATCAGTCAAGGGTCAACTTAGATGAGAAAATTTGTTTGGTGGTATCCCTCATCTTACAGACCCAGAAATTAGGAAAGTGCTGGTAAAGGGCATGTTTGGGAACAACCTGACACATTCCATTCTGGTCTTGATTTACCTTCTATTGAAATTGGAATTCAACATCTCAGACTGACATTGTAAACTTCAATGCCACATAACTCATGGACAAGAATGGAATGTGGAATTCTCGATTCCCATACAAACCCCTTACAGGCATTTTGATTGTTGTTGGGCCTTAAAGATGTTTCATTTTACCAAACGTAATTTTGTCATCTAAGTTAGAGTTTGAGTGATAGATTAACATTTTAATTTTGAACATCGGTCACATACGTTTTATTCCAAAACCCTCCAAACTCCTAAACTTTTTTTTTGACTCACCCGGTACATGATTCAGAAAGAGGCTAAATCTGGATCCTCAAAAATGAACACTTCTGTCTCAAGTATCAGTACATTTTCAAATTTAAACTGTTTCCTCTCCAAGCAAAGCTTGGCTTCGAATAGGTGCCGAATATAGATCTAATCGGCTAACATTTGTATTACCCATTTCAAGTCATAAGACAATACTCTTGGGAAGTTTTAGTATTATGCTATGTAAAGAAGTCATGGCACAACTTTGCATGGCACAAAATATGTTAGAGATATCAAAAGATGCTTTTTCAAGAGCATGATCACATGACTTGAAATGGGTGTAAACAAACCAAGCAGATTTTGTCTATTGCCTGCTCTACATTTTCATTTGATAGCTACAAAGGATTTCAATGTTTGATTGACATTATCTCCGAGTTAGCCAATCAAATCAGTCGGAAATGTAGTTTGCAAAACATTTGAACTCGATCGAGAAATTCCAGTCTAAAAGGATGCTAGGAAGCGGCAGCATCTCTTTTAAATTTATCTGAAAATATAATTTCGGAATCTTTTCTTATTAAACACCTGTCATATTGCTTAAAATCATTTGGCAACTTCAGTGTTTTTGAAAAAACTTTATCAACTTTTTTTATCCTGCGGTGGCTTTCTTTCTATTGTGAAGGAAAGTTTCTCAATGGCTCTCCTTCGCAGTGTAAGGGTTAAGTCTACTTTGTTTTTGCAGCATTTACTTGCAGGAGCTCTCATCCCTAAAATTGGGAGCAAAGTTTTGACTATTTGATTAATGAAGTAAACTAAAACAGCATTAGTCTATGATTGTGGGGATTTGGGCATTGAAAACAAACTGAACATGCATATATACCGGGTGAGTCAAAAAAAGTTTGTGCGTTTGGCGGGCTATGAAATAAAAAGTATGTGACCGATATTCAAAGCTAAAATTTTAATCTATCAGTCAAAGGCTAAGTTAGATGAGACAATTTCGTTTGGTGAAATCACACATCTTAGAGATCCAATAATTAGAAAAATGTCTGTGAAGAGGATGCCACTTTCCATTCTAGTCTATGATTTACATGGCATTGATGTTTAAATTCAATGCCATTGTCAGTTTTAGAAATAGAATTTTAATTTCAATAGCAAGTAAATCATGGACCAGAATAAAATGTGGAATTCTCATCCCCAAACATACCCCTGTTCCAGCATTTTCCTAATTTCTGGGTCTAAATGACGAGTGATTTTACCAAACAAAATACTCTCATCAAAGTTAGTCTTTGACTGAAAGGTTAACATTTTAGTTTTGAATGTTAGCCATATACTTTTTATTCCATAGCACGCCAAATGCGTGAACTTTTTTTTACTCACCCAGTAGAAAACAACTGATAATAAGCGTGTCTCCACCTGTTGGCATTGCAAAATACGAAGACTTATGCCTGTCTTGCAGAAGCTTGTTCTTGCAGCCCGATTCGTTTGAATCAAAAGATCAATGTCCGTTTCTCCCGTCTCGAGAATCATTCAGCAACTACGTTCATGATTGTTCAAATGGAATTGACAACTTCAGGGACCCATGAAAGCCGTTTTGTGCCGGCAACTGAAATCATTCGATTTCCAAATGCCACGACATTCGACGAAACAACGGACAAACTAAGAGGGCTTTGCTACAACTGCGTTTGACGTTGACGTTCAGTGATTGCTTTACGACAATAGATTGTTTGGAAATAATTTCGCTTCACCCACTGCAGTGGCAAGGCTCGCTTTGAGACATAATCGAGGCTGGCAAACATCTCCAGACATATATTTACTATTTTTTTTGTAGGAGTTTATTGTTTGGAAATGATCTGTTCCCATACCTCCTTTTTTTCTCGTGAGTTCAAGTCACACATGCTTGCAACATTCCCGTACGAACCCACTGATATGAATAAGAGTAACCAGGCAGTTATCCATCCTGGCCTAAGCCCATGCACAGCCAGGCTAATTTTCCCAAGATACAATTTTCTAGCAGTTGTTTTCTGAAGGAACTGGTACATTGTAGAATGGGTATATCTGAACGTAGGTAGCAGTTTTGTTGTTTATCTATTTAGTTGAGTTGAGTTTGGCTGTGTATATTAACGATCTCGCAAATTCACCTAAAATCCACCCTTTTTGTCTCAGCTCTCCGGAAAATTAAATGGTGAAAATTTCATCTTCGTTTCCATCACAAAGTGGTGGGATAGAAAATAACGCAACGTTTTGATTCACATCGAAATATGATGCGGCTTCGCTGCATTAAAGAATACTTTATGTTTCAAAATTTTGTCTTTAACTTCAGCTAAAATTCTAGTCACCTCTTGACGAACCTGATGGACACTTGGGAGAAAATCACGGGGGGGGGGGTTCTCAGCTAAATTTCGGGTAGGGGTGTGCCACCCACAGTTTCAAAATGGAACCGTTGGCTAGACCAATTTTTGTGAAAATGATACCCTTGGCTAGGCTAATTTCTCCATTAAAAGTGCCCTGAAAGGGCATTTTCTAGACAAAACTTGCCAAATTTTCGCATTCTCAGGACAGAGTTTTTTTAATTTGGCTTTTTCATAGAAATTGTAGACTAAATTGGACTAAAATTGCATAAAAGTATACCCTTGGCTAGACTAGAGATCCAAAAAGTATACCCTTGTGGGCAGCACATCCCCAGGTACCTTTAATATGGAAGAACCCCCCCCCCCCCGTGAAGAAAATCAACCATGACTGTTATTGTGAAACAATCATACTTTATCTAATGTCCAGGAGACCTATGAAATCGAGTAAGGCCTGGTTTCCATATGATCACAAGCGACGCAAGGAACGCTCGAATTTGTGACTTGCTATCCTTGCGATTCTTGCAGTTCTTACGATCCTTGCGACAAAACGGTTTCCATTTAAAAATGATTGATGCAAGGATCGCAAGAATCGCAGAGATAAAATTTTTCTTTCTCAATCGCAAGGATCGCAAGTGTAGCTACGATCGTGGACAGATTTTTAAAAGTAGTTTCCACTACGACGCAAGAATCGCAAGGACCGCAAGTTGCAATTTTCCATGATTCTTGCGTCACTTACGATCCTTGCGATCATATGGATACCAGGTTTAGATAATCATACGTACCCCAAAAAGTATACAGATTTGATTGGCTCTAGCCATTTTAATTTAGCTATAATCTATGGGCTATCAATCTCAAAATGTTCCTTGATGGGCTTGATGGTTGACTTAAACATGGATACCTCGTTTGTTGGTATTGATACTTTGAGAGAAGGAATATTCACCTTTAGGCTGTGGAAAGACTTTCAAAGTGATAAAAAAGGGGAGAAGAGAGCTGGTAGGAATAGGCTACATTATTGAATGCCATATACCTGATATTAGGTGCACAACGTAACTGTTATTTGTCCCGCAAAAATTTCCGTACCAGAAGTGGCGAAACAGGCTGTATTAATCAATCTTACATATTATAGCCTGCGTGCAGACTCTACAGTCAGTGCGGAGGAGCGAAAAGTTGAAGAAAGCTCCCTAAAGCTCCCTGTAGAGTCTGCGCAACGGCGACCAATTCCGTATTTTGAGTTCTCAGATTTTGTGAAACCGTCTGGGATAGGCTGCACGATTTGACTATTGTTCTTACTTGTGTTGATTGTATTTTGCGTGTAACAAACATTATTCTAAAATTTGTTAAACACATACGGGAAGTCAGTTCGAGCAATTCTCAGTCGATCAAATAATATCATTTCAGTTTCAAAAGTAGAACGACGAAGATGATACTTTCGCCTTTGTTCTACTTTTACAATCTATTCTGAAACTGAGGTTTCTTGGCAGTACATCAATATCACTTCAGTTTCATCGCAGCCAAAAATGTCAGCATGGCCATAAATTCAGTATATTTGGACCAGGGTCAATAGACCTTTTAGCTATTCTAAAAAAGAATGTGGATCGAACGATATTTCATCACATTTTGTGGAATTTTCGAATGTGTACAATACCGATAGAAGGCCTAACGCCACTCAATCGAATTTCGTGTATAAAAATGTATAAAAATAACGCTCGATCCAGGCTCTTTGGTAGAATAGCTAAAAGGTCTATTGACCCTGTTTGGACCCAACAATATCAATTTTGTAATATTATGACGCAGAAATATCGAGCTTGTCTCTCATGCAGGTACTGAGTGTTCCCTCTGCTGGAGAGCTTTTTCCGTGTACGAAGCACAAACTCGGCATTCGATGTTAGATGCGAACTCGGTGTTAGATGTGATGCGGAGAAGAACCAAAGTTAACAACAGAATTATTCAAATACTGCTACTTTCATTATCACTTTATTGGAAAATACAATTCATAGCCGAGCAAATATATACATGGAAAATAAAGAGTAAAACGAACTAAGTATTTTAATGCGAATTCAAATTGGCATGTAAAGGAGCTGTAGCAAAAGAATAGAAGAGATGGGATGGAATGAATTTCAAAATTCGCCATGAAGTTATGTAAACACGCAAACCAGATCAAGAAACAGAAATTTTTATGTAACTCCTAAATATCTGCAAAAATAATTTGATGATCCCAAGGCTTCGAAATGAACTGTGTGTTATAGAAACTTCTTAAATAAAAACTTTCTGCACCATTCAGTTGAATTTTC
Organism: Aurelia sp. 3 sensu Dawson et al. (2005); assembly: GCA_964020215.1. Lineage (NCBI taxonomy): Eukaryota > Metazoa > Cnidaria > Scyphozoa > Semaeostomeae > Ulmaridae > Aurelia > Aurelia sp. 3 sensu Dawson et al. (2005). The sequence continues at coordinate 8,726,682 of OZ026586.1, forward strand.
TGTCTGCGCTTGACGCTATCAATACCGAATCTGTGCGGCATTCGGTATAAAGTTTCAACAAGGCATGGAAGAAGTTGCAGATACCAGTGTAACTAGAAATGAGATAGAGAACAATACCAATGATCTATGATCAAGAGAGCAGAAAAGATGGTGCTGAAAATGTTTGAAACAATTGTAAATATCGCAAACAAAAAGCTTAATGGCCTATGTTCATGATTTGAAATAGTTTGTAAGCCCAACATTTTCAACCCAATAGTTTGGTGATCATGTCAAATCTCTTCCGTCCCCTCTGTTCCATACTTTATGACAGCTCTCTAAACTGTCCTTCATTATAGCAGCGTTTCCCATTACAAGAATGCATGCAATAACAACCAAGAGACGAAAATTCATCTTGAACCAATTAAAACCAACTAAATCCAATTAAAATTCTTCAATTTGAACTGGCATTTGTTGTATCCGGGAACCCTTTTGTTTGCGCCATTTAATCCTCCTGTTCTGAAACCAAACTTTTACTTGTATCTCATTTAGGCCAAGTTCAACTGCGAGATATTTTCTTTCTTGTCCAACAACATATTGCTGGTGTTGAAATTCATGTTCAAGCCGATCTAATTGTTCAGCAGTAAATATTGTTCTTTTTCTTTTGTTCCTCTTTGTATCTTGACCGGAAGTCAGCATGCTTTCTTGATGAGCTAGCATATCACTGCCATTTGACATTACAGATGTTGGTCCTGCGTAAAGATCAAAATTGAAAGTTAATGTCAACAAAATGATTATATGGGTAACAATTTCTTTTTTTCCATCGATAAAACGATACGAATAAAATAAGTAGCAAGGTCACGTTTTTTTTGGTGAGGTATTGTTTTCTTATCACACGGAAACCGTTGAAAATATTATTATGCTTCTCTAGATGATTGTGAACAAGCCATTTCTAGATATTTCTGGGGCATATCAAGAAATGAGACTTCCCGCTAATTCCTAATTTCAGGAGGAAATAACGCACTTAAGAGTACGAGAAAAGTCTTGAAAATTAAGTTGAAGCCTCATGACGATGATGGAATAAAAATTTTACAAACTGGCTGAATAGGTAATACAGTGAGATTCTTCAAACATTGCATACGGTTCTCTGATTAATCCTGTTATGGTCTAATACATTGTAAAAACACTTTCTAAGACTCGAGGGAAATGTATTGAATCGATCATTTGAGTATAGACTACATTACATAAGCCCCTCTAACTTACGCTTGTTGTTGTTGTTGTCATCGCTTCAGTTGAGGGACTTATGTCCTTACGCTTCAGAATAGGGACTAATTAGGCCAAGTCCGCCGCTTTCACGGCGCGACCAATCAGATCGCTACTTTCTTAATATGGTCAACCCACGTGCCTATTGTTAGCGTTTGATTGGCTCATTAGTTCAAAGTTCGACTTCTCGAAGCGAAGCGACGCTCGAAATGACGTTCGAAGGGACGTTCGACTATTCTTTCGACGTTCGTAGGATGGAAGATGTTCTAAGTTTCTTCTGATTTTTTGTAAGATTTTAGTCCCTGTTTAGAATCTGTTTGGTCGTGAGTCCTTTGTATGAGTGAAATTAAAACATCAGATTATAAATGTTGAACGAATACAAGGAATCACGTCGTCAGTCTAATTTGAGTACATGAGCGATAGGACACAGTACACAAGAACACAGGTGTAATCTTCTCGCTGATGTTAATGCTGTACTACAAAATAGTGGGCATTCTGTCTGGAGCAACAGCTTTTTGCAACTTATTTTGTATGGTGATCAGAGTCTGTCTTATGAGGCAAACAGATCAATTCTAACTTTGATTATTACGTATATCCTCAAGATAGAACGTCTTGATTAAAGAATCATCATATCATCCGAATAAATTGTCCCGTTTCCTTCCATTTCCTTCCATTCTCTCCTTCTCGCTGTTACGTGTAGTGCTATGTTCGTGTTTCCTGTTTTATGTTACCATGAGGTAGTCATAGTTTTTTGCTCCAAATGGTATTGTAGGGTATAGTAGTAGGGTATAGTATTTTGTAAGTAGTATAGTTGTAACATGTATTGTAATTTTTTAGATTGAATGTAAAAAAAGTGTAAATTAGTTTGAAATTTATATCAGTAGCGAGCCATCTTTAGTGTTTTGTGTTTTGAGCTTATTTTTACTTGGTATACACCGACGTAATTTTGAAATTTTAAGTAGTTAGCCACTTTAAGTGCAGATCTAACCTGATCGTAGTAGCTCACTACAAAAAATTTCAAAATTACAAAACAGTCAAAGGTCGCTCCATACCAAGAAAAAATAAGTTCAAAACACAACAGAAGCACTAAGCTAAGATGGCTCACCACTGGCGTAAATTTCAAACTACTACACATTGGGCGGCCTATCGTTCATGTTCAGTCTCACGCTAGCGAACCTATACGCACTACTGTGGTGGATACGCCATACAGAGGCGGGGTATTATGCTTGATGTGGTGGATACGCCATACGGAGGCGGGGTATTATGCTAACGTGGTGGGGTACTATGCTTGTTGTGGTGGATACGCCATACAGAGGCGGGGTATTATGCTAACGTGGTGGGGTATTATGCTTGATGTGGTGGATACGCCATACAGAGGCGGGGTATTATGCTAACGTGGTGGGGTATTATGCTTGATGTGGTGGATACGCCATACAGAGGCGGAGCATAATGCCCCACCACGTAAGCATAATACCCCACCACGTTAGCAGAATACCCCGCCTCTGTATGGCGTATCCACCACAACAAGCATAATACCCCACCACGTTAGCATAATACCCCGCCTCTGTATGGCGTATCCACCACATCAAGCATAATACCCCGCCTCTGTATGGCGTATCCACCACAGTAGTGCGTATAGGTTCGCTAGCGTGAGTCTAGCTAACAGAAGTAAGCCTGCCGACTACATGTCGGCACATTCGCTGCTATAAAAGTTTTAAACCATTCAATCTCAACAGAAAGCTTCTAAAAAATAACAATGTATCATAATATCCTGCCTATTGCAAAGAGATTGATTAAATCCTTATTCCATATTGACTTTTACTCTTTGAATAGAATGATTGCCTTTTAAGACGAAAGTTGTTTATACTTATTTGAATAACATTGATTTCTTGAAAAACAGACAGCGTGTTTAGTTAAGAATCAGTAAAGAATTCAGCAAAGTGCTGTTCTTTTCTTTTTCATGAAAACATAAATTTGATGTTTAATATTTAATTTTGGATTATTTAATCATAATCTGAAATTTGTTTAATAAAAGAACTTTCCTGCTAATTTCATTAAAGAGATATTTCGCAGGATAATGCAATGCTTTACATCATGTGTATACTGTGGGAATGTCATAACATATCAGTTTATGACGGATAAACATTTGTTCACTATTCTTATCAAGGTTTCTCTTTCATCAACTATTTGCGAAGTTAAAGAGCAGTTCACACCCAGGTTCCTTTGCAAGTGCGCTGCAATTTCATGCTGTCTAAAAACCAAACATGGACCAGGACCAAAATGGTCGAGCTCATAGCAAAGTCAACTAAAGTCGAAATGTTCTATCAGCCCAATTACTGAATATTTAGGGGCTATCAACAATTAGTTCTCGTCAAGCATCGCGGCCTTTGACCGTGATCGTCGAAACCCCTTGACCCTCTTCGATCGAGTCCATTAGAATTTTCTGTTTGTTTCATAAGTAAGTGAGCGTTAGGCCATTATAATTAGGTCAAGATATCCACGAAGCAAAATGACAACCAACATGATTTAACCTTAGCCAATTCCTTCGATCCTTATTGTCAAATTTTACATGCTGTATATTGAGAGGAAATAGTAATTTCTTCATTTTATGAAAGACAATATGGCGTAAAAACAGGGAGATTTTAGAGCGTGTTGCAACACACTTTATAGCATCTGCAATACTCAAATGATATCTAATTATGATATCGTATATGCTTTCTTCTCTGTTGGTTTCTTATGTGACATTCCGTCACACAAAAGTAACCTATCACGGCTATGGCTTGAACCCCTCCACCGTCATGGCCAAAGGCCGCGATGCATGACGAAAACCAATCATCGACGGCCCCTTATTCCGATTAGGCCAAACTGATTTTCAGATACTCTGAGATTGCAGCATATCCGCAGAGGACCCTGGGTGATAGCGGCTCTTTAACTTCACATGTCCTAGTGGGCGAAACTAGTGATTGTTGAAATAAAACAAAAGCCAAGGATAAAACAAGATCAAATCGATGTCTGTTTTCATTGGAAGAGCTGTACTCTCTTCAAGCGATCACTATATAAGTCGTCTACGCATTACAAAGTTCCTACAAAGTTTACCATTGTTTGAATATATGCCGGGTAAGTCAAAAAAATCTTGCACGTTTGGCGGGCCGCGGAATAAAAAGTACGTGGCCGATATTCAAAACAAAATGTTTATCTATCGGCCAAAAAGGCCAACTGAGATAAGAAAAGTTTGTTTGGTAAAATTACTCATCTTTAAGAACCAAATGTTGGAAAAATATCTGTAACGGGTTTGTATAGGAACGAGAATTCCACGTTCCTTTCTGGTCCATGATTTACTTGCTATTGAAATTGAAATTCTATTTCTGAAATTGACCATTGTATTGAATTTAAATTCCAATAGCAAGTAAATCATGGACCAGAATGGAATGTGGCATTCTCGATTCCTTTATAAACCCAGTGACTTTAGAAAAACTTTTTCATCTAAGTCAGCCCTCACCTGATAGATTAAAATTTTAGTTTTGAATATCAGTCGCGTATTTCTTATCCCACAACCCGCCAAACATGGAAAACTTTTTTGACTCACCCGGTAGATTTAGAAGATAGACGCATTTTCATGCCTATTCAAAGAAATGTATTTCAAGTCACACTTCCGACATCGTTATATCATTTGCAAACATTTGAAGTGACAAAATGAAGCGCCTTTTCCTTAGATTTTCTTATTCAATAGCGTAGACGAAAGATGTGTGCTCATTTCATTATTACGCAGCAAGATTGTGCTATAAACGTTGGTTTCAGAAGTTGTGATATTGCGTACAGAATTTCTTACACTATTTGGAAGCCGAACTAAAAAAACAGACACTATTAAAGGGAGTACGGAGACCAGCAGCCTTTGCCATCGTTTGTTTTTGCTTTCTGTGAATTTCATATAATCAGTTATTCTGGAAGCTGTGCAGAGCAAGCCACTGGTTTCGAGCAAAGCATGCTGGTCTCTGTACTCCCTCTAATTGCGGAGTTTTTCTTCTCTGTGACAATATTTGCTTATAACTGTATTAAACGTTATCAGTATAATTCTTTGCACAGTTCATTCCTGAATGAGCTTTTATCATCATTGCAAACAGCGCTTGCTTGATACGTGAAATGATCGTTTACAAAACATTTAGCAAATCCTCTTCAAATATCCTTCAAAATCTAATTTAAAAGTAAAGAAAGCCTCATGTATGATTTCTTTAATGACTAACTGTTGGTAAACTAATATAATAATACATTGAGTGGACAATGTGTGTCTCTGTTGTTTTCATTGACATTTTTCCTTATCACATTCTCTTTCCATGACACCGAGCCTTTGCTCTATTTAAATGAAAACAATTTAGGAATTGAAAGCATTTTGCCATCATTTCATTCGCATAAATTGTTTTGTTCATTATGTCAAGCATTTTCTCATATTCTATATAATTAAACATCATGTTATCATCTTGCAGTAAAAGCATAAGTGACGGACTTGCTACGTTACCTAGAAACTGCCAGGACATATATTTGATTTTCATATATCATATTTATTGTCATAATTGGGTTATACCAACGTTTTCTAGGTGAAATTAAAAAATTATATTTCAACAAAGCTTTTCAAATCATGCTTCTAACTTCTGGTTTCTAAATTATGAATTGATTGTCAGTTGTTGTTGCTGAAACGCAGCATAGGAATTGGAATTTGCAATACTTTGAAATATCATGTAAATGCTATGAAAAGAGCAAATTTGACAATGAATTTACGATATTTACAGATTTTGCAAATTCCAACTTTACTTGGTGAGTGCAAATTCAGACTGCGTTCACACGATGTCAGCACATTTTGAAAACGATGAAAAAAGTGACGGTAGCAAAATTTGAGCTAGCGTTCACACGATGCCGGCACAATTTGAAAACGGTAGGAAATTTGACGATAAAAACTCGTTGCAGGATTTGATGCCAAAGAATAGTACCTACACCCTAAGAATAGACCTGTCTCGATCCAAAAGTGTCGAAAAATGTTCTGTTTTCATTTTTGTTGAGTGTTTAAACGATGCTGTTTCAAATTTATGCCGGTTACTGTTCCGTTTTCAAAATCTACCGTTTTCAAAATCTGCCGGCAAAAAATGTGCCGTTTTCGTGTGAACGGGAGGCCTATCCGTCGAATTTTTCACCGTTTTCAAAATGTGCCGGCATAGTGTGAACGCAGTCTCAATCTCAACAAACAGCGAAAAACTATCAAAATGACGCAGTCTGACTTGATTGAACAACAACAAAATTTAACACGTTTGGCAGGCTGCAGAATAAAACGTATGTGACCGACAGTCAAAACTGAAAGGTTCAATAATCACTCAGAGGCCAACTTAAATGCAAACATTTGGTTTGATAGAATCACTCGTCAATTAGACTTGTAAGGGAATGAGAACTCAACGCTCCATTCTGACCCATGTTTACTTGCTATTTAAATTCAAATTCTATTTCTGAAGCTGACAACTATATCTGATTTAGGCTCCAGTGTCAAGTAAATCATGGACCAGAAAGGAACGTGAAATTCCCGTTCCCATTCAAACCCTTTATCGGCAGTTTCCTAATTTCTGAGTCAAAAACAGATGAGCGATTTTACCAAACAAACTTCTCACATCTAAAGTTAGCCCTTGACTGAAAGATTTATATTACAGTTTTGAATATTGGCCAAGTACTTTTAGTCCACAGCCCAATAAACGTGTAGAGCCTTCTTGGTAAAACTTGAGATCTTTACCTTCTCAAAATGTTAAAAATGGCCTTTAAAGACCAATTTCCGACCATGATCATTTGTGCACCGAATGAAAAGCAAGACAAAGAGAAACTAGGCCAGAAAATTCGGCTTTGGAACCACAAAGGATCGTGGTCAGCGGTAGTTTTTGTCATACAGTATTTCTATTCTTCTAGGTTGTTGCTGTTGCGTCAGAAAATAAAAGGAGAAAAAGTAAGAATTTTTTCTTCTCTCCATTATAACTCACATTTGCATGACACAGAGGTATGAGGAGAGCCAGGTATAGGGGCACAACGATAGAGAAACCTACCACATAACAACTTCCATGGCTCCTGACACTCATGGTTAAATGACCGAAAGTCTTTTAAGATAAATTATTTAACATTTTTACATAGCAAACAGGCTTCATGTGCAGTTATATCGCTAGAAATTTGGAGCATTCAGCATGCCAAGTACGTAGTTAATTTTAATAAGGGTCTCTAAAGTTGAGACAGTGTAAGAACCAACGCGGGTTGACCTGAAATTTTGCCTCTTTTATGAGTGCTTTGTCGCTTAGAAAACAATCTCTTGCAGGAAGGAGCGATGCAGTGCGAGCAAACCGAGCGCTTTTACTTACTAATAACCTCTTAAAGGCACACTGCCGTGGTTGTGATTTCAATAACAAAGCTATGGCCTTTGAGTAATCGCCAAGCCTTTATGCTCTTGGATCATACTTTGTTTCGAGAATAAGGGAAATCAGATCGTTATCATCTTCGTGAATTTCACCGTACGGCGAAATCACTGAGCCTTGCCTAATTCTTTTCTTCTTGATTATCTTGTTCACCCAATCACCGAAAGGACAGTGTGCCTTAAATGCATTAGTTTAAATCAGGCTATGGAAACGCCTGCTGGCGCTGTCTGCGATGTGATATGCGACCTCGTTTCCATTGACGTAGCAACGGAGCAATTATAATTAGGTTTGCCTAGCAACGGAATCTTTGCTGTGGAGAACGACCGAGAAGAAGACACAGATGGATTTGAAATATATTCATTTAAGGTTTCACAGGATTTCAACTTTCCTCACTATTTCATAAACCGTTCGACTCCCATTCGATTGATCGAAATAACTCGAAATTGCGAAAGTTTCGAATCGGTTGCCGTCTCTGAAAGTCGTTGAAGCGCGAGAATGGGCCTAAAGCAGAACCGGTGCAAGTACCCCGAAAGAAAACGAAAATATCTCGCGAGTCTCATACTATCTCAGAAAAATTTTTCGCTTGATTTATTGCCAATAGTCATCCAAAAGCATCTTCGATTGCTCAAAGTTGGGCGGGGTTGGGCAGAGTGAAATTTTTACGAGTGCGTGCTTGGAGCGTGACAAAGAGGTTGAAGTGGCCTAAGCTACCGCTGAAGAAACTTAGCCGCTGCAGCTAATTCATGATTTATAACGGCTAAACGAGTCTCGCTATCCAAAGATAAAACATTTAAAAGTCACATGAATGTCTAATCTAGCCTAAAATGCTTACCACTGTTGTAGAAATTCAATCCAAAAACGCGATGCACTTATCCGTCCAAACTTCAGTTTCCATTTTGGTTTCACTGTGTTTTGCTCCCTGCTGCGAAGTGCGCGATCCGCTGCGAAGGAGGCGCATATCACATCGCAGAATGCAACTCAATGCGCGATTCCTCTCCCGTGTTTTGCTCCCTGGTTTAAATCAATGTAAATGGTCAGTATTCATGGGAAATCGTCTAGTTTCTGACCATTCATTATGCAAAGTACACAGATAATGATAAGTTGTGAAAGTACCGAGTGAGTCAGAAAACACATGGGGCATTTGGCAGATAGTCACATCGCATTTAGCCACACAATTGTCGTGAACTAAATCTTTTTGCGCAGCTAAGAGTCTAACTTAGATCATAAACCTTTCCTCGTGGAAATTGGTCATTTGATGCATTTGTTAAAAGATATTTTCTTCCTAAGACTTTGTAGAGGCTCTTGCAAACTGGTGAAATCTTTAGCACAGCCTCTCTAGCAATTTATCTTGCCTAAAGTTACGGGTAAACGAACGTGGTATTATCATAGGAGAATAAAATAGTTAGGCAATAGTATTACTTCCCCTGGGATGTCTAGTCATAACTTGCCCTGCGTGGAGAATGATTGAAAGACAGAAACAATGCGTATTTCTTTTTTCTTGTGAAGAGGTTTCTTCCAAGCAGATCAATGCTCTGTAAATCGCAATGGGACTTCTTGCAGGCAACACGTTTTCTTAAAGCCTGGTTCACACTGGGTCTTTTGAGTCGTTGTGCCTAGTTCACGCTAGGTCTTTTGGGTCGTCAGGGTCGTGCAAAAAGACCCTAAAGGCAAAGACTTAGAGTCTGAGTCCCTTGTCTTTTCGGTCTTTCCACATGACTTTAATAATAATCCGAACGACCTGGTTTGAACCAGGCTTTAGAGTCGTGCGGAAAGACCGAAAAGACAAAGGACTTAAACTTTCAGTCTTAATCTTTTGTGCCTATAGAACCTAGTGTGAACCAGGCTTAACTTTTCAGTATCCCCTGATACTACCACATGTATGTGCAACTCTGGCAAGGCTAAAATAGTGAAGGGGCTTGTTCAAAGATGTCACCAGTTTGCAAGACTCCCATGCAAGGTCTCACGAGGCAAATCGTTGTTAACAGATGCATCAAGAGACTGATTTCGATGGGGGAAAGGTTTATGATCTAAGTTAAACTCTTGCATGAACGGAGAAATTTAGTTCACCATGATCGAGTGGCTCAATGTGACGCCAAGGTCCGACAAACGCCCCACATCTTTGTACATGAAACAAAGTAAGCTGACCTAAAAATTTTGGCTTGTTAATGCGTGTTTCGCAGCCTTGCATACAAGCTGTTAAAAGAAGAAAGAATGCTTAATGGCGAGCAAATCGAGTGCTTTTACTTGCAAGTAACCTCTTTCAAATCAATGAGAATGTCTTGGATTCATATTGTCCAGTGTTCTAAGGCAATCACTATGCTTAAGATCTGGTAAATGGGCTAAGTTATTACAATAACCAATGCAGGCTAGTCTGAAAATATAGCTTCATTATGCAAATAAATTTCTTTGAGAAATGCAAATAATTTGACCCATTTTACGCCTAATCAAACTACTTTTGGGTCCAAAAGTCTTAAGTGGATTGGGCCACAGATTTGGAATGGTTTACCTAGTGAACTAAAATCAGCAGAAAATCTGAAAAGTTTCAAGGTTTTGATAAAAAAAATGGGACGGTCCCAACTGCAAATGTAATGCCTGTACTTGTATACCAACCTTTTTGTAAATTTAGAAAATATTATTTTTTGTTCTCTTCTTCGTATATTCGATTTTGATTAGTGAACGTGTATATATTTAAAGAATGTATATATTGTTAGCTATTTGCATATATTATCGAATCAAAATAAAATTTCAACAACAACAACAACAACAGCAAGGTTTGCTGTACAGCAAACGATCTTCTGCTTGCAGAAAGGAAGGCTGAAGTGCGAGTAAAGCGCGCACTTTTAATTACTTGCGATCTCTTTAAGTCAACGAGAATGCTCGTGATTCATGTGATATATTCTGGTGCTTTGTGCACTTATCATGCTTCATACAAGAAGTAGGCGATAGCCATAACAGGCTGTACAGGCTGGCTTGCTTGAAGAGCCTACCTTATTACCGTGAAAGCTGTATTAAGCGTTCTCTCTAATAAGCTGCATTAAGCGCCCTCTTCTGAGTCGAAATTTCAAAATAAAACTCCCTAAAGCCTCCCCCCTATTGCATCAATTCCAGAAATTACCAGCGAGTTTCCAAATATTTCGCTAGACAAGCTTGCATGTTTGTTTTGATAGTATTTAGGATGGAGATTGTGCCGAGTTTATGTATTCAAGTCGTAAAATTGTATGTTGAATTCGCAAACTAAGAACTGAAAAGCCATCGTATATATCCTTGTCACTTGATTTTGTCAATAAGCACCCCCTCTCTAATAAGCCCCCTCTTGAAATCAATAGGCCCCCTCTTGAATAACAGGCCCCCGGGGGCCAAATAGACCTTTTACGGTCACTAAGATAAACTTCGTACCTGATTATGCCACAAAAGAAATAATCTTAATCAAACGCGGCATAATTTTTACCGCCGCTTTTAATAATGCGGCTTTATTGACACTGGAACAAAGAGAAAAGAAAAACATGAAAATAGTAAAATTATCATATTTTTTCCATTCTTTTGCAAGAAAAGTACATCATCATAATCATTTGTTTCTGTATCACCTTCTCGAAAATGAATTTCTCGAAAAGGTTGAAAAGGCACGTGCTGGTGAAATTTCTTTACTTGACTCTTTCTTGTAATTTGATACGACTACGTAATAATTTGATGTAACTACCATTCCTTGATACTTTCATAAGAAAAAAATATGTCATTGGAAAATCGAATTTAACCTCTAATGTTTCTTCAGATATCTTTTACATAAGTGCAGCTTAATTTGTGCACATTTTTTCACAAGTTAAGAGCACTTAGGCTTAATTGATGCGCGGCTTAATTTTGGAATTCTTAATTAGGTACTCGGTTAACTTTACAGTGGTGTGGTAAGGTAACTCTTGTAAGGAGTAATTTCTTTTTATTTACAGGTGTTCAAATACGCTCAAAATGGAATAATCTAACAAAGCACTTACCTAATCGAAATCGTCGCATCTCAGACATTTTACAGTCCGGACAGCCGGCACACCCAGTTGTAAAATGTTGCTTCTCCATATGGACCATTGTTGGCTCATTGTATGAGTGCTTTTCAAAATGAAAGTTGCGCATTGGTGCGACGAATCGGGAATGACGATAAATCGGCAGACGATCGGGTTGTGGCGGTGACAGAGGCTCCGGGGAGAGACGACTCGGTGAGCAACAACTTCTGGCGATGCTTGAGGGTGAGTGACACGAACGATAAAGACAGGGGGGTGAGACACTTTCACGTTGGGTTCTGATCCTATGTGACACATGGAGTTCTTGTTTTGGGTCTCTTGAGACTTCAGTTTTGACCGGTCTTGACAAAATTGCATCAATGCTAAAGGGCTTCGGTCTGTCTTCAAGTTTGTTTTCAGGGCTAGAATCATGGTTGATTTTGTCACTGCTGCTGCTCCTATTCAAATTGTCATGGTGACCATTATTGTTGTTGTTGCAGTCTGATTGGCAACGCAGTGGCGGTGGTGACGTCATTATTCGTTTACCATCACAGTCGACATGGCGAGGAATTTGGCGATGATTGTATCGACAACAGCAATCACAACTTTGCATCTTGTCTATGAATTAAAGAGAATCTTTTAGTTGCGAAGAGGAATAAGTTATCGTTTCGTAACAATGCACTGCCCTGTGAGCATTAAGACGCTTTGTTTTCATTGTTGTTAGTTGCGAAAATTCGATCGGATCGAAGTTTTCAACCGTCTTTGTAGGTTATAGGGAGAGGCCTTTCCTTTCCTAAAACATTGCTCAAGATATATGAAAGGATGGTCTAATTAGACCGTATAATATGACCTAATATTTCGTCAGTCAGGTAAATTTTGAACTGTAACATCTTGATAAGGTGGCTCATTGGTACGCCTTAACTAGCATTTTCAAACATCTTGGGTTATGAAATGAAGCCAGGCCAAATGAATCGTAAAATATTTTGAAAACTAACTATATTTGCTTTGAACACATTGAAGCTGAAATGTATCTTGAATGAATGTTGCTCCTAGCGACTGTCCTAGCAAGGAAAGATGCTCGGAGCTCTCTACAAAAGTTGTTTTTCTGAATCCCTTTTTACAATGAATGCACTACCCAGGAGAAATTTCTGCAGTGAATATTCCCCGAGAATCTCTTTGCAACAGTTCATAACTAAATATTGGCTGCTACACAAAATTATCTTAGCATTCCTGCACAATACAGTCGCTAGAAAAATCAAACAAAACATTACTTTCAATTCCCTAGAGAATAGTGAACACCAAGTTTGTTTCTCTTCCGTAAATAATCTTGGTGAAAACAAAGAATTTCCGGTTCAGTTGATTAGTTCCTATGCTTTCTTGTAAGAATGATCAATGAATTAACACTCCTGTGCTTTCCCCAAAATCTTCTGAATCTCTTTGCAAAAGCATTGATTTTGATTGATGATCTTCGGTTGGTCTTCTTATGAATTTTTTTTCATTTCAAGTGCAAGGGTTATTTGATATCTTTTTCATATATTGTCTATGAATACCCAACACCCTTATCTTTCCGCAATTACACGAGAAAGCGATTAATTGAAATCTTCTTTTGTTCTTCATTTTGCGAACTCTTCACTTCACGTCCAAATTCACTCTTCATGGACAAATGATACAAAAAATATTTGATGTCTTCTTTAACACTTTCCATGTATATCTGAACACCTTTAGGGATGTATGAGAATGGGGTTCTGCTTGAAGATCTTCTTTTGGCCTTCATTTTGAACTCTTCACTTCAAGTCCAAATTTGCTTTTCACGGGCAAATCATATAAAAAATATTTGATGTCTTCTTTAAAATTTTCCATGAATGTCGGAACATCACTCGGCAAGTATGAAAAAGGGGTTCAGATTGACGATCTTCTTTTGGTCTTCACTTTGAAAACCAAATTCTTCAAAAACTTTGAATTCTTCACTCCAAATGCAAATATGCTCTTCACGGGAAAATTACACGACCATTATTACACATCTTCTTGTAATTCCTTTTTGAATCTCTGAAAGAATTCTTAACGAAAAATACTACAATACAACAAAATATACCTATTGTAGTGCCTATGTAAAGAGATCTGCTTTTCCTCTCACAGGCAAATTGCTTAAAAATCATTTGAAGTCTTCCATTGTTTCCCGTTTCTAATCGCTGAAAGAATTTCAACGAAAAATACTATAACATAACAAAAAATATACTTACTTTGTTACCTATCTAAGGAGATCTTCTTTGGCTCTTCACTGCGAATTCTTTTCTATTTACGTCAAAGTTGCATCAGACTTCCTCTTCACAATGAATTGACTTCTCTTTCAATACAGAAGCAGCTTCTGCTGTAACACGGACACGATCAGCCTATCGAATGATCTTTAACTCGTCTGATTGCTCTTTTATTGCGCTTGATAGTCTTAGCAACATGCGTCAATGCGAAAAATCGGTATTTATTTTCAAAGTAATTGAATGAAGTCTTTTCTCACACCTGTTTGCTAGGTTGCCTTTGTTTTTCACATTAACAGGTGTAGCTCAAAACAATGCGAGAATTAGCTTCGTACACTGCGCAAAGCGATTTTGATATAAGCTTAATTATTCGTATCAAAATTGAATAGTAATGCATTCGTAATGGGCGGACCAATGGGCTTGGACAGGCAAAAAGAAATTTACTTACCTGCAAATGAGCATCTCCAGCTTTTCCGGACTGAAGGGAAGAAATTCGAATTCGTGAAGAATAGACTTCACATCTCTCAGTTCAATCAATCAAATCAAATAATAGACTGCAAAACATTATGTTGGCTGCGTTGAAAGAATGCAATGTGGAGGCTGTCAAATCATTTTGTCTGAAGCAGAACTGCGTCCTTTGTTTTACTAAAGTCCATCCTTTTGGGGAATGGGAGGATGAACTTTTCAAGCATTTCTCATTCTCTCTAGGGATTCCAAAGGATTCGAAATACAACTAATTCAAAAACATTGGAAAGAGTTATTCAGTCATCTATTTTGTTGTATTTATTTGTTCAATACCTGCAAGGGCCAAACCAGTCAGCATAGAAGTCAAAAACAACAAAACCAGACATATTTTCAGCTATTCGTCAAAATCACTCTTCGTTTCAAGGACTTGATTGTCATTTTTGCGGCTGTATTTTCTCCGCTTTAACCTGCAATGTTTTTACTGACCTTCGCATTTTCTGTTTACCTCTCTTCCCCCTCTTTCCTCGATTAATAACAACAACCAAACAGAGCACCGATTTGTCATCAAAAATCGCTCAAAATTGGCATAATAACGGGCTGTGCTCAATCTTGAAACATCGTTTTCAATCCATATCAACATAGACCATTCCTTACTTATATCTTACTTTATCTACTTGTTTATCTTTGTACAATTGTGATCAGAGGAATTGCTTGAGTAATCAAAACTGTTGCAAACAAACTTTTCGATCGACTGCTAGCTATTCTGAAAATCAAACAATATTTTTGGAGCAGAGGCCGGAGGAGACGCATTATCAGCAGAGCTGGCAATTTACCAGTCTAAACTTTTTCTGACTCACCTTTTGTGTAGAATACGAATCCAGGTGTTGCTTGGGTGACTGGGGGGGGGGGGGGAGCTTTTACAACATGTTCGGATGTCAATAACAGTGATAGAAGTTCTGATGCCACTCAATCGAGCGCTTAGTACACAAGTATAAAATGAAAAATGTATTAATATGTCGCTCGATCCAGCCTCTCATTTAGATAGCTAAACGATGTGTTTTCATTTATTTTACAACAGACTGATTTTCATGATCTCGACTCACCTGTCAAGATGCCAGATTTTTTCCACCATGTGTTTTGAAGCAAGCGATTATTGTTCCTGAATTCACCAACAATCTGTTCCACCTTTTATTCTCTAGCATTTCTGAGCGAGTAGTTACAAGACACGCTCTTCATAATTGAATTCATGATTGAAAGTCTACAAAGAAAATGCGTGTTTAACTTCGAAGAAAGGAAATTAGTATTTAATTGATATGTTTTATGCGAAAGGGCTTGATTGGGAGTATCTAGGTAATAGTTATGAAGGTGTAAACATTTTGATTAAAGCCCTAATTTTTAAAGCAAGAAAACAAAAATACTTCAAATTGTTAAGCGCTTCTTATATTTGAGAGGAAATGCAATTAAGTGAACAGTGATTCGCAAAATTAGCGAGCAATTAGCGAAAAACGCAATTTAAGCTCAGAAATGCTTAATCGTCCATTTCTACAAATTGATAAAGCAAATGATGCGTAGTGTGAAAGAACTGCAGAAGGGTCTACAATGGTAGCGCAGTATCTAAAAATATCTTTTTCATCCGAGTTAATTTATCGAGTCCAAATGGCGCTGACAGGATTAACCTTACTTACAGTAGAGTCACAGGTGCAGTTTAGCGGACGGGGCTTAATGTCATATTTCTCAGGTAGAGAAGGGAGTGAAATATCCTCGAAACCTAAACCTGAATTCACACTTGGAGCGACATGTTGCGATGCAACGTTGCCCAAATAAGGCTCGCGTCAGTCTTGTGCGTCACAAAATGCACGCCTTATTTGGGCAGAACAACGAATATATAGATGATTTCCCAGAGCCGTGGAGAGGCGGCTCGGGCCTCAAGGTAGGATCTTGAAGGGGCCCTCTGGCGCCGAAAAATTTCTTCTACCACGCCTTAATTCTATTGTATCACGTCTTCCAATGCACTGGTAAAACGCTGCTTGAAGATGGATCCCCTCTCTTATAAAATGTTAAAAGGGCGTGCATGGGCCCCTTATTGACTACCCTGACTTCGCCCCCCTTCTCGATTGCCCTGTGTATCCCTTCCGGTGGATCAAACCCATTGCATAATATTTTCATTCTTTAAATATAGAAGCTTATCAAAAATTGAACTCAGCTCGAAACTCACAGTTAGTTGCCCTAACGAACATCAAGCGACACTAACTCTAACTTACTTCAAAGCCCCAATACCCATCGTGAAAACCTGACCGTAACCTTCAACCCATGACATACAACAGGCTACGATTTGCACTGCCGCCAGTTAGCCGATTTGCAATTTGTCAACAATCCAAAACTTTATGTCTATGCAAGTGCGAATAGAACAAAGTAATAGGGACCTTTAGCAACTATAGGACGGCGACTGCAACGACAACGCAAATGTGCCTTTGTTTCCGAACTTCGGCTTGAAAAGACTCTTTGTTTTCCGTTCGAATTTGCTTCCCTTGAGAGTCTGTGAAGTTGTCCTTTTCAATTGCACAACTTAGAAATCCTATTTCTAACGTGCTGTTCTTCAGATCTGGATCTTAAAAGTGAAACTAAGTCGTTTTAAATCTTAATGATCAAGGAAAAAGAAGGTTCCAAAGTATTTAGGTGAAGAAGGAAATTTTGTCTCGTCTTATTTATATTTTGAACATGTGGAGGTAACGTGGAAAACTATGCTCAGTTTGTATCATACAAGATGACGTTCTGGCAGGCGTTGCCGTCCTGGCTGCTAAAAGTCGCTAATAAAGTCCACAACAACGGCAAGGGGTGGTCGAATTTGATTTGCATACTTTTCAGTGGCATTTGCCCGCTACATGGCACCCTTCCCTCCCCCACTACATGGCAGCCATGTCCTAAATCTTAATAGAAAGCAAGATCTACAGCACTTAGGCCTAGGATATTGACAACCTGCTAAGTTTCACTATAGCATCTCAACATACACTGAGAATGCTGCATCGCAAGGATTACAAAGATATGGCCTTTTAAATACTCCAGTGTTATAATAAACAAAAATCTCTGAATCCCTAGAGGTAAAACTTTTGCTACGGATTTTTCTCGTCTCTTTACAGCCAAAAACCTTAGCTTCTTCTCTATCTTAACGGCCAAATGCAGCTAAAAATGCAAACACTGACTGGCGACGGCCCATAGAAGGTTAAAAACACAAAGTTACGACTTTTAGGTGAGTTCCGTTAAACTGAAGTATAGTCCTGGAAATTTATAACTATTGTCAACTTCGTACTGTGATAGAAAACTCCTATTGGTTATTTTGCCAAATATAAACAAGGGCGGTTCTTACAAGTGAAGAATGTTTCAGAATTGTCCATGTTATTTCTCGAATAAATTAATATGCTTACGTTCCTTTCTTTGGTGGTATTTATCTTTATTCCCTCAGTTTTGTTTGAGCCTTGCGAGCTGTGAGTCTCATGCCACCAATCTGAAATCTGGCGGTTCACTGATATTGGAAAAAGTCATGTTTCTCAAGCAGGTCTTCTTAAAAGCAAACGCGTGGACCAGCAAGAGACTATTTTTGGCCATTGTTCACGTGTCAGAATCGCCCATGACATAAAATGATAAAAAGTATAGAGTTTGCAGAATCGACTTTCAAATTCCACTGAACTTGGCACATTATATAGTTATCAAAAACGGAATATCTTTAAACCAAAATCCAAATAAGTTCTTTGAAAATCGAGCTGTGAAGAGACTTCCGAGTTCAAAATATGTACAAACGATCAGCCAAGTCATAATTGATTCTGTCTATAATTATACTTGAATTTCGAAGTTTACTGGTAAACAATCTTATATAGCCTTACAAACATTTCAAGGGTCTTTCCAGCGGCACAAATATGTTTCAAGCTGCTTTAAAAACCAGCTGTCTAATGGTTCTTTCATAAGCTCAGTGTCAAGAACAAAACAAGACTTTCAAGCAGGAAATGTATGACTGCATGGACGCTATGATACAAAGTGTGTGATGCATGGTAATCACATTTACCCACACTAGGCTTTTCCTACTACGGCAATTCAACATGGACCACTTGGTCCTCGGCTCCCCCCCCCTCGGGGGGGGCACTTCATCGTAACCGTTACTCGACGTGAATCTGGACTTTGACAAAAGGATCCATTTATACCACTGAAGATCAAGAATTCCACAAACCCTTTGCATGAACATCTAGGAAGTTTCTAACCCATGTGTATGAATTTTGCCGATTTGAAGATGCAAGGTCTATTCCAATTTCGACAGCTTTGACTAGCTTGGCTTTGATACACAACGTCATCCCTTCTTGATTCTATCCTTTCCAAGTAAAATACTAAGAGATGTTCAGTTGTTTGGTGCCCGTAACCATTATGGGACCCGTCAATAAAAAAATTCCGAGAAAAACTACCCATCTACCAGAATTAAGGTCAATAACGGACCCATATGTAGGGAACTTCAGATGAGAAAAGACCCATCCATATGAGCAGGACGCACTGTATCACTTAACAATCAACTATTCCCCCGGGGGTCCTCGAATCCTACGAATAGATCCTTCAGTAGCTCGACAGCTCGATCACCGGCTATAGAAAAGGGATGCTTTCCTGGGATGAATCCTCTACAGATATAAACTAGCTGCAAATACAATATCCCTTTTTAGTTTTGTAATCCCATCAGCAAATTTATTTTCAAGTTCTGTGTTTCCGATGACTTTTGCAGCTTGGCACATCTGACGTAACAGTTCCTCAAGACGTCTCATACAGCGAATGATACTTCCTATAGAATCAAAGAAAAAGTTCAAATTAGGGTATTTAAAAGCGTGGAAGATTTTCAAATACAAGTCAATGGTACAGTACGAATCAAAAAATGATTCCCCTTTCAAAGGTCAAAGCTTTCTGTTTATTGAGACGATAATATTGGCAAATATAGCATAAAGCTCAAATCTTTGAAAAGATGAGTGTAACATTCTATTACACATTTCTGTGAATTGAAATGCCTGAGAGGAACTTTGGGCAATTTGCTGTAAATCTGCCATGACAATATTTTGATATCTTGATTAGTTTCAAAACGGTGGCATTTATCCATTTTATGGTTGTGACTTCATCGAGTTTATAAATCCTCAACCAGAAGAGCTACAGATTCCTGCTTGCAATCATGCTTTACCGGGTGAGCCAGAAAAAAGTTCCCACTTCTGAAAATTCATAGCACCAAGATTATTCCACAGATTTGAATCATTCAAATTCTAGTTAGAAGCCGAAAGATTGAAGTATTTTTGTGATTTTTCTCGCTGTCCTACCAGCACTAGAAGTATTGGTAAATCTAGCATTATAAAGATTTTATGGTTGCAAAATGACGAAAAAAGGGCCTAAAACATTGATCAAATCGTAAGGATTCTATTCAAATCGAACAATAGGCCATGGGCGTTTCACCTCCCTCAAGAGCTATAAGACATCGATTTTCAAACAAATGCGAACAATTTTCAATCCCAAGGAAATTAATGCCTAGAGGATATCTCTCACCCATGAGAAGTTGCATTTCCTTCATTGTTTTTTGTGAGAAGTCATTTATGCATTGATCGATGTTTTGGGCCATTTTTCAGTAATCAATCAACCATGAAATTTTTGTAAAGTTGAATTTACCCATATTTGTAGTGCTCGTGAGACAACGAGAAAAATCACAAAAATACTTTAACCTTTTGGCTTTTAACTAGAATTGGAATCATTCAAATCTGTGAAATACTCTTGCTGTTATGAATTTTCAAAAGTGGGAACTTTTTTCTGGCTCACCCGGTAGACTTTCATAAGCTATGGTTTTCTTGAAGATTACGTCAATTCTCCTCAAGTAATTTAAGATTTACAATGATTTTAATATTTTCAAAATTTTGATGAACTTTTACAAAAATAATCCAAATACCACCATTTTGAAAATAATCAAGACATCGAAAAATTGCAACGACAGATGTAAAGCAAATTACCCAAAGTTCCTTTCTTCAAGTCATTCAATTCACGGTAAAATTTGATAAAAGTTAACACCCACCTTTTTAAATATTTGAAAGATGTGAGCCCTATACTGGCAATATGTTATCTACTGGTAAATGTGCTATTAGTAAGCTCAATTGCACCAAAAAGGAGCAGAAGATTTGACCTGATATGAGCATCCAGTCAGGGTTTTGAAAACTTTCATCGATATTTTGGTAAAAATTGAATGTAACTCGATTGGGCAACTCCTGGGGCGCACCATTCTTCTGAAAAGGCATTATTGGGAATTTTACGACAACAACAAGGGATCTTTCTAACAGGTGTACGAGATTTTTGGAGAGCACGTTTTTGCCCTAAAAATAGCAGCTTAAGGTAAAGGTGGAGTCGTGGGGTTTAGCGCCTGGAGCCGAGATCGCAGAATTAGGGTACCGTAAAAGCTCTACTAGGCACCCGGATGGTTATTTAGCTTTGAACACTCGAGAGGGGGACTTATTAGAGAGAGGGCTTATTAAAGAAGGGGGCTTATTCATAAAATCAAATGACAAGGATATATATGATAGCCTTTCCATTCTCTGAACCCATATCTTGAGGATTCAACATACGATTTTACGAATCAAATAAAAACACATCAATTCGAAACATTCTCCATCCCAAACGACATCAAAACTAACATGGACGTTTGTTCAGGAAAATAAATGGAAAACCGTTGGTAATTTCTGGAATTTGATATAAGTGGGGTAGGCTAAATAGAGAGGGGGGCTTATTTAAAACTCCGAGTCAGAGGACATGGGCTTATAAAGTAGAGGCTTAATGGGGAGTGAGCTTAATGGAGCTTTTACGGTAGACCAAGTCAAGTCCGCGACCCTTTGTCATAACGCTCAAGTGGAGGGTCTCCACCTGAGATAAAACCCTGTCCGCCCAGTTGTTCCGGTTGCAAAGTCAGGGAATTATACCAATTGCCCACAACACCTTAGATCAAAAATCTTGCCCCTAATCAGTTACGCAAGCTCAAACTCTTGGAATCTAGAGCCTCATTTTAATCATTCATCGAAACATTGAACAGTGGGTAGCCACGATAACTTTATGAAATGCTTGTGAAAAGAAAGAGAGTAATAATTGAGCATTAACTAAGACATTTACCTTCAAAAACATCAGTCATTTTACATATTTGAGCAAATGATGACCCATTGCACCAAGAATACACAACATCCATTAAACTGGGTTTGAATTTTTCCACGTAATCTTCAGGATCTATTGTCATTTTCGCTTCCTCTGAAACTTTTGCAATGCGACGAGCAGACTCCTAGGCAGACAAAAAGGTTCGCTGTGAAATGGATATTTCAAGGAAGGATAACGACAGCTGTATCGAATAATCTCTACTTATGACTTCGAAAAGCAATTAGATTAAAATGAAACATCAGACATTCGGTAGTTTGATTACTTGATTTTTAATATTACTGCTTTGTAGCGGCAGAATATTCTCAAAGAATCAAAACCTTGCGATATCTCTCGTACGCTGTCTCTATCTGTCTGAGGAAGTGTACGTGGAAATATTGTAGTGTCGTCACACAATCATGAACACGTCAGAGGCGGTATCAATAAAGCCTACAATTGAACACGTATTTGTCTTTCAAAAGACCATGGTCTGATGATGTTAAATTGGAATCTACCAAAGGAAGAAATTGGAATCTACCAAAGGAAGAAATTGGAATCTACCAAAGGAAGAAAGTAGAATCAATCAGGGAAAGAAGTTTGAACCTACCGGGGGAAGAAATTGGAATCTACCCAGAGGCAGAGGATGAGCGCAGGGTTTCATTCCTAGTTTTAGTTTCATAGTTTAAAATTCCTCTATACACAATGACAGCCAAGTTAATACATCTGATGCAAAATAACGAACATTTAAGATTTAAACTACATCAATTTACTAAAATGCAATAAAATAATGTGTTGCATTTTGAACAACTTTTTAGTCAATTTTTAGTCAATTTAGTCAACAATAATTTAATTTCAAAAACAAGGCAAATTAAAGGAATTTTATGCAAGGGAATTTTTGCAAAGGAACTCTCCCAGTAGCTAGGCTTTGCAAGAAGAGAGCACCCTCAATTTCAAAGATGACTCATGAACTTGGCAAAACTTATCGAAGTATAATTGCTTTAACCTCAGGATTGAGAGTGTTTGATGACCAAACTTCCATGGCTGGTAACTGTTTTAAAGGGGAAGGTTTTAAGTTTTCAATGAAAGCTACTAGCAGATGGTGAGTTTTTTATATCAATAGGAATGTCATTCCTACACTTTGTTCCTAAGTAGCGCAAAGATCTGAGACGCTATTGAACAGTATTTTGTATGAATAATAAAGAAATGTTATGTGGTGTACAACATTGAAGGTTATATATATACTTCTGGACTTGTCGATATACTTTCAGAAACATTTCTTGAAACACTCCCTACCTCTTCAAATAACCTGTTGTGGAACACATATCTTTCAATTTTAGAATTATAGAACAAGTACCTGCATTTGTCGCAATGGACCTGCTAATTCTTCTTGAAGTCTTGTGGGATCATCAGCCTGTGGAAATGAAGGGAATAAAACACTCATTCATCCAGGAATGCGAGAATTCAAATTGCTCAATGGTCATAGAATGATAGGTCTGCTGGTGTGAAATTAGTTAATTTGGATTGAAGTAAACAATTATCAAAAACATTGGAGCAAAAACTTTCCTTGAAATGAAGTTCAGGACGAAGCGTGCGACGATAAACATTATTCTTATATCTTCAAATTCTCATGCTAATGACAATTCTGTGTTTTCATACCGGGTGAGCCAGAAAAAAGTTCCCACTTTTGAAAATTCATAGCACCGAGACTACTTCACAGATTTGAATAATTCAAATTTTAGTTAAAAGT
Source organism: Aurelia sp. 3 sensu Dawson et al. (2005) (assembly GCA_964020215.1). Lineage (NCBI taxonomy): Eukaryota > Metazoa > Cnidaria > Scyphozoa > Semaeostomeae > Ulmaridae > Aurelia > Aurelia sp. 3 sensu Dawson et al. (2005). Next base: position 8,749,972 of record OZ026586.1, read on the forward strand.
AGAAAGATCAAAGTATTTTTGTGATTTTTCTCGCTGTCCTACCAGCACTACAAATATAGGTTAATTCAACTTTACAAAAATTTCATGGTTGCAAAATGACTGAAAAATGGCCTAAAACATCGATCAATTCATAAATGACTTCTCGCAAAGAATAATGAAGGAAATGCAACTTCTCATGGGTGAGAGATATCCTCTAGGCATTAATTGCCTTGGGATTGAAAATCTTTTGCATTTGTTTGAAAATCGATGTCTTATAACTCTTGAGGGAGGTGGAACTCACATGGCCTATTGTTCGATTTGAATAGAGTCCTTACGATTTGATCAATGTTTTAGGCCCTTTTTCCGTCATTTTGCAACCATAACATTTTTATAAGGTTGAATTTAACAACTCTTCTAGTGCTGGTAGGCCAGCGAGAAAAATCACAAAAATACTTTGATCTCTCGACTTTTAACTAGAATTTGAATGATTCAAATCCGTGAAATAGTCTTGGTGCTATGAATTTTCAAAAGTGGGAACTTTTTTCTGGCTCACCCGGTATAAAGATTAATTATCTTACATGACAATAGTTATCTTATATACCTTTCAAACTTAGCTGTGCTTCATCATCAGAATAAACAAACTTACTGAGTTGTTACAGCTACCCTATTTGACATCGTGAAATAAAGTTGTTACAGCTGCTTTATTTGACATTGTGACTTATGATTTACAGTTTATCGTTGGCCTTTTCACAATGTCCAAGAAAGTGATGCTAACATTCAATCAAACTAGCCGATTTAAACATATATAAAAACAAGAATGCCAACCTTTTCTTGAAACACAAAACAGCTGAGCAGTGCGACACACTGTTGTGATGTCAAATCATTAAATGCACCATTGAATATCATTTCGGTTAACAACAGCTCATCAGCACTACAAAAGACACGAAAAATGGCACGTATAAAGATGTGAAAATTGGTATTCCGTCCAAATAAAAATTATACTGAGCTGGCGCAAGGAATCAGATGAAACATAAATTTACAAAAGTAATTTCATTACTACACGACAGCAAATGTCACTATGCAACAAGTATTGAACAAAATCCAAACTTCGGAGAACTTGCAAATTTAATGTCACTAGGCTTTACGTAAGAAACGAGAATTATTGATGAAACCTGTAACTTCATGGAATCAACCGTGGCCCACTCTCTTAAGTATGCGAGAGTATACCTTCCAAACGTGACACTGTCGTATCTTCTCGAAATTACGATGAAATCAATTCAATCAAATACCTGCTTATTTCACATGCAACTCTTCCCTTTAATTCGATGACATCTGCTGCAGTGGCATATCCTAACCTAGCATAAAATAAGACAATTTTCATAAATATTGTGAAGTTGAAGTTTTAGCGCCGAGCGCTGAGACTGCAGTAATGAAGAAAGTCTAATAGAGTCCACGACCCCTTGTCATGACCCCTTGTCATGACGCCCATGAGGTATTGGCGGGGTTCAAATGCTCTACGCCAGGCTGTTCTGACTGCAAAGTCAGAAGTAGATTGCAACGCAGCACCATTACACCTTCGTTTACTTTCAACATCTTAACAATAAAGATTGGAACAACTAAAATTTGCTTTAAATACACAAAAATATTCTTGTTTACTACGTAGAATTAGAACAAAGTTCGCTAAATCAAGATAAAAGGCAAGTGTGATCCCTTTTAGGCCTACGTGAAGCCCCCCGGGGGGAGCTAACTACCATATATGCTGCTACTAGATGTGCCATTTTTGAGGTAACTTTTTTCGAGCACAAAATAAATTTTGAGGTATCATTTTTGGCAAAATCACAAAGTAGACATAAAGTTTGGGGTGTCATTTTAGAAAAATAACTTTTTAGGGTACTGATTTTGATCAGATTTCACATACTTGGCTGAAATTTTGGTTTGTTATCACAATTTTAGGGTATATATTTTCATTGGCCTTTAAATTTTGAGGTAGCGCTTTCGCGAAATTTATAAATATTAGGGAGTGATTTCAGACGTCGAATAGCACGCCCCTGTCACCCACCTATTGAACTTACCCCCGGGGCTTCAAGCTAATACATTACTAATGCATTAATTTTAAAGGGTCTGTTTCATCCAGCATGCCTTGCATGTGTCGTCTCTAGGTTTGCCTTTGTTGTCGCCATTTTCATGGGCCATGAAAATGGCGACAAACAAAGGTTAGCCAAGAGACGACACGTGCAAGGCATGCTGGATGAAACAGACCCTTTAAAGGAGCACAAATTATGGGCTACTGATTTCTGATCTAGGTGGTCTTAAAATATATTTACAATCAATTACCTTCTTAAAACTCTTTTTCTACATTTAAGTTCATCCATTTGAATAACAGTCTTTGCTTTCTTCAGATTATGTTTTACTTTCTTGATTTCACTTTCAACATTTGCCTTCTTTGCACACAAATCATATAGCTGTTCAAGCTCAGGGTCTTTATGCATTGGATGATTGTACATTCGATGTTCCAAAGCTTCTATTTTTCGAACTATCTTTTTCAGCTGATCATCTTTTATGTTCATGTCTTCGATGGGATCAAGGAGAGGGTATCCATCTGGGAAACGCCTTTTCACTTCCTATTTGGAGAAGGTAATAAAAATCATTTCAATTGATATAATAATTAAAACAATTAGGAAATAAGGAAAACAGAGAAAAATTTGGGAATTAGAGAAAAATATAATGATAACCTTATTAAACTCAAACCATTCACTTGTTCTTTGTAAGAACACATTCTCTTTCAAAGCGTCTGCAAGCATGCCTGCTCGAACTATAGGTAATAACCTAACGGGCGGGGGGGGGGGCATACGTTGTAATTCCCTAGGCTTTCAAGGTAAAACACAAATGTGAACAAGACGAAACTACAACATAACTTCATCAACTTAAAAGTATCTATGAAAAACAATCTCAACACCATCTATGAATGCCTTTATCCACTCTTCGTCTTAAACAACTTATCTTGGGTGACAAAACAGTAATTTTCGCAGTGACGATGCAAAGGACCAAGTCCGAAATTTTAATTTTCAACAGAAGTGAAACAACAATTCCCTTTTGTGGAATCTGTCCTTGTCATTTTGGTAATCGAAAAATTCGTCCACGATCAATACGAAGCACTGAAAAACAGGTTCCTGTCTTTGCAGCACATGAAATTGCCCTTGGATCATTACCTGGATGGATTTGCCAACTGTTTGCCTTGCGTCTAACGGTCGCAAATCTTTTGGAAGGTACAGTCTAACACTACTGAGGGCTTGAATCAAATGGATAAGGACAGGAACAACCTAAAATGAAACAGGAAAAACCGTGTGACGTTGTCTGACGTATAAAAAACAAAGAGAAAAGAAATCACACAATTCGTTTACAATCAGAAGAGACATCTCTGTTTCAAAATAGATTCACATGTTCCGGTTTCGAAAGAAACAGCCACAAAATTCAACAAGATGGAATGCAATTTTATTGCATCCAACCATCCCGAGTTAAACGTCTTCCTGAGAGGGCAAATGAAGCGTTATTTTCATCGTCTGGAAAACAACAAGGAAACCCCAAACTGCTCTGGAAAGCCATTGCAATAACGACTCATGTTGATTCTCATGTTTTAACTCAACTCATCCATTCTCCTCTTGCATTTGATTTCTTGATATCTTAGCACAGGGAAAACTGCGAGGCATCTGTTACAAATTTCAACTCATTGCATTCAAAAAAAGAACTGTCAAAAACATTGATCATACGAACACAGATTCTTCCGCCATTCTTCCATCCTCAGCCTAATCCTTGGCACCCATAGTAAGCTCCGCAATCACGAATCAATTTTTCACAACTAAACTTGAGAACTTTGTTACATCTATGGTATTCTATCATGCTTTAGACTAAATTTTCTTTAAACTTCTAACATCTTTCTGGGAAGTCTTGGCAAAATAGGTTACAGCAGAGTAGGAATCACTTGTAGATATATGAAGAACAGTCTAAATTCCACAAAATCTTTAACAGCACTACAGTAGTGTCCCATATATAAGAAACAACGTTTTCAATTTCAGTTCCGACGTGTTTCTCATCAAATGAGAAATAAACTTCAAATTAGGGTAAAGTTTCTTCAGTTGTTTATCTGAAAAATCATGTACTATATATGAACTACTCAGACACCAGCTCTATGATGGTGATGCAAAATACACTATTGTAATTTTGTAAATTTTCACCTCCAAGAAAAGCTACAATTGTTCGTGGAAGGTGAATTTTGCTTCATTTGCATGCAAAAGTCTTGTTTTCATTTTGAATAGAGACAGTTTGATTCGATTGGAAAGCTGAAAATATGAACCATTCTTATGTCAATAGTCTTTAAAAAAAGAAACTAGAGCTTTTCTGACCTGAACCTGTTTCTTATCAAAGGGAATCAGGGAATTTTGAAAATCAGGGCTGGTGTTTCTTAAATTTGTGTTTCTCATATGCGGGACACTACTGTATAGTAAAGAACTATAAAGCTTTTAAACATTTGTTTTTAAGATCTGTTAAGAGTTTATTTCATTTTTCTTCTAGCGATCAAAAGACGAGAGACTTTATGTTAGAAACTCGAAGGATTCTTATAGGTAGGGGGTCTAATTATTTTCTGGTAGCCTAAAAGTATCTTTTACAAGGTTTCATCAATATGGGGCCTTACTCTATGTCATATGTATGTCTAGACATTAACATCTGAATACCTACCATCATTTCACCTTTTTCATCAGGTTTACATGGCAAAGGAACTTCGCCAGTTGCCATCTTCTTTGTTGACTTCGAGCAATTTAAGAGAACTTCAACAACGTACAATGTTTCATTCGCAAATCCTGTACTGCCACCCTACAATGAACAAAATATGAACTGCAAAAGTTTTGAAATATTCAAACACAACTGATACAGTCCTACAATGGAGAGTTTTCGTAGGTGACGAAAACATTACTTCGGCCACTGACCACCAAACAGGACAACTGTTTTCACCGAAGCTGGGTGAGTGGCCAAGCGGCTTATACAGTTCTCGTCAGATGACTGAATTTAAGCTCGCTCGAGTGTAGTCAACCTCCAGATGGGTGACCTCAGAGGCCTGACCTCGCAGCTCACCTCGCCGTCCTTTGGAAGGGACGTTAAACTAGGGATCCCATGCCTCACTGCGGCATGCATAGTGGGCATAAATTAGCTTTAAGTAGCTAGGAGTCCTGACAAACCCACTCAAAACAAATTGCTTTTACTAAAGAACATGGAGTCCATGATGTAAATGCTACTTAATCTACCTTTTCGTTGATTTACTTGATCTAATCCAGATAACGGGGTAAAACGGAGGCTAAGCACGACGACAAAAAATTCATGGTTGTGGTATTCTCAGCATGTCAATTTTCTATTTTTCCATTTTCAAAGATTTGACAGTCCGATAGTATAAAGCTAAGGCAAATCCCTGTGAACAAGAGTATAAAGTTATGCCGACAAATCCATGTTATAAGTGGCTAAGCCATAATTTGATAACGAACGGCTGGGACCAATTCCAAGGTCCATCACCAGCGTGTAAAATAGGGCGTAAACAGCCATTAAATAGGGCAGTAACAATTGGTACCAAAAAAGGCAAAAACGTGCAAAAAACCGTACGTAAAGGAAACAACATGTCAATCAAGAGGGTAAATCAACCAGGGTAAATGACGGGGCACAAGATAAATTCTTCAATAAGAAACTGCTCCTTGAAAATACTCAACGTTCGGGTGTCTCGCCGCTTCTGCTCAGCACGGAATCATTCAAACCAAACATGAGGCTGATGAAATAAACAAATATAGAGAGTTTTAAACTAAAGTAAATTTCAGCCACTATCAAGAATTCGAGGTATACCTTCTGGTTGCTCTTCTTTTGGAAATTTATGACGCATCCCCAACCAAAATCTTGCTCCCCATCTTTGACCTAGATGCAAACATATAGAAGTGGTGTGTGTTAGTCTCAACGTAAACCCTAACAAGCCTGTAACACTTATAAAGCTACTTAAGAAAGACATTCACAACGTATCATTAACTGATGCAAACAAACACAAAAAAGAGAATTACAGCCAGCATTCACATGAAATTTAGGCCCCATTTACAAAATACCATCTTCATTTCATATTGGAATGGCTTCAAATCAGATTGGCCTTCTGTCTGCATGACATCAGACTAGTGTAATGTTTCATATTGGAATAGCCCTCTGTCTACAAGAGAACACACCACTCCGGTACGCTTTCTACCGTTTCGCGTGTTCAAATGAAAATACTCTGAGAATGGTATGAAACCAATGCAATACCGCATTAACGGTCGCATCTGGTATCAGCTTAATGTGGAACCTCATTATCAATTCTACATACATATCATTTACCTGGCGCACTGCGCAGTGGTTGCAGTGGATGCGAACAGTGAAACCATTGTAGTGCACAGCGACGCAATAGACCTTTTAGCCATTCTGAAAAGAATCAGAATCGAACGGTATTTTGCTACATTTTGTCGAATTTTCGAATCTGCACAATACTGATAGAAGCTCTAACGCCACTCGATCGAACGTTGTGTATAAAAATGTATAAAAATAACGCTCGATCCAGTCTCTGTTGCAGAATAGCTAAAAGATCTATTCGGTATAAACCAGGGCGCTCCCTGGTATAAACAGAGCCAAAATCCGATATGAAACGAAACGGTATATCATGTAAACAGAAAGATTTTCATATCGGACTGCAATCCCCAATCTGATATAAAATGAAAAGGCATCGCGTAAACGGAGCCTTAGATCTTTTCGCTCAGAATCACGCGTACCTGAACTAGTCTACCCGGTTGCAAATATGGCAGACAATATTTTGGTTGATGTACAAATTTAAGCATCTCTTGTCCTTGCTTGTCGAGATTCTGCCTTATTTTGTAATACGACATTACTGCATCTTCTCTCGGTATTTCTATCGCATCTCTCTTCTCTTCTGTTTTCTTAAGTTCTGAAAATTGAAGACACAGAAAGGGAATTTAACTAAGATCAGGTTAAAGCAAACTCAAATTCAACTATCACTTGGTTCAAGGGGTAACATTAGGATCCCCGAAAACAAGACAAAAATGCTTGACATAAGATTTCACTCAAATTCATCTTGCTGCAGAAATTCTATTACTTAATATCCAAAAGAAAATGGCCACCTCCTTACCTCCCCGTAAAACTAATACAATTGGCATGAATGTGCCAAAGAATGTATCAATGACCAAAAAATGTGATACAGAGCGTGGAAATTTCACCCCGTAACGTAATCACTTATTACATATTTTCAAATAACACAGCAAAATATTGGCATTTGAAATTTCTAGAGAATATAAAAGCCATTTCAAATTTACCTTGTTTCTAAAACATTAAAGTCATTGAGTCCACATAAATATCCCACTCATGACCAATATCAATTTCCCAACAACCATCACACAAAACTTGTCATTTAATCGTCACTGAAATTAAACTAACGAAATTCCTGAGAAAAATGCAAGGACTAATGAGTATTTGTTTCTCATTTCTACTGATGTTACCGCTATTGCGTAATAACAAAGAGCCGTCAGCGGTTTGTCAGCAAAAACTTCGAGGAGCGTCAACGCTCAAGTACTTATATGGACTCAATGCATTTAATCAATTCAAGGGTGTTAAGACACGGATATTTTGCTTGATTATTTATTTATCTTGTTTTGATCCCTGTGTCTTGTTTTGTCGTCTTGTTTTCTGTTCTTCAATTGAGCATAGTAGGCCCAACCGCTCTCAAGTTGTTCGAACAGAGCTCCAACAAAACAAGACACAGGGATCAAAACAAGCTAAATAAATAATCAAGCAAAACATCCGTGTCCTAACACCCTTGATCAATTAAGAAACTTAAATGAATGCAAAATATTCACCATTAAGAAGCTTTGGGATTGCTGAATAATTCTGAAACTGGTAGAAAGACTTTCCAAGCATGAACTCAGGATTCACTTCTTCCAACCGCAGCAAGTTCAGAACCATGTTGTAAGTAAGTCGGAATGCACTGTTGAGAGGATCTGCATCACCCTGAGAGGAAGATCAAGTGAGAAGTTGAATCTTTGGTGTGAGTGGCCGAGCGGCTTATACAGTTTTCGTCAAGTGACTAAACTCAAAATTGGTCGAGTGAGGTCAAATTCCAGGTGGGTGCCCACTCGGAGGTTTGACATCGCAACTCACCTAGCTATCGTCCTTCGAAAGTGAAGTTAGGCCAGGGGGCCAGGGGTCCCATGCGTCGATGTGGCATGCATATTGGGCTTCAATTAGCTTTAAATAGCTTTAAATAGCCAGGAATCCTTCCAGCCTACTTAAAGGGCCTGTTTCATCCAGTACGCCTTGCACGTGCAGTCTCTTCGTCGACCTGTGTTGTCGCCATTTTCATGACCCATATGGCGACAAAAAAGGCCGACGAAGAGACCGCACGTGCAAGGAATGCTTGATGAAATAGACTCTTTAAGATAAATTACTGAAAAAGTCTACACTGACTTCAAATTGGAGGAGACAAAGTGCATAGCAGTGCATTAAGATACGGCAGATACGCTGAAGCAATGTGTACAATAAAAGTGTCTGAGAAAGCAAGAGTTTTCAAACGAGTTTTTTAGGGAAGCTTGGTCTTACCAGGTGAGTACAAAACTTGTAACTTGCGAAAATGATCAAAACTGACTTGCCTCTTAATTAGAACAAAGAAAATATGTAGATAGAGCCTTGATTCTTCGCTATCCTTCGTTCATGCAAAAGAGAGCATTTGCGCTTCCAATAAGATATCTAGACCAGCCAGCTTTGACAATGCCTATTCCATCTGGGTCACGTAACCACAAACAAACCTGTTATCTCCATAATCTATATTGTTGCTCACATTGTGCCCATTGTGCTATGCACAGATTTTACTTCTGAAAATCTACCAGTATCCCCTCAATCGTATAACACATGAGCTTTTCGTTTGTTTCTCTACGACACTCAATAAACAGCTTTCTATTGTAATCCACTATGCTCTGCCCAACGGCAGCGATATTCGAATAAAACAGAAGCAAACAAGAAAGCAATATTGGAATAGTTATCAAATCTTGAAAATCTATTTTCGAATAATCTCTGAAGTTACATGGTAGGCTTCTTCCGCTTTGACTGTAACAATTTTGTTTATCTAAAGACAACAATCTTAAGGCTGGTTTTAAAATGTCGCATTTCATCGCATTTCATCGCATTTCATTGCATTTCATCGGAATTCTGGGTCCACGATCAATTAGGATTAATGCCGATATATGAAAACAAATCACATCATATGAAAACCAGGTATCCTAATTCATAGCATAGAGCTCAAATCTTTAAAAAGACGGGTGTACTAATTCATCCTAATTCGTCGCAATTTGTCGCAATTCGCCGCAATTGATCCCAGCGAATCAAAAAAAATTTGTTTTCTACGATGAAATAGGACAAATTGCGATGAATTACGATTCTCGATTTTTATATAATTTGACAATCCCAATTATGGAAATCCGACAAATTACGATGAAATCCCATGAAATGCGACACATGAAAACCAGCCTTTAACTTTTTCAAAAATGTGGAGAAGAATTGTATATGACCCTTTCATTAAACAGAAGGTTCCTGATGGACCAAAAATAATTTTACATGTTTAAAAATTCGTTACGCAGAGAATACTGGACTCAATCAAAGTTTAATTGATAACAGAAAGTCTGAAGTATTTTAGAAATGTTTGTTCCATTTTCCTCATCGTTGGGAATATAGGGGAAAAGATGACACCTTCATTTTGAGAAAACTCAGGGCAAATCTCTGTGATTTGGCCTATCAAAAATACTGGTAAATCGTCCTCTTGACAGAAGTTTGCTTTACTTTATGTGACCTGGTCCCTTTAATGTGAGCTTTCATGAGGTATCACAAGACTTACCTTAAGAAGACCTTTTCCAACATCAGGACCCATTTTTTCATCGACAATCAAAATGACTATACCCCTATCATCAAGACCACGCCTGCCAGCTCTTCCACTCATCTGAATGTATTCACCACTTGTTATCTAAAACAAATGAATCTACTGATAAAAGACGGTGCAAGAAAAATGGTATAGAAGAATCCTTGCCTAGAATTGCTCAGCAGTATATTAGGGATTTTTGGGGAACTTGTGTAGCTAACTTTACGTGAAAGTATCATACAATTTCGGGTATAATCAAGAATATGTATCAGTATTTACAAAAAATAAAGGACAACTGCTTCTAAAATTAAGGCAATCATGCATGAATTTTTAGATGCCATAAAACATTCTAAAAATATGTAACCTAGAAATCTATATTCAAAAAGATATTAATTGGTGTGATTATCTGAGGAGGAGCTCTCGAAGTACTCAAAAACATTGAGAGACAGGCTATATCAAAACCAAATATGAAGGCTCATACTAACCCAACGAAAATCTACTCCGTCGAACTTCCTTCCATTTGTAAAGACAACCGTTCTGGCAGGCATATTAAGACCAAGAGCAAATGTCTCCGTCGCAAATAAGGCCTAGGAATTGGAAAAATCTGTATTATCATTCATGTTGATAACGTACTTACAAAGTGCTTTGCAAAGGTAACAGACAAAGTTATGAAACCTTTCTATCGATAGAGAAAAGTTAAGGACAAACCGCTTAGACAACAACATTTTTGTTGCAGAAATTAAATAAACCGGGGCTTATTTCATCCATGGAATGAAAACATAATAACCTGATTATTGATCGGGAACAGTCGACTTGATAAAACATCTTTTGTTTTCTCTAACAAATTTCGTGGCATGAAAGTTATGCCATGATTACAAAGAGTATCATAATATTAAAACTTGCCAAGAGTATGTTCACATGACTTGAAATCGGTACGACAAACCTTAGCCGATTAGATCTATTGAAAACCATAGTAAAATCAGCTGGCGTTTAAACTCCTGTACCTAATCAGCATTAGAATTCTAATACTACACATTCAATTTCAGATACACATATTTTCTTAACCATAGTTTTGATGACAAGAGTTTCGACGAATCGACATCATTGAAAAAAACACCATGAAAAGCGTGATGCAGATAGCTGTATCAATAAAGAATGAGTTTATCTCTTAAGTATATGGTTACGTCACCTGATGTGGGTATAGACAATAGTTTAATTTGTCTAGTGCATCCCCAGCTTTCTCAAATCTCTATATTGAATGGACGTTCACGAGCAATAGTCAGTTTATTGTGTATTTATCTCATAGATAGAATGAGCCCCGGTTTACTTAATTTCTGCAACAAAGATGCAATTGTTCATCGAAAATTTAAGTATCAAAGAAAATGCATTATTACTTTAAACCTGAGGCAGCTGTAGAGACACGATTGCCGTTGCTACTCTTCCTTTCCTCTCTGAAATAACTCGACATCATTTTTCATTATAAGTCTTCCCAGCTGAAAAGATGACGCAAATAAACTCTGGAAACTTTACCTTAATGAGTCCTTCTGAAAACAAGATTTCAATAACTTCTTTCAAAATTGGAAGCAGCCCTCCATGATGAATTCCAATGCCTCTCTTCAGCAATGGTAGAACATGTTCAACCTAATATAAAGAAATAACTGTGTGTTGATTCAAAAACATGAACTGTACCCAATGAGACAATCGCCGAAATGCTCGATTTTAAAGAAACACAATCGCCGAAAACTTAATTGATCGAGATTTAAGAAGACAACTTACAGCGTGAGAACTAGCCCATTGTCTTTCTTTTGTCTATGCGCACATGTCTTAGAAAAAGGTGGGCACAAATAAGTCATTTTTCCTGTCCTTTTACTGTTTTCCCATACTTCAAGAAGTCGTATGAAAAAACTAAATACACTTTCGAAATTTACAAAGTCTCTACTTTATTCACGAGAAGTCTCGTTGAGATATTAAGGCACATCAAATTTGCGATTGCGTCTCTTTAAATCTTTGGCGTATATGGAAGAAAAATCACGTTGTCGATATTGTAGCAAGAAATATTAATCAACCAAAAGCAGCCTTAGTTGTGAACTTTCTTTTTGGCATAATCCCTTATCTTTGAGTCCCAGAAGTTAGAAAATGACGGTAAGGGACTTTATTGAAGCGATAATTCCATGATTTACTTGCTACTTAAACATGGATTCAATACAATTGTCTATTTCAGAAATAGAATTCAAATGTCGACGGGAAGTAAAACATGAACCAGAATCTAGCATGGAGTTCTTGTTCCCATATAAACACTTATAGCACTTCCCTAATTTTTGGGTCACCAGGATGACGGGTTTTACTAAACAACCTTTTCACACCCAAATCAGCCTTTGACTGATAGATTAACATTTTACCTTTGAAAATCTGCCGCGTACTTACTATTCTACAGTCATACAAGCATTCAATTTTTTTGACTAACCCGGAGTATACGTGGATAATACTAAGGGTACGGAATGTAAATTTTCATAGTTGTTGATTCTAAGTTGAATACTGTATTCTCCTACATACGTCGAGCCCTGGTGCCCGATTCTCCACAATCATCGCTAGGCACACGTAAAGTATACAGTGAAAAAATCATGACTTACCTGTGGTAACTTTTTGTCTTCATCGGATAGGCAGTCAATGGCATTAGAAAACACGTCATTAACAAGTTTCTTTTCTTCGTCTGTCAAGTAAAAAGATAACAGAGATCTATCAATATTTATTAGATGTTAATCATCACCATTCGGTGATGCCTTCACACAGAAGATTCGCCGATCTCGTCTCCAAAAATCACGGTCTTTAGCTCCTAGTATCCTTTGCTCAAAGCTTAGCTTTTCCAGGATGCTCTTCATTCAAATTTTACAGGGACGTCCTCTAAATCTTTCCGCACTTACTCGTCCTTTCAACAACAATTTTTGCATATCTACTTTTCTACTATTCAATGACCAAAATATTGGTTCTTTCTCAATTTTATGTTACATTCCAGTCACTCCGGGATATGTTCCAAACTCCCCCCCCCCCCCTATTTGTGGTTTCACCCGTGTATGTGATTTGAAGATAGCTGTAACTAATAGCTAACTCACTTACCTGTATTGAAATCGAGTTTGGACATCTGCAACGCATTAGCCTCACACTCCTTCTTTGAAAAGCCAAATACAATTACTGGAGCAAAATTTCTTTCCATAATCATCTTCACAATCTTATATACATCTGAAGGACCTGTGGAGAAAATACAAAATAAAAAACAAAAGATGCCATGCTAGAGGTACGTCTAGGGAGATCTATTGCCATTTCCTACACATTCTGTAGTCCAGACTTGAAAGAACCAATTTTAAAGAAGTCCTCCCAATAAGTGACTCTCCCCATCAGTTTAGATGCCATCATTGGATGTCAAAATTAATACTTTTCTCTTTATTTGACTTCAGTGACTTATCATAGTGAACTGGTCACTTTCTTATACCTGATCAAGGAAAAGTTTAAAAATTCAGGTTCTTAAGCTGCACCCCCACTTTGAGAAAGTGCCAACAATCGTTTCACTGACCTTAAGCAGGTTTCCAGTCGGCCACAAATGAAAACGCAAAAAATTTCGAATATAAGCTCCCCTGGCAAAAGTTATTTGCTCGCAGAGCGAAGTTTTTGTCGAAATGTAGTACGAAACAACCTACTGTCTTGCAACAAACTTTTGCACTACGTAACATTTGCCATATCGTGCTACATTTGTTGCCAGGTGGAAAGCCAGCATTTTACAGGCTCTAAGAGCAATTAATAGAAACATGGATAGACTACACTTTCATACAAATTGTTTATTACCTTTAAATCCTCCTCGCTTTCCACCTTTTTGCCATTTCTGATCCCCTGATGATCCGGTATCTTGAAATACTGCCATTGCCTTATTGAAATTATCTTCTCTGAACTCTCGCTGGAAAAAATGTACAAATTAAAAACCAGAGCCACGATGTTTTCCCTGCAGTTCGTAATCAACAACTTTTTAATAAATTTCCATCAAAGTTAAATGGGGTACAACTTTTTACAAAGTGTTAATTGTGGAATAGAAACTTACAAAAAGCTGGAATGTTATGCTAGCATTTAGGCGATTTCATTTGTTAAAGGCTGTCTGTCCCCATATTGTTCTAGGTTTATTTTACAGGAGCTAAATTCATGCATTGGTGAGTCTCTGCGACCTTAAGTTCAAAAGATAAAGCAAATTGCCGCACATATGTTATGTGGAATACACAATGGGAGCTGTTTTGGGGTCTTTTATTTTCCTGCTTCATCAAGGGGTCAGATTGCTCTGGGTGCAAGGAGAATTTCTGCCAGCTAAGAGCTATGACACTTGTATTATGATGCACGTATCGATGTTCAAGATTCTTGACATTCAGGAACGAAGTTTCTCCTCGATGCTTTGAAATTAAATAAATGGGGGAAGTTTCAAATACCGTCAGGGAAAAATTCATTTTAATGATGAAATATCGATCCTCGTTGCAAGCAGTTGGTGCCCACAGAATTAATTCGGCACATTTGCTAATTTTACAATGATGACCAGGTGGAAAAACACTAGAATCATGAGTTGAACTACTGCAAACCTACCTTCTCATCTTGTACCAAATATAATCCATCCCCTCCTGAAGGATAGAGGTAGTGCTGCAGTGGCGTTGGTCGAAAATCAGTATAGACCACATGACATGGCTGTAGGCAGAATGAGAGACAAATTGAAACATCAAACCAAAGGAACTATTGCTCAGTATTTTTCTTTGCTTGTTCATGGATGTCTGTTGTCTTATCTATAAAGGAGTTGGGTCATCTAAAATACTTCACTTGAAACAGTGATTTTGCATTTTATGATAGGCAATATAAGGAGGTTGATCATAGGATGCCTCAATACTGTAAAACTGCTAAAAATTGGGCTCTTACCAATCAGCCGCGAGCCATCTTCTATCATAAACCGTCAGTTTTCTTCAGTATGATAAACATTCTTTTTAGGATAGCTATTTCATTTAAATGAAACAGGAATCCCAAGGCAATTTATGTGAATCGACAAATTGTGATGACGGTATTTTCACAGCTTTGCAAAGATCTGATGGATCATAACAGCTATCCAGTAAAAACCTAAAATGCTCTACAAAGCAAGTGAAACACCGTAAGCCGCTCGGTTCAAATCCCAATGTTTACACAACCGCATAACAATAGGAAAACGGCATACTGCACTGATGCCTCTGCAGAAACTGTATTTCGCAGAATAAGGCGGAATCAGCCCAACCGCCACACTATAACAGACCCCCATAAAACACAGATATTCCATAACTTTTTGAGAATGCGAGTCTTATCCAGAAATTGGATTTTTGAACTTCACAGAGAAACAAAACAAATATTCATACGTAGTAATACTGCATTCACACACTGACACAGTTAAACCAGCTTTATCTAAACCAGTTTAAATTTCAACCAATCAAATGACTAGGCTCGTTGGATTGACCAATCAGAAGGCCTTACTCGAAAACCTGGTTTAGTTTAAGCTGGTTTAACTTGCAGTGTGAGTAGGGCATAAGATTGCAGACAGTTGGGTGGACTTTTCAAATAAACTTTACTGTGGATTCAACCACTTCATTGAAACATACGCAGAAAATAATAGACACAACCTAAAGCAATATGTATTCCAGAGATTACAGTTTTGCGTGTGGTCACGTGTGGTCAGGTTTGTTTGCGGTCAGGTGCCTTTTAATGAGTCTGAAGTTGAGAAACCTCTGTCCCTTTTTGATAATCGATAAAAACCTCGATTACCTGACTGAAGTTTCAAAAACGAGGTAATAGAGAATCAGGTTACGGTTAGTATGCGCATACTATCAAGCGTACAGAAGGAGGGAGTAAAATATTTGCCAGTGAGCAATTCTTACCTGTTTATGCAAATGAGCAACCCATTCAGCAAACTGACGAGCATTTGGAATTGTCGCTGACAAAAATACAAAATGCACATTGTCTGGAAGCAAGATAATTGTCTCTTCCCAAACGACACCTCTCTCTGAAATCAGAAGTTAAACATCATGAAAATCTAGAAGCTCAAGAAATTCGCCATGAAGGAGATGAAATAGTATTGTAAAGCAATGGTCACAACTGGAAGCACCAGGAAGGACTGTTTCAAAGAAGTAGAAGGAATGACTGCTTTCACATTTACAACGTAAGGATTAGTATTAAAAGAATCGTCTGAAATGTTGAGTTGGTACGTTGTGGCTACAAAAGTGATTCTATCAAGATATATAAGTTGTTTCGATGATACATTAATATTTTGAAGTATCCAACAATTCAATCACGATCCACAAATAACTAGTAAAAAAGGTCATCTAGATAGCGTCTTCGTTCGAAATACAAAAAGCAAGCTGTTCCGTTTGAGGTAGCTCTCTTCCCTTAAAGGCTAGAGGGGCGCTTAAGATTGCTTTCATGAAATGTTCAGACAATTACGCTGCTCTGGTTAAATTCTCTTTATCCTTTGTTATCTATCTATTCAATCCTGAATAGCTAGCCTCAACATAAACAGTAGAACCAACCACTACTCCCCTGCTAAAAATCTCATGACCAGGCCTGTAAAATAATCGAGCATTGGATGGTTTGAGAACTTAGTAGCAAGCGACATCTGTGTTCTCAACGAAAAAAGAGTTACACATTATCATCAACGAACATTCTAATTCCCTGATCAAAACGAATGTGATAAATTGTGATGCAAATTTGCTGTCCAAAATAAACAGTTGAAAAAATATCAAATTCTAACCTTTGTCTCTCATGTAATGAATCTCATCAAACACTACCCATGCAACCTCTCGCATTAACTAGAAGCAAAGACAACATTTTTTCTTGCTATATGGCTGGATCTATAAGTTCTAGCTGATTAAATTGAATTCAGGATTAGATTTATGCTCAAACCATACGAATGGGTGGCCAAAAATATCAGCAAAGGGTAAACAGTTTCAATGAAATGATCGACCAACTGAGCTGTAGCATTGTAATAAAAACATACGCGTTATCTTCATCTTGGTTCAACGCAATTTTACGAATTACGCTTTCCATCTGGCAAATTAATTGCTTAAGAAATGAAAGAATTTTCAGGAAAATGGTAACATCTAATACGAAAGCTGCTTACCTCTGATCCCCTGTATAACATACTCCTGAGAATCTGCAAAGATTTAAGTAGTATATCAAACATGAATAACAGCTCAAAACAATATCTTATCATTTAAAAGAGCAAATGGAATAGTGGCAAGGACAGAACTATACCTTTCTAGCAGATGTGATTCAAAAGACATGGAATCAGCTGTAATATTTCATTTTCATACTTTCATCTTGTCTCATCTACCGATTGTCCCAAAAGAAATTATAAGCGTTTGAGCAGTTACCGCGAAGGAGCCTTAGGTTCAAAAAATTTTATTTTCAGTTTATGGCATAGATGAGATATCAACTTAGATTTTGCGACCTTGCATGTCCAAATTGGGGTTGTATCCACAGAGTAACTCACCTAAAATAGGTAAAATTTCTGAAGCACCCTCCGACAGATGGTTATTGAATTGTGCAGTTACTATCAATCCCGCATTTGAAGAAGATTTGGAGTCAGCTCAACCATTAAACTTTCTATACTTAGAATGTTGAAAATAGAAAATTTTGAATCCAAGGCTCCTTTGAATCCAACTATTCAAACGCTTATACTTTTAGATCATCCGTTATAGATACACGTCTTACGAAAATATAAAATATTCTTTGCGTCTAGGCACACATTTTCTTGACGGTATGAAAGGTAAATAGCTACCATTTTGTCGACAACAGAAATGATTCTTTTCTTCATGTAAAAACTTTTACAATAAATCTTACATTCTACTATACGTATACGTTTGGGGTAGTCATTGTCTTTCGCTCCCCATAGTATCGTACCTGTAGTGTTGTATAGTAATTAGTAACGTATACTTAGATGTAGAAATCATTGTAAACTATTATATTTGCTTACAAAAAAAATACGTTTCTGATTACTGTAAAACACTACAGGGAAGATACTATGGGAAGCAAAAGACAATGACTACCGCATGGCCAATATGAAAAGACACGCAATGTTAAACTAGATGCAACAACACAAAGAACGATTTAATGTCTAATGGATACTATAATATACTAGGTTCCGTCCCGCATCAGATGTAAGGTCACGATTGTGATAACAGAAACGATTGATACCACATGGACTTTCATCGAAATTACTGATTACCTCTGTGGTCATTATCAATGCACTTGCACTTGGATTTATCGTTACATCTCCTGTCATGAGCCCGACATCTTGAAATTCATCATACAATTCTCTGTATTTCTGATTACTTAATGCCTACGAAAAAAGCGAATTTTAAGGTATTGAGACTTTACTATAGAAAACCTGTCAATAATAAAACGCACCACAGACAAGTCATCAATATTTATTATGGTAATTCATTGTATGTGAACTATCAAAAATGATAAATATTTGTCAATCATCGAGAAAATCATGGAAATCTAGAAGTCTTATACCTTTGCATAATAAAAATAGCTATAACTGCTTGACTTTCTATTTTCCAGAGAAGTTCGGATTAATATAGAATTCTATCCAAACTTTCACTCTTAGAGGCCCTTTACATGAGTAAAGTCAACCCGGGTGGAGTTTCACCCCGGGTTGAGTTTCAACTCGGCCGCTAGAAAAACCTTTGTTATTCGTGAAATCGTTTACATGAGAAAATTTCAACCCGGGGCGAGTTCAACTCGCTTTCTCAACCCGGTTGGAAATTTCGCCCCGGGGTGAAAATTGCATGTAAACGCAAATTGTTGCCAACCCGGGGCGAGTTGAGGAATTCGCAATGATTAAACAAAAGAGTTGACAATGACTCTGGGATTGAAAATCAAGATTTTCGCGTGTTTTGGTGCACCCTTCTTCTCCAAGAATCTTTTGCGATGCTGATTGTATCATTTTGATTCTCCACCTTTATGGCACGTAAAGTCTCATCTGATCTCCTGCTTCAAGGCTTCATGCTGAAGCATGAAATTTATTTGCAATACAATGCTTGTCGGCATCTTGTTAAGTTAAGTGGAAAACAAGTCACGAAAACAAAAGCTACAGCAATAGCAACACTTGAGAATGGAAACTCGCCCCGGGTTGAAAATCTCATGTAAACGCAGGCCAAATTTTCAACTCCCAGCAAAACTCAACCCGGGGCGACATTTCCACCCGGGTTGAGTTTCTCATGTAAAGGCTCTCTTATTTTGACTTTTCATCATGTTTTATCCTTTTACCCACAGAAGTCCCTCGGTGAAACTATTTACTGGAGATCATGCTGACATAAATTAATTACAAGAATTAAAAAAGTACCTTCAAGGCATGTGACTAACACTGCGTTCACACGATGTCGGCACATTTTGAAAACGATGAAAAACGTGACGGATAGGCCTCCCGTTAACACGTAAACGGCACATTTTGCCGGCAGAATTTGAAAACGGTAGGTTTTGAAAACGGCATTGCGTGAATACTGGAAAATGGTGAAATTGAACATTTTCAGCGCTTTCAAAATGAGGCTAAACAATTCTTAAGATGTAGGTGCAGTATTTTGACATCAAATTCTTTGAGAGATTGCACCGAGTTTGTTACCGTTGAATTTTGTATCGTTTTCAAATTGAGGCGGCATCGTGTGGACGCTAGCTCAAATTTGGCTACCGTCACATGTTTTCACCGTTTTAAAAATGTGCCGGTATCGTGTGAATGCAGTCTAAGATTAAATTTATCTTAATCAGACTAAATAGGTTGGCATGAGTTCTAACTTTGATTGGTGTTGTATAGATGACTCGCTGTTTCTTCTGAAGTGACATTGCAATGCAATATCTGAAATAAAATACAAAACGTTTCATTCAAATGAAGCAGTTTCTTCTGGAAAGATCCTATGCAAATAATATCGAGTAAAATATCTTTGCTTTGACCGTTGAGAAACAGTTAATCGATTTGCTTGAGCCAAGGCTTTCGTCCAAAAAATGGCTTAAAAAACTAGCCGCTGACATAATCCTTCATTTCTCAATCTGAGTTGAAACACAAAAATCGTCATCTTATTAAGGACAAGTCCGAGATTGGTATGACTGATGATAAAATACAACATTTTACAGTTATAAATGGTTTACCGTACTTTATCTCACCGGTATTTGTCTCTTCTCTCCACAACTGCGTATTCAAATAAGCAAACAGAGGATAGTGACGTCATAAAGCGCAAAGAACCTGTATCACACTCAATGAAAACGAGGCTGCCATATTGTTTTCTTGCCATCTTGCCTTTTGATCGCTGCTAGCCTTGTTTTGATGAAAATATGGTGATGAAATTGCGACGATTTTTGGCCTAAATTTGCAAAATGTTTAACTAATTTACAGCAGTTACGAACGTCAGCTGGTGGAAAGCGGTTCATAATTCGCGGTAACAGTTGCTCAGTTTATTTTCTGGCATTAATCATGCCAAACTCCGACTTGTTCTTTGTGATTGCTAAGCCAAAAGATCGCTAAATTTTCCTATAGAGGACAGAATCTGCCTTGTTCTTCAAATGGAGAGCTACGACCTCGGTCCCAGGGTGTTCTTACGTCATACGCTGACTGCGAGCCCGAATGAACACCCTGGTACACTTCGATCAAATCTACCCAAGAAAATGCGAAGATTTGAAGCAATTATGGATTTCACGGTTTGCTAGGCAACACTAATTTACGGGAAATGGCTGTTGCTCCAGCGCTAATTTCGTAGAAGATAAATTGAGAAACTGAAAATAACACGTTGAGGACCTTATTTCAACCTCTTTGAAGGCATTCGAACAACAATCTGGGGTTAGCAAATGTGTTTGATGTGAAAACAAGCACGGTTTGTTCAAGGCGACAATGGGCCTAGGTTGAATATTAGAGAAACTTTCACCGCAACTTCCAAAATGAAATTGTTCGTTATTCTTCGACTTTCGGAAATAAATTGCAAATGATGATTGGAATAGGTAAAGAATATGGTTTTACATCGATCTTGACATGCCGCGGCAGTTTTCCACGCGCAAAACGGAGTTACCGCGCGAACTGGTGAACAGCCAATCAGATTGCAGAACGACCTCTTGTATCCCAGAGTAGAGCTAGAGCAACAAACTCACTCTGGGGACGAAATTGGGAAAGCCACACATCCTTGATAAAAATATATCAAATGAATTTTCTTACTCAGCTACAACAGTCTTTCCAGCGGAGGTGTGTGCGGAAACTAAAACAGATTGATTGTTTGATAAACACTTCAAAGCTTCCTTCTGAAACGGGTCAAGGATGAATGGATATTCCTGAAAATAAACGACATAATATCAAATTGTCAGTAATATAAACACATCGATGCATAGGATGCAATTACAAATGATAGACGGAACAAGGAAAGGTAAAAAAGATCAACGCCTCTGTTTACTCAAGATATTTTCTTGAGCAACAATACAGATTGCCTTGAGAACAACAAGAAACAAAATATAAAAGAGATCTCTAAAGATGCATCGAAAACATGGATTCTAACCTCCATCGTTCTTTCAATATTTTTTGTAAGAAAGCAAGCTCTTTCGAAAACAAATACATAGGTTACTTCCAAGAAATGACTTATTCCAGTCTGTTTAAATTGCAGTGCATCACATGCAAAAGTAGCCCAAGCTCAGTATTTCTAATGATCCCTCTGCTACGTTCATTTGCAGAGAAAGGAAAATCGGATTTCTGCATGCGTTGAAAATACACAACAGCATGGAAATCGTAGGCTATCGTGGCACCAGACTTAGCATTCTAATTACAAGAAGTTGTTTTATTAGGAAGTTCACAGTGTTGAGAGTTGGGTAACTGTTTAAATGTGGAACAGAAAATACGACAATAGCTAATATGGAGCGTGCCTAATTGCTTTCAATGATATCTCCACCATAATTTAATTTCAATCGTTGTGCTAGAGATAATTGAGCCACGCAAATGTGAAGGTGAAGGTGAAGTTGCGTTTTTCAGCGCCAAGCGCTGGGATGGCAGAAACAGAGCAGACCTAATCGAGTCCGCGACCCCTTGTCATGACACTCAAGTGGGGGGCCCTACCGGGTATCGAGCCCACTCCGCCTGACTGTTCAGGCTACAAAGTCAGAGGATTAAACTACGGCGCCACAACACCTTCGTATCAAATTCAGCATTCTAACAATAAGAAATTGTCTTATTTTCAAAGCAATTTCTTGGAGTAGCACCGCAATTGAAACTTTCTGTGGAGGATTAGTCTTCATAGGATTTGAATAATAGGCTGTGGTTAACTTTTTGTTGGGAAACAATTAACATGGGGATATTGAAATGGGCCAGGTGTCTCCTTTTTATACATATAAAATATTACAATACATCTTACATTCTACTATAGGTTTCTAAATACCATGCAACACTAGATGGACGATACCATGGGGAGCGAAAGACAATGACTACCCCATTGCCTTTATATATCTCTCTCTCAAAGGCAATAGCCGTTAAGGGCAGGTCATTCATTCCTTGCTAGGTCATTCTTGTTCAGTTTGTGCTGCAGGTCCAAAAAGATGAAATTCTTTCATATTAGCATGCAAAGCACTTATTCTACAAAGCCCATCGAAGAATATACCCATAGCAAATTAAAAAAGCAACGAAGCATACCTAATTGCTTTAAATGGAAAATACAACATAAATTATTAATTTTATTTCCACCAGTCGTCCACCTTTAGACAACCATCGCAATCACAGTCCTATTGTCAGAAACTCTGTCTTTATCTTTCGAAGATTGATTAGATACGGTTGACTGAGCTTTCAAGGATTTTAAGATACTCTGATCGTTTCACATAAAAAAGAAGTGCATTTGTTTGTGACCTTTGGCCTGGAAACCAGGCAGATTCCCTAATGTTATTGCAAGAACATAGAAGAACAACACAGCTTTACTTCTCATACGTATGCTCAATTGAAGATTGAACAGAACAAGAACGCTACAAGGTAAATTCACCAGAATATGTTCAAGATTGTTAAAAAGGTTCGTGTAAACTTCCATAACCTATTTATTTTGAACTAAGAGGCGAAAACAAACTGTAGCCATTTGTTACGAAGCTGCTGTTGGACTTCCCAAAAATCGTCGATATTTTTAGAATTACAATGCTTTTCCATATTTTTTGAGTATTCAAGAAAAATTTAGACAAAACTTTAAACCGTCACATAATTTTCGAGAAATGCTTGGTTTATGAATGTCTGCAGTATGGTATCAAACGAAAGTCGTCCACTTTTCTCGTCTACTAGCCTGCGTGCAGACTTTAGTCGCTACTGTGAATGAGAGCCAAGGCGATATCCTGGGATGAGTTGAAATATAAGATTTGCTGAAATTTCGAAAAAAATATTCCAGCTTTGTGATTAATGCAACGCTGGAATCATAGAAAAGTAGCTAAAGTTTCCTTCAAGCCATCGAATTAAAAGAAATGAGTCATAGAACTTTACACTCACCATATTATATCAATTTTAAAGATTTGGAACAAACCTTACAATCTATTTTTGTTCAAATATAAAGACTTGCAATATAGAGTAGTTTCGGGTACTATGGAACATTTAACGGACAAAATTAAATTTTCTGCTTAATTCAAGACAAATTTGATTACACTTGGTATTAGCAATTAGGCCTAAGCACGCTCTAATGTTTCAGCAATTTACTCTATTTCTCAAACGGTGGTTGTTGATAAGCGAGGGAAAAAATTGAGCCCCGGTTGAGTCCGGCAGTATGGAACATTTTCTGGTATTTCGGAACAAACTACTTCTATTGTTTGTATACGGGCCTCTATCTGAAACGTCTGAAGATGATGGGGGCCAGAAATCAGGTTCGTCGGATGACCTTCGTTACCAGCGATACGGAGAGACCACACAAAATTCCGAAGCAGCCTTGCTTCAACAAACATATGGCGACGGATGTTTGAAGAGTTACAGCAAGTGAAATTGGTGAGCTTTGTTCTCATTTCCACGCGGCTAGGCTTCATTTTCTGAAAAATATTCCAGAATACCCGACGCTCCATAACACCAAAATCTCATACTATACTATACCTTTCTAATTATTGTACAACACTACAGGTACGATACAAATGGGAACCAAAGACAATGACCACCCCATGGCCAATATAGAAAGACAGCCAACCTTAAACTGAATACAACTAAGAAACGAATGATTAAAAATTGCTTTTCATTCAGCGCACAAAGGATCATGATTGACTATTAATCTTTATACAGCAAAAGTTTTATGGAAATCCCCGCTCCCGTTTTCACGCTTTTTTAGTTATGCTACGTTATTTTATGGTATCTAGCGGTATTCTACATT
This sequence comes from Aurelia sp. 3 sensu Dawson et al. (2005), assembly GCA_964020215.1. Lineage (NCBI taxonomy): Eukaryota > Metazoa > Cnidaria > Scyphozoa > Semaeostomeae > Ulmaridae > Aurelia > Aurelia sp. 3 sensu Dawson et al. (2005). Next base: position 8,774,299 of record OZ026586.1, read on the forward strand.
ATTGTAGCATCAGCTGCATATTATTTCAAAATAATCAGCAAGCTACGATATTTCTCTCCCTTCATCTCTTTCTTTCTTTCTTTCTTTCTTTCTTTCTTTCTTTCTTTCTTTCTTTCTTACTTACTTTCTTTCTACACTTTCTCACTTTCTTTCTGTCGGTTTGTCGAAGCATCGCGATCCTGTAATTCGCTTTGCTCTAGATATCCTACTTTTATCACTCAATAACGAAAATTTTAGAGGCGGTGTCATCAAAGCCATCTTAATTGTTTCTCCAAAATGCTGCATTCACTAACTAATGTTATTGGTAGTTTTACGTTATTTTGCCGTATTTTACACAATTTTACGTTATTCTGTGGTATTTTTTACGTCATTCTATGGCATCATATGTACCTTACGTTATCTTACGTTATCTACGTATGTTTCGCAGATGAGAGTATTTGTTGCTGTTCTGGTTATAATCATAACAGTTAAAATCCATGGTAGACACGATGGAATGAGCATGAAACGAATCAGACAAGAAGTGTACAATTCGTTGAAGCAAGAAAACCTGATTACTTCTGACAAAGATGCAAGTGGAACTGATACTGACGAGATCTCCTCCGTTGAGCAAACGACTTCTCGCAGCAACTTTGCAGTCACTGACATTTACTCACCATCAACCAAGAAGAAATTTAAGATGTTCAATAAGTTGGGTCAAACACTCGCAGTGGCAGCTGATAGGGTCAAAGGGTCTACACGATTCAACACACAAGACAGTAAGTTCTGGGGTTTGGAGAGGGTTGATGACTTGTGGATGGACAGGCGCCTGCCGTCCTGTTCCTGGGGTAGCGACGCAAAGCTCCTGGGGTAGGGATTTGTGAGTGGAAAGGGGTGTCCTTCAGCAAAGAGATCAATTCTTCAAAAAGGTGGGTGTAACAAGGGCAGATTTTGTAATACAATAGCATCAGTTGCTTTGGTTCACACCTCAATTCAAAGTGATTAGCGAATGCAGACAAAGGAAATTCTCTCAACCAGTAATTCAAACAAGCATAGCCGCAAAGCTGCCTTGAAACCAGTACATCAAACTCTCGCCTGGTGCGGGCGAAGGGTACTTTTTAAGACAAGTTATGCGCTTATAGCGAAAGAAGATTTTCCGGGGGTATCGCCCCTGGACCCCCATTTGCACAAGTCCTCCAAAGTTCTAAACGGCTGATATCACTACTGAGACCACCGTTCTTGTGTTCAAATTTCGAGTACTCTCAGGTCCATGGTAAAAACTGCATTCTTCAAACATCACTTGAGAAGATGCAATTCGTATATAAACGCTTAAAATGGTAGAAAATGACTGAAATATTATCTTTAGTCACTTTAAGGAGCGTTTCCGCAAAAGTTTTTCTAATGGAGTACGCTGCGAAATCTTTGCTCGCCTTTGTTCTCGGACCCCCTCATTCCAGAATCGCCCGGGCCCCTCTTCGTGACACCATCAACCTCCTAAAACTACGTTGCACGATGCTGGCACATTTTTAAAAAGGTTAAAAATGTGACGGTAGCAAAATTTGAGCTAGCGTTCATACGATGCCGCTTTCAAATGTCCTGGTCAGAGTTCCAGTTTCATCATCATCATTATTAATTTATTTTAAGTAAGCTATAATGAAATTGAAAAACAAATAGCTAAATTACAGCTAATTGAGGCCTTCAAAATCTACCGTTTTCAATATCTGTCTACAAAAGATGAGCCGTACTTGTGTGAACGTAAGGTCTATCCGTCACATTCTTCGCTGTCTTCAAAATGTCCCGGCATCGTGTGAATGCTGCATAAACTAGAGAGCGAAAGGCTTTTGCTTGATACAGTATTGCAGACATCCATACGCCATGATTTTCTAGAAAATTGTTTCATGTTTCGTCAAACAGTTTATAAATTAAGATGGCTTTAAGCTTTTGTAAGATCTTGCTTGAAATCTTAGGCAAGAAGAAAAACACTAATTCTGAAGATATGGAGGAAACTAGAAAGGTCCAAAGGTAGAATCACAAGCCATTACAGTTCAAAGAAATAGGTTATACCCTACACAAACATCTGTACACTAATATTTGAAATCTGTGCTCACACAGTACAAGTATTAATTTGTAAACTACCTTTCAGCTGTCATAATGATTCAATCTGTTGGTTTCGGTGGGGCAGTAACGTTGAAGGGCATTCAAGCTGACCAATATGTTTGCATGAAGAAAGATACTGGAATCATGTATGCAGCAGTGAGTTACAATACTTTTTATTTTCAGTTCCTCGGCCTCTCATTGGCTGAGTGGTGAGTGGCCGCTTGCGGGGTGAATGGCCAACTGCGGGGTGAGTGGCCGAGTGGCTTATACAGTCTTCATCAGGTGCCTGTGAGGTCAAACTCGGTCGAGTGAGGTCAAACTCCGGATGGGTGACCTCTGAGGCCTGACCTCACAACTCACCTCGTCGTCCTTCGGAAGGGACGTTAAAATAGGGGTCCCATGCCTGGATGCGGCATGCACAGTGGGCCTAAATTAGCTTTCAGTAGCTATAAATCCTGACAAGCCCACTCAAAACAAATTGAAAACAAAGCAAACAAACAAAGCCAAGGGGGAGGAGTACCCACTTAGAAAAAGGGAGCATGCCATATGAAATATGGATGAAGTTTGCCACCAAGAGTCTCTGAAAAGTGTGCGATGAAACACCTGTTTGGTTAGCTTGGGATCACTGGGACCTGATGACTACAGGGCAGGGACTTGAACGAACAACCTTCAGATTGGTAGTAAGGCGCACTAACATTGAGCCAGGGGTAGATATTATTCGAAAGGTTATAAAAAGTAACTTGGTAGCTCTTAAATTGGTCCTTACACGGCAATTATGAGGCACAGTAACTTAAGAGCAGAGCTGCAAAAAGTATCGGAACCTTCCCAGAAAAATTTCAGCCTTGGCAGACAATTTTTCAGGAAAAGCTTGCTCACATAAGGAGAAAATGATTTCTTTTTTACAATTTCTTAGAAAATGTTCTTAGTTCTTAGTTTCAGCCAAATTTTGGCAAGACTGAATTGATCAACAGACTTGTTGGGGAGACAAGATACACTTGACTGATAAAACCAATATGTCCCCCTGTGCAGTGGGTCAAAGCTCATGCGCCCTCTGAGCTTCAACCCCAAACCGCTACTGCGCATGAGCTATAACCTACTGCACGGGGGGCCACATGAGTTTCCTCGGACAAAGCATATCTCGTCTCCCCAACAAAGACAACCTACTTGTACATTTTGATTTCTGAAGATGCTTCATGACTGATTCTACAATTTTGGTAAAATTGTTCAACAAAATTTTCCAATAGATATACAGTACTGTACACGTTTTACCACATGGCAAATAATTTACACAAAAATTTCTTAGTTTGAGGTCTTATAGAGCATTCTTAATTCAATTGTGGATGTTATGATTTTATATATCCACTACCTCTAACTTGGTCAGCATGTCCTCTGGACCTTTTCAGCACATCTTGGCCAGCAGAGATGCCTTGTATTTTGCACAACATAATTTGACTTCGCAGAAAATCTTTCCTGGTTTACCAGGTTCCCAGAAAGGAAAATATTTTTTGGAGCTCTGCTTAAGAGTTTGGATGATTTTCTTTGGCTTGGTGAAGAAACATACATTTACTATTGTTTTTCTAGGATTTTATTGTTTTGAAATGATGCTTTGTTTTTCCTCCTTTTCCCTTGTGAGTTCAACACACGAATGCTTGCAACATTCTCCTTTGAATGAACCGATATAAATGAGAGTAACCAGACAGTTATCCATCTTGGCCTAAGCTCATACATGGCCAGGTCATCTTGTCTGTGTAGGACGAGCTCACCAACGTCTCTCTTTGTCTCAGTTCTCCGGAAAATTAAATGGTAAATAATTTATTTTCGTTTCCACCACGAAGTGGCGTATTAGAAAATAATACGTGCAGAAAAACATGTCTTGTTTCTTGTATACACTACTGCTTTGCTATGATACATTCACATTTTGAAAGGCGCATTTCTTTTGTTAAGTCTTCTCATCTTAATTGTGGTACCTACATCCACTTTCAGCCACGTTTTTGAACCCCATATCTTCTTATTTTCCTCTCTCCTTCCTTCTCTCTTCTTGTTCTAATTTTACCTTCCCTTGAAGTTTGTCCTCACCCACAAAGAGTTTTACTCAGGGTTTTCCGGACTCAAGAGGAAGAATATTCATCCCCTGCCTTAAATAATCTTTCTTTCTCTTACATTAGTCAATTTTTCCAACAGAAAAGAAAATCCCTTGAATGCGTCTTTATGGAGAGCATGGCAGTTAAAGGCTGGTTTCAGTATCATGCATTTCTGCATAGGAAAGATAAGTCAAAGTGGTACTTGGGAATTGATGAAGATGGAAAAGCGCTTGATGGAGATGAAAGTGAAAAGACAAGAGATGCAACCAAATTTATTAAAAGGGGTGAAGCAGAAGGCATTGGGGGTTTTGGGAGTGGTAGATATTAAAAGGAGGATTCTGCTCTCTAAAATCAAGTTTCTTAGAAGTTATGAATATTCTATCCAACTGTCTCAACTGTACATTTATCAAAACTGTGCATATTTTTGTACAAGGACAAAATCACAAAGCAAAGCTAATGGATTCTTCTTTCTTCAAATTTGTTATCATGATGAATGTAATCATTCAAAATCCTTGTGTGCCAACTGAATTGTGGGTAGAAAATCATCCACCCAAAGCTCCTGAATCGAGATACTGATGGGATAAAAAATCTATTGCCACATCTTTATGAATTCAAGGAGGCCATGTAAAAACAGATGTTTGTCTTTTTATCATGTGCCACAAAGATTACCTGAAATATTCAGAGGCAGAAACGTGCATAGGATTTTACCTCCAAATCCTATGTACTGTATGTGCCATTGCGTTAATGTATGTATGCAATATTCTGTATGCATTACTGAGAAGCAGAATTGTTGTTACCATGCATTCAAACTGGCACAGCAAGGCCAGCTTTATCTAAACCAGTCTAGTTAAACTTCAAACAATCAAATGCATTTGATGGTGTTGTTCTGACCAATTAGAAGGCCCAATTTGATAATCTGATTGACTGTAAGCTGGTTTGACTTGCAAGTGTGAAAATAGGGAATTTGATACTTTGGTAATACACTACCTTTACAACTAAAATATTCAAACTTCAGAAAGCTGTAATTTATATGCCTTAGAGATTACATTTCTTTGAAAAGTCATTCTCCACCTTGATATGATGTGGAGCTAAATCCTAATGGCGGGTATTGCTCTCAGCAACACATGGAATACCTTATTTTGCTATGTGCATTCACATCAAAATATGCATAGAGTAGATTCCTTGCGGTGCTGGAATCTTATGTCTCAAACTAAATTTGATGAATTAATCAAATGATTAATGAAAATGGCTCACTTGACAAGGGCATGCATGACAGATGTCATTTCAAGAACTAAAAATAAATCCTAACCTTTGCTGGCTTTTCATCTGTTGTTTGAAGGGGTTGATATTCACATCCTGCTGGTATGACAACCTGCAGGATAAAATAATAAGTTAATCAAAAATATCTTACATCAGATCTACAGTGCATAAAAATATTTTGTTTGTATAAGTTACCTGGTGAAAATACATCCAAGAACATGATAAAACATTCACCCCACAGGATCAGAGATATTGAGTCCAATGTGCTTCACAAACAATGGTATTAAGGATACCAAACACTTTTTGTTGCTCTATCCATCTTTTAACATAAGAGATCTTCTCTCTGGAGTCCTTGAATTAGTATGACCATTTGGGCATACAAATCTTTCAAACAAGGTTTTAATGCAACTGCTAATGTATGGTAATAAAGACCTCCCAGATAAAATCAATAGAAATATCCTTGAGTTAACTCTACATTTTATTCATGAAACTAGTCAATTTGATTGAATTCATTCAAATTTCTGTCATCCATCAAGCAACAATGCAGCACCCTTTTAGTAAGTTTTCCATTTGAAGTGATAGTTATACATAGTTGGTGCACGTTATCTTTTCTTCCAGCTTCATGCCACAGGGTAGGTAGACATTACATTTTTGCAGTGCGTATTCATAGTATTGTAGAGTATTTTGTATGTACAGTTTAAGTAGTGTCATAAGTCTTGTGTATTGTAAATTTTTAATTGATGATGTGAATAAATTTCAGCAAAAAATAGAAATCGTTGAACACTATCAAATTATTCTATCATCAAAACTGGTTGATCAAAGATGAAGATAAAAAATGAAATACCTCATGTGTGCATGCTTCAACTGTTTCAACATTTCTGACTTCTACCTTTGGTATGTCAAGTAATCTGGATAGGAAATATAAAGTGGTAGACATAAATAAGGGTAGAGTCAAGCCTGCATAAGTTGGACTTGCATGAAAGTCAATTACTTGCATAAGTTGGGCAAATAAGGACACATAGAGTCCCATTAACACCTGTCTTTCAACACTTTGTCCCTGATCCAAAGCAGTCTGACTACTGCAAGTTTGACAGAATTAGATGAAAGTTGAAGGGGTAGAAACTTGGTTGCAAACTATTTGGAAATGAAGCAAAAAGCTTCAAAATAGAATTCTTGCACGTTACACCACATATGAGTTCTGCACAGGTTCACTCTAAACAATAAACATAACAGAACAGAAGAAATTGGCTTAAATCTGCGGTTTCTGGTGTAGACAGATTCCACCTGACCAGAGGGGACATGTGAAATCAGGATCATAAGTTTGTGGCTAGTCTGCTGAGTCACATTCTTGACAAGATCTTGTGTTTGCAGACCAACAAAGAAATGGTGTGCCTAGGGAGGGGGAGGTACTTAATTCTTAAGTGATACTTGAGGTGCTCTAAATATGGATCTTTTCACCTGAAATTCCCTACATACAGTATTGGTCTGTTTTAACCTTGGTAGCTTCTGGTAGATGGGTAGCTTTTTCACAATTTTTATCATAACTGAAGAAATCTGAATAGACCTCATTTCTTCAAATCGACAAAATTCATACACATGGAAGAGAAACTTGCTGATATTCATGCAAAAGGGTTCTGAATTCTTGAATATTCTGTCCTACAAATGAGTCCTTGTTTCAAAGTCCAGATTCACATCAAGTCACTGTCACAATGAAGTACCCCCTCCCCTGGATGGTGTGTGCATGTGCAAGGTCTGTGATTTCTTTGTTTTAAACTATCAAGAGAAGGAGTTGGATGGGGTTAAAGGGTAATAGAAGGTCTGGGGTCCGCACTCTCAAGGGGCTGATAAGAGTTCTGTACCTATCTTTTTATTATTGCTAAAAAGTGAAAGACTAGCATATCTTTGAGACAGTTCCTCACCATAGAAAATTTTGCAAGTGCCCTCTCTTGTATAAAAAGAAATTGCTTATATTTGGTGATGTTTTGTAGCTTGCTTGTGACATTTGTATTGCATAGCCAATAATGACTTAAAATAGCCTATACTGTGGTGTTGATGATAGAACACAATGAATGATTTGGAGGACATGATGAAAGCCTGCAAGGGCTGTGTTCAGTGTGACTATTTTCAGTTTCAGCATTCAATGTGAAGAAAAAGGTGCCTTTACTGTTCATAACTTTCTTTGAAAGACATTGAAATTAGAGCAATTTCTATGAAACAATAGACCTTTTCACAATTAAATTCCATTCAATGCAAAAGATAAACAATTTCTGGTAGAGCAAGAAATCTAGCACCATATCTGATAAGCACACATCTGAGATTTAGATCCATATATTATATTGAGGTGAAGGATGTTCCAGGATGTTGTTCAAAAGAACAGACATCATTGTGAAAATGGCCTATTCTTCCTTAATTACAACGGGGCACTTCCTCTATTTTCCCTGAATGTAAAAGATGTGGCCACAAAGATTATTCTGAGTGGGCGCTTGATGGTCCTGACAAAAGATCATATTCAAAATTGGTGTGCACATCAAAATTTTGTGAAAAAAGCATGATGTACAGTTGCCATGCTCTGCTCTGAAACTGCAGAGTATGGCAGTTTTCAATGAGATCTTGAGTGTGCAGAACCAGCTTTCTTTCATTCCATACTGTTACTTTAGAAAAGACCTATTGTTCTCCTCACGAGTGCAAGTGCCACACTTATGCAGACTAGTGTGTGTGGTTTTTGATCTAAGATATTCTGTTAATAAACAAAAGACCAACTATTCTAATATATATGTTGTTTACAACCACATGAACTACAGCATTTCCATGCAAATCTGGCTTGCTTAGGCCATCTCAACTTGCTCAATTGAAATTAAAAAAACATGTTATGTAGTTCAAACGTTTCAGTGCCAATTCAGTGCAAGTCTGCATTCCGTAAATCTTTCCACCACGTATATTTCTGCCAGTAATTAGGTAGCATAAAAATTTACGCCAATTTCTAATTCAATAACTAAATTGAGTTTTCAGCAGCTGAAACCGTATAAATTTCACGCTAAAAACTACTGGCGGGAAAATTTCCTTCATGCTGCTCCGCCACATAAATGTGGCAGGAGGGCATTGGAATGCACTCTACTGGTCTGATTCAGAAGTGCAACTTTCAGGGCCGGCAATCATTCAATTCAACTCATTTAACTCATGACACACTGTGAATGAACGAAATCAAAGCATACTCAAGATCTGGATCATCTAATTTTTGTCTCTTTCCCTTCCTTCTTTCTTGATTTTCCTCCCCTTCTTCTGCCTCATCATTGTCATCACGAGGGCCTAAATCTTCATCATCGCCATTTCCCACTTCATTATTGACAACTGGCGTGGCTCTCTTTCGTGAAATACTCGTCGTAGATCGAGCTTCTTCATGGGCTTTTCTTTCAGGCTTTGATGCCGAAGTTTGACCAATTTGTTGCTGGTCAAACACACCAAATAAATCTTCTTCATCAAACATTTCAGACGCCATTTTGTTCTCAAGCCTCAGTGAGCAGCCTCGTGGGAGCAGAGCCTCTCTTTGGCAATCACTGATCACGTGCAAATGCAAAATAGCTAGACTCATTACATAAGTCCCTCTAGCTTTCACTTTTTGTCGTCACATGTCATATTAGTTGAACCACCAAGCCTGCAGGGGAGAGCTCAGAAAGAGACTTGGAATGAGTCGGTCCCTGGTGTGAACCTCCCACGTTGCGCGGGGCTGGGCAAGTGGAAAGTAAATTGTAATGCTCCGCACTTTCCCTTGCTGAAATTCTGGTCCAAAGAAGCTAAATAGAAAGGCTGTTGGGAATGATTTTTGCGACCTCAAAAATGGAAACTTAATAGAAAAGTGGCTCTTAAATGTTAGCCAACTTTTCGATTCAGCGTTGAATTTTACGATTAAAACATTTACGACCTTCAGGCTTCAGTCCTCAGTTTAGGCACAATTATAGGCTTGCATGAAAGCAGAACAAAAATCATGTCTGAATACCAGCTGTCCAATATCATTGCTTTTACTCACAGCATCAAAACAACGTAGTTTGGTTTATTCGCTATTGGTACTTTTCCATGTATACCAGATCAGATCTCCAATCTGAAATGAATACAACAAGTCATCTTCAAAAACTCTACAAGCAGAAATTTCACTATGGGGAAAATCACTAGAAAAGTAGCGCACGAGACATTTTAGACTTGGAAGTTAAGCGCTCGCTTCACTCGCGCTTCAACATTCTAGCTCCTGTGTAGAGCTTTCTAACAGCATCTGCTAATTCATCTTAAATTTACAACAGGCTCTATAAGAGCAGAACACCTTATAATTTAAAGACTGTAGTTATGCCAAAACTTCTTGTCGTGCATCCATAAAAATGCAACAGCGCAAAGTTTTGTGCAGTCTCTTATTGAGCATGATAATAATACCTCTTCTGTTTTTAAGATCAATGTTATGCTGGTTGATTCTCAAAGCAGCAATATTTTGTTGCTACATTGCACATCCGAACTGGTTTTGATTCACCTCAACCGTCAATCGCATGAGCATCAGCAATACCAGTGGTCACATATCTCGGATCTGTTTTGGATGAGAATCTCTCTGGGGAGTCAATGGCGACCAAAATGCTTGGAAAAATAAATGGCAAGCTTAAATTCCTGTACAGAAAACGAAATTTTCTGGATTCCTCCCTTCGTAGGTTGCTCCTAAATGCTCTAATTCAACCTCATTTTGATTATGCTTGTAGCTCATGGTACCCAATGTTAAATAAGAGGCTGTCCAAAAAAATCCAGGTGGCTCAAAACAAATGCATCCGATTTTATCTTAATTTAAAAAGCACAGCACACGTTGGGGCCACAGAATTCAAATCTATAAACTGGCTCCCCACTAAGCACAGAGTAGAACAAAACATCTGTGTTAATATAATGAAATTTTTCAACGGAACTGCCCCAGCTTATGCTGACGAAATATTCCATCCAGCCGACCAAAGTCGAATAACGCGAAGGTCTAAGTTTAGACTAAACGTTCCTTTTTGTAAGAGTAGCACAGGCCAAAAATGTCTTTCTTACCAGGGGCCAAAAATATGGAACAGTCTCGCATCAGAATTGAAATCTACCAACAATGTCAACACACTTAAACATAAGATCAAAGAAAATTTTTTCAAAGATATACAAAGGAAGGAAGATGATGTATATGTGTATTATTAACACCTCACACACTCTTTTACTACTGACTTGGTTCAAATAAAAATATTTCAACATCTACTAGAATTTTCTTTTCCTCCATTAAAATTTTCTTTCATTGACACCTTTGGAGGGACCATTATGGAATCAAGGTCGCACTGACCTTTTAATGCTATCCCTGCCATTTTACCTAAGGGTGTTTTTAATTTAGATAGCTGTATATATTTTAATATCACACGCCTGTTATTAGATTTTTCTTTTCTTTTTAAATAGATTTATTGTATTAATATTTGATAGTTTTTGTTATTTTGGCGAAAATGTACATACATACATACATACCAGGACTGCACACATTATCATACTTTTCTTGTCTTAAGGATATCCTTATGAATGAGGATACTGTATTGAGAGTCGAGGAACTTATCAAAGTGGAAAGAAAATACGACAATAGCTAATATGAATGCTATGGTTCATGCCTAATTGCTTTCAACAACATATATACACCATTATAAATGATCAAATTTCACTGGTTGTGCTAGAGAAAACTTTAAATAACGGGACTAAATCACGCTAATTATCGGGCTATTAGTAACATATTCAGCATTCTAACTATAAGAAATTGCTTTATTTGCAAAGAAATTGCCGGGGTAGCAAACTAATTGAAACTATCTGTGGAGGATTGGTCTTTTGGCTGAAATAACAATGAGCTTGAGAGTTTGAAAATGGGCCAGACCCCCTTTCAAGAGTGACAGCCGATACGTACGGGCAAGTATTTCCTTCTTTGCTAGTTCATTCTTGCTCAGCTTGTGCTACAGGTCGAAGGAGAAAGAGATTCTTTCACCATGTACACCACTTACTCTACCAACCAAATATTCCTAAAGGCATCAAAAACATCAACTGCTAATTGCAAATGCAACGAAGCATACTTAATTGCTATCAATGGCCTATATAACATAAATTATTAATACCGTTGGACAACCAACACGATCTCACCTCCATTGTTCGAAATTCTGTGTTCATCTTTCGAAAATTAATTAGATACGGCCAACTGATCTTGCAGGGTGATCTTAAACAATTTGATTGTTTTGGCATTGAAAAGAAATGCATTTGCTTGTGAACCATGTCCGAAAAGCCAGGAAGATTCACTTTTTGTCATTGAAAAGAACATTGAAAAGCTATCCAGCATTGCTTCTGCCAGATATTCGCCAACGAAGATAAGGTACAATCTCGCGTTTTTTCATTTAAATCTGTTACTGCTATAAATGATTGATATAAAATGACTTTTCGCTTAGAATCAATATGCTTCCCTTTTTTGCTTGACATTGATTTTACATTCTTGAAAAATAAATCTTTAATTGTTGAAAAAGAATTTCCAAGAATTCTTCACAGTTCACATGCTGCTATAATCCAAAGAATTAAGTTTGATGTCTTCTCCGTAGATATAGCCAACATAGGAAGCAAGCATGATTTCCAAGAATGTAAGTACTTCGATGATTTTAACTCTCTTCTCTGAAAGAGCAATACACCTTGCATGCAAGGTGTACTGCTCTTTCGAAGAAGCGTAAGAGTTATCGAAAGAATTATCAGGATTTTTCTACAGCAAACGGATTTTTTTGATCGGGAATCGATGTTTCCTGTCCATAACTCGAGTAGGATTTCCACAAAACTTTTGTCCTTTAAAGACCGGTTGCTAACCATGATCCTTTGTGGCGCCAAAGTCGACTTTTCGTATCATCTGAAAGTCGTGTTTGGCCGAGTCCTCTTTTTCTTGCTGTTCATTCAGCGCGCAACGATCACGGTTGACGATGGGTCTCTAAAGGACAAAAGTTGTATGAAGATCACCATTCTCGTTTTATTACATCAGTTCAAGTTATTCTAAGTTATTCTATGTAATTTTACGATTTCTGCGTTACTGTACGTAGCTTTACGTTACTTTACGTAATTTTACGTAATTTCATGTATACGTAACTTCAAATAATTCTACTTTAGTTTACGTAATTTATGTCAATCTAGGTTGTTTTAGAGTATGTCGATTTCTACAGCCGTTTGTGCTCGTTGTTTTACATAAGTTCACATAATTTCATGTTATTCTATGTAATTCACGTAATTTTACGTTACTCTACGTTATTTTGCGTTATCTTACGTTATTCCACCTTATTTCACGTTACTTTGTGTACATTATGTTTCGCAGATGAGAGCATTTGTTTCTGTACTGGTTGTGTTTATAACTTTTGAAATCCATGGCAGACACGTTGGAATGAGCATGAAGAAAATCAGGCAAGAAGTGTACAATGCGTTGAAGCAAGACAACCTGATTACTTCTGATCAAGATGCAACTGCGACTGATGATGACGAGAACTTCGTGAGCAAACAAGTGCTCGCAGCAATTCACCACGCATCGATATCAACTCACCTTCCACCGAGAGGAAGTTCAAGTTGTTCAATAAACTGGGTCCACAACTGGCAGTTACTGCTGATGGTGTAAAAGGGTCTAAAGAATCCAATGCAAGAGACAGTAAGTTCCCAGTGCAGTGGCCACATGGGTAAAGGGGAGGTAATTGCCTCCCCCCACTTTTATCGAAAGATTCCTTTAAAACCGCAGAGAAAATGGCGGGTATATGTGGGGCAACATTTTTACGATAAATAATAGAAGGAGATTGCTATTTCTCAAAACGTACCGGGTGTCCCAAAAAAATTTTTCCTATTTGAGCTGCAATTTTAGTAAAGTGCGTGTTATTTGATGAAAATTATAACAGAAATCTATTTTACAATGCCAAACTGGGATCTGAGTATTTGATTTATTTCTGTATCTGTGCACATTGATTTCCTATAATTATTTTCTTGAAAAACAGAACACCAAAAATGTTCAAGAAAGAGCTAAAACGGTCTATCAATAAGATCGCTAAGCCTGCACCTCAAAATCTACGGAAATTCCACTTGTTTAAATAAATTCCAAAAGTACGGAGCCTGAACATCGTAAAAGGAGCCAAGGAAAACCATATTTTTCTTTACGGAACATGCACAGATACAAACTCTTTCTCTTTATGAAAAAACCTTACAGGCAATTTTCTGATTTTTGGGTCTTTCTGATTTTACCAAACAAAATTTTTTCATCTAAGACTGCGTTCACACGATGCTGGCACATTTTGAAAACGGCGAAAAATGTGACAGATAGGCCTCCCGTTCACACGAAAACGGCACATTTTGAAAACGGTAGATTTTGACAATGGATTTGTGAAAACGGCATCGTGTGAAAGCTAGCTTAAATTTTGCTACCGTCACATTTTTCCCCGTTTTCAAAATGTGCCGGCATCGTGTGAACGCAGTCTAAGTTAGCCTTTGACTGATAGATTAAAGGCCTTATGCAGCCAAATTTTGGTCCTCGATTTTTTGATGATTTTAGATAGTTCATAGTGTCATAAAAACTTTGTGAAAGTTTGAGATGGAAATTATGAGTTTAAGTTGAAGAAATTGTGTGTCAAAGTTGAGTGATTTCGCTATTTCAACGCGACATTGAACTGACAAATGTGACGTCACAATTATGACCGACGATTCAGCGCGCATTGGAGACACTGTGCAAGCAATGGCCGCTGCTTCAAAAAGAATGGGAGAAACTTCGCGTGGGAGGTCATTTGTCGCTGGAGCATCAAATGGAGAAAGCTGCAAGAATACACAATTTATAAAAGATGTATCCGTCCACACATTCCCGAATGAAAACATTCAATCTTTACATATATTTAGTGGGTTAGATTTGTTCGTCACCATCGACCATTGGGCCTAAAAGGGCATCTTTCTAAATAAACAGAATACCTTTACGGATTCGTAGCAAATGTTGACGATCTTTTTTTGGTTTTACATACATTGAATCACCGTTCGTTCTCGGGAACTTATTCCCGTTCTCTAATCTAGAGTTTGAACAATGTTTTGCAATTTTTACTGTCCTCATTTCAAACTATCGGCGGGAAATTTGGGTATGTTCGAGAAAATCAGCATTTGTAACGCCGAGGGCCCAATTCTTGACAACATGTAAATGTAAACAAAGTTTTTACCTGAAGTGAAAGTTAAGAGAAGCAAACCTTTGCATTTATTGTGCTCGGAAGTGTACCTGCCAACACTGTTTTCGATTTATTCATTCAGTTTCAACATCTTCATGTTTGTTTTGATGTGAAAGCCATGAAATGAATATCAATTCTTACACAGCCCGACTCGTTGAACAAAGCCCCAGTGGACCCAAATTGCTCCCACCTTGCAAAATTATCGAAATAAAATCTATTGAATCGCAAGAATCATGAAAAAACTTTGACACCTTTCCAAATGATTGAACTTGAGATCCGTAATGACTTGTTAACAAAAATAAATCGTAGCGGTGGCGTGATTGGAAGGCTTTACTACGATGTCAAATCGTTATCAAAGCTCATGCCGGGGAAAGTCTCGAAATTGAAGCACTGGAAATTATCCAATGGCTCTTCGACACCACGGATACAGCTCCTGAATGAAAGAATAGAGTTCATCGTTCGATGAGCTACCGTATGAATCAAATTCCTAACTTACGACTGTTTTAACGAAAAAAGGAAAGAGACCCAAATTTGCTCTTGGACCCAAATTACTTCCACCCTACCCTAGATGCTACAAACGCAGAAGAGAAGGCAGTGCATCTTTGATTGAGCGTTGAACAGACAAAGGTAAGAGTCGTTCTAGGTCACGGCCGCTTTCCTTCCTTTCTAAGCTTGTTGATACATCTTCAAGGTTTGCGTGAATTTTCACAAAATAAGCCACTGCAGTTTGTTTAGTGCAGGAACAGGAGAGTAGAATAGTTTGACTTGACCTTTATCGTTGGTGCGGAAAGCATGGTGTGAAACTGACTTCACTGATCCAATTACCGAAATTGCAGGTGTAAAGGGGAAAATTCATGCTCTGCAGAAGAAAGTATCTTATCATATATCTGGACTCGAGGGTGGCAAAGGTTTGCTGTCTGGGTTCTCGACTTCTGCCCTGCCGTCGCCGACTTCTGTCATTCTTGGCCTATAAGCCGACTTATTGCCAATGGTTCGTCTTGGTATAGCTTCATAGCTTTAGCTCCCAGTTGGACAACTCCATGGTCGCTGTTGGATCTAGCCTCATCTTCTGAGTCTAGCTTGTCATCAGAAGACATTTGAAACTCACTGCCATCGGCATCTGACATTGTGAAGCAATCCTCGCGAGCTCCACGTGCGTTGGTTTTCATTGGCAAGAACTGCGCGTCGTGTTTGTGGTCATAATTGTGACGTCACGCGCGAAGGCCTAATGTCGCGTTGAGAACCAATTTTCAAAACGGAATTTCGCACCCTTTCCGCAATGATATTGAGTAAAATTTGGTATCGTGGAAATCAGTAAAGTTTGAATATTATGAATATGGTAAAAAATCAAAGTCGAAAATTTGGCTGCATAAGGCCTTTAACAATTTAGTTTTGAATATTGGTCATATACTTTTTATTCCATGGCCTGCCAAACGCATAAACTTGTTTTTGACTCATCACTCATCCGGTACTTTTTAGGCCCCGTTCACACTGCTACGTTTTCATATGAAAACGGAGTAAAATTTCTCCGTTTTTGCCTTGCGTTCACATTGCTCCGCTGTGAAAATGGGGCTTTTCGAAAACGCTAATGAAAACGCATAAATTTGAAAACGGTGCGTTTTGAAAACGATCCGTTTTCAGTGTGAACGCCAAAAACGGAGACATTTGAAAACGCTACACATTCCTTTGTTAATAGACTTTTGATTACAATGGCATTCAAAGTCGCGATTGGTGCCTTTATTGACAGCTATTAACAAAAGGCTTTGTTTTGAAAAGGGGATTAACAACACCGTTTTGCTTGAGCAATGTGAACGCCTATCGTTTTCATATTTGAAAATGGAGCAATGTGAACGGGCAGCGTTTTCAGCAACAAAAACGGATAGAAATGAAAGCGAAGCAGTGTGAACGTAGCCTTAGACATCTTGAATGTTTTTCAAAGTTACATTTGATATTTTGTTGGGGAGATGAACCTCAGTAAGTCCGGTGAATTTGGAGTGACGTCGTTTTTGAGTCTTTGGCACATGCGTGGTAGGGTTTTATGAAGCGCGGGAATTTCAAAATTCAAAGTTCAGAAATGACCGTTGGAGTAATTGGAGTAATGGCGGCGAGAAATCAGAGAGCTGCTGCCCAGGTACAGCACACAAATGGATCAAGGGATAACATAAATTCTGCCTGTGTACTGTTTTAGTTATCACGATCCATCAGCAAGTTTTGTTTTCATACGAACACAACGAAAAGATACAGAAATGTGAAAGCAACGAAAAGAAATTAGGCCATTCAACTGATCAACCCAGAGAACCTTGGCTGATAGGACTTCTGTGGCCGAGTTTACAGTAAGCATTTTGCAGCTAATTTCTCTACCATAAATTTTAGACTATTAGAAAGAAGATATTTCTCAATAGTTTCATGAAATTCGAGGCCATGATGTTGCTTTTGTTATCTGTTCTGTTTATTAGTGCTTCCGCTGGGTTGGGCGGAGCTTAGTGAATTACAATAAGAGTTGTTTCCTCTTGGAAACCCCATTGAATAAAAACATTCAAGGATTTTAGGCATGCAAAGAAAACAAAATCCAATTTAGCCTTGCCAATTGAACTGCGAAATGGAATTATTTATCCTGTGATTTTAACGGGAATGGACTGATTACTATGAGTCAAGGCTGTTGCTCCTTCAAACAAGCAGTCCCAAATCTGTCAGTTACTGCGCAGGGACGAACCTTAAAATCAGGTTATCAGTCTTTAAAATCCTACGTTCTGCGCATGCTTCAAAGACTCAAGTTTTCATTGGCCAGGACTTACACGATTTATGATTGTTTTGAACAATGCAGGCTGAGGTTCATCTCCCCAACAATATTTCAACTCATTTAAGGACATCACGTCATCAAATTTCCAAATCTTAAACCGGAAGAGTAAGAGACTTTGTCGTGATGCTATAATATTTGATGCGATATTGTAGACATCAATTAAACTATGATTTTCTTTAAAAGTATGTCATGTTTCGTACAGAAATTTCGACATTTCGATGGCTTTAATTTTTCTCCTCATTTTGCTTGAATTCTTATCAAAGAGCAAAACTCTCAAATTCTGAAGGAAACAAAGATTTCAGAAAAGTCCAGCGATGGAATCATAGCGAAACAGCGAAGTTTCTTTGAAGCTTCTTTGAAGTTTCTTTGAACAACTTTCTTTCAAGGGAATAAGTCGTAGAATTCTAAAGCAACTTTATAACGATTTGGAACCGGAGCTTACCCAGTAAGGTATTAATTCGTAAACTATCTTTTAGCTGTCTTGCTGGTTCAAACTGTTGGTGTCGGCGTGGCAGTAATGTTCAAGGGCATTCAAGCTGATCAATATGTTTGCATGGAGCAAGATACTGGAATTTTGTATGCAACAGTGAGTAACACAATTTTTGTTTTCAGCTCCTCCTTCCATGGGGGGGGGGTACTCATTTAGAAAATGGAACCGTGTGATGAGGGTGCACAATAAGGGTTGGTAGCGTGGTTGGTAGTTAAAGCGCTACCACTGAGCCAGGAGTAAAAACTCTTGCAAAGGCCATAAAATTGTACGCAGGCCGTCTAATTGTTCCCCACAAGATAATAATGAGACTGTCTCCATAAAACCAGTATGTAAGCACAGTAGCTTAGAATATCAAGAAATTTCTTTGGCTTGATGTTGAAAGTTGGTAATATTTTAACCGCAAAAGAACATTTATTGTTGACTGTATACGCTGCTGGTTTGCTACAATACATTTCACATTCTGAAAATTCATTTCTTTTCTTATGTCTCCTCATCTTAATTGTGGTACCCATTCGCTCCTTGTTGATATCCACTTTCATCTGTATTCATGAAACTCGTACCTCCATATATTTCTCTCTTCTTCCTTCCTCTTCTTGCTCAAATTTTTCTTTACCTCGGTGTTGGTCCTTAGGTCCTTACTAATGAAGAGCTTTACCTGGGGTTTCCCTGACTGAAGTGGAAGAATAGTTATCACCCGTGTTTAAGAGTAGATATTGCGGCGCAGTGGTGTGATCCTCTGAATTTGCAGTCACAACAGTCAGGCGGAGTGGGTTTGATGCCCGGTGACAGAGCAGAAGCTGTGCACGCATGCGCGAAAACTCGTAACTTTGAGCACCCCAAGCTCCCTGCAACAGATCCCAAAATTTGGCATCATTTAATATTTTGTTCCTTGGGCCTTAAACTCTTGATTTATCATTTCAAAAAGCTTATCTATCCAAACACTTCCTCATCTCAGATTGCTCAATGACGTCATTTTACGCAGTTTCTGCTCTGTCATGCCCGGTAGGACCCCACCACTTGAGCGTCATCACAAGGGGTCACAGGCTCTACTAGGACTGCTCTGTTTCTGTGATCTCAGCGCTTGTTGCTGAAAAACCCACCTGCGCCTTCAAGAGGCTTTCTGTTTCTTACATCAGTCAATTTTTTCAACAGAAAAAAAAATCCCTTGAATGCGTCTTTATGGAAAGCATGACAGCTAAAGGCTGGCTTCATTATCACGCATTTCTGCACAGGAAAGATAAGTCAAAGTGGTACTTGGGAATCGATGAAGATGGAGAAGTACTTGATGGCGATGAAAGCAAAAGGACAGACGATGCAACCAAATTCATGAAAGTCGGTCCAGCAGAAGGTATTGCAGGTTTTGGAAGTGGAAGATACTAAAAGGAGGATTTTGCGCTCTAAAATCTGATTTCTTTATATGTAAATCTTCTATGCAAGTCTTTTACTGTTGGTTTATCAAACTGTAGATATTTTTGCACCAGGCAAATCAGAACAAATCATATGTCATTCTTTCTTCAAAATTTCTCGTTGTGACGGGAAGAATTATTCACAATACTTGGGTGGCAATTCAGTCTTGATAGGCAATAATCTGCCCAGAGCCACTGCTGAGACATTGATGGAATTACAAAGAATTCATTTGAGAACAGGAACACCGCAATGCGACGAAGAACAACAGCAAATGTGTGCAAAATCAAGATATATATATTAGATACCAATATTTCGTCCTGCCATGCAGGACTTCTTCAGGGCTGTTATGTGGTAGTTACATTGACGATATAAATATGTACAACCTATTCACCAATTCACTGTACAAAGAGTTCATTGCCACATCATTATGCATCAAAGACTGCCATTTTCAAACAGATTTTTGTCCTCTTCAGGCATTTGGCACAAAATTAACTGAAATAGTCAGGGGACTGAACAATGCATAGGATCTTGCCTGCTAATCCTACCTTAAAAGCTCTATTTGGTCCCCTCTCTATGAAGCACCCCTCTCTAATAAGCCACTCCTCTCTCAGCCAAAATCTTGAATGAGCCCCACTCTCTATTAAGCCCCCGCCACTTATATCAAATTCCACAGAATAGCAATGATTGTCCATGTTTTTAGCTAAACAAGCTCGCATGTTAATTTTCATATTCCTTGGGATAAAATTGTGTCAAATTTATGTATTTGACTCATAAGGTGTCCTGAAAAATCAAAGTTCCATTAGAATAATAAAGAAAGGTGTCAATATATTTGGGCATAATTTTTTTACTAGCTCATAGCATAGGTAGAAACCCGGGGGGGGGGGTACATAACATGTTGAGGGTACAGGTATGTGCCGCCCATATGGGTGGGTTTTTGGGCCCAAAATCCTCTAAACAAGGGTCCCTCTTTTCGGTAGATTTATCCTTAAACATGGGTGGGTTGTGCAGAAATTGGCGAAAAATAGTCGAAAATGGGTGATTTTCCACCAAAATTAATCATATAAGTGGGTATGACGGCAAGTTTCGGTAATTAGGAGAAGGTACCTTTCTGAAAACCGGGCGGCAGATCCCCGTCCACTGAAAGTCCTTTCATGAGATTATGAGAAACTTGAAATTTTGACTTAACTTAATTAAGAACAATTGTGAAAACGCGGTGTAGAGCTGGGTAAGAAGAAGTTAGCAAACAAACAAATTTGAATTAGCAGCACTGCTATACAAAGTTTCTTAATTTAGGCAGGACATGCTTCACTTTTTAGTTCTAAAAGTTTTTCAACTCATCTTTTATTTTTGAGCTGATGGAATTTCTATTGGAGTTTCTGCCATTGCTACAAACAACCTTTGGCGGGAAAAAGAGCTGTGTTAAGTTAAATGCACAAAACAAAATTTCTCGTAGTATTGGATTTGCTTACATTTTTAGCCATCTTGGTATTTAGGCCTATTTAGTTTCTTATGAACGAGCTGTTTACATAAAAATATGCCGTAAGTTGTTCAAAAATTACCGACTTTGTTAAGACAACCGTAAGAAGGAGCCCATATAGAGAAAACATCATCCGTTTAAATTGGCCCAAGCAAACCCATGCAGTATGATTGGCAGATTTCTTCACACTGACTAAATAACATATAGTCTAAGTCCTTACCCTCCGCATGGATTGGTCCATCTTATCTCTTGAGAAGGTGTGTGGTGCAGTAGTGTAATCCTCTGCCTTGCAGCCAAGACTTCAGGCGGAAAGGGTTCGATATCCAGTAGCACTCCGTCAATTGAGCGCCATGACAATGGATCGTGGACTGGATGATAGGGATTTAGCTACTTCTGTGACGCAACTTCACCTTCAACTTCACAGAGTTTCGTCGCAGTGACCAACCATTCAAGTCTAAAGATATAACATTCTCTGATACAAAATCTAATTGTAAATAAAATTTAATTTTTAACTTTTTATTTCTAATTTTGATTTTCAATTTTTAATTAAATTTTTATACGCGTTTAATTTGGACGAGTAATGGACTCAACAAACAGTTTTTCTTTTCATAGGCATTTTCACTTTAGCATCATCTTTCCTCCTTCTTAGCTTCCTCGATCCCACTTTCTCTCCTGAAACGTCAAATTCTATTAGACGTTCTATCCTTCTCTATCTTTCGACTTTTCGATCTCTGCCACTTAACTGCCCTGTGCGTTCTATTTCTCATCACTACTGATGAAGGGTTACGCCCGATACGTTTAGTGCATTTAATTCCTGGCATTTTAGTTTAACTGATACGAGAAGTCATTTTTGTAAATAAAAAACCCAGCATTCTTCAGCATATGCTAAAACCCTGCTATTTCTTTCATAATTTTATCAACCATCCTTTTCGTTTCACTCTCGCTAAGAAATTCTGAGTTCGTTATTGCATTAGCAACAGCTATTGTGTTTATAAGTCCTTTGGATTTTATCCATACGCGTCCATTGAGACCAACAGTTACTTCGAACGGGAAATTCTTGCCCAGTAGACGGAGTACCATAAAGTCTGGTCGAAGGAGCCTGTAAAAAAACAAAAAATACACGTTACCAAAAGAAACTTAGATCTGGGGCTGATAGATAGTTTCTTAAATTCTACGACATTTTGCAACCAAGAGTTCCTATGAGTTCTTATATTTTTGATATCCTAAGTTTCGAGCCAGACTGCATTCAAATGAGAAAGGCACAATTTGAAAACGGTGAAAATGTAACAGATAGGCCTCCCGTTTTACATGAAAACGGCAAATTTTTGCTGGCAGAGTATGATAACGGTTGATTGTGAAAACAGAATTCTAACTGGCACAATTTGTAAACAGCATCGTATGAAAACACTCGAGAACGATGAAAATGGAACAATTTTCAATCATTTCAAAATGAGACTGATCAATACCTAAGATCAAGATACATGTTTTGTCATCAAATTCATGGGGAGATTGCAACGAGTCACTGTCAAACACTGTTACTGCCAAACGAGTCACTGTTACTGTCAAATTTCCTACCGTTTTTCAAATTGTTCCAGTATCGTGTGAACGTAGTGTTAGCCAGGCTTTCGAATTACTTCCCAAGCTCTCAAGACAAACAATACCACAATTCACACTCAAATATCCTAAAAAAAGTCGCTGTCTGTGCACACTTTTCCCTTACTTGATTGCATAAAGAATAGCTGCTTGAAACTTCACGTTTTTCACATCTAGGTATATCATGGTTCTGCGTTTCATTTGCTTAGTACCTTGTCATTTTACTGGTATGCAGGGCTCAAAAAGAATTTCCATTCCTGACAGCAAGCTAAGCATTTTCGTTTCTTCTTGCTTGCTTTCCTCTTCTTTCCCTATATGCCATCCCACTCTATCCCTTTTTCTTTCTCTCCTTCTTTCCTTCCCTTATTTTCCTTTCAATCCTTCATTTCTTGGCCACCTTTTCCCTTCCTTCTGTTTCTCTTTCCTTTTCCCTTCTAACTTCCTAGAAAATCTAAACCATTTCAGCTACCTTCCCAATAGCACTGCTACCACGCTACTTCATTTTTTTGAGCGCTGCTGGGATAAACAAGATAAGAACTCATACTTGCGAGCTAGCCCAAGCGATACTGTAATCATAAATCCATCAGGCAGCTGTCCAAGACCATTGCTTTTACCCCCAGCATCAACACAAGTTAGTTCTGGCTCCATATCTTTATTTGCTATTGATAACTTTGCATATACCAGATCCCCAATCTGAAATATACAACAAGCTGAACTTCACAAATTGAAATTTACTGAATTGAGGGGCAAATCACTCCAAAAATACTATACGCAATGCTATAATTACAAGAATCAATCAGGATCAAGATTTGGCAAGATTTTTCGAGATTTTCAAGAACTACCAAGATCAGCATGGCTTTTGAGATTTCACAAATTTTTGCAGTGTCAAGACTTCAAAGACTTTCAAGCATTTCTGAAGATTTTGGCATATCTGAGAGGTTTTGAAATTTTCTGGGAGATTTCTAGAATTTTCAAAGATTTTGCAGAATTTCTTGAGACTCCTGAGATTTCTGCAAAATTCATTGTATGAAACTTTCAAGATTTTCAGATTATTGGGATTTTCAAAAAGTTCTTGACAGTTTTATAAATGTTATGAGAATTTTGGAGCAAGTTGAAAAGGGTTGAAAAAAAGTAAGATTATCAGAATGGCTCAATTAGCAACAAAGTCTCTGAAATTTCCTTGTGAGATGGAGGATTCCAAAACAATTTCACCATTCACTAAATTTCCCATCAATGGATGCCTATAGAACTGCACATCCAAATAAAGCAATAGTACAAAGGAAGCAAATATTTATTGATGTTGCCACTGCTTACCTGTAAATTTGGTCTGTTTCGTTTTGTTGCACCCTCAAAGGACAAATTTCCAAGTACTGCTGGCATACTTGACCCAATATCAATCTTGAAATTTTCAGCTCCTGTTTTTGTCACAATGCCAATAACAGTGTCATCTTTGACAGGAACATACTGAAACAGAACCGACATATATTGAATCATGACCCTTTACTAAGGCTTTTAGGAGTGGAGATGGTAAAATTGGTAAGCTTGGGGTAAACTGGCTGCACAACAACAAATTGATTAAATTTAAATTGCTGTCAGCATTCAGTTTTCAGCTTACCATCTCCTCTGACTCATTCTTTTCAGATTTTCTGCTCTTCTAGGACTCATAGTTCACACTTCATATTGAAAATATTTTCAGAAAAAAATTCCTTTGGCAGGACATCTAATAAAAATTCTACAGTATGCCCTTTGCCAGGGATCATTTTCAACCTTTTTAGCACCAGGTATCAAAAGATGGCGATGTTTCTAGAGTTGGCTATCAAGTAGTGCTTCGAAAAACATTTTACAATGTCCTTTGGTCTTTAATTTATGTTTCACTATACTCTTTAATGCTTTTGATTTCCAAAATATTTTCCATGATTGGCTGTATCATTTGAAGGAAAGGGACAAATGGACTTTTGCTCCACAGCTTTTCAGGAAACCAGAGGTTGAATTGAACTGTATTATGAGAACTAGCTGGTGATTTGCTTTCTAAACAATAGAGATAAAAACCCCATCATCTGACTTAATAATGCAAAATTTGAATGTGATGCGACTAATTTGCACTTACTGGAGTATGTCCACATGATCTAAATATTGCCTAAATCTGCAGCAGCATATATGGAAAGTGTGGCACTTGCCCACCCAAGAAAATACCCAGGTATTCAGAACAGACAATAGGTAAACAATAGACAACCATTCTGCACAGCCAAGGTCACGGTAAAATTTGCCCTAATTTCCCAGACTTTCCCTGGTCCAGCATATGTATTTATTTAGTTACAAAGTTTTAGGGGGCTACCAAGACATTGGGCGCGCGCACAGTACCAACTTTCCACTCTGGGTCTGATTCAATTAATTTAACATTGCGAAATCTGGAAAAGAGTGTCCACCCACAGTGCAAGCTGAAGGAAAAATTCTGGAGAAGTTTGAAACCTCAATATCTATCAGCACAGTCCGTACTAATGAATATCAGATATCCCAGAAGCCTCAAGGATTTGGTCATATATCACAGCTGTTACGATGTAACCTGGATTGATTCCGTGTTCGTTTGCATGACGAAATCCCGCGGCGAGGAACAAAAGGATTAGATCAAATGAGACAAAAGAAAACGCACAGCCTACCTGACTACAGCTCACAAAACTTCAAATAGGGTCATTCTGATACTTGTATTCACTTAACTCTTTAAATATGTCGATTACCAATAAATTGAGGAATCGCATGGTGAAAACCCGAAGTAAATCGGTCCACTGGTTCAATTTCTACTTCTATATTTACAGCAGACCACGCACTCCAAGAGCACAAATCGAGTGACTGCCAGTTTATCCTTTGTTTCCCTGTGACGGGGTTTGGCCTGCGTGAAAGCGCAGGGTTTTCTGCATTTATGTCTCGTTCAATTCTTACCCTAACCATCCCCCCCCGGGCATCCCGGGGGTCAACAAAATTTTTGCGCACAAATGCCCGGGGGCCGGGAAAAAATTGACTGTAAAATGCCCGGGGGCCGGGAAAAAATTGACTGTCAAATGCCCGGGGGTGGGCAATTTTGCTTTCAACCTGTCCATTGAAATATAAAAGTTATAGTCAGCGATGTTGTTAATTGTTTTAATATTCGGTATTCTGGAGGAACACGAAGGATTTCTGATACTTTTAACACTTTCTAAAATATTGCTGATTCAAACGACGCAATAGAAGATCCACATTCAGAAATATAATACAATCTAAATTTGTCAAGAATGTGTTTCAGAGAAATAAACTCACAGGGTATAACAACTGGAACAGAACTGTAACAATTAAAGAAACTTCCAAAAGAACAAAACTGAACTTCATGTTCAATACAACTGGGTAATTCAAAAGAATGTTCTTGCGACTGCAAGGCTCTTCCTCAGCCTTCCTCAATATCTAGAAAACGATGTACAGTAGCCTATTGCATTCCAAATACTACCCTAGACGCAAACTGAAGTCTGGGATATCGTTCAACAAACATTAACGGCTCCTAAACCCTGTATCATTCAGGATATCAAGTAAGCTTCCGAAGACCGTTTCGATGCCGAAATTGGAAACCAAAAATGCGGAGATCTCCCGTGTACGAATTCAGAAGTGTTTTCCCAAAAATAGCGAAACCTGAAAGCCGAAACTACTGTAATGCAAGTTTCATGCTCCTATACAGTAAATACTGTACTCATTTTGAATATCCCTGGGTTTGTCAAATGCCCGGGGGCCGGGAAAAGATTGACTGTCAAATGCCCGGGGGCCGGGAATATTTTCTGTGCAAATGCCCGGGGGTGTCCCGGGGGGGGGATGGTCAGGGTAGGAATTGAACGCGACATTATCGGTACCAAATTCAAGATGGTAGGTTGCATTTCAGTCGCCCTAAACAAGATTGAAAAACACGGCAAAATCGTGCTTTGTTGCGTGATTTCGCGACTCGCACAAAATGTTCTCAGTTTAAAACGTTTATTTTACAAAATAAAACCACTTGAATTGCTAAATAAGCTGAACAGGTTCAACAAGGATGGTTTAAATGACGATTTTCAAGTTTCAATGTTGTCAAAGGTGAGTTTACAACTTGTTTATTTGCCACCAAAGATCACTTATATTTGCGCGTTTTAGTGAAATTCCCTGTTGATTTGCGATTTGGGGAGAATCGAAGTTCTCCAATGCAGGGTGTGTAACAGCTGTGATATGGTCATACCCTCTTTTGATTGTTGTCTATCCAGACAATATTTGGATCTTTGCTTCTCAAGATGCCAGCTTTGAATGCTAAAATATTGCCAGCATCTCTTCTTATTCCTGGACCAAGCTTCAATTTCTCTTTTTCATTTTTATCCTGCTCAGAACACCACAATATATCTCCTGGAAGTACAACTTCATTGACTTCGCTCTCCATGCTTCTTGTGGTAAATTTAAATTTGTGTCAAAAATCTATTACGAGGCCATTGGCGCAAATACGAGGCGAAAGTATTATGCTGCCAACAAAATGGCTGCCAAAATCTGCACCAGGTTGCTGCCCGTCATGACAGACTTGACAACATCTGACGCTGAACAGATCAATTTCAGCGCAAGAGTCTAGCAAAGGGTAAGTTTGAGAGTAACTGTGTCTAGGAGGTAAAAGAAATGTTTCAGATGGCTTACCATGTGTTACGCAGACAACTGAACGCGTTGGCAACAAACAGTTCGTCCAGTTGCGCAGGCCTAAGCTCACAGCTTAGCAAGGCAAGCTGCAGCGCAAAAGAGCGACATCAACTTTAAAGGCACCATATAGCCTACGCACTACCTACCTCAACTCCCGGAGGAGGAGTTGAGGCTGGAGTTGAGGCTGCACGCAAGTTTCTGTCGAGGTTTCTGTATCATGTTCTACGCTGACTGGCTGATTTCCAAATCTGAATTGGCTCTTGACATCATATTCCATAAGAAACATTTTAGTAATGGTTAGTTTTGTCATTCATGATATTATAAAAAACTTCCTCTTTGCTCAAGTTGGAGTTCTGGTACTTTTTTACCCGTATTTCCCTCGCAGAATTTTCTTTTCAACCACCGTATTAACGACGTGATTCATTATATTCGTTCAATATTTTTAACCAGACTTTTTATTTTCTGTCGTTTGAATTTGAGTGAGAAAGTTTTGAGTTCCATTTGAGTTATAACCATCCACCCCAACTTAATGAGCTATACTGAGACTTGTGATGAGTGTACACCACCACTTATCAGAGAAAGAATCTGCAAAGAGGATATGTGACCCGGGGGTACATAACATGTTGAGGGTACGGGTATGTGCTGCCCATATGGGCAGGTTTTTGGGCCCCCAATTCTCTAAACAAGGGTCCCTTTTTCCGCAAATTTTCCATAACAAGGGTGGGTTATCCAGAAATTGGTGAAAAATAGCAAAAGATGGGTGGTTTTCTGCCAAAATTCATCATAAAAGTGGGTATGACCGCAAGTTTCGGTAATTAGAAGCGGGTACCTATCTGAAAACCGAGCGGCAGACCCCCGTCCATCCGCAAATCATGTAGCCCCCCCCCTGGGATATGTGACAAAAAATTTTCTGGTATAAGGTCTTCATTGAAAGACATTGTTGATGTACTTCTTTGAACACCTTTAAAGACTTCAAATTTCACAAAATAACGATGACCAACCATACCTTGATGAATACGATATGACTCCAAAATATGTCCCCGTGTTCCAAAAGTAATTACAACAAAAGTAGAAGTGTGGTGCTATAATCAAAGCAATCGATTTTTCTAATGGTAAAAGGGACTGAAGTATTTTCAGTTGTTTGTTCGTAATTATCAAAGTAGGAGTTCCATGGTAAGTTTGAAAAACAAAAAATCAGTTTGCAGAACTTCGAGAAAATGCCCTAAAATGCACCATCAAAGACACCTCAAAATAAAGGAAATACAACTTGTCAGTTTTACAATTTCCAGCACTCCTTTTTCAGAGCAATAAATAAGACATTAATCCAGTTTCACTTTATCATTTGATTAGTTCTGCCAACTCTCACAAGGATTTTGAATGGATTTCAAAACACATGGGAGATTTGATCGTGCGTTTTAGGCCATTTTCTAGTGGTTCTCCAAGAATAATTTTTTAAACCTTTCATATCTACACAGGGACTGTTATTGGAAAATTACGAAAAAAATTCAGAAAACCCTTCGAATCGTTAAGCTATTAGAAAAATCAGTTTCTGTGATCACAGCTTAACTACCGGCTGACCCTAAAAAAAATCACAAGCGAGTTCATAGCTCCCTGAAATCAAAACGCTATTGTCAAATGCTTTGTATCATCACACTTTAGTTGTCTTTTGAGATGCTGCGTGGTCATTTTTAAGCTACGATACCATCCGGACAACCAAATTCGAAAAAAATTTCGAATCCAGGATTCCTCATTTCGAGTGAAATAATTGCCATTATTTTGCAGTCAACAGTTTGGTAAAACTCAACGTAGCGATGGATTTGGAGTCGTCGGGGAATTATGTTTGTTTGTAAAATGATTGGCGTCCTTTCCTTATTCAAATTTCATATTCAATAGGAAATTTGGAATGCAGCTTTTCTGTCATCTTCCAAAAGATAACTAGAAAACGAGGGAATAATTTGAGAAATGAATGAATTTACATATTTTGAAAACTGTTTTCCGGACAGTAAGCATACTTTAAACTGACTAAGCAACATCTCAAAAGATAACTGAGCCCTTTAGGTGCATGCCGATACCTTGTTTTGTGTTCATATCATTTCTTTTCAGGAAACCATGTGCGATCTACCTCGTGAAGTTTTTTTTGACAATGAGTTATCGAACAGGTGGACATTATTTTTACTCATCTGGTAAATTCCAGAAAATTCTTGTTTGTCACATTTGTTTGTCACATTTGGTCATGTCTTGGTCATTTATAAGACGTTAGACTTTGAGTACCCCTGGAAAAGAATGACTTTTCAAATTTTCTTCATATTTCTAACAATATTTTTCAGGCTGTAGGTCTCCGTAGAGTCATGGTAGAAACAGTGAACATTAAAGGAATTCTGGATAATTTTTGTCACATGCTGAAAATACACGGATTCACAAAGATCAATGCTGAATTGTTCAGACAAGCAAAATTTGATCTTGTTGAAGCAGTTAGACCATTTTGGATGTTGCTTCACGATGTATTATTATTCATCGTCCACGGAGAAATAGAATCACACACTCTCAGCGATGAACAGACAACGGTATTCGTTAAATCAGGGTTTTATAATGCTGACTATAGGTGCAATGCATTCTTTAGGCTGCCTCCATTGATGAACAGTGGAAGCAGAGAGCTGTTGATTGCCTTTGGATGGCTGGTTGCAAAATCCAACCTGATTTCACATTTCATAGATCGAGCTGATACACCCTTATTTGATTTATTTATTAAGGGTAAAGAACATGTCAGTGAATTGAGCTCCCTTGAGCTACAGAATCTGACTTTAGATGATGGGTTGAATAAAATGCTTTGCTCATACAGAGGACAAAAACTAGAGTGGAGAAATCATCGACAAATGTTTAATTTAATTGCAAAGAAGGTTGCCGAACGCAACTATCGATCAGATGACTTGTCCTTGCAAAGTTTTCTCAAAGAGGGAACAGTTCTAGATTTGTTTGTAACAGTGTGCCCAAAACAGAAACGAGAACGCGGGATTGAGTTGCTAGAAAAAGAAAGAACTGCTTTAAAATGTTTTATCAAATGGATCGAAAACGAAAGTTTGTTTTGGAAATGGTTAAGTAGTGTCGTCGACGAGAAAAAGAAAACACCAGTCGAAGAGAAAGCACGGTGTAGCTCAGTTGATGGAGCAGCCAGTCGCTTGCAGGTACTTCAAGTTTCTAGTAATATCGATAACATATACCCACTTGGTAATTGCAGTAAAGCTACAAATATCTTGCTCAAGAATCTTTCCACACGAAACGTTGGCCTCAGCGAGAGCAAGCCTTCTTCATTTCGGCAGCTGACTTCAAAACATGATAAAAGGAATGAGAGTGAAAAATCAAGTGCCAAGGAAGCTATTACACAGTTGCAAGATGCTGTTTTCGAGATGGAAAGACAACACAAAAGTTTGAAAGAAGACGTTAAGAAGTTCCTTACTTTGAATTCTGATGATATGATGAATGATGTTATACATTTACCGATGCCTAGAAGATAACAAGGTAAATTGGACTTCTTCGTGGTTCTTTTGGATTTTTCCCAGTTTCACGTATTTGAAATAGTTAGTTCATGCAACGCTTAAATGTAATCTGAAGCGAGAATTTTCATTGATGCAGATGAATAGCACTGTTGAACAATGAAGAATGTCATCGAAATTTTTTTGATAATTTGTTTCATCTTCGAGTTATCCACTAATTTATACGATTGGCTGATGACGTCATTTTGTTTGCAAAAAGTACGAGAAGTAGACAAGGTTGACCACGTTTCCAAAGGGAAATAAAGTCGACGACCTTTTCTTCAAATGAAATGCCTTTCTAAAGGTCACATCAGTTGTTGAAACAATGTTTATTGCATTTATTCCCATCAGCTGAAATGTCTCCTAAAACTGTAACCATCCAAAGATCAGATACAGGTTCTTTCCATACAGAATCCTAATAATTTGCAAACAAAATGACGTCATCAAATGACATTTAAAATCATTGGATAACTTAAAAACGAAGTGAGACATCAAAAAATTTCAACAGGATTTCTTATCAATCGACCGGGCCCTTCGTTTGCATCAATAACAATTTTCGCTTCAGATCACCTTTAAGTTGGCGTGAAGTAACGAAGATTTCTGGTACCTTATTGGTTGGAACAAGTCATACAATCCGTCGACTATATCGATTTAAGGGAGCAGTCATTTAATCCTAGGTACAGGGGCGGAGGGTTTCTGACAGGGGTGTGAAACTTTTTTCCATCATTTTGTTGGGTCGGAAAATCTTAAGAGAAATTCTTATAGGGTACGAAACTAATTTGTTTGAATGAAAATTTATATGAAGTCATTAATCAATATTTAAAAGAAAAATTAACAGACTGAGAAAACCTTGGTATGTGTGCATGTACATAATAAATATTATAGTCAAAGATTTGTGTATAAGGTATCAAACCATCGTGCAGGAAGAAGCTGGGGTACAAAAGCATCATCCATGTTCAAGTTGGTGCAGGAAACATTTTCAAATTGTGTGAAATTGTCCTCCGACGTGGTACCCAGGACTAAAAATTACCGCTCTCTGACCACATTGCTTTATATCTCCATAGAACTATACATGATTGATGACCCCAAGCAGTTATTTTTGCTCCCGTGCTGCTCGAATTCATTCAGTCAAAAAGTAAGATAAAAGGGGGGAAGGTACATTTCACGTTTCCCTGCAATTGTACTTTTCTGACCCACGATGAACGAAGAAGTTTTTTGGCGAGTACAATTTTTTTCCTGAAGACCGAACAAGGAATTCATCAATCTCCCAGAAATATGATTTTACAAATTTGTACTGTTGTTTCCTTGCTCCTAGATAATTTCACAAATGATCCCTGTGCCCAAATTAGAAGTTCCGATTACAATCAGAGGTGCGGAGCCAAGAGGCTCATGTAATAAGTATAGAGTTCTTTGCCGTCCAACTGACGTCAGATTAATAACTTGATCCATGGATGAGGCTATTTATTCTTATTTGACATCTGACATCAGAAACCAATTTCCTATAAATATACATTCATACGAGCAAGAGTTCCTTGGTCGAATAATTGAGTAGTTGCAGGAATCACTGGGCTGTTGTCATTCAAGCATTGAACAATGGGAGACAACGACTCTGAAGAGGAGTATGTCACGTCCGGCTCCTCCGAATTATTCAAATCAATTGGAGAATATGATGGTGAAAGGAATGAATCATATGAGAGGCACGGGCAAGGTACTGCTACGTATGGCAAAGGAGATATATACAAAGGGCAGTTTGGTAATGGGAAACGAAATGGCGAAGGAATTTACAAATTCAAAAATGCAAGGTACGCAAATTAAACCTCAAAAATCATACATCATTGGATGTGATAAATTCACACGGTGAATTTTGCAGTTGTACACGTTTTTTTTATAAGAAACTTGGATCAGACCATAGTACTAAAAGTTTTTTTAATTTAACATGAAATTTTCATGAATTGTCAATGTGGTCGCTAACACTGCTGCAGATATGTTTCTCGATATTTAAAACATCATATAGGAATAAACAGTGTTCTATTATGTTGAAAACATAAATGGTTAGATATTTTTGCTCAATAATAAAGGTTCAACGATCTATTTGCTATAAAATGCATGCTTTTAACTTTGAAAAGTTTCTTAGTACATCTCAGACATAGTACTAGAGTTTCTTAAAATGTTGGTCATCTTAGTACTAGTTTCTTATAAACCAGTTTGTTATAAAAAAAACGTGTAACGACAATTCACACGGCAGATTTTACAATTGTAGTGAGAAAGGGCTGTTTTATTTCGGGCGGTAAAACCTTTACGACCCTTACCTTGATAGAAATAAGCCCTTGAAGTGTCGGGTCTCACCCTAAGTTTAGGATGCTTCCTATGGGCCAGGTCAATCGACATAACGGGCAGTACCAAACAAAACGGAACTGCAAATAAAGCGGAGAGTCACGATACCTAATGTTCATATTTTGTTCTTCATTTCAGATATGAGGGGTCATACAAAGACGGCCAACGTGATGGGACAGGGACAATGATGTACCCGGATGGAAGCAAATATGTTGGTCAATGGAAAGAAGGCATGAAGAATGGCAGAGGGGTTTATGATTACGCTAACGGTGATAAATATGAAGGTGGATGGCTGGATGATGCCAAGCATGGTAATGGTGTATATTACTACAATGCAACTGGAAGCAAATTTTATGGTAAGTTTCAGCATGACCAGTAATGCACCGTGCTTGTATCTTAAAGATTGAAGTTTGTTACCTCGATAAGGCTGCGTTTCTTGGTTTTTCTCTTCGGCCTACCATCACCTTGGAGCCGACATCGCAAGAAACGAGGGGCACACTGTGAAGGAGCTATCACTTTGCTGAAGTGGGCAGGCGCCATTTAAATTTGATTTCTTGCAATGGCGGCTCTGTGGCGATGGTAGGCCGAAGAGAAAACAACCAAGAAAACAACATTATCGCAACACGGTGCAATACTGCCCATGGTTTCAGCGATTGATCCTATTTCGTTTTGTTTCGGCTTTTGAGATGACGTGGGTAAAATGTAGGCACCTTCTGATGAAAGCTGTGCAGTCGCGCCCGCCGCTATCCGGTCAACAGGCTAGCCCGCCGCCTATTACAGATACCGATCGGCCGTGGCGCATTCCACCTGGTGTAATTCGTTTACATTTATAAAGAACGATTTACATTTTCAAGGCATTGTCGAAACATAAGCTCTTGTATATTACGGGGTGCCCCCCAAAAACCTTTCCCATGTGAAAAATCGCCAAAATTCGACTATCAACTTGTTTATGACATCATTTCTTTTTTCGATGATCCAAAGATATCCAAGGACGATAAAATGTTTGTTTTTCCTTACTTATAGGCATGAAACCGCGCATCAAAGAGTCTCATTCTGAACTACAGTTTACAGTATACTGTTTCAGCAACTTTGTGAATCTTGCCTGAGAGTCATTATATCAGAGTCTTTTGAAAAGACACTGATTATATTGAGGTTTAAGGCTGAGTTTACACTGCTCCGTTTTCGTTTCTATAGGTTTTTGTCGATGAAAATGCTGCCCGTTCACATTGCTCCGTCTTCAGATGAATATGCTATGAATACGATGGGCGTTCACGTATGTGCTTCGTTTTTCATGCGAAAAAGGAGCAGTGTGAACAGGGCCATCTGACCTGGGTGATTTGAAACACTAAATGCCTTGGGGGGAGACTCTGTTGTTGCTTGAGACATGGCAACCAAATTTGGCACAAAGGTTGTTCATTATATTAACAATGAATTTTTGAAACAATGGCATGATTAGCATTGTTGTTGTTGTTGCTAGAGCATGATTAACATTGTGACGACATGTGACGTCATAGAAATGAAAGTGTGTTAAAAGGTCGTAAAACTTTAATTTTCGTGCAGAAATGAAATTTAAAGATCAAGATAGATGTAAATTCATAATTTAGACTTAATTGGACCAAAGAAAGAGGATTAAGAGAGATAAAATGTACATTTTTCACAGAGTGGTGCACGAAAACTTGGTTTATGATAGAAAAGTTAAACTTGCTAAATCTCAGAGGCATCCAGCAAACACGGAAAAACGTATATTTGAAAACGTAAGAGGGGGCGGAATCGGCCCCCCAGGTCAGATAGGGTTAAGGTCTACATAACAGTCTGCATTTCTTTCTCACTTTTATGACCTAAATAGCTAGATGCTTAACATACAGATTAGCACAAATGATTATCAGCGAATGATGTGTGCAGGATAGGATTGACTCCTAAAAATGTGTTTTAACATTAAATTGACGCTCCACTATATTCAATGATGGATATCTACCGGGTGTCCCAAAAAAAGGTAACAGATTTGATCATGGCTAGCGCTAAGAATTTAACTCCAATCAATCGGAAATAACCTTTAAACTAATCCCCGATAGTTTACTTGAAGATAAACACCTTGTTTGTTGATATTGGAGCATTGAGAGTAAACATTTTTATCATGGAAGTCCGGATTTGCCTTCACCTCCAACCAGAGCTTTTAGGCTTTGGCCTAAACTACAAACGCGCTGTTGTGGGGGATAGGCACAAGGATAGGCACAATGTAGAAAGTCCGAGGAAGGACCTTTGCTTTGTGCATGCACATTTGAGTACAAATGCAAAAACTGAGAACTGAAAAAGTCACTAAGGAATACCTTTTACTCAGCCAAAATGAACATGAAATTTACAAAAAGAAACGACTTAAACACGAGGGAGCGCCTTCAAGGATCTTACCCTCGTGGGATTTTTAATCCTTTGGGTATAAGCGACGAATTCTCGTTTCGTAATAATTTCAATGATCAAAAAATGCATTTTATTCGAACAAGGAAGATTTTTCCACACTTCCACACAGATTTTTCCAAGGGAATCATTTCCCTGCAGGGTAACTTTTATTCGGCAGCGGTAATTCACAGCTTACGTAGAATGAACAGAGATATCCCTTTGGGAAAAAATTCTTGAGTTTGATTGTCAAGTTCGATTTGGATTTCTATCAAGAATTTTTCCGAAGCACGAGGCTTCTTGTGTGTACCTGGCTAGTCCTGGCTATGATTCAGGAGATTCCACAACAAGCCCGTTGACAGCTTAGGCCAAAACCCAACAGCTCTGGTTTGGAGATAGAGGCAAGTCTAGACTTTCAAGACTAAAATTTCTACTCTCAATGCTCCAAGATCAACAAACAAGGTATCTATCTTCAATTTAACTATCGAGGATTAGTTTAAATGTTATTTCCGACTGATTCGACCCAAATTCTTAGCGCTAGTCCTGATCAAATCTGTTACCTTTTTTCTGGGACACCCGGTATCTTCCATGCATTTCTTCACCTGTCTCAACTTTTTCTGTCCTCGCTTAACTAATAACAACACAGCAGAAAACCAGGTCTGCAGGCTTGTGAAGGAAATAAGATCACATGAACACATAATCCAATAGATCTAACATGGTGTATGCAGCACATCTGAAATGCACATGAAATCCAATTGATCACATGATGCAAAGTCACATGTTTTGACGAGACAGACATAGCTCGATTACACTATCAACATCTTCTCGGCAAGATTAGTATGCTGCCGCGTAGCAATAAAGAAATCATCCTGGTAATCACAAGTGCTTCTTGCATTTTGCTGCAGAAGCAGGCAGCTCTAAAACAAAAAACTAAATTTAACAAGTATAAAACATTTCACGAGATGAGTTATGTCTGGAAAAACAATTTGGCCTTTGATCTACTAAGGCTTATTGTAATTTGTGTAAGCATGCGTGAGTTACGCATCCATTACGCATTTTAAAAATCACCAAAATTGATCTTCGAGTTTCTGTTTTTGGTTAGTAGATAGATAGTTAGTAGATAGCCAAATGAGTTACGCATTTTACAACAAAATGCGTAAGATGATGCGTAAGACGATGCGTAAGATAGCTTCTATGCGTAAGTTTATGCGGAAGATAGCTTCTGTGCGTAAGATGATGCATAAGATAGCTGTTATGCGTAAGATGATGCGTTAGACGATGCGTAAAATAGCTTCTGTGCGTAAGTTTATGCGGAAGATAGCTTCTGTGCGTAAGATGATGCATAAGATAGCTGTTATGCGTAAGATGATGCGTAAAATAGCTTCTGTGCGTAAGTTTATGCGGAAGATAGCTTCTGTGCGTAAGATGATGCATAAGATAGCTGTTATGCGTAAGATGACGCGTAAGACGATGCGTAAGATAGCTTTTATGCGTAAGATGATGCGTAAGATAGTTTTCATGCGTAAGATGATGCGTAAGATGAAAATATCGTCATCCGAAAGCGAATATAGCAGATCGGAACAGCAGAAGACATTCAAATGTCATCTACTGACACAAAATGTTTATTGCTTGTCGAATTAAAACACTTCTTACGCAAATCATCTTACGCATAAAAGCTATCTTACGCATAACAGCTAGCTTACGCATCAACTTACGCACAGAGGCTATCTTACGCATCATCTTACGCATTTTGTTGTAAAATGCGTTAACTTACGCATGCTTACGCAAATTACAACAAGCTATCTACTAACCAAAAACAGAACTCGAAGATCAATTTTGGTGATTTTTCAAACAGCAATAATACTTTTAGGGAATACTACAGGGCTCAATAAAATTTTTTCCTACCTAGTACCAAGCTAAGCACTTTCGTTTCTTCTTACGTAATTCCCTCTTGTTACCCTATATACTGCCCCATTCTATCACAAATCCTTTCCCTCCTTCTTTCTTCTCCTTCTTTTCCCTTTCCTTCCGTCTCTTTTTCATCTTTTTCCTTTTTTCCTTCCTGGGAAATTTGAGCATTTCAGCCATCCTCCTGGTGGGGGTCGTAGGGGCTGACGGTTTGCGGTTTCTAGCCTTTTCTGAAACGGTTTTACGGTTCTTGGCCTGAAAAATAATGGTTTTACGATTCCTTTCTTTCTAAACGGTTTGCAGATATTTTTTGACAAAGATGGTTTGAGAAGTCAAGTTAGCACAAATTTGGAGATGAAGCTACGAATATTTGTCCAATACAAAAAGATTTTGAGGGAAATTCTACAACTTCTCACCTTTTCCACCTGATTAAAGGTATTAGAACTAGCTGCCTCTTTTTGGGTCTCAAAAATGACAAGGAGGCAGTCGTCTGAAGCGTAGAACCAAGGTGATATGTGCGAAAAGTGAAAAGTCTTGTGACGGTTTTGGCTGAATTTAGAGGCGGTTTTACGGTTTTTCCGAAATATTTGGCGGTTTCACGGTTTTTGCTACCCCCCTACGACCCCCACCTCCTGGTAGCGCGCTACCACGCTACTTCGTTTTTTTATTAGCCCCGGAACACCCGGTGGTAAACATGTCTTCTCTTGTAGCAACATGGGAAAAAGGAAAGCAGACTGGCATGGCAAAATTGGTGCATTCCAACCATATCTACGAAGGCAAGTTTCAAGACAATCTTCCCTCCGGCAAAGGAAAATATACTTTTGAAGATGGCATTGAACAACATGGCTTCTATACTATGAAAAATATCGTTGCACGAGAACACGGAATGATGACACTTGTCGGGAGAAAACCAGCATGGCGATCTACACTGCTCACACATGTTCTTATTAAGAAAGAATCTGAAGATATTGTAGATGAGAGCCTTGTTCAAGATCAGAACGTACCTGCGGAGGATCAAGATCCGAGTATCGGCGTATCAGCAGAAGTCCTTGAGGACCAGCATCAAGAACCAACTCCTTCTTGTGAATATCTTAGCAGCGTAAGTGATACGATTCAAGAACTTATATAGATTTGCTGTCATACGAAGAAAGTGCCTTATTTTCTCTTAGTCTGCCTACCTTATGACTCCTCATGATTTATGTCCAGATGGGATAATTCCAACTCAAAACTGGAGGTCTCCGATATGACGTGTTCGCAGTTTTTGAGAATGAATTTACAGACCGTAAAAGCTCTGTTAAGCCCCTCCCCCGGGGGCTGAAAACAGATGGGCCTCATTAGTTGGGGAAGGGGTTGTTCACAAATTCGAACGCCACGGATATAAATGATAGCTTCTTAGTTGGTTTTACCCCATATTTCGCAGAGTCAATACAAAATTTTCTTGGTCAAATTTGACACAATTTTTGCCCTTAACCATATCAAAATTAACATGAAAAGATTTTAGCTAAATGAATGGAAAATCTTTGGTAACCTCTGACATTTGATAAAAGTGAGGGGTTGGCTTGATAGAAAGGGTGTTTAGTTAAAATTTTTGCTGAGAAGGGAGTTATTACTTAGCAAGGTCAAGAAGGTTGGGGGGTGGCTAAACAGAGCTTTTACGCCATTCAGTTAAACAAACCAAGAGGCTTTACTGTTCGTTTATTTGATCTCTGGGGGTGTGCAAGCTTTCTGTTTGTAGATAAAAGTTAAATTTTAACCATGGGCAACTCGGACACTATTGTTGTGCTTTCTAAACTAACGAAGAAACAATAATTATTCAATACTCACCCCTGGCAAGCAACGTTTGTATTCCGGTCAAACATCGTGGTTTGATTTAGGCCCTCCTCCTTCAAATTCTGAAAATTCTGCCTTTTCGTTGCTGCGAGGGCAGTTCGTTAGGGTAAGCTAGGGAGGCGAAATGTTGTTGCAGTTGGGATTCAGAATTTTCAGAATTTGAAAGAGGAGGGCCTAAATCAAACCACGATGTTTGACCGGAATACAAACGTTGCTTGCCAGGGGTGAGTATTAAATAATTATTGTTTCTTCGTTGGTTTAAAAAGCACAACAATAGTGCCCCAATTGCGCATGTTTTAACTAGAACTATGAGCTGTTAATGCTTCAGCCTTCTTAAATTGTAAATATATATACTTTCACATGAAGCAATTTAAAAATATGTAACCAACTTTATGAGAAGTACAACAACTTGAGATGATATTAACAGATGTTTATGAGTTCACAAGTAACTCTGACAAAATACATTTCAACGTAAAGGTTAATTTCCACCAGAGGAGATTTCGCTCGGGGCGACATTCCAATAGCCTTGTGCGTAGATTTTACTTACTGCAAAAGAGAGGAGCCACAGACTTTACTTCTCCTGCGCAATGAATAGTCCAAGCGCAGGCTACATCTTCAAGCCATGTGATTGTCTTGAGAAAAAAGGATCAAAAGTCAAAATCCATTTCTGATCGTAGACTGGAATTCTTTATGAGAGAAATTTTCTGGCTAGTGGTAAGTAGGATCAGCACATGAGCGAAAGGACA
The DNA here is from genome assembly GCA_964020215.1 of Aurelia sp. 3 sensu Dawson et al. (2005). Taxonomy (NCBI): domain Eukaryota; kingdom Metazoa; phylum Cnidaria; class Scyphozoa; order Semaeostomeae; family Ulmaridae; genus Aurelia; species Aurelia sp. 3 sensu Dawson et al. (2005). Next base: position 8,814,108 of record OZ026586.1, read on the forward strand.
GTAAATTGGTACCAGGTCCCGTCTACACGAGATCGGATCCAAATGGATCCGTACCCAAACTGTAACGGGTAGGCCTTGCGTTTACACGGGACCCGACGGATCCGAACCCATTTGGATCGGCTATCCATACTCAAAGGGGATCATTTTCGAATGTGGTCCCCGATCCCAAAAAGGTCTCGTGTAAACGGGTGGGATCGGATCCAAACGTGTACGAATCGAAATCGAGACCCAGGGACGTCCAGTAAGAGGCATTTCTAAAATGGTAGCCCTTAAAATTGACACCAAAACGAAGATTGTTCACTTGCTTTATTCTTGTTACGATTCAAATTGACGACTTTCTTGCAAAGTGGTCCGCTTTGGATCCGATCTCGTGTAAACGCACATAATTATGGATCCGATCTCGTGTAAACGCACACAATTATGGATCCGATCTCGTGTAAACGCACACAATTATGGATCCGATCTCGTGTAAACGCACACAGTTGTGGATCCGATCCGGTGTAAACGCACACAGTTATGGATCCGATCCCGTGCAAACGCACACAGTTATGGATCCGATCTCGTGTAAACGCATTTCATTTCATTTCATTTTATAATATTTATACAGGGTAAGTATTCAATACAAAAAGTGAAGTTGATTTACAAACTGCCCTGTTACAAAAGAAAGTAAGCTATAAAAATTACAATTTCAAGATAAAAATTTGTATACAAAAGTAAAGTAATAGGAGATGTGAGACAGTGCTCAGGATTTGTCATTTTTCAGTGACGATTTGAATTGGGTGAAAGTATTTGCCATCTTACGTTCTCTAGTTAGATCATTCCAAAGTTTAGCTCCTCTATAAGAGAAGCATTTTTGGCCACACGCAGTTCTTAGAAAAGGTACATCGAGGTCAGTGCTGGTATTACGAAGCTGTCTAGCGCTGGTTTCAGATAACCTTTGGAACAGTCCTGTAAGATACTCAGGTGCTTCATGGTTAATAGACCTATAGACCATTTTCAATGTTTCAGTTTCTATGAGATCGTTCACCGTTAGCCATCCCAACTGCTTGATGATGGGTGGTGCAGACATTCTGTAGGGGCTATTTGTCACGATTCTGGCTGCACGATTTTGGAGCTTCTGAAGCTTGTTGAGTGCTGTGGTGCCACAAACACCCCAGACAGGGCAACAGAACCGGAAATAAGGCTCAACCATACTTCTGTACATGGTCTGCAGTACGCTTAAAGGGAGATACTGTTTTGCATGGCGTATCATACCTAACGCCCTTGAAATCTTTTTCATCATTTCGGCTATGTGAACATCCCAACTAAGGTATTGGTCCACATGTACCCCTAAGTATTTTGTGTGCTCTATCATTGAAATTTCCTCGTCGCGAATGACAAGTGACGGTTTTATAGCTGATGTTCTTTGAATATCCTTAACCTTTTTCCGACTTCCAATCACAATGCTGTTTGTTTTAGCAACGTTAAGTGACAATTTATTTCCTGCAAGCCATGTGTTTAGACATTCTAGGTCCTCATTAACCTTTTCATTTATTGTGGAAATGCTATTTGAGGAGAAAGATAAACTGGTGTCATCGGCATACATATTAACTTGTGAGTGCTTAATAGATAGGGGAAGATCATTTATATGGATGATGAAAAGTAGGGGGCCTAAACATGATCCCTGCGGAACTCCACAAGTTACTTCTCCCAGGTCAGAAAGCTTTCCGTTTACCTTACAGCACTGCTTCCTATTAGAAAGGTATGATTGAAACCAGCGTAGCTCTTTGCCTGCAACTCCATAAAGTTTTAGCTTGTTAATTAGGATTTCGTGGTTCACCGTGTCAAAAGCTTTCTTCAAGTCTATGAATGTGACCGAGGTATATGTACCGTTTTCGATATTCAAATACCAGTCGTTTGTACACTTTAATAGACATGTCAATACTGAATGTAGCAATCTAAAGCTGGACTGTTGTGAATACAACAGACGACCTGACACGAGAAAATTATAATATTGGTCGTAAACAAGCTTCTCGAATAACCTAGAGATTACAGGCAAAACAGAGATTGGACGATAGTTTGATCTGTTATCGCTCTTACCATCCTTGTAAATAGGAGCAATCCTAGCAATTTTCCATTGATCGGGGAAAATTCCAGCCGACAATGACAAATTAAAGAGCTGACTCAATGGCTCGGCCAGGATGGATATTCCGGCCTTTAAGAAAAAGCTGGAAATTTCATCAAGGCCAAACCCGTTGGAGGTCCTAAATTTGCTCATTGCTAGCATCACTTGTTTGGATACCACAGGCGAAAAAATAAAGGTGGCATTAGTAGGGTTGATGGTATATTCACCTTTCAGGAGACCGTTTTCTGTATCGGGGATATCTTTACATAATTCATTGCCGACATTACAAAAAAATTCATTCATTGAGTTAGCAATAGCAATACCGACAGAATCAGTGACTGAACTTCCATCAACAGTCAGTACGATATATTGGTAGTTTTAGACCTTTTATTGACAAGTTTATTGATCGTTGCCCAAGTCTCTTTCAAATTTCCTTCAGAAGCTTGAATCTTATTCACGCACACAATTATGGATCCGATCCCGTGTAAACGCACACAATTATGGATCCGATCTCGTGTAAACGCACACAATTATGGATCCGATCTCGTGTAAACGCACACAGTTATGGATCCGATCTCGTGTAAACGCACACAATTATGGATCCGATCTCGTGTAAACGCACACAATTATGGATCCGATCTCGTGTAAACGCACACAATTATGGATCCGATCTCGTGTAAACGCACACAGTTATGGATCCAATCCCGTGTAAACGCACACAATTATGGATCCGATCTCGTGTAAACGCACACAGTTATGGATCCGATCCCGTGTAAACGCACACACTTATGGATCCGATCCCGTGTAAACGCACACAATTATGGATCCGATCTCGTGTAAACGCACACAATTATGGATCCAATCTCGTGTAAACGCACACAGTTATGGATCCGATCTTGTGTAAACGCATACAATTATGGATCCGATCCCGTGTAAACGCCCCTTCGAAAAGTGGAACCGATCCAAATGGATCCGATCTATTGTTGATCCGATCTCGTGTAAACAGGGCCGTAGTCAGCCACTTTCGCCCATTGCACATCTATTTGCAATATGAATAAATTTCATTCCCATACAAAATGGGCTAAGGTGGCTCAAAAATGCGACATTTATGCTGCCAGAATAGTGATGAAAGGAGGCAAAACTAAATTAAAACGCAGACGAGAAAGCCTGTAGAGTTAAACCTTGAAGAATAGATATCGAATTTTTGAATCTAACTGTACATGTTTTTTTCTGCCTGTGTTCACTAACAACTTAAAATTTAGTAAAACATCGATCAAAAACATTTGAGAAATCTACTCTAGATTAATATCTACTGGGTTATTTATATAATATCTAATATTACTTTCATATTGCCTTAAATTTGACAGTATGGCTACAATGAAGCTCCACATTAACGAAACAGACTTTTCACGCCTTCGATTGACATATTTCTTACACCTAGGGCACACGTAGCGAACCTATACGCACTACTATGGTGGATACGCCATACAGAGGCGAGGTATTACGCTTGTTGTGGTGGATACGCCATACAGAGGCGGGGTATTATGCTAACGTGGTGGGGTATTATGCTTGATGTGGTGGATATGCCATACAGAGTATTTACGTGGTGGGGTATTATGCTCCGCCTCTGAATGGCGTATCCACCACATCAAGCATAATACCCCACCACGTTAGCATAATACCCCGCCTCTGTATGGCGTATCCACCACAGTAGTGCGTATAGGTTCGCTAGCGTGGAACTTTCTTGTCAAGCGCCTACAGTTTCCTTCCTCACAAGCAGAGGCGCCGGAAGGAAGACGAAGCGGCGGGGGCAGCCAATCCAAAAGGGCACCGCAAAATTGGAGAACTGACACACAACTCTCCAGTCACTTTCCATCATTTCTCGGGAAAAGTCTTATCCTTCCAACCTGCCATATACTCATCAACTCTTTCTATTTGTTTTTTGAAAGAATTCTGAAACCATCTTTTGACAGAGGTGGAGGGCGTTTGCAGAAGTTCAGTAGTTCAACAGTTTCAGATGTAGTGGATATAAATACGAGAAAGATTTTTTGAAACGGGCATTTCCTGCCCCCGTGCTGCCCCCGTACTATCAGAGTAACCGGGGGCAGCTAAAAAAATAAGTTTCTAATTTCGTTCCTGGAAAGTCCTGGACAAAGTAGGTCAAACAGGATGGGATTGTTCATAATGATAGTCATAAAGTAAATCCCAGCATATAAGAACCTACCAAAATAAGAACCTTGATGCTGTTTTTCCTGAATTATGTACCTTGCAATTAAGAACCAGTTTCAGTTTGATGAATCATAGGTTCTTATTGCAGGGGTTGCAAAGTTGATCTTTGATTCTTGTTATAAAGGTCATTGTGATCCCAACTGGCTTTAAAAGTTTTATTGCACAAGTTTAGACACAATTTTAGAGACACATTGAATCCAATGTGCCCCTCAAACGACGGTGTTGAGGACACGGAACACTTTTTGCTGCACTGCCATTCTTACGATGCATACAGGACAGATCTTCTCGATAGTGTAAATTCAACATTGCAACCGTATGATTTGCCATGCTCTAATGCTTAAATTGATACTGTATGGTGATGAAAGGTTGTCCGTTGATTCTAATTCCGAAATCCTTAAAGCAACTTTAAGATACATATACGCAACACAACGTTTTGAATAAAATGATGCTGCTGAAACTTAGCTGCTGCAACTTGTTCGGGGACTTATATGTATTGTTTGGTTTTCTTTCTTTCTTTTTTTTTTCTCTCCTTCCCTTCATATCTGCTTGTAGTTTTTATCTTCATGTTAAATGGCAGCAGGGTAGACACAGCATTGTGCTCCTTGCGGTATCGTTTTTAGTAGTGTAATAGAGTAGTATTGTAAGTAGCGTAATTGGTAGAATGACTTTGTAAGTAGTGTAGCTAGTAATGTGTGATGTAATGATTATTGATATATATATAAAAAAAGTTTTATACTCCTCCCAACTACTTATTAGGTCCATAAGAACGCTTCCAAAACAAATAATAGGGCTGAACATCTTTGTGAGACTCTCAAGGGGACTACATGAGGCACCCTTCAAATAAGAACCTCTATACCCTGAAATTAGTCTTATTGCCTTTGAAATAAGAACCAATTTCAGTCTGGCTCTCGAGAAAGTAGGTTCTTATATGCGGGAATTTACTGTAAAAAATCAGTTAAATTAGGTAAAAGCTTCCAGAGGACTACTATAACGACCTGTACAATCTTTAAACATTTGCTTTCAAAGATCTTTCAGGAATTTAATGAACTTTTATCTATCAATCAAAATACTAGATAATTCAAGCTTGGTGTGAACCTCCCTTGTTTCTTGTAAAGCCTGGTTTCTATATGATCGTAACAGTCGGCGACCAACTGTGACACATCGGCGATGTGTCCTCGATCAGTCGGCGACATATGGAAACGATCACTGTTACGATCATATGGAAACCAGCCTTTAAACTCATCTCGACTCTTTTGATGCGTCCCCGTACAGTCCCCATCTGATCGGCGACGTCGGCCACATCACTCTGGAAATATTTCAATTTAGCGCAACTGTCCGAGATGTGTCTCTGAGCCTGCTTTGGCGACGCGTCGCCGACTGTTACGATCATATGGATTCCGGGCTTAAGTAAGAGAGCCAATTATCTTTCAGTAGCCTACTGGTTTCTAGTCGGTGGCTTCTTAAATGCGGGGCCTTCTAGTATGCATAGCATTTTTTCCAAGTTGGCGTAAAATTCTATGACCAATTTCTCTGAATTGAATATGGCTTCAAAGAAACTTTAGCATTATGCTATAATCCTATCGTCAGACTTTTAAAATCTTCAGTTTTTTCAGAATTAGAAGGCTTTTCCTTTTTCCTATATCTTTGAACACGCAAAAACCTTGATTTTCAACCCCAGATTTCTTCTCAGCTCTTTGTTTAATCATTGCAAATTCCTCAGCTCGCCCCGGGTTGGCAACAATATGCGTTTACATGCAATTTTCACCCCGGGGCAAAATTTCCACAAGGGTTGAGAAAGCGAGTTGAACTCGCCCCGGGTTGAAATTGTCTCATGTAAACGATTTCACGAATAACAAACGTTTTTCTAGCGGCCGATTTGAAACTCAACCCGGGGTGAAACTCCACCTGCCTTGACTTTACTCCAGTAAAAGGCCCCTTATATGACTAATTCTGCATTATCGCAAATCTCACATGGCAGCTAATTCAAGATAGACATCAACCCTAAATTTATGGCAACAACCAATATATACTTCCAGCCACAACCTTATGATAATTGAACTACATATTAACTAACAGACTATTCTATCAATTTTCAGTCCCCATATTATCGGTCCTCATACAACGAAAAGAGGCTGAAATGCCCCTTAATATCCAAATTCGCGACGCTGCCTATGATTTAACTACACGTTCCACTACTATGTCTGCTGCAATAAAAGCCTGCATAAACGGCTGGTGATTTAGGGTGTTTATAAATTTGTAAAATTCGAAAACTGTAGACTAAGTAGACTAAATTTTCTTGTCTTATTAACGCCAAGCTTCCCACAACGGTGGGTGTGATAGGTTAGGAAGGCATCTCGGACCTTGAGTTCTAATATGCGTCTACCTAGCCGAGCAATTCACAGAATGGCTAGGTATGTTATGTTGCTGAAAGTTCCAAATCGAGGCCTACTAATGGTCTTGTAGTCGTAGTTCAATTTTAAATACCTTGGAAAAATTTTGAGTTCCCTTGCCTAAGCGACTTCTTCCTCTACTAAAATAATGAGCAAACTAAGGTAGATTTGCTGAAAATACTAGCCAGTTTTTGCGGGTTTTTATTGCTACTCAGTTTGGCTGCCTAAAAGCGATTCCTTTTCACAAATGTTCATTGTTACATCTTTCACCTCCATTTAATTTTAAATTCTTCATACACAATGGCCCCATTCCATCAGTGAAGAATGGCTGCATCATCAGCCAAGAAACATGAAGAGGTAGCTCGTTTGACATTGGCTGCGGTCACACTAGAATCTGAACTGTTTTACTTTCTTGAAATTTATCTTTGACATCAGAAAGTAGGGCATTATAAAGATACAAAGACATCCGGTCACACTGTGCCTGTCCCGTCTTTTGCAAAGCTGCCAGTGCTGCGGCTATTTTTTTGACACGAAAGTAATCATCACGTGATTATCTTGGTAAATCATGATTGCTTAATTTTGCTTAAACAACGCTGTGATTTAGATGGGCACCTTGTCTATCCCATTGTTTTAAATACTATAGTTTTTAAAGACCCTTGCCCATGGAGCGAAATGCTGTAACAGCGTTGAATGTGAACAGCAAGAGCGGTCACATACACCAGCGTTGTAAGCCCGTTGTTTCCAAAGGAAAAAACCGGATAAAGCATCCAGTGTGACCGTAGCTATTGTTTTACCAAATCTTTTTAATGTTCTGCTTCCTTTCACTCAACTTTTGCCTCCCCGGAAACTTGCGTACCAAACAATTCACCCTTCGGTGCCACCCCCAATGACAAAAAATGCCCAGTCCCTAAGCGATGAGTAGGTTCGTGTTGATTTCGTAGAGTAACGTGCTGCAATGGATCTCGTTATATTCGCATAGAACCAATGCTACAAACGCTTCTCTATTCATGCGAATTACCGGGGTTATAACTTTAATATCGTACCTGATGAAAAAAACTCTCCTTCCAAAGGGACCGAGAAATCATCTGCAATGGGGTAGCTCTTGTGCTAAATGGTTAGGAGGCTGGCTTTCGTCCTATATGGTCATCCCCTCACCTGGATAGTTCGGGTCTTCATTTCAATAAAGAACATGCAATGAAATGAATTTATTCCCTTTCTATAGACATCTTCGTTCCTATTGTTACAATGCTAAATACGTCAAATTGAATCCAAGCGCTTTGTGAATTTTTCAGAAGAGAATCAGTCCTTGCAGTAACTGAATTCAGAGCAACCGATCCATCTAAAGCTACCCTCACATGAGAAAGCTCAGACCGATCTGAGTTTCAGATCTGTTTGAAATTTGGCTATGCATGCTTACTTGCCTCTTGCTCACATGAACATTTTGTTTTGTTTGTTTTCGATTTGTTTTGAGTGAGCCTGTCAGGATTTCTAGCTACTGAAAGCTAATTTAGTCCCACTGTGCATGCCGCATCCAGGCATGGGACCCCTAGTTTAACGTCCCGTCCGAAGGACGACGAGGTCTGTTGCGAGGTCAGGCCTCCGAAGTCACCCATCCGGAGTTTGACCTTACTTGACCAAGCTTAACTTCAGTCACCTGACGAAGACTGTATAAGCCACTCGGCCACTCACCCCGTTTTCAGACCAGTTTGAGAATATAAACCAATGCATGCGTTCCTTCGGCAATCAGAACAATTGCAATTGTTTTGTGGATGGCATTCATTTGGGCATTGCCTCATAACATTTAGATCCAGCTGCCTGACTTTGAATGAAGTCATAATTGTTTTAATTGATAAAAGAATGCAAGGAATGGCAAACACACTTGTTTTGAAATGTCATTGCACCCCGAAATGAAATTCTTTTCTGCTCATATAAAATTTCAGGTCGACCTGAAAACTCAGACCGACCTGAGAAATCGAAATCATTTCGCCTGCCATTTGAGCGCTCCAAGAGCTTCGACATTAGACCGAAGTGAGATTCAAACCGATCTGAACTCAAATCGGTCTGAATTTGCTCATGTGAGGGCAATCTAACCCATGTTCAACATCTCCCTTTAGCCTCATATTGTTCATAGTAATAATGACTTGAGTTCTCCGTCATATTACAGTCTCATTGGCGAGGAATCACTCACCATCGTTCTCCACATTGAAACTGATTCATCCGATTTTAAATTGCGCGTTTTCGGACAGCATTTTGTTTGATGGTTAAGGCACTAGAATCATGATTGCATATTCCCAGATAAAGTCACAAAAATTCTTGTGAATACGCACACAAGATCTGCGTCCCAAAAAGGCAAACAGCCTGAGCATTTACTCACAGTAATAACTGGTCAAAAATATTCTGCTGGCGGTACATGATTGTCATATTCAAATTTCTTAACTTCTTCTTTCATTGATTCTTTGATTCGTTGGATGGCAACGGATTCATTTGCATCCTAAGAAAGAAAATAAAGCTAAGGTCAGTATGGGTAAATGCAGAATTTGTGATGATAGCTAGACTGTCTAGGTCATAAATAAAATGACAAGGATATATACCGGGTGAGCCAGAAAAAACTTCCCACTTTTGAAAATTTATAACAGCAAGAGTGTTTCACAGATTTGATGATTCAAGTTCTAGTTAAAAGCCAAAAGGTCGAAGTAGTTTTTATGATTTTTCTCGTTGTCTCACGTGCACTAGAAATATAGGTAAATTCAAACTTACAAAAATTTCATGGTTACAAGATGACTGAAAAAATGGCCTAAACATCGATCAAAGCATAAATGGTTCCTCGCACAAAATAATGAAGGAAATGCAACTTCTCACGGATGGGAGATATCCTTTGTACATTAATTGCCATGGGATTGAAAATCTTCAGTAACTGTTTGAAAATCGATGTCTTATCACACTTGAGGGAGATGAAACGCCCATTGCCTATTGTTCGGTGTGAATAGAGGCCTTACAATTTGATCAATGTTTTAGGCCCTTTTTCCGTCAGTTTGCAACCATAAAATTTTTGCAAAGAGTTGAATTTACCAATACTTCTAGTGCTGGTAGGACAGCAAGAAAAATCACAAAAATATTTTGATCTTTCAGATTTTAACTAGAATTTGAATGATTCAAATCTGGGAAGTAATCTTGGTGCTATGAATTTACAAACGTGTGAACTTTTTTCTGGCTCACCCGGTATAATAGTTTACTTTTACCCCCCATTTTATGGGAATTCAACGTTTACTTTAACGAGTCAGATACAAAAAGTCAATAAAGCTTTATCCGAAACCACATCAAAATAGACGATTGCATTAAAGATGGCGGCAAGGAATTTTTTACCAAGATCCATTGCGCTCTGACTACGAATCCTTAACGATTCTATGGGAATTCGAATTAAGGAGCGCAATGCATCTTGGCAAAAATTCTTCAGCGCCATCTTTAGCGCAATTGTCTATTAACATGCACGCTTGTTTAGCTGAATCATGGAACTTCTTTGATTGCTTCTGGAATTTGATATAAATAGGGGCTTAATAAAGAGAGGGGCTTATTTAAAAGCTCGGCTCAGAGGCGAGGGGCTTGCTACAGAGGGGACTCAATAGCGAGTGGGGCTAAATAGAGCTTTTACGGTAAGGATAAAAGCAATGCCAATTTATCAGATCGCTTTGAGGCAGAGCTAAATCGCAATTTCTAACTAAAGTGCTAATTCTTCGCGAATAGAATGGGATCTTTGCTTTTTTAGTTCAGTATAGGCTTTTTTAGGCCTATTTTCCTTTCATTTAAATTTTGAGGCTCTGGTACCCAGGCTAGCGACTCTTTTGTTGTTAAGCATTCCCGAAATCAAGTCGCTGAAAGAAAATTTCTTTCTGCAAAGCGCAATAAACTTCGAGAATCTACTTATGGTGTTTATATTAGTAATTTAATGTATTTGGTTTAGTCTTACCTCGGGTAAACCATCAATTGATTCTGTTCCATCTAAAAATAATAATTAGCATAGTGATTATTTAAAGTAAGTGAGCACTGTAACAATTATCAAATTACTGCGCATAGCACAATGAAAAGCAGCCAAGCAAAATTGACTGGTCATGGAGGAGCGAACTATTTACAAGTTTCAGTTTGAATCTTTGTTTGGTTATGTACGGTGATCGATTTATATATCTTTATTGATTGTAAATAATTTATTAAAAGAAATTGTAGGATGTTTAGAAGCAGGCTACAACAAGCGATTTTAGACAGTATCCGGTCTGAAATATCATTTAAACTTACATTTCCCATTAATCAAGCAAGTTATTAAAATCAAGCAAAGCAAAGAACAAGTTCGGAAATTTGTTATGTATCCCTCTTTAGGCTGTACAAGGTCAGACTCACAAATCTCCGTCAATCCATGAGCGGTAGGAGACTGATGTGTTAGCCTAAAAATGTTTAAATCGCCACATAAAGAAATATATTCATTCAAACTTACGATGCTGTGGTTGCCTCTTTCTTTTCCATTGTCTGTGGCCAAATATTTCCACCAACATGCAACAACGACTGTGGCCTATGCGCTGCCATGTTGCATTCCCCAGCACTACATGCGCATGCGTAGAATCAATGAGAAATGGCGGCGCTTAGGCCACAGTCGTGGTGTGCATGCTGATGGAAATATTTGGCCAAAGACAATGAAAAAGGAAGAGACAATCACATCATCGAAAGTTTGAATGAATATTTTCCTTATGAGGCGATCTTATAAGCATTTTTAGGCTAACACAGCAGTCTCCTACCGCCCATGGTCAATCGAGTTATGGAATTCAGTTTAAAACTCCCCTTTGAATGACAAAAAAGGATTTTGAGATTTTTAAGATCGATTCAGATGCTGCAAGGGGAGTCCTGCTCGATCCACTTAACCGCAGTTACTCTAACTGGACAACTTTAACAGCTGTAATGATATCCACATATAAGGCAGATTTGTCAGTATTTGAGCAAAGTGGAGAAACGATAAAGCATGGAAAAAAATTTTATGACATTACTTGGAAAGAAATTTAATCAGAAATTTGCAAATAGACATATTGGTAAGTTCATGAACATACCATTTATTGAATCTGCTTGCCCTTCCGGTCCTACTATGCCATACTGGAAAGAAGAGAAAAGCAAGAATGAGATAAATTGTACATGATTCTGGCATAAGTACCTCAACTGAAGCGATAACAGCGATAACAACAACAACAACAACAACAAGCGAAAGTTACAGGGACTTATGTAATGTATCTAGGCGCTTTGCTCAATAGAGACTCGTAATATTACTCTGAAAAAGCTGACCCTTCTTAGGCCCAAACTCTGAGCTTGCTAGAGTACCAATCAGATTGCGAGATTTGTGAACTACCATTGTTACGGCAAATATGATATGTGATTGAAGCACTGACAACATTTTCGGGTGAGATTCGGGGAGAGAGTTGGTGATTCGAGATTCGAGGCTGTGATTTGAGATTCGAAGCCGTGATCCATCACAGTTTGATTGATGAATGCAGGGAATGGGGTCAGCCTCTTCACAGTTTCATTATGAGTCCCTGTTGAGCCAGGTTTACTGCAGGATACAAGGGATTCATCGTCATAAGTCTAGGCCAGAGACACACATTTTAGATTCATTTCGAGAAACTGAGAAATTATTTGTAGGCCCGTATGGGCCTGGGCATTAGCTCGCAAATCAAAATTAGGGTCAAATTTCTATTGTCGTTTCTTCTCTGTTGGATCTTGTCTCACGATTTACTGTGACCAATGTCCCATGAAAATATTTATCTTATTCCCTTTATAAGGCTGTTTCAAGTAAGATGTCACGTGAAGATGCTTGCGCATGAAAATTAAAGAGTACTGTGCGAGCAATTCAACTTTCTTGAATACTTATTTTATGGTGATAAAGAACTTTCTAATGACGTAAATTGAAATATACTCGAACCTACTCTAAATTTCATCCATAAAACGGACGGCCTGGATAACTTCCAACTTTCTTTTTACGCCACAGAGCCACTATATACATTATCCCCATTTCTCTTATAAGTCTGTCACATTGGATGTTAGGCATATGAAGTGTAATGAAATGGAAACCTATCCATGCTAAATCAGAAGAATTTCAGATCATTGGTATTGCAAAATCAGGAACTCTGGCCTGACAGCATATGCGCAGTATAATGAGCAGTCGGGGCTCTGGAGGAGGATCAGTGATAGCAGCAATTGCTGTTTTTGTTGTTCTTTCGTCCAGGGTTCCTATTGATCAACATCATTCTCCTATGCTGGACTGACATCCAATGTGAAACGGATTCGAGTATTTATATGCAATTAATCGTATGTCTAGAATTTGGAGTTATTCACTTAGTTATAAATAATTACATGTCTTTATGTTAATGGCCACAGGGTAGTCACTGTCCTTTGCTCCTTGTGGTCCTATTCCAGTAGTGTTCGTATTGTTTAGAAAGTATAGTAGAATGTAGATGTAACATGCATTGTAAAATTTTAGATGAATACAAAAAGTCTCACGTGACATTTTATTCGAGACAGGTTTAAATGTGAATGCTCAGAATCTGCCACTATCAAATTATGATAAAGGAGCTATATGCCCTTATATGTCCCTAAAAGATAATCATCATTGAATTCTTAACCAATCAGCATAAATTAACACATAAAAATAAGCCTTCAAATCATTCAGTCGTTGCTTGCGGCTTTAAATTTGGTGGGCGATTTCCTTTCAAGTACTCTCTCAATCACTGTTTTAAGAAAAAAGCATAAAGTATCATAAAATGAAAAAACTTACCGGTGTCGTTGGGTCTAAAATGGAAAAATTGGAAAAAGGTAAAATCAAAATCAATTTTACAAACTCATAGTGAAGTATCACAACAGTGGATCTGAAAAACACTGCCTGGTTTATCATCGATCTCAGATACAAGATGCTCTAGGATGGTTCGGTTGCAGCGTGCTGGCCTACCGTTCTCAAGCTTAGTGGTTCGAGTTCCCGTCCGTCCAAACTGCTCTCTCGATTGAAAAGAGTCGCCAGCTCACAATAATTTCAGGTTAAAGAAATCAGAAGGCATGGTCACATCGAAAAGAAGTACCAGGACATGCTATATAACTAGCCTGGTCTCTCTCAGTGCTCTAAAACTACCTGCGGATGCTAGGTAGGAACAAAAATGAACCTTTCTTGTTAGAAATAAGGGTATTTTTTCAATAATGAATGCTAAGAAGGCATCAAATACAAACCTCATTTCATGTAGAAAGTCTATTCAGATTTGCTTAGAATAAGCTCAGACTGTCAAGCTCAGAATTTAGCAGAATGTCACAGTTACTTTAATTTGGAACGGTACCTGCCAATTTTGAAACTGGTGCACTGAACTAACTGATTCTGAAATACTAAACAGTTACAAGATTAACGATCCTTAAACATACCTTGCGGACTTTGTAGAATCGGAGTTCCAGGAGGTCCAGGCGTTATCGAAGTCTAAACACGTAAAAAAGTGAAAAAATTACCATCAAACAGACACAGGAAAGGTTACTATTTTCTGTAACGAATGCATACCAAGAAAGTATCTGACAAGTTTCCCAAGAGTTTGGTCGCATGACTCGAAATGGGCGAAACAAACCTTGGCCGATTAGGTCCATTAATTCCCCTCTTAGTAAACGTTCTTGCTTTTTTGTAGTTGTTACGTGTAACAAAGTGAAGTTACGTGTAGTTTAGTTTATGTGCTATCTTTGTCTTTCAATGTCATCACATGTAGTGCTATGTTCGTGTTTCCTGTTTTATGTGCAATTTTGTAGTCGTAGTTTTTGGCTCAAAATGGTTGGGTAACGTATTTTGTAAGTATTGTTATTAGGTAATGTGTATTGTAAGTTTTAGCTGGATTTAAAAAAAATATCTGGAACAGACACATGAGCAGTTCAAATCTGATTTGAAGGATGAAACAAAAGTTTCATCATCGTATCACATAACAATAATTCATCAATATTTCATTTCTGATTTTGAATCAAACAAGATGGTTCCTCTCTATGACGTGATACTTGAAACAGACAAGTTTAAAGGATCTATGATTAAAGATATCACAATAATTTACACACAACAGTCTAAATCATTCTTTAAAGAACCCACCGGTGTCGTAGTTGTGCTCCAAGGTCCACGAGGGCCCCTACAAATCAAAGCAGTCTATTACCGCCTGAACAAGATTTAACGTTTGAAACAGAAAACAATTTGCCGACAGGCAATAGTTAAAATTTTCAATTATTTTTGGAGTTTTTTGTGCTGAAATCGGTCTCTCTATTCAGATTCTGTAGGGTATTTCCTGAAAAAGTTCACATCGAGAAACCTTACAACACGTACTAAAATTACGAGCAAGCTTCCCTGGTTTGTTGCCTTCACAGCGATGACTTCAGGACGCTTTAGCACGTACTATCCTCTTGGGGGATTAAAAAGTCTTCTCCCTGGTATAATCAACTTATTCATGGGGGGATTCTATTCTCCCAAGAGGACATAACATGAACACATCCAAGTGTCATAATTGCTAGGGAGAAGAACAAAGAGATTCTTGCTTGTAGTTTTCACTCGCTGTTGCATATTTTCGAAAGTGGCTTTCTGCAGAAAATCTCTTATTTTGACCGGAAGGAATGGCCAATTAGAACTGAAAGGAAATAAACAGTGCAAAAGACCACATCCATGGCCAATTTTCTTCGAGTATTTATGCCCTCTTAACCATACACTATACCAAAAGTTAAGTTCAATATAAGATTGAAGAGGGCCTAACTACTCACAGAGTTAAAAACAACATTTTTGTTGATGAAAATATGCTTACATTGGCATCCCACTGGGTCCCATGGATGAGTTAGGTATTGGTCGCATTGGGCTGTAGTTCTGTGAAGTAAAGATAAAAGCATACAAATCACGCAACCTCATCAAAGGATGATGTTAGTTCTGCATTGCTAACATAACATTCATATCAAATCTACCCGGTGTCCCAGAAAAATTATACAGATTAGGTTGAGCCCAGTGATGAGGATTTATCTTTAATAAATGACAAACCAGTTGCAAAATATTCCTTGATAGTTAACTTGAACATAGATACCTCGTTTATTGGTGCGTTGATTATTGAATTATTAATATCTAAAGTTCAGATTTGTTGTTCTCTCCAATCCAGAGCTTTGTCGTTTGGCCTAAGCAAATCTTTTAAACGACAGTGAATAAAACTAAGATCATTTTTACATTCTAATTGCTACAATTCACCTGTTGTGCCGTGCTTTTACTTTTCTTTCATTTCAGTATGAAATTTGGATGTGCTTCAGCAATTTGCTTTGGCCGAAAGGCCCAAAGCTCTGCTTTGAACGAAGATTTGTAATTTGAATTTGAAGTTTATTTCAGTTCTTCAGGAACCAATATCAACAAAAAAGTTGAAACTATATTCAAGTCAACTATCGACGAATATTTTGAAATTAGCAAGTCATCGATTAAAGCTAAATTCTCACTGCTAAATCTAACTAAATCTGTATACTTTCTTCTGGGACATCCGGTCGTTGTTTAGCAAAGCATAGAGCTCATGTATTAAGTCTAGAAATACTACTGATGATCTATAATCTTAGACATCCCTTCTCATGATAGGAAACCCAGACAGATGACCAATAACAACATAAAGGAATACCGACTCAGGAGATAGCAGCGTATCTCGGTAAATAAAAACAATTCTGTTAAATGTCTCTCATCCTAGCGACAGTTGTAATCAATAATTCAAGATTCGGCTGGGTGATCTTTAAAGAAGCATATTGGAAAACACTGTTATGCCATTTCAGCTAAAATTTGGAATACAGCTGCTTTAGGCCTCTAACATCAAATAACAATTCTTGTTTAAGTTCTTAAGGATAAGCGTTTAAGTTTCTCCGTTTACTTTAATGCTTCAAAGAGTATGTTGTTACTGTTCTGTATATGATGTGACATACGCATATTGGAAAGCGCCGTTATGGCATTTCAGTTAAAAATTTGAAAATACAGCTGCCTTTGACTTTGACTTTGACGGCAAATTGTTTTTGTGTAAGTTCTTAAGAACAAGCATAAATTTCTCCGTTTACTTTTAATACCTAAAACGGTACGTTGTTACTGTTCAGTATGTTTACTATTTACTTATTCAAAAAGAATACTGTGCCACTGCAGTTGAAGTTTGAAAACACAGCTGCTATAAGCTTCAAACATTAAATAGCATTTGGTTTACGTTCTTAAAAGTAAGCATTTAAGCGTCTCAGTTTACTTTTATTGCTTAGAGTAGTATGTTGTTACTGTCCTGTATGTGATGTGCGATGAGCTCAGTTGTCTTTTGTCTCAAAATATTCTAACATTATTGTTCGTCCCCTGATTGGTCCTTAGAAGACACTTTCATAGCAATTCATAGCAATGACTTGCTACAGTATAACAGTTCGCTGCCTTTGTTCTTTAACAATTTATGAACAAGTCATTCTTGAGCAGCGGCTGTTGTTGTTGTTGTTGTTGTATAGTGAAGCAAGGAGTCCTAATGTAAGTCTAAATGGCCAATTCGAGACATGCAGCAAACGAACTTTCCAGAGAGATGTGAAGACATTTCAGGACTTACCGGAGGCACTGGTATTCGTGGGTGATTCATTCGTTGCATTGCAGTCATCATTGATTGTGCTGAAGCGAAACAAAAACCAAGAACTTCAAATCAATGGCTTTCAAGCAATAAGATATCTCTCCAATTTTTTGTATATAATATATACGATATAATACAACTGGAGTTTAGTTTAATTGTAAAAATGCAAACATCCACAGCCGAATTCGTAACAGAAGGAATACATGTTTACTGAATTTTCTGATCAGAACAATGGAAAGTAAAAGAGCTGCCCCATAGGGATGAAAAATTAATGCCGAGAGGGATATGATATGTGCCAACAAAATGGCTACCCTGCTTTACTTTTAAAGGTAAATTACCCCAGTTGGCCATCGCAGGGATATTACCAAACAAAATTTTCTCATCTAAGACTGCGTTCACACGATGCCGGCAGATTTTGAAAACGATGAAAAAAGTGACGGTAGCAAAATTTTAGCTAGCGTTCACACGATGCCGGAACAATTTGAAAACGGTAGGAAATTTGACGATAAAAACTCGTTGTAGGATTTGATGCCAAAGAATAGTACCTACACCCTAAGAATAGACTTGTCTCGATCCAAAAGTGTCGAAAAATGTTCTGTTTTCATCTTTGTTGAGTGTTTAAACGATGCTGTTTCAAATTTATGCTGGTTACGGTTCCGTTTTCAAAATCTACCGTTTTCAAAATCTGCCGGCAAAAAATGTGCCGTTTTCGTGTGAACAGGAGGCCTATCCGTCACATTTTTCACCGTTTTCAAAATGTGCCGGCATCGTGTGAACGCAGTCTAAGTTGACCTTTGACTGATAGATTAACACTTCAGTTATGAATATCGATCACACGCTTTTTATTCCACAGCCCACCAAATATGTAAAATTTGTTTGACTCACCCGGTATACCAGAAAAGAACAAGGCGTAACTTCTTTCATCGGTCGAAATTCCAGATAACAGTGGCCTTTCAAACTGTAATTGTTATTAACTCACCAATGAGGAGATTGTTTTTCGGTAATACTTGTACATTTACTTACATTGGTACGGGCTATGAGCTTGTTGTTGTCGAGCGGGATCCATAGAGTTGGGCATCATGTTTGGTCCAGGAACACCAGATGAAGGCTGATTAAGAAAAGAAAAGGGCAAGATGTCAGTGTCAGGGCATGAAAATATATTTCCCTTCCTGCGATCAAACAAAAATAATGCTTTAAGTTCCTGCGAGAACACAAAAGTGAAAATATCGAGCATTCTTAAAGGGAGTACAAAGACCAGCATGCTTTGCGCGAAGTCAACAACTTGCTCTCCACAGCTTCCAGAATATCTGACTGTACGAAATTCACCAATACAAAAACAAACGATTGCAAAGGCTGCTGGTCTTTGTAATCCCTTTAAAGAGATCATGTCCCAACAATAGGTATTCTGTAAATGCAAAGAAACGCGTGAAAAATGAATTGGGAGGAAGCTTGGTGCTGATTAAGTTGGAAACACATGAACGAAATCATCTATGAGCTCTAAGAGGCATGAGGGAAAATCAAAATCTCCACCTATCTCACGTTTGCTGCTTACGATATAAAAGAAAATTGTACATGAAATACAATCTATGTTTGGTAACTTGCTTGACTTAACAAGTAATTATCACTTTGAAAAATGAGAAAACAGTGCATATAACACGAAAAAAAGATATATTGTGAGTAACTTCCTGCAGTACATTATGAATTGAAGATTTCCTGGCGACTGCCTGGTCGCATGGTCAGGTGGGTTTTCATGGCCTGGTCAGTATACCGTGCGCACTCTACAGAGTGCAGCAAAAAATAACCAACTTCTTTTGGTTGGCTAACATAAATCGTACATTGAAGCTATATTCAAGATTCAAGACTTGATTCTTAGCAAATTAGATTCTAAGTTAGATTCTTTGTAAATTTTTGCAAATTTTGTTTCCCTTTTACAGCTATAAGCTAGTTGCTTACAATTTTCGCTTCCTAAAACACTGAAGATGATCAAAAGATATCGATAAAATTTTCCGAAGACCATTTTCTTTATTAATCAAAAGTTTAAAAACAACAAAGTGAATGCAAGATACTGTGGCATTTGTAGCGAGGAAAGACGCAGGGTCACCGAGTCCCCACTACAAATGTCATTTACAATGTTCTAAGAGATATCAACGGTGAATTAACAATAAAAGAAAAAGCAACAAAAGTAAAAAAGTAAGATACATATCAGTTGCGGATTTAAGGGGGCAGATGGAGGCAACTGCCCCCCCCTTCACGATGAAAATTCAGCTTTGGCGCCCCCTTTTTGGCAAGAAAAGCGCCACTTATCCTGACCCAAATGCACTTCTTTTTCAGTGATTCGTTCTGAATGCAGGGAAACATATAAACTAAGGCGTTATTCAGTAGAAAAACCAGAGAATTTTCTCGAACAACGCAGCAAAAATTTTCGCGCGCCTTCGGCGCGCTCACTTTCTATTGTGTTTTTGGTGCCCCCTCTCCAACTTGCCCCCCCCCTTCAACTTCGGTCTGGATCTGCCCCTGATACATATACACGCTAAATCAGGACAAAGTAAAGACTACGGCAAAACTTCAGTACCCCCAAAACCCGCACAAACAGCCCACCAGCCGCCAAACCAAAACCATGAGAGTAGTGGCAGGGAGAATGGAACGATGATGCAGAGATCTGACTCCGAGGAAAAAAGGACTTCTCAGGATGAATGGAGAAATGTTATATTTGATTCGGACGCGCTGAAAAAGGATATGAGATGAAAGGGACCTTTGGAGAATGGGGGTACAGTTCATATTGGCCGGCAAGTACAAACAATATTGCAAGTCAAATACACAAAACCGCTGGCTTACTGAATTCGAACCAGAAGAACATTCAGATTGAAAATATTTAAGTGAAATAAAATGAAAACATTCGCTGGTCACTTGTTATCATCGGATTGTGTACGAAACCACGACAGCAACGGTAACTGCAACGTTGCTCTCTCTGGAATTGTGGTAAACGACCTAACGCTTTCTTCGATATTTTCAGTTGAAAGAAAAAGGCAACAACAGTGAACACGTTTGATTTTAAAATTTTGCAAAGATTCGAGGCCTACGCTCAAAGGGCTTGAAAGGTCTCTCGTCTTTCGATGAACAGGCTTGCCTTTGCACATGGTGCCACTGCATGTAAGTATAAACTTGCTTCACCTTTTTAATAATAAGTTGGAGAAATATTTACCTGCCCCGGCATTCGAAGACCAGGCGGTCGAGGGCCACCATACCTTGCTTGCATGTACTAAAGAGAAACATTGAGATAAGAAGAACTCTAAGAACAAATTCAAAACCTAACAACAAAGCATCAATGCTAGAAGTTTCTCAGAAAGCATTTTATTAGTTGCCATTTCATTAGAAAGAAACTTCCTCTGCCAGCAAACAGACCTCGCTAAATAAAATTAACTTTAGCTAACCTCTTTCGCATTTTGTTACACAATTTTTACTGAAAAATAACAATTACAAAACAACAGAAAGGTCCTTTAGCGGTCATCAGCAGTACTGGGTGCGTAAATGGCCTCCACATTTTCTATATTCAACTGCAAAGAGTCATTCGATTTCTCTGTCCTAACTTAACAGACATAACCTAACTTATAAAAGAAGGAGACAACAGTTTGAATGTATAATTTACCCCTAACTTGACGAAAAAAGGATTCGAGGCAGTTTGTGATCTTGGGCATGCAGTTTATCTGTGATTTACTTGCAACGTTTACTATTTGACACTCCCAGTTTGACTTTCAAGAGTCAAAACGTTTTTCATTTACCTGACACTAACTATCATCGCATCAAATATGAATAGAATTTAAAAGTCATACCTGGTTATGCATCATGGCTTGTGCGGGTGTCTGCGGTAAAGGTGAGGGTTGCGGATGCGGTGGTGTCTGCGACTGCGATAAACTTGGATGCCTTGAATGCGGTGGTGGCTACAAAAAAATAACAGTATTTCCGAGTAGTCGATAAGGAATCATCCGGGAAATTTTGATTTCGCTGTTTTGGAGAGCAATCTTATTGCGACTATTTAACGTAAATTCGCCCAAATGCGTAAATCGTCTTGGAGACTAAGCTTTGTACTTCCTTTTGATGCAAATAAAATCTACATATATGGTGGTATTGCTGCAGTAAAAACTGATTTACAACAACATTTCAAATCTTCTTTCACTTACAGATCAGCCTGTATTCTGATGAATATCTCTCCTTTGAATTTAGCTAACTAAGGAAGAATTTTCTGTCCAAAATGCGATATTTTATGCAAAAACCATGGGTTTGTTTAACGTATTTCTTATCCAGCCCTTTAAGAGTCAAAAGCAAGATAGGAATCAAATGTTTCAGCCGATTTTTGCCCGTGGCCTATGGCCGTACCCAAACATCTGGCGAGTAGGTATCTTCAAAAAATTCGGGAAATTTCAAGCAGTTTTTTGCCTAGTTGCGTTTTATGAAAGTAGGTGAATTTAGAAAAGCCTTCAAACATTTCTTCTATCTTCTTGGCTTATTCGCCGACTGATTCGTGAAAGGTCCGTGAAAATGAGGCTTTGAAGGTTTCCGGCCATGGGCCACGAGCAAAATTCGGCTCAAATATTTGATTCCCGTCTTGTCAAAAGTAAAACTTAGCTTTTGAAAGATAAAATAAATAGTGGATAATCGACATCAGTTTTAAATTTACGGGAAAATTTGGAAATAAACAAGATAATTTAGCAATATTACTGCTCTGATATCAGGAACGAATAAACTTCAAACAATGTGTGTAGTTTATTTACTTAGTACAAGAGAGAATTGTTTTACTTGGCTTAAAGACTGAGCCATATTGCTGAAAAATCATATCAAATGCATGCATATCAAGCTTGAACTAACCCGGAACAACCCGATTCCAGGTGATCAAACTTACGTGTCGTTGTTTGATTGAAAGCTGGTGTCCGGGTCGAGCTTAAAGCAACCTTTCGGCTGCTGGCAATAAATCACACTGCTCAGTACTAACTAGCCAGAAAAAAGTTCCCACTTTTGAAAAATTCATAACACCAAGACTGCTTCAAAGATTTGAATCATTCAAATTCTAGTTAAAAGCCGAAAGATCAAAGTATTTTTGTGATTTTTCTCGCAGTCCTACCAGCACTAGAAGTATTGGTAAATTCAACTTTATAGGGAGGTGAAACGCCCATGGCCTATTGTTAGGTGCGAATAGAGTCCTTACGATTTGATCAATGTTTTAGGCCCTTTTCCCGTCATTTTGCAAACCATAAAATTTCTATAAAGTTGAATTTACCAATACTTCTAGTGATGGTAAGACAGCGAGAAAAATCACAAAAATACTTTGATCTTTCAACTCTTAAATAGAATTCGAATGATTCAAATCCGTGCACTAGTCTTGGTGTTATGTAGGAACTTTTTTCTGCCTCACTCGGGAGAGGCCGATCAATTTCCAGTAGAAAAACCGGTGTTCAGTTCTTACCTGATAAAACCCGGGTTGCATTCCACCCATTGCCATGTCGTTTGGTGGACCTGGTGCATAGCTCGGTGATGGAAGCGATCCTGAGTTCTGCGAAAACAGAAACAATATGCGCTATATTTCTGACAATTTATCACGTGTAATCTGTAGGCGAAGTTTCAGTTTCAATCTCTAATAATCTAAATTCACTACATACAATTTATAGTCCTAACTATACAAAAGAATAACTAAACAACAAAGAAGAAAGATTACAAAGAGGCGTTAAATCAATCATATGTAGGGAATCAATTAAAGGAAGAGCTCGCTCAATAGATGAACTAATCAAGCAGAGAGCCCCCCCCCCCCCCTCCATCCTAAGATATCAACAGGTGAACTTAGACGAATTTAAATAATTTTGCCTTTTCTTTCCATATAGATTAAAAGAAATTGTGCCAATATCAAAATACTTTTGATTCATAGCACTTGTCGTAATGACCATAATACTGAACAGTGAGTAAAGTAATTCATGCCTCTTCGCTCGCTGTTTGGTATGACGAGCGGAACTTGGGTCAACAGTTACACGGATTGCTATCGGAGAGCAGGCGCGGATTTAGTGGAGGGGGCCGGGGGGCCGGGGGGCCGGGGGGCCGGGGGGCCATGGCCCCCCCCAAAATGTAAGAGTTCTCGTAAAAACCATTGTCTTTATAGATAGAAGAATAAGTTTTAACCCTTTACTTCCTAATGAAATCCACAAATAACCATAGCACAGGTGCACGATAGTTCGGCTAGCAACAAGCCCGTCTAGCTAAGGTTCGAAAATTATACGAATCTGAATTCTAAACGAAATTTCATTGCGTGAGTTCGAGACTGAAAATCATTTGTTTCATTCACTTTGTCACAATATCGGTGATTCAGGATCTTGCAGTGAACTTTGGTGTTGAAGTTTATTTTTATGATAAATTTCGTTCTGATAAATACTTATGATAAAGACTCGTGTCTTCTGTTGTGATAGTTATAAAATGTTGATAAGTCACTTTAATATCACTGGAGAGAGAACTTATTTTTGAATACAAGTGAAGCTTCTAGAAGGTGACTTATTAAGCGAAGAGAATTTTGATTGCTTCCTCCAATGAGGTAACTTACCATGGGAAATTTCACGGGATTTCCACGTAACTTTGAAATGTCTTTGAATCATGGGTTTGAGAATAATAACTTCATATTTTATGCCAAATTTTCATTTCCATGGTGGTAGAGCTTATTTCCACGATACACATTCCCGAACCGGTGCTTATAATAAACATTATTTTTGATAGTCTCTTGCTTTCCAAACTGATGGCCCGTTAGGTTTTGCACAAAATTGCCAGTTTGTATGTTAGGAGGAATGAAGATTAAGTGATCAGCTTAATGATCTAAAATGAAGTGAAAGGGGCGTTTCCCACATTTTCCGAGAGTCTGAAGGGCGTGGCTGCGAAAAATTTTCCTGGGGGCTACGCCCCCAGACCCCCACATTTCGTTCTTAGTGGCCCTCCCCAAACTTCAAGCCTAGATCCGCCCCTGTCGGAGAGGAGTGACTTTCACTCCGTAGTGATATTCGGAATAGCAGTTAAACTACGACAGTAGTCGGAGCGTTGTGTATCGGACTGGCGTGGTGTAACTCAAACCCCAATCCCATATGAATGTCACTACGCTCCGCCAGCAATCCGGTATCGTGTAACTGGAGCCTTATTACCGGAGGTTGTTGTTGTGTTCGTGCCTGCGACCACACCATTTTACGATAACTATTTTCCTACCTCTCAATTCAAGAAAATTGCTCCTCAAATTGTGATGTTCATTTGAAATTCGAACTTCAGATAGAGCCGGGCTTATTACCATAACACATACAAGTCACATGAAATCTGGTGCGAAGCTGTGCATGTTTGCTCAATCCGCGGAAATTCTCAAAAAATATGGCGTAAGCCGGGACTAAGAAAAGGAATCAACCACTTTTTAAAGGCACCGCATCGGCTTAGAACTGAGCACTCTACTTTTTAGCTGATAGCAGAAAATGAGTTTCCCACGAAAAAGAAAATATCGAGCCATTACAGTTTGAATATTGTGAGGCGATCTTCATTTTATTCTTTGCATAAACATGTATTGCGTTCGGCACTTCTTTGCCTTGTAGATACTTGAACGAATCTTTGACGCCTAAATCTGCATCTTTTTTTTTTTTTTTTTTTTTATACATCAATTTAAAATCTTACAATAACAGAACATGGTTACAAGACGATACCACAAGGAGAATGAGAATACATTGCAACCCTGTGGCTTTAACAATTAACATGAAACATTTAACATTTACACGAAAATATTACAGCATAAACTACAAACTACATCTTACTCATCTTACTAATCTGCATCTTACTCAATGAAAGGATGGTCAAGATGTGCACCACAAAAGGACCATTACTTCAGTCGTTACGGCCAATTTCCAGTCAGCAGAATTTTCCGGGCGGACGGAATTTTAGACAATAAAAGGTTGCTCAGCCGTAACCATCGCCCGCTCGGAAAATTCCACTGACTGGAAATCAGCCTGAAGAAATAACGTTTAAAACTGTGCTAAAAGCAATACACCACTTCAGTTGTATATAATCAAGACATCATCACTTGTATATTCAGGGAGCAGTAGCCTTTCAAACGCCGAGCATTTTTCGACTCACCCGGTATAGATTTATGGAAAACAGTTAAAATCTAAGTTTGTCTTTTTATCGCAAAGTGATTCTAATTCATTCAAAACTGGTGCACAAGTCAAGATTGTACTTGTTGGAAACTTATATGATGCCTATGCAGGTCATGTAGGACCTACAGTACAGGGAGTTTCAAAAAGTTGTGCACTGTTTGTGTGGCTGCTGTGGAGGACAACAACTGTACCGTCCAAGGTTGTGCCATGAATGAAATATTTTCTCGATATAGGCTCGATATTTTCTTTTTCGTGGGATTAGGCTACTTATATGATGCCTATGCAGGTCATGTAGGACCTACATTACAGGGAGTTTCAAAAAGTTGTGCCCCGTTTGTGTGGCTACTGTGGAGGAGCAACTGTACCGTCTATTGTCTCGCTTGTAAACAGCTGCAAAGGATATGTTTCGACTTAGAGTTCGAGACCTCGTTTGAATTAATCTGACAAGCGGTTGCTCATCTTATGGCATGGGAATGGCAAAATAAATGGTTGCTTCAAAAACAGCACTTGTTTTGTTTTTCAGTAATGTTTAAAAAAGATTTGACGAAATAAATTACTGAAATATTTCAAAGAATTAAAAAAATAAAGATAAAGCAGTAGTAAAGAAAGGTTTCTAGCGTTGCACCTAAATTTTTTCTCTGCATTAGTAGGAGAAGTAAAAGTGCTGCTGGTCCATAAGAAACTACCATTAACCCTTCTAAATTCGTACAAAACTCTTGAATGTAGCCATGGGCAATAATTGTGCGGTCATTTTTAATCCTGGGTACCAGGGCGGAGGATAATTTCGCACAATTAGAGAAAACGTCACTCCCCATCTTAAACACAGAAAAAGTTTTTCGTACCCCACCATCTTTCAGCAAAATGGTTTAGTACCCCATCCAGAAATCTTTGTGCATAAAATATAGATCTATGGACAGATACCAAGTTTTCCCAGGCGATTTTCATACCGTTCAAGTGATTCATCATTTCCAGGTGTCTGTTAATTTTTCTTTCAATCTTTGATCAATGGATCAACGGACTTCATCCAAAATTGTTTCAAACTATACAGTTTTGTATCCCATGAAAATTGCTCTTAACATTTTTGCACCCCCACGAAATAATGGAAAAAAGTTTCATAACCCTGCCAGAAATCCTCCGCCCCGGTACCCAGGATTAAAAATTACCGCTCCCTAATGGACCGTGTTTGTAGTTTAGAAATTAATGTTTCTTACCTCTATGTTACTGCCTTACTTTGTCACTTTCTCTTCGCCTGAAGCCTAACCAGTGCCATGAACGAATTCAGATGGCTTCTGTGCGTCTGAACAGTTAGTTCCTACACAGTGTTCATCCTAACTTCAAAGTTCCTCTTCAGTTTGAAATTAAGATGAACGCTATGTAGGAGCTAACAGTTCAGATGCGCAGGAGCCATTTGAATTTGATTTCTAGCACTGGTTAGGCTTGAACCAACGGGAAAACAACAAAGACAATTTTGGTAATATCGAAGCAACAACTTTAATTTCCAAACTACAAATACGGTGTATTTTTGCGTATGGTTAGGGAGCTGTCATAAAGAATGGAACAGAGGGGGGCGGAAGGAATTTCAAAATTCACTGTAAAATTATGTAGCCAAATGTAAGAAGCAGAAACTATTCACATAGCCTCTTAACATCTACAAAATGATTTGATAACCCACGGACTTCAAAATGAACTCAGTGGTTCAGAAAGTTCTTCAAGAATACCTTTCACTATACAGTTGAACTTTCTTCCCATGTATCATGCTGTCGTACCGTATTTATACCACTTAGAGTCTGAGATGAAGAACTATATTAATGATGAAAAGAACAGTAAAAGTAACGCTGACAGAGGTTAAAACAATTAAAAACATTGAAAACAAATCCAGAGAAAAATAGCTTCATAGCCCATGTTTATCATTTGAAGTAGTTTGTTAGCCCAACATTTTCCATCCGATAATTCTGGTGACCCTGTCGAATCCCTTCCGCCCCCTCTGTTCCATACTTTATGACAGCTCCCTTATGTTAAAAAATTTTCTACGGATTTAGACAGGGTAATGGTATTTTCTTATCGATTTTTTTATCCAATATAAAATTTACAATACACTACAAAGGTACAAAGATGATGAGCAGAAGACCATGACTACCCCATGGCCATAACATAAAGACAGGTAACTAAAGCTAAATCTAAATATACAATAAAATACTAATACACGTGCTCATTGGAGCGTAAAGCTGGGAAAAAGAACTGTAGACAACAAACTGCAAAATAAGCAATATTTGAAAGAACTTATTTCCAAACTTGAAATGCATACAGATTAGCTTCCTTATAGTAGCAACAAATTTTAATAATTCACTTAGCAAAATGCAACAGAAAGATGCATGTAAACTCTAAATTCCAAGTGGGGTCAGCAATTAAAATTTGAATTTCGAATAAGTAAAAGTAAGCTTTGGATTTCATGTTTTAGATTCGGGTTAAGCCATGAGGATAAGTAGAGCTAAAGGCAAGGAATTTGCGAGCGCATAACGTTGCTACCATTTACAAAGGGAAAAACCACAGTTTATGAAATTGCGGTTACTCTTGTTTAACTAGAACGGAAATTTGACAATCCAGTCCATCCCTTATTCAAAAGCGATTAATCATTTATAGATACAGTCGCTTTGAACCATAAAATATCAGAGAAATCTCACTTCTGGCAGGGGGTATGTATAGTCAATGTAGTCACCTCAAGAGCTTTCACACAATGCTGAAAAAAACTAGAGTTGAGCACGGGGAAATCAGGAAATAATTGTTGCTAAAAATAGAGCTTCTCTTTCAAATAACTGTTGCTATGAATAAAATTGTCTAACTTTGTCCCCTGTGCTTGCTCTCGGTTTGTAAACATGACTGAAAGCAAGCACAGGGGACATAGAAATACAATTTTATTCTTAGGAGCAATTATTTCGAAAGAAAATTTCTATTTTTAGCAGCAATTGTTTCCTGGTTTCTCTGTGAGTTAGCGCAAAGCTAAACCAAGTTTGAAGCACAACAATCGAAATGAAATGGGTGAAAACACATTAATAAAGTTACGAAATGCAGTAATCAACGCGACACCCATCAAACAAGGAAACAGTTAGGCGATCAAAGCAAACAAGCCTGCAAGCTAGCACGCAAAGGAGCAATCAATCAATCAATCAATCAATCAATCAATCAATCAATCAATCAATCAAGAGATAAGGCAAGCCAGCCTATCAACAAACAAGCCCGCAAGCAAGCCAACAAGCAAGCCTGCCAACAAGAAAGGAAGCACGTAAGCAAGCAAACAAACAAACCGTCTATCGACCAAGCAAGAAATCGATCAATCAAGCAAGCCTGTAAACAGGCAAGTTTGGAAATAATCAAGCAAGCAAGCCCGCAAGCAAGCAAACAATCAATACCTAAAGAAATCAATCATTGTAAAACAGCAAGTCTGCAAGCAAGCAAGCAAGCAAGCAAGCACGCAAAAAATCAACAAACAAGGAAGCACTATTGAATCAAGCAAGCAGCCTTTATTTGTTATTTATTCCAACTCAGGCAAGATTATCAAAGTTACATTTCTGCAAACAATCAGAAAATCGGTCGAACTAGGAACAAAATAGCACAGGAATTTCGTGTTAATTTCATACAGCGTTAACTTCCTGTATCAAGGTATAGGTAAGTAGCTCGATCGAGCTGCCTACTACAAGAGGCTACCTGGAGACAACATAAGTCTATATCAAAGAATACGGATATTATGTGTGTTTGTGAGTTTGTATATTCAAATACTTAATGTACAGCTTCCGTGCTGCCGGGTGAACCAGTTAAATTTTTAGACGTTTGCAAGCCTACAACTTTCAAATCCTTTTATCAGCTTCCATGACAGTAAACAAAACAAATCGCAAAAGAGCAAGAAGCAAAGATGGCTAATTCATGCATTGTGCAGGCGAAAAGGAGCTGAGAAGATATGAATATATATATGGAAATAAGACCGGTTAATCTAGTGAACCACGAAGAGTGATTCCATAAACGGTTCTAAAAACGGTTCAACTTCATTTGCCACCGGAAGAGTAAGAAAAGTGTTTAGAAGTTTGAAAGTTAGTAGCTCTCACACAATTCATCAAATCCCTACAAACTGATAACGCCTGTGTCAAAATCATTTAGATCATCAAGGGTGTTAGGACACGGATGTTTTGCTTGATTGTTTATTTATCTTGTTTTGATCTCGTGTCTTGTTTTGTAGTCTTGCTTTCTTTTTTTCTGTTTCGTCTTCAACTGAGCGTGGTAGGCCCAACCGCTCTAAAGTTGTTCGAATAGAGCTCCCTTGTATTTCTGTGTCTTATTCTCAAATGGAGGGGCATAGTAGAGAGGTGCTTAAGAAAAGAGAGGGGCGCTAAATAGAGCTTTTACGGTATGCCCCCCTAGCAAATGTCACTGTAACGAAGACTGTGATAGCTGATGCTGATGAATAAAAACAAAAGGAGTAGCAAGTCCCCTACCTCCTATAGAATCAATTACAGAACCATAATCAGCAGCCGTTGCAACATTTCACAGGAAATCGAATATTTCTACTTAATCTTTAGTCCTGGGTTAAAACTGTGAGAAGCTTGCAGCTTACAAATGCTTTGTAGCAGGTTTATGTTGGCTGGCGCGCAAGGAGCAGGATGAATTGATCAGTTAGTTATAATCCTTTCATGTGCAGAGGAGAGATATTGAAAATCTTCACCAGTTTCGTAAAAATTTCTCGAGAGGTTCTACCTTTCACGTGAACTTATCAACGATGAAATATCACAAAGTCAATTGATAACCGGTATACGACCCCCGGGTAACGACTTGCAAGCTTGCTGATATAAATGTGACCTTAGAGCTTTGTTTGTTCCCCTACACGAGAGCCACAAATCGCAGTTGTACGGAAACAAAGAAAGCAAAATGCATAGCAGAACGGGTGTCCTATTCACATATATCATGGGCGATTCTGACACGTGAAGAATGTTTCATAATTGTCCATGATACTTCTCAAATGGATTAAAATCCTTACCTGCCTGTTTTTGTGGGTATTCCCTTTGATTTCCTTGATTTTGTTTGAGCCTTATTGCTCGCTGCAAGTCTCATCCCGTCTGCCATTTTGAAATTTGAAATTCGGCCGTTGGCTGACTTTGCAAAAAGTCATATTTCTCAAGCAGGTCTTACCAGTAGTAGGGGTTTGCTTATAAGAAGACCTGCTTGAGAAATATGACTTTTTGCAAAGTCAGCCAACGGCCGAATTTCAAATTTCAAAATGGCAGACGGGATGAGACTTGCAGCGAGCAATAAGGCTCAAACAAAATCAAGGAAATCAAAGGGAATACCCACAAAAACAGGCAGGTAAGGATTTTAATCCATTTGAGAAGTATTATGGACAATTATGAAACATTCTTCACGTGTCAGAATCGCCCATGCATATATGAGCACTTTGTGAACGCTTGCTAAACACATCACCTGCCTTGGGTACACATTGAACACACGAATACCAACTGAATACAGGGATACAAGGTCATCTGCTTTGAGTACACATTGAGCACAGGGATCCAACAGAAAACAGAAATAAAAGCTCATCTGCCCTGAGTAGTAAGTATCCACAGGGAGACTAACCGAACACAGAAATACAAGCTCGCTTCCCTTTTGACGTTTAAACAAAACATACGCAGTAGTGTTATCTTCTGTCTAAAGTGGTGTCCAGACAAGGTAAGAGCGAGGAAAAGAACTGAAATTTTGAATTTGAAATGTTCAAAACACACTGAAGGTTCTGAAAGGGAATCGACCAGAGGTTATTGTTTTGGTTATTGCATATGACCACTTTGAGACGCAACGTTGCATTGTGTAGCAAAATAGGCAATGGTTATATGAGCGTTTCTAGCCATATCGAATTCGATGGTAAAAAGGCTTAGGTAGCATTTTTTCACTTTTTGATTCAAAACCTGCAGCTGCTTCAAAAAGGGGATTCGAATATGACTTCGAAGATTTCCATGACCCCTAATACACCTTGTAACTATTCTGAAAATGGATTGTTGAGATAATCTTGGTCCGTGAGAACCAATGTCTTTAAGTTCATGCGCCCGTCAGAGCTTCACCCCAAAACCCTACTGCACGGGGGTACACATAAGTTTCCTCAGAATTTTCAAATGTGGGTAATAGTTGTAGAAGCTCTAACACCATTCAATCGAACCTTTCATTTTTTTCATTTAATCTTTTTAAACATAACATTCATTCAGCTAATAAACAATACGAAAAAGAAAATGAATTACAATAAAAGTTAAAAATGATAAACTCAAGTAAGTTTCCTCAGTCTCCCTCTCCCCATGTACTGATCTTCCATGGATTCTTGCAAAGAACTTTTAAATCTTTTTTTTTAATCGTACAATCAATTGATTCGGTGTCTCTGATGAGCTGTGGGATTCTATTCCAGGCTTT
This sequence comes from Aurelia sp. 3 sensu Dawson et al. (2005), assembly GCA_964020215.1. Lineage (NCBI taxonomy): Eukaryota > Metazoa > Cnidaria > Scyphozoa > Semaeostomeae > Ulmaridae > Aurelia > Aurelia sp. 3 sensu Dawson et al. (2005). Next base: position 8,846,038 of record OZ026586.1, read on the forward strand.
TGGACCAGTGTACAAAAAACTTTTTTTTGCATGTTGTAACTTCAGTTTTTGCCAATGGAGATCCTTCATGTTCCTTGTGTTATATATTGATAAGACAGACCTCTCTATGAACTTATTTCGTAGGCCTTCAGGGCAAAGTTATTGACAATTTTTAAGGTCATGACCGCTCGGTCAAATGCCATCAACCTCGTGTATGAACAGCTAAAAGATCTATTACTCTAGTATCCCTGTGAGTTGCCATGGCATCCCTATGTGCACTACACCTGCTACTTCAAACTAGCAACAATGATTTCTGCTAAGACGTAGAGGCACACTAGATACGTCACAATTACACGTGAGGCATTTGCCATTAGCTAAAAGCATAACTAAAGTGCAACAGCATAATGAATCCTCATTTCATAATTCTTCAAAGATTTAGTTGGATCGGTGAAAAAAGTTGGATATTTCAGCTGGAGTTTACTATCCCCTGCTGAACACAAAACCAACCTGTTTAAAAATTAATCACCTTCAACAGCTTGATATGAAACAATGTGAAAACGACTAAAGATTTGATTCAGAATACCTAAAATCAATACATTTCATTTTATGAGCATCTGACTTTTGCGTAGCACACCGGGTGAGTTAAAAAGTGCATCACCTGTTTGCAAAATTATAGTTAACGACATGCCTTGTTAACCGAGAATTCTAAAACATGGCGTTTTCCATCCTTCCGGATCGACTTGCATGTGAGAGAAGGGCTGGCGTTTACCCTGGGCCTTACATGTATTTTTTATCTCAGAAATCGCTAATAAGAAACTCAACTTTCAGATCGCCAAAAAATTACGAAACTCCAGTAGCGCTAAATGAAACGGGAATATACATTGCTATATATATATATATTTTTCTTCATATGAAAATTTACAATAAATCTTACTTTCTACTACACGTTACTACTACACAACACTACATGGACAATACAATGGGGAGCGAAAGACCATGACTACCCCATGGCCAATTTGAAAGGACATTTAATGTAAAACTAAATGCAACAACACGACGAACGATTTAAATATCTAATGAATACTATAAGTAGATTCCGCCCCACATCAGATGTAGGTCAGGGTTGCCATATCTTTACGAGCACAACTCATTACGTTTTCATAACATTGTTATATCGAGTGGTGGTAGCTGTAGACAGGCTAAAGAAGACGCCCACTAACTCATTGTTTCCTTAGCTACACAATAAAACGGCACATGTCGAAGTTATCAAGTGCAATAAGGTACAGCCAGCTTTTAACCAAGTAGATTCCCTAAAAAGCTAGCTATTTCAATAAGGAACGTCCTTTAGCATAGCTTTAATTCATTTTCACTTGTTCCCTGTGTCATATTACTCGGGATGCACTTAAGTATTGTCTTACAATGGAGAGGTTTCAGAAGACATTGCTTTGAGATGTTCACGACGACACAGGTAATAAACATGAAGAACGTTATGGAACCTGTAAAAAACTTACAGGAAACTCTTGAGAACCCAAAGTCTGATTTTTTTAAGAAACTTCCGTACGAGCTCAAATTCTTGAATTCTTATAAAAAATTCCAATAGCTATGCTCTCGTACGAATTTCATCTTTGCCTATGTTTATTTGCAAAAAGTACTAATAATTACAAACGTTCAACAATTATTACGTACTATTAATTACATAAGTACAAATGTTTAGCACTTGCGTATAAGGTTGTCATGCCCTTATATACCTAAAACTCTTGCAGCCACGTATATACGGTACTCCAAACACCACATCCAACATGGTCCATATATGATCGCACATAATCAAATCCTTCGTTTTGACGAAGCTAGACTAGATTTTTGAGAGTTTGCTCATACCCTTTTCGTACCATCTCTTAGTTGCTTTCTTGGAAAGACCTATCAATTTTTTGCAAAAAACATGATTTGTGATATCAACTTCTTGGATATCGCAGTTCGTAATAAAAGTTCAAAGTAAATGATATTCATATTTTAAGTATCAAAACTTCCAAAAAATTATATTTCGAGGCTTTGCACACTACCTGATTATGAATTACGGTATGCGATGATATTTTCTCCAATTTGGAATAGACGTTTTAGCTATTCAGCAAAAGAGCCTAGATCGAGCGTTATTTTTATACATTTTTATACACGAGATTCGATCGAGTGGCGTTAGAGCTTCTACCACAATTGTGCACATTCGAAAATTCTACAAAACGTAGCAAAAAATCGTTCGATTGAGATTCTTTTTCAGAATAGCTAAAAGGTCTATTGTCATTTCCCTCTACTATGTACAATAGCAAATAGCTGCAATCGAGGTGGTGTGCTAGACTTATGACGATGAGTCTCTTGTTTCCCTGTGCCCTTTGACTTGATGATGGCGCTTCGGTCAATAGAGACTCATAGCATTACTATGAAAAACCTGGCCCTATTTAGGCCCAAACTTCGCAATTCCTCCAGTACCAATCAGATTGCGAGATTTGGCCAAGAACAACGCTGTCGAATTTTCAATTCGAGTGATGCAGTTGATTGGATTTTGAACGAAGTTGCTGCGGCAGGTCGTTGTAAATTGCTCTGGTTTGTTTTGGTCTTAGAAACTTGGCAAATGTAGATTTGAGCGCTGTCACATTTTCTTTCTGAGGAGTGACCGTTGAACAGAGCTACGGCAGTCGTTCGATCATGATTCGATCGATCGAATGCCTAAGATAGGTCCAGGTTTTACATACACTGTTTCATTATGAGTCCCTCTTGATCAAGGTTTACCGCAGGGATACAAGGGACTCATCGTCAACAGTCTAGTGGTGTGCTTGATTGGTGCAAATTCTGAAAACTGTAGACTTGGTAGACACAGAACTGATCTTCGAATGAATGACCCTTACAATTTTGACAAAGGTTGTCTTGGTAGCTTTGGGCAGTTTTCTGAACAATCTGTGCCAAAAGGTAGCAGGTTAGGCCGGTCAGTGAGATTCTGGTTTCGCAGTTGTGAATCCAAAAAATTACCGCTTTTAAGCTTTTGTGCTTGATTGGATATTAGGTTGGATTCCCTGCAATGTCTACCTTTTCAGAAATTCTCAGGTAGAATTACCACTCAAACAAACTCATGAGAAAGCTTAACTACCGTGAAAGCACAGAGCCATGGAAATCGCAAATTGAAGCTTTCCAGACAGAATTAAGAGTTTCAGGCATAGTGAGAAGGAACTGAAGACGTCTTATTAACAAGACGAAAAAGGTTCTTCCAAGATTACCAGGCAGTCCAAGTAAATATTAACTGATTAACACATAACTAAAAATATTGGAAAATATTTCTCGATTTTTCCACCAAACCATCTCACAAAAAGCACCACTCAAGACACCCTCTACTCACTGCAGATGCTCACAGAAGAGGACCCCCCACCGAGCACAACACCCCACAGACAGCTCACGAGAGGAAAACATAAGATATATCTCCTGATTAAAGGCTACCCACACAAACAGTTGTGTAGTTCTCAAGGCATGACGCATCGTGTACACCTGCATTTTGTCCCGCCAAGATCCTCAAATATTCACTCGATAGCCGAAAAAACACCGCTTGAGACAAGCCCAGAAAGTACCCTTCGATATCATGAGGTAGTCCCCCCCTTTCCCCCCTCTCGATTAAAAGCTTGATGCACTCAGTTTCTGTGACAATACTTAAATGTCATTCGCTTTCATTCCTTAAAAGGGCATAACTTGACGAATAAGTTTACAGGAAATCTACGTAAATAGAAACACGTATGAATAGATTTCTCTCCGCTTATAGATCTGCCACACAAACTGATGTTAGGTTATGTCCATTGGCAAAGAATGACGAATTCTGCCAAAGGTGTACTTCGCTCCCCCTTTGTAGGTAATCTGCATCACATTTCCTCTGCCAAGGGTGCCTCGTGCAGTCCCCTCGAGAGTCTCACAAAGATGTTCACTCCTATTATTTGTTTTAGAAGACAGAGCAGAAACTGTGCACGCATGCGTGAAAACTCGTAACTTTGAGTCCCTTTATCTCCCTGCAACAGATCTCGAAATTAGGCAACACTTGATATTTTCTTCCTAGGGCCTTAAACTCTTGATTTATCATTTTAAAAAGCGATCTTATGGGCCTAATAAGTAATCGAGGAGGAGAATACAACTTTCAAAGCCAACTGGGACCACAATGACCTTGACAACAGCAATCAAATATCAACTTTGCAACCTCTGCAATAAGAAAATAGGTTTCATCACACTCAAACAGGTTCTTAATTGCAAGGTACATAATTAGCTTCTTATATGCGGGGATTTACTGTACAACTTTCCAAAACAAAGAGCAAATGATCTTTCAACTGTAAGCTTCATGTCGTTTCAAACTAGACTCACGACACAGTCCCAGTTATCAGAACAACAACAGCGATGACAACAACAATAAAATTTTTTACTTTTGCGCTAACTGGGACGTATGGACTTTCATATGAAAATGTGAGACGGAAATGAACAGATTTCGGTGTGCGTTCTGAAATTAGGCTTAGGTGTAGTCTGAGAAGCGAGGCAAGCCATCCGCGACAGTTGGAAATTCTTACCGCTGCGTTGAAGTTCGTGGAAGCTAATTGGCCCTTTAAAATGTGGAACTCCTGGCTCAAAGTGAAGGTTTGCTGATTCTTAGATTAATCAAACATTTATCTGGATACTTACGGCTGTTGTTCATGGGTAATATCACTGTACAGTAATAATAAACTTGAACTTTGATGTGTTCAGCATTGGAGGCTCGAGCGGGCAACTTTGGCCATTCCGCCATTGCCTGGAGTTCGTACGGTGTTGCTATGGTTTCCATATCTAGTTATGAAATTTTTAGTGAAAGCTTCGTCCCAATTTTCCAGGCGAAGTCTACGAATCGTAGTTTGAGGGTCAATCAGTCTATCAATAGCGATAACTACGAATATGCAATCAGTCTAGTTTCAAACATCTGCTTATGACAAAAAACTGGGCGGAGAAACGATCTGAAAAAGGATTTTCGAAAGGTCATTATTCAGAAAAAGAAACGGTAACTTACAAGGTCGTGAAAGGCTTTAGCTTCAGAAGAATGGTCGCAGCTTTCTCTCCTCTCTGGTGCAGCGCAATAAAGGTCCCAAAAGACGCTGAAAGTTAGAAGAAATCATGTTAATGTCGTAAAGTATCAATTAATTCTATGCAAGTATGGCAAACGTTACTGAGCCTAAAATGAAACTTAGGGGAAAGTTCCTAGAGGCAACAAAGGTGTCTCTCGATTTACCCTGAACGATCAGAGGGGTACTTGATCCACAAAAAGGACAACTTTTTATCGTATCTTTTTTGTATACTAAAACAACAACAAAGTACAACGTTCTTTGCCGCTCATAGCATAAAAAGACATGACGTCGTCTGTTTCTGATAATGAATGGTATTGAAAAATTTCTTCTAACGACAATCTTAGAGGCACTCTTTTAACTTCATAGCCTCTCAAGGGAAGCAAATTCGTACAAAATATGGAATACATTGAAGGTAATGTCCGGATCGAAATGCTTCAGCTGCTTTGGTGGTCAAAATTCTCGCAATACCGGGTGAGCCAGAAAAAAGTTCCCACTTTTGAAAATTCATAACACCAAGACTACTACACGGATTTGAATCATACAAATTGTAGTTAAAAGTCGAAAGATCAAAGTATTTTTGTGATTTTTTTCGCTGTCCTACCAGCACTAGAAATATTGGTAAATTCAACTTTATAAAAATTTCATGGTTGCCAAATCACGGAAAAAGGGCCTAAAACATTGATCAAATCGTAAGGATTCTATTCAAATCGAACAATAGGCCATGGGCGTTTTACCTCCCTCAAGAGTTATAAGACATCAATTTTCAAACAAATACGAAAGATTTTCAATGACAAGGAAATTAACGCCTAGAGAATATCTCTCACCCATGAGAAGTTGCATGTCCTTCATTATTCTGTGCGAGAGGTCATTTATGAATTGATCGATGTTTTTGGCCATTTTTCAGTAATCAATCAACCATGAAATTTTGTAAAGTTGAATTTACCTATATTTGTAGTGCTGGTAGGACAGCGAGAAAAATCAAAAAAATACTTTGATCTTTCGGCTTCCAACTAGAATTTGAATGATTCAAATCTGTGAAGTAGCGTTGGTGTTATGAATTTTCAAAAGTGGGAACATTTTTCTGGCTCACCCGGTATGTTGCCAATGCTCTAGCAGACAAAATGTGAAATATCTTTGCAAAGCGAAATCCTAACAAAGCATATCCTTCATATATATCCTCAGCACTGTCTGTCATTTTGGAGAGACTCGTAAGGACAAAACTCAATCTATCACAAATTTCAATGAAAACCTTTCGAACAAGTCAATATTCATTTTCCCAATGGCAGGGAAGTTTTTAACAGCCACAAACAAGCACAAATACGTTTTACAACTGATACATTTTTACCAACCATCTGCATGCAAAAAGGTATTTTTGCACTCTTTCCTGCAGACTGTAGGAACATTGTGAGCTGCAAGAATAAGACTTTCCCTGCCCCGCTAGGGCAGAAAGCATGGTGCATAATTGCAGTTTTATCAATGATGTGAAACTAGTGAGAATAGCTCTAGTGATCTCTTCTGTTTTGGAGAAGCAGTTGCCCTTCTGGGAAACTTCGGTCAACATGTCATCTTGACCGCAAAATCTAAAGCTGGTTGAATGTTGCCAAAGCTTTTTCCCTAGAGATAGCCAATGTGTCCTGACAGCCATTGGAATAACTGTGGGATGAACATCTCATAATTTCCTCAAAGTTTACTGTTTTTGGTTTGTTTCTTCTATATTGTGTATTTTCATTCATGCAGTTGCGATACTGTGCATTCACGATGTCATGATATAGGGTAGAATGCTGAAATTGGCCATTCCCTTGAAAGTTATGACCAATAATATGAAATAGAACAGCCTTCATGGTGTAATCAGCCTAGTAGGTATTTGTACCTTCATCAGCCATCCTCTCCCCTAGCTATGTCAAAGTTCATATCTGATAGCTAGCAAGAATCAGTTTGATATGGCAAGGGTGAAAAAGCAAGATATTATATTGTCAAAGTAACTTGTGATTCCAATGACCTGGCACAAGACACAATGTCACAAATATTTTAGTCTTGAAGCGAGTTACAGCTTGGAAACTTTTTGGTTGACAGAGATCATCAATGTATGAGCCATCTCATGCATAAACGTATGAGCCAGAGGGGCTAAAGGGGCAGGAGCCCAATGTTGGAAAAACTTTCCAAAATCAGCTCTTTCAGGCCAACAATCCACCCACAGTCTGCCAAAAATGTTTGTAAATAATGGGCATTTTATTGGGCAGTCCCTCCAAGATTTTGTCTGGACCCAAGGTAATGTACCCAAGGGAAGTCCTGGAGGCACAGCTCCCCCTGTTCACAGATTTTGACATGAATCTCTGCCTTTATCATTAGACACTAGGTCTTACCTAATTTACTTGAAGGGGAACAACCATTGGCTCCTACATTGAATTTCTGGTTATGTTGCAGATCTCATGGCATGCTTTGCATACAATGGGCAGAAACTAGACATCAAGAAGCACATTTGATACCAAATGGATGTGGTTTCACAAAAGAGACTGCAGGATATGTTCAATCAAAAATGGCAGCCAGAACAGCAAAATCATGATCATAACTGCAGGCCCTTTGGAATGAAACTGGTATTGGGGGGCCTAAATGGGGTGCAAGCGAAGCGAGCAAAAATGGGGGTCAGGGGGCTTGCCCCCAGGAAAAATTTTCATGACCACACCCTTTAGATCGTTGGAAAACGCCCCATTTTTGGAAAATGTGCCATTGACAGAAGCAAAAGATCACAACTAATGAGGGTCTTTTCATGAAAATTTTGCGATTTTTGACTTGTAATGACATCAAAAGACGTTGCATTCTTGATAGATTCTGGTAGCTTCCTCGAATACATACCAGTTTGAATCTTCATTCTTACGACCTTGGCTCTTACAGCCTTTTTCACTTACAAAACCAACAAACTTCAGCAAATTGTTGGGGGGCTGAAGCCCCCCAGCCCCCGCTTCCGACAGGCCTGAACTGGGACGCAAAACCAACAAACAACATCAAGAGCCAGAGCTTTTCAGTTGATGTAGAATAGATTGAAATGTGAAATATGTGGCAACTGTGAAGGATGTCAGAAAGCTCCAGTACTGTCAACACAAATTCAAACTTGAAAAACCTGAAAATGTTGTCTGAACTTGTAGAGAATGTCAGCACCTTGTGGGAGGGTACTGTATGTAAGTGTGGGTATTTCTCATGAAACATGATTGAGAGTTTTTGCTCTTCAGGATTTGAGATGTTTGGTGTTTTTCAAGCACTCATTTTGAAATTTGTCAATTATCATTTTCATAAGATGGCGAGTTTTGTGTTCTTGAAATGGCAAAAATTACTACCAAATCAAAATAACATTTGTCTGTTCCCTTTGTCAGGAACTGCCCTTGTCTGTTCAAGCCCTCATTACAAGTGAGTGAAGTATGAAATTTTGCATTGTCATGGAACCTTCCACAACTGCACCGATACAATAATATGTGAGCCTTACCATGGTGAAGGTGAAGTGCGGTTTTTAGCACCAAGTGCTTGGGATCGCAGTAGTAGTTAAAGCACTGATCAAGTCCTCAACCACATGTCATGGCGCTCAAGTGGTGGGGCCCTACCAGGTTTCGAACCCACTCCACCTGACTGTTCTGGCTGCAAGGTCAGAGGATTACACCACTGCACCAGAATGCTTTCAAAACCATGGGTAAAATAGAGAAGGGAAAATGGTGGAGAACATGGCCTATCATCAGCCATTAACTTAAAGGCATGAACTGTCGGTTTTACAGTAGATCTTGCCATCATGCTCAGGTTAGGGAGACAGCAGATATCATATTGTGTTTTGTTTTCGAATTCACATTTTAAACATCCTATCAACAACAACCTCTTCAAGGCATCTCTCTTGTCATATCTTTCAAATGCTTCAATTCTAACACAGTTTTTGTGTGAAATTCTCCTCAAAATATGATTTAAGCAGTTCAGCTGTATAGCACATCTTGATTCTAGTAAGAAAAGACACTCCATTTGAAAGGCTAGCCGTAGGAATTGGGGGCACATGCCCCCCAAAGATTTTGCAAATAAACAAATAAGTGCCTCTTTTATCTGCCCCTTTAGCCAGTGGCCCTGGCGCTGCCATGAGGGGACTGGGGAGACTTGCCCCCCAAAACCCCGAAAGTATTCCTTTGAAGCATTGTGCTCAATTTGAGATGCTTCCTACGGCCCTGACATTCTAATATCTTATTGAACAGCCAACACGTACAATCAATTTCAGAACTTTCCTGGTAGAAACTTGTCACTTTGCCCAATATTTGAATATTACAAAAAGACTAAATGTAAAATCTTTATATGCCATTCGAAAGTTTTATAAAAAGGCTTCTTGTGAAAATCTCCCAAACACTGGGAAATGGCCTGATGTACATATTTCTTTTTAGAAGAAACTGGTTTATGATAAGCTAGTGCTAAGAATGGCCAAAAATGTTAAGAAACTCTAGTACTATGTCTGTGAAAATGTAAGAAACTTTTAAACTTAAATTCAAGTATGTTAAATACATTGTTGAACCTTTGTTCTCGAGTAATACCAACTAGCTTTTATGTTTTGAATGTTATCAAACATTATTCCCATCTGATGTTGCAAATGTCAAGCAAAATAACTCCAGAAGTATTTGAGACCGCAAGGCAATGTGGATTCAAAAAATAAGAAACAAATCAAGAAACTTTTAGTACTAAAATGTGGAGACTTTTATGTCAAACCATGGTCTTTTAGCAATGGTTTGATCCAAGTTTCTTTTAAAAAAAGGGAAAGCAAAGGTAATTTCCATATCATCTAAAAGTATCAGCCATAAAATAAGGTATCTATCATTGCTCTGAAATTGACAATTATGCTAAAGATGGCAGCAAGGAGCTTTTTACCAGGATGCATTTGTGTTAGAATCATGAATCTTTAGCAATTCTATAGGAATTCAATTAAGAATGCAGCACATCTTGGTGAAAAGTTCCTTGCCACCATATTTAGCATAACCGTCTATTCAGGGAATGGTGCATGTTTGTAGGTGTATTGCAGCTTTTCACTTGATCATTCAGCACAAAACTTTGTGTTCTTTTAAACAGAATTTTGAAGTTGAATCCACTGATGCCCTTAAATAAATGTAAACATTACTTTTCAGTTGTACCCTTCTTCTATCCTAACTGTTTATTTCAAATATCACAACCAAAGTACAAAAAATCTGCTGAAATGTGTTTTTGATGAACAAACGAGGGTTTATGCCAATCAATCACTGCACAATTCTACCTTTTAAGAAGAATGCAGTATGCCAAATACCCAGGCAATGACCTGAAGTAGTAAATTCAACTTTTCCAATGAAGGTGAAAGTGAAGTTGCATTTTTTTTGTAACAAGAGCTGAGATCACAGAATTAGCTAAGCGCTAATCAAGTCCCTGGCCCCTTGTCATGACGCTGAAGCAGTGGTACTCTTATCAGGTATTGAACCCTGTCTACCTGATGGTTATGGCTGCAAAGTCCGAGGATTACACCACTGTGCCACAACACCAATGGATAAAGAATATCCAAGTAACAAGTTCTTGCTTGTACACCACATGGAGCAAATCACAAAAGAACATGCACCCATTCAGAGAAATCTGACAAGTTTCAGCAATCTTCACACACACAAGAGAATAGAGAGCACTAAAGTCAACATTTGATTCATTGAGAGAGGTGATTACTCTAAGTGTGAGTACAACAACTTTCAGTTGTATGCAGAAACTTGCTAGTTTATGGTACATGCACTTCTGAACACCTCTGGTGAAAAGAATTCAAGAACAATATATTTGTTTACATTAGCAGTAAGCTGGTCCTTGAATTTCTAATGAACTTGCTATTCTTGATAGAAAACAAAGCTTTGTGTTGAATGAAGACGATAATATATTACCTCCACCAAGCATGCAGGAAGCCGGGCTTTTCCCCGAGAGTGATATTCTTTTCCCATCGTATCTAGGAAAGGAAAATGAGAAGGGTCAAAATAAGAGTTTCAAATCATGCGGCGGATATCAAATAGCCATGAGCAATCGCTGCATTCCGTTTTAGCCATTTGTTGACACTGGGCCAATCATGTACACGATTACGTGTTAGGAATTAACAAAGGCCGCAGTTTACGATGAATCGCGGGAAATCACAAACATGCTACCATACCAAACAGTAAACATAAACAAATAAAGCTAACCTCGCTTAGGAAGGTCTGAGCGGCCTTCGGAGCTCCCACATGGCGCAGATATTCGTACACATACAACGCCAATCTGAAATGAAAACAAAGTATTTGTGAATGATGAAAAGAAACCTTTACAATGAAATGAAACCTTGCAATGTTGTCCTGCGAAATCGACGTAAGCTGTTTGAATACAAAGCCGGAACAGTGGAAATGGAGTACGGCCCTTTGTGCTGCTCGCAGGTGCGGGGCTGCGGTTATCCAAGTCAACGAGCTATTAAGACATGTAGTTAGCTCGCAGCAGAAACAAGTAATCAATGTGTATGAGTAATCTGAGGAGAAAGAACTCAAGCGCTTACTTCTCGCTCGCTTCTTCTTGTGAGGGTACGCTATTCGTGTTGCCCTTGCCTTTGGAAGCGTACATGCTGTGTTCGACTGTCAACGAATTTGTCATCTCAAGGATCATCGTGCAGTACTTGACACCAGTCTCCGAGGTTACATCCATCTTATTCAGAGCTAAGACAAAGGCACACAATCATGATTGGTTCATCGGGATAATAAGCCGATTCAAACAAAGAAACAAGAACAATAGACACACAAGTGTTTTCAAAATCGCCACCAGCTTTGAAGCGTGGAGAAAAGGAAAGAAAAGAATAGTGGTTTCATTGCCAGGGGGATAACAGCTGATCGACAAATGTTTCACCATCAAAATAAACACAAAATCGAGGACCCTAGCTCGTAGTTTCTCGGTCGAAAGGTCACACTTATCATCAGTATTTCAGTGACCTTTCCCGCCGGTGCTCTTTATAGTTTTATTTGTTGTTCTTTGATGTACAAACAATAGGTTCTGTGTTTTGATATTGGATAACGGTGGGAAGGCGAGATTTTCTATGAGATTCGCTCAAGAATTTTTTATTTGTTTACTTTCAAGAAAGTTTCCCGGTCTCAGTTTTCAAAGCTTCCGGATGTTTCCGGTTAGATCTTATCTTTTCCGAGACAAAATGTGCTTGCATTTTTAAAGGCTTTGAGACCTAAAATTTTGAAGGCAAATTTGATGAATTTTATTTTACCAATTTCAAACATCCAAGAATTCAAATGTGCTATGAAAACTTCGCGCCATTCGAACAGATCCTACTGTTTCATAGCCTGCTTGCATGCACACGCAGGCTATTGTTTCAAGAAAATTCCTAAAAATCCAGGAGAAATTTCGTACACTTTTTGGTGCGCTCTTTGGAAAATTTCGCTTAAAAATTGGAAAATTTGGAAAATTTTGGTGCGCTCTTTGGGGGGCCTCCATGACATAAACTGACGAAATGATTTGCTACTCTACAGCTCCAGAGAAATTTTCAGTTTACACAGCCAGGGCACTTGGTAAACCCTCCATGAGAAGAGCACAAAAATGAATTTTTATCTAATGTTGAGGATCTCGAATCATTTCTGGACCCTTCTCAGTTTCATTTGTTTTGCTCTGAAAAATTTTCTACAAAACTACAGTGGATTGCATTTTTTCGATAGAAAGCATCAGACTGTTACAATTCAAGTACCAGAATTTGTCTTTTTATTTCAAACCATTTATGAGAAACTTAACTCTCAGATCACCAGAAATTAAGAAACTCCACTAAAAGGGAAAATATAACTTAAGAAACTATTTATTTTGGTGCAGGGAATCGGATTAGTCGCAAGGTACTTGAGTAATGTCTAAACATTGAAAAAGCTTGAAAAGACCTTGTTTTGAAATGTTCACAAGGGCACAGTTAGTGAAAATGAATGCTGCCATCTCTGAATACTGAAATCTGATAACTTTAAAAAACTTCCGGTATTGGCCCAAACTTTTTAATTACTTATGAAAAATACCTCCAGGCAGTCTCCAGGAATGGTAATAAAGATGCCGGTTTGTAACATAAATTTGTTCTTCTCACGAACCGAAAAGAGTGTGCGACGAAACGCGTCTTTGCTCGTTCAACGTTGTTCTTTATTGCAGTTACTGGTAAGATTCTAACTTATTTTCTTTCCTTTCAGGTTTTTCCTTTGCAGGATTCAACCGCTTTCCCTCTAGTTACAGGTTTATTTTGGTTGCTGTTCTTCTACAGGAGTTACCAATGTTCTTTCTACAGATTAGTGCTTTGCTGCGATTATGAATTATGGGTTTAGTATGATGAGTCCGTTATCTAAGGCCATACACAAGAGTTTCTTACAAGTATCTTTCGAGTTCTGTAGCAGTCTTCATATTTACTCCATGTGCCTTTGCAAACATTTCAGAAAGAAATTCTTTGATTGCAGCTTTTCCTATGTTCACACAGTACTCACTCAAGTATACTAGAAGCACTGGAAATATGTAAAATGAAGTAAACTATGCTAATGAGTCTTTTAGACAATTTATCCCATTATTAGAGTTTCTAAATATATTTTAGGCACCTAAGAGAGAGTTCCATAAGAGCAGTTTCTTATAAAAATTACGCGTAGTTGTCTTTGCTAAGGCTTCTCCCATTGCCAAGGTATTTTCCTTGTCAAAAGTTGTGAAATAGCAAAATTTGACAGAAATTGACGAAGTGAGTATTTTTTGGCACAGCATTAAATTTGTGATTACATTTTCATAATCTTATGCACAGACCTGCTGCTGTCACAAAGTATGCCCTTTGTTGGTGTCCCTTTCAATTTCTTTCCTTTTTCTCATTCAGCTTTTCATATCTTTGCCAGGAGGTTTGTCTTCTTGGCGTTCACACGGGCGCATCATGTCCAGACAACGAGTAAGAATTTGAAAATAAAACTTCAACCAACACCTCAGCTTCAACTATAGTCATAGTCACAAGACTATAGCAATCAACTCAAATATGATTTTCTACTAATTTATCGTTTACGTAATTTTCTTGATAATTAGAATTTTCTTGGAAATATCCTGGTGACTTGGCCAGAAAAACAAGGTTTTATTTCGTAAAGAGGGGGCTTTGGGGGTACTAGAACTCGCAAACCCGGACCAAAATTTGCAATGACCCGAAAGCCCGCAAGCAAATAAGCCAAAACCCGAAATTGGACTTTTGAACAAAAATCTTCAATCTTTGTCAGTAATCTTTGATTATTTCCAGTATTATTATTGTCACCGACTCTGTGCCACGTTTGAAGCTTTTGAAAGCTTGTGTTTCGATCTCAGTTAACCACATGGACTGTATGACTTCGAAACCCGAAAAAATAGGAATTTTGAATGAAATACTGGAAACCTGAGCACCAAAAATGGTCAAGCTCGCAACCCGTGACACATCTCCAAACCAGGGGCGTCGTGGCACCTGTCTATCAAGGGGGGCCAAGGCCCCGAATTTTCCGAAAAATAATATTTTTCATTTCACCCTTTTTCCTTTTACAAGACGCTCGCAATGGGTAACGGAAAAAAGTAGGATTTAGGGAGCTGTCATAAAGTAAGGAACAGAGGGGGGCGGAAGGGATTTGACAGGGTCACCAAAAATATTGGATGGAAAATGTTGGGCTAACAAACTCCTGCAAGTGATAAACATGGGCCATGAAGCTATTTGTTTCTGGATTTGCTTTCAATATTTACAAAAGTTTCAAACACTGCCAGCGTTATTTTGCTGTTCTTTTGATCACTGATATCATTCTCCATTTCATTTTTTACTACACTGGTATCGGCAGGTTCTATCCTGCCTTCTAAATGCACTATACTCCCATAAATGTGATACTGACAGCATGATACATAGGAAGAAAGTTCAACTGTATAGTGCAAAGGCTTTTCTTGAAGAAATTTCTGGACCACAGCGTTCATATAGAAGCCCTTGGGTCACCAAATCATTTTGACAGATGATAAGGGGCTATGTAAACAGTTTTTGTTCCTTACATTGGGCTACATAATTTTACAGTGAACTTTGAAATCCCTTCTGCCCCCCTCTGTTTCATTCTTTATGACAGCTCCCTTATTGGTGATATGTTCGGCTTGGGTCCATATTAACCACCATGAAAAGAACAATCTTCCTGGGATGAGGCCCAGTGATTAGGCCAGTCCTGACGAAATTCATATTCGGGGTGCTGATACCAAATGCGAGCGAAGCGAGGAAAAACGGGGGTCCAGAGGCGAGACCCCGGAAAATTTTTTGCGACCACACCCTTCAGATCGTTGGAAAGTGCCCTTTTTGTAAAGAAGTTGCCATTGAAAGAAGCGGTAGAACTTGATGAACGGAAGGTTTTCCTGGGAAATATCTAAAAATAGAACTTAAAGATTACTTAGAAATAGATTGGTTTTTACTGTAGTTGATGAAATATAAGCAAGATAGCTTGATAACTCTAATAACTTTATGATGATTTCATTTCTGTAAATATTCTTTTCCATAAGGTTGACTAGAGACTTTTTAGTGAAAAAGGAGCGAATTTGCGGCTGAAGCGAACACTTCCTTTGCAAAATGCATAACCCATGGTTTCTGTTTTAGATGGAAGCGAGTAATAACTAGCAGTCATGAAAAACTTTCTGTGTTTCCAAGGCTAATGCAGCGTAGTATTTCATCAACTTTACTTATCAAGTGCTATCTTCAAATATACATTTAGACCTACCTGTTTAACTTAACAATGTCCCCCGAAGCAATGAACTTTTATCGTACAAGATCTTCGTAATTTTTCGAGGCGCTGGTGTACAGTGTATAAACGCTGCCAAGAACAGAACTAATATCTAGAAAATGTCTATGAAATAGCAACGAATAGAGCGAATGTTGCGGGAAGAACTGAAAGCGATGCGAAAAATCTAAACTGATCAAAGGTACTTAGCGCAAGCCCAAAGTCAGTGATTTTCCGACGAAACCTTGAAATTTCCGAAAAATTCGACGATCTGATTTCTAGGGTGGGCCATGGCCCCCCTGCCCCCCCGGCCACGACGCCCCTGCTCAAAAGTCCAAAAACCCGCACAATAAACCCGAGGGCTAAAAACCGACCAAACCCGTAACCCGTGAAACCTCAAAGCCCCCCCTCCGTAAATAAATCAACAGAACCAAGTCTCCAATAAGAAAAAGCGATTAAACGTTTTGAAGAGTATATGTTCTTGACATCTTTGATGGACTTATCCATATTAACTATGCCTTATCCAAGTAGTCTTGTAAGAAAGAAGGGTGCAACTAAACTTTTGCAAAGAAGAAAAGACTTGAACCTTTGCCTTTGGCTATTTTGTTTGATCATACTGGGTGTCCTAAAAAAGGAAACAGATTTGATCAAGGCTAGCGTAAAGAATTGAGCTCGAATCACTCGGAAATCATCTTTGATCTATTCCTTGATAGTTAACTTGAAGATAGATACATTGTTTGTTGATATTGGAAGATTGAGAGTAAACATTTTTACCTTGAAAGTCCAGATTTTCCTCCATCTCGAACCCACGCACTGTGATCCAGAGCATCGAATTTAACCAAAATTTGAAGTTTTAGATTCCTGCTTGATTTTGCGCTTGAGATATGCACCATAACCTAGGGGTTCATGTGCTGCAAAAATTTTTAAGATCAGTCAACCGAAAGCGAAGATATTGATTGTTGCAGTTGGGCCTAAATCAGATCTTTGTTTACATGGCCGGTTGAGGCACGGCACTGTTTTGACAGCAAATTACAATTCCTTGTATGTAGGCTCAGACTTCACCGATTTTTTTCAATTTAGTCTCATTCTGATCCTCTAAATGTGTCTTTTATGACAATGTAAAGCAAGATAAGATATTTTGCCTTTTTAGGGCCGTTTTTAGACCATTTCACAATGGTACTTTTGGAGAAAATTCTTGTCTTCAAAAATCAATTGTAGAATTAAAAGCTAAAGACAAAAAAATTATGTTTTGCTATGCTCTTCAAAATAATTTCAACAATTAGAAACGCCTGTCTAGCAACTTTCTACCAAAGGGCTGGTGCCAATGCGAACCCAAAAATCTTTTCTGACTATTTTCATTTCACAAGTTTTTATTTTGACATCAAGGGTGTTAGGACACTAATGTTTTGATTGATTATTTGTTTACCTTGTTTTGATCCCTGTGTCTTGTTTTGTTGTCTTGTTTTCTGTTTTGTTTCGTTTTCAACTGAGTGTACCTAGGCCCAACCGCTGTCCAAGTTGTTCGAATACAGCTCCCTTGTATTTCTGTGTCTTAGTGCTCCTTCGCACAAGATAGGTTTTAAAACCGAAGATAGGTTTTCTGGAGTCTGGAACACAGGCTACAATATCAGCAAACAAGGTGTCTATGTTCAAGTTGACTATCGAGGAATAGTTTTAAGATTATTTCTGATTGATTCAAGCTAAATCCTTAACGCTAGCCATGATCGAATCCGTTACCTTTCTTCTGGGACACCCGGTAGTCTATGGTTTGATTGGTTCGGAAGCTGATTGATGGGCGGTTCGACCTTCGTATTTTTTGGGTGTGATTAATAAAAGATAGGGATCGAATGTTTTAGCGGAATTTTGCTCGTGGCCCATGGCCGGAAACCTTCGTAGCCTCATTTTCACGGACCAATCAGACTGCGAATAAGCAAAGAAGACAGAAGAAACGTGTGAAGATTTTTTACGATTTACCTGTCTTCATAAAACGCAACCAGGACAAAAAGCTGCTGGAAATTTCTCGAATTATTTTGAAGAAATCTACTCGCTAGACGTTTGGGTATCCAGGTTTGGACATGGGCGATTCTGACACGTGAAGAATGTTTCATAATTGTCCATGATACTTCTCAAATGGATTAAAATCCTTACCTGCCTGTTTTTGTGGGTATTCCCTTTGATTTCCTTGATTTTGTTTGAGCCTTATTGCTCGCTGCAAGTCTCATCCCGTCTGCCATTTTGAAATTTGAAATTCGGCCGTTGGCTGACTTTGCAAAAAGTCATATTTCTCAAGCAGGTCTTCTTACAAGCAAACCCCTACTACTGGCAAAAAACTTATGGGTACGCAAATAGCCGATTTTTCTTAGGAGAACCATGGCAAGCACCGCGTAACTTTCTTTTGCCCATATTTGGAATACTGCCCGGGCATTTTTAGCTAGCGACTGAGCAAGGTTTTAAGCACATGGGGGTAAACGCGAGAGAAGGTTTCGTGGTAGCAACAACAACGGTATTGTCATTAAAAGGCCGGGAAACAACATGAACCGCAGTAAATGATCGTTGTAGTTACATAAAAAGCAAAACAATTCGTACTAATGAATTTTGGACAACATGCTTTTGGACAACTATTTTTCGGATGTTTTTTTTCAGGGAATTTCGGACATCTTTAACAGAACACTTTCGGACACTAAAAATGTCTGACCGATGAAATGTTTGAAAATTGTAAAATCTAAAGATTCGAGTATTCATATATTTGCCTTGACAAAGATGATGGACCAATCCCAAATTGTTTGTCCAGGTAAGCTGGGATTTTAACCCATACTTTTTGACAACTTCTGTTAGGAAGGGCTATGCTTTTTGGCAATATTTTTGTCCAAGGGGATGGCCCAAATTTGGCAGAAGGGTGAATCTAAAGAAAATAATTTGACAAAAAAACTTCGAATTTTGTTGGTGAAATACGCGTTGTTGTCGGGCTAATTATTGAAAATGATCGGTGGCCTCGACCCCTTAACCTCTTAAAAATCTGTCGCATGGTTCTAAGGCTTTTTGGAGCGACTGAAATTCTCTGACGGGATGTGCATTCCTGCCCGGGTATCGTCTTTTCTAAAGCCGGGCATCAAAAGAAGACAATTGATCTACAGCCGGTTGTAAGAAGGGGTATTTTGCTAGAGTGAGTTATTATTTCGTCATTTCCCGTGTATCTTTTGCGCTTTGGAGTACACGTATTTGTTATGTAAGAAACTGCTTATAAGAAACTGAACTCTCAGATCGCCAAAAAATTCAGAAACACCAGTACTGGGAAAATACAGTTGAAAACACTATTTGTTTTCATAAAGGAAATCCTTGACATAGTTTAATTCTTTTTTCACTCGTTTCCTGTATCATGTTACTCAACAGGCACTTGAGTGATGTAAAGGCTTTGGAAAGTCTTCAAGCCCGCTTCAAGCTTCATTAAACATTGTTTTGAACTGTTCAGGAGGGTACAGGTAGTGAACATGAAGATTGTTCTGAAACCGTTAAGAGACTCGTAAGAAACTCTGAGTTCTCAAAATCAGATAACTTTAAGAAATTTTCAGTCTAGTCCAAATTCTTAGTTTCTTATAAAAAAAACGTGTATAATTTCGGCAGATCTTTTCGGCCTATTACTTGGAGGCAAAATTTCTAAAGCAGGGTGAAAAGATCATTTCTTGGACTGGAGTGCATATCCCCGTTCAAATAAAAACAAGTAGACACCCGGGACCTCATGAAACGTTCCTTTTCTGCATTGAGACACGGAGGTTATCATGCTGTACCATCCATTGCAATTCATTCTTTTATTGTCTCAAAAAACGGCAGCATTTCAAACATTTCATACTATTGCTGTATTTGAGATTCCTTGACGCAAGCGACGCAAGCAGCGAAATATCTTCTCCATGTAGCAATGCCATGTTACCCCCGTGATTCGATCAAAACTCCCTTCTGTTCTTGCATGCTTTGGGCAAAAGAAAGTTACGCGGTGCTTGCCATGGTTCTCCTAAGAAAAATCGGCTATTTGCGTACCCATAAGTTTTTTACCAGTAGTAGGGGTTTGCTTATAAGAAGACCTGCTTGAGAAATATGACTTTTTGCAAAGTCAGCCAACGGCCGAATTTCAAATTTCAAAATGGCAGACGGGATGAGACTTGCAGCGAGCAATAAGGCTCAAACAAAATCAAGGAAATCAAAGGGAATACCCACAAAAACAGGCAGGTAAGGATTTTAATCCATTTGAGAAGTATTATGGACAATTATGAAACATTCTTCACGTGTCAGAATCGCCCATGGTTTGGATGCCCGGTCTTATGGTTTGCAGGAGTTATGGCCTTTCCAAAACCGATGAAGCTCTAAACCTTAAACAATAGAAATTCTGGGCGAGAGACAATGGTAATAGCAAAAGTGATTGTTGTAAGAACGATCCAGAACGTTCTCACATTTCAAGTCATATGGCAAAAATCTCGGGAAATTTCTGTATTTTACTACTGTTTGTATTCATGGCACAAGTTTTCATGCTGTGAAATTGGTGAAATAAGTTATGAAATTGAAAGGAGGTTTTATCAAGAGGTTTCATCACCTGACTTGAAGTGGCGTAAAACAAGCATCGAAAAGATTGCGCGGGTTTCGTCGATTGGAACATAGTTATCGCCGTGGTTATCGCTCTAATCTCCACGAAAGCGTGAGGTATTTTAACCGGCATCCAAACCTCGATGCCCAAACATCTGGCGAACAGATATTTTCAAAAAAATTCGGGAAATTTTCAGCAGCTTTTTGTCCTAGTTCCGTTTTATGAACGTATGTAAAATTTAGAAAAATCTTCACACGTTTCTTCTGTTTTCTTCGCTTATTCGCCGTCAGATTGGTCCGTGAAAATGAGGCTTCGAAGGTCTCCGGCCATGGGCCATGATCAAAATTTGGCTAAAACATTTGATTCCTATCTTGATTAAGATAGGAATCAAATGTTTCAACCGATCAACTCGTGGCCCATCGCCGGAAACCTTCAAAACCTCATTTTCACGGACCAATCAGATGGTGAATAAGCGAGGAAAACAGAAGAAATATGTGAAAATTTTTCTCAACTTTACCTACCTTCATAAAACACAACCAGGACAAAAAACTGCTGGAAATTTCCCGGATTTTTTTGAAGGAATCTATTCGCCAGATGTTTGGGTATCCAGATTTGGATGCCGGTTTAAATACCTCGCGGTTTCTCAAAGTTATAGCCTTTCCAAAACCGATGAGGCACTTAACCTTAAACAATAGAGACTCTGGGTTAGAAACAATAGCAGTAACAATAGTGATTGTTTTAACAACGATCCCAGAGCGGCAAATATTTACATTTCCAATTGTTCTTGCTATTGTCCTTCCATCGCAGTTTCTTTGGTTCAAGATTCAATGCCCCTTCGATTTCTTTGTGAACTGAAGAAATTTGCTTCGGTTAGTTCACACGTTTCAAGTCATATGGCAATACTCTTGAGAAATTTCTGTATTATACTACTCTCTGCATTCATGGCATGGTTCGAAATTAGTAATGAAATTGAAAGGAGGTTTTATCAAGAGGCTTTATCACCTGACTTGAAGTGGCGTAAACAAGGCTTGGCAGGCCTCGGCCGATGTTGCCTAATAGAAAACGCTATATCTCCACCAAACTGTGAGGTATTTAAACCGGCATCCAAATCTGTATACCCAAACATGTGGTGCGTAGATATCTTCAAAAATTTGGGAAAGTTCCAGCAGTTTTTTGTCCTGGTTGCGTTTTATGAAGGTTGGTAAAGTTGAGAAAAATTTTCACACATTTCTTCTGTCTTCCTCGCTTATTCACCATCTGATTGGTCCGTGAAAATGAGGCTTTGAAGGTTTCCGGCCATGGGCCATGAGCAAAATTCGGCTAAAACATTTGATTCCTATCTTATCTTGATTGATAAAACATTCGCTGCTAAGCTTCTGAACGAAGCAAATAAAATGCCAGAGGCAGAAATTTACATAGAGCCTTTTTCCTTGGATATGTCTGCATGTCTGCTCTTAAAAACCATTTTTGTATGCACAACGAGCGAGCAAGCTACCTTCGTTTCAGGACAACTTTTGCGGTATGCTTTGTTTTTGTTCATGATCAATTGGGCATTGAATTCTCTTTGTCTGCAATCACAAATTGTTTTGTATCTAAATGCCTGGCTGCACTAAAGGTGCGAAATCTATCTTCAGAACTAAAAATCGCTTTGTCTTATCGGAGACATAATTCTGTAGACTTATGGGCAGTGGGAAGTTTATTTTATAACATGGCCGGTGCAAAACGTAACTGGGCAACCACTATTTTGAGCCTTTGCAGAACTGGATCACACTTTTACAAAACAAATATATTTGGAGCTGTAACATTTTATCAGCTCAAGATGAAGTTTATAATCTAAAATTGTTCAGTTAGAAATGCTAGGAAGGACTTGTATAAGAATGATGTATAATTTTCTTTTCCGTTATTTGCAAGACCGATTCATCAGTGACATCTCTTCATCTTCAACGTCAATTCTCTCGTTGCAGCAGACTAAGGACAAGTACTGATTTTGCTATGGTCTTTTGTTATTTTATCAGTAGTCCTAAACAACATGTGTTGTTCACATGGGGGGGGGGTTCTTCCATAGTAAAGGTACCTGGGGATGTGCCGCCCACAAGGGTATACTTTTTTGAACCTCTAGTCTAGCCAAGGGTATACTTTTTGGCAATTTTAGTCGAGTTTAGTCTAGGCAAGGGTATGCTTTTTGGCAATTTTGGTCAAAGAACTGTAAAAGTTCGGTAATTTCTGTAAAAAACCAAATTCAAAAAACTTCTGTCCTGAGAATACGAAAATTTGGCAAGTTTTGTCTAGAAAACGCCCTTTCAGGGCACTTTTAATGGAGAAATTAGTCTAGCCAAGGGTATCATTTTCATAAAAATTGGTCTAGCCAACGGTTCCATTTTGAAACTGCGGGCGGCACACCCCTACCCGAAAGTTAGCTGAGAACCCCCCCCCCCATGGCTGTTCAATAATACGGGGCAGATATATTTTCTACGGAAAAGGCGACGGGACGGGGCAGTTGGCTTTTCTAGCAATAATTTTATACAAAGTGAGCATATTTTTTGCAAGAGCCTTTCTTCTCCGTCAGCCATGTCATGCAATAAATCTCCCTTGCGAAATTTCCCTTACGGCCATGTCCCGTGGGAAATTCAGGTGTGCTGTTCTCACAAGGATATTTCTCTAGACTATGTTCACGCGATGCCGGCACATTTTGAAAACGGTGAAAAATGTGACGGCTGCAAAACTTGAGCTAGCGTTCACGTGATGCCAGAACAATTTGAAAACGGCAGGAAATCTGTTTACACCCATTTCAAGTCATGTGATGAATCTCTTGATAAAACTTCTTTTGATTTCTCTGACATATTTCGTACCATGCAAAGTTGTGCCATGAATGCAAAAAGTAGTAGAATAATACTAAAACTTCCCAAGGGTATGATCACATGACTTGAAATGGGTAAAACAAACCTTAGCCGATTAGGTCTAATAGACGGCAAAAACTCGTTGCAAGACTTTGATGTCAAAGAAGTGTGCCTACACCCTAAGAATCGATCAGTATAGTTCCAAAAGCGGCTAAAATGTTCTGTTTTTATCATATTCAGGTGTTTACACGATGCCGTTTCCAAAATGTTCGGGTTAGAGTTCCGTTTTCAAAATCTACCATTTTCAAAATCTGCCGGCAAAAAATGTGCCGTTTTCGTGTGAACGGGAGGCCTATCCGTCGAATTTTTTACCGTTCTGAAAATGTGCCGGCATCGTGAGAACGCAGTCTAAGGGCTGATTTCCACTCAGTAGAATTTTCTGAGCGGACTGAATTTGACATAATAAAATCTTAGTCACGCGCAGCATTCTATTCAAATTCAAAGCAACATTTTCACACGTAAACAAAGGATTTCGTGTCCAATCGGAAAATTCTACTTAGTGGAAATCAGCCTTAAGAAGACGTTTCATTTTACAAAGACGTAGACCATCAGTACAGTTCTAGTCCGTTACCACCAAGTTCGTTCGAATCATCACAGCGTTTTCACGGATCTAGAACAAACTAATCCAATGGACAGAAGTAAACAGAGCTGTTACAGATTAGCACGATAGGAACAGTGTAACAAGCTCAGGGGGGGGGGGGTACCCTGGGTACCAGGGCCTCAAAAAAAATAAAAGAAGACAGAAGAAATTTTTCTTTCTTCTTTTATTTTTTTTTTGAGGCTCTGGTACCCAGGGTAGGGGGGGGGGTAACTCAACCTATTATGTGACGGGGACGTGCCATTTTGCCTGAAAAATTGGTACCCATAATTCCGTAAATTCTGGTGGATTTTAGGGCCATAATTCCACAAATCGAATAAATATCTGCGCCATAATTCCGGAAATTATGATGAGTCCCCTAAAAAGGACAACCATAATTCCGTGAAATGTCAAAAAATTGTGAAAATGATACCCATAATTCCCTAATGGTTTGAAAAAGGTACCCCTAAAAATTGCACGTCCCCATGTCACGAACAGTACTAAGGTACCCCACCCCCTCTGAGGTAACAAGTAATCATAAGTGCTGCACTTTTGAATACTCGTATGTTCTCAATTCGTACGTTTGCATGCAGTACACAAATAGCCACCTCACTTTCATTATCAAAGGGAGCGGGTGCGATAGCTAAAAAATCAGCCCTTGTGTTGTTTACGCAGGCCCGTCGGAACGAAATTGGTATTGGGGGAGCTGAAACGAGGTGCGATCGAAGCGAGAAAAAATGGGGGTTCGGGGGCTTGCCCCCAGTAAATTTTTCATGACCACGCCCTTTAGATCGTTGGAAAACGCCCATTTTTGGAAAATGTGCCATTGACAGAGGCAAAGGATCACGACTAATGAGGGTCTTTCCATGAAAATTTTGAAATTTTGACTTATATGACATTAAGAGATGTTGCATTTTCGATATATTCTGGTAGATTCCTCGAATATATACGAGTTTGAGTCTTCATTCTTACGACCTTGGCTTTTACAGACCTTTTCACTTGCAAAATTAACAAACTTCAGCAAATTATTGGGGGGCTGAAGCCCCCCCAGCCCCCCCGCTTCCGACGGGCCTGTTACGTAATCACAATTTTTGCCAAAATTTCTGTTTGATTAGATCGCAGCTTTCAGCCATATTGTCTGCTTCATCTTCAGATTACCCTGCATTCTTCTACCCTACTGTTCATGCATTTGCAGTTCTCACAGCAAATGAACATGTAGCCAGTAAATGCAAATTGCAAAATGTTGGATAAGCTTAGCATAGGTCATAAAGAGGAGTCAAAACTAGTTTTTACCAAGCTAAAAGAATTCACATTCAATGCTACTCATTTCCTGGACTGATAACACGTCGTAGTTGCGCTCCTTGATAAACTGATAAGTGGCGGCACCCAATTCAATGAACGAAGCGGTAACTGGGACTGAGGTAGTTAGTCTACCCATTTCCTTCAACATCGAATCTTCTTTACACTTTTAGAGAGCAAAGAGACTCCTGTCTTTTAAAACAGTTATTCATTTTAGCTTTCTTGTGCCACAAAATCAGAAACTACATTACTTGTTACACTGATATGAAAAAGGTTTCAAACGCTATGTTGAAGCCTATCCATTGCAGCTGTTTAAAAGGTTTAAAAACAGCATAGTGAAAGTTACAACTCTTCCATACCAGCTGCGCAAAATGGGGTGGGATTTTGTGACACCTTGTACATTCTTGTCCCAGGGGGGGCACACTCAGCAAATGCACATGTGGGGAGGTAAGTCCGATATTTTGGGTTAGAATATTTGCTAAAAGTGATACTTTTCGGTCCAAAGAAAATTAAAATTAAGTTCATGATATTTTTGTCACCAAATATTGTTGAACTGATATTTCTGGGTTCGCTAGAGGCAATCCTGACGTCTATTCGCATAGTTTCAGGATATTTGATGTTCATGTACAGGTTTCTAAGTATGAAATGAGCTGATATTTTTGGGTTGCAATAAGGATGAAGAGATGTGTCCGAATCGTCCAAAAATTTCTTGAACTGACCCCCGTATGCGTATGTGCAGATTGTTCCACCCGGGATTTTTGTTTTCTTCTCCAAAAAACCTCTTCTTGCGTGCAAGTGAGTGAGATAGCCACACATAATGTATGTCGACTCAAGAGTTCAAAGTGTTACCATGCGCGTCATTGAAATCTCTGACAAAGGGGGCAGAGTTTCCAGCGAATCTAGGGCAAGGGTGCCAAGAAAATAGTTAAAATTTCCTGCTTTGAAAACCTCAGAAAAACCTTTTTCATACCTCTGAGTAGGATTGCAAGGTAATAGCATTATCTGGGTCTTGGTATGTACACCCCGGTATTTCTTGCCCTACCTAATAAGCTTCATCTTATTGGAGAAATCCTTGAAAAGGGGACATTTTTCACATTTGCCCGCAAAGGGCGCTGTTATTTGCAACCAAAATAAGAGATAAGGGTCAACTTGAAAGACGCCACACAAGCATGGGCACATTTGGACCCCTAGAATTGACCCATCGTGGATAGCCAGTCGGGGCATCTTTTGCAGCATGTTAATTTACATTTGCATCTCCTTCGTTAATCGGTCGTATTTCTTTTGTGAGCAATCGCTGATGGTGTTGTACTGGCCTCTCCATCAAAAGCAATAGGTGTGTTACAAAATCTGCCTTTGTTCTCTACCTTCGGCACACCCAGCACCATTCACACTTTCTACAGTTGAATTTGAGATCATTTCAGTTATTTTCCTGTTCATATTGTCTGTAAATAGCTACAAAATACAATAGTGTAACAACGGAAATACCAAGGTAATGTATGGACAGTAGTGGTTGCAGTTTAGCCTTTGTGCGGTGTAAGAACTCTAAATTCTCAAAGAAACGAATAGAATCGGAATTTGAAACCAGAAACTTTGGTCTATTTCCAGTTGGGTGTCAACATATTTGTCCAAAAATAGTAATTTTTCCCAGATGAGAAACCCTTTCAGGCTCAATGTGTGGGCCTCTGTAACGCAATGAATATATGAAGCAGAGTTTCAAAAAGGCTTTGACAGCGTTTTAATTCCTCATACAGGATGTCCAAAGAAGTCCCTGCATTTTGAAAAAAAGCAAAATTCGAGCAGAAAGTATAACTCCTAAACGGTATAAACGATTTTAGGGAAATACATTTCCACTTCGAAGTTAGCCTTTTTGCTGAAAATTATTGGTAACTTGTTGGGGATACGAATCATAAATGCTGAAAGCAATGGTTATCTCTCAAAAAGGAAACCTGCGATCATGCGCAGGCGATTCCAACCACAACCCAAAAACAAGGATTAACAAGGAGAAGCAAACAAGGGCAGATTTTGTAATACAACAGCATCAGTCGCTTTGGTTCACACCTCAATTCAAAGCGATTAGCGAATGCAGACAAAAGAAATTCTCTCAAGTAGAAATTCAAAACAAACGAAGCCGCAAAGTTGCCCTGAAACCAGTACGGCGAACTATCGTTTGGTGCAGGCGAAGGGAGGTTTTTAAACGAAGGTGTGCACTTATAACGAAAGAAGAAAGGTAATAAATCTAAAGCAAGAAAGAGTGATAGACTTGTGCTTGGTATCATATTGTTGACATTCCTAAACTATGGTTCCCTTGAAAATTACTAGATGTTTCATGAAAAAGTTACTTTGGTTTTGATTTCTTTTTAAACTTTCTCGAATCCCTAAAACAGAAAAAACCCTCAAGTTCTGGAAATGTTGAAGATTTCAGAAATATTCAACAGTAGAATCACAACAAAGTAGCTGACGTTTTCTGTAATCCATTCCATTCAAAGAAATATACCATAGAATCTTAAACCAAAATTTTTTAGGTATGGTTGCGTGCGACGTGGACAAACCTGGTAAGTCGCAATATGGCAATAGTTGTGCAAGGTGGGAAAGAAGATTCCTTGCAAGAAATAAAACAATTCCCTCGACTCTACGAAGTTAAAGGTTATATATCAAATGACTTTTCTTGTCAGATACATTCATAGTTAGCAACAACATAAATTGCGTTACATTTCTAAAAATAAAGAGCAGGACCATTAATACAAGTCGCGCCCTGTGAACTCCAACATAGGTGGTTATCCACAATCTCTTCAATTATCTGTGCGGGCAACGTTTTCCGCAAAACTGTATTCCGAAACACATAGTGATTCTTACCAAATCCTCTAAGCCTCCTCTCAAAATGCTGGACGCTCGCCGTGATTGTACCGTCAAAGTGCGATTTGTTGGCGCATGACTGATGAATGCCTCTGAGGGTTACACTCACTGCATAGTTTGGTGGGGAACTGGCAGTCCCCTGTTTTCTTTAAATTTTTGGGGGATGTATTCTTTCTTTGTGCTTTGACGATGGATTTGTGAAATTTTAAGTACCGTTGTCGGTGAAGGCCTGATAACCTTGTGTCTTCCTACACTGAGAACGGTGCAGTATTTGTGTAATTAGTTACGAATGGAAAAAACACATTTTTCCATAGAAGAAATAAAGTGTTGCCAATTAGCAGGAGTGTAAATGGGGAGCTGATCCGTACACTTTTTGTTACGGACCTAAAATTGCACTTGTTCAGTGTAAATGAGGTCTAAAAATTAGCCTGTTGGTTATAGTGGCGGCAAGCAGCCGCAGCTCACCAGTTGTTTTCATTATCCGACAACAGGCGGAAGCACTGAAGAATTTTTTTGCTCGACAAAACTACATAGTCACTGACGTTTTCCCTCAGCAGGGTACACTTGCTCCGAGTTCATTTCTTTTCATCATCAGTCATAATTCATAGAGAAAATACGAACGAGTGAAAATTGAAAAGGAGGATGCATGTCCTCTACAGATTTTGATTGACGACAAAAAGAGATCGACTGGCGGAGCAAGTCTATCAAGAGGACTGACTTTGGCTATCGTTATAGTGCTAGCAGAGTGTTATCAAAATGGCCTGCATGCAGCTTAAACATTCCTCGGCCAAAGGAGTGTCGAGTATATCAAAAGGATTTGGAGAACTGAGGCATTCAAAGCCTGGATCTTAAATTCCGAAAAATAGATCGTTGGATCTTTAATCTTTGGATCGTGGGAGCTTGAATCAGCCCGTCCCATGAAGCATATCGAAACTGATGAAACTAGACTTAACAACACACTCTGCATTTAAATTGGAAAATTGCCCTATCCATTCTCACACAAGCGCAAAAGAAGCAAATTAATCATTTCAAATAGTTCTCTTTTTCTTTCCATATCACGTCACGAAAAAAGCATTAGATAAATGTGTGTTTGTTTTTAAATTGACAAATGTCATGACTTCACTTTCAAACCGACATCATTTTACATGTATGGGAAAACCGCAATGTGCATGCTTTGAAGTTCTGACATTCTCATATTGGAAATTCTGGAGGGTGTGACTACTTGAGCCATGATGGAATAATACAGAGCTTTTTAACGACATTTATGTCTTTGGAAAATACAATCAAAAGCTGACAGAATATCAGATCTTACTGTGTGTTTCACCAAGCAAATGAATTTTAAGCAAAATTCATTCTTAAATTTGTCAATTTTCTGACGAAAGAAGGCTTCATAACTTGGTTTGGACCATTTGGCTTAGGGCCATGATTTCAAGCACCGATATTACTATGAAAAAGATATTTTCATTCAAACATGTATGAAAGCAAGCAAAGGAAATAATTTCAAATAATACCTCTCTGCGTCATTTCACTCTGAATACAAAATTCCAGCAAAACTCCCAAAAAGCTCCACCAAAGCAAGATAAAATTTCTACTAAGAAGCTATATGATCACCTTTATTTTTCTTATAATGTCTCTAATTCGTTGGCTCTTCTCGCATTATCACAGCAATACGTCTTTCTCGAGTAATCTTTTCACCTCTCCAAGATGATGTTTCTTCAGGAAGAACCTCGTGAGTGAGAATGTACCGCACTTGGTCCCTGCGAGAGGAATGCCAATGTGAAATGGACGTAGAGGAACATATCTATAGTTCCAGTACATATCCAGTACCAGTGAGAATATTAGATCTTACTGATCTTACAATTATTTAGTTAATTATCAAATGTAGTGTCTGCCTCAAATTATACGAGTGTAGTGTTCCTTGCTTCTTTGTCAAGTCTTGTTTTTATTTCCCTTTTG
Source organism: Aurelia sp. 3 sensu Dawson et al. (2005) (assembly GCA_964020215.1). Classification (NCBI taxonomy): domain Eukaryota; kingdom Metazoa; phylum Cnidaria; class Scyphozoa; order Semaeostomeae; family Ulmaridae; genus Aurelia; species Aurelia sp. 3 sensu Dawson et al. (2005). Next base: position 8,876,001 of record OZ026586.1, read on the forward strand.
TAATTCATATGTAAGTCGTCTTAGTTTTTGTGATGCCACGGAGTAGTCATAGTATTTTGTATTTTGCACCCAGTTGCACCGTCCTCGTAGTATAGTTAAGTATTCTGTGAATAGTGTGACTAGTAAGTCCGTATTGTAAATTTTTATTGGAATGTAAAAAGGGAACCAGCGAGTACTAGTTATGCCCAGGGGAGGGGGGGGGGGGGGTCACTTGAGTTTCCAAGACACGGGATTGTTTGTTCCATTCAAATCATAAAAGCACCACCTATAAATTTGGAGAAATTTCTGGTTAGTATATCGATAAATCCGGAAAACTGCCTGAAAATCATGCCCATAAATCCGGACTCTATCATGAATAAGGTACCCTAAAGAATGGCACAACCTTGTACCATGGACAAGTTAAGTTACCCCACCTCCTGGGTAGTTATGACATGTTGTTTGTGACGAAATACCTATTTAGATTTCATTTCTGGATTTTCCAACATTAAAATAATTGCATTTGCAAGAATCAATAAATATAGGAGTATCTCAAAGAAATCGATTCTTCATACGTGCCACGAACAAAGCGTGGCAAAAGAGACAGTACTGCCTTAGAGTGCTAGAATGAATTCTTCGTTCCAGTCACAACCTGTGCATGTTTCCTTTATTCAAAATGAGAGCTGCAATATGTTCAACCGAACAGTAGCATGGGATATTCAAAACAAAAATATGTACTATATTGTGTAATAGCTTCAATTTGGAAGATCAAAAACTGCGTTCCAACTCTTCCAGTTTCAGATCTCTCATTATTCTCGGCTTCTTATCGCAAATCGTTCAAGCCTATCAACTATTAACAGTTGCCTTTCCATAGATTACAATGTCCAACGTTGCGTCTGCACGTTAATTATGATAAATCGGCTATTTCCATATCCCGAGGTGGTAACTTCCATATACAGAGTAACGGGTACGTGCTACCCATAAGGATGGGTCTTGAACCTCGAAAATCCTTAAATATTGGTCTCAAAATATAATTGTTCCAATAAAAATGAGTGGTGTTTTGAACTGAAACAAAAACTTTTCGAGATTCTTATTTTAGTCGTTGAATTTTCCTCATCCTAGTTCTCAGAATTAGTTTGTGGTAACTCGATGTACCTTTGAAGTAAAATGACCCTTGATTCCTAAGAAGTTTTTCAACAGGCTGAACCCCATAAATCCTTAAAAATGGTATGAAAATCGACCAAAAATCCTAAACTATGGATCTTCCCCTAAAATGTTGGGCAGCATGTTCTCGTCATATCAAGACTCAAGTTACCTCCCAGGGTTCCATATGTAGTTGTACCGGGTGAGTCAAAAAAAAAAACACCCGGCGTTTGAAAGGCTACTGCTCCTTGACTATAGAAGCAACGATATTTTGCAATATCTGATTAAATGACAAACTTGTTCAATTATTTTTAGAAATTTTCCTGACTAAAATCGGTCACTCCGTTCAGATTCTGTAGGCAATTTTCTAAAATGAATCCCTTGAAGAAACCTTTAAAAAACGTGCTAAAATTTCTAGCAAAAATCCTCATGTGTTTACCTCACAGCTATGACTTTCAGCACGCTTTAGCACGTGCTTTTGTTTTGGTGGGTTGAAAAGTCTTCCCCCTAGTGTGAATAACTTATTCAGGGGGATTCCATTCTCCCATGAGGACAAAATACATGAGCACATCCAAGAGTCATTATTGCTAGGAAGGAGAACAAAGGGGAATTTTGCTTGCTGTTTTCGCTCGTTTTTGCAGGTTTTTGAAAGGGGCTTTCTGCAGAAAATCGCCTGTTTCGACGGGAAGGAATGACCGATTAAAGCCGGGCAAATTACTGAACCTAATTTGACATATCAGGGATAAAACAAGACAGTTTTCAACATGAAAACGATATTCAGGGATCAGAATTTTTTCAAACACCAGGCGTTTTTATTGACTCACCCAGTAGTTGTAGTTATCTTCACTTGTGATGGAACAAAATAAATTGAAGCAATGTATTACCTCATGATATACAATGACCTTGGTTGCAGAAGGATATCAGCAAAGACATTCCCACCATTTTCTTGCTTTAATCTCATGACTGCAGTTGAAAGAAGACTGAGTCCTGCTATCCGCCTGCCACAAAACTTGAAATGAAGAAGTACAATATTATTTATACTACAAATGTTATTTTTTTGAATCTAAAAATTGTAATGGTTGTACCCAAAAATCTAGACATTTGAGAAATCCTGGCAGTTGGAGTTTTGGATGCATCTGAATGAATCAAGCTTCAGTTAAAGCAGAAAGGCTGAAATGTTTCTGTTTTTTCTCATGTTTTCATCAGTATAGATAAGATTGGAAAACTTATAACATTTTTATGAAAATCCTTGTTTGCAGAGTGTCTCAAAAGGGGTCTCAAAAGGTGATGGAAGCAAAAAGACACTTCACCAAAAAGTACAGTTTTCATGATTGGGTAAATCAGATGTTGTCTGCGCATGCATTGCCATTGAGTCTAAAGCCATCTTGTATTTGTTTGAGAATTCATTTCCCATAAATCTCCTGAGAGATAAAATGCCCTTGCATCTTGTTACGTGTGTGAATTCATTACCATTTGATCCAGTGGATTTTGCCAGTTTTCAGCCATTTAGCAAAAAAAAACCAATTTATGTAAAATTGAACTTCTCTATGTTTTGTTGCAGATAGAAATGTGAGAAAAATAAAAAAAAATACCTTAGGTCTTTCCACTATGTTGGGGATGCTGGCAAATTTGATTCATTCAAATCCATCATCTACTCTAGGTACTACTATTTTTCAAACGCCTGGAGACTTTTTTGGTGCAAAGGCACTGATTGTGCCAGGATAAATTAATCTATGCTAGATACTGCTAGAACTGTTATGCCAAAGCAACAACAACTGCCAACATCAACTATCAAATAATATGTCTGTCTCTTCATACATCACAGGTCTTGTGTGGATTAACATGTATTGCTTAAGATTTTTGAAGAAAGTTTTCCTATTTTCAACATTATTCTGAAGAGTCTGTTATAACCCTAAAAATCTTTTAGGGGTATAAAATAAAATGTTCAATAGGGGTATTGAATCACTGAGAAAGAAATTCTCAAGAATTCAAAGAACAACTTTGCACCCTACAGCTGAAATCCCCAGGGGGGGTACTTGACCAGATTTTGGACGGGGACGTGCCATCGAGGTTTCAAAAACATACCCGTTCCTTATACCAATTTTTCCTAAATGTATACCCGACTTTATACTAATTTTCCGAAAATGCATACCCGACACTATACAAATTGTGAAAATTGCGAAAATTGATACCGTTCCTTATACCAAAATTGTGAAAATCGATACCGTTCCTTATACCAAAATCGTGAAAATCGATACCCTTCCCGATGGCACGTCCCCGTACCCAAAATATGTATAGTACCCCACCGGGCTGAAATCCATGAGCCTTTCGTCAAACCTCTGTGTGTAAATCTGGCTCCAAAAATATTTTAAAGAATATATTCTCTACCTTGCTGTCAACATGTGGTGTGATATACCTGCAAAGACAAGATGGAGTTTTACTCTTTGATAGGAATGTGCTACTGAAGCTTAAAAACAACAACAGTTTTTTCTAGGAATTTCATGACAATGTGGACCAGATCTAACATCAATTTATTTTCTATTTGCAAAGAGAAACCATTTTAAATAAAAAAATGGATTTTGGTTGTTGCTGATAAAAAGTGATTTTGTTGCAATGGTCTTTGTGATCATCTGTTTTGAAAAGCTCATTTCCTTGTAACTAAAACAGCCAATAATGAACAGACTGCCATATGTGTATGTTATGCTACATTTAGTGCCACATAAATTTATTTTACATTCAAAAAGCTTTTTTCACAATCTTGGATGGATGTCAATTTTCTTGGCCCACCTGTTATATATAGTACCTGACCTCATGCCATTTTTTAACAATCTCTACTGATTTGTCCTTACACCAAACTCACAAAAATGAAACCCAGTCTTTGCATCAAGATTTGTCAAAATTCACCTCACCAAAAATCACAAATAATCAAATGCAACTGTAATGTTTGAAATCATAAAAAAAAAACACATTTCTGGACAACATATCCCAGTACCCCAAAAATAGATAATGTACCCTTCAATGGTAAAATCCATATTAGAAACAACGCTAGCTATACTAACCCATCTTTTGATAGGTCTAAAACATGGACTGCTGGTAGCATTGTAGTCTTGCTGTCAAAGGCTTTCTCTTGTATTCTTTGGATAATTTTGTTGCAGTCTGGTGTCCATCTTGACTTCTCAATTTCTCTATAGCCATAGATGACCTAGAGGATAGACAATGTCATGAAAGTTAAAGGGGGTAAGTTTTGTACCTTGAATTCCACTTGCAAGTATATTTGTGACTATTGCAGCTTTTCAAACTCTGCTCACAGTTTACACCTTGCTGCAATACATAGCCAAAATCATACATTTTTACAACCTGGTTTGAATTTAAGGTCTGGAATTTAAGTTTAGACAAAGTTATATCAACTTATTCCTGCGGTGGGTGAGCTAGAGGGGACATAACAGAAGGCAAAAATAGTATGACAAATGATGTGTTTACTCCATCCCAGTGATCATATTCATATTTCAGTCTTTTCAATGCTTTCTCAACTTCTTGCAGGAGCAAATTTTCTTCATTCTCAGAGATAAAATCCTCAATTACAATGAAATCTTTCAGCACAAGTTGTCTAAAATTATCAAGTTCATCAGCTGTGCACAGCTCATTCTGATGAAAAGTCATTGATTCCCCAGCTCTGTCTGTTGTCAAAGTTCTTGTAGAAAGCAAAGGACAATAGTGGTTGCTAAAAAATGGCACATGACTTCCTCTGGTGCACCTTATTGCTGCTTCTGGCCTAGGCCGGCCTAACCCTGCAAAACAACCTTTGGCTTTGCAGTAACAATTGTCCCTTTTTGCACAGATCGAGGCACTTCTGCTGCATAGGAGCCTTGAATATTGTAATGAGCAACGTCTTGGTACAATGAAAGATTTAGCAATGATTTTCAAGCCAGATTCCCTTGACAAACTTTCCAAACATTTCCTCGTTCCAAATCCCAACTTTGCCGCCATTGCGTAAAATCTCACTTTCGCACAATCCAATTAATTGCAAAGTTTCCAAACGAGGCGGGACAATCCCGCCAGAAGTTCAAAGTTCGATGGTTGATCACTGTTCTCCTGACTTAGCATGACAAGGCGGTCTTTTAATATTTTTTCGCAAGATTCAGCCGGATAAAAGCTCGAAGACACAGCCCACTTCGTAACGAATAGTGTCTGGCAAAGAAGGAAGTACCAAGATGAAGGTATAGTTGGAGCAGTACTAAATTGATGCACAAAACCGATATTTTCTTGCCTAGGCCCGTGTGTGTTCTCAAAAGCTCACGTCCACCACGAGGGAGCACCAGGTGCCAATACTGTGCCAATCATGATTAGGCCCTCGGCCCTACTAGAAAAATACTATGAAGCTAGGAGGAGTGGATTCCTCTCCAGTCTATCTTTGTGCAACTGCTTTAGATTGGTTTAAATCCTATCTGTCAGATAGGAAACAATATGTCTCAGTGAATGGTTGTTACGTTACTCTGGAGCTAAGTGCTTGAATGACATTCCTGTGGAAATAAAAAAATCCCCATCTGCAAATGATTTTCGACAAAAAGTCAAAGCCTACGTCTTTGAAAGAAACTACTAATTTTGATTGCATAAAAGTGGATAGAAAAAGGTCACCATAATGAACTGAATTAAACTAAATTAAGAAACTTTTCAGACGGGTTCTCTCCTCGATTAGTCTAACTACTGAGAGAACTCCTCCTTTAAGTATTTCCCTCCATACAATTTTTCTTTTTGTCTAAATATTTAGTGTCTATTTTGTATTAATTTTTTCTGTAACATTGTTCTTGTAGTTTAGTTTAGTTTAGTTAATTGTTTGTATAGTTTATTAATGAGAAATTGTATGTAGAGAATTTAAAATATGAAACTGAAACTGTGCATAAAATAATGCTGCCTGCCACCTGATTCCTATGTTTCAGTATTTCTCAAATAACCAACAGCAAGAAGGCCCTGGAGGTTTCACCAAAAATATCCATGGGCCCAAAGAGGGGTCAGTCACACACATTAAGGGGTCATCGACAAACGATTTTCATCACAGTTAACGGAATTGGGCCGTTAGGGGGGAGGGGGTCCAGCTCAAATCCGTTAAAATTTTGACTTTTGTGACGAAAATTGAAATAAGGAATATTTCATTGTCAATCCTGAAAGAATAACTCGTAGCAGTAAAGTTTTCGGCCTGGCGCTACTTAATTTTGATGTTGCGATCTGCACGAAGAAGTTGCAGTAGGCTTAGGCCCCAACCAAGGACACAAAATAGGCCTATTACGAGAGTCTGTGGGACACTTGCGACAAGAGAAAATGTAGCCATGAACTTAGTGGTCCGTTAAGAAGGGGGGAGGGGGGGTCAAGCAGTTCAGGGATGGAAAAAATATTCTAATTTCTGGGACCAAGCAAGTCTCGAAAAAAATTTCTGGGAGAATCGCATCAAAAAGTACCCACTCTTGACAAGTAATGATAGGAAAGAAATACGACAGAATTGAGGACTGATTAGCAGTCTGGTAACAATCTAAATCTATTTGATAACGGCTATCAATTTAGACAGCCTTTACAGTCTTGACAAAAAATTGACTTTCCATTTTTTCACTTTCCCTATTCATTCCTTTTCCTTTCCCTTTTCATTCTTTCTGGAGACCTTACAAAATTTCTGGGACCATTGGTGCCGTGGTCCGCTACTTTTTCCACCCCTGTAGCAGTTAGCGGCCCAATTCCGTTAACTGTGACGAAAATTGTTTGTCGATGACCCCTAAGGTGTCCCTGCTTAGCTTCATTCTGACGTTGATTGGTGGGGGCCAGTTTGCATTTGTGTATGCAGGGAAGATCTTCTGCTATTTTGACTTTTTCCAGCCACCCAGGGTGCATTTCATGCACTTAGGCCCGAAGATCTTTGGCGTATATCTGACTTTTTGACTGCGTAGCGGCATCATTTCTTCAATAAAATCCATTCTTGGCATGACAGCGTTTGAAAATTAGCCTATCTTGGCGTGAATGTGAAGTTGTCCTCGATCTCTTAGCAGTTTCTTTTGATGATAAATGTATTTCTTTTATAAGAAACTAAGAATTTGGGCCAGTACTGGAGTCTCTTAAAGTCATCAGATTTTGAGATGTTTTAGCAATTTCTCTCTCCCTGAAAATACCTGGCGTACAAAAGCTTTGGGCTTGGCGTACCTCCGGCGTGGGTTTTACATGGAATGCACCCTGGCCAGCCACAAGCTGCACACCGTAACTCTGAAAAAGTGCCACCTGCAGCAGTTTGTTGATATGAAATTTACAAAATCACCCAACATTCAGATGTGCCAGAACATACTTTAGAAGGAGCTTCCCCTCGCCAAAATTAAAGAATGCAAACTGGGTTGGGGGTCAAGGTCCTTCAACAACAATGAAACTAAGATTAGAGGGCTATCATTTACATTGACTTTCATAAGGGGTCAGTCATATACTGATTTTGTCCTCGCATAGCGTCATTTGACGTTAATGGGTGGGGGGAGGGGTCAACAGCCTTCAGCAATAAGGACACTAAGAACAAAAAATATGTACATCAATTTTCATAAAGAGATATTTCTGTAATATTGTGAAGATTGTGATAATTTATGTTTTATTTTCTTTCCTGAACCCATTTTCATGCAATCTCCTCGGTCAGAGAATGTTCTTCATTGAAAGCCAAAAGAGTTTAAGCCTGGTACTTCCTGTGCCTTTCTCGTAAGGTCTACAGCAGCCCTTTGTCAGTTTTGAATGGACCGATGCTAAGGGTGGAGGGTGGGGGTCTGAAAGTTAGCGTTGAAATGACGCTAAGCTGGGATGAATTCGATATATGACTGACCCCTAAAGAACATATTTCTAAAATGTTGAGAAGATTTTCATAATTGATGCTTCATTTTCTCTTGATTACGTGCCTGTTTCCATGCAATCTATTCAGTCAGAGAATATTTGTTGAAGGACCATTGGAATGCCAAAAGAGCTGGGCCCTGTACTCCCCATGCCTTTCTTGTTAGGCCTACCTTACCAAAATATTGGCCTTTTGTCAGTTTTGAATGGACCAACTCCAAGGGGAGTGGGAGTCCAAAAGTTAGCATCAAAATCATGCTAAGCAGGGACACAATTGATATTTGACTGACCCCTAAGGGGCCATTGACTATTGATTTTCATATTTTTAAACAGTGAAAATTGGCCCAATTGTACTCAAATTATATACAGGTGGTTTTAACTACAGGCTGTTAAGAAAATGACAAAAGTTAAAAGTTTTAAATCTGCAGCAATTTTTACTAACACCCTGTCAACTTTGGCTACTATCATCCAGTCTTTGTAATATAAAAATTGGCCACGTGCAGCATTTCGCACGCCTTGGTTGTTTTGGGCATGCGATGGCGTGTGATACGAAATTGCTAGTTTCTTAGTCATGATTACGAATTCATTCATGTTATCAAGAAATATGGGTTGTGCTTTCATGATGACCTGTCATATTGTATACTGAGGGAAACTACGAAAAATTATGGAGAAAATCGATATAATCGAGAAAATGAATATATCATGCTTGAGTAAGGTCTGCCAAACGTCAATGTGTTGTTTTGATCTCATTGTTCTTTCAAAAAAGAAAGCTTCCATAATGGCCCCTTTTTGTCCTCGTAAATAATAATTGGAAAGCATTGATAGAATTTTTATTTCTGTAGCATACTGTCTTCCAAGTCAAGAGAAAGGTCAAAGCAGTTAGGCCATCTAATTTCCAGTTTTCCCGTTTGATAAAGTGTGAATCTCAAAGATTTCTCAAACAGTATTAGCAGATTAAAGAAGGGTTTTAGAGCGAGAGTACATTCCCCTGAAGCAAAACAAGCCAACCTTTAAAAGCTTACAGAAAACTCAACGCAAACTTGTAGTGGGCCTTCTCTAGAGATGGACTGCAGAATGTCTGGAGAAAGGTTGGCTCCCTGACCTTTGACAATGTCATCAAGAAAGATAGATGCTGGTCCATGAACAAACTTTTCTATGGCAGAATACAACGTTTTGTAAAGATTATTATAGACAAGTCCATACTCCGTATCATACAGTTACGTTGAATCCATTCGCTGAAACTAAATTCATTTGGAATCCTTGCAAAATTTCGCAAAGAAATACGCCAGTCAGCTTACCTTCACAACAGCATCATCCCCCCTTCATAAAGAACTCAAAGTGTTATTCAGCAGCAAAATTGTGGGGAGATCGAGAGATAGATGAAGGAGCCATTTCAAATTCTGTCACAGAAGTATTTCTTTATGAAACTTTTTGCCATCAAAATGTTTACGAAATGTTGAAATTTTCCGATTTACCTGTGCGACTTTTCGCACGCCTTGGACAATTTAGGCGTGTGTGGAGGCGTGCGTGTGCGATCGCATGCATCATATTACCAAGACTGATCATCACAATGTCACCATATTTTAGGCCATTATCATAACCAACACACTTGATTGAATTGGGCCTATGCTATCTTGGGCCAGTTGGATAAGGCTGTGAATACAAAAGTCAAAATTCAATGGCCCCTCTGGGCATTCAAGACTTACATTTGAAGGACAAGTCCAGGGATGGTATGATTAATGTTACAAAGGAAACTTATCATCTACTGATGCAAAGTCTTACTACCTTTGTTTCACATTTTGAGCTTTCCAGCAGCAGTGAGTAGCTCCAAAATACTCTGATGACTTATGCCACATTTGATCTCTGTCGCCATTTTCAAGTGCACAAGGTAAAGAGGCTAGCAACGATTAAGAGATGAGAAAACAATAGGACAGCTTCATTTTCATTTGCGTGATATGACATCATTTCTCACAGATTGCTTCATATGTAATTTCACAAAGATTATGCTTGAGTGGCACAGAAGATTTTTGGAGAATCTGTTGACACAAAGATCCCAGGTTCGATCCCAGGCAGGAGAACATTTTAATTCTCCAATGTGGTAGCCCACTCATGATAAATATATTTCACCATGTCAGCTGATGCCAATGATAGAATAATTTCACAAAAAGATGGCCAAAATTAGCGAGAAAAAGACAGTCATAACAGTATTATCATGGATTCTATCATCTATCATACCAACCTGGGACTTGCCCTTTAAGAAAGTTTAGTCCTATTACAGAATCACACATGTTAAACCTTCAAGGTGTGCAATTCTGGAATGGTCCCCAAAATTTGACAAACTGGGCTTGAATGCCAGACTGCATTGTATTCTCTGTTTCTTGCTTTTTAACGATGAAATCTCTGTTCTAGCTTGAAGTCCTCAAAGCATCCAATAGACAGCCAATGGTCACATTGGAAAATGTATGTCTAATAGTATAATTTTATTTATATTCTGTGCATTTTTAATGACCCTGCGGTACAGACCTTTGTGTACATTAAAATGGTTATGCTATGCTAACCTATAAACTCTCAAGAATTCTTGAGAATATTTTTTTTAAGAGAGAGATTATGTTTTACTGAACGATTCACAGCTTTTCACATGACTCAAGAATTCAGCATGTGAAGAAATCTTAGAAATTTGTTAGAATTTTAAGAATTTTTTAAAATTGGTTGGAATCCTTTGAATTTCTTGTCAAGTTTAATTTGCTAAGGGCCTGTACCTTATGTTGATGATGCTTTATGCAATGATGCAATACATTTGCAGGGAATGATGATTTAAGTGATGGTTCATTCAATGTCTAGTCCAATTTATATATTAAAAAATTTTGATATTAGATTTAAATTATAGGCATTAAAGTATTTGACTTAAATAAAGTTAACATGCAAATAAGATATGAAATAATCAAAAATATGAAAAATGTTTTGTTATATCACACAGGGTGTCTCATAGAAAGCCTCCCAGTCTTAAACTTGAATATCTCTTGGCCTACTCATCCTAGCAAAACAATTATATTTCTAAAAGTGTAGTACTGCAGTTACCAAATGAGCACTTTTGATTCAATTGAGCAATGGAAACAAAACCAAGGGGTTGTTGAATATGAATCAACTTTTCAGGCTATCCAAAGCGTTTACATTATCAACATACAAATTGAAGTGTTTACCAATTCTGGCAACAATAACCTCCATCCTACGTACAGAAATAAGCTCTGAGCCACTCAGATCGTATATAATGCATTTGCATGGCTGTCATTGGTCTTGAGATGAATTTAAGAATATTAGGCAAATTACCATGGTGTGGCTAATTACAAATGTTGATGTTGTAAATCATTGCTTGCGAATGCTGAAAAGTTGATTCAGATTTGACAATCCCCATTTCTGTTTCTGTTGCTCTATTTGATCAAACTAGTGCTCATATACTGTAGTAACTGCATTACCACACTTTCAGAAAATGGTTCATTAGTGTTTCTGAGAAAAGCAGGTTGATTGATATTTGAGTTTAACTGGGGAAGCTTTTTATGAGACGCCCTGCAACCTTTAAGATTTGAAACATTTGAGCGAAATGTAATAGTGGAATGTATAATTTGAATATACATTAAATGTCAATGAAATGACATCAAATTTGAATATACATTGCTATTAGATCTTAATTTTGTAAACGTAGCAACTGTAGGCTTCTTCTTATATCAACAAATTTAATTCTATCTTTGTCATGAAAAGTTTCTGCAAGCAGTTGTGAAATATCTTAACAAGAAGAAACTAGAAGGTAATAGTTTAATTCCTGCATTTTTTTATTTTAGCTGTCATCGAATTCCACCATACAAGATGTGAAACAAGAACTTAGCAAAACGAGTAAGCTCTTCATTCTTCATGCTGTCAAGCTGAAAATTTAGTGAAGATTTGCAGTGTTTACAGAGTGCTAAGAGCTTTTGTGTCCGAAATTCTTGTAGTCTGAAATATTTAATGGCCAACTTTTGCAACAAAGAGGGTTAAAAGAAAGCATTTTTACCATTTAAAAACATGGTATATATCTTGCTTGTGAAACATTTTGCATAGAAAAGAAATCATAGTATTGCACGTTTATGTTACGATGAAACATTTATTTGCATGTGATGCTCAACTCACCTATTGAATCGATCATAGATACAGGATAGGATTAGCCTGACTCACTAGTCCCTTATTTGGTCCGTGAGTCAGGCTATTGTAGGATGTGTTGTTAATAAGATCAATCTTTTGTGTTTCAAAAAGTTTTCACAAAAATGATATTTTAATTTTACAAAGCCAAATGAAATTAATATGATTTTAATTCTATGCCATCTTTAAAGATTTCATTGAAATTAGAGATCTATTTGATGCACAAACTTGGTTACATAAACTGATCAAATAACAATTTTCTTACCTTCAGTCAAGAAGTACTATGTTGACAGACAATCATTCAAACTTGAGCCTCGTAAGTACAACACATTTATTGTTGCTCAGCCTTGTGATAATATTTCCAGATTTTCAGTTACCAATAGTTTATTTACATTTATGTGTATATCGTCTCTAGTGTATTTGATTTTATCATTAATTCAATTATAGCAAAATTATACATATGATCTTATGCAATATTAGCATGCTTGAATAAAACTGTTTCAGATCTTTTAGTAACAACACCCGTCTCCAATTAGGTGTCACCTGAGATTCACGATAACACAAAGTTAATTATATGAAGCACTTCCATTGTCTTTATTTGCAGGGATTTTCATGTGACATCCAATTTGGGACAGAATTTAATCGCACAACTTCCTTCATTCAACAGGGTAAAAAAGGACAGCAATTTGTAGAGGATTTAGAACGAGGCTACAGGCTACCAAAACCTGATAATTGTCCAAGAGAGGTTTATGAAATAATGAAAAGATTTTGGGAATGGCTGTAATCTTCTCTGGAACAGTTTCAAACTAAAGTATCCACCCTCCCTTTTTTTAAAAAATTGTATCATTACTTGCAGGTGGAAAGGCTTTGAAAGACGAAGAAACTCTTGCAGCATTGGGACTTGACAACCCAAACAGTAAAATTTATTTCAAAGATTTGGGTATGTTTCACTTGTTTTTTTCACGCTTGGCTGAAGTTTCTGGTCACAAGCAATGAATAGACATTTTTAGCTATTCCGCAAAAGAGTCTAGATCCACTGATATTTTGATGATGTTTTTATATGAATGGTGGATTGATTGGCATTAGGTCCTCTAATTCTATTATTACAATCAAAAAGTCTACAAAATGTATCAAGATATTGTTCGACTTTGACTCATATGTAGAAGCTAAAACTTCTCCTCTCAAATGAATCATGAATGCAACTTTATGGAAAGTTCTTTGCGTGAATTAGTAACCAGAAAGATTGATGCCAAGAAAGAAACATTGTTATTGTGCATGCTTTATGTCATCTGATGCATCAATTAGATTTCCTCTACTTCTACATGGTTAATTGACTTCTTCATAAAGGCTATGTCAATAAGGAAAATAAGAAATTAGGAGGAGGACACATAGGGAAACGGCACATGCGAACATGAAATTTGGAGCCAGTGGCGTAACGGAGACAATTGGGGCCCTTAGGGATTTTTCAGCTCGGGGCCCCCAGCTAAGAGCATATGTAAAATGATATGATAGACATGGGAAAGAATTTCCAGTTAAAAATTTGAGGCTAATGGTTGCAATCTAGTGCATTATCTAAACCAGCAGCATGGTAAGGACGAATCAATATGGGCATTGGAGTAGGGGGTCTGGGGGCGATGCCCCCAGGAAAATTTTGACAGAACGTCTGCTACTTTGGCTTGGAAAACGTCTCCTGATTACATCTAAACTTTTTGAGACAACATCACTTTTTGCTCAGAGGGCCTACCTAGCTCCAACGCTTACCGTATCAAATTGGAATATTTGACAAGTTTGCCAAAGTTTTCTCTGAATAACCTCCTTCATAAATTTTTGCGTAAGCACCCTTTACTTTGGCTAAAAATGCTTTTCACAATCCTGTGTTTTTGCATGCTCTAAAATTAGAAGCCTTGTCACGTTCCAGCTTTTTTTGCTAAAATTCACACTCTACCGTACTTATCTATACACGACAACTTTCCCCTTGTTTTGAAAGAACCTGAGGAATATATTTTGGCAAAGGGAGAAATGTCCCTTCCCGTCAACACGCTTTCATTTAGAGTGACTCATCATGCAGGCATGGGGCCCCTTGGTTATTTTATCAAAGCTACAGCACCAGTTTTACAATAAAATAACAAAGGAATGTACTTGCTTGAGACCCCTTCGGGGCCCTTAGAGGTCGGGGGCCCTTAGTTTTTGAACTAAAGGTAACTTTAGCCCGTTACGCCACTGTTTGGAGCATGAAAATTTGAGGCGTTTATCAGAGCTCGACGTGACATATCATGTAATGAGCCCTGTATATGAAATACCCAGAATAATTATGTTAGGGTTTATATTTGCAGGCCTAACATGACATATCATGAAGAGAGCCCTGTATAAAAGATACCCATAAACATCAAACTATAAGTTGAAGGAAGATTTTATGATCTCTTTGTCATATTTAGTCTTTTGATAAACGGTTGCATACTGACTTACTATTTAGTTACCATTTCCTGGAGAAACCTCTCAAACGTGATAAATATCACCAAGTTTGATAGTTTTTCTCTGCTACAATAGCTAAATAGAAATCTAATCAGGGTGTTTAAGAATTTGATGCAAGGTCGTCATATCAACTTGAGATATTCTAAAGCCTTAGTCTGTGAGCCAGTTGATATGATTAATTGCTTTGCTTTTCAGCTATTTCTAAACGTCTAAATTCGTTTGCATCAAATTCTGTTTCATGGAAAGGCCATTTTTTGGCTTTTTGAACAAATTGATAAAACAATTTTTGGCTAAGTTCCTTTCAGAGAGAAGTAACTTGTTCAAATTCTGAGACTAAAGGAAGTTCAATAGAAGCCTTGATGACAAACAAATCAATTGACTGTAGACCTCTAGTATGATTCTTCAAACAACGGGTACGCTTTTTAGCCCCCAGATGGTAGTTTCTCCTTCAGGATTATTATGGGCTAGGTATGTCTCTGAAACTTGAAGGTGTTGTGGCGTAGTGTTGTATGTAATCCACTGACTTTGCAAGCATAGGGCTAACATCTTGAAAAAGGTGGGTGTAAAATTCTGTTACATTTTTCTTTGCCTTAAATGGCTCGGAAGGAAATCAAGGTGCTTTGCTGTGAATCTGCTGTGGAAACCCTGTACCACCTTTATCAGTTTCAAAATGGTGGCATTTATTATTTTTGAGGCTGTTAATTATCAAATTTGTAAGACCTAAGCCAGAAGCACTACAGATTTTGCTTGCCGCTGTATTGTAGACATTATGAACTATGGTTTTCTTAAAGATTTTAACAATTTTACCTCTATTGATTTAAGATTTACCACGTTGTGATTTTTTCGAAATTTTCGACCAATTTTCTCAAAAATAATCAAATATCCACCATTTTGAAGATAATCAAGATATCAAAAAATTTCCGTGGCAAAAATTTACAGCATTTACAACAAGTACACGTAGCTCCTTTGAAACCATTCAATTAATAGAAAAAGGGATCGAATTTTACACCCATCTTTTTAAAGATTTGAAAGATTCGAGCCCTGTGCTGACTTTACAGCCACCGGATCAAACACCATAGTCAGCCAGATGAGGCTCAAACGTCACAAATACTTAATCGGCATTATGACAAAGGTTCTTGACTAGACTTTCTATGCTTGTGTGATCGCATCGCTGGGTGCTAAACACTGCAACTTCATCTTCACGTAATCAATGGAAGAATTATTTGTTTTTCTGCTTCGTAGGACCCCAAGTTGCTTGGACAACAGTATTTCTGACGGAGTATGCTGGACCTATGCTGATTTATCCCATTTTCTACCTGAGACCATCTTGCATTTATGGAGAAGGAGCCAGTTTAAAAAGTACTGCGCCAGCCGTTCAGTAAGTATAAATGATTCAGTATTTTAGAAGCAAATTGTGAAAGTTGCGGTGAATATAATCTTTGAAGTTTGACGAATGTCTGGGATCAAAAAATAGACTTTGAGATGATTCTAGCTTGCGAAGGTAGGTATTCTACAAATTCCAAACGAACAAGTAGAAACTGGAACCTCCTTTCAAAAGGGATGCAAATGTGATATAATCTGAAAAGTTATTGATTTATCTCACTTTAGCGACATAGTTTGAAAGTAATTGAAAAAACTGTCCACGTGCAGGCATTGATCAATGCAAGATAAGAGTACTTGAATAAAAGCATCTTTATCGATACTAGTGTGGCTGTCGTTCTTACCACTGTAAAGATACATGTTTATCAAAGCTAAATGACAAATCATGCAAGGATTTGCAAATAGTATTTTTACAGGCGCGATATAATTCAGTATACAAAAACAAAAGTGTTAAACACAATCAGCCATGGAATTTTCCTCTAAATAATGAAAGACATTAACTTTGTGGACTCCGTAATACGGTTGGGTCAAAAAAGTGAACCTCAAGGTAAAAAAATTTCTGAAAGTTTTCTGAACGCAAAATTTTGATTCGATTCATATTGCGTAAAGATTAACATAGAATATACTTATTAACTGGACATCATCAAAGGACGAGTCCACTTTTGGTATAATTGTTGATTATTCAAGAAATTAGACTGTTGTGAATGGTGTGTAGTGCTTTTTTCAATTTTTTCCCTTTTGATGTGCGAAACAACATATTTCAATCTGCTAAGAACTGCGAAATGACGTCATTTTCTATGACGTCACTTCACGTCGACCTGAACGAGGTTGCCAAATGTGTTGATATTATGGCACTCATATTGCTAGCCTCCTTATCGCGCCTTTGCATACTCGTACAAAATACAAAATGGCGACGATATTTGACCTAACTTATGAAGATTCATTAACCAATTTATGAAGGTTGAGGCATCAAAACTTGGAAAGAACTCACGATTGGTGTTCAGCAGTTGCTTTTTAACAATAATTTTATCAACCCCGGACTTGTCCTTTAAGAGAGACTCTTTTTAATCCCAAATTGGTTTCCAAACATGATGCCTAATTATATCAACTCGAGAATGGTTGTCCTTAAAATGTTTCCAAGCTAATTCAGTATCCTTGTAAAATTGGAAGTGTGACTCGCATTAACAGGTTCCTTTTTTCAGCATTGCTTGTGTATGTTGGTGCTTTCATTATGCAAAGAGGCTCCTAGAGACAGTGTTCGTTCATAGATTTTCCCACAGCACGATGCCAATCCGAAATATCTTCAAGGTACGTTGATTTAGATTGCTGCCATCTCTTAGTAATTTAGTAATACAGAATTGTGGCTGGTTGCTTGTGCTAGAAAAATTTACTCATTGCTTTTACGACAGATTGAATCAATAGAATCAATAGTGGTTTGTGGTGAGTGGCCGAGTGGTTTATACAGTTTCTATTGAGGTAACTGAAGTCAAGCTTGGTTGCGTGAAGTGACCTTTCAAATGGGTGATCAAGCAACTCACTTATTTGTACATATATTTTGAAATTATTGTAAGTGGCTGTCGTAGTTGGAACTCGCTGACATCATGTCCTTTCCAGCTACGGCAGCCGTAGAATATTAGCGTTGTCTAGTTGTAGTTTTAATATTTTACGTGATAAAAAAGAGCAACTCACTTCGCCCTCCTTCAGAAGGGCCGTTTAACTGGGAGTCTCATATATCATGCATAATCGACAAAATCGGCTAAGGTTTGTTTACACCCATGATTTCTCTTACATATATCGTGCCATGCTAAGTTGTAGACTGACGACGTGATTCCTTGTATTCGTTCAACATTTATAATCTGATGTTTTAATTTCACTCATACACTCCCGTAACGAAAGTATCCGGACAGCCGAAACAAAATGGCGTCGAATTTGACCGTTAGCCCTTCGACCCCCAAACGGTTTAGCCGTCATGCGGCCATTTATGGGGCTGGAAACCAAAGATTTTCCCGCCAAAACTTTATTTATGGATCACGCAATCACGGAAGAAATTAAAAATCGAAAAACAAAGCAAAGTAAGCTTGTTTAGATAGCAAACATGGCGTTAGCTGTGAGGAAAGAAATCAAACGAAAACAAAACAGTATGCTTAACAAATTGCCAGTCTTGGAGGCTGCTACATGGGTGGATGTAATTGTTTCTTCTATCAAACAAAGCAGAAAAGATTGCAGTTTTGAAAATCGTGTGAAATGGCATGGAAAAGACATTTGCCTAGAAAATGACAAATAAAGGTGAGTCTCGCATGGTTGAAGGGTTGTGACATCGTTGTTGCCAAGGTAAGATTTGATTTGTATCAAAGCCTCACAAATATAAATAAGAGGAAAGGTTGGCCTAAAATTGGTATCAGTTTGTTTATCTTACATAGGAGAATCAACTTGAGCAAAATGATCAGGTCCCTAACAAATATCATTTGTAAAAATTCCGTTTTGAATTTGATGGCCATAATTCTGTTGTTAAAATCCTTACCTCGATTGCAGCAACTGTTCCCCTTGTTATCTATAACGCCTTTCTGTCGGGATATGACTTGAATTTTCTCTCACATTAGCAAAGTCCAGACTTTTCTTCGCAAAGTGATGCTATCCAAGTAAACAGTTTAGTTGGAAATGTATTTGAAATATCATTTTCAAGTTTTGATGCTTCGTGGTTTTCGGTTGTTTCGTTACCTCACAACTAACTTCATGTTTCGCTATCAAAATCCGTTTATTTTGCTTTCTTTTTCAATTTTAAATTTCTTCCGTGATTGCGTGATCGATAAACAAACTTTTGGCGGGAAAATCTTTGGTTTCCAGTCCCTGAAATGGCCGCATAACGGCTAAACCGTTTGGGGGTCGAAGGGCTAACGGTCAAATTCGACACCATTTTGTTTCGACTGTCCGGATACTTTCGTTACGGGAGTGTATAAAGGACTCACGACCAAACGGGTTCTAAACAGCAGGGAGCTAAACACGGGAGAGGAATCGCGCATTGAGTTGCATTCTGCGATGTGATATGCGCCTCCTTCGCAGCGGATCGCGCACTTCGCAGTGAAACCAAGATGGAAACTGAAGTTTGGACGGATAAGTGCATCGCGTTTTTGGATTGAATTTCTACAATAGTGGCAAGCATTTTAGGCTAGTTTAGACATTCATGTGACTTTTAAATGTTTTATCTTTGGATAGCGAGACTCGTTTAGCCGTTAGAAATCATGAATTAGCTGCAGCGGCTAAGTTTCTTCAGCGGTAGCTTAGGCCACTTCAACCTCTTTGTCACGCTCCAAGCACGCACTCGTAAAAATTTCACTCTGCCCTACCCCGCCCAACTTTGAGCAATCGAAGATGCGTTTGGATG
Source organism: Aurelia sp. 3 sensu Dawson et al. (2005) (assembly GCA_964020215.1). Classification (NCBI taxonomy): domain Eukaryota; kingdom Metazoa; phylum Cnidaria; class Scyphozoa; order Semaeostomeae; family Ulmaridae; genus Aurelia; species Aurelia sp. 3 sensu Dawson et al. (2005). The sequence goes on from OZ026586.1 coordinate 8,895,364, forward strand.
ACTATTGGCAATAAATCAAGCGAAAAATTTTTCTGAGATAGTATGAGACTCGCGAGATATTTTAGTTTTCTTTCGGGGTACTTGCACCCGTTCTGCTTTAGGCCCATTCTCGCGCTTCAACGACTTTCAGAGACGGCAACCGATTCGAAACTTTCGCAACTTCGAGTTATTTCGATCAATCGAATGGGAGTCGAACGGTTTATGAAACAGTGAGGAAAGTTGAAATCCTGTGAAACCTTAAATGAATATATTTCAAATCCATCTGTGTCTTCTTCTTGGGCGTTCTCCAAAGCAAAGATTCCGTTGCTAGGCAAACCTAATTATAATTGCTCCGTTGCTACGTCAATGGAAACGAGGTCGCCAGCAGGCGTTTCCTTAGCCTGCTAAACAGGGACTAAAATCTTACGAGAAATCAGAAGAAACTTAGAACATCTTCCATCCTAAGAACGTCGAAAGAACATTCGAACGTCCCTTCGAAGGTCACTTCGAGCATCGCTTCGCTTCGAGAAGTCGAACTTTGAACTAATGAGCCAATCAAACGCTACAAATAGGCACGTGGGTTGACCATATTAAGAAAGTAGCGATCTGATTGGTCGCGCAGTGAACGCGGCGGACTTGGCCTAATTAGTCCCTGTGTTGAACCGTAAGGACATAAGTCCCTCAACTGAAGCGATAACAACAACAACAACGAGCGTAAGTTAGAGGGACTTATGTAATGTAGTCTAGCTAAGTTGTATCATGAGTGCAAAAGGCAGTATAATACTAAAGCTTTCGGAGATTATGGTGACATGACTTGAAATGGGTAAAACAAACCTTAGCTAATTAGGTCTTTGGGCCGAAATTAGCTTGAAATTGCCAGAAGTCCTTCCAGCCCACATGAAGGTAAAGGACTGATACGAGTTGTCACAAAAAGGTTTTCAACGTCTGATAAAATATTGAAAGAAAACGATCAAATGAACGGGTTCCATGGGAAGGTGACATGATCCATAAGATTTTCAAGTGATTTCATTTCATTCATTTCATTTCATTTCACATATTTAAGGAGGGTAGCCCTTCAGCAATGCTGATTTTCAAGGGGCCCTCCAAACACCAGAAGCCTGCAATCCATTGAAAATTTAGTAAGTGAAACCTATTTTAGACCAGATGAAATCTCTTGGCGAAAGCGGACTATTCTGTCAAAAGCATACACGGAAAGCTTTGAAGATGCATCTTAGCGGAATGTTTCCGTGGTGGAAAAGTAGAAGCAATTTCAATTTTCCCGTGAGGAAAAATTCTGCTTCACATTTTCCACGGCATTTCAGTAGTTCGATGTAGGCCTTTCTTCTTTCAATGTACACTATGCTCAGCGACATCGATGCGACATCGTCACAAGATCTTGATTCAGCGCGAAAAATTCCGCCTGGTGTAAAAAAAGCTTCACGAACTTTGCAGGGTAAAGTTTGTGCGAAATCTGAAATCAGAGTCCCAAAATGCAAAAATTAATGCAAAAGGTGCAACTATCGATGTAATCAAAGTTATTTAATGTTAGACCTTTCGTTGATATTACAGCGAACCAACAAGGACTCCGAGAGTGATTTGCTCAAAAGAGTGCTTCAAAGCATCCATGAGCTTGAAGAATATTCAAATCCTGTTTGGCTTGCTTTGAATTAAACGAGAGACAAATACGATTGCCCCATGCCAGATTCACTACGAATGCTAACGAGAAGCCTCTTATTTTCAGGTTTCGCAAAAGCTTTGATTTCAAAAGCTTGTAACTCCGTGAATATTCAGCAGGTTTTCAAGATTCTGGTGTCTAAAGTTGATTTGACATCATAGAAAGAGGGTTAACTTACCATGGTGCCCATTCATTATGTCGTTATCATTTTAATATTCAATCAAATGTCGAGCCTTTTTTGGATTACTCAATATGAGAACCTAGTGATTAAGAACCTTTATGCTGAAATTTTGAAATTAGGTCCCATTATATAAGAACCCATTCAGCCTGAAATTTGAATTAGGTTCTTATTTGTAGAGATAGTCAAATTGAATTAAAAGTCCAGTTGCTTAGTCCGAGGGGCATTTCACTCCCAAAAATCTCGTACACCTTTGGCAAAAATCCTTTTATTTTCAAGAAATATTCATCAAAAATCCGTTTAAATTCTTTTGTTCTGATCTCGTACACTTTTTCCAATGAGTGAAGGGCCCCTCGGCTTAGTCATTGAACCGAAAGAAGCTGATAATACCATATATGCATAATACAAGGAACTTTGAAAATGCTTTGAAAGCTTTCATTGGATCCTATGAAATTGCCTAAATAAGACCTCATGAACTCAAGTGCTGTGAACTGACCATAAATAATAGGCTTGAAGTTTCAATCTAAATATACGAATAACTCAAAACCCTGAATAAAGTAAGAACCAATTTAAGAACCTGAATAGCGTCATTTCCCACTAAATACCCAATATATAAGAGCCTACAGGGTGTCTCAAAAAAATTGTTCGACGTTTAATTAAACATTGAAAAATAAGGACAACATGAACAGGCTCCTAAGATTATGAAATAATTTTAGAGACTAAAATCGTCCAAATCGGTTGAGAATTCACTGAGTTACGAGCTCTCGAAGGTCAAAAATATGAGATAGCTGAAACCAGAGACCCCCCAAATTACTTGTATTACAAAAAGCTCAAAGACGGAGGTAAGAGAAGCTTATCCAATGTCATATCTCTCGTTGATATCAGAGCAAACCAAATAGGACTTCTAAAGTAAATTATTTCTTGCGATCATTCTCAAAATTCCTTAACATTGCATAGGTCCAAAAACAGTGGTTCAAAACAAAATCGGCGAGAGACTGAATCTGTTTCCTCGAAGCATCCATATGCTTGATAGTTAAGTTATCGAATACCTGTTTGAATCCCACTTGGTTCGCCCTGAAACAATTGAGAAATAACAGAAACGACGGCCTATGGGACTTTCACAAAAAATGCCATTTCGAAGCCTCTGGTTTCAGCTTTCGGACAAACTTGAACTTCAAAAGCTTGTAACCCCATGAATTTTTATCTGATTTGCTAGATTCTTGTGTCAAAAATTAATTTAAAATCTCAGGACAAGGTTGATTTGACCAAAGGTCTATTCAGCGTATAGTTATTTTTTAGTATATAATCAAACGTCGAACAATTTTTTTGAGACACCCTGTAGTCAGGCTGACTTCTAAAATTGCAGTTCTTACACGCAGGTTTTTACTTTACTTTGATTGAAATCAACCAAGTGCAAGCTTTATCAGCTGTTGAGTAATCTATGCGAAATTTCATTATTCGTTTGTCCGCTGTTTGGAAGCGCTTCAAACATTTTCCTCTGATCGTTGTATGATTTTTTCAATTTAACTTCTCCCAAGATTTATAAACATGCTCCATAAGGATAGTTTATGTAGGGCTGAATTAAAATCCTTTAAAACCCCCGCTACGTTGAAAAATGTTCCATTTCTACTTTTTGAATTACCTAAAGTTTCTTGATGATAAGTTGAATTTTGATGGCATATTTTGAATATTAATTTTTTAATTTTTCAATTCCAGAATTCAATGTACTATTGGTAAGTTTATGACTCCTTTATCATAACTTTGAAACCAATGATAGAGGTCAGTATTGGCGTCAGCAACATTTTGTTTACGGTGCAAAATTTATTTTGATTTTATGTGGAAGTTCAGAACTTTGAGACTGTGCCTTATACGAGCTGTCACTTTAAAAGCTTCCCAGTAGACTTGTGACTTGAAGTCCTTTTTCCCTGTGCTCCTTTGACGTGATGATGGCGCTTCGGTCAACAGAGACTCATAACATTACTCCGAAAAAATCTGACCCTAGTTAGGTTCGAACTCTGAGCTTCCTAGAGTACCAATCAGATTGCGAGAATTGTGAATTACTATGGTTACGGCAAATGTAACAGAATTTTCGATTCGATTGAAGAACTGATAACATTCCCGTGGGATTCGAGATTCGGTCGGGGGTGTCGCTCGGAGGGGCTTTGTGGGTTGGTCCGGGATCCTGTGGTGGCTGTGGCCTCTGCGGGGTCCGGGCTCCGCTCACTGGGCTCTTTTGGGCGGTGTCGGGTTTGCGCGGCTCGGTGGTGGGGTGGAGGCTCTGTGGTCTGGGGCATCTTTGGTTTGCAGGGTTTTCTTAGGGAGTTCTTTGAAGACCGAACGATCAGCAACCTATTGCTCTCTTGTGTTTAGAGTGGGTTTAGGTGAGCTCTTTGTGAGCCATGGCATCACCCATTGGCAACCAAGATTTCAGCCATCTTAGCACAGGCTTTGCCGGTGCAGTTTTTCTTTCACATAAATCAATCACCCGGGTTAGCGCATACTAGCGCTTGTCAAGGCGGGAGGCGGGGTGATGTCATGGTGCACAGAGTGCTTAAATTCCTTTCTTTTGCTTTGCTTTTCTTGTTTGTTATTTTTTCTTTTTCGATTGTTGTTAAAGAGTTTGTTAAGTGCCGTTCATAGCCAGAACCAGATGACGACATGTCTATTTCTGCTATGGACGGCACAGAATGTTGTATTGTATTTCCTAGCTTTTAATAGACATTGATATAAAAAAAAGCCGTGATTCCATCATAATTCCATTGATGATTGCAGAAAATAGGGCCAGCTTTTTCACTGTTTCATTATGAGTCCCTGTTGAGCAAAGCAAGGTTTACCGCAAGGATACAAGGGACTCATCGTCATAATTCAATTACTCTTGGGACTATGAATTTTCAAACGCTTGAATTTTTTAGCGCACCAGGCAAAAGGGTGTACGGTTTAAAGATTTTTATATTCAATTTCTTGGTACAGCTGCATGATACAAGAGTGAGTACTTCTGTTTTTCTCTTCAGGGGATTCGCATGCATGGTGTCATACTTCATCAATCATCCTCTTTACACTCCAGCAAGTAAGTCATCATTAGTTAGCCTGCATGCAGCCTCAAACACTCTGGTGTGGACCATTATGGAAACAAGGTCAACTCGATCTTTTAATGCTATCCCCGCTACTATGATTAAGAGTGTTTTTAACTTATATTTATCAAATTTGCTATGCAAAGTGCATTCTAAGTATATTTTATTCAGTTTTTAACCACTGTAAATTTGTAAGTTCGTGGCAAATTTTTACTTACTTACTCCTCAGCGAGAATGTCGAGTCTATACTCAGGCTGTTATCCTTTCAGTATCTCCAGAATGCCGTTGCTATGTTTTTGGCTACATTTTTGTTTCCCTGGGTTTTAGAAATAAAGAGTGAGAACGTTCAAGGCTTGCCAATGATAAACCAGTTGTCCCATGCCTGGCTTTGACATGCGTAGTAGGCCTAAACTAGTTGTTTTTTGGCTAGTAATCTCTTCAGGATAACTGAATGGCTAATTTTTCCATACTTTGTTTAATGCTTGAAAAAGACTAAGGTAGCTAAGTATGAACATGTAAAAATCAGCTAATTAATACCAGTAGATATTACTAATAGTAAAATTGAAACGAAACAGGTATGTAGATTTAGATTTAGAAAATGTATCTGATACAACCACTACTCTGTAAATAAAGGATACAGAGCTTACAATTGCAAGGAATGGAAAACTGCTTTATTTTGTCTTTTGATATTCCTAAACTGTTAGCCATTCTAATTTCACTTGAAACGCTCTTCCATCTTTGGTTACATCCATAGGCTATTGTTTCTTACCGTATAATACTGTTTTTGGCTAAATAAATGAATGAATAAATGAATGGATGGACGGATGGATGGATGGTTGGATGGATGGATGGATGGATGGATGGATGGATGGATGGATGGATGGACCATTTTGCTTTTATCCATTATTAGTCCTAAAGTCGTTTCCAGCCCATATATTTCGCTCCATTGCACAATTTCTTAAAGTTAGATATTTATACATTCAAGTTTTTCTATTGTTCTACTCATTTGCTGTTTCAAAGGTTGAGGTAGCACATTTCTATTTCGGAGCTGCAAGGAGCTTTCCTTATTTTCAGTTTTCATTATGTTGTATTGATTTTCTGTTTTTGAATCCGACAGTGTTTGGCTCCCTGCAGATTTATGGATCACTTGCTGGGTTTTTGGTAAGTATACGATGGCCCACAGGGGACATGCAGCATGCACTAAGTTTAGCACACAAAAAATCAGATTGCTGCACACAAAATCAAAAATCGCCCACAAATTTACTTTCCATGCACAAATTCAAGGTTGCTGCACACAAATTTGATTTGCTGCATACAAAGTGGGTGCTGCAGCACACAAATTCAGACTTGCTGCATACAAAATTCTGTTCCAGTTCACAAATTGAGGCCAACAATTTTGATCAAGTCTTTCTTTTAGGGCTGCATGTTTGATCAAAATTGATCTGAAAAGTGATTTTGATCTTGATTTGATTCTGAAGACGACTGATTTCTTGATTACAATGTACGGTAATCAAACCAATGGTTTGCACCAGGGAGATATAGAGATATAAGATTCAAATGGTACTAACCTTGTGAAATTCTAACTCAAAGCGAAATCTTCTCTTCGAAAAACATGTCCACTTCCATCTTGCTTCCACAGCAAAGCTCGCTGTGCGCTGCGAAGGAGGTCGTTATCTATATCTCCCTGGTTTGCACTTAGAGAATTGAGCCTTGGGACGAAACAAAAACAACAAGACTACCATCTAATATTTCACATTTGAATTTCATGTTTTTCTACCATCCATTCCATCTTGGTAGCTTATCCCAATTCGTCTCCACTAATGGACATTTTTCACGTTTACACCGACGCAGCAAGCCATATATCATTCCTGTTTCAAAGCTGTCATTGTTTCAACTCCACCTGAACCTTTCTTGCTATCCCCAACGGTTGCCGAGCACCCATTTCATCTTGTGCGTAAATAACAGACATGATAAATGATCTCAACAGCCTGCTCAACACAATTAGTCACATACTTCAGTATTGGTCTTCCCCTGAGACAATTGGATGCAATTTAATACCAGGCAAGAAAAGTTTGTTATGCAAATTATGCCTACTCGTTTTTACGTTTATCAGGAATCAAACAAACGACGGGCCTAAGGGAATGTCAGCAAATAATTAAACTGGTAAATTTGATAAGATGAAGTACACATATTTTTCCATAAGAATCTAAGAATTGAGGCCAGAACTGAAAGTTTTTCTTAAAATTAGTAGATTTGAGTGCCCAGAGTTTCTTAAAGGTTCCATAAAGAGCTAGGTCTGCCCTTGTGCACTATTCCAAACAATGTTATCTGACGCCATTCGGATAGACATCACTCAAGTACATTCCGAGTAAGAAATAAAGTAAAAATATGTCAAGGACTTCCTTTGTTAAAAAAAGTTTCTTTAGTTATATTGTCCCAGTAGCCTAAAGTGATCTCTTTGTCTTCATACAATTGACATACACTGTATGTAACAGCAGTTAATGGGAAGTGAAAGCAAGCATAGCAACAACAGCAACGCTCTTTGCATGCTGCAACACCCACTTTGTATGCAGCAGGTCTCAATTTGTGTGCTGCAACAGAAGTTTGCATGCGGCAAGTCTCTGAATCTGTATGCTGCAGCACCAACTTTGTATGCAGCAAATCAAATTTGTGTGCAGCAACCTTGAATTTGTGCATGGAAAGTAAATTTGTGGGCGATTTTTGATTTTGTGTGCAGCAATCTAATTTTGTGTGTGCTAAACTTAGTGCATGCTGCATGTCCCCTGTGGGCCATCGTATAAGTATGCCTTTACCTTTCTACAGTTAGATTATGGGCAATTCGGACACTATTGTTGTGCTTTCTAAACCAACGAAGAAACAATAATTATTCAATACTCACCCCTGGCAAGCAACGTTTGTATTTCGGTCAAAAATCGTGGTTTGATTAGGCCTACCCTCCTGCTTCAAATTCTGAAAATTCTGAATCTCAACTGGAACAACATTTCGCCTCCCTAGCTTACTCTAACGAACTCGTTGTTGCGAGGGCAGTTCGTTAGGGTAAGCTAGGGAGGCGAAATGTTGTTGCAGTTGGGATTCAGAATTTTCAGAATTTTGAAGCAGGAGGGTAGGCCTAATCAAACCACGATGTTTGACCGGAATACAAACGTTGCTTGCCAGGGGTGAGTATTGAATAATTATTGTTTCTTCGTTAGTTTAGAAAGCACAACAATAGTGTCCGAATTGCCCATGGTTAGATCTGACTGTGAGACGAAAACAGAAGGCAACCAAATTGAAGAGTGTTTGCGTATTTCATAGAAGTACTGCGTGAGTCAATACGCTGTTTTAGCAAGAAGACGCGAGTCAAGAAGACACCAGCATAATTCTTTTGTTCATGGATGTAAATTACAAAGTGAAATCAACTTCGAAACTTTTTGCGAGTCTCGAGAGACTTATTGTACGTTCTATTCTGCAACTGACAACCTGAAAAGTAAACTTTTGAAGGCCGCACTGCAAAAGCAGGACGTCGAAAAGGGAAGCAAAATGGAATATGAGCACATTCAGCAATGATGGAAATGCGAGAATGGAAACTATTTTTAGGGATTTTGTCTGTCTGTAAGCAGCTTTCTGGGAGGGAAGGGGCTGGAAAATTATAATTGCTCTAAAAACATAAGAAAGTAGCTGCGTTTTCAAAGACGTCCGCGTCTTGCTGCTAAAAGAGCCTAATAAAATGACCGGGCGTTTGAAAAAGAAATGCTGCTTCCTGAAAATCAAAGCAATAATGTTAAAACTGTCATGTTTTATTCCCGATATGTCCATTTAGGTTCAATACTTTTCTCAGCTTTAATCGGCCCTTCCTTCCCGTCGATATGGGAGATTTTCTGTCGAAAGCCATTTTCAAAAACTTGGAAAAACGAATAAAAACGACGAGCAAAATTTCCCTTGGTTTCCTTCCAAACAATAATGACATTTACAAGCATTCATGTATTTTGCTATCTTGGGAGAATTGAATCCCCTTGGATAAGTTATTCATGGCAAGGGGAAATCTTTTCTTTCCCTCAAGAGGATAGCACGTGCTAAAGTATGCTCAAGTCATTGCTGTAGGTTAAAGACCCTTTGCTCCCCAAGATCCTCTCTTGTCTGACAATGAATTTCATGCTGTATGAAAAAGATTATGGCCTAGCAATCGTAAGGCTTTATTTTCGTTTCAACCTTCAAATGAAAGTTGTGAAGTCATCGCTTTGAACTCAAACAAAAGACCTTCCTGAAACTAATTGAAGGATTAGGGCAGCTTTTCTCCTTAGAGCTATTTATTTCCCCATATTCTTTGGTCAAAGTGCCTTGTTTACAGTAACTGTGATGTTTTGCTGGTTTGTCCGCATACAAAGGATCATGGGGAGCACAGGGTCTTTAAACATATTAGTGCAGTTTGCTTGTGATTTTAGCAAGCATGTTTAGGCTTCGCGAAGGGAAGGTTTTGGAAAATCTCTTGTAAAATGTGAACTGAGTGACTGATTTCAGCCAAGAAAATTCTAATATATACTACTTTTGATATGTTAGCTATTAAATCGAATTGCTTATATATTCAGAGAGCAGCGGCCTCTCGAACGTTGGGCCTTTTGTTGACTCATCCGGTTTATTTTTTTCCTAATTTTTTTCTTTATGTAGAGATTGAGATATTTTCTACATATCAATGTAGCTTAGCATCCAAAGTTATCATTATTTTCAGTGTAACATTTTACGTCCTGTTTTAGCATTGTTATTAGAGAAGTGATACACCTTGGAGCTAATTTTCCTTTTGAGGGGCCAGTTTATTTTTATTGATACAACGTAAATGTTCTACTGTTTGATTCTGTTTTCAGGTTTGCGAATATGGAAACTTCGTTTCACACTGCGTTCTTCGAGATTTAAGACCACCAGGTAATTTGCTTTTTGACCGACATTTGACCAGGTAATTTAACAAAATGTATTTCAAATTTGCAAAAATTATTCTGCAATAGCACTTCATCTGATAAAAGTAATGCACAAGTCTTCGCTTGAGTAAAGCTTTAACATGATTTTGATCTTTTAACTGTAATGATTGGTTGATCTCTTTCTCTAAGAATGTCCAGATCTCAGTTTGATAAATGCAGTTTGATTCACTTTCTCTTATCTTCTGGACAAAAATAGCTTTTACTGTCTCGGCATGTGATGTTATTATTTGTTTATCAAAACTAGAAGCAGAAAAAGGCAGGCCAGTTTTTGTGGTGGAATGAGGTTGTTTACGCTACTTAAAAATAAATTTTGTTTTCCATCACATTTTCCCTCCATTCAGTTACGTTTTAAGTTTTATCTTATGGAATGTCTCCTCCGTAAGTAAGCGCTTTTTCCACCATTATACCAGGTGTATCAGAAGGAAGCTGTCCACTTGTAAATTGCCTCTGCGATGGTGACTTGAACATTACAAATTAAAGGAATTGCGTTTAACATTATTTGCCAAGTAGAAAGATTTCCGTGTCAAGGTATCCCAAGTGTGTTGACAGGCCGACAACATATTATCTCGATTTTCTGATGCATCTCAATTCTTTAAACTCGTAGAAAATGACGTTTTGTTACTTTGTGAGAAGCTTGATGTCTTTTCGATGAGGACACCAAATTCAGTTCAGAGGTGTCAGATATTGAATCGACTACTAAAGATTATATGAACTCATAGCATCCAAAATATCGTCGCGGAGACTTATTGAAAATGACCGGTATTTTTCTGACGGTACTGCACGAGTTTATCTCTGCTAACTGAGAATTTTTTTCACATAAAGGAACAAGAGAACGAAGAATACCATACCCCACCAGTAATCCATTCTCTTGGATGTTCAATTTTGTGTCATGTCCTAATTACACATATGAGGTATGTATTCTTTGCGGTTGCCCAGCCATTACCACTACGTGCATCTGTAAATTATGTTTTCGATCAATCTCGTTCCCAATAGTATCTGTTGGTGATCTGTTGTTGTCAATATAAGGCTAGAACTTAACAGGTACCCTTGGGACCGGTTGCCAAATTTGTATGATTTTGGCAGGAATCATTAGAATAATAGATGATAAAGATGGTGGCGAACATTTTTTTACCAAGATGCATTGCGCTCGAATTACGAATCTTTAAAGATTCTATAGGAATTCGATTAAAGAACGTAATGCATCTTGGTGAAAAATTCTTTGCCCCCACCTTTAGCGCAATCGTCTATCGTCGATCCCATATTCGTCACTTCGATATGCCATGGTTTGAATGCTGCTCATTGTGATTTAAGCCATTCAAATGTTCTTCATTTCGACTTAACGCCACTTTTTGAGAGTGCGAAACTTCTTTTGTTTCGAAGAGGACCAATCAAATTGCAAAATAGGCTAACAGGCTCCAGGTTCAATGTGGGCATTGGCGTTGCAGTTTACAGAAAACATGCATTTTCATTGGGTACGAGGTTGGTTAGGTCATTGTACTGGGTGACCCGAAAACTGTCTCCGTGTTTGAAACAATATTGTAACAAAAGAAGCTGAGCTGCAATCATAGAAATCACTTTTTCTGAAAGCTATATGATTGAAGGTATCTTAATTATTTGGTTATTTTGTAGATAGTTGTTCCTTTGTAAATTATAAACGTTCAAAGAATTAGTTTGGCAAAACATCCAGAAAATGGCCTGAAACACATTGTCAAAGGCATCTCGAAATAAAGGGAACAGAACTTGCCACGTTTACTCTTTTCAATACTCCATTTTGCATAGCAGTGAGGAAATCATTGATTTCATTTCCTGTCTCAGCTTTATTTTATCATTTCATGTCCTAAGTCCGAGATGAATTAGAGTAGACTTTAAAGACCAGGAGATTTGACCGTGCGTGTTTGGCCATTCCCAGTTGCTCTGCAGTACTGATTTTTTATATCTTTGTAATTAGCCAAGGAAAGTTTACTTTAAAAATTACCAAAAATATATGCAAAGTACTTCAGTCTTTTAGCTATTGGGAAAATCAGCCTCCATTACTGCAATGATTTAGTTGCAAGGAGACATTTTTTAGTCGCCTGGCATTATACTTCATACAAAACAAGAGCAGATTTTGTAATCCAGTAGCATCAACTTCTTTGGTTCACACCTCAATTCAAAGCGATTAGCAAATTCATGCAAAGAAATTCTCTTAACCAGGAATTCAAAACAAACATAGCCGCAAAGTTGCCCTAAAACCAGTAAGGCAATCTCTCGCCTGGTACGGGCGAAGGGTTGTTTTTGAAGACAAGTTATGTGCTTATAACTGAAGAAGAAGGGTAAACCTAAAGTTATGTTTGGCGGATTTCTTTACTTGATTCAGAAACCGAGCAGAAGACATAACAATTTTTGCATATTTAGTGCTTAAATGTTGACACTTACTCCTCAGCGCCTGCATCAAATAAACAAAATCCGCCAGACAAAACTTTAAATTCACCCTTCTTCTTTCGTTTTCAGCAGATAACCATCTTACAAACCACCCTTCGCCCGCACCAGGCGAGAGTTTGCCCTACGGTTTTCAGGGCAACTTTGCAGCTACGTTTGTTTTGAGTTACTGGTTGAAAGACTTTCTCTTGTCTACAGTTGCTAATCACTTTGAACTGGGGTGTGAACCAAAGCAGTTGATGCTATCGTATTACAAAATCTGCCCTTGTTTTCATATTATGTAATCATTTTTAGTTTCTAGCTGGTTTTAATTAGTCATTGTGTATAAGGATACACTTGAACTATTTGTAGATAACCAACTTCAAAGAATGTTTAATGGAATGAAAATTATGAAAATTGAATTAAAGGGGATGATGATAAGACCTTTTCGTTATCTCCTATTGAGATACTCTCAAAAATTTTTCAAACCATACCTTCGCAATTTTTTGATGGTGGCATGAATTTGTTATAAATCAAAGTTTGCAGTCCTTCATCATCATCATCATCATCATCATCATCATCATCATCATCATCATCATCATCATCATCATCATCATCATCATCATCATCATCATCATCATCATCATCATCATCATCATCATCATCATCATCATCATCATCATCATCATCATCATCATCATCATCATCATCATCATCATCATCATCATCATCATCATCATCATCATCATCATCATCATCATCATCATTAATTTATTTTAAGTAGACTATAGAATTAAAACAAATAGCTAAATTGCAGCTAATTAAGGCCTACTTGATACATATTTACAATATCTAGAAATATTAAGAAAAAAGAAATTACAATGTTTCTTCATATATAAATTACAAGATAAAAACGACTATCCTGTAAGGAACCCAACTTGCGGAATACATGTTTTGTTAAGTCTGCAGTTGCATTCACCACCTTTCTAACATTTAATTCGTTTTTTGAATATAGGAAGGGTGCTTGATTGTTTTATTTCTTGCGGCAATATTTGCCACAATCTGCTACCAAGATAGGTTATGGTCTCAATCCCAAAGGACGTGGTTCGCACCTTTGGGACTTGAGTATCATTGCCATGTCTTAGACTGTAGTTCATAGTTCGTTCCTGAAAAATGTCCTTCTTAAAAGGTGGATTTAGATGGGACTTCGTTTTGCAGTCCTTAAATGCAAGCTCGTTATTTATGAATATTTTTGCAGCTTGGTGCTTGGATCTTCTTTACAACGATGACGCAGTCTTTGACAGGTATTGCATATTACCAATAATTCAGAAAAATACAACCCAATTATAATTCAAAATTCTACAGATTGATAAGATTTGAGTGGATATGATGTATACCTTTTGACATCAGAATCTATCCTCTTTCCAATGATATGCAGTTTTGATACATTGAATGAACTATTTTTCATTTATTTGATATTTAGTAAGTAGGATTGATTTCAAAGTCAATATGCTTTAAGAGCAAGATCAACGCTGCTTTACAGCAACAATCACGAAAGCATTTCTGCAAAACATTTCAGGCCTATAACCATTTGATATGATGCTCTCAGGTAGGAGAAAGACAAATTTATTCCCATGAGATTCGTTTATTATGAGTGATAAAAGAAATAAGCTCTCACAAAGATGGACTTTCGTCCCTGTAAATGTCCGATCACTTTCCGGTATCTTAATAGGCGATACTTTCAAATATGTCAGTTAAGTGGCATATGTTCAATAGACCTTTTAGCTATTCTACAAAAGAGCCTGGATCGAGCGTTGTTTTTATACAATTTTATTCGCGAGCTTCGATCGAGTGGCGTTAGGCCTTCTATCACTATTGTGCACATTCGAAAATTCTACAGGGTGTCTCAAAAAAATTGTTCGACGTTTGATTAAATACTAAAATATGACGATACGCTTAATGGACCTTTGGTCAAGTCACCCTTGTCCTGAGATTTTAAATTAATTTTTACACAAGAATCTTGCAAATCCGATAAAAATTCATGGGGTTACAAGTTTTTGAAGTTCAAGTTTGTGCGAAAGCTGAAACCAGAGGCCTCAAAATGGCATTTTTGGTAACAGTCCCATAGGCCGTTGTTTCTGTTATTTCTCAATTGTTTCAGGGCGAACCAAGTGGTATTCAAAGAGGTATTCGATAACCTAACTGTCACGCATATGGATGCTTTGAGGAAACAGATTCAGTATCTCGCCGATTTTGTTTTCAACCACTGTTTTTGGACCTATGCAATGTTAAGTAATTTTGAGAATGATCGCAAGAAATAATTTACTTCAGAAGTCGTATTTGGTTTGGTCTGATATCAACGAGAGGTATGACATTGGATAAGCTTCTCTTACCTCCGTCTTCGAGCCTTTTGCAATACAAGTAATCTGGGGGCTCTCTGGTTTCAGCTATCGCATATTTTTTATCTTCGAGAGCTCGTAACTCAGTTAATTTTCAACCGATTTGCACGATTTTAGTCTCTAAAATCATTTCATAATCTTAGGAACAGGGTTATCTTTCCATGAGCCTGTTCATGTTGTCTTTATTTTTTTAAATATTTAATCAAACGTCGAACAATTTTTTTGAGACACCCTGTACAGAATGTAGCGAAATATCATTCGATTCAGATTCTTTCTATAATAGCTAAAAAGTCTATTGATACGTGATATTCGTTGTTTTTTTCAGTCTGTATGGGCTGGAAATACTGAATGAGAGTAGGAGTGTATTAACTGTTTTGAGACAGATACTGCGAGGGAAGCAAACGAAATTGAAAATTTTGAGCCTTGTGCATTATCTGATTATAATGAACTTTCAAACGGCTATCAGTCATTTTGCGTCACCCATTATCTTAAGAATCTTTGTTCAGTATATCGTCCGGTTACAGGACCCACAAGGGATCTTCTACTGAAGTCGACCAGACCACCTTTACTAGGAAAGCTTTTCTCCGAGGAGAGTAGCACACATAACCTTTTTTTGGGTCAGTACTTTACTACCCTAGGCGGCCACTCAAGGGCTCCAACTCACAGATTTTTCCAGCCTTCCACTTATGTTAGAAATCTGTTGCAGAATGTTTTGTTTTTCCTAGCTGGGTTGTTCACTCTTGCTGGATTTGTGCAAATGGCAATTTGGGCCAAAAACAAGCACAGAAATTACAGGAAAGAGTTCAAAGATTACCCAAGGAGGAAAGCTATCATTCCATTCCTGATTTGAAGTAAGATTAAAACTTTTTCGCTTCACGAACTTGAATAGATGTTCAGGTTCTGTCTCACGGTCGCTTAAAACTTTTAATTTTGATAGTTTTGCTGTTATGAGTTTTGAATTCGATAGAATATACTTTGAGCGTGACGCAGAACTGTGAGTTGTTTTGGCAAGATCTATGCAATTTTTGTCCTGTATTGTCCGAACAAGTGTTGACAGCCCTGTCGTCGTTGAGATACCAGGAGCATTGAGGTTTATTACCGAGCAAACCCACAGGGGCCCGCCGGCGAGGCGGGGGTTGCGTAAAATGACGTCATTGAGCAATCAGAGATATGGAAGTGCTTGGATAGAAAAGGTTTTTCAAATGACAAATCAAGAGTTTCAGGCCCAAGGAGCAAAATATCAGGTGTTGCCGAATCTTGGTATTTGCAGCGGGGAGCTAGTGCGCTCAAAGTTGCAAGTTTTCAGGCATGCGTGTGCAATTTCTGCTCTGTCGAGCCCACCTGTATAAAGCAGTGGAAACTAAATGAACAAGAAAACTGGGCATCTGCGAAGGAGCGATAAGCACTGATGAAGCGCGTTTTGTAGAGCAGACAGAAGAAATGACGCAGGCAAAACAATGCAGATTTGGCAATGCTTGGTGCAAGGTGATTAGCGATTTCTACAGCCGTCCGAGAGTGTAAACAAAATCAATAGCAAAAGATGCCCGGAAACCAGCGGCTGAGTGACGAAAAAGTGCCTTTATCTGCGAGTCGATTTGATAATGATATCTACCAATTTCGCAAATAGAAAATGTATTTCGCTTTCTATACCGATTGCAAATTTTCATTAATAAATATTTTTAAAAAATTTTCCCCTCATATCCTTATGTATCCGGTATTATTACCTGACAGAAGTTTCAGACACGAGGTAATACTAGAATCCTGCCACTCCCATTGGTCAATCGCACATTTCCCGAGGTTTTCTCGTAGCCTTGTATGATACGATACAAGAGGACGCGTTTTTGTCGCCACGTCAACTGCTTTAGGCCTGTGAGATTTACACTAAACTCAAGCGACATAACAGTAACAAAATGTGTTTGACTAAATGACCAAATGACATGAGTCAAAATTAGAAGCTATCAAGTCTTAAACTCATACCAACTGGTTTGGTTGTAGTAGTCCAGGAAAATATAATGTCCTCGGTCTTAAAAGGAATCTAAGCATTATTAGCCTTCGATCAAACTAGCCGTGCAAAGGCAATCGGCCTTGACACGTGTCGAGCCATATTCGGATAACTGACTGACGTCAGCAGGAAATGCGGATATCTGATTCGCTAGAATTCGACTGCAAGGGACTTGAGCCTCTTTTATATGCTCGCATGCCAGCCGGTTTTGTGTTTGACAGCAAAACGTGAAGCCCGACGTCTTGCCCGTTGGTATGATTTTACGACTTAATAGCTTCTAATTTTGACTCATATCATTTAGTTAAACCCATTTTGTCACTGTTATGTCAGAATTCATTGTAAATCTCAGAGGCCTAAAGCAGTTGCTGTGTGACAAAAACGCGTCCATGTATCGTATTATACAAGGCTACGGGAAACCATGGGAAAGGTGCCATTAACCAACAGCCAATAGGAATGCGGAATTCTGTATTGCCTCGTTTTTGAAACTTCAGTCAGGTAATGAAATGCGCATACTGACCGGTTTTGTGATTTTCCTTTACATCGACAAAACCGGTTAGTATGAGTTTTATTACCTAACAGCTTCAAATCTTGACTCTCATCAGTTAATCAAATACATTTGTTACAGTCATTTCGTTTGAGTTTACCGTACATCTCACAGGCCTAAAAGCAGTTGCTGTGGCGGCAAAAACGCGTCCTTGTATCGTATTTCACAAGGCTACGGGAAACCCGCGGGAAATGTGCGATTAACCAATAGGAGTGGCGGGATTCTGTATTACCTCGTGTTTGGAACTTCAGTCAGGTATTAATATACGCATACTAACCGGTTTTGTGTTGTAAAGGAAAATATAAAGCCCAAGGGCTTCATAGTTTCCTGTACAGCAACAAAACCGGTTAGTATTAATTTCATTACCTGATAGCGTGAAATTTTGACTCATATCATATAGTTTTGTTACTGTCCTGTCGTTTGGGTTTATTGTACAGGGTGTCTCAACAAAATTGTTCGACGTATGATTAAATATTGAAAAATAAAGACAACATGAACAGGTTTGTGGAAAGATAACCCTGTTCCTAAGATTATGAAATGTCCCGAACACACACACGAAAAGGGTCGTGTGTTCGATACCGGCACTGGCCACATTTGAGGATAGCATCCTTGGGCAAGGTGTTAACACAAATTGTGCCTCTCTCCACCCAGGAGTATAAATGGGTACCTGGTCCGCAGTTATGAGCGCCGTCTGTGGCTGCACCCTGCTATATGCTACTAAGCATAGTGACCAGGGGGTAAGATGTAAAGTCGTTTGAGTAGCCTTGGGCTAGATAAAAGACTATAAAACTACTACTTACTTACTTACTTACTTACTAAATAATTTTAGAGACCAGAATCAAGCAAATCGGTTGAAAATTCACTGAGTTACGAGATCTCGAAGATCAAAAATATGCGATAGCTGAAACCAGAGACCCCCCAGATTACTTGTCTTGCAAATAGCTCGAAGACGGAGGTAAGAGAAGCTTATGCAATGTCATACCTCTCGTTGATATCAGAGCAAACCAAATACGACTTCTAAGGTAAATTATTTCTTGCGATCATTCTCGAAATTCCTTAACATTGCATAGGTCCAAAAACAGTGGTTCAAAACAAAATCGGCGAGAGACTGAATCTGTTTCCTCAAAGAATCCATATGCTTGACAGTTAGGCTATCGAATACCTGTTTGAATCCCACTTGGTTCGCCCTGAAACAATTGAGAAATAACAGAAACGACGGCCTATGGGACTTTTACCAAAAATGCCTTTTCGAGGCCTCTGGTTTCAGCTTTCGCACAAACTTGAACTTCAAAAACTTGTAACCCCATGAATTTTTATCGGATTTGCGAGATTCTTGTGTCAAAAATTAATTTAAAATCTCAGGAAAAGGTTGACTTGACCAAAGGTCCATTCAGCGTATCGTTATTTTTTAGTATTTAATCAAACGTCGAACAATTTTTTTGAGACACCCTGTAAACCTCGCAGGCCTAAAGCAGTTGCTGTCGTGACAGAAATACGTCCTTGTATCGTATAATACAAGGCTATGGGAAACCCGCGGGAAGTGTGCGATCAATCAGTGGGAGTGGCGGGATTCTGTATTGCCTCGTTTTTGAAACTTCAGTCAGGTAATAATTTCCTGTGCAACACGAACCGGTTAGCATGCGCATATGGTACCTGTGAATGTATGCACGACTCTGCCGAAATTTCTATGATAAGTCACATGAATATGTAAAACCTTTGCATGATCATGTCAGCAGACACATTAGTAAGAAAGTCCCGCCTTGTTTATTTAGTCAAATGGAATGGGATGAATAAAGTCGAAGCTGCATAATTGATTGTCTGAGTATTTTTCATTTAGGAATGTTTCATTTTTGTCACAGACATTTTTGCAGCTCTGATAATCTTGTTTATTTAAAATCAGATTCTAAATACCTGTTTCTGTATCTTTACTTTAAAATAGGATGAACAAATTTTTCGTAGAGATTTCACTTACATTGTTAAGAAAATAACTGCCCGAAGCATTTTAGTTCCAAAGCTTTTTGTTAGAGTATTTAAAGCTTCTTGTTTTGTGTCGATTTTCTAATGGTGGCAAGTAATTTGTCCAGAACCGGTAATTTTCTCCTATTTCTATCTAATGGGTAACTGCTGACTACAGGGAGCGTACAACTGTTTGTCGTACGACGACTTTGTCTCTAAAATTGCAGCTAGGGTTAATTGAACCAAAAATTCTCACCGCAAACAATTTTCAGATTTCAATTTGCACGAATCAAAACAATTATTTCATTTTGCATGACTGAGTTTGACTTTTCGTAAAAATCAAATGACGTCGAGTTTTCCAGAGCTCTTCGTCCTCTTAAATGCTCTTTTGCCAATTTTTGTGGACGGATAAGTTTCTGCGGAACAGGCGACTGTACGTTAAGAGGTCCGTGTGCAAGTAGATTTGAGCCTGATGCAACAGCAACAATGATCTTAGGCAAAGGAACACCATGAAGAACAAAACCGTTACTGCGTTGTTATCAACTATGATGCCTCTTTTCCCATAAAGCGTTAACCTTGACAGCAAAGCCGCAAAATTCAATTCGGCTCCGGGGCTCTGAGTTATAAAGGCGCGAGCCTTACTTTGCTTGCTTTAATGTGCCATTCTGACCCTGGGTCCTTCACAGGCAAGCTAAAATTTCAGACCAACAATTTCAGGCAAGCTAAAATTCCTTTCCAATGACTTGAATAGAAACATACTCGAATTGACCTTACGTTTTATTCATGAAACTGGTCGGTTTGATTGAGATCTATTGCAACCTATGCAACCACCAAGTAAATGTTATTTTTCCTTGTAAATTCTTTTTCACATCAGACTTCAGGCATTTTACCTTTACTACTGAATGAGTTGCACGTGCAACATCATCCAAAGTCACCGAAACCCTGACCTGACATCTGGTGTGGAAAAGAATCCTAGTACGTGATCCAATAGTTTCAGTCGATTGTAGCGTAGTTGTAGTTAGTTTAATGTTACGTGTCTTTTTACGCAGGCCATGGGGTAGTCATTGTCTTTCGCTCCCCATGGTATCGTACCTGTAGTGTTGTAGAGTAATTAGATAAGTATAGTTAAACGTAAAACTCATTGTAAATTTTTATATTTGAATAAAAAAGAATTCAGACTGTCCAAAAGTCAAATCTGGCTTTTCTGAGGTCAACTACTTTTCTCCCCGTTCCACTACTGCGGTATCGATCTATGTTTTTCACTTAGGCCAGACTTGATTTTCAGACGGTCAGAGATTGCAGATTGCCTGCAAAGGAACCTGGGTGACAATGTCATTTTAAAGATACGCTTCCAAGACTTTTTAAGCTTAAAGCCACGTATTTTTTTTTTTTTTTTTATAAATATAACATTAAAGAAACTACAATACAATAATCTGAGCCAATCATAGCGGGGAAAGACACATGGTCATCTAGTCCCCACTATGAATGGCTCTCACAATTAATTTTAACAATAATCTCAACGTAAAACTCAACGTAACACTACACCACTCTTTACCAATAAACACTACGCTACATTAAGGTACAACGAGAAACCACGCAGAGCGAAGCCGCCCCCAACCATAGAGCCACCAGCAACCCGCAGAGCACCACACACCAGGCCACACCCAGGGAGCCCAGCAAGCGGAACCCGAACCCCGCCGTTGCAAGGTTCAAGCACCACCCACCAAGCCCCCAAGACGGCACCCAGCCCGCAGCACCCCGAAAATCAGCGGCAGCCCCACGGCTGGCCTAAATTAGCTTAAATTAGCTTATTTTATATTGCCCATAAGGACTTGAAGAAATTAATAACAATAGTAACAATAAAGGCCAAAAGAAGGCAGCCCCACTCCACATGGCCCCGCGCCGCACCTCACACTACAAAACAGTACGACAATCTCACACATTACACTACAGACAACTAGGGATTGCTGCTAATGTTGGTATTTAGTTTAAACGCATCGATCTACCAATGAATGACATAGTTGCTTCTAGGATTATTCTGTTGTCGATTGTAGTAAGCTGAGGGCTACCGTAGAGAAGCAACTCACACAGTGCTTTTGAGTCCACATTTGTGAGATCGAGACCGGGGATTTCAGAAAGTTGACCAAGGAGATCACAACGCATCTCGTGAAACCGATGGCAGTGCAGGAGGAAATGTGCGTTATCTTCATTGCCCAAACCACACAAGCACAGTGGGCTGACGCAGTCAAAGTTGTGACGGAATCTGTGTTCATTGAGCGCACTAAACTCCACACGAAGTTTCGTCAAACGCTTGATACCTACTATATCGCGAATACCATACATAGTTCTTTTCAACGGTCGTATGGTCGACAGTAGCTTGCTCTTAAATGCTGCAAGAGATGTGGCATGTTTTATATCATCAGCCAGCAGATTCCATTCAAACAGAGTGTTCTGAAAGTACGTGTTCGTAAAACGACCTGTTCTGCCTACATTTTGGTCATAAGCCCGAGTGTTTCGAAGATTGTAAGATAGCTGGCGCTCACACGGAATTTCAGCAAACAAGTATCCCGGAGAACGTGTCAATCTTAAATTGTAGAAATGGCACAGTCTCCTGTACCGTCGCCTGCTATAGAGATCCTCCCAACCCAATTCATCGTATAATCGTATATAGCCACGTATTTGATCCCTGTGAGAAATATCTTGAAGTATGATCCGATTGGATGGACTGTTCCGTTGCGTAAATACCGAGACAGTCCAAGACCTACGTTTTGTTTATAAAATGAATTTTTATTTTCTGTTTATCTAAACTGGGTTATCTTAACGTGCAGCTGACATTGTCTGGCTGTGTTTTACTGGTTTGTAAGTTAAGTGAATCCAAATGCAGTCTACGTAGATTTTATTAGACGAAATAGTCAAAGAATAACGTGATTGAAATGTAAAGGGATAATCCTCGCCAAATCGACTTGATCGTCCCGTCAGTTAGGCCACATCCGTCACATCTAATTGCTGAATCTCGTTATAGCCGGCGTCCTTTTATTCCTTGTACTAAGCTTCAATTCAATCTCATCTATCTCCTACTCTTCCACTGCTTTCTGAGTGTTTTATAAATAGTTTATCCTCATTAGTTTAAAGTTTATTGCCTTGTTCCCGCTAAAAGTGATTAAGATGAGAAGGCTAAATGAAATATATTTGGCGACGAGACGAGAATTGTAGCCAGCGAAAACATTGTCAGTTTTGCACTTTAATATCTATATTTTCTTGTTTATTGTCCACTCTAAGGCCCCCAGTGGCTCTTGCTTCAATTGGGCAGGCTACCCTTGTCTGGTGTCTCACCCCAAGGACATCCTAACTTTCCCCCGCTAGGAGCATAGCATGGAAATATAAGATGAGTAAACCAACAGTTCAGATGTTTAGAAACCTGTAGTTGGCAACATGGTAGTCGGGTTTCTTGATACTGGAGATCATTGTGCAGCTAATATGTCAACTTTTATAGCAAAATTTAGTTTGTTTAAATTGTTTTTATAATTCCATAGATATGAACGATTTTATGAGGTTGTTCTATCTGCCAATAGTACAAAACGGGCCTAAAATCCTCCATTTAAAGCTACATTTATAAAGGAGTCAACAATTCAACAATTCAGCATAATGATACTGAGAACTACTTGCAAATCAGCCAAAGCAATTTTGCAAGTGAAAGCAGAAGTAGGGCTGGCTATGTATCTACACAACTGAATGCCTTAGCAATAAGATGGCCCAATTAAGTTCGTTTTCATCGAGGTGGGACTTAAATGATGGAAAAGATGATCGAAAAGTTTAGGCCTGTTTCAGCGATTCTGAGAAAAAACTCGTTTGTAAAATCACGTGTAAATCGAGAACATTATAACCGATTTTCGCCAACCATATTTCATTATCACTTGCGCCAGCTTTTTAACTTTTTTGGCGCTCCCGATAGAATAATCGGTGTTAGTGGCAGAGAACATTGTACAAACTGTAAAGCAGTAAACAGTTATCAAGGGACTTGAACCAAGGATAAGCTCAAAGCAGCAGATTCCCTACCATCGTAAGCTATATGCCTACCTCCGACATTCTTTATTTCAAAAACAGGTGTCCCCGTTTGACGGACATATATCCATTTTGCCGGAGACAGGTTTAGCGGTCGGTGGGCCCAAGAAGCGAAATGGAGCCCAGTCAGAGACAACCTGCTTTCTAATCGTCAATGTTTTGGAGGAGACACATTCGTTTATTCGTTTGGAGCAGATTCCCTACCATCGTAAGCTATATGCCTACCTCCGACATTCTTTATTTCAAGAACAGGTGTCCCCGTTTGACGGACATATATCCATTTTGCCGGAGACAGGTTTAGCGGTCGGTGGGCCCAAGAAGCGAAATGGAGCCCAGTCAGAGACAACCTGCTTTCTAATCGTCAATGTTTTGGAGGAGACACATTCGTTTATATAATAGAAAAAGGGACTAACTTGTGAAGGAGAAGCAAGCAGTCAGCGTCATCGCTATTTAAGACCCTTTAAATAGATTCTAACTTTGTAACTTTCATCTCATTTTCTGCATCAACAGACCACTGAGCTCTTTAGAAACAGGCTCTTTTGCGAGCCCAATTCGAAGGGCTCAACCAATGAACACTTTTCAGTCTCCATAGCTAAATCGGCCAATTACCAAAAAATATCGCTTGTTCCACGCCCTTTTACCAAATAGCTAAAGGGTCTGTTCCGGAACTGTTGGAAGTTCGGCTGCCTTTTATCTATACCTAAACCATTTACCTATCTATTGATAAACAGACTAATAAGTATCAGCTATTTGCATTTACTTACGACATAGTATTTAGCCTTTATTTGCTGACTTTTGTCAAACGTCCTTTCTTAAATGGATTTAACATCAACCATAGCAGTCTTAATGAGATTCGCAAACACCGAAGTGAGTTAACGGAGTAAATATTCTAGTGTTCTTGAAAAATGAAAATTCCTTATTTCTGCTTTCACGGAAACATTCGCCTTGCATGCCTTGTAATCTTGTTTTGCAAGTTGGTATTTTTCTGTGGGGTTCGCCAACACGCTTTGCCCTTTGTCGGAAACTTGATTTATGGTAGACATTATTTGTTTTTCGTCGTTCACTTTTACCATGAGAATAGGACACCTAGTGTGTAGCAGTTTAAATATATTTCAGTAGCGAGCCACCTTAGCTTATTGTTTTTTTTGTGTCTTGAACTTGCTTTTACTTCGTACACAACCACCTTTCAATGTTTCGCAATTTTGAAATTTTCAGCAGTGAGCCACCTTAAGTGAAGATCCACCTTAACTCGTAAGAGCTTCACGAGTTAAAGGCGTACCTTTAAAATCTTCCCAGAAGCAAGGACCTCTAATTTCAATCTTTCAGTAAAGTTACCCTTGCTACGCCAATATGATTTGACTGACATTATGTAAAATGTCATCCAAAAATCGTTCGAGTTAAAACTTTGACTGGGTTTGCGAACCCCTTTTTGAATTTCTTTCCAGACTGCAGTCAGTAATTTCTAACACATGTAATGATTCTGATATATTATGGAAAGGATAGATAAATACCGTTCTTGATATAAAAAAGCTCCTTTTTTTTGTTTTCACGAAACTTTGAAATGAGAAAGATAGGACCTTGGAGTCCTGGTTTGGAGGAAGATCAAGGACTTTTTGCAACTCTGAGAGTAACAAACAGTGTTCTGAGGGGGAGAGGTGGAAATCGCAAAACAAGGTACAATCAGGAACGGTGTTCCAAGACTTTTGGCAGGTATTATAGATCTCGAATGCTAAGTTGAGGCCTATCCTATGCAACTGTATCAAAGCTGATACAATCCAAGTCCCAGCCCCCCCCCCCCCATCCACAGCAATCGCCCAAATTTTGAACTTTCTTTTGAACACCCTGTACGCTTGCAGGCAAGATAAAAGGGAATTATGGGCTGGATCGATTACGAATTTGCTCAAAAGCAACGGGATGAGTTTTGCAGTTCTAGTATCGTTGACATCAGTTAAAAAAGCCGAAATGTCTACATATGAAGCATCAAGGAAACTCAAAGATAGAGGAACGAATCAGAATTGAGGATAAAAATCACCCAGCCAATCAGAATCAAGGATAAGAATTGGCCAACCATTCAGAATTAAGAATAACAAGACCATTATGCTAATCCTGACAAAACAGTTTTGACGTTTTAGTTAATTCTTCTGGGATCTTCAACGTGAGTCATTTTCCTCCCCCATCTAATAACGAATATCTTACGCATTCATAGTGTTTACAACTATGGCACACATGTCTTGAGTCATCCTCCATGTTTTTGCATACTGTACATGAGTTGGCTGACTGGAGCTGGAATAGTACAGAAACAAAATACTGATTCTGTCATCTACGTGCATGGGTTGTTAGACACCACAGTAGTGCTTGATTGCCTCAGCTTCATGATTTGAGAGGAAAATTTTCTGTTCTGCTACGGAGGAACTAGTGAAAGAGATCGAAACCTGACTGCTGCCGCAAGTTCTTCTGGTGAGAGGGTCAAGTTGTCCAGAATGGTATTATTGAGTCTCTGTTGGCTGAACTGATGTCATTCAAGCCAAAGAGCAAAGGGAAACATATGCATTAGGGAATGAATCCATTAGGGTCCCAGGTGCCGTGATTTTCCTGCAACAGCCTGGTTTCCAGACATCATGTTTAACTAAGAGGCCCAGGTGTTCATTATTCGTACCCAAACACGGTCAAGCTAGCACAGGGAAGGGAAGCCAGGCTATCTTTAGAATTGGGTGTTCAGTAAAAGTGAACAGAGTGGAGTGAAGACATTAGGACGAGCTTGTAGATTGTCCGTAAAAGCGAGAATGGAAATCAATAAATGAAAATCGGCTTTGTCTGTAGCTTCGGCTGATCATGTTTGTTTAGTCCAATCGATTTTTCATTTATGTATCTCCTGGGGCTGTTTGGAGATTTCAAATTCGCATACTTGACAAGCGACACGACACATGTCTCTTAATTCCACTGTTGTTGTTGATGCTGACATATCTGAGGAGCACACAGAAATTGTGTAGCCACGTCGCATAACTGCATAATCAAGATCATCTGAGGGAGAAAATCGGCACGTGATAAATGAATCGCGTATTTGATTGGTAGTTGTAAGCCTGTGGAGATATTGGACCCTGCAGAGGTGTGGCAGAGGTGTAGCCCTATTTTCCAGTCAAGCAAAACAACAGTAGCAGCACGTTTGGGATTGATTTTCATATCTTGCAATCGTATGCGGATTTATGGTCTCCAATACTTCTTTAACAATTAGATGCTTAATTGATCGGAGGTCCGGTAAGAAAATCGGGGTCTGCCCAGGATCATCGTCCTGCAGGCCTAACGCTTCGTTCTTATCAGAAGCATGGTCGGCATCACTGCAATTATTTTCTGCCATGACAGAAAATGAATTCTTGTTCTGATCAGAATTTGCAATCTTAGTAAATTAGATCGAAAAAAAATTAAAGTTTTACTCAACTGAATTCGTAGATACAGGCCGATTTTCTTTCGATCTTTTCACCATGTTTATTTCCACGTCCGAAGGATGCCTGGGAAGCAAAGGTCAGAGGATGATCCTAGGGGTTTAGGGTCTATCTCATGGGGATCCGTAGTCAGGGTCTGGGAAGGCTGGGAACGAGTGGGAAATGATCAAGATCATCTGAGGGAGAAAATCGGCACGTGATAAGTGAATCGCGTATTTGATTAGTAGTTGTAAGCCTGTGGAGATTTTGGACCCTGCAGAGGTGTAGCCCTATTTTCCAGTCAAGGACAACAACAGTTGCAGCACGTTTCGGATTGATTTTCAGCTGTTCGCTAAAAAAAACGAGAATCGCTCCAAATTCTGTCAAACTCGCTGCTGTCACAGCAGGAAATCCAGATGGCTTAGCAAATCTACCAACCCTAACTTTTTCAGAAGTATTGGATCAATCAAAGACCAATTCCTAGTCTACCAGGTCCACCGTTTTCAGATTTGCTATTTTGATTTGACTGAGTACACTCAGAGTTGCGAAATCTCGTCTTCGTTTAAGTCGCTTTGTCATCTCGGCTACCTAAAGTCTCTTGTGTTGAAAATTCACCCTTTCTGTCACCGATTTTTATCTCAAAAAGTTGAAAATATTTCTCTTAAAACATGGGTGATTAAGGACCCCGACTCCCGCCAGGTTACTAAATTAAGGTCAAGAATATGACGCTGTCACTCTGGTAAAGGGATGCATTGCCCAACGTTTCCACGTCTGTTTTGAAGCGTCAGCTTTGCGCTTGAAACTAGCCAAGACGTTTTAAACGGAGATCAGCTCATTCTGTATTGAGTGGATCTCTGCGATAAGAATTTGAAGGTTGAATTTTGCAACCTCTACCGACCAACAGAGGAACTGGTTGGTAAAATGGCTACAATATTATAAAAGAGAAGTCAGCTGCCAAATGATAAGTTATCATATAGTAGATCAGACAACTCTTCTTAAAAGCAAGGCGTCTTTGGTTAGACGGTTAGGCCTTTTTGTCTACAGTATCTGTCTTATCCTAGGATCTTGCCTTATTTTCGGTTAATAGAGAGTTTACGAAACCAGGACGGCAACGCCAGCCAGAACGTCATCTGAAATTCCGCAAAGCAAGTCTTGTTTCCGTACGCTACCTTTGATATATCATCCAAAAGGCCAAAATGAGGCACCCTATAACTCAGAGATGCCTGAAAACGATATTCTTACTTTGAAGACAAACATTTAAAACGACTGAGTTTTACTTCGCAGGCTTAGATCTGCAGTACAGGACGTCAGAAATGTGGTTTCCAAGTTGTGAAATTGAAGAGGACAACTTGAGAGTCTCTCATGGGAAGCAAATTCGAACGAAAAACAAGGAATCTTTTGAATTTAAAGTTCTGAAACAAAAGCAACTTTGCGTTGCAGTCGCCGTTGCCGTCGTGGTTTCGTAAACTCCCTAATATAGATCAAGCCGTCTCTTGACCCAAGTTGACAGAGACCCTCCTCACTATGATATGCCACGTCACGGATTTCTTGACAGCATCTGTGGTTATAATGTCTTTCCATGAGCAATAGGACACTGAATGTGTATTATTGTTGATTTTGTTAGTAGCGAACCACCTTACCTCAAGTTGTACGTATTTGTTTGAATTTATTTCTAACTGGTTATGGATTTAGCCACCTTATTTCTTTCCAAATCTTTGAACGGGTTGGTATAAACTTCCATTGCCTATTTCTTTAGATTTGATGGTTCGAAAGAAACTTAAGCTTATTTGCGTTTGACTTTTCTGAAACCTTTAAGTATATTCAGGCTTAGACGCGTTTTTCCTTTGTAAAGGGACTGTTTATTATGTTGGCATAGGGGTTGGTACCGAAGAGAAATGGATTAGGTTAAAGAAATTTTCTGACATAGAAAGGTTGGGTAAACAAAAGTTTTTCATGCAGTTCAAAGGCTGGGTAAACAAAATTTTCCCACTAATTAACGCAAAATCTTGAAGTTCCAAATTGTCAATTTCATCATCATAATCATCAGTATTTTACATTTAATGTCTACTTTGTTTCCATCTTTGTCATGACTATTTACAATATTTGTAGTATTTGACATCTACAATTTATAGTTTTGACATTGAAATAATGTTTATAGGAGGGATTGGTTAAAATTTTTGCATCCTGAAAATTGTTGGGTAGATCTTTTTTAGTCAACTTTTTAGTTGGATAATAAGATTTGTTGAACCAAAAAAATTTCTCTTCAGTACCAACCCCCCTGCAAATAATGAAAGGTCCCTAAGTATTCAAGAAAAGTTTGATAATACTTAAACCCATCATAATTACTTTTCTAAACAGCTTTTGAGGAAATTTAGAACGATCTTCATGAAAATATAGCTAGTTAACGAATGTCTACAGCATGGCATCAAACACATACGAACGAGTCGAAACATGAAATATGTTGTAATGTCGAAAATGTTCTAGATTTCTGAAAAGTCCACCTGTAGAATTATAGCAAAGTGGCTCAAATTTCTTTCATTCAAATTCTGTTCAAAGAAATAGGTCATAAAACGTACGTCAACCATTTTAATGATTTGGAACATATACTATTGCTGATCCACCACTTAAAATTCATGACTTAAAATTCTCTCATGAGCTACCTTATATGCAGGTTCACCCTTACCCTAAACAGAAAAGAGGAATAAGTTTTTCCTCTTGCAGGTTTTCACTTTAGCTTTAGGTGGATCTTTACGTGAGGTGTAGACTTATGGCGATGATTCCCTTGTATCCCTGTGGTAAACCTTGCTCAACAGGGACTCCTATAACCATAGTAATTCACAATTCTCGCAGTCTGATTGGTACTCTAGGAAGCACAGAGTTTGGGCTAAATAGGGTCAGGCTTTTCAGAGTAATGTTATGAGTCATTGCTGACCGAAGCGCCATCATCAAGTCAATGGAGCACAGGGGAAAAGGGCACTCCAGGTCATAAGTCTACTTGAGGTGTTCCCGACTAATAAAATAATCATGCGCGTGAATCTATGCATCCTTTTATACAAGTGAGAGCTTGCTTAAAGAGCCATTGTTACCCAAAATCCTTTGTGGGCATGCTGCATTTTCAGATTGTCTAAAATTAAATTTGGCCTTCAATGGATCCGTACTACTCTCCTCCGCAAAGGAACCAATGGCCGTAAGGGTGAGTGGCCGAGTGGCTTACACAGTCTTCGTCAGGTGACTGAAGTTAAGCTCGGTCGGGTGAGGCCAAACTCCAGATGGGTGACCTCGGAAGCCTGACCACACAACTCACCTCGTCGTCCTTCGGAAGGAGGGACGTTAAACTAGGGGTCCCATGCTGAATGGGATAAATGGGAAATCTTTGGTAGTATGTAAGAGGGCGCTAAATCGTATCCAGACCCTACCAGTGAGTTTTTCCACGCAGCTTCTTGAATATCTCGTGGAATTCTTTTAATATCTCGGCTCAGAGGGGAAAGGGTTATTAGAGGGGTGGGCTTGATATAGAGGGGTGGTAAATAGAGCTTTTACGGCAAGCCAAATCTGATTTTCAAACAGTTTGAAATTGCAGTGTGCCTGCAAAGGACCCTGGGTGACAACTGCTCTTTAAGTAAAAGTATCAATGGCTCATATTCATCACTGAATGGGTCGAAATTTAGAATTCTTTGACTCGTTGATACTGCTGAACATTTGATCCGCTTCGTAGGAGTAAAGTCAATTTGGACCATGACAGGCAAGCGACACTTAGCGGTCTTAATACTTTTGAGCCTTGGAGTTTATATTTTCATGCTTGGAGCCACGTGACACCAGATTGTCTGCAAAATTTTCAGGAGAAGTTCAGTGAATTATGGTTTGGCATCTAGCGTCAGCAAAACGAATTTATCTGACACTGGCGTCATGAGGAATTCTGTCAAGAATTTTTGCGATCAAAGAGCTCCTTCATAAGATTTATGCGATTTGCATGGATTCACGAAAGCCTGTTTCATGCAAAGAGATCAGCTCTTACAAAGCAGCTCTCTATTATGGAAAGGGAGGTAGGTAAAAGTGAACACACCTGTGTATCAGAAAACACGAAGTGACAAGCGACCCTTTATGGTAGTAGTGAACAGTTACACCAGCGTATCAGAATTAATAAAATCAAATATCAAAATAAATATCAAAACAAACAAGCAGTCATTGCCTGAAAGATCGTAACTCTGAGGAGGACGATTTCTACAACAGAGGGTATACTAGGCCCTTCCGTGGGTTTTAGGGAACGGGGGATTCTTGGAATTTTTCAGCAGGAAACAAGGGAATATAAGTGAAGTACTCTTGGAGTAAGGGAACAAATTTGTGAAAAAACGTATGTTAGATTTTTCGGATCAAGAATCAGGGAACAAGGAAACAGGGGAACAAGGGAACAAACAGAAAAGTAATGGGAGAACAACGGAACTTTAACCCTCCCCTGCGAGGACCACGTACACAGTGTCCACCATGACCATGAACCCTCTGTACCCTCTGTACATACAATTAGGAGGTCTACAAGGACTTGACCCAAATAGCCTAATAAGAGGGAATAAAGCATGCTTTGTAAAGAATCGAAAGCATAAATTTGTGACTGATGAACAGGGATACCCTCGAAAGCCTGTGAGAGATAGTGTCCCCTGGTCCTGCTCCTCTTCGATGTGTATGTACGTTGATTTTCGGTAATTCGTAAGCGAAAACGAGCAACCAGTGTTTGCTAAACGTTAGCAATTTGCTTGCGAAGTAATGTGTCCCCGTTAGGCCACTGTGCAGACACCAAGTACCAAGCAGGGTGAAGCAGGAGTTTGCGGGCAATGTTCTTATAGAAGTTCAGCACCCCGGGGGGAGGGGTACATGACTTGCGGATGGACGGGGGTCTGCCGCCCGGTTTTCAGAAAGGTACCCTCTTCTAATTACCGAAACTTGCGGTCATACCCACTTTTATGATGAATTTTGGCGGAAAACCACCCATTTTTTGCTATTTTTCGCCAATTTCTGGATAACCCACCCTTGTTTAAGGAAAATCTGCCGAAAAAGGGACCCTTGTTTAGAGAATTTGGGGCCCAAAAACCCACCCATATGGGCGGCACATACCCGTACCCTCAACATGTTATGTACCCCCCCCCCCGGGTTCAGCACACATCGTGTTTGTCTTTTTCACTCGTGCTTGGACTAATGTTTAACATGCGTCAGGAGAAACATATCCGCTTCTGGAGCGCCAGCAACGTGCTGCTTACTTGAGCGACAATCTAAAACTTTTCCATTTAGCATGAAATTAGGCCACCTTCAGAAAGAGGGCTGCGATACATGCTGGTTGCCCAAGAACCCCTGCGAAGGAGGGTCAATCCGCCCTGGCTCTGCTTCGCAGTGGAACGTAAAGTCCTCACGCAGGCTAAGAAGATTTGAGCCATCAAATTAAACGAACGGAGTTATTGCTATCTGATTTAAGCATAACATATCACAAAAGAATGACATGCGACACTTGGTTTCTCATTACCTTCATCGATCGAGAACTGCAGATACAATACATCATCCATAGATCCATCCATGAGTTCTTTCTTCTTTAGCTCCGTTCTTAAAGGGTCCGTTTCACCCAGCATTCCTTGCACTTGTCGTCTCTTGGTTGGCCTTTGTCTGTCGCCATTTTCATTGGCCAATGAAAATGGCGACAGCAAAGGCAACCAAGATACGACACGTACAAGGCATGCTGGATGAAACAGACCCTTTAAACAAGTAGGCACCGGGCGGCCTAGCTGGTCAGGCTTCAGTGACGTACATCCGCTTCCAAATACCATACCAACCAATGATTCATATGCGGCTAGGTTGATCATTGTGCGCTCATCCCTTTTCGAAGTCAATTAATGCTGATCGTAAGTCTGTTTACAGAATCCTACCTATGTAAAACAAACTTCCTTTCAATTTGCAAAAGACGACTTAGCTGATCCGATAAGGAAACTGTGATTGATTCAAAAGATATTCGAAGAAAATTCCCTCGACTCGCTACGAATAACACAAAAATGTCAGTGGTTCTGTAGACGTTTTCGCAAAACTTCTTAAGGTTCTCTACGTCATAACCAAGGCTCAAATCCCCTAATGAGACAGTGTGTATCGAATATTGACTCTTTTAGTTATCTGATTGGCTCAAAGGAATGTTGAAATGTATTAACATTGTCAACTTTTTCTCTGTTTTGTACAGAATTTTGTACAGTTTTTCTTCTTCAGAACTTTGTCCGTTCAGCTATACTATTTGCTGAACTCTCTTTACCAATTGAATTAAATTCATAGAGCTAGAAGACATGCTCCTATTTTTGCATGCAAAACAAAGAATTTAAGACAGGACTGAAAATTTCTTAAAATTAGCAGATTTTGAGAACTGAGAGTTTCATGCGAGTCCCTCCTTGTCTTCTCTACCAATCCAGTTTCCTGCGCAATTTCAAAGAACTCAGTCATTGTGAACAGCACTTCGCTCAACTCCATTAACAGATAGTATAGTAGTAAATGATAACTAGGGGCCTGGGTACACGTCTTGTGAGAATAAGACACAACTGCCTTCCTTGTCGACCATATCCAAATGGAAGACGTACTACAAAGAACCACAAATTTACCCCTATCATAGCCATCAAGAGCAAAGTATAGCATAGAGATCAAATCTTTCAAATCTTTAAAAAGGTGGGTGTGAAATTGTATCGCATTTTTCTTTGAATTTAAATGCTTGAAAGAAACTTTGAGTAATTTGCTGTAATTCTGCCGTGGCAATTTTTTGATATCTTGAGTATTTTCAAAATGGCGGCATTTTCATTATTTTTGCAAAAATTCATTGAAAATTTTGAAGAAATTAAAATGATCGTAAATCTTAAATTATTCAAGGGAAATCGATATAATCTTGAAGAAAACCATAGTTTATGAAGGTCTACAATATGGTTGCAAGCATAAATCAGTAGCTCTTCTGGTTTAGGATTTAGAAATTTCATGACGTCACAGCCTCAGAATTAATAACTGGCGCCATTTTGAAAGTAATCAAGGTATGAAAAAATTTCCATGGCAAATTTACAGCAAATTGCCTAAAGTTACTTTCAAGCACTTTAATTCAAAGAAAAATGTAATAGAAGTTTACACCCATCTTTTAAAAGATTTGAACTCTATGCTGCAAAGTATTGAAATTATTTGGACACATCAAACGCTCTGAAGTGGGCCTTTCAAAAATCTGCCTGTAAGGTGCTGTTGAAGGAAAACGAAACAAAGGAAGGCCAAAGAAACGGTGGCGCGATAAAATTTCAACTTGGTCACAACTTGACCTCGCCAAGTTGACTGTTACTAGCAGAGATCGTGCCCGTTGGAAACACTCTCTCATGTTAGTGGGCAATCTGCCGTATGCATGATAATATCTTCCTTTCCTGGCATGGGAATGTATTTCGCTTTTTCCTGGCACGGAAATGTTTTTCGCTCTTTCCTGGCATGGAATGTTTTTTGTTGCTTTGGTTCTTTTTGTTGTGTTTATCGCGGTTTGTGTAATTCGATCCGTGTTTTCAAAATGGCCGAGCAGCAGCACGTAACAGCAAACAAATAACACAGCAATGCAGCGAAGCAGTATTTACAATATTTACAATTCGACTAATAGTATATTCATAATAAGGTCTCCACGATTATCTCAGCACAATACTCTTCGACAGCTCTAATAAATTCCGATACAGTGAGACTCCTTGACCCACATAAACAACTCAAATCTCATCAACGATTTCGAACTTCAACTAACTAACCCCCAAAACTTCCTGTGCTGTTCCTCAAAACTCCCTACTAAACACGTGATACAACAACAACAACAACAACAGCTAAAAGACAACAATAAATCAACTACAACAAATACAACATTTTGATTCAATGTTAGAGACTGTGCAAAGTTTATTTTATAACATGGTCAGTGCAAAACGTAACAGGGCAACTACTTTTTTGAGATTGTGCACAATTGGTTCAACACTTTTTGTTAAACAAATATGAACGGACTGGAACAGGCCAGTAACTTTTTATGAGGTCAAGATAGACTGATGCCTTTTCGTCCCTTGTTTCCCTGCGTTCCTTGGTCAAGAGGGACTAATAACATTAGCTACTCTTAAAAAGTGGGCCCACTTTAGGCCCGCGTAGGGTGGTTCCGTATTCACCAATCAAATCGCTAGAATTCAGTTTTTAACCAATCAGGGGCCGCTATTCAGAATGTTGTTGTTGTTGCTCTTAAAGAACGGTTGAAGAAGCCTGGAGTTCTCGCAGCTTCGATGGATCTACTTTGCTTCTACAGAGGAAGATTACTGTCTGAAAGGTAGGCATTTTGCGTTTTATACGTCAAGACAACATCATTCTTTGTACTAAAAGTTTCCTTTTCAATGTTCGAGCTCTTTAAACCAGATTTTGACGCGATTTTGTTCAGTGTACGAGAACTCCCACCTCTTTAGGCCATTTTGACAAAGTGGGCCCATTATATAAGCGTAATATTATGAGTCCCTATTGACCAAGTGATATCAGCAAATCAAAGAACGCAGGAAAACAAGGGACGAAAAGGCATAAGTCTAGTCAAGATAGAATGAACTTTTAAATACAAAATGGCTCACATTGAGGACAAAATTGTGAATCATGGAAGGTGAGAAATGGATGCCAAGACGCGTATAAATGACGCCTAATTTCCTTGTTAGTTCCTTGCAAGAAGGATTCATCAGTCATTGACAAAGATTCTTATAGAGATGAACTGCCCTTTCGTTCATGAATACGGGGCAGATACATTTTATGAGGAAAAGGTGACTGGGCAGTTGTATTTTTTGCAATGATTTCATACGGGGCGAGCAGATTTTTTTGCAGCTATTTGTCTTCTCCACCGGCCATGTAATACAATAGATTTTGCGCTGCCCCTAATGTCAAAATAAACTCAGCGTATAGTAGAATTGTCACGATTTCAAGTTGCTCGTGATTGGTCTAGATAATATTCTGCATCTGTGTTTTGTGGCGACATTTTTGAAGGCGGTTTTCACTTTAGTACGGCTCAGTCTCACTGAATTACTCATGTGATTTTGGTTTGACGTACTTTTTGAGACGATGAAGATCCTTGCCAGCATCCATCAGTTCTTTCCGTATAGCAAGATAGATCTTTATGTAAACTCAGTAGTGTGCTGCAGGGGGGGGGGCAATTGCCACCCTCTAAGAGAAATATAAGGGTTGCCAAAACGGTTATCTCAAAAGCATGGGCGACGAAGGCGCCTTACTTGAGTCGCTAATCAAATATGGAAGTATTCTCCGTAGCCACTGGGACACAGGCAAATTCTCCGAGGATTCTTCTACAAACTTAAAATATATTTCATTCAGCAATGTGCAAATCGAAACGTGGGGAAGGCACGTGGAGATGGATTTGAAACGTGGAAGTTCCAAGCTTGCGGAAGCTGTACCTTCTCCTGTTGTACCTCCTCCTGTCGTAATTTTCACCTTACAAATGCTTTAAACTTGGCAAATATTTCATATCCTTTTCAAACAATTTCGGAAACAGCTTTGACGGAGGAAAAGCTCATAAGTTCTGACTATGTCATAAAATCTTACCCAAAAATTTCCTTCAGATGCTAATTTATAAAGTAACTGTTGTGAAATTTAAAAAAGATATACTTTCGCACTGGCAAACATGGCAATGGACAGGAGTTATTTTAAGTGAAAGTAGGTGTTTCCGAGGATGTTCGCCCACAGACTCCTCATGTTAGGATCCCCCTACTGTTCCATCAACGTTATCATAGTAGCGTAATTAATACAGGCATTTACACCAACCAAATTCACATAGAATATGCAGTAGCAAAAGCTATGCAACACATATCGAAGCGGTAATATCGTGAATAATAACTAGTAAGGGGGTGCCATTTTGCACTTGTTGGCCTCGCTGTGTTGCGGAGTGAGACTCGTACGCCCCTGTGTAAACTATTGTGCTTTCTTTCTTGTGAAATTCCCTTGCTTGACAAAGCACCTATATAGGGCAATGATATCTATATCATTGATACAAGGGTCCAGAAAAGGGTCAAACCTCCACTTTTCTACTCACACGCACACAAACATATTAACAAACACAGAGGTACTTTGTAGACCATCTGTCCCATAAGATGTGGTGCCAAAGGGTAGCAGAAAGGGCGCATTTTTTAATTTGTACCAGAAAAATACTTGAAATGAATTGTCACTTCGACTATGAAAGAAATAAGAATAGAAAGAAATCGATAGATAAGAATTGAAAAATCCCTGATTTGTTTTTGATGGGTTGGCAGTATTTTGGTAAATATTCCCAAAAGTTACGAGAAACCTTGGGTGTCGGGAAAAGTGGAAGTACCTATTAGATTAATTATAGTTGTAAAGAATAAGAACTGTCAGGCCTACCTTTGTGTGTTCCCTGTTTTTCCATCCTCTCCGTTATCCCGTCGATTTAGCATTTTCAATAAGCTCTCATTTCACTTTCCTCGTCATCTTCAACATGGCCTAGATTTGTTTTGAACATTGAGCACAGCCTCATTTCGAACTGAGGCTGTGCTGTTCAAAACCGTTCAATGTTCAAAACAAATCTAGGCCATGTTGAAGATGACGAGGAAAGTGAAATGAGAGCTTATTGAAAATGCTAAATCGGCGGGATAACGGAGGGGATGGAAAAACAGGGAACACACAAGGGTAGGCCTGACAGTTCTTATTCTTTACAACTATAATTAATCTAATAGGTACTTCCATTTTTCCCGACACCCATGGAGAAACCGTCGAACACAACTGAATTTTTATGTTTCAAGTTCCAATTGAGTAGATTTTGTACCTGAAAACTGTTTTATAGGGACTGTCACTCAAGTTTGAACCATAAATAGAACAAAGAAAATACGCAAACACAGCACTGTTTCTTTAGCTATCGATCATTAAAAACACGTGTGGGCCATCAATTTCAATGGGCTATTTTTAGATTTTTCTGCCTTGTGCAAATGAAGGCTTATAGTCTTGCACAAACCCTTTAATGAGTTAGCTGCATTTGGTAAATGTTCCCAAATTGCAGATTTTGTACCACTATTTTAAGGATATTGTCATCCGAGTGTTAACGGGAAACTAAAAATAGGAAAGTCACTGATTCGTATTTGCATGGGTTGGCAGCATTTTGGTAAATATTCCCAGATTGTAGGGAAATCGGATGAAGATGAGAAGACAAACATGATTTTATTTTGCGTTGCTTAAAGAATGCGAAGCTACCAAAGAGGAGAATCTCATCCCCGTTACAAAACAAACAAAATTCGCAGACAAATGCGCTCCACAGCAAATACAATAAAGCGGTCAGATTGCCTACGCCTGCCAGAGTAAGATTATCGCCCACAATCAAAAACTGAATCTTTTAAGTGTAAAGCCACTGTCGCATGTCGCGACGCCAGACAGTCAGCGAGACAGCTTTCCACAGGTGCGCAAGAGGTTATAAAATTGCTTGTCTTGCGGAGCTTCTAATCATTAAGTGCTCGCTCGTCGCCCAACGCTTACAAGTGAAAATCGCAGCTCTCGTTTCAGAATTTCGTCGTAAAGAAATTAGTACGATATTCAGTTTTCATCGAAGTTTGAAGGACATTATCATCGGAAGAAAAAGACTTGAGTTATTTTTAGCAAGGTGAGTCGTTTGTTTTCTTGTGTTCACCCTGTGAGTGCAGACTCTACATTTTCGTAAACTTTCAGACTTTCAGTTTTTCATGTCATGCTTATCATTTCGTACGTATCATTTAGGTCCTGACAATTTATTGTTGAGTCAGAAAAATTTTGATTATATGAAATGCAAGTTTGTCCCGAATTTGAGTTGCTTCGTATGCCTTTTGCAAGTGCCTCATATTGTGCTCATATTAATGCCCACTTTCAGCTTGTAACTCAAAATTGCATGGATAACCACTTACTGGATGTCAAGTATAGATTTTTGACCGTCTGATTTTACGGATTCCCACCATTTCGTTTTTCGCTCAGATGAAACGTTGTCATGTTTAAAATGTAAATTTTACTCGAATTTGAGTTGCTTTGAATATCTAACCAACGAGTTTTTATTCATTTCTTTCATCATTTGGATATTACATGTCCTTATCAATGGCGGGTGAGAAGTTTCAAAGCAGGTTGTTGCATAAATAAACGAAGAGACTTTCGAGGTGGTCTGATCCTTCAAGAAAAGCCATATTTCCGCCTCGACTTTTTCAATATTGATCCATCGCAGTTCTTGACTAAAGGAGGGGATTTATTGGAGCCAAACATTTAAAGTATGATATTAGTATCACGAAATCCCCCAGTTATTTTAGAATCTCATTTGTTCTCGACTGCAACTGAATTTAGGGAGCGGTTTATTTTAAGTCCTGGGCCTCAGGGCGGAGGATATTTCACGCAATCAAGAGAAACAAATTCATACCCCATCTTAAGTTTTGAAATGCTTCTCTATTCCACCATCTTTTAGCCGAATAGTTTGGTATCCCATCCAGGACTCTTTGAGTATAACTTCATATGCATGCACACATAACAAGTTTTCCCGCGTGATTTTCATACCTCTCAGGTAATTCGTTATTTTTAAATCTGTCAACTGTTCTTTTAAACTTTGATACTTTGATTGATGACTTCATACAAAAGTTTTTGAAGCAAAATAGTTTCGCACCTTACCGAAATTTCTCTTGGTATTTTCGTACCTTCACATAACAATAGGAAATAGTTTCTTACCCCCGCCAGCGACAGACTGTGAACGTGAATTGTCTTCTTCAAAATTGTTCCAATGACACAATTCTGTCTTTTATGAATCTAGATCAAGACATTAAGACAATGCTGGAATTGAAGAGCAGATCGAAAACTTTCTGTGGTTCTTCCCGAAACGATAAGTCTGGATAGACAAGTATTCCTTGTCTGGAGAGTTTCAAAAGTGTTCTGGTTATTTTGAATACCTAGTAGAGTACAAGTCTGCAATTGTTCAGTATCTGGTGACAAGGAGGGACTTTTCCATCAAATAGAAACAACTCTAGTTATAAACGTCAGGTTGAGATTTTGTTTTTTTCCTTTGCATTGCAGAACTGATATAGCTTTGCAAAAAAAGTAGGGACGAAGGCCTAAATTCCCAAATTTCGCAGTTTGTTTTCTTTCGAAAAAAGGGCACAGTTAGGGTGGAAGTATAGACACATGGGAACTAATACGATTGGATTGTTTTTCGAACAGTTAGGGAGGTTTTGGAACAATGCTGATTCCAAACTCCATTGCGATGTAGCTAAAAGCTCTATGCATGACAGCACTTTACTTAACTATCTTAACGTGCAGAAAGGGAATTTCAAATGAAGTATACTATGTTAGAGTGTCCTCTTTGAAGCACAAGGTTGGTGATCAAAAATTCCCACCTGTCCACACGAAGTGAAAGAGATCTTAGCTTAGTCATCGTTTTGGACGTACAAGTCTGCCTACCCCTTCACCTCTTGGGGATTACCCCTAAGCCTGGGGGCGTTTCACCATCCGTTCTATCCTCAATGTCCATTGAATTTCTGAGACATCTAAACTGGAGGTAACAGATTCCAATTTGGTTTTCTCAAAGGTGCATTATACTTCGCCAAACACAGCTGAAATGATGGCTGCAGGGAAGTCCGTTGTCTGCTGGTGGTTGTCGATTTCATGTTGGTCTATTGAGAAACTTTGAGTCCTCTTTTCAAGAAAATGGTTTTAAGTACCCTGGCATTGAAGCTTATTACGGGGACATTGGAACTCGGGGAGCACTGGTGGCACTTACCCCCAGTCCCAAGATTTTGCCATTGTAACGAAAAAGTGCTCTTTTTGTCTCGGAAAGCGTCTATTTAGGACCTTGAGCTTAATTAAAAAAAGTTGCCCGTGACTCATCGTGCCCCCTCCATCTTTACGATGCTTCCTGTGACCCGCTTCATGAACTGAAGGTTAGTTCTTGCTAAATTTAGTGATGGTGAATGAACCCAGCATCACCTTTAAGGTAGAAATGAATCATTCAAATCTGTGAAATACTCTTGCTGTCATGATTTTTCAAAAGTGGGAACTTTTTCCTGGCTCACCCGGTAGACCAAAAATTATTGGTAGACCTAACTTAAAAAGTGCCTTGGGTCTGACTTGGACACCCCGTAGATGAAATTACTTCACTGAGTCATTCTTCGGACCAAAATAGAAGGTTTCCGACATTTAATGACTGGCACCATAGGACATTTTAGATCAGATTTTTAAACCAACCAACCAGAGATAAGATTCTATGAAGACATTTCTAAATCATGATTGTTTAAATGTAGCAGACGCCTTTCTGCGTCAGGAAAGTGATAGTTCGTATTTATTTTATTAACCAAAGATATAGTATTCCTTTCTTTCCCGACAGGGGTAATCTTTGTGTCATCTCGTCGTCCGAACACCTAACCGCATAAGAGAATCATTCGATTAGTCTGTTTTACCCGTAGTCTCAAATAGGCGTCCTAGTTTTGGGACGGTTTTAACGTTGAAAGTGTCCCTGCTGCTTCCAACTTCAATACTTAGGCATCTCTCCCTCTTAAAAGTTGGAGGCTGAAAGCGAAGCTTAAACGCTGGTAGCCGAGAAGAGGGGTAGAGCATTGTGGACACCTTTATTTCGAATCAATGGCGGCGCCACGGGAAGAATTGGGGGACGACGTGTCCCCATAGATTCCAAAATTCGCAAAAGATTGTCAAAGAAACATGACATCGAATTAGGCACACCTTTCAGTTGAAAAATTGCGTCAGAATCCCCCACACTTTTCGAATTTTTGGAGCTAGCACTTCTAGTGAAATATTCATTCGATACTGCAACCTTGAAATTATTCGAGTGCTTACTACCTCAACTGAGAGTGCAGCAGGCTACCTTTAGAGGAGCAAGCAAGCGAAAATTTGTCCGCAATGCTCCCTGGCAGGGTTTTGTACCTTTTACCTTTGTACCCAATAACAGCAGCAGACCTACCACATGAAGTCCTTGTTGCGACCTGCCGTTTCACGGGGGGGGGCTCTCGGCTAAATTTCGGGTAGGGGTGTGCCGCCCACAGTTTCAGAATGTGACCGTTGGCTAGACCAATTTTTGTGAAAATGATACCCTTGGCTAGACTAATTTTCCCTTCAAAAGTGCTCTGAATTGGCGTTTTGTGGACAAAAATTGCCAAATTTTCGCATTTTCTGGACCAAAATTTTTAAAAAGTTAGGTTTTTTTACCAAAATTACCGAATTTTGAAATTTCTTTGACCAAAATTGCCAAAAAAGCATACCCTTGCCTAGACTTGACTCGATTAAAATTGCTAAAAAGTACACCCTTGGCTAGACTAGAAGTCCGAAAAAGTATACCCTTGCGGGCGGCACATCCCCAGGTACCTTTACTATGGAAGAACCCTCCCCCCCACTGTGATCCAGCTCTTTAGAAATCATGGAATTAATACCAAAAAATGAAAATTCGAGTATGAGCTATTTGATAATTTTATCATATAGAAGAGACATGGTACTATTGGACAAAACAAAAATTTTTCAAATCGTAGTTGCGAGTCCAGAGTTACGATTTTTTAAAGTTGGCCTACGATGCCAAGTTTTGTTTACATTACCATTTCCGGCCTAATGTTTGTGGCATCGATGAAAACATACAAATTGAAATTACTATATATCCTCAACGAGGAGGCCGATTTTCAAAAACTTTTTCATATTTTACAGATACATATCTACTCTTTTCGAAAATGCAAGCTAAATTATTAAAACCTCACGCTGAAATAGACTTTTTTTAAAAATTGAGTCTGGCATTTTAAGGCTCAAAAACAGTGGAAAACATCTGAATTTTGTCTTTTATAGTGTAAACAAAGAATCTAACTATATCTAACTCTTAGCAAAAAATATTAGAATTAAATTTGATGTGTTGGGAACATCTTTGCCAAAGGATTCGTACAGATTCATGCAGAAAAAATTTCCACGGCACTTTGAAGATTCTTGGCCCTATTCGGGTTTAATGTTCATTAATTTACGTAAGTGATAATGTTGGGAATGGCGATGCAATTTTTATGAGAAAGTCTTTGGTCCGGTCCCAAAAACTTGAAAATTACTTGCCATGGGCATGATAAAAGCAGGAAATCTACTTCTTTGCATCAACTTATCATCTAATCTCTTTGGGAGTAGGGCTGACTTTTGATGGTTGATCCAAATTACCGAAATAAGGGAATAAATAAAAAAAAAATGAAACTTGTAAACTTCAAAATTATACTACCTGGTATTAACAAGCATACTTTGAAATTCATAATAAAACAAATTTCAGCAAAATCGGACTTCTAGATGCAGAGATATGACATTTTGAAGTTGGAAGAAATTGATCAAATCGGTCAATGCAATTTCCGGTCGAAATTCACATTGTTGGCAGAATTTTCATAGCTTTAAGGCAGAATTTTATCCACTTTCCGAGCTCCAATTGCGGCCAGTTTTGTTTCATTTTGTAGGTTGTTGTCTTTATTTAACTACTAACTATTCATTTATACAATTTGTTGAAGGATATTTTGTATTTTTCATGTTTATTAGACTATGCTGTTTTCGCTACTACATCTCCAAAAAGCTGAAGAATTCTGACTTTCAGGCAAAAAACAATAAGCGGGCGGAAAAGGGCGGAAATGTCACCTATCCCTTATGGAAGTGTTATTTCAAATGGACATTAGTGCCAAAGGATTCGTGCAAATTTGTACAGATAGGAGAGCAATGCTATTTTGAAAGATATCACTCTGGCTACTTGATTTTAGTGAAAAGTCAGTGCTTTTTCATAATTTTGCATTTTCTTTGCAATAATCCCATCCTAAGTGTTTTTACACCATCCTTGCTACTTCAAACTAATCTAATTTATTTTTCTCCATTATTCTTCCTACAACAAAACTATTTTTTGAGTCCGATTTCCTCGCTAAATCGTCAAGCATGATCGTACATAGATTGTACAATAGCCTCTGCCTTTGTCAAAGGACGCTCCTCAATTCTCTTTTGGTGATTTGCCTTACAAGTATGGAGATGACTGGTGAAGATGTAACAAGCATGGTCAAAAAATGTTGCGAGTGTTGTTTTGGATAGAAGTTTGCCTTACCCTACACCCTGCACCACTTCTGAAACTTTGGGAGTCCGCTCTCGGACCAGACGGCTATTGGCTTTCCTTCTAGAAAATAAAAAAAAACCCCCGAATATGTGCCAACATTTGGTGCACTGAGGGACTCATCTGTACCCAAGGGAAGTCATTTCCTCATCAGTCATCTCCGAAGCCATAAGCATCCTCATAGAGTGAAAATGCCAATAGAAAATTGAGGAGCGTCCGTTGATAGAGGAAGAGGCAATCATACAATCTATGTACAATAATGCTTGACAATTTAGCAAGGAAATCGGACTCAAAATATAGTTTTGTTGCAGGTTAAAGCTCATAAGAATAATGGAGAAAGATGAATAAGATTAGTTCAAAGTAGCAAGGATGGTGTAAAAACATTTAGGATGGAATCATTACAAAGGCAATTAAAATTATGAAAAAGGACCGATTTTCACTAAAATCAAGTAGCCAGAGTGATATCCTTCAAAATT
The DNA here is from genome assembly GCA_964020215.1 of Aurelia sp. 3 sensu Dawson et al. (2005). Classification (NCBI taxonomy): domain Eukaryota; kingdom Metazoa; phylum Cnidaria; class Scyphozoa; order Semaeostomeae; family Ulmaridae; genus Aurelia; species Aurelia sp. 3 sensu Dawson et al. (2005). Next base: position 8,939,584 of record OZ026586.1, read on the forward strand.
GCATTGCTCTCTTATCTGTACGAATTTGTACGAATCCTTTTGCTCAAATGTCCATTTGAAATACCACTTCCATAAGTGATAGATGCCATTTCCGCCCTTTTCCGCCCTTTTTTTGTTTTTAGCTTCAAAGTCAGAATTCTTCAGCTTTTTGGAGATGTAGTACTGGAAAGAGCATAGTTTAATACACATGAAAAATACGAAATATCCTTCATCAAATTGTACAAATGAATAGTTAGTAGTTGAATAAAGACAACAACCTACAAAACAAAACAAAAATGGCCGCAATCGGAGTTCGGGAAGTGGATAAAATTCTGCCTTAAAGTTATGAAAATTCTGCCAACAATGTGAACTTCGACCGGAAATTGCACTGACCTTTGACCTAATCAATTTCTTCCAACTTCAAAATGTCATATCTCTGCATCTAGAAGTCCGATTTTGCTGAAATTTGTTTTATTATGAATGTCAAAGTATGCTTGTTAATACCAGGTAGTAGAATTTTGAATTTTACAAGTTTCATTTTTCTCTATTTATTCCGTTGCCTGGATCACTGTGCCCCCCCCCCCGTGTGCCGTTTAAAGACCCATTGTCAACCATTATCCTTTGCGCGCGGAATGAAAAGCAATACAAAGAGAATTTAGGCTAAAAATGATTTTGAAGTAAGACGAAAGTCGACTTTGGCGCCGCAAATGATCATGGTAAGCAAGGTAAAAAGAAACAAGATTATAGCCTTTGGTACATCAAATTGTTCCCTGCAGAATTTGGTCTCCCATCGAAATTTCAGCTCAATTGGAGACAAGAAGCAATCCCATATAAAGACAAATGAGTTTGGTGAATAACTTACCCCTCCTCTTATTCCCACAACATATCCTGGTCCATTTGTAGCTTTTGCAATGACTAAATAGATAGCATGAAGATTTCAACAACCCTACGTAATGGATCCATAAAAATCTAAGGAACAATAAAATACCTTTAGCCAGAGAAAGACTCGTGAATTTTTAGATTTAAGATGCCATAGCTTACCATGATCCTTTGCCGCCCCAATTCTACCCCAATTCCCGCCTATGCATATTATACGAGAGTCACCTCTGGCTTACGTCCTTTTAGCTTTGATTTTCAATAGGCCTTTTAGCGCCGGTTTTCCACTAGGCGGATTTTCTGCGCGCAGCGGAGCAGCTTTTGTGTCTAAAACAATGCGCGCGCACGGAAGAAGATCTTCAATTTCCACTGGAGAAAAAAGGTGCCAAAACGCACTTAACGATAGTATGGAACGCCGTTTGCACAAAAATGACATAAACTATGTTTATGTGCATTTTTGTGCAAACGGCGTCGTAGTCATTATTCTATTGTTCTACTGAAGTCATGTGTCGGAGCTTTCGAGCGATTTGATTGGGATACAAGAGGCCGTTTGGCAATCTGATTGGCTGTTCGCCATTTTGGGCCGTAACTCCGATTTGCGCTGGGTAAACGACCTCGGCATGTCAAAATTCGAGGTAAAACCACATTCTTTACCTATTTCAACCATCATTTGCAACTTATTTCCGAAATTCGAAGAATAACGAGCCATTTCATTTTTGAAGCTGTTGTGAAAGTTTCCCGAGTCCTTAGGCCCATTTTCGCTCCAAACAAACCGAGCTTACTTTCACATTAAACACACTTGCCGACCCCAGATTATTGTTGAAATACCTGCAAAAAGGTTTGAATAAGGTCCCCAATGTGTTTGTTTTCAATTTCTCCATTCATCTTCTTCAGAATTAGCGCCAGAGCAACGGGCATTTCCGTCGATTGGCGTTGCCTAGCCAACGATGAAATCCATAATGGCTTCCACATTTGCCCATTTTTTGGGCAAATGTCATCGAAGTGTACCAGGGTGTTCATTCGGCTTCGTAATCAGCGTATGACGTAAGAACACTCTGGGAACGAGGTTGGCAAAATATCGTTCGATCCAAGATAGGAATCAAATGTTTTAGCCGATTTTTGCTCGTGGCCCATGGCCGGAAACCTTCATAACCTCATTTTCACGGACCAATCAGATAGTGAATAAGCGAGGAAGACAGAAGAAATGTGTGAAAATTTTTCTCAACTTTACCTACCTTCATAAAACACAACCAGGACAAAAAACTGCTGAAAACTTCCCGGATTTTTTTGAAGGAATCTAATCGCCAGATGTTTGGGTATCCAGATTTGGATGCCGGTTTAAATACCTCGCGGTTTCTCAAAGTTATAGCCTTTCCAAAACCGATGAGGCACTCAACCTTAAACAATAGAGACTCTGGGTTAGAAACAATGGCAGTAACAATAGTGATTGTTTTAACAACGATCCCAGAGCGGCAAATATTTACGTTTCCAATTGTTCTTGCTATTGTCCTTCCACCGCAGTTTCTTTGGTTCAAGATTCAATGCCCCTTCGATTTCTTTGTGAACTGAAGAAATTTGCTTCGGTTAGTTCACACGTTTCAAGTCATATGGCAATACTCTTGAGAAATTTCTGTATTATACTACTCTTTGCATTCATGGCATGGTTCGAAATTAGTAGTGAAATTGAAAGGAGGTTTTATCAAGAGGCTTTATCACCTGACTTGAAGTGGCGTAAACAAGGCTTGGCAAGCCTCGGCTGATGTTGCCTAATAGAAAACGCTATATCTCCACCAAACTCTGAGGAGTCAAACGCTATATCTTCACCGGCATCCAAATCTGGATTCCCAAACATATGGTGCGTAGATATCTTCAAAAAAATTTGGGAAAGTTTTAGCAGTTTTTTGTCCTGGTTGCGTTTTATGAAGGTTGGTAAAGTTGAGAAAAATTTTCACACATTTCTTCTGTCTTCCTCGCTTATTCACCATCTGATTGGTCCGTGAAAATGAGGCTTTGACGGTTTCCGGCCATGGGCCACGAGCAAAAATCGGCTAAAACATTTGATTCCTATCTTGTTCGATCCTGCTTCTTTTCGGAATAGCTATAAGGTCTATTGTTGCACAAAGGATCGCGGTTAGGTATGGTTCTTTAGGTGCCCTCTCGGGAGTAAAGATTCTATTTTGCATCTCCTCGGCTTTGTGGCAAACTCAAGGGATATCAATGGCTCCTTTTTCGGTAGCCTCAAATCAGCAGGACATAATTCTATTCACAGACTATTTCCTTTGAAATACAAAGACTTGACTAAACCACGTCTTTCGAGAGACACCGCCTTTCAAGACTTTTTTGCCTTCGAGATTCCACAGATTTTTTGCAAGATACGAATGCTACTGTATAGATTATTTGAAAGCTTTTGGCTTCAAAAGATTTTGAAGCATTCGCATATCAGATGGCCACCGTACATATCAGATAGCCTCGAAAGTAAAGTCTGCACGCAGGCTACATGTCAGATTGATGTCCTGAGGAGTGTCGTTCCAGGATATGAGTCCACACTATGTGACGTCATTCCCTACACATACCGCCGCATTTAGTCAATACAAACAGCCTTTTTGGGTCATGGGCAACACGGACACTGGTTTGTCAGAAAGTATGAATTTATTCACCCAAGTACTGCAGTACTGTGCTTTCTTTTTCTGTACTTTAGCTCACAACTCAGGATTGGAATTAACAGCACTCCGCCTCCGCAGGGAAATCTTTGTTTGAGGCAGGCTGTTATGCGAAATGTTCTTTTTCACCGTTTACTCGATTCCAAAGTTGGGAGCCTACGAACAGAAGGAGAAATATGTTATAAATGAAATCGTATTTTCTAACAAGCTAGTATACACAGGAAATCGACTTTGCTTTGTAAACATTTGTAAAGTTGTCTTCGTTTCATTCCAAAATTTCTTCAATGCTCTGCAATGGCGCAGCGAGGAGAAAGAGAAAGGGGAAGTGCAGAGGAGCACGTTTGGAGGCAAATCAAATAGGAAAACGACGAGGACAGGCGAAAGGAAGAAAGTTCCTCCACAATTTTTGCACCTTTTCCTCCGCAATTCATGTTTTGCTGTGTCATTGCAGAGAAACAGGAATTATTTTACCAGGAAGCACAGAAATCTCAGTGGAGGATTCCCTATGGCTAGTGTCCGCGCTGCCCAGGTTCGATAACGCATAACCATACGGCCATACCACAAATTCCTGATTCAAGACATTTTATTCTCTACATTTGCAGCCACTTTCGTCTGAAATCTTAAGCGAGACAGACTAGTTCGTCAGACATTATGAATGGAAGACCTATTCACACCAGATTTCATGCTCACAACCAGTAAATCATTTGTTGTTTGAAAGAACGAAACAATGTTTACTTTTTCATTGTTTATTTTGGCTCGATTTCTTTTGCCACGTTGCTTTTTCTTTCTGCCAACGCTGCCAGCATTGCACTGTACTTTCCGTTTTCCATTTATCAAATAAACAGCTAAGACTCTATGTAATGTTTTCTCATAAATATTTACTGTAACAACATGCTTGAAATCTTTGACGTGGTTCATTCATGAAAACAGAGCTGTCACAGTATAATCTTTTATTGTGTGGGGCAGTGCTGTCAGTGTTGGTGAGGGAGGAGCCAGTTGGCTGCAGAGCCTAATGCAAGATAATTTATCCAGAGGTTGACACTCTTGCATCTAAAATTTTACCAAATTTGTTACTTGACAGGACGTTACTGCACAGGTATATCATTCGAATTTCATAATATTGCTTACCTTAGAATTCACATATATCTGTGTCAAGGATCAAATGAGTTTTGAATAATTTGTATTTTATTCCCACGGGAATGAGATGATGAACTGCAACTTGCAAAACTGTACTTTGAGAAATAGTATTTTGAGGAGGTGGTATGTTCTGGCAATGTTTATTTCCACCTGTCCAGGAGAATGCAGTTTTCTCTCAGATTGATTTAGATCTTGACACACAGATGCCTCAATAGAAACGTCAAGATGAGGAGTGAAATCAAATGTTAGTATTTTTCAAACTGTTGCACGTTTAGACATTCAGTACAAAAAACGTGTGATTGGAAAAACAAGTCGTGTATTGGAAAAATCTCAAGAAGAAATTCTTTCAAGGCAGCAGGACGTTGAAGTTTAACAGTGCAAGCTATGAGCCGAATTCATGAGTTTTCTTTCCTTACATTTCTAGGGCAAAAGGACTTCATCTTCTTCTATTAATGGTACTAACAAACTGTTTTCTAATTCATCTACAGGTTCGCTGAAAAGTAATGGAGCTTATCAATTTTGCAATCTGCAACTTTCTTGTACTGGTTACTTTTCATTCACTACCATTCTGTGGTGCTGGTGTGATCCCTTTTGGACTAGCCTCCTTATCGTCAAGCGGTGACTCCGTTGCTCTTCCTTTGAAAGGAAAGGACTTGAGGCGAGACTGGTGCATTGGGAGATCAATGGTGCGAAAAGTTCATCACCATGGCTGCAACTCAACTGAAGTGAAAACCAAGCTTTGTTTCGGACAATGCACGACATTTTTCATCCCCAAGAACAGATTCTCCTCATTTTCATCTTGTACTCAATGCACCCCATCAAAAATTGAAAAGATTGAGGTCAAACTGAAGTGTTTGGGAGGAGTCACTAAAAAGAAGAGAGTGCATGTGGTGAAGAGATGTGGTTGCCGAAGCTGTGATTATGCTCAGTTTTATTTACGAAGAATGAGAACAGATTTCCCCATCTAAAGATATCCAGTGATACGCTTGATATCATGAGTGTGTTCAGTGCACCACCTGTGCCAATCTGCGTCTCAAGTGATGGCGTACATTCCTCTTCTGAGTCTCAAGTAATAGCACACATTCTTAATCTTGGTCTCAAGTGATGGCTGACAGTTCCAAAAGCAGCCAACGCACCAACAGCTGGCGTCAGCTAAGTTGAATTACTGTTGTGACATCCGTCTTGCGTTGCAGGTTGCCATATTGCAAGGAACGAGAACGTGAAATCCAGGATAAACTCACAGAGTATCTTGCGAGTTTGAACAGTTATGAGACTTTCAATTGACTTTCTCACGAAATGATTGGTAAAGTTTCAGTTAGTCAACTTTAAGACAGAAGAATCACTTGTTCTTTTAGACGTAATTTTTGAATTTTTATAAACTGATTGCCGTCTGAACTGGTAAGTCAAGTAATTGCATTGCTCGCTTAACATTTTCATCAATCTTTAACTAGCCATTTTTACCCAAAGTCCTTTGCGGCAAGCTTCAGTTTCAGACTATGTGAATATCATGTTTGGCCTGAGCAGAAACTATGGATAGGCACTGCTGTAATTGGACTCAGTGGAGGCGCCAAGGGGGGCGGACTGGGAAGGACTCGTCCCCCTAGATCCCAAAAGTCGGCAAAAATTGACAAAGAAAAACTATATAAAATTAGTTGGGCTGAAAAATGACTTAAAAATTAGGAACCCCCCCCCCCCCACTGTTTTTGGATTTTTTAGAGCTGACGCCGCCACTGATTTGGCTGACAGAACAGACAACTAAAGTTAAACTTTTTAAATATTTTAACTGCTGCAGTGCCGATTCGTATTTCTGCCTAACGGGAGTTCAAAAACCAGCATACTTTCAGCGACTTGCTCTCTACAGATTCTTTGCCTACAAGTGATATCCGATTCCAGAAAAATCGGTTAAAGGAATACCCCAAAACACAAAAATTGAACCAAATAACAGCTCAATCTAACAACACTTCCTCTGTTGACATGTTTTGACAACCCCACCAGAAAAGTTGCTCTCTTTTGATGCCCCGTTCTAGAAAATGTAGGTGAAAACGATACCATGAAAAATGGCACATCCCCGTGGGACAAATATACTAAGCACCCCCCCTCCCCCGGGAGAAACTGGAACCGACTGGAACTATACATAGTTACAGTTCAGCTCGTATTTTAGCGACAAAATATGATTTTCCAATGTTTCATTGCACCGTTGACATTTATGGGGCGTTTATGTGGCGTTTTGTCTGCTTCATGCCAGCTATTAAATGCTGTGCGATTATTAGGTGATTGCTGTAAGGAGGTAGTTATAGCGTGCACTCAACATGACGTAAAAAGTTTGATTTAAAGACCAGTAAATTTGTTTTTGGTTCTTGCAGGAAGATAAATCAATGTAAATTTCCATAATTGATAATGAAATGTCCGTACCGCTGAAAGCGGAGTTTAAGATCAGTTAAAATTTGTTGTCACGTGATGACTAATGTGTCACCCCATTTAACAATTCTTGTACCCCTAAATTAAATGACAGTCTTTTCGTGGTAGGACATGGCTCCCATTTTTTGAAAGGTTGGTGATGAATATATTTGGCTGTCCACTGACTTGAAAAATTGCCTGCCTTTTATCAATAATCCCCCTTTGCAGTTGCCGTCCCTAAATCACTACCAAGAGTATTCATCCATTGTTTGTGCCTTGTAGCCTAAGTGCGAACTTCCCTTTTTAGATCAGACGTCTGCCATAATTTGTGCCACCAGCGATGTTGGCACTTTTGGAATAATAAGGGCCCAATCTCTAATAATCGGTGTCCTTTTCCCCATGATGTCGAGCAAGACTCACGATACCATACCTTTTAGGGTGGTATTCTTTTCAAAAATTTCTTGAATGCTTTTCGAAACACAGAAAACGTTGTAATTTCGTTAGAAATCAAGATATCAGAACAATTCACAGTGAAATAGTGAGCCCTCTGGTAGTGTTAGTAGTGAGCCCTCTCGTTGAGTATCTTTGTCAGTTTCCTTGGTCAGTTTTCTTTTCTTTAACATAACCGTCTTTATGAATAAGTCAATTAACTGTAAAGAAGTAAAAGTAGAAATAATTGCCAAGTACCGGGAGTTCCTTTTTAAACCATTAAGGTATAGGTAATATACCAACTTTTACATATGCTGACCCATCTTCAGGAACACAAATTTCCACAGAAAACAAAATTTTTGTGACTTGCTTTTTATTTCTTTTTATTTTTGGATAACAGCGGTGATTAAGAAGCAATCTTTATTATTTATTAACCCAAAGCTGGTTTCAATAATCCTTAGATATGGAAAAAGTAGAGTTCACCTATTCAGTACGCGTCAGAAACGAACTATTAATCTTAAGAAATTATTCTATCGTAAATAACTATTATCTGTATGTACATTGGAAGCGTGAATGATGATGAAAAGATATTGTAAATACATGAAATGATAGAAAGCTAACTTTATTTCATTTGCGTCCTCTCTGGCCCAGTGTAGGATTTATCGTAGCCTTTCAAAAACACGAAGGGGGGGGGTTACTTGACCTCATTTGTATGTTGGTGTGCACCCTACGAAACCGGATTTAGACATTTTCCCTGCAAATGATAGCTGGCTTTAGAAAAATCGGCAAAACGTATGCACCAAAACGCAAAAAATACACAGGAAAACGACGAAATAGCAACTCACTGCAACAAACACCCCTCTGACAACTGGCTGTAGAGAAATTGCCTTTCTTTGATACCTGGCCCTTAAAAAAAGAGGCGAAAACGATACCCGGGAAGGAGTGCGCATCCTGTCAGCAAAATATATCAAGTCGTGGCCCTCCCCCCCCCCCCCGTGGTCAAAAATTGATATTATCATTTTGGCGCACCCTATCTTGGTTTCTTTTTTCAATTACTTGCTGAAAAAACAAATAGCTAAGTCTGATTCTGGCAATAGGCTCTTGAGTAGACCTTTTAGCTATTGTGAAGAAGAATGTGGATCGAACGATATTTTATAGAATTTTCGAATGTGCACAATTACGATCGAAAAGCTCTAACGCCATTCAATCGAACCTCGCGTATAAAAATGTATAAAAATATCGCTCGATCCAGGCTCTTTGTTAGAATAGCTAAAAGGTCTATTGCGTATGGGCATTTGTGGGAACTCTCAGGTTATCATCTCTCACGATGCCGCAGTAGATATATAGAGTAGGACTGTGCCGGACTGTGCCGCAGTAGATATATAGAGTAATGCAGAAGTCATGTTTATACAACTTCAAATCTTGTCATAAAAAACGTTTCACTTGCATCACACCATCTTACAAATTGTATTCCGGTACATAATATTCGGCGTAGTTTATTTTCATATTCATATCGGCAAATCAACCGTAGAAATTGTTTTGTGGCTCATTCGTGCGAGTCAATCAAAGGCAATGGACTGTTATACAGGAAACTGACTTGCATCCTGCTAAGAACGCAAAGTTATCGTTCCATGCTCAAAGACATGAGAAAAACTGCAAAAAATACTTCAATCTCTCTGCTTCACATGAGTTTCTTCAAATCCATCAAGCGCCTTGGTCCTATGAAGTTTGAAAAGTGGGAACTTTTTCTTGCTCACCTGGTAGTTCCAATTCTTTCACAGATAATTTCATAGCTTTTAGAACACTTAAAAGTTTCGAAGTTTTAAGGACCAGCTTTAAAGATGCCTTGCTTTTTATAACAGTCTGAATTTTCGGTGAAGTTTCGACATTAGAATTTTTTTGTCAAAGTAAACACAAGTGGAATCTCAAACGAAGAATAATGTTTGATATTCATGTCATTTCAAAGTTAGCAAAGATGTTCTGGAAGGATCTTTTTGAGATGAAAAGATCACCTTTCAGCGAATTCACATCATTTTAGAGCTTGCTAAAACATTGTAGAATGTTCTTGTCAACTGATCAAATATAGCAACAGAATTATCGCAAACGATACTTTGCAAACTGCTAACATCAAGGAAGCGCCATTTTGCCCGACATCATCGTTCAACTTCAGGATAATTTGCGCCTGTCATTAGGGCCGACGAACAGTTTCACGAAATTTCTAAAATTCATCGATCAAATGATAACTAGGCCTTATGCGTCAAATTATAAATCAAAATTTCAAATGACTTACTTCCCCATTCATTCTCGATTCGGAACTTATTAGTTGTGGGAATTTTACGAAAAAATAATGTTACATTTAGCGGGTCTCTAGGAAACCATATTAAGAAGAAGATAAACATACGGAATCAGCTAGGTTAGACCGTAAACTGATTAGTCTCATCCACCTTACTACGACGGACTAATTTCAAAAAGGAAATATTTCTGTAAACAAACTTCTCTTCTACAAAAACCGTCCTGTATCCGTTAGCAATTTTTAAACAAAAGTCTGAAGTTCGAATGCAATTATGGTACGCTTTAACTTCACGACACCGAATGCTTTTTAATTAAATGTTAGTGGCTATTAAATGACAATGTATCTTTGTCAAAAATGGATCATTCACAAATCCTAGATTTCATTTTCCTAGAATAATGTTATGACAAGTAAACTTAGTTTAAATGGTTGATGAATTGCACAGGATGAAAGGCGGGAAACGTCATCTTGTAATGTGGGTGGCACTTGCATGAAGTCATTTTTATGACTTTTGTCATTCATTTTTCGCATAGAAAGCGCAACTCTTACATTGGTCATGGGATGACTAACCAGACTTATGCCTTTTCGTCCCTTGTTTCCCTGCATTCTTTGACTTGCTGATATCACTTGGTCAATAGGGACTCATAATATTACGCTTATATAATGGGCCCACTTTTTCAAAATGGCCTGAAAAGGTGGGAGTTCTCGTACACTCAACAAAATCGCTTCAAAATCTTGTTTAAAGAGCTCGAACATTGAAAAGCGAAGTTTGAGTACAAGGAATGATGTTGTGTTGACCTACAAAGCGCAAAATGCATACGTTTCAGGCAGTAATCTTCCTCTGTAGAAGCAAAATAGATCCATCGAAGCTGCGAGAACTCCAGGCTGCTTCAACCGTTCTTTAAGAGCAACAACAACAACATTCTGAATAGTGGCCCCTGATTGGTTAAAACTGAATTCTAGCGATTTGATTGGTGAATACGGAACCACCCTACGCGGGCCTAAAGTGGGCCCACTATTCAAGAGTAATGTTATTAGTCCCTCTTGACCAAGGAACGCAGGGAAACAAGGGACGAAAAGGCATCAGTCCAATGACTAACCCTGGAATCACTAAATTCTGCTAGATTCGCTATCTTTTCCTCGAGTCATTCTCAAATTAGACGTCACCTAAAATTTGCAATCACGCGAAATTCCTTTGCAAAACAATGCTATTGTTGTCATTCGCGGGTATTTGCAGGTGACATCGAATTTGAGACAGACCATAGTTATCTAGACTCATTCCAAAAGTCTCTTGTTTCGCCCCCAAGATGGCTTGTCGCTACAACAGACAACATCAACTTGCCGCTGCAGCCTCAACTGAAGCGATGACAGCAATAACAACAACAGCAGCAGCAACAGCAAAAAGGGAAAGTTAGAGCAACTTGTTTGTTCTATTTTCAATTTATTTTGAGTGGGCTTGTCAGGATTTCTAGCTACTGAAAGCTAATTTAGACCCACTGTGCATGCCGCATCCAGGCATGGGACCCCTAGTTTAACGTCCCTTCCGAAGGACGACGAGGTGAGTTGTGAGGTCAGGCCTCCGAGGTCACCCATCCAGAGTTTGACCTCACTCGACCAAGCTTAACTTCAGTCACCTGTCGAAGACTGTATAAGCCACTGGGCCACTCACCCCTGTGCAATGAGCCTTCTAGTTCAGAGTTTATTCATCTTCATCCGGAAAATGTAAGCCCGACTCCTGAAACTCGTAATGATGCCCACAAGTGCGAAGAAGTTTCTGAGCTATGACATCCTTTTTCCATCCCGTTTCAAATCGCCTTTAAACTTGTTTTGAACTGGTTTTAATTAAACAGGTTTTGAACGGATTCCAAACTTGTTATAAACTGATTTGATACAACTTTTAAAGCTGGTTTTAAGATGGCTTTAAACTGGATCCCAACTTATTTGAAATTGATTTAAAGACCCATTGCTAACCATGATTCTTCGTGGCGCCAAAGTCGACTTTCGTATTATCTGAAAGTCCTTTTTGGCCTAAATTCCCTTTGTCTTGCTTTTCATCGGGCACACAAGTAAACCGGTTCTCAAACGGGTTTCAAACTAACTTAAACAGGTTTTAGCCGGTTTTAAAATGATTTTGTACAGGTGTTAAACTGGTATTAAAATGTCTTTAAACCGGATCCAAACCTGTTTGAAACAGATTTAGAACTTGTTTCTATCAACTTTCAAACTAATTTTGACCGGGCTTCAAACGAGTTTCAAACTTGTTCTGAACGAGTTTTGAATCAGTATATAATTGGCTTTAAGTATTTTCAAACTGGTGTTAAACCAGGTTTAAAATTGCTTTAGAATTACTAAATGGTAGATGTTCAAGACATATTTTATTTGATTTTGGTGTACCCGAGGCCTCCTAACGAGGCCTTAGAGAGAACCAATGCCATTTTGAAATTGGCAAGGAAGAAATCTAAAAATTGCCGCGCTGGAATAGACGATTCCTTGACTGATTACGATAGATAAGTCCCAGTAATCGCTATTCAAAACGAGACCACTACACCAAGCCGAGACTGCTCATACTGGAGTTAGGAGCGTCCGGCAGTCTTTCAATGGCAATAACTACGGCCATATAATCAGTCTAGACGATTCCACAAAAGATGGTGGATCTTATTTCAAGCAATGGATGATAGGAATATGCCCCCTAGCAACGCATAGCTACCAAAATTTAGAACTGCACCTTTTTATCTTGACTGCAGCTACGATAGAATCAGGCCGTCGCAACTTTATCGCAAAATCTACACTCTTCAGGGCGTACTATTTTGGGCATCTGAAGTCTGCGAAGTCTTCAATGGACCAATGGGCCTATTCTTTCAAAACAACATTCACAAGTATGGTCAGGGAAAGAATATCAGTAACACAACAAGAAATACAACGTGAGTGAGCCATCTTTTACAATTCTTTTACAATTTGTTTAATATTTGATGCTACCTGTGATCAAACACAAAGTTCTTGAAAGCAGCAGGTTTCAGATTTATTCTTGCGAAGATGGAGTTTCCAGTTAAAGAATACGAAGACGAGTCTAGTGTTTGGCAACAAAGAGTAAAGCTACCGATTACCCGTAGCAACGCAAGCACAGTCGCCTCGTTTTCAGAATTCTGCAAATGAAATCGAGAATCTATCCAAAGTCTGCCAAACCTTCTACCTTTTGGAGCAGAAGGTTCAGCAGGCCTGCCAAACCTACCAAACCTGCCGTTTTCAGGATAGAGGAGACAATCAAACACAAATTCCGAGTCTTCCAAGTCTACTGTTTTCCAGAATCGGTACCAATCAAACACACCCTAAGCAAAATTCTTGAACAAAAAATGACTGTTTCTACTGTTTAAAATCCACTTTGTGATTAAGATCAAACGGTCTCTTTCTTATCATACTCTTTCAATTACAGTCGCCATCGACTCAATTTGCTTGAAACCAATTCGTCAGTATCATCATTCAATATATCTATACGAGGCTAGACCTAAGGCGTTGTTCATTCTTTTATCCACTCATTGCATAAACTATTCGGGCAGACGAATCTCGACTCCAACCAAATCGTATTAAAAGATCACAGATTTTATTTACGAGAATCTATTACGATTTTGTATATGCGGTTTCTGCTGCGGAACACTGACTAATTTCGATTCTTTGCATAGTTGGGAAGCGAAGGAGCCACCAATGTTCCCCTCTAAAGACTTTCGGGATATTTTTGGATTCCTTTTTGTACCCCAGATTAGTTTTGTTGGAAAAAAGGGATCAAGAGAAGTAAACAAAGTTAGTTGATCAGCCATCCCTCAGTTCTGTCAAAGGACGAGGGTTTGGAAAAGGTAATTGAAACATAGATGCCGACAGTATGGTGGCCCTTGAAACTTCATTTGAAAATTTCTACTAAGGGCACCGAAAGTTTTCGTTTTCATTGCATCACTAGATTTATTGCGTTAGTCTCTTGTTTCCCTGTGTTCTTTTGATTTGAGGATGTTACTCCTGTCACAATCATCCACGACATGGTGATAGAAAGTAGGCTTACATTAGTCCATTGCGGAGAGAGTTTTGCTACTTCAATCAGATCAGGTTTTAGGACGGATGGCCCCAATTCTCTGACTGTGATTGGCTAATCAGATCATCCCATTGATAATGATGGAGCCGAATAACTGGACCTCGTTCCGAATAACTTGACCTCGCTCTGGTGTAAAGGATTCTTCAAGTGCGATCTTGCTTGCGCAGAAGAAGATCACAAAATTTACTGCGGTAAAGTTTTTGATCTATTTTTCAATGTCTAATGTTTACCCACCTCTGTTTGTTTGTTTTCAATTTGTTTTGATTGGGCTTGTCAGGATTTCTAGCTACTGAAAGCTAATTTAGGCCCACTGCGCATGCCACATTCAGGCATGGGACTCCTTGTTTAACGTCCCTTATGAAGGACGACGAGATGAGTTGTGAAGTCAGGCCTCCGAGGTCACCCATCCAGAGTTTGACCTCATTCGACCGAGCTTAACTGCAGTCACCTGACGAAGACTGTTTAAGCCACTAGGCCACTCACCCCACGAAAGAATCTCTTTTCGCATGTAATGCGAGTGAGATAGCCTCCTAGGTTCAATACCCAGGGGGGGGACTTGGTAGTTCAAGGTGACGTACCCGTTGCAAAATGTTGCAAAACCCTGAACCCTTGGCGGTAGTAGCTTTTAGCCTGAGCAGTATTAAGTTTCTCAGCAATAACAATAGGTTGATTGTTCCAGAAACAATAGTGCTATTGTATAGCAAGCATGAACAAGAAAATAACCTCAATGCGCTTTGAAATAGTAAAGCCCTGGCAAAACGACTGGACATTTGCACTGAACATGCACTGGACAAATGTCCAGTGCAAAATGTTGCGTCGTTTTGCCACCTTGTCTAATCTTGTTCAGTCGTGTTCAGCGATGTTGAGAGCTGCTCAGTCGATTTTGAAGGCAATCAAAAATGTTCAGTGGACAAGATTAAATTTCTTTTGTTTGAAGAAAATGTTCAGTCGTTTTGCCACCCCACTGAACATTGTCCAGTTTGCGCAAGCGCATTACAAATGTAAGAAAGGAGAGTTTTGTCATGACGGGGAAGAAATGGAGTCATCAGCATCAATTAGTTCTATGAACAGCAGGGAAAGGTATTCAGGCAGTAACGAGGATTCCTCTGACAAGATCAATTGCAGTTCTGATGACCAGAGCGATCGCAGAGAACGATGATACGATGATATTGATGGGACAAGCAGCAATTTTGGCGGCAGATTTTATGTTTTCATCCCCTTGGCATCCTGTGATCACTTTACCCCGGGCTCCTAAAACAAAAGTCCAGACCCCAAAAATCGCGCGCACTTTATCGCAGAGAAAATGTTCACTGGACAATGTTTAGTCGTTTTGCCACCCCCAAAAAACTTTCATGTGTTCACACACTGGACACGGTGAGCAATGTTCAGTCAATGTTCAGCGCAAATGTCCAGTCGTTTTGCCAGGGCTTAAGGGTGTAGGAGTAAAGGTAGAATTGGGATGTGGAAACGTTCTCCTAGTGTGGGCATATGACAGTATCGTCAATGGTGTTGTGAGACCCATTTCACAAAAAGAGTTATCAAAATATAATTGTTTAAAAGTGTTGAATTGTTACATGACTGTGATTGTGAGAATATTGAAATACAGAATTGCAAGTGTTATAATTGGAGATTTGAGAATATTAAAATGCAAAGCCAAAGGAGTAAGAATTTAGTAAGCTAGAGTTTGAACAAGTCCATTCATAAAGATAGATGAGTGAATCAGGAGAAACCTATTGTAGTATTAACAGATTTTGGAAACGTGTTTTAGAGATAAAAATCTTCACCTGCACAGAGAAACAGGTTGATTAGCAGGTGAGGGGATCGTAAATTAATTGGGAGATTAAAAGGCCATAGATGGCGTTGTTTTTATAAGGAATTACCAGGAAGTTGCTTACTTGGAAAATGCAGCAAAATTGGTGCTCTGGCGTCAGTAATATATTTGATTCCAGCAATTTCGATACCTTGGCGTCAGCACGAGAAATCACATTGCAACATTACACGCGTTGAGAGTTAACTAGCAATGAAAATGCAATACTCATATTGTTAGGGAGAAGAAAATAGATATTCCAGGAAATTACCCTTCCGATAGGACTCAGCAAGGTTCTGTCCAAACACGATGTTTGGGACCAGTTTTTATTGACACTGCGAATTACCGTAAACGTACTGGTGACTAATCAGATTAGCTAAAAATGGCGGGAAAAATACTATATAAAGCGGGAAGAGAAGTATCCGAATCAGGCGTGGTTCGAGAGGGTAGTCGGCACGTCTCACGCTGACGAATTGAATGAAGTATGCTATCCTGATGAAATAACAAGTCAATCGTCGAAATACTATGTTGAAGAAAAGTAATCATTGCAGAACGAATCTTGTGTTTTCCTTTTGCACTTCTGTATAGAAGGATGGAAAGAACCTGATCCTTAGCGTACCATCAGTCTCCACCGACAATTGAGTACCGAACCCCAAGTTCAAGAGAAGACATCTTGCAACAATGGTCAATCATTGATCATTGCAATTTACTTAGATAAGTTTGCATAACATTAGGAGGCTGAATAACTGGTTGATTTCTGTCGGTACAGAATCTTACTAACAACAATTCAGTTCGTCAAACTTTCTTAAATCTCCACGAACTAATTATATCAATTTTCACAACCCCAAAGCGGTAGTAAATTTTAAAATTTTATGACCCTGAGAGGTAGTAAATCGCAGAATTTGAGACCCTAAATTTTGCAACGGGTGCGTCACCTTGAACTACCAAGTCCCCCCCCTGGGGTTCAATAGTATATTGTGTAGCTTCGTTTTATGTTTGTTTATATTTGTAGCTTGATTAATCAGTCATGAAAATCCCTTTTTCTTGCAGTTGTAGGTTGCTTTATTTTTGGCACATCAACCAAAGCAATGGCTGCTATCGTTACAAATTCTGCTACTGTTTCAAGGAACTCGGACTAGAGTTACACTGTATCGGATTGCTATCGGAGACGAGCAGAGTGGAGTGACTTTCACTCTCTTGAGTAATATTTGGGGTAGCAGTTACACCACGACGCTCCGCTTGCTCCTACGCCATATTCCTCCGCAGTTCTGGTCCACAATGCAGGGCGCTTTTGCAATCTGAAGCCAAATTTTGTTGTTTTTGCTAATCTCAAATTTTATTGTTTAGTAGCGAAGTGTGTCGTATTCGTGTGATTAGACTTCAACGCTTCGCTACGGAGTGACTCCTCAATGATTTCGTATTTCGTATTACGGTGTGATTTTCACTCAACTGATCAGAGCGTTGCGATCGGACTGGTGCAGTGTAGTGTAAATCAAACCTCTCCGGTATAAAAGCAGTCCACTTCGATAGCGATCTGATATAGTGTGATTGCCGCCTCAAAGATCTTTCCTTTGGTAGTTTCGAGAGTAGTTAGATGCAGCATGTATGCTTACTAGTTTTAGCGTAAGCAAGATTTATATACTACTGCAGAGGAGGTTTCCTTTGCCTTCTCTCGTTGGCTACCTATTCCGCTGGAGCATTTTAGCACACCTGAGGTGGCTAACTACCTATGCTGATTTGTATATTTCAAGGTGCCAGCGAAGGTATAAGACAAAAGGCAGATAATCTAACAATAGCTTCCGTTGATTTTGAACGATGCACCAGACAAGATTTTGCTATGGCCGATTATTTAGAGGTAATACCGGGTGTCTCAAAAAAGTACCCCCTTTTGACAGGAAATAGGAACGAAACGATAAGATATCATAACTCTTCGAGTGAACAGCTAAATTTATCGATCTTCAACTTAGATTCACATACCTTGCATTTAAGAATCGTGCGCCAAACACCGGAGATACAAGCTTGCAAAGACAATAATTACTGTGCACCCAAAACCAGAGGTTTTGTAAAAGGGCCTAGCCAAGATTTGTACTATGGATCTTTTCCAAAGCACCTGTAAACTTTAACTTTCATTTTTTCGCTTTTGAAAAGAATAAGAAAGATTCGTGGAAATCGCCCTGATTAAACAAATATAACAAAAATGTGGTAAGAATGATGAAGTCGTGCAACATCTCCCAAATGAGCATGCATTTGTTCCTTTTCTTCTTCTTTAACACTTGGAGTGGAATGCAATGCACGGATTGATTCCTCAAAGGAATAACTATTTGTAGAACAATTGAGGCATTTCAAGGTATAATTCTTTTCAATGGAGAAAGCTAAAGGTCAAGGTCGAAATTCCTGCGCAACATGCCTGTGATAGCAAATCATGGCTAGGCCCTTTTACAAAACCTCTGGTTTCGCATGCACTGTAAATTTTGACTTTGCAAGCTTGTATCTCCAGTGTTTGGTGGCCAATTTTTAAATGCAAGGTATGTGGATCTAAGTTGAAGATTGATAAATTTAGCTGTCCACTCGGAGAGTGATGATATCTTATCGTTTCGTTCCTATTTCCACTCAACAGGGGGTACTTTTTTTGAAACACCCGGTAGATACAATGCAAGACGCAAAAGAATGCCCGAGATCTGGTTAGGTAACAAATTTTGCATGCGAAAAGGCTTTGTTGAGAGAAGAATTTAGATTCATCGAAGTTTTTCAGTTACATACTACTCCTGGGGGTGAATAAGGCCAGTAGTCACAGGAGTAGGGTTATGACAATGCTTGTTCCAAACAGATCAGCCAAAATCAAAACCACGACAGCAACAGATTGAAAATGAGACTACGATAACTTACCTCTTGTGACGATAAGTACACAATGACCTGGTGGCAGGTGTTTACATTTATTCCTCTCATTGATACTCATGTCTACTCTTAACGACCCACTTTCGCATGTAGAACGGTTGAGTTAGTCACATAGATTTCAACGTATTGATGTATCCAATTTTGTGGTTTGATCTTGAAGACCCGAAGTGCATTTTTCCACAACCCAATCATGGAACTCTATCAATATTAATCAATACAAGAGCAAGATTTGAAACAGTTTCCTTTTTATCCCTGAAACTGTTCTCTCAATTTTAAGTGTTGCTCTCCTTAAAGGTATAAGAGCTGCTTCCTTTACCCTTGTTTATGATGTCTGTACAGTCAAGACTCACTAGAGCTGCACAGAGATCATGATAGTTGAGAGTCCCGAACACCTAAAGAAATTCGGTCAATTCTATTAATCAAATGACAACCGAAATAGCCCATAGAGTCACCGTGGTTCATTCAAATCATGTATCCTGTATGGCGAAACAAAGAATCGGATCGGGCCCATCCCTGTCAGAGCTATCCAGATGAAACTGGGCTTACACTGCATGCTATACATAACACAGTGAGTTTTGGCAAAGTGAATTAGTTTTCACACAATGAGAGGGGAGAATCACCAAGTATTTTTATCCAGGCAACATTGGTTTGATCTCTAAGACATACTGGGATTATGTGACAAAAATAAGAAATTGTGTAAGAAGTGTTTTAAAGGCAGTCTGTCGCGTCTCTGATTGGCCGCGACAAAGTCAGCGCTCAACACAACAGATTTCTTTGTGAATCTGTGTATTTGAAACAAGGGAGGGCTAACCGTCAGAGGATTAGCAGCCATTGACATTTCCTATTCTTTGCATTGTCCAAATCACCCAATCAAATGCGTGACAGACTGCCTTTAACTGGTTGTGCAAGTTTGTATGCATGGCATGGAGTATCCTAGTATGTAATGCTTTGTGACGCACACTTCGTGAATTTTAAGAATGAATTATGTATCAGGAGTACGCGACGCAATCCATCATCATTCCTACACTTCTGGTCTTGTTGGGGATACGAGCAGGCTAAGTTGTGAGCCTCAAGGAATCCCGCAGAAAGGGCTCCAGATCGCATGCGCACTAACGATTTATTTCAATGGTGTAATATGCAAATTGGCTTGACTGTTGAGAACAACAGCACGAAGCAACAACACCGATGCACATGACAATGTGAGCCCCAGCGTTGATTCGCTATCAACAAAGCTGAAACACAATTCCTCAAAACAAAAGGGTCAGTACTTCGTCTCCCCAACAAGGTCTCTATGGAAAACAAAAAGATTGCCGAGGATACGGGAGCTATATTTTGAAAGCTTTTCATTTGACACAGTCATCTGATTGCTCGTTATGCGTACATGCGTTCAAAAGTGCGCTCTACTCTTTTTATGGTCATTTGAATTTTCATATTATGATCAGTATCCAACAAAGAACTGTTATAGCAAACTATGGTTCAAATCTTGAATGGCATCTCGAAGTACGTAATCTAAACATTGTTTGTTCATCTGTACCTGCATGCAGGAATCAACAGTTAAATAGTTTATCGAATGCTCTCGTCAAGCTCGTTATTATGTTTGCCGTGTTTGCTTTGTTTGTTTAATTGTCCTCCATAACCTGTAATCTCCTTCTCTGTCTCTGCTTCTGGTTTCCACCGGAGGATACCTTTACAGTCATTCATTAAGATCAGCTTCTAACATCTTCTGTTCAATTTCATCTGTAGTTACAAATATTGCAATATCTTTATGAAATGCTCGCTTCAAACTTGGTAATGCGTTTGCTATGTTCAGTTGGTTTGTTTTATCGTGCTCCGTAATTTGCAGTCTATTTCTCGTTTTAACCAGAAGATACTATATCTAAATCATACCTAATTATGGGATCTTACCATCTCCTGTTCTCTTCGAAGATATCGGAAATCTGTTAGTTTACCAAATGCTTGCTTCATGCTTGATAATGCGTTTGCTTTGTGCTTGCCGTGTTTAGCTGGTTTGGTTGACCATATTCTGCAGTTTCTAATCTGATTCGAGTTCGCTCTAGGGGATACGGGATACTAAACAATTATTCATAAAGATCTGCTCTTGACTTCTTCTGTTCAACTTTTCCCCCCGGAGACACTTATCTTATGAAATGCTTGCTTCAAATTTGGTAATGCATTTGCCGTGTTCAGGTGATCTGATTGATCGTACTCCATCGTTTCCAGTCTCCTTCGAGTTTTCGCTAGATCATAGTTCCACAGTCATTTTTAAGTATCTGATCTTAACATCTGCTCTTTAATTGTTTCTCTTCGGAGATACCGACAATCCTTTAACTTATCAAATGCTTGCTTCAAACTTGGTGATGCGTTTGCTGCTGTCATTTGATCTGATTGATTATGCTCTATAGTTTGCAAATTGCTTCGATTAGAGACATGATTTCGCAGCCTTGTGCCATATAAATGTTTCCTTATAATTTGCCATGATTGCTTTGAACCAACTGGTACCCTTTCTTTTGATTTGTGCCTCTCAATGTTGTCCCCCTTAGCGTTAAAGCTTGCTGTTTCTGACAGGCTGTTACGAGACCTGGTTCTATCTGTGATGAAACTGTCCACACTGACCGATTTCATCAAAATTGGTTGTAGCTTTCTTTCGTCAATTTCATTGTCTTTGCTTGCAAGACAGCTTGGACCAAAGGGGCTACGTGCACGTGAAATTGATGGAGAGCAAGGCTCTGACACTGATCCTAAAACATTGCTACGTAATTTTTTGATTAATGGAGGCAAAACAAGCCTGTTGTTGTTGATTGAAGTGTTCTTCTTGCTGCAAACTTTTCCATCTAATTCAGTAATTTCTTCATCATTCTGCATTTCTGCTTCTCTTTTGTCGTGAATCTTCTTCAACGCAAGGCGAAGTCTCTCCGCTTTCAGCTCCATGAGTGTTTCATCTCTCGTCTTTCTGAGATGTTTTACTTTTTTCTGAAGTTCGTCTGATTTCATCTTGTTCAAGACAACAGCACCCTTCATGGATACACTAACCTTTCTGGATGCCATGCTTCCAATGTTACTGATAAGAGAGTGAAAGTAAGAAGACTTTGGAAGGAGATATATAGTATGTTGCGGATGAACCATTGTAATCGTAGCTTATCTGGGGGTTTACAGACTTGCAAGTTTCATTGATCACACTGTAAGTTAGATGACGTCAGGACATAAAAAGTGCGTTGTGGGCGGACCATTATAATCGTAGCATATCTAGGGGGTTAAAGACATGAACATGTCAGTCGATGGTCTTTCCTCAATACTTGTCCTGTATATTTTCAAATTTGAAAATGCTAACACGTATCCATCCAATCTATTTGTCACGTAGCTGTAACTATATTAGGCGTCTCAAGATTTCGGGACTTTAAGGATTCTTAAAAGAAGGCATTGCCTTCACACGTTGCTGTTGACAACAATTGTAAGCATTCCCTGACTACTGTTATTGTTAGTAATAGTAATGTATCGAGTAAGGAATACGAGGCTCAGCCGAAAGAGCCCTAGAAGTTGAATTTGAGTTCTTGGTGGAAGCTATCATAAAGTTTTCAAAGTACAGTACTTGTGGTACAGCTGACAATGTCTGCTGGTAACTCATTCCTCAATTCTATGGTCTCTGCGAAATAAATTTGGTCTTACACGTTCATGCAATTTCTCTGCGTAAACAGTTTGAGCGAGTGTCCTTGTTTCACTTGCTTTATACTTGAATACATCTGAGAAACACAAAGATTCAGTTTAAGGCAAAATGCAACTATTAACCATCAGAGCTCGACAATGCTACCTTTGCCTTGCCTTAGGGACCAGTCATTAACAATGCCGGGTAGGGGGGCTGGAAGAAATTTAGAGGGGCTACCAAAAATTCTTGGCTGTGAAAGGGGGGCCGCTAAAAAGCTTAAGTCTGATAAGGGGGACCATGAAAACTACAAAGCTAATCTGAGCTATCTGAAACGAAAACTTCTTCCTTCTACGATCTTTGTAAAGCCTTGCATTTCTCCTTACATTATCATTAATGAATATTTCCATGAATCTTTAGGAACGACTTTTTTCCCTTGAAAGAATTCCATGTTCTTTTTGCGCCACTTGTTATCAGAAAATGTGATATGTTGCTCAGAAATTTGTCATCAAACTTGATATAGAGGGAGGCACGAAAAATTACAGCTAAAAGACGTGGGGCCCTTGAAAATCTTAGTGAGGAGATGAAAGGGTTATGAAAAATTTTTAGAATCGATAAAAATATCTTCCAGCCCCCCATCCAGCATTAATAATGACTGATCCAGCCAGCGCATCCAGCCGGAAGCAAATTGTAGATTTCTTTTGGTGGGACAGTAAGAAACACACATACTTATTTGTCTTCTTCTTTAAAATCTAATAACGCAAGTCCTTCGTGATATCTAATTTCTCGAAGGTCCTAGTGTAGATTTCCACAGGATCTATAAGACTACGATGTGTCAAAGACTATGAAAAGAGAGCAAGCTGAAAATAAATTAGGTAGTTAGAGGTGAATCAAGTGACACAAAAAAGAGATTTGGTCCTTTAAACATTTGGTTAGATGCTTGGCCTTCGATCAACATTTCCTAACGTGTGGGTTTATTGAGCCAACTCGAGATTAGACTTGAGCCAATTTCAATCTCTTAGTGGATCAAGAATATAGATAGGACAAAACAATGGTTTATCGTAACATTTAGGATCGACCAAAGAGTTTCTGTTACTGACAGGGCTGAGAGATCACGTAGGTTGTGCAATGTACTGAAGAAAGCAATTGCACAACAGAATCAGAGACATAAAAAATAAAACATGTTAGCATAGTTTTCATGGGATTAGCTCCGAGGCAAATCAATTTACTTTCGAGGTGAAAATGCTGACATGTAGCTATTCCTTTGTAGTTCTCCAGGTTGGAGCGTCAGAATGTCTTCGGACGCTCGGCCATTGTCCGCGGGAAACTTTGCTTTTCGGCCTAAGCTTCGCCGCAAAACGCGGAAGTAAACACAACGATGGCACCTGATTGGTCAATATTAGGAGAAACTGTGATCTGACCAGAGCGTGACTGACAACCCCTCGGGATCTTTGGACAAAAGAAAAGATTTGTCCGCTATGCTTTCTCAGACAGGTTCTCCTCCTGCAGAGCTAATCGGGAATGTAGGTTGTTTCGAGGGTTGTTTATCCATAGATAATATAACACTGTTTATTATCTATGGTTTATCCTAGGTTATTATGAAGATTTTTTTTTTTACATTCATATAAAAATTTACAATATTAGGTTCATTCTACTATACTTTCTAATTATAACTATACGACAATACAGGGACGATACCAAGAGGAGCGAGATTACACGACTACCCCGTGGTCACATGAAACAAAACGAAGACAATACAAGGAACTTTACGCAAGAAACAACGAGGCAACGAAAAACATGGATGAACAACATACAAGTAAATACGACATTAAGCTACGAGTTTAGGTAGCTTGTAACCAAGTAATTCCAGATTAAAAGTCTGAGTAAACCCAAAGACTGTAGTTAGAAGAAAATTTCTTACTTGGTTGCAAGCTACCTCAAACTATCACGCAAAAGTAACTAAGAACACTAAATACATGGAGGGTTAGGGTATGGGGCTGTATGGGGGCATTCGTAAGGAAGTGGATAGATTAATCAAAGCGTTCTGTTTCCAAAATAAACTTAATTGTTAAGTTCAAGATTAAAACATTGCTTCCAAAGGCAAGTTTTTATCTCCGTATAAAAGAAGCTGCAAAATATCATAGCCCGGAGCTTCGGAATATCCATACGTTTGGAGCACATCGTTAGCACCAGCGAGAAGACTGCGTCTGTACTCTGTGAAAGAACTGCAGAGCAGCAAAAAGTGTTCCGTGTCCTCTATGCCATCATTTATTGGGCACATTGGGTTGATTGTATCTTTAAAATTGTGTCTAAATTTGTGAAAATTGAGTTTGCTTAGCCCAACCCTCAACTGGGTTAAGTACGCAATCCCTTTGGGATTGTGAATACCATATACGGAGTTAGCAGGAGGCCTAATCTGTTAAAATAATTCTTTTTAAAAATGCTAACTGAAGTTGATGCCCTCAGCACAGGATCAAGTTTATTCCACTCAAACAAGCAGTTAGGATAAAAACTAGTTCTGAATTTTTCCGTTCTTGCCCTTATTTGCCCTACTGCTGGCTGGTTTCGAAAAACATAGTTTGTTTCATGCAGCGGCGGAATGGGGTCTCGCGTGTAATCAGGCGTTAAGTTATTGACGAATTTATAGAAAAGAATTAGACGTCTACTCCATCTTCTTGAACTTAAAGATTCCCATCCAAGCTCATTGTACAGTCTTTCCCGACATGTTCCTCTCCAGGTTCCTGTCACTGCTAGCGCGTGTGTAATTTTATTTCAATTCGATTATTTACAGTAGCTAACAATATATACACTTAGGATATAAATATATACAAGTCAACTAATCCAAATCGAATTTACAAAAACAAAAGCTATAAACAAAATAAATAAATTTTCAAATATACACAACCAATTGAAACTGATTTGGTAGTCATTTGCAGGCACTACATTTGCAATTGGGACCATTCCATTGTTTTATCAAATCCTTAAAACTTTTCAAATTTTCTGCTGACTTTATTCTGTCTGGTAATCCGTTCCAAATCTGCGGCGCAATAGACGTCAGGCTATTGGACCCAAATGTTGTTTGGTTTGGCCTAACATGAGCTAAGTTATTGGGATTTCTTAATGAATAATTTGGAGACCGTAATTTAAAAATGTTCTGCATAAAAGGTGGGTTTAAATGTTTCACTGTTTTGAATATCTCTATGCAAAGAGTTCTTTGGCGAGCAACAAGCATCGTGCCTTTATCTGACTTCAAGAGCAAGTCACTATACGAACTGGTATGATCATTGTAGAGAAATCGTAGTGCACGTTCTTGTAAATGTTCAATTTTCTGCAATGATTTTGCAGATGAAAAATACCACACAAGGGGACAGTAGTTAAAATTAGAGTATACAAAGCTCTGAACGAGAATCTTTTTCTCCTTGAAGCCAATGAAATTTTTTAATCTTTTAAGAACATTCAATTGTGTTGCAGCTTTTTTGCAAAGAATTGAAATATGCGGGTCGAAATCAAGTCTATAATCTAACGTAACGCCTAAAAGTTTAACGGTCTCCTCAGATTTGATCATCTTGCCATTAATGTTAATTGGCTCCCCACTAGTATTCGTTTGATTTTTCCTGAGCAATATAGCATGGAATTTTTCAGGGTTGGCAATCATTTCATTGTTTTCTAACCATGATAAAGCCACTTCTGTTTCTTTTTCCAGAGTTTTTACAAGATCCGGCATGCTTTCAGAAAAATAAGCAAGTGTATTGTCATCAGCATAATTATGGAGCGTTGCCTGCTTCATGAAAAGAAATAGGTCATTTATGTAAAAATTGAAAAGGATGGGTCCCAATACAGAGCCCTGGGGTACACCAGATATAACCTCTTGAAAGGAACTATACGTATTATTTATCCGGACACATTGTTTTCGTCTTTTAAGATAAGAATAGATAAGGACTAATGCATCTTCATCAAATCCATATGCATGTAATTTGGCAATAAGCAAGTCATGTGGGATACAGTCGAAAGCTTTAGAAAGATCCATAAGGATCGCACCTACGAGATAGTCGTTATCTAGTTTAGATCTCCAATCTTCTATTAAACGTATCAGGACGTGTTGGGTTCCATATTTTTGTCTGTAGGCCGCAATAAAAACAGAAAGCGTTTTGTCTAAATGTTGAGTGAGTTGCTGCTTTAAGACTTTTTCGTATATCTTCGAAAAGATATTAAGAACACTAACTGGGCGAAAGTTCCTTTCTACTGTACGATCTGGCTCCCCCTTATCTAAAGGGCAAACTGCCGCTTTTTTTGCATCGTTTGGAAAGCGAGAATTACGAATGCTACAGTTTATTGCCATGGTTAGAGTATTTGTAAGTTCATTTGCTGCTAGAGAGACAAGCTTTGGGGGTATTTTATCTTCACCAGTAGATTTCTAACCGTCCAAGGATTTTAATAGTTTTGCAACTTCTTGATTGCCTACCTCCTGAAAAGTGAAGGTATTCAGTAATTGCTCTGGGTTTTGAATGATAGCGAGCACACTAGAGTGGTTTTTATACTTATCTAGAATCAATCGAACAATTTGACGGTCATCAGATGATCCAATATCTTTAGCAAGACTAATAGGCTTCTTACCACTGGATTTCTCTACTATATTTACATAATGGTCATTGAATATCTCTGTTAATTCCTTGTCATCAGTTACAATGGTCTCATTTTTTACAAGAGAAATATCGCTACTCGTGAGTCCCCCTTTATTTGAAAGAAAGGGTTTAACAAGATCCCAAAATTCTTTATTAGACATTGTGCCATTTTTAGTTGCTTCTTTAAAGTGGCTCTTGATAGCCTTCTTTCTTATGGAGACACATTTATTTCGTTGCTTTTTGAACTTAGTTCTGTTTTTTGCGGTAGGGTTTTTATTTAGCCTTTTTTTGAGCCTTGATCTGGTATAGATTGCTTTTTGCAATTGCTGATTCATGAAAGGGGCAGTATTTCCCCTTTGAACTTTAGTTTTTAAAGGAGCATGCTTATCTACAAGTTCTCGGAAAGCAGATGAAAGATTCCTGTATGCCAAATCTGCATCCTTTACATCAGCTTTAATGTCAATATTCGTTACATCTTGAAGAAACTTTTCAGGGTCGAATTTCTTATAGCTATGATACCTGATCATTTTAGGTTTGAGACGGGGAATGTGTGTTTTCATTAAAGTTAAGACAAGCCCATGAAAGTCGCTTAAACCAGTTTCAAAAACAGTGGTATTTTGAAAACATCTCGGTTTATTCGTGAGCATAACATCTATGGACGTACTATGATTTTTTGTGAAACATGTCTTATCATTTACCAAATTGGACAGTCCAAAAACATCGCAGAAAGAGCTTAACCTAGTATATCCGGGATGCTGAATGTCATGAGTGTCAATGTTTATGTCACCCATAATCATAACATTGTCATATTTGTCCATGGCTGAATTTAAAGGCGCAGGGTCACGTAACCGTAAACAAACCTGTTATCTCTATGATCTACATTGTTGGCCACACGTGGCCATTGTTTTCCACTCAGATTTTGGTGGATGGGGTGAATCCACAACAAAGTTACTTCTAAAAATCCACCAGTATCTCTGCAATCCTACACCGCATGAGTGTTTGGTTTATTTCTCAAGAAAATTCAAGAGTCCGTCTTCAAAATAACACCTATATTTTGAGAAGAGTAGTGGAAAATCTCTGTGATGTGGACTATCAAAAATCCTGAAAAATCATCGTTTCGAAAGAAGTTGTTTACATTGCGTGACGCTGCCCCTTTAAGGAGGAAGACAGTTCTCTAAAAAATAGTTCCAGATTGGAAGCATCTGGGGGTCGGTAAATGCTGAAAATAGCCCACCTCTTTTTGCAAACCATCAGATCAGAACAAATGATCTCGAGCGCAGCAGAATATTGCACTGATTCAAGTTTTCCCATAAGATTTTATATCATTGTCTCTGTTACACACTGACTTCAGATACTGTTCTTTGTATATCAGTGGATAAATGTTCTTGAGCTTTGATAGTATACATATAATAGCCCCCCCCCAGTGTGAATAGCATATTCAGTGACATTCCATTCCCCCAAGAGGACAAACTTTGAACACCCAAGAGGTGCCTAGACTTATTACGTTGAGTCCTAGTAATCACTACCACCCACCCACCCCTCCCTTCGCTCATACTAGTACGAGCGAGGGGTGGGCATGGGTGTGGGTGGGTGGTAGCGATTACTAGGACTCAACGTAATAAGTCTGAGAGGTGCCCAAGAGCCATTGTTGTTGTTGCTGTTGTTTGTTATTAGCACTGGGAAGGAAAATTGTGTGGCGCGCATCACAAGTGTTCGTTTGGTGCTTGGTTTTATTGGCGTTCTGGGGAGATGTTGCTCCACTTTTACTGTTCTTTTCTTCATGACAAGTGCCGATAAAGAACATCTCATCTGTGCCGTGGTTTACAGGTAGTTCCAGATGGAGCAAAGCCATTTTAGAATCGTTATTGCGATGCTTGGTTTAGGCCTATTTTTGAGGACGACATTTTATTGTGCAGCAAAAGACCTCGAATTCAGACGATATCAATTTAGAAAGAAGTCACCTTGGGTACGAATGTTTTATTTTGTGTATCTATCACAATTGCTTATGAGGATTTAGTTGCAACTTTGCTTGAAATGGCAGACATGTTTGCGCTGATGGTTTAAAGGAAAGGGTCATCAATAAACAATTTTTGTAGTATATTAAGGGGCCATCAACAAACAATTTTCGTATTTTTCAACAGTATTTGGTTGGTTGGTCAGTCGGTTGCAGTACACTCAGTTTGCTCCATCGATGCCATCAGTTGCTGCTAGCTGCCGAGCGACCATGATGTGTTGTACGAGCTCCTGCCATTCTTACCCACCAGTCTTGCCACCTTTGTGATTCTCATCCCTGTCAATGATGTCATGCCCGTCTATCCAGCGAGTTTTTGCCTTCCTTCCCTCCTCTTTCCAAAAACCATACCCTGCAATGTTGCCTTTTCTAAACTGTTCCCTCTCACCACATGCCCGAAATATCTCATTTTCACCTGATCTACTCTCGCCAACAACCTGCCCTTGTTTTTAGTACCTGTCTCCTTTTTAGCACCCAATCGTTAGTTTTTCTCTCCATCCAACTCACCCGCACAATCCTTCTTACACACCACTTCTGATAACTATGTTTAGGGAATCGCAGCCAGAATATAAATTTTATTGCAAGTGTCACGACGAACAGTTTCATTTTTATTAACTCTCAGGATGCTCAGGATGACATGATAAAAAGACGACAAATCCAGTAGAAAAATTGACAATCCAGTGATTACAACATATCCAAGTTAGTGACAATCCAGTAGTTACATTATTAAATAAATTAAGACATGATCAATTATTTAGAACGTTTCGGCACTCAAACTCGTGCCATCCTCAGCTAATAAATCAAAATACACGTGCTGTTTATGTAGCACTGATTATAAAACCTGTTTAACTGGTCAGTCAAGACAACTTAGAAAAACAAGTGAGTGGTAAACAAGCCAAATACCCCAGGGATCAGAACAAAACGAGGGGTATTGATGAGTTTTGACTTCTGATAACTATCTATCCTTTTTCTGTCCACCTTTTTTAACACCCACGTTTCAGAACCATACATCGCGATTGGGAAAACGAGTACTCTTAACAATTTAATTTTGTTTCAATTCTGATGGACTTATCCTTCCATATTGCTGTCAAGGCTAATACTGCTTTTTTCGCTATCACTATTCTTCTCCTAATCTCTGCACTATCTTCATATTGATCACTATTTAAACTTCCCAAGTATCAAAATGGCTCCTTTGTTCAACTTTTTTCTGTTTACTTCAATTGGCCAAGGAGGCCCTTCTTTCTTACTTATCACCATCATCTTGGTTTTCTTAACATTGAGGCTGATGCAAGCCCCTGCTCGATATACCCTGTCTGTTACAGTAACCTTTGCAGTTCTTCTCTGCTACCAGCGAAAAGCACGGTCTCATCTGCGTATCTCAAACCATTCTACCTCCAACTTTTGCTGACCCTTCCTTCAAAACTTTCAAGTGCTTCTCTCATAATTATCTCAGAAAATATATTGAACAAATAAACTGACAATATACACCCTTGCCTCACACCCTGTCCTATTTCAAACCATTCAGTACTTCCAGCCAAAGTCTTGACTGCAGCTTGTTGTTGTTCATATAGTGAGCGTATAAGCTCTATCAAATGATGCGAACCATCTTTGTCATTATTCTCCAAAGGTGTCTTACCTTATCAAAAGCTTTTATGTAATCAATGAAGCAGATATAAAAGTCCTGATTACAGTGGAACCTCCATTAACGGACACCTCTATACAACGGACACCTCCAAACAACAGACAAATATTTTCGTCCCAAAATACACTGTGGCAAAAGGTGACACCTCCATACAGCGGACACCTCTCTACAAAGGACGAAAAAATTGGTCCTATAGGTGTCCGTTATATGGAGGTTCCACTGTATATTCCCTTTGCTTTTCTATTATTTGCTTTAGACTGAACAGCTGATCCTTGGTACTCTGTTTTTCTTAAACCCTGCTCGTTGAATTGATGCTTCCCGTTCAAGTTGTTTTTCAGTCTATTTGAAAATGATCTTGAGTATAGCTTTGCAAGCATGAACAACAAGGAGGGATTGTTCTATTGTTACCACAAACCATTGTTTCACCCCTTTTCGGTAATGATCTTAATGGTAAAGCTGTTCTATTCTACACTCTATATATATGTACATTATTTGTAAAGATTTTATCTAGTACGCTTTCAAAAAATTCCCCTACGGAGACTTCGGTAGAATTGTTTGTTTTCTAAATAGGATAGGACCCCCTCCCCCCAATAACAGCTAATTGCCATGATTAAGAAATACAAAAATCAAAAGTCAATGGCCCCTAACAGTTCAAAGAATTGGGCCATTAGGGTGGGAGGGGATACAGCTCAAATAAATTAAAAATTTAACTTTTTCGATGAAAATGAAAGAAATAAAAACATTTCATTATTAATCCTTAATGTATGACTTGTCAGTAAATTTTCCCGCAGTACACAACTTAATGTTGATGTTAGTCTCCAACGGTCTCCAACCCAAGACACACAAAAAGGCCTTAACGAGAGTTTGTGGGAGGCCTGGCAGGAATAACCTAGGGATAAATTTAGGGGGGTCCATTAAGAAGGGGGAGGTTGTTAAGCCAATGGCCATTTTGTTAACTGTGACGAAATTGTTTGTTGATGGCCTCAAAGTAAACTTCGCGGAACTTTGATAATTTATATAAGAATACCATGTAAAAATAATAGAACTTTATGCTAAGTGCATGGTTCAGATTTTACATGTAAGCCATCATGCGCTCTGTACAAACTTCCAGTCTGGTTCCACACTATGACAAATGCAAACTTGGCACAGGAAAATGTGTGTAATCGCCTTGTCTGGTTTACACATGGAAGCACTTCCAGGAATAGGATTCAGCTATTCAAAATGCTTTAAATGCAAGAAGAGCTTGGTCCTTCATTAAATTCAGGGGTGCAGCAAGCCAACATCATGAGGCAATGCTGCAGACCCCAACTTTGCTGAAAAATGGGCATTTCTCGGGTTTGATTGTTGAAATAATTGCAAACTTCTTTGGCTATGCCCCTGACTGGTGTATTGTCTTAAATTTCAGTTGTCGTTGATTGCATCTCAGACATGCTCGCACTTGTCAATTTAAACTCTGCATTCCAGACTTTGGTTAATGTACAAAGAAGGGAGGAGGTGTTCTATCTCTATTGTTTGGATAATCATGCCTTTTGAAAAGTCAGCAATAAAAGTCTAAATCATTCTCATTTTTCACAAATTAAGCATTAAGGAATGCGCAAAGGATGACAGAGTTTATATCCTTTTCAGGGCAGAGCTGTGAACAGAGAGGAACGTGTTTGCAAAGAAGAAGTCTGTGTGAACACTGAAGAGGGCCTTTTGCAGGATATTTGTGTAAGAAAATGCATTGCACCAGATTGCTACCAAGAGCTCTATGCGTGGAATGAAGTAAGTGTGCAATTATAAGCAGTTCGCCATTTTGTAGCACTGTTTTATGCTCATTACATAAGTCTCAATAGTATCGCTATTTTTTTTATTTTTTTTTTTGTTTTTTCGCTCACTGTATGAGTGAAAATAAAATAGCAGATTGAAAATAATGAACAAATACAAGGAATCACGTCGTCAGTCTAGCACTGTTTGTGGAAATATTTATTTTTGCATGCAGTGCTCTCTTTTGAGTGAATGGGACGCCTTTATTTGGCAGTTTTTCTTCAATGTGGTTCTTCTATTGCCAAAGATGGTATTTGTAAAAATTGATACAAAGAAAATGGAAAATCCGTCAAATGCCCTCATAAAAGTGGGCAACAGGGCACATCTTTCACATTAAGGCACCATCCACACATTTACCTTTTGTGTTTGTAAATGCATAGCTTAATGTTTACCATCCACAGTGATCCAAACACAAAAACATCTTAAAGCAATTTATGAATATCAACATTATATACAGTATCTCGTACCCAATAGTTATTTAGATCCGTAAACAACCTTTAAATGTTTTGGTGTGTCACTGTTTATGAAAAGTATGCATTTGCAACCATCCACTCAAAAATGAGTAATACAGTGTTTTAAAATGTGTCCACTCTGAAAGCTTTTTCAAATGTATGCATTTATAACCTTAAATGCCAATACCGTATACCTGTGGATGCAAGGCATGATGTATAGCAAAGTATGTATTAACAAACGTAAACATATTATACATGTGTATGGAGCCTAAGAAGTGGGTAGTGTTATGGTAACCCAGCAGCAGACCTGCCATTAATCCAACCAAAGGTTGTGTACTCCAAGGGTTCTGCAAAAGTGGACCAAATTACAAAATGAATTGAATGAGCTTGAATATGCGGACAAAGGTCAGATTGCTGTACATTTTTTATAGCCTGTGAACAGGCCTTTTGAAGGTGAAAAAAATGAGGAAAGGGAAGAAAGGAAAGGAAGGAAAGGAGTATTTTGCACAGCTGAATCCTCCTGGAAGTGCTTCCATGTGTAAACCAGACAAGGTGATTACACACATTTTCCTGTGCCAAGTTTGCATTCCTCATAGTGTCACAGTGGGCACGCATGAGGACATTTCGCAAAAAATAATTTTTGGAAACCACATTATCCATTATGATATCCTGCAAGCCCAATGAGTGCATTATTGAATAGAAAAGACAAAATGCATTTATCTTTTTCCAATCAAGAGATATTGCAATTTGAATTTGCCAAAATATAGAAATTTTTTCACTTTGATGTAATTCTTCATTTTTTGGATATTCAGTCACAAAGCGAAAGAAAATCATTTTAAAACATGATTTTTGTGTTCAATTTGATGTTATGATTGTTTACATCCTTTTAGAATAGGAGTTCGGTCAGAATTTTTCTGTTTTGTGCCAAATTTAGGAATAGAAATGCAGATTTTTACGAAAAATGTACGCATTTTTGGGGTAAATTTTTCCATATATTTGTAAATAGCTCAAAAGGCCCAAATTTGGCCCATATAAACCATATATGATTCTGAATCTATGAATTATCAGCTTTCAGATGAGCTTAACCAAATATGGGCCCAATTTGGGCCTTTTTGATAGTTCAATAAAACAAGAAATTAGTCCCTTGGGAATCCTGGAAACGCCTGTAGCAAAAAAGCTTCAAGGCCACCACTATGTCATTTGAACCACCTAGTCACCCTGATTCTGAATTTGAACTTCATTTCTTCGTGGATTGTGTACTTTGTTAATTATACGCTATTTATTGTTTTTAACAGAAAGACATGCTTTTTGCAAGTCTTTGCCAGAACTAGGGTCCAGCCTTTGGGTCATAGTTCATAAGGTGCATATGTTTCTGAAAAATATACTGCAGATTTGAAATTAGGAGGAACTGGAGTCTCAGATGACATGTAGTGAACTTCTGACTTTTTTTTAATGCGGAGGCTGCCTAACTCCCAAAAGAGCAATTCATTCTTGCTGAGGGTGTAATGTGAAAAAGATTCACAGAAACAATTGCTGGTTTTTTAACTGGATAAAACATCAATACTTTAGTTGCCAATCTTTGATAAAATGTTTCTTTAAATAATTGAAACAGTTGCTGCAACTAGATGCCTTACAAAATCTAGCTACTTTTGGTACATGTGAAATGTCCTCATGACCCCCTATTTATGCCCACTGTGAGTGTGGAATGAGACTGGAAGTTTGTACATTTAGTCACAGTTAACAAAATTGGGCCATTGGCTCAACAACCTCCCTCTTCTTAACAGACCCCAATAAATTTATCCCTAGGTTTTTCCTGTACGGGCCTCCCACAAACTCCGTTCTTCTTTCTTTTTTATCTTATACAAAATATTGGAAATGTCTTAACTGGACGGAACAGTGCTCAATGCCGCGTAGGCAGAGCAAATAGACGATTACGCTAAAGATGGCGGCCAGGAACTTTTTACCAAGATGCACTGCGTTCTTTAATCGAATCCCTATGGAACCGTTAAGGGTTCGTAATTAGAATGCAATGCATCTTGGTAAAAAGTTCCTCGCCGCCATCTTTAGCGTAATCGTCTATTGTAACAAGAGTAAGACAATAAGAAAGGCTACATGTTTTGTTGTTACTCCGAGTTTCACGCTATACAGCGATCATCAGACAACTGAATGTTCTACTCAACTTCTTGCTAGATATACAGATTTGTGCTCAAAAGGAATGTTATTATCGCATTATGTCTAACGGAAAAACTTTGGATCATTAAAGCAAACAAATCGTCACTACTTAACAAGAGATCAGAACTAATCTCCAAATGTCGTTATGAGAACAAATATTACTTAACAAACTTCGACGTTTCTAAAACACGGAACAAGCCAGTAACAAGCGGAACAAGCAAGGAACAGGTCCGTAACAAGCGGAACAACCAAGGAACAAGCCAGTAACAAGCGGAACGAGCCAGGAACAGGCCAGTAACAAGCGGAACAAGCCAGTAACGCATTGAACAAAGCGTGGAATTAGCATGGGTACATGGCTGAACCCCACGAGATAACGTTAACATTGCCGCAAGGGCCGTCCGTTCCAACAGAAATTTCCAAAAATTGTTGCGGTGTGAAATGAACAAGTAACCATATTTTCTTCTTACAAGAAACTGGTTATGAGAAACAGATCACCATAAAGTTAAGAAACTCCAACACTGGGAAAAATACAACGTAAGAGAGCGAATTGCGGAGTTTTCTTAAAAAGAGAAGGGTTTTGCCGAAGTTGAACGGGATATCTAGAAAATGATACGTCCCTCGTAAGGTAGTATTCATTTTGATAAAGAAAATCCAACATATTTTACTTTTATTGATTGACAGTGCACTTCTTCGCTATTCTGATTTTACAGGCCCCATTCACTTTAGACTTGCTTAGTGCTGATATACCAAGGAATAGACTTGGAGCAACGCCACTTTCACTTTCATCCGGCTCTATTTTTGTATTAGGCGTCGAATTTTTGAAATAACATCAAACAACTAACCTGATTGGTCAAGCTTCTGTATAGAGCCATACATAACTAACTGCCTTGCGAGGAGGCATTAGAATTAAACGGGTGGAAATCAAAGTCGAAAAAGTATATCTTGGAGCGCGGCCAGCACTTCCCAGGTGGGCCCCGGGTACACAAACATGGAAGAGCCCCCTACCACACTCAATGCTGCTTTTGCTGGAAGTGGATCCGTCAAAATAACAGAACTGCTCCCTATTGGTCAGATAAGAAGTGAGCCAGCTGTGGGAAGCACCTTCAGCACCATACTCTCGCAACTTCGACATATGGTCAACGGTATCGAATGCTTTCTTGAGATGAAGGAATATACGCAAGTTTATTTTCCCCTCATCAGAGTTCTTGAACCATGGGTCTATAACATTCAATAGACATGTCAGTGTACTGTGACATGTTTTGCTGTCTTTTTCTGATTGTATTATTACCATTTGCCGCTACTTGTTCATTTTACACCGCAACGTATCTCGAAATTTCCGTTGGAATGGACGGCCCTTTTCTTCTTATTGTTGCGGCAATGTTAACGGAAATCTCGTGGGGTTCAGCCATGTACCAATGCTAATTCCACGCTTTGTTTAATGCGTTACTGGCTTGTTCCGCTTGTTATTCGCCTGTTCCTGGATTGTTCCGCTTGTTACTGGCTTGTTCCTTGGTTGTTCCGCTTGTTACTGACCCGTTCCTTGCTTGTTCCGCTTGTTACTGACCTGTTCCTTGCTTGTTCCGCTTGTTACTGGCTTGTTCCGCTTGTTCCGTGTTTTAGTAACGTCGTAACAAACTTCAAATAAGACCACACGTAAAATAAGTAAACTAAAACATGTAGCCTTTCTTATTGTCTTACTCTCTTTTTTATCTTATATATTTCAATACTTCATTTCGAGAGCCTTATTTCAGGCTACATTTTTTCATAGCTTGAAGAGGGTGAAAGAGATATACGATGGACGTCCTTCAAAGGGTGTGCTGCTGAAGAGCTGAGAAAGAAACAAGAGGCAAAAGAGCAAGATCTTTGATGAGGTACCAAATGCATCAAAATATATCATCTAATATTTGAAAGGCAAAATCATTCACTGGTCCAATTTTTGTCAGTAAACTTATCATCATGGTGGAGAAATTAACCAGAGCTTACCGCTTGTCCTGATTTATTCACCCTACTGCTTTTTAGATTTCTGCTCAGTGGAAGTTCTTGATGGGCAGAAGTTCTATCAGTGCAATGAACTGTTCTTGTCAATTTGGCATACAGTTCTTTGGAATAACTTCAGTCATTAACAACAATAACGTTTAAGAATTAAATTGAACTGTCCAAGTCCCCCCAGAATTTGGAATTAATTCTAGTCACAAAGTATTTCGTGACTTCTGAATAGAGTAGGTTACAAAAGAACTACTGCATTAAAAACTAAAAAATTTAGTTGCTGATATTTTTGGACATGCCATATATTCAAAAATTTTACTGTCCAAAGTTTGTTTTGCAGTCTGACATATTTAATGTCTGAATATTTTGCAGCATAGAAAATCACAGGAAAACACCTCCATTGTTTGAAAGCACAATGTCTCACTCACAGAGAGCTTTTTGTTCAAAAGGAATGCATTGAAAGTGTTCATTAGTGAAAATTTGTATCTTCTCAAACTAAGACCTTTTGCTCCAAAGATGATTGGTAGTCCGAAATTTATTTGTCCCAAATTTTTGGCTGTCAATGTTACCATAAATGCAAGACTATCTCCTATAAACAATAAATTGTCCTTCCACTCAAATCCCACCAATAGCATTTGGGTACAGTGCACAATTTGTTCCAGGAAATTCTAACGAATTCTTGTTCAAAAATTTTCGCAATCATTTTTACCTCTCAAGAATTATCATTTGCATTTGGCGAGATTTTAAAAATTTCTTGTGTGAGAAAAAATTTGACCCTCCTGTTCATCAAGCATGTGCTGTAGCAGAGGAAGTTGCGGAAAAAATAGCATTCTAAGCTTGTCTCTACCATTGACCCAGGGGATGATCTTCATTGCCTTTTCAATAGATACCTTGCTTTGGTGCTCAAAGTGTTATCAGAATCATTTTTATGAGTGTACGAGAAAATTCACTAAACTGTTCAAAACATCACCTGCAACTCATTCCTGGCATTTTGATGTCACTCTGAGCAGAATGCATCAAGACTGTATGCAAGGTTAACCAATTGTTTGATTGCCAATAAAGAGGCGCTGAATGGATGTGTTGATACTCTAAACTCCCAAAAAGTTGTGCAGAGACAAGAATCTTGAAACAGACCATAATTAGTGCAGTCCAAATCCAACTGAAGAGATCAGCCAAATGGATAGGACTCTTGAAAGTTGTTACTGCAATTCATATATATGCACATACATGGTCTACCAGGAGGAAGGCCATGGAGTTACCCTTAAAAATAGGTGCATCCTGTAATTATTCAATTTCAGTTTGTTTAAGAAGAGACACGTGGTCATAGTTTAAAGGCTAGTGACTTAAGATTAAGTAAACACATTACATGATACGATGCAGTAAGATTTTTTTGATATAAAGGAAAACAGGATTACTTTCATTCAAATGATGATACTAAAGTCTGTCTCAAATTAGATGTCAAGTGAAATTTGCGATAATGCAAGGGTGCACGTAGACTTATGATGATGAGTGTCTTGTTTCCCTGTGCTCTTTGACTTGATGATGGCGCTTCAATCAATAGAGACTCATAATATTACTCTGAAAAACCTGGCCCAATATAGGCCCAAACTTTGCATTTCCTAAAGTACCAATCAGATTGCGATATTTGGCCAAGAACAATACTGTCAAATTTTCAATTTGAATGATGCAGTTGACCAGATTTTGAATGAAGTTGCTGCGGCAGGTTGTTGTAAATTGCTCTGGTTTGTTTTCGTCTTAAGAGCATGGAAATTGTAACGTTGAAAGACTCATTTTGAACTCACCAGGTAAAGTGAACTTCCTTCTTCAGATTTAGTTTCTTTGATGAAACGTCTGCTTAACGTGGTTTTTGTCGCATTTTCATTCCGAGGAGTGACCGTTGAACAGAGCTACGGCAGTTGTTCGATCTTGATTCGAGATAGGGCCTAAGATAGGGCCTAAGATAGGACCAGGTTTGTTACTTTCAGTTTCAGTTTCATATTATTCAAATTCTCTACATACAATTTATGGTTCTAATAATACAAACAAATAACTAAACTACAAAGATAATGATGTTACAAAAAATTAATACAATTGATACGGAAAAATTAATACAATATACAAATACAAATAAAAGAGGAACTAAATAAATTGTATGCAGGGAATTACTTGAAGGAGGAGCTCTCTCAATAGGTAAACTAATCGAGGAGAGAGCCCCCCCCCCTCCTATTCTAAATTATTATCAAGTGAATTTAAATGAATTCTTTTCACAGATTAATAGCAATTGTGGAAGCACATTAATCAGTAGTATTCACTGCTTGGCCTTTTCCAATAAATAAATTTTCAGTTTTGCTTTGAACGATATTTTTGATGGAGCATTTCGGAGTTCCACTGGTAAAGCATTCCAAAGTTTAGCACCAAGATAACGAATTGACTTTAGACCATATTGAAGACTATTTTTTTGAGACATAAACAGATCACCTTGACTGGCCTGTCTTGTGGCATATTGATGAACAGATGAACAAAATAAGAAAAAGTCATGAAAGCAACTAGGTGAAGTTTTGTTAACAGAATCAAAAACAAAAGTTAAGAGTCTGAGTTCAAAGATCTCAGAGAGTTTCAGAAGTTTAAGATCATTGAAGATTGGTAGAGAGGGAGACATGCGAGGCTGAAATGAGATTGCTCTGACTGCTTTTTTCTGTAAATTGAAAATTGGATCAGTGTATGATGCATATGTTTGGCCCCAAACAACAAGACCATACTGTAAGAAAGACAGAAACAATGCATTATACAAGCAAAGTAAAACATCTAATGGAAGTAAGTTCCTAATTCTGAAAAACATTCCACATGTTCTAGCTAGCTTTTTCGACAGCTCACTGAGATGGTATCTCCAGCTTAGATGTTCATCGAGTAGGAGACCTAAGAACTTAACAAACTTAACTCTTTTAATATGTTTCTTCCCTATCTTGATATCAGAATCAGAAGGAACTTTGACAGATGAAGAATGAAAGATTATATAGTTTGTCTTATCAATATTTAATGATAGTTTATTAGCATCAAGCCATTTTTTAACTGATCTCAACTCTTTGTTGACAACTTTAATCAAATTAGGTAAATCATTGCATTCATAATAGATATTTGTATCATCAGCAAAGAGATAAAAGGTAAATTTCTTAGAAGCATTTGGAAGATCATTGATATAGATAAGGAAAAGTAAAGGGCCCAGTACAGAACCTTGTGGCACACCACAAGTAATTGAAAGTACGTCTGAATTACTTCCATTAACAGAAACATATTGTTTTCTATCAGATAGATATGATCTAAACCATTCAAGGGCGCATCCACGAACACCATAATGTTCTAATTTGGAAAGCAAAATTCTGTGATTAACTGTATCAAAAGCTTTTTGTAGATCAATGAAAATACCACAACCAAGTCTTTTATTATCAAGTGTATTTCTTACAGCTTCTGTCAAACTCACAAGGGCATGATCAATTGAGTGGTTTTCCTGGAATCCAAATTGTAAGGAATAGAGAACTTTATGAATTTCAAGGAATCTATAAAGACGCCTGTACATTAGCTTCTCAAATATCTTGCTGAAAATCGGTAAAAGAGAAATCGGCCTGTAGTTTGAAGGTGTTTCAGGATTTCCTTTTTTAAACAGGGAAATCACCTTAGCTATTTTAAGTTTATCAGGGAAAATACCAGACTGGAAAGACTGATTCACAAGAAGAGCAAGAAATTGGGATACAGATGATCCAATAATTTTCAGCAGTTTTATAGGTATACTATTAGGACCAACAGATTCAGAAGGATTC
Source organism: Aurelia sp. 3 sensu Dawson et al. (2005) (assembly GCA_964020215.1). NCBI lineage: Eukaryota > Metazoa > Cnidaria > Scyphozoa > Semaeostomeae > Ulmaridae > Aurelia > Aurelia sp. 3 sensu Dawson et al. (2005). The sequence goes on from OZ026586.1 coordinate 8,980,275, forward strand.
AAAATACTGATTAGATCATTAACTTCCATTAGTGTAACTGGAGTAAGGAAAAGTGAATTGCCACTTCTATTAGATAAATAGTCCAGAGGAGATTTTGGTGTCATTGGGATTGACTTTGTTATGCTGTCAGCAACATTGACATAAAAATCATTAAAGATATTTGACACTTTATTAGGGTCTGATGTTACATTTCCATCTTTGTCCTTGATTTTGTTGATTGAAAAAGAAGTGGAAGACTTATGAGAAATTATTGTCTTGATACCTGACCATAACTTTTTCATATTTTGACTATTGGTAGAAAAATAATTATGGAAATATCGCGCTTTGCTTTCTTTTAATTCATTCGAAACACGGTTTCTAAACTTCTTATATAAATTAAGATTGTCAGGATTCTGCTGTTTACTGTTTCATTATGAGTCCCTCTTGAGCAAGGTTTAGCGCAAGGATACTAGGGACTTCATCGTCATCAGTCTAGGGTGCACGTGCAAAACATTTCAAATGTTAAGATAGCCTTAAAGAACGGACTCATAATATTAAACCCATTAATACACCGTTATCTGTAGAAATGTAGAAAGAAGACTGTCAACTCCCGTAAAGAACAACGACCAAAATAAACCTGTAACTAGAGAGAAAACTGTTGAAACCTTTAAAGAAAAACGAATTAATCTTAATATCTGAAAGGAAAGAGATAAGTTTGTAACTCATCAGTAACTGCAATGGATAATGTTGAATAACCAAAAACGTTTTTCGTCGCACACTCGTCAGCTCAGTTCATGCAAAGAACAAATTAATGACACAAGCAAGCCACTTTAAGACTGGTGAGTTATAAAGACTAACTTATAGTAACTCAAATGTTGTTATTCGTATGTTTTTTACGTGATATCAAATTTGAGAGAGACTATAATTGCGTACCAGTTAGTAATAGTGGTAATGTTATAACTAGTCAAATTGTATGAAGTAGGCTCATATTGCTTGTCTACACTAGAGTTGTAGAGTTAGGCCCTGTTTACACGAACCCGGGGTAGTATTCACCCCGGGTCACCTCTTACTGCCTCATTGAAAAAAATTGCTGTTTACACGAGCCCGGGGCAGCTCTGTGGCGTGGTAAAAAGCCAGCCCGGGGCAGCTCTGTGAGTTGCATTAGTTGGCACGTGGCAAGTTGCCTCTTTAATTGCCTTTTGTTTTCATGATGGTTCCCTTTGTTCAAATGACCCCGGGTTGGCTATTCGAAGCGTTTACACGAGCCCGGGCTGAGCTGACCCGCCTTCACATGGAAAAATTCTACAAAAAGCCAACCCGTCTCAACGGGTCAACCCTACCTTCGAGAAGGGTTACCCGCCTAGGCGGGTTGACCCAGGCTGGCTGCTGAGTTCGTGTAAACGTTTGAAGAGATTTGACTGGAGAAGGGCTGACCCTCTGCGGCGGGTTGGAGCCAACCCGGGATCGTGTAAACAGGCCCCTTGTACAAAGATTTGTCTAGACGTATGACCTGGAGTCCCTTGTTTCCCCGTGCTCCTTTGACTTGATGGTGGAGCTTTGGTCAACAGAGACTCATAACATTACTCTGAAAAGCCGTACCCTATGTAGGCCCAAACTCTGAGATTCCTAGAGTACCAATCTGATTGCGAGATTTGTGAATTACTATTGTTATTGTGGCAAACGTGATAGAATTCTCGATTCAACTGAAGAATGGATAACATTCCCCAGGATTCGAGATTCGATGCCTTGACTCCATCGTAATTCCATTGATGATTGCAGAAAATAGGGTCAGCTTTTTCACTGTTTTATTACGAGTCCCTGTTGAGCAAGGTTTACTGCAGGGATACAAGGGACTCATCGTCAAGGGAGTTATTCCCGTTTGAAAAAATCCTGTTGACATGCCGATTGTCGATGCAACATTTGATTATGATTGCGATTTCATACAATTTTATTATGATTCTATGGTGACACTCAGATAAATCTTTGCTTCGAAATCAGCGTTTTCATTTTGGCTACAGAACCACAGCTTTGTTAAAGGCTGGCTTTCATATGTCGCATTTGATCGTATTTCATCGCATTTCATCGCAATTTGTCGGATGTCCATTATTACGATTGTCAAATTATATGAAAATCGAGAATCGTAATTCAGCGGAATTCGTCCTATGTTATCGCAGAAAACAAAATTGTTTGATTCGCTAGGATCAATTGCGACGAATTGCGATGAATTGCAACGAATTAGGATGAATTAGGATACATTGTTTTGGTTGGTTTTCTTATATCGGAAATAATCCCAATTGATCGTAGATCCAGAATCCCGACGAAATGCGATGAATTACGATGAAATACGACATATGAAAACCAGCCTTAAAACAGCATTCCAAAATTACTCATTGGGTTGTGTCTTCGAAAAAGGCGCGCCTGTTGATGGCAGTTTTCATCGTTTAGTAAGGAAGGAGAGACCAATCGTGAAAATATATGAGATGGCACATAAAACAGCATGCATATGTGGAGGAGGGGTTATACTTTCAACCAATGTTGCTAAATCAATTTATCAGTTTTTCATTTGCTTGTAGACGATTCTAGATCACTGTCCATACTTTTAAATAAATTCTCAATCATCTATTTGTATAAGAATTTTCACCCCAAAGCGTAACATTTCCATAGTAACAATTTTTGTTAATTCCTGTCACTTTCTAGCCGTTCTTGAAACTTTGTCATAAATCTCTTGAAAAGCATCCTTGCATCCATATTTCTGACGCAGCTCATCATGAAGTTTGTGATCAAACATTCTTCTGAAATCTTTTCTCGAGAGATAGCTGTCTGCATAAAGTAGCTGAAAGCTGTAAGATAAATAAAGTTCGAAATAAGTACACTAGAGAGACTGATGACTGAAATGTTAAAATAAGGCAGAGTTATTGAAATCTTGAAACAGTTGTGAGGCAATAAATCTAATGCAAAGAAATTCAAACATGATTTCCTTGAAAAGGGAATGTTCAAACATATCAAATATTGGAGCTTCTGAAGCCTATCGATAAAGATTTAGTGGCAGATATTGAACCCCATTTACATTGAACCCCATTTACATTGAACCCCATTTACATTGAACCCCATTTACACTGCAAGTTAAGACAGCCTTAACTACACTAGTATATCAAATGAAGCCTTCTGGTTGGTCAGTTCAACAAATCGAATGCATTTGATTGATTGAAATGTAACCTGGTGTAAATAAAGCTGCTTTAACTGTGTCAGTATGAGTGCTGTATTAGATTTAATCACTTTATGCTGGCGTATAAATCAAATTCAACAGATCCTATTGGTACAAAATCCATCTTTTTTCATTACTGCACTGAATTCTGATGTCAGATCGACTTCAAAAAATCTTAATCAACAGTCATTAATCATCAATCATTATTCAAATCTTAATCAATAATCATTTTGTCAATCATGCTTTGTTCGATTCACCATAGACTAATTTTACATCTGACCAACCTTTTACGAAATGACCTCAGTAAATCAGAGCCTTACCCATGGTTCTCAATCACAAATTGCTCCACTTCAGAAATAGTTGTTGGTCCTTTGAATTTGCTGCATACGGGATTTCCGTAAGCTCCTATGTCCACATACATTTCGTCTTGCTTCCCATTAGGATGTACCAGACCAGGCACGTGTTTGAGGGTTGCAGGACACAGCCATAAAGGGTACAGCTGAAAGCAAGAAGATAGGAATCCATCTGCCATGAGTCTCCCTTTTTTGAATCAAGATTCGTAACTTCCTTAAATCCGAACATAGATCCTTTCCCCCAAAGTACTCGAGACTTTGCAAAATATGCTGGCGGGGAATTATGTGGAAATTCTGATATTCCCTGTCGCAGAAAGTGACATTGCGAAGGACACTGGAATAGGACAACTCATAAATGAGCCAAAATTTGCATTTGAACATTAAAAAGTAATTAGAAGTGATAAATAAGAAGATACATGCAACTTCAAGATGGTGTACATAATTTCTTTGAATTTCCTTAGTTTTGCCAAAGTTGTATGTAAAGATCCTGTTTACGGCACGTTTAGACTTGCTGCAGTAAAATCTTCTTATAAATAAAACAGGTGCAACTCAAGGGTATAGAAAAATTTGATTTCGAACAGGAACTTGTTCATCTTTCGTCTATTTAGGAACACTAGGCCTACAGGATAGCCAGTTTTCAAGATTGATTTGGGCCCTAAACATAATGCCTTTATGGTGTTATAGTTACAGATAACACTAAGAAGGAAAAAGAAATTCAAACTTCTGTCACAGGGAGAACACCAAGAATATTCACTTCCCAATGTTTAGCTAGATGTAGTATACAGCAAGTGACCAGAATTTCCAATGTTTTCGAAAGATAACAAAAATTTGAATGTATTACAGATCAGTTTGTCCTTGATTCTGCTGCACGAAGATAAGTTTTGATATCAAATCTTGACAAAGTTTTGACAAGTTTCAATTCTAGGTATTTATCTAGGCCAATCTGTCCATTAAAGGGAGTACAAAGGCCAGCAGCCTTTGCAATCGTTTGTTGTTGTTTTTGTCAATTTCGTACAGTCAGATATTCTGGAAGCTGTGGAGAGCACGTCGTTGATTTCGCGCAAAGCATGCTGGTCTTTGTACTCCCTTTAAAGGTGATCTGAAGCGAAAATTTTTATTGATGCAAATGAATAAAACTTTTGAATGAACAAGAATGTCGTCTATAGTTTTGTGATATCTTGTTTTATTTTCGAGTTACCCAACAATGGCAGATTTTGTAATACAATAGCATCAGTCGCTTTGGGTCACACCTCAATTCAAAGCGATTAGCGAATGCGGACAAAAGAAATTTCCTCAAGCAGAAATTGAAAACAAACGAAGCCGCAAAGTTGTCCTGGAATCAGTACGGCAAACTCTCGTTTGGTGCGGGCGAAGGGAGGTTTTTAAGATAAGGTATGTGCTTATAACGAAAGAAGATGGATGAATCTAAAGTTTTCTCTCGCGGATTTTGTTTATTTGATTCAGGAGCTGAGGAGTGACTGCGTATATCTGAGCAATGAATATGCAAAATTGTAATGCCCTCTGCTCGGTTTCTGAATCAAACAAACAAAATCCGCGAGACAGAACTTTAGATTTACCCTTCTTCTTTTGTTATAAGCACATACCTTCTCTTAAAAACCTCCCTTCGCCCGCACCAAATGAGAGTTTGCCGTACTGGTTTCAGGGCAACTTTGCGGCTTCGTTTGTTTTCAATTTCTGCTTGAGAGAATTTCTTTTGTCTGCATTGGTTAATCGCTTTGAACTGAAGTGTGAACCAAAGCGGCTGATGCTATTGTATTACAAAATCTGCCCTTGTCGAGTTACCCACTATTTTGTATGATTGGCTGATGACGTCATTTTGTTTGCAAAAAGTATAGAAAGTGTACAAGGCTGACTATGTTTCCAAAAGGAAATTGACTCAAAAAACTTTAGTTTAATTGACATGCCTTCATAACCATCATGTCAGTCCACGAGGCAATTTCTATAACATTTATTCAGGTCCCCTACAACTGTAACTTTCCAAAGATCAGTGAAATTGAAATGAGATACCAAAGAAATTTAAACAGGATTCCGTACCATTCGACCGTGCCGTTCATTTGCATCTATAAAAATTTTCGCTTCAGATCACCTTTAAAGGATGTCTCATACCTCAATTTGGTCATGGAAAAATTGAAGCGAAGATTGCAATCTTAAGACAGGCACCAGCATATCTTGGACAACATGTTTCTTCTCATACAGATCAAGTATAATCTGCGGACTGGTGAGCTTCAGGAGTGATATCTTTGGAGGCATTGTCCAGCCAAAAAGACAGCGAAAGAGTCGATTATTTCCAAATGGCAGGATATCCTATAACATGAAATTCACTCGTTTTGAATTCCACAACTTGATAGTAATTGTAAAAGGAACTGGTCTTGTTTGATTGGAAAAAACAATAGTTGCAATTTTCATCAACTCGTTAAACACGAACAATAAGTCATAAATAAAATTTAGAAGTTTTCAGTTGTGCAAGAAATGAAGTTTGTCGCAGAGATATACCTGGGATTTCCTTTATTAAAGGGACAGGGTCACGTAACCGTAAACAAACCTGTTATCTCTATAATCTATATTGTTGTCCACACGTGGCGATTGTCTTCTGCACAGATTCTGGTGGATGGGGTGAATCCACAAGAAAGTTACTTCTAAAAATCCACCAATATCTCTGCAATCATACAACATATGAGTGTTTCGTTTGTTTCTCTTCGAAGCTCAACAGTCCATCTTCAAAATAACACCTTCATTTTAGAAAAACAGGAGAAAGTCTCTTATGGCCGATCAAAAGTACTGCAAAATCGTCATTTCCATTACGTGACCCTGCCCCTTTAATATAAAATTTCTCAGGATATATTTACCAGGACTGGAGTTTCTTAATTTTTTGTCGAACTGAGATTTGAGTTTTTATGACCAGTTTCTTGTAAAGATTTAAATGTAATAGGATGAGGTAAAAATAAAAAGAAATCCCTAGTTTGACGAATTACAGAGACAACTACAGAACAGGTGCAATAGCCCATACCACATCGATTCATTGAGTCTGAAGCGAAAATTTTTATTGATGCAGATGAATAGCACTGTTGAACGATGAAGAATGTCATTAAAATTTTTTTGATGCTTTGTTTCATCTTCGAGTTATCCACTAATTTGTACGATTGGTTGATGACGTCATTTTGTTTGCAAAAAGTACGAGAAAGTATACAAGGTTGACCAGGTTTCCAAAGGGAAATAAAGCCAACGACCTTTCCTTCAAATGAAATGCCTTTGTAAGAGTCACATCAGTTGATGAAACAATTTGTATTGTATTTATTCTGCTCAGCTGAAGTACCTCCTAAACTGTAACCTTCCAAACATCAGATACAGCTTCTTTCCATATAGAATCCTAGTAATTTGCAAACAAAATGACGTCATCAACCGAAACTTAATCATTGGATAACTTAAAAACGAGATGAGATATCAAAAAAATTTCAACAGGATTTCTTATCAATCGACAGGGCCCTTCATTTGCATCAATAAAAAATTTTCGCTTCAGGTCACCTTTAAGTGAACGATATACTTGGAATGATCCGATACAAAAAATTAAAAATCAACTTTTAGTTTTGTCATAAATCTTTCTCCGTAAATTTCAATCCCCATTTGCTCATGTTTGTAAAATTTGCTGAGATTTGAAACTGAGAATGTAGATATGAAACTCCTCACCTTCATTTCCCAGAATAAGCTTCTTGAATGCCTGTGGTAATAGTCCCTGATTGGTATATATTCAGTCATGGGTCCGCCAGTAGAAAGAAATGTGCGAACATGTTCATAGAACCAAGGCTTCCAAAATTGTCCGATTCGATTGATCTATAAAGAAATTACACTTACACTTACAATAAACTTACATATGAAGCTTAGACTAATTACCTCAGTCCCAGTTTCCGCTTCGTTCATTGAATTATCAGATTATCAAGGAGCGCAACTACGACTTATAATCAGTCTGTATGAAACTTACATCTATCTTGGTTTTTTTATTTTCATTTATTTTTGCCTTTATTGGTAATAGCTCTGTTCTTATTTGTTCAGAAGCGTTTGGAAAGTAGGAAACAGTTTTTATAAGGAAGACTGCTAAGGTATAGATTTTCATTATTTTATTTATGGAATTCCATCTTGAAGCTAAAGCATTTGACTTAAAATTGTAAAACAGTGCTATTATAGCGTTGTTCCAATTTGCGTCTGCTTAATTGCAAGAATAACAGCTGTCAACCCTGATATTAATTTGCAATGAAGTTATTTACCTGGTGACTGAAAAAAATGCCCCCCTGTTGCAAAAATCATTGCAGCTAATTTATTTGTTCTATAATCATTAAATTTAATGTTTCTACAAGATACAAGATTGAAGTATTCTTGTATTTCTTTGGTAATTTCAAGGTAGTAGTCCTGTGGTAAATACGAAAAGTTCAAAAATTAGTCTTAACCAAAGCATCTCGAAATAAAAGAAACGTAACCTGTCAGTTTTATTATTTCAGTGATCCTTTTTCAGAGCAACTGAAAAGATGCAATTTCAGTTTACGTTTCAGTTTCAATTCTTCATTTTATTAGTCGTGCAAATCCCTCAAAAGGATTTCGATTAGATCTCACACGCAATGGCCTGTAAATTTTGGGGTACCTTGAACTTAAAATTTTGATCCGGCGGCAATTATCCGGCGGTTCTGATTTTTTAAGTCTTTTGAATTTGCCAAGAGACAGCTACTTTGAAAAATTACGAAAAAATACAAACAATACTGCAATCTTTTAGCTGTCAAAAACCAATCCCTACTTTATCTCGCAACTACTTTTGTTGCAATGATGTTTCAAAAATCAAACAGGGTAACATTTTTTGAGCCCGCCGGGTAAACTTCAATAGGTGGATGACGAGGGTGTGCCATTTGACGTCTGAAATCATACCTTGAAATTTATAAATTTTCGCGAAAACGACACCCCAAAATTTACAGGCCATTGCAAATATATACCCTAATTTTGTGACAACAATCCACGGTAAGTGAAATCTGATCAAAATTAATACCCTAAAGAGTTACTTTTCCAAAATGGCACCCTAAAATTTATGACTACTTGTGATTTTACCAAAAATGATATCCCAAACTTATTTTCTGCTCGAAAAAAGGCACCCCAAAAATGGCACATCCCGTACCAGCATTCATGGTAGAACCCCCCCCCCCCCGCAAGGTTTTTGAGTCAGCCGGTATAGTCACAAGGTCCATGTTCGATGATACTTCAAACGCTTTAATTTTGTTAATCGTTTGCTCCATCCATGGAAATAGGTAGCACCCATATGTTTTGCGAAGCAAATATGAAATACGACTTTCAAATCTAAATGAAGTTTTTTTGTGACAAATTACCTTGGATTCTTCAGCCTCATCCACTAAGGTCCCAAGCATTATCACAGACTGCTCTTTCGAATACACCAAACATTCAACAAAATCATGCTCTTTCGCTTCCGTTAATTTCTGGAACCTTTTCGACATTTCTGCCAAACGATGCATTGGTTTATATTCAATACGAACATATTTCTTCGCAGGAATGATTCTCAGCTCAGCTGCGACGAGGAATCCTAGAGTCCCGTGTGACCAAGGAATGCCATAGAATAAATCTTGATTTTCCGTCTACAGAGAAAATATCTGTGATCAGCGAAATATGAATTCAGGAAGTTTCAGTAACATGGTTGCATGAAAACATATGGGTCGGGGATAGCCTACTAAAATTGCTTGAATATACGCTATGTCACTAAGTCAAATCATTGAAGTCTGCAAAGTTTCCATGACATTATGAATTTTCAAAAGTGGGAACTTTTTTCTTGCTCACCTGGTAGATCGCGCGTTGATTTTTCGTTTTCATGCACGCCATCACGGACTATGAAACATCATTTTCACGATCTTTTTGCAGACATTTTAAGAATGTTCCAGAAATATATTTCTATGTAAATACTTTACTGGAGAAGACACACCAGGGAGCGCAGGGCGGTTTGAGCATGGGTTTTAAAGTTTCAGTGGGAAGGCTTCGAGTGAAATGAGATAAATAGGGGTCAGGGGCCTTCCCCTGGAAAGTTTTGAGACTAACCCCTTCACATCGTTGGAAAGGGCGGCAGATCACGCTGCATGGCGGAGTTTTCAATCACGAATTCACGAGTCGAAAATATCAAAATCACGAAATAACGTGGTTAGATTATCCAAATAACGCTTTACGTGCAAATATGGGGGAAGGCTCACTATACAGGTACAAGTTTGACGCACTACAAAATTACGGTTCAAACACAGGCGATAAGGAAAAATCAATAAGAATAACAAGTACTTCACTTTTTACCATAGTTTTTGCTAATTTCACCAACTTTGGCTAGATTTGGCCAACCACGACGATAAAACGGAACTGTTTCTATCTAAAAAAAATCGTCCTGGTTGGCCTAACCTAGGCGAAAAATTGGCAAATGTGGCAAACACTAATGTAAAGAGAGAGGTGCATGGTATATTAAATTTCGATTTTTTTCTTGCAACCAAGTTGTAAATAACGTAGGTATACTGAGTAATTTAGACTTTTAGACAGGGCACATTGTAAATCAGTTATTTATTTCCATTACTGAATGTATTACCCTGTATAAATGACTAAGAATGAAGTGAATGAAATGAGAAGAGAAAGGATTTACTCTGACGATGCAAAATGATGCAGTATATTGAGGAAAAATGAAGATGGAAGTTATCAATCCGTGATGAAAATAATAGGACTCAGGCTTCAAAATTGTTTTGGAAATAATTGTTTTCCAGTTTTCCAAACTATAGTTTCTCAGCAGGAAAAACTGAAGAATAGCCACAGTATTATTCTAATCCCATTTCTGACGAATGACACTCTGCCTTCGAAGATCATTAAGGAAAATCAACGTTATGCTTCCAGAGCAAACCTCTTTTACAAACCTCTGAACAATGAACGAGCTGTCCATCGGCAAGAATCAAATCATATGAAACACAAATATGTTGAAATAGGCCATATTTATGAGATGATGTCTCAATACCACAACCCATTATCAAGCCACCTACAAAAGGCACACATTTTCAGAATTTGCAAACAAACGTGAAGAACTCCACGATAGTAAACGAAGAAATTCCCATTTGAAGGGCCACTGTGCCCAGCACAGGTTCCAAATCTTGAAATTGGCGTAAAAAGCTGGGTGTAAAATATCACGACTTATTTCATCCAAACGAATGGATTTAAAAGAACTTTAGGTACCTATCCATAACTCTGCCGTTGGATTTTGCAGAAATTCTCAATATTTTTCGAAATTACAGCGCATTTTATATTTCAGCTCATTTGAGGGTGTGACGTCATCAAATTTCTAAATCATAAACTACTACGCTAACTGATAGACTTTTGCTTGATAAATTATGGTTTTCTTGTAAAAAATTTCACGTTGCGTCAAACAGTTTAGAAATTATGACGTTTGTGAGGTTTTTCTTTAAAAGATGTTTCATGAATTCCTGAAAAAGAGGAAAACCACCCTTAGATTTCAGGAAAGTTCAACGGCAGAGTTACAGCAAAATAGCTAAAAGTTTCTTTAAAGCTATCCATTTGAAAGAAATAGGTCAATGAATTTTACACCCAACGTTTTAAAGATTTGAAACCTATGCTACTGTGCCCTGCCTATTAAGGCATATAATATTGGCAAGTATATCATTCAGTAGTCGACATGTTCAGATATCTTCCAAAATTTACCTGATTCAAATCGGCCTCTCTGTTCGAATGTTATGTAGGATTTTGTGTAGGAAGTTATGTGGAAATCAAGAAACTTTTCACGAACGATTTTCTGCTCTACACATGCTTACACGAACGTAAGCGTACGGGAAGAAAAATCTAGGGGGGCTGCCAACTCAAAATCCATTGTTTGCCAACATTTCTGCCCGACTGGGACTAAGGCCCTGTTTATATGAGGAAAAACACCTCACCTGCCAGACCCGGGGCTGAGAGGCGAGGTAGATTTCAGTCACTGTTTATATGAGATTTTTCACCTCACCTGTCAGCCCCGGGGCTGAGAGGTGAGGTGGAGTAAAGTCTCTCTTCCGTGAAATCAGGATGAACTGACCAATGAGAATCAACGAATAGATTCAATTCACCTCACGATACCGGTGGTGTTTCGTTTATATGGAAAAATTTCACCTCACCTAGGTGAGATTCCACCTCTAGTGAGGTGGGACTTCACTATACCGGTGGTGTTGTGTTCCTCATGTAAACGCGAAATGAAAGAACAAAGGATTTTATTGGAAGGTGGAATTTCACCTCTCAGTACCGGGCCTGGCAAGTGAGGTGTTTTTCCTCATATAAACAGGCCCTAATTTTCTAAGATTTTGCAAAGTTAGGGGCTCCCGCCCCCCCCCCCCCCCCGTTCCTCCACCTCGTACGCTTATGTAAAGCAATGACTTTTACATTCTTTTAGCCAGTGTTATCCCTTCGGTAGGATGAAAGTGTCATTCTTGGGAGCAAAGCAACATTATTCAGAGCGAGTTCATCCTCCAAAGAGGATAACATGTGCTAAAACGCGTTGAAGTCATTACCGCAAGGCAGAAATATTAGGAAAATTTGGTCGTGATTTAGGCCCGTTTGAAAGTTTCTTGAAAGGGCATTCTCGAGAACATTCCTCATAAACCAGAATGGAGGAGCGGATTACAGGCCCCGTTTACACGATACCGTTTTCATTTCATATCGGATTGGTTTCATATCGGATTGGCCTTCTGTTTACACGATACCGTTTTCATTCCATATCGGATTGGCCTCCTGTTTACACGGGAACGCACCAATCCGATATGCTTCATACCGTTTTCGCGTTTTCAAATGAAAACGCTCTGAAAGTGGCATGAAACCAATCCGATATCGTGTAAACGGTCGAATCCGATATCAACTCAGTACGGAACCTCATTATCAATTCTACTAGCCTCGAATCCATTAGGGGGCTGCGCAGAATGCGCAGTGGAACCATTACCGAATACGGTGAAACCATTACAGTGCAAGGCGAAACGGTATCGTGTAAACAGAACCCCAATCCGCTATGAAATGAAAACGGCGTCGTGTAAACAGGAGGAATTTTTATGTCGGATTGCCTCACCCAATCCGATATGAAATGAAAACGGTATCGTGTAAACGGGGCCACAGTCAGATAAATTCTGGAATGTATTTGAACATGTCCACTACCAGATAATAAATTTGCCACTATCACTGTCTTTTTACCTAGAGAGCAGTGATCTTCAAACGGGCATTGTTTTTCTTTTTCTCATTCAGTACTTGTTCGCAGTAAATAGATCCGTAATCAAATCAAGATCGGTGCCATAATGGTTTGATTTTGATTTGATTTGATTTATATTTTTTACCCATGGTAGCCCCTCAGTTAGAATAACTGATTTACAGGGGGCCATGCTAAAAACTTACAATAATTATCAATTTACAATAAAAACCAGTATTTCGAACTAAATTAAAATTACAATTGTTCAAAAATCAACAAAAAAAAAAACGAAAAGGTTTAAGTGTTCATTTTTCCACCTCTCTCTTGAAGGCTCTCAGGGTTGAAGAGTTCTTAGCGTCGGTACCAAGACTGTTCCAAAGCTTAGCGCCTCGGTACGAGAAGCATTTCTGCCCCCCTGCTGATTTTAACAATGGCAACCTGAGGTCGACTTCAGCATTCCTAAGAGAACGAGCAGTGGAATTGTTGACTCTCGTGAACATGTCTTTCATGTAGGAAGGCGCGTCTCCTTTAAGGGATCTGAAAACTATTTTCTGAGATTCAAAATCAATAAGTTCCCTAACAGTGGGCCATTGAAGCGCACGAATAACTGGTAAAGCGGTCGCATCAAATGGACTGTTGGTAACGAGTTTTGCAGCACGATTTTGGAGTTTCTGCAATTTTTCAATGACAGTCACCCCAGCATTTCCCCAGACAGGACAGCAATATCTAAAGTACGGCTCCACTAAACTCTTATACATAGTCTTGACGGTTGATAATGGAAGGTACTGCTTGGCATAACGAAGCATACCAATACCTCTAGAGATCTTATTAGTTGTTAAGGCCAATTGAGATGTCCATTTTAGTTGATGGTCAACCTGGACACCAAGGTATTTGACCTCCTTTACCAACTTGATATCCTCGGAACCAATCTTAAATTGCGGTTTAGTGGAATCGACAGAGTCGATTTTTCTAAGCTTTCCATTGCTTCCTATGATCATTGCATCCGTCTTAGCTACGTTCAGAGACAACTTGTTTCCTTCAAGCCAGCCCTTCAAAGCTTCTAAGTCAGCATTAACTGCCTGATTAATTTCTGAAACAGATTCAGAGGCATAGTAAATGCTTGTGTCATCTGCATACATGGATACAAGGGAATTTTTCAAACAACTAGGAAGATCATTGATATAGACAAGAAAGAGAAGGGGACCAAGGCAAGATCCTTGTGGTACCCCACAGGTTATACTGTCTGTAGCGGAGATTCGACCGTTTACCAATGGATTCAAAAGAATTCGTTGAGAAAAATTGTCTCGCTTTCTGTGCCTCTATATAGCTTCATTTCTACTACATTTGAAGCCAACATTTAGGAGGGCAAAAATGTTCAGAAAAATAAGATGTCTCAAATTTATGCTCTAAAATATTTAGCTGACTGATATTTTTGAAAGTCCTTATATTTTACACGATTAATTTCATAGTTTCTGCTGCGTTCTAAATTTTTAACAAATACTGTTCGTGTTTTTTCTCTGAATCTAAGAAAACTCCGACTATTCTCACAACAGGAATGCCCCACAATGACGAGACAAGGCTCCAAAATTTTTTTCACGATGTTTTGTATACTTTCGTGTTACAAAATATTTGTGCTTTCTGTAACAAGGGCAGATTTTGTAATAGGGATGTGTTGTAGGGATGTGTTTCAAAACAAACACAGCGGCAAAGTTGCCCTATTTTTACTTTGGAGCTGAGAAGTAAATGTTTAAATTTGAGCAATAAATATGCAAGAATCGTAATGCCCTCTGCTCGGCTTCTGAATCACGTAAACAAAATCCGCGAGACAGAACTTCAGATTATTCTTTCGTCTTAAGCACATAACTTCTCTTAAAAGCCTCCCTTTGCCCGCATCAAGTGACAGTTTGCCGTACTGGTTTCAGGACAATTTGCGGCTGTGTTTTTTTCAATTACTGGTTGAGAGAATTTCTTTAGTCTGCATTTGCTAATCGCTTTGAATTGAGGTGTGAACCAAAGCAACTATGATGCAATTGTATTACAAAATCTGCCCTTGTTGCTTTCTGTATGTCTTGTACCGGGTGAGTCAATAACCCGCTGGAAAGGCCACTGCTCCCTGAAGTCTATTCCATGGTGTATCAGCATTTAGGAAAATTAGTTACCGCTGCGGGGGCGTAAACTACTAAGAGGACGCTGCGAAGGAAAATCGAAGGAGTTTCCTTCTCCTTGTTTTTTCCTTTGCAGCATCCTCTTCGTGGTTTACGCCCCCGCAGAAGTAATTATATGCCTTAGTGCTCACGGAAAAGATTTGGAGCAAGTCTGCCAGGCTCATTCCAAAATTCTCTTGTTTCGCTCCCCCTGCAGACTTGTCGCTGCAACAGAAGCGATAACAACAACAACAACAACAAGCGAAAGTTAGAGGGACTTACGTCATGATTCTACAAGTCTACCTGAATATCAAAGCAATGCTACTGAAAACTGTCTTGTTTCGTTGCCGATATATTCAATTAGATTCAGTAGTTTACCCGGATTCAATCGGTCATTCCTTCCCGTTGATATGGTAGACTGCATTACATAAGTCCCTCTAACTTACGCTCGTTGCTGTTGTTGTCATCGCTTCAGTTGAGGGACTTATGTCCTTACGCTTCAATACAGGGACTAATTAGGCCAAGTCCGCCGTGTTCACGGCGCGTCCAATCAGATCACTACTTTCTTAATAAGGTAAGACCACGTGCCAATTCTTAATGTTTGATTGGCTGATTAGGAAAATGCTACTGTTTGGAGCGAAAGAAAACTGGGCCTGAGTTGAATGTGTCGGGGGGTTCAGCAAAGAAATAACATTGATTTAGTCAGCATCTTTTGTAAATGTTCTCACTGCCTTCGCGGGCTTTGTTTGCAAAATGAAGGATCGTGCCATCGAAGCCGTGGAGGCTTGATCTGCAACACGCTGCTCTGATGAGCACGGAAAGTCGGTTTTCAGAAATGATCCTCTCTAGAAACATTTTAATTGCTCTGCAACCAATCGGGCTATCGAAATTCTGTAAAAAGTATGGGATTGCTCATACTCTTGGCAATCGAAAGACATATTTAACAATAGGGTTCGCCTTCACGGTTTTTGAGAAGGCTCATTTCAAAATATTTTACTAGCTTCAGAATCAAACTTTTCACCAAACACACAACATGCTCACGGACACACACACCAAATTTTAGGTCAAAAGCTTGGCCAGTTTTTCTGCAATAAAATTCTAAAGTTTGGTAGCCTACACGTTTTTTATAAGAAACTTGAATCAGGCCATAGTACTAAAAGTTTCTTCATTTCACGTGAAATTTTGTCCATTTTAGTACTAAAAGTTTCTTGATTGGTTTCTTATTTTTGAATGCATGAATTATCAATGTAGTCGCTAACACTGCAGCAAATATGTTTCTTGACATCTAAAACATCATAAAGGAATAAACAGCTGCTCTTTTATGTTGAAAACACAAATGGTTAGATAATATTGCTCAAGAATAAAGGTTCGGCGATCTATTTGCTATAATATCCATGCTTTTAACTTTGAAAAGTTTCTTAGTACTTATAAGACATAATACTAGAGTTTCTTGAAATTTTAGTACTAGTTTCTTATAAACCGGTTTCTTATGAAAAAGACGTGTACTCGACAACAAACGCAAAAAACGTTGGTCAGTCGATACGATTGGAAAGATTCAATGAAGCGCTTGCAAGCACCTTGTGTGAAAACAAGTCGGCAGTCTTTCGAGACTGACAGTGCAAATCAATCTTTTTTCATACAAATGTTTTGTGCTTGCACGAGCTATGGAATATCTTCTTTGAGTCCCAAGGCGAAGGAAAAGAAAGAGGTTTGCAAAACAGTGTGTGACGGAAAAGGAGAGAACAGCCGCTTTGGAATCAACCCCCTGTTCTACCTTCGTGATTGCATCATGTTGCCCACTCCCAGGAGACGTCCTGTCAACATAACAAAAATCACAGTCGATGTTGCCTCCCCCCGTCTTTAAAACTTTAACTTGTTTACGAGGCGCAATTTGGAAAGGAGGCGTTCGATTGTTCGTAAGATTTTAGTCCCTGCTTAGAATCCGTTTGGTCGTGAGTCCTTCGTATGAGTGAAATTAAAACATCAGATTATAAATGTTGAACGAATACGAGGAATCACGTCGTCAGTCTATTGATATGGGAGATTTTCTGCAGAATGCCACATTCAAAAACCTGCAAAAAGGAGTGAAAGCGACGAGCAAAATTGCCTTGGTTTTCCTTGCAACAATAATGAAATTTCTATGTTCATCTATTTTGTCTTCTTGGGAGAATACAATCACCTTGAGTGTTTATTCGTACAAAGGGGAAGACTTCTTCATCCTCCCAAGAGGATAACAAGTGCTGAAACGTGTTCAAGTCATCAAGTCATTGGTTTGGTGTAAGATAAAAATGTTTGGGAAATTTCCTTGTGATTTTTTAGAAGTTTTTCAATGTTTCTCTAAGGTACATTCTTGAGAAGATCCCTTGTAAAATCCGAGGTAAAATCTGAAGGGATTGACCAGTTTCAGCTAGGTAAATTTTAAAATATATTTGAACGTGCCCATTGATGAGTGGTATATTTTCCAATCTCATCGCGTTGATATCCAGGGAACAGCTGCCTTTCAAACAGATATTGTTTTTATTGACTCAGCCGGTAGAAATTTGCTCCCCCAATCACAATGGTGCAGAAAGGCAGATATCTCATCGACAACATGATGCTTACCGACTGTAAGATCATCTAATTCTGGCACAACTGGAATGGTCCATCCATTTGGAATCAATGTAGCTGACAACTGTCCCATTGTCACTTGTGGCTCTAAACGCACCGTCTTCTTCTTTGTATTGATATCCAAGATGTCATAAAGATCCAGATTTATCTTCGTACTTGTCTTTTTGTATTTTCCTTTGGCAAAAAATGCAAAATTACAATAAGATATTTCCATTTAAAGAGCCAATGCCACCCAGGATCCTTTGCAGGCATGCTACAATTTCAGGCTGCCCGAAAATCAATTTTGGTCCAAACGGAAAATATAGATCCAAAGTAGACTGAAGTCTTTTCGTCCCTTGTTTCTCTGCGCGGAGTGAAACAAGAGACTTTTGGAGTGAGTATAGGGACTCATAATATTACACTTCGAAAGTTAAGTCACTTTTCAAAAATGGCCTAAACTAGTGGGAATTCTCGTACACTTTTCTCATTTTTTCTTTTTTTAATTTCGTATTTTTCAAAAAATTACTGAAAATACTCTGATCCAGGGCGACTCTACAAAATTATATGAATCGAACGATATTTTGATACCTTTTATAGAGGGGGTCTATTATAGTGTGGCGGTTAGGCGGATTCGGCCCTATTTTGGATGCGGAATACGGTTGCTGCAAAAAAAATCAGTGCGGTATACGGTTTTTGTGTTGCTAAGCGGTTTCGGAAAATTGGATTTAAACGAACGGTTTACGGTTTTTCACTTACTTCCTAGAAACTCCTCTCGATAATTCATCACTACCAGGCCTTCGCATAGCTGTAACAGTATGGTCATCGTAATCATTAATCATCATCATCATTAATTTATTTTCAGTATGTTATAATAAAATTAAAAACAAATAGCTAAATTACAGCTAATTGAAGCCTACTTTATACAGTGTTTACAATTTTTAAAAAGATTAAGAAAAAATAATTTTAAAAAAATCGTAAATTGTAGATTCAGACAAGTCACCATGAGATTCCTGCTTCATTTACACGAAATAGCTATCCTGAAAAGAATATTTATCGTACTGTAGAAGACTGGCAGCGGTCTGTCCTTTGGATAAGGGGGAACCAAACCGCACAGTGGAAAGGAGCTTCCGCCCAGTTAGTGCTCTATATACCTTTTCTAAGATATATGAAAAAGTCCTGAAGCAACAACTGAATCAACATTTAGATAGCACACTTTCTGTTTTTATTGCAGTCTATAGACGAGCATATAGCACTCAGCATGTGTCTTAATTCAGCATGTCTCCAAAGCTCCTATAATGATTTGCTCTTGAGATCGAGTAAATGCACGATGCATTGCATATTAGAGAGTTAACGAAACCAGGACGGCAACGCCAGCTAAAACGTCGTCTGGAATTCTGCAATGCAAGTCTTGTTTCCGTACGCTACCTTTAATATATCATCCAGAAGGCCAAAATAAGGCCCCTTATAACTCAGAAATGCGTGACAACGATATTTTTACTTTGAAGACAACCATTTAAAACGATGGAGTTTTACTTCGCAGGCCTAGATCTGCAGGACAGAACGCCAGAAATGCAGTTTCCAAGTTGTGAAATTGAAGAGGAAAACTTCAGAGTCTCTCATGGGAAGCAAAATTCGAACGAAAAAGAAGGAATCTTTTGAATCTAAAGCACCATTGATGCAGAGCATTTTAAATTACGGTAAAATCAGCAAAAAATCTGAAAAGTTTTTGATAAAAAAATGGGACGTTCCCAACTGCAAATGCAGTGCCTGTACTTGCTTACCAAACGTTTTTTGCAAATTTAGAAAATATTAATTTCGTTTCTCTGCTTTGTATATTCGATTTTGATTAATTAACGTGTATATATTTAAATAATGTGTATGTTATTACCTATTTTATATGTATGATCGAATCA
Organism: Aurelia sp. 3 sensu Dawson et al. (2005); assembly: GCA_964020215.1. Classification (NCBI taxonomy): domain Eukaryota; kingdom Metazoa; phylum Cnidaria; class Scyphozoa; order Semaeostomeae; family Ulmaridae; genus Aurelia; species Aurelia sp. 3 sensu Dawson et al. (2005). The sequence continues at coordinate 8,999,693 of OZ026586.1, forward strand.
AAATAAAATTACAACAACACAACAACAACAACAACTGACGGTTGCGGTTTATGAGAGGAAATTGCTTGCGGTTGACGGGTTAAGAGCGCAAATTTTGGCGGTTTTGCGGTTTTGAGGCACCCTATAATAGACCCCCTATAGAATACCTTTCACATAAAAATGTTTGAAAATAGTGCTCGATCCAGGATCTAGACACTTCTGACAAAAGTGTCTAGATCCTGGATCGAGCACTATCTTTAAAATAGCAAAGCGGTCTATTTTTAGCCTGCGTGCAGACTCTACTGATTTCTTTTCAGAGAGGTTCTCCCCGGTGGGTGCAATTCAGTAGCAAAAGGTACACCACCCTCGTCCATACTGTTTCACAGAATACCCTTTTCTCTGATTTTGTGGTTTGCGAATGGACCCCTTATCACGGAGAGTTTTCGAAGATAACACCCTTTTAAAGGAGTATCACTGGACCTTGAATAGATTTTCACATTTTGAATACTGGCAAGGCAAACAAAGCCATGCATCCTCTCATTGATACAATTAAGAAATTCAATCTTGGGGTAAAAATGTCTATGGACCTATTTTCCACACTCATCAAGCCAATCTTACTATATGGTAGGGAAGTCTGGACAGCATTTTCTAATCATCAACTAACTACTATTAGTGATACACCTAACAGCCTCGGTAGATATTTAGTATCATGCCAAATCGAGAAAACCAACCTTAAATTCTGTAAAAGAATCCTAGGGGTAAAACGCAATTGCCCATCCCTGGCAATCTACGGAGAATTAGGTAATCTCCCATTGCTGCTGCCGGGACTGTTACGGAATATAAAATTCTGGCATAGGCTAACTACTCTCCATGATAATTCGCTTATCCACAAAGCATTCAAGGAAGAACTCCAAGCTGAAAATCCCTCTAACTGGCTTCAAACTGTGAAAATTACCCTTGGTTTACTGGGGCTACAACGTATATTTGAAAATCCACATCGCTTCAGTAGTGACCAAGTTTCAAGATTATGCAAGGAAAATATGAAAAACTACTTCCTGAACCTATGGAAGCATGAGATAGAGATAGCGGGTCCTAACAGTGAGCGTAACAGTAAGCTCCGTACATACAAAATATTTGGTACAAATAATCTTGAGATTAAAAAGTATCTAACAGCACCTCTTAGGTTCAAGGATAGACAACGTCTTACAAAATTTAGATGCAGCGATCACAATCTCGAAATTGAGGTTGGGCGACACAAGGGGGTTGAAGTCAATGACCGTCAGTGTCAGATATGTGACTTACACAGGGTCGAGGATGAAGCTCATTTCCTATGCGAGTGCCCTGCATATGCAGCACATAGAGAAGTACTCTATAAGGTAACTGGTATAATAAATTCGACCTCAAATGAAGCCCATTTTCAAGACTTAATGCAGAGTAATGAGCCAAGTGTTATTGAGGCCTTGTCAAATTTTCTAAAAGAAGCAAGTGACATCCGAAGAAACCACCACGGACAGTGAATTTTTCCACACCAATTACTGTTTTGTTCTTGCTGTAAATTGATGCTTAGTTCTTTTGTTTGTTGATTTTCTTTCCGTTTTCTTTTTCTTCTTATATTAACATTGCTGCCATGCCTGTACTAGGTAGAGCGTTGAAGCATTAAAAAAAAAAAAAAAAAAAAAAAAAATTACCATTCACTTTTCCAACCCACTAGACCAGGTAAAGTTCACTGTATTCTAGGGTCTCAAGTTCATCAAAATTTAAATGTTGTTAGGATATGTTCTGAAGAAAAATACCCCCTATTCTGAGATTCAAGGTCCTAGGATTTTGCTTCAAATATACCCCTTTCTCAGTGAAATCGTGGACGAGGGTGGTGTCATATCTTCATTAACATTGCACCCACCGGGAGGTTCTCCTCCAGTAGAGTCTGCGCATTGGCGACCAAATCCTTGTTCTGAGCCACGCGCGATTCCCTCTCTTGAGGAACCAAGCCACTGAATTGGATTCAATAGAGCGACCTATAGAGTGGGAAGGCATAACACCCACACACAATAAAGTTTCATTGACCAGCTTTGTCCATGGAAGAGCTAATTAAATACCTGCAGACTCGAACAAAGACAGAGACGCTCATGAAAGAACAGGGATATGCGTCAGCCAATCAGGAAAGGTTCCATGTTTCTCATGAACTGACAACAAGGATTTGGTCGCTGATGCGCAGACTCTACAGGAGGAGAACCTGTCTGAAAAGGGATCAGCAGAGTCTGCACGCCCCAGGGGGGGCACTCTATAAAATCTAAGATAGGGATGCTCATTTGGACAGATTTTTAATCTACCCAAAAAAATGACAGGCCCAAAATTTTCAAACCCAAAAAAATGACGGAATCATTCTCGAGCCCCCATAACTATCCTTTTTGTACAACAAGTTAAATTGAGAAAATTGCACCTTACAATTCTGCACAAGATAGTAAAACTGATATTGAATTTAGCAATCATCATGTTAATAACCAACTATTCTTTCCAAAAACTATATCAATGAATTGACACATAGAGTAGGTAAAACTTCTGATTCAGCATAATTGGGAAGAAAGAATTATTCAACAACTTGTAGCACTTCCATTAATTGATTGAGATTATAATTTTCTAAATACAAAGTTCAGTAACCTAAAAAATGACGCAAATTTTCAATGAACCCAAAAAAATGACGGCATTTTTTTCAACCCCAAAAAAATGATGACAGCTTAGCGAAACCCAAAAAAATGACGTTTTCGTAAATTTCAAACCCAAAAAAATGACACGAGCATCCCTATCAAAATTTTCACAAGTACCCCCCTGGGCTGCACGCAGGCTATCTATTTTGACCCCTACCAACAAATTTATTTGCGGATCCGACGAGCGACGCTGATAATCCTGGCCATTTCTTTTTCGATTTATTTGCCCCTAGCCTAAAAACGATCGAAAATTTCTCCCCAGTTCTACTATTTTTTCAAATTTTTTGGCCGTCTACAGGCCAATTGGCCCGAGATCGGAGCTCCAAACCCCAGGGGGGGCACTTGTGAAAATTTTGATAGGGATGCTCGTGTCATTTTTTTGGGTTTGAAATTTATGAAAATGTCATTTTTTTGGGTTTCGCTAAGTGCGCGTCATTTTTTTGGGGTTGACAAAATTGCCGTCATTTTTTTGGGTTCATTGAAAATTTGTGGCATTTTTTTGGGTTAATGAACTTTGAATTTAGAAAATTATAATCTCAATCAATTAATGGAAGTACTATAGGTTGTTGAATAATTCTGTCTTCCCAATTATATTGAATCAGCCTACTCTATGTGTCAATTCATTGATATGGTTTTTAGAAAGAATAGTTGGTTGTTAACATGATGATTTTGACAAATCATAAGAGTTGCTGTGATGGTCTCCAAATGCAATATCAGTTTGACTATCTTGTGCAGAATTGCACGGTGGGTGCAATTTTCTCAATTTAACTTGTTCTACAAAAAGGATAGTTATGGGGGCTCTCGAATAATTCCGTCATTTTTTGGGTTTGAAAATCTTGGGCCTGTCATTTTTTTGGGTAGATTAAAAATCTGTCCAAATGAGCATCCCTATCTTAAATTTTATAGAGTGCCCCCCCCCTGGGCTCCAAACACCAGAACTGCAGCACCCCTAATGACCTTTGAACCTTACCAACGCGCAACGACATTGTCATCCAGCCAGGTCTTCCCGTGCACATCTTTGACCCCCCTGCATTCAAATGCCATTCTTTCACAGCTTCTTGTATGCCGTGAACTCTTTTGTCGTGCAGTAGGGGTGCACTATTCAATTTGAATGTTATCTTGTTCCTGATTACCAGGAAGACTTCGAATACAACTGAGACAGGCATGAGAATAGTGCAAACAAAAATCCATCGGTATTTTGCAAGAAATTGCTCCAGTCCCAAACTGTAGCCATAGGCAATCAGAAGAGGTGTCACAGCTGCGATGAATAACCAAACCATGGTTCCTCAGAGATTTTGCTTTCCTGTTCGATTTTCAGCGACAAGTTTCTCCGCTGAGTGTTTACATTCAACAAATGACTTCTTGATACCATGAGACAACATCCACATGAGGGGAATACCCACCACTGTTTGTGTAAATGGCCAAATGAATTAGAAGGAAATCCCGAAACGATAGCAACAACACAACAACACCCACCTCAACCTGATACTGTTAATTGTTATGTAATTTGGAATTTATGCATGGGACATTTGACAGGGTACAGAGAAGAGGGGGAGCTCCATCTTCCTGCCTCCTTGTCACATATCTAAGTAATTCCTTTGTTGTTCATGTTCGCCATGACAATCGGTTATTTGTATGGTTTTGCTGCATGGCTATTATTGCATGTTTTGCATCTCGTTGTTGTTTATGTTTGTTGTGTTTGTTTTTGTTGTCTGTTGTATTGTTGTCTTTGTCATCTTCCTAGTACTCTCAGATCGAGGCTGATTCGTTTGACGACAGTAAAAGGGAGTGACGGAGTGATGCAATATTCTATTCCAAAACGAGAATCAAGAACATGGCGGAAAAAGTGGAGAAATTTCACAAGAAGTTTCAAGAAATCCGATGATGGGTCTCCTTTGGATTTCATTGTTTGAACAATGAAAGCAAATATACAGCTGGTATTAGTTGATAGTATAGCTGGTTGCAATATAGCCAGATTTTCACAGCTGTGCCTTTCGAAAGTGGAAACTACTCAGTTAGGCCCATTTTTTCGGCAGGTCCATGTTCTTTTTGAGCACAAGCTTGCGGCCTTCTACACAAAAAGGAATTTTAAGTCAAGATGGCTGAGCTTATACTACGAAGGCTTTCAATACCATTAGCACATACAAAAAAAATTTATGGTCGTATTTTCGGGAAATATTTATTTATCACAAATACTGTGAGTTATGTGGCACTTTATGCAGCTGGAGATGCAGTGACGCAGGTGGTGGAAAGAAAGGCACAAGGAAAAGGTGGAAGTCATGATTTTCGTAGAACACTTTGCATTGCAACGTTTGCAGCTTTTCAAGGACCTGTGAATCATTTTTGGTATTTAGGACTGGACAAATTCATCAGGGGTGCCAGACACTCAACAGTTTTCAAGAAGTTATTGGTAGATCAATTAATCTTTGCACCATACTCCTGTGTATCTTTTTATATGGGTGAGCATTGACAAGATTTATTATTTTCAATCCCTATGCAGGGATGACATCGTTAGATGTTGGACTGCGTTCCATTCTGGAAATTTTTTCAAGCGTGCATAAGATTGCATAGGAATACTTTGTGCAAATGTTGATCTGAGCTGTGCATTTGCCAAATAAACAAAGGAAATGTTGTTTTAATCAATAGTTCACAACACTACAGAAATACGAAGTTTCTCTGCGGTATCATGGCCATCTTAATTTGCATGCTCCAAACACAAAATTTTCAGTTTGGATAGCAGTTATGTCAAGATTTCTTTTTTTTTGGTGGCTGATGAATGGTTCTGCACTGAAAAGACTCTTGTATGACAGCTATGGAAGATCAAAGACCTATTGTTGATAAAACAAATGGTGTGTCATAAATCTCTGGAATTTTGAAACTTTCTAATCCTGGAACTTGTTTGAATCGGTTTCCAAATAGATACGAAATACATGGAGTTCTAACATTTTTCAAACACCCCTACAGTATCATTAAAAATCAAAATTGAAAAATAAGGGTTTTTCACAGAATTTTGTCAAAAATGTTTCTCTGAATTGATGTTGTTACTTTCACATGATAGGCAAGCACTCCAAAATGATTTCATTCATTATGGTTTTTAGTGATTATTAACATTCTTTGCTTCTTTATTTTGCATTTCTGTTATACTTTATGAATGAATTATTTATAATATTTCCTCTCATCCAGGTCTAGGACTTCTCGAAGGGCAATCATTTGAAAATACAGTATCAGAAACAAAGAACAAATTCATTCCTACATATATAGTAAGATAGCAATGTTTATGTATTGTTAGTACTATGTTTTATGATTAAAATTTGTCACTGGTGTGTTGTGCACTCTACAGATTGCCCTTGTAAACAGATGTTATAGATATTGTTTGTTACTGTAGCTGCCATATCTGTTTTGTTTATACTGGTGAGTGAAAATGATCCCTGTTTAAAAGGCCATTGCTCCTTGGATACTAAGGCTAGAATATCAGCTGTACATTATTTAATAGTAGACATGTTCAGATAATGTTTGTCAAACCAGACTGAAATCAGCACCATTCTGAAATTATGGTCATTTTCACAAATAAGCCCCTTAATAAACCTCTAAAAGCAGCATGATATCATGATTGTTTTGTTTTCTATAGGCTGACCTGACAATTTGGCCTGCTGCACAGGTGAGCATTTTATTACTTTTTGGTGAATGCTTATCATATGCACTCCAACTTTAGAATGTAACTCACAGCTTGATAAACTGCAAGAAGGAGAAATCTTCCTTGGAAAAAGCCTTCAATTACAGCATGTTTTGTTCCATTTCCATTGGAAGTAGCATTTGTTTAGGTTTAAGGAGATTTCTTAAAAATGAAAAACCATCCTACCATAGATTAGTTCAGTTAAAGGCAGTCTTTCCCCTGGATGGAATGAAATTCATTGATGATAAAGGGCCCCTAAGGAGCTCTCATTGTATATTCCACAATTTTGCTCTAATTTGCTGTAGCTGAAGGAATAAGGGCCATGGAGACTAAGAGATAGGTGAACATAGGTTATAGCGAAAATGTCTTACAGACTGACAGAGCAAAAACTGCACACACATGCATGAAAACTCATAACTATGAGCGCCCTTAGCCTCTTGCATCAGATCCCAAAATTAGGCAGCGCTTGGGCCTTTAGCTCTTGATTTATCATTTCAGAAAGCTTAGTATCCAAACACTTCCTTATCTCAGATTGCTCAATGATGTCATTTTAGGAAATTTCAGGTCTGTGTAAAACAGAAGAATGTTAGGTTATCAGTAGATGTTGCTCCAACCGTTCTGAATTGTTGACCCAAGTTCACTTAGCTGTGCTGTATTTTTCCATTTATATCAGGTACAATTTGATGTGATTATACATTTTCTTTCCAGATACTGAACTTTTATGTAGTACCAACACATTTAAGAATGATGTATATCAATGGTGTCACATTGGTATGGAACACATTCATGTCATTTATGAAGCATAAGGTAATAACGATACAGTACTTACTTACTGTACTTTCATGCTGTGAGTCAGAGAAATTGATAACATTTGAAAATACTGCTGGTTGCTTCCTAAGTGTAAAAGCTTAAGGTTTTATTAGCCATGCAAATTTACCTCTGGCTTAAGCTGGCTTCTTCTTTCCAGGGCCATAAGAAATTTTATCAAGAAGGGTCCTTCAAAAGCTCCCTAAATGGCTGAATTTAAAAAGCGACTTTTCATGTGTATATTCATTTTGTGATTTATTTGTCTTTCCAAACATCTTTTATTTTCATGTTAAGTGAATGAATGGAGATATAGCAGCATGGTCCAAACATAGCACAAAAGAATGCCAGGTGCTACTTTTCTTCCTATTGTTTTCATTGATCAAAAACATCAAGTACAATAGGTTATATTTATACCCAGTCCCCCTAGCTAAGTTGTTTTTAACCCTGTTGGTTTACTTGAAGTAATTACCTCTGAGGGAACCATCATGGAAAAAAGGTTGATATGACCTTGTAATGCTATTCCTGCCACCCTTATTAGAGGTTTTTTGTAGGTATTTATTTAATTTATATTGAAATTGTAATGTGTCTACTTTTTGTTTTAAAAACACTCAGAATTTTACTGTTTGTTTGGCAAATAGATACTTACTTACTTAGCATATAACTATCAAGCTTCTTCTATTTTTGTGCCTCACTGCAATGGCAATATCCTTTGCTAGTAATCTTATTAGAGGATCACAGGTGCTAAAACATGTTAAAGTCATCGCTGCAAGGCAGGAATATCAGGGAAATTATGTCTTGTTCAATTCCTACCCTGACCATCCCCCCCAGGCATCCTGGGGTTCAACAAAATTTTTGTGCACAAATGCCCGGGGGCCGGGAAAACTTTTCCTGGCGAATGCCCGGGGGAAAATTGACTGTCAAATGCCTGGGGGCTGGGAATATTTCTGTGCAAATGCCCAGGGGTGTCCCGGGGGGATGGTCAGGGCAAGAATTGAACGAAAGATTAGAGAGCGTCCCCTATCAGTTTCAAAACAAATCTTAGCCAGGAAAATGTTTAGAATTGATTGAACATATGCTTGCTACCATTTCATTTACGTAGCATTGCTTTGATTCAGGGTACCCCAGAAAAGTTGTACTCCGTTTGTGTGGCTACTGTGGAGGAGTTGTAGATTCGATTATCTCGTTTTCTACACAGTTACCTAGGTCAAGCTTCATCTTGGAGTTTGAAACCTTGCTTGAGTCAATTTGACAAGTGGTTGCTGATTTATGGCAGGAAATAGCAAAATTAGTGGTTGCTTCAAAAAGAGCACTTCTATTGTTCTCCAGCAATGCCAAAATAGAGTGTCGTATTCAAATTTTAACCCTTTCTTTGAAAACTCACTTTATTTTGGCACTGCTGGAGAACAATAGAATTGCTGTTTTTGAAGCAAATCACTTGTCAGATTTACTCATACAAGGTCTCAAATTCTAAATTGAAGCCTGATCTTTGCAACTGTGTAAAAACAAAGACAGTCAAAGTTACAGCTCCTCCACAGCAGCCGCAAAAACAGGGCGCAATTTTTTGGGACACCCTGTACATATTTAGAGAGTAGCAGTGTTTCAAACAGTGTGCGTTTTGTCCGATTCACTGTGGTGTAGTTGACTGGTTTGGAAATGGCTATGTAATAAGTTTCTCTACATGAGATAAAAAGATCATTGAGCACATTTATTGAAAGGTCATCACTGGAGTCGCCGCCACTGTTTCGAAATTATCCTTGTACTGCGCAATTGTCGAGCGATGGATCATCGATTGACCCACTCTGTAACGATTTGATACGCTATTTTCAATGACAGACCCATTGCTGTGGATTTAGTACAGACCCATATATACAAAATTGCAGGCGTAGCAAGTTACCATTTTGGAACGCATCACGAAATTCTAGTATACAATGCAGTACCTCATATGGGGAGAAATGACTTGATTCGTTTTTGATCTTCTTCCCCCTGATCCAAGTTAATTCATTTCTTTTAATTTTCCAGGATGAAGTTGTTGCAGTCGAGACAAAGTCTGCTTAAAAATGATGGATCATCGTAGCAGAATTGAAGCTGGATTCAATTAGTCACATTGATAGATTCAGGCGAGATCGCTTATTTTATATAGATTTCAATTTTCCATACATCGTATAATATATTTTTTATTTGAGTATTATTATTGATTTTTTGTGGTGCAATATAAATTATATCATTATTGGCGAATGAGAAAGAGAACTGAGAAATCATTTTATAAACTCGATTTAGTTTAGCAAGTATTCATTTATGGACTTACATTAGAAATGACCTTGCATATTTTGATTAGTTTTGATTGATGTTAGGCAGTGCAGACTTCGACAGAGATGAGTGGATAGTACGCCCATGTAGGTAGCGAGGTATTAAAACTGATCCTTTTTATTAAAAGTTATCTAAATAATGTCATGATGTCCTGTTATCTAATTGAATTTTTCTCATGAGACAGTTTGTAATAAATAAACGACTAAAGAGATGCGTAAATGATATAAATAATACCGGGTGAATAAAAAAAACGCCCGGCGTTTGAAATGCTACTGCTCCCAGAATATATAAGCAATTATATTGTGCAATATTTGATTAAATAGCTAACATGTTCAATTATTTTTAGAAATTTTCCTGGCTAAAATCTTTCACTCCGTTCAGAATCTGTAGACAATTTTCCAAAATGAATCCCTTTGAGAAGCCTTAGAAAACGTGCTAAAATTACAATCAAAAGTCCCCAATGCGTTTACCTCACAGTGATGACTTTCAACACGCTTTAGCACATGCTTTCGTTTTGGCCAGTTGAAAAGTCTTCCCCCTAGTGCGAATAACTTATTCCGGGGGATTCCATTCTCCTATGAGGACAAAATACATGAGCACATCCAAAAGTCATTATTGCTAGGAAGGAGGACAAAAGGAAATTTTGCTTGCTGTTTTTGCGCGTTTTTGCAGGTTTGCGAAAGGGGCTTTCTGCAGAAAATCTCCTATTTTGACGGGAAGGAATGACCGATTAAAGCCGGGTAAATTATTGAACCTAATTTGACATATCAGGAATAAAACAAGACAGTTTTCAACATCATTGCTTTGATATTCAGGGATCAGGATTTTTTCAAATGCCGGGCGTTTTTATTGACTTACCTGGTATATATGCTGATTATTTCAAATTGTTTAACAAGCATTAACTGATTTTGAAGTTGTGAACGAAGCATTTGACACGAAATGCTACGTTATTTTCTTATTCACATCATTAAACCGAAAATAATTACATTATTTATTGTCTAATTACAGTTACTTGAAAGAGTCTTTTCATAACAGTAGTACTAGTCAGTATGGCAATTTGTGAAAAGACGTGTGCATGACAACATGTAAATAAGATAAGTAAAGCAAAAGGAAAAATTCTAGAAGATGCATTTTACAAAGGATATTTTCAAATTAAACACAATAGACCTTTTAGCTACTCTGAAAAAGAACATGGATCGAAAGATATTTCATTGCGTTTTGTAGAAGTTTCGAAAGTGCACAATAGACGATTACGGAAAAAATGTAAGTTTTGGTAGCTATGCGTTGCTAGGGGGCATTTTCCTATCATGCATTGCGTGAAATGAGGTCCGCCATCTTTTCCGCCATTCAATCAAACCTAGCGTATGAAAATATATCAATATATCGCTCGATCCAGACTCTTTTGTAGAATAGCTAAAAGGTCTATTACTGATCCTATCCTAGTTAGGTCGTCATAGTAGCCTGCCATGACTTATCATTATGGACTGGTAAGTTGAGCGTCGAAATGATGTCAAAATAGAATCAACGTCAGAAACTTGGCAATACCGCTGTTCTAAAGTCTTATGGGATGGGTGGGGAGTGGTTTCTAATCAACAAAAAACGATCGACGTGTGGCCTTTAGACTCTTGAACGGACTATTTATCTACTTTCACTGTCGCACGTGCAAAAAAACAACTTAAAATCACTGACACGCTTGTCTCTGCAACTTTGTTGTAACCTACTTAACTGGGTTGTGCATACATCTGAACGTGGGTTTAGAACGCTCTTAAACTGTTAGAATATTACTCCCTTGTATTCTGTGTCTCAGTGCGTCTTCGCACAAGAAAGTTTTCAAACCGTAAAGCCATAGGAAGATTTCCTCTGCTATAGGAAGATTTTCCTATGGCTGTACGGTTTGAAACATTCGTTGTGCGAAGGCGCACGAAGACACAGAAATACAAGGGAGTAATATTTGAACAATTTGAGAGGGTTTGGGCGTTCAATTACACACGACAGCAGAACAAGAAAGAAAACAAGACGCAAGGATCAGAACAAGGTACATAAATAATCAATCAAAGCATCCGTGTCCCAACACCCTTGACTTGTGTAGCTAGTCAGCAAAGGTTCTTTTCGTTTTGCATTTCATTCGTTCAACAAAGGATCATGGTTAGCAATGAGTCGTTAAATATAATTTGCTAAACACAGGAAACGATTTGAGAGGAGATCCTATGTTACTGACTGGAACTTTTCTTTGTTCACGGGCAGTAATGCACCGTATTTGTTGATTAAAAATTGAAGTTTGTTACCTCGATAATGCTGCTTTTCTTGGTTGTTTTCTCTTCGGCCTACCATCGACACGAAGCCGCCATTGCAAGAAATCAAATTCAAATAGCGCCTGCTCACTTGAGCAAAGCGATAGCTCCTTCACAGTGTGCCCCTCGTTTCAAAGATCTTTGAAACGAGGGCACACTGTGAAGGAGCTATCGCTTTGCTCAAGTGAGCAGGCGCTATTTGAATTTGATTTCTTGCAATGGCGGCTTCGTGTCGATGGTAGGCCCAAGAGAAAACAACCAAGAAAAGCAGCATTATCGAGGTAACAAACTTCAATTTTTAATCAACAAACACGGTGCATTACTGCCCGTACTTTGTTATGTAACGGGATGAAAGGTTATCTTGGTCCCTCATCCCTTGTGCAGTCCACTTGCTATGACGCATGCGCAGTAAATATGCTCTCAAGATTGGCACTGTTCAGTGGAAATGGTCTGGAAAGTATTCTCAGAGCAAGGGCTAAATTTCCACAAGGATTTAATTGGTCAAGAGATATCGACAAACGCGGAAGTGCGTTCGTCCTGATGTTGTTGAACACGGAAGCCACTATTTCGCACGCATGCCATACCAAGGCGAGGGTATCTGGTTCCACTACGACCGACCTCAACTTTGTATTCACAGCATTGTGCAGTTAAGAGGGAGTTAAGAGCTACAGAGGACAACACATTTCAGCATCAAGACATGAACTATCTTCAGTCCTGGAATTTTGCTCACCAGTATCGACTTTACTATCTTTTATGGTAAGTTAGATCCAATCCGATCCGATTTATACATTGCAAAACAAGTCAGGATTTGATCCCTCACTTTAAAGCCAATCTGTGGAAGAAAGATCTTGGGCCCCGGCAGCAAGCTTAGCCTATTCAACCTTTTCATGTCACCTATAGATCTTTGGATCAGAAGTGGATCAGATCTGTGCTCGTAAGCTTACGGCAAGCCCCTGATCCATCTTATTTGTCTCTCGTTTAAGCACCGCGCTACGGGTCTTTTGGTGGTACCCTCGAGTACCGAATAAACGGGGGGGGGGTGAGAATAATCGGGGGGGGTTGGAAATGGCTCGATATAACAATAATCGGGGAGGTTGGAATAATCGGGGGGGGGGCGTGTTGGAGAAATAGAAAATAGTCGTTTTCTTAGTGAACAAGTATCTTTTACTTATTTATGTGAACAGTGATGTTACTGATACATTTATTTTTGAACCCTGGTTCTGTTGAATGCACTTTTTAAGACGTTTTCTTGTGTTTATTCAGAAATATGTTTACTATCATTTCATTTTTCCAAAATTAATAAAAGGGGGGGTTGGAATAAGAGCGGGGGGGTTGGAAAATTTTTCAAAAATTAATAAGCGGGGGGGGGACGATTATTCGGTACTCGAGAGTACAATAAACACTCATGCATGTAAACCTACAATTTTGGAAGTCAGCTTAGGTTCTTGTACAATGAATAAAATTGATTTATTTTTATAAAACGACTGACAATTTGACTGCTTCTGACTGTAGGCTCTTTATCTGCCAGGTTCTTATTTATACGCAGGTGTTTATTGCAGTGCATCTGCATTGATGATGCTGCCTTTGGGTTTTTGCATCGCTTAGTATGTAAGTTTCCTTGCAGTCACACCGTGTGGTGAATTTCCCGATTTACTTTTTTCTAAGCAAAGCAAATCGTGGGATTTCAAACCAAATATCTGCACTCTGGCCACAAAGGAAATTGCTGCATTAGGAAGGAAGTCAGAATAGTTTGAAAGAAACCAGAAAAACTTAGAAAGATTGCAGCAATCAATATGGACAATATGTGCACATGTTCATGAAATACTTTGCCCAGTTGTCAATAAATCACTGTTTTGTTTTATGCTGCGTAACAAGGGCCTCGCTAGGAGGCTGGACATGGTGAACCTCAGAATCAAGAAAGACGCTCACGCTCATTCTTCATCCGGAATGACTCAGCCTTCCTCGTTTCTGTAGAAGGTGGGTGAGCTCAGGGCGTGGCATGTGTATAAAGAGACCTTTGCAGTTAGCGACTGTGTGACTGCAATGTTTTCCTGGCGCTTAGCCACCCTAGTTTTCCTGAAGTCATACTCATATGGGCATACCCTTCCAGTGGCGGAAATTCAGCTTTTTGAGTGGAGGGGCAAGAGCCATCAATTTTCCGAGTCGGGAGAAGTGCTTTTGCTCGACGTATTTTGCTGAAAGACCTGACGTAAATAGGGTCCTTAAATGTGCTAAGAGAATAGGTATAGGGTAGGTATATCAGATTTTACAACTATCTAAAGTTGATAGAAAAAGACAACGACATACTATCAGGGTAAGTCGAACAGCTTTCAGGAATCTGGGGGCGAACCCCCCAAGAAAATTTTTTAGGACACACCCTCTACTTTTGCTTAGAATGCATGTCACGACCCAATTTTTACCGGTATTGAATGTGGATTTTGACAATTTTGTAACAATTTTCTGCAGAGTAGCAGCCCCATGAAATTCTTTGAGCATGAGCAAACACAATTTACTTTCGCTAAGAAGACCTCTTGGATCCCTTATCTTGCCAATGACAAACTTGAATATTTGATGAGTATTAGTAGCTACTTCTCAAACGAATTTTGCAGAAAGAACATCTACTTTGTCTTAAAACGCTTCTCGCCATCCAATCATTGCCTGCTCCAAACATAGACATGGAAACGTCCTAAGGAAAATTTTGAAAATTCCAGCCCTTACATCTCCCAATCACCAGAAATTTTGATACTGTACCAAAACTATACTCTACCACTTTCTTCACGTTATGAAAGGAATGTTAGTGCATAAAAACTTAAAAATATGTTGCAGATAGAGCGTGAGCATTTGGTTTGCTCATTCAAAATAGAAACTCTTTGCTTCTCCCTCTCAACGGCGACTCGTTTCTTCATTGCATTTTCGATCCCACCTTCGAAATTTCCGACTTCTACGGCAAAAATTTCCGAGTCTTGTTGAATTGGGGGGGGGGGCAGTTGCCCCCCAACCCCCCCATAATTTCCGCCACTGTACCCTTCAGACTTTTACTGATTCCGCCCCACTTCTTAGGGCTGGTAACATCCCCGCTCTCTGCCATCCTTTGTTTGTTGGCTATAAATAAAGGCAGGAATGAGGAATATTGCAAGGAATATCGGTGAATCACTGGGGACGCCGAGGACTTGCAGGGAACATCGAGAAATTGTTTATCAGACCTTGCAATATGATATATGGATTGTCAACCACGTTTTGAGTTGAGTAAACCACCTATTGACCCTTTTCCAATACCACAAAAAGGGCGTGATTTGTCACGGAATGGATTGCACGAGAAAAGTTTGTTTCATGATGTTTTAATCAAGAGTTTGAGGAGTCCTCCCAAAGTAAAGAATTGCACGGGCCACCTTTTATTCATTAGGGACCCTATGTCTGTCTGACCAACGGATATATGCATGTCTGAGAAATGCCTGTGGTACCTCCCATCTCGATCTTGGACAGAGAACATTCCCCTTGAACTGAATATACCATAAATAGCAAATCTTTATAAGTCTATGCTGGGTAAAACTCAGCTGCAATATCCATAGAAATAGTAGGCAATGTTTTTCTCCTTCTCGCTCAGCTTGCCTGAGCTTGGTGGTATCAAAGACGGGATTTGTACATGAAACAGTGGGTGGTTGGACGACAGAGTTGTGCTTGATTGCCGAAGCTACAACATGCTTCTGCGGAGGAAAAATCTACATAATCTCCTCCACAGAACGATATCCTTTTCCGCCGCTGAGACATGTAAGCTAAAGCATAACTGCGGTAAGAACAGTTCATTGATTGTGGCCACAGCACCAGAGCCCCACCAGAGCTAGCCAAGCTTGGTGCCTTAGACTTCCTGGTCTTGCTAAAGTCGGTAATTTATCATCCAGAAATTTGATAAAGTTTAGAAAAAGAAGGATATACTGTTGCATAGTAGCAATACATTCCCATACATTCCAACTATTGTTACCTAGCAGGAAACGGGAAATGGGGTAAAGTACAACTCTAGATAGTAAAATTATGTTTAATATCCGAGACAGGTGAATGCAAATAAGGAACTGAATTCCTTTAACCTCATATATTTTCATCTCCTACTTCCTAGTTCTGCAACCATCTGAAGATTATACAACATTGAAGCGACTGTTAGTTGCACGCAGAACTCAGCTGAGATAGAGAGGCTAAAGAAAGTTACACGCTAAAGAGAAATTCAGCAGCTGACGAAAATACCATCAATCCGTAAGTAGATTTTACTTACCTGTCATTTTTCCATGAATTGAATAAACATTTTAGCTATTGTAGCTAAGAAAGAGTCAAGATCGAGCGATTCTTTGATACATTTTTATACGAAACATCCATAGAGTGGCGTTATAACTTCTATCACTTTTGTGTACATTCGAAACTTCTACAAAACGTATAAAAATATCGTTCGATTCAGTCGCTAAGTTTCTCAATGCTTCTCTGACATAGTACTACAGTTTCTTAGAATTTTGGCCTTCTCAATACTTATTTCTTATAGACCAGTTTCTTATAAAAAAGACGTGTAATTGAATGAAACTATAAATCTTAATTACGATATTAAAAACCTATTAAAATCGGTCATACAATTTAGAGCTACTGTTTATTTTGCTTGGGAGTTGTTTTCGGACATACGTTAAAAGTACTAAAAATTTCGATAACGTTTTTTATGAAGTTTCAGCATCAAAGTATAGAAGCAAGCATGCTAATCTTCCAAGGAGCGACACTAGATGACAGATATGTGCTTCTTACGTTATTAAAGCAGACGCGACCGAATTTGATCAAAACTTTTTTAGCTTTTTGAAGACTTGTCATAAGTAAGGTACCAAGTATAATTGTCCAGAACGAAAAATGCCACAGCTTGTGAATTTTCGGCTTTTTTAACCTCCGAAAGAAAGATCGATAATATTCTAAGAAATTCCTGCAAAAGTTTTAAACTTGAAAAGATGCCTTGCGTTTAAACACTATCTTCTCTCTCAAAAGAGCAAAATATATCAAAATTCACCTAGAGATTTAGGGAAGCGAACAAAATTTAAAGGAAATGGACAGTTGCATTTCCGTTTTGTGATTTTATGGAGAAAAAATCCGTTTCCTCCAAACTTCCCAAAAAGAACCATAGAGAAGGGATTTCTTGTACTGCTTTCAAGTGTAAAAAGCATCGAAATTTGAAAGCCTTGTGTCTCGCTTATGTACAGTATTAGGCCATCGACGATAAACGGCAAGATGATGTGCGAAAGGATAAGAATCCAAGAGATCCGACTGGCCTGATTCCTCTGCCTTCTCTCGTGATCTCCAGGTCTGAAGGGGTCCGAAACTTTGCTTCTCTTCAAAAGATTTCACCCTGTTCTGGGAGGCTTTTCCCAGTTCCAAGATTTGAGAGCTGACAAACAGGACTTTAATTCGCCATCTCGGGTTCACTGCGCCAAGATGGAAGCAGAAGAGGCAGATGCATTCATTTCCTCAAGATCAATCATAGGCATAGGAGGTGGGAGGCTGGGGCGATACGCCCCTTCCCCAACGTTAAAATATTTACAAAAATCGGCCATATTCGAACGAAAATCTGCCATAAGTTGGGGCGAAGTTTTGTAGAGAATTAACTTCTATCTGCCAGCCCCCATATTTTATCCCCCGAAGGCTTGTAAGAAAATATAATAGTTCTTTCTTGTTCTGTTGCCTTTTCTCTCGCTTTGCAGTTGTGCCCTCTGAATATGCCCTCTGTACATCAAGTTGCTTGTTTTTTGGCCATTCTATTTCAGATTTGTAAATCGTTCTCCGAGTCCAAAGTTCCTGCCTGTACTACAAGTAGTAGGAGATTAAAATGTTTTCTGTCTGGGTCAACCATTCTTGCAGAGGCTCCTAAAAAGCAGTTTTGTAGCATTGTTTTAATAACTGATGGATATGCAAGGACGAGAAGGATGAGATGAAACCTGCAGGTACACCTCGAATGCCCTTTTTAAATAGACACTTTCAGGTTTACATATCTTCCGTTTAATCTACCATCCTGGAGGAATGTTGAGTATGTGGAGGCTATTTTTTCGAGCAGGCAACATTGTGGAAAAGGAAGGTACTGACTCTGTTGGGGCAGACCTTCAACTTTCTTTGTCTACCGCTACTGCGCTGAATCGATGATCAAATTGTTGATTTATTGATTAAATGATAGACTGATTAGTTGATTGGTTGATTGATATATTCATTGCTTGCTCCTTGCTTTCGATGATATGCTCTTTGCCTCTTTTGTTCAGATTACTTTTTTACTTTCATAGCAACACATAAGCACTATCATATCACATAATATACTAATTGAGTTCGTAAATCCAACATCGTGGACAGTGGCGTAACGGAGCAGATCGGGGCCCTTAGTAATTTAGCTATGCAGGGGCCCCCTGAGGCGGCAGATAGATCAACAAAAGTTTGCCAAATTTCCAGCATCAAAGCAGTGTTTTTATCGGCAAAATCAAAACCGGCGTCAATGGAAGTTTTTTATGAAGGCACGTTTGTACAAGAAGAATATTGGGGATGGTGGCTGAAAGTGAAATGCTTTTTTTTATAATCAATAAAAATTAAAATACATTAAACAGATAAACTAAACATAAGATACATTGTGCTATTCACAGCGGAAATGGACACATGGTCATCGAGCTCCCACTGTGAATAGCACTTAAAATAGATATACAATAACTAGAATAGTTTATCAACAAAACTTTACCACAAAAAAAACACTACAATACTAAGGACGGAAAGAGTAGGTGCTGCGATTTACTCCAATAATTTAAGGCGACTCTGCCGTCCACCCCGATGAGCACGGAAAGCCACCCCAAGGGATCATAGAAAGTCTTTATGAGTAGAGCTTGATTCGGATCGTGAGGAATTAGCCCCCTAAAGAATACGACCACGACGCGAGCGAAGCGAGCTACATTTGGGGAATGTCGGGAAAACTTTTTGAACCATGCTCTTTAGAATATCGGAAAATGCATCTTTCGTAGAACGTTCACCATCAAATTCAGAAAAAGGATTGTGGTCGACGAAAATGCTTCCCAAGGAAACATTCAAAAGTTAAGCTTAGGTATCGTACAGAGTTGGATTTGTAGTCAAGTCATCTTCTAAAACGTTCATATTCGCTAGAAGATAGCAGGGCATCTTTGAAAAGTTTGTAATACGGTGTTCATTTCACTAGAAGTCTCTGGGTCTCTTTGGAGGGGTGTTTCTCCAAAGAGACATCAGTACATTACTGCAAATGGTAAGGGGCCCCTAAAGCTCGGGGGCCCTTAGGAGCCACCGTGCTTTACGCCACTGATCGTGGATCTGCTACTGACAATGGCAAAAAAGTCTGTCATTTTTACATGTGCAGTAAATGCAACCATCCAGTGGCGGATTTAAAGGGTCAGAAAAATCTAGAAATAGCCCCTTGAAGTCGATGGCCCACACTTGTTGGGAATAATTGATAGCTAAAGAAACAGTGCTGTGTTTGTGCATTTTCTTTGTTCTATTTATAGAGAAGCCTATTTACCATTGCACACTCCCTTTAAGGGAGAGCAAGTTGGGGCAGTTGCCCCCTTTTAAGCGAGAAGTGCGCCTCTCATCGTGACTTTAAGGCACTCTTTTTAACCGTTTCGATCAGAATGTGGGGTAAAACATGCAAATCAGTACGTTCTTTGGTCGAAGACCAAAGAATTTTCTAAAACAGGAGTCCAAATTCTTCTTGCGTCCTTGGCGCGCATGTTTTTGATAGCATTTTCGGCGCCCTCTCTGCAGGTGGCCCCTCCTTCAACTTCGGATCCGCCCTTGCAACCATCGCTGCCAAGCATTTTTTTATTCATCTAAAATTTTACAATAAATGTTACATCTACGTCCAACTATACTTTCTGTACAAACACTACAGGGACAGGACCACAATGACCGCAATGAGCAATGAACAATGACTACCCTGTGGCCATTAACATATAGACTTGCAAATATTAACAACTAAATGAATAATTAGCCAACCCTTAGTGCCTGATAAGCTGGTATTCGTAGTAGTACCTCCGTCAAGACAGCCAAGGTATCAGGACACCATACTGGACTGCACCACGAGATATTTTCGCATCCATGCTATTTCGAGTACAAGATTTATTGACAACAATTCTAGCTGTGTTTGTCTTGCAGAAACACGAAGCTTCTTCCAACTTCTAGGCCATTCAACCTGCACCCTCAGCCCAATTCTGTCATTTCTCATACGTTCCTGCTACTTTCGTGACTTGCAGCTGCAAACTTTGCTTCACTGTTCTGGGAATTCATATGTAGCAAGACACCGCTGTTATGCTTCAGCTTGTATGCATTCACAGAGGAAATTGTATATTGTCCTGTGGAGGAGGTTTCGAACAGACCACTTTCACAATTACGTCATAAAGAGTTTGAAAGCGAGGCGCAATATCGAAAACGAGAAGAGTGATGTTCCGCGATCAGTTTGGCATTCACACAGTATTGGTCAGAGGGCTCAACAAGGAGTAAATCGATCGAAATTTGAATTTTTGATTTATGAAAAACGAGAAAATGCAATCTGTAACTGCGGAAGGATCTCCGAAGAAAAAGAAGAGATCTCTAGGGCGTAAGCTACGGCAATCAAGCATAACTGTGGTGTCTAGCCACTCATGATTCAACCTCGAAAGTTTGTTCATTCGATAAGCCAGAAGAGCTGCATGGATTTCATGCATTGCCTTCTTTGAATGGTGTCTAAATTCATTGGTAAAGATTTTCACACCAGAATGAAACCTGTTTATATTTTTTAAGAAAGGAAGTAAGGAAGGAAGGAAGGAAGGAAGGAAGGAAGGAAGGAAGGAAAGAAGGAAATAATGCATGGAAAAGACTGGTATCGGAATTAGTATTGGAAATAAACGATGTAAATCTTGGCTTATCAATTAGAGGACTTGACACTATTAAAAAGCTATGAAAAAGTGGTTCCAATAGACGATTCCGCTAAAGATGGCGGTGAGGAACTTTTTACCAAGATACATTACGTTCTTATAACGATTCTATGGGAATTCGATTAAAGTACGCAGTGCATCTCGGTAAAAAGTTCCTCGCTGCCATCTTTAGCGTAATCGTCTATTCCATAGATAGCTAAACAAGCAAGGAGGTAGGAAGAACTTATTACTTCAGAGCGCGCGCACCGCTCTCTGGAAGGCAATTTCTAGAACAGAACCAGTGGCAGGATTCGACTCACAATATAGTCACAGTTATCGCAACAACAACAACAACAACAACAATGATAGCAACAACAACATCTTTTAATTTTGCTCAAATGAGACGGAAATGAATAGATTTTATCTTGGACCGCTGGAACGAGGCTGCAGCATAGACTCAAGCGAGGCAACCAACCCCTTGGCAGTTAGAAATTCTCATTGCTGCGGTGAAGTTCATGGAAGCCAATTGTTGACAGTGAAAGGTTTATTGCTTCTTGGATTGAGGAAACATTCATCAAGATAATTGCGGCTTTTGTTCAGGGCAAGTATCACTGAAAATTTGAATTTTGAGGTGTTTTAGCATGGGAGGCTCGAGCCGGCAACTTCGGCCAATCCGCCATTACCTGGAGCACTGAAATGTTGCTTTGGAATCTTTACTAGTCATGATTTCGATCGGGGAAAGGAAACTTCATCCCAATTTTCAATGTGAAAGTCCATGAGTCGCAGTTTGAATGTCCATCAGTCTTTCAATAGCAATCACTACGAATATGTAATCAGCCTAGGGGTAGGATGCATTTAGAAAAAGTGTTAACTTGCTGCAAGTCTCAAGAGGTGGCGACAGGGAAGAAATGCTGAGGGGGGGGACAAGTACTATCAAAATGCCGACAGTGAGCGAAAAGAGAAAATTCAAGGGACCGCGTCTTCAGATTGAATGTGACTTCACTCTCCAAAACATAACTAACAAGGAAGTGCCGACAGTGCATAGAATTTTCAAAAATTTAAGTGGTTGTGGGGGCTCAATGAAATTGTGAGGTGGCTCCAGCCCCCAAGCATCGCTGCTGCGCCATCGCTGCAAGTCTGTCTTAATCTCAGAGAGGATAATAACTGATGAGTCTCAGAGAGTGCAATAATCGACCATCAGTTATTGAACCATTCAAAAAGCTTCACTTTGTTGCAAGGTTTTTCAACAGCGACCCAAGATTTTAACAAAGTTGATAAAAGAGCGATACGGCTTCTATAATTTCTCTCCCTTGTTATCAATATGTTATGGAACCGTAGTGGATCCTCCATAGCTGTAAGTACTTGCTTCTTTTGATCCCCTGTGGATGTTAATACCTGGTTCCCCCCAAAACGCTCACGACTTCCAGTCAAGTTTACGTATTGTAGTAGAAAGATAGGAAGAACGGAGAAAGGATAGGATTCTCGTTCCCCGAAGTCTGACTTGTATGTTAATGCTCTACAAGACATTAGACATTAGACCTTAGCCATGACATTAGAACTCGCCAAGTTAAGAGCTCGGAATGATCAGACCTCTAACTAACCTAAATTGCCATTGGGCCTAAATATTGCAAAAAGACACTCAAGTTTTTAAGTCGCATGCTTTCAAATCTCGGAATCTCTTTGCGGGTGTACGAGAAAGTTTCAGATGCAAAGAGATGGAAAGAGGTCACTTTAAGATTTCTCGTGCAAAGAATCCATTCGACAAGAACTCTTGACATGTCGGAAAGGAGGTCTTAGAATTTGACATAAGATATCATGGCGCCAGCTATGATATAAGACCTCTCCGTCTCCAAATGTTTCTATTAAGTATTAAGGAAGCTAACCGCTGACCATATGGAAGCAGTTTTTCTGTGCATGAAACAATTTCCTTCCCCCATCTCCCAGCCTTACGGTGAAATCTCATTCGCCAATATCAAATCTTTTCTCAGTCGCCCTTTGGTGCAAACAGCTTGTTCCTCTCCTGTCTTGTGTAATTCTTTCCGAGACACGGAAGTTAAGTTAATAACTGTAAATAAAGTCGGGCTGACCGAGCGGTTGGAAATACTAAGAACCTCATTTTTATCGACATTTTTAGGTCAACCTGACTTTAAAAGAGTGCTAATTTCCACGTGTGGCTTTGGGACATCAGGAGGCATTTATGGTTTTGGTTTGGAACAGGCAAGTCAACAACAGCTCGAGGAAGTAGTTGGTACGGAAAAGACTGAACTCTGAAAGGTTAGTTTTTGTACTTTTTTGGTTATTTGAATAACCTCTTTTTTCTTTCCTACGAGCAGTGTCAAAGTTGCATCAATCGTTTCAAGTGGAGGTGAGCTCGCCCCGCATGACTGAAACAGAAACTTTTAGTTGATTTCTTAGGAGGCCTGGAGCTCTCCAAACAGGTTTTTTGAAACCGGCTGCTTGTCGTAAAATGAAGCCGCGGAAATGCCTTTAAACCTCAGAAAGCTGAGTTCAGTCTTTAAAAGCAGTCTGTCCCTCGCACTACTGGTTCATTTGTAACTTGTTTCTAAACATACAGAATGACGTAGTCTCGATGGAGTATCTGAGGCCAAGGATTTAGCTTGAGATCAGGTTCACTTGCAAAAAAATTAAAAAGAATTAAATGAAACTGAAACGTCTTTTTTCTTTCCCCTCCTTTAATTTTTCCAACAGAGCCTGATCTCAGGCTACGAAGGGTTGAAGCGCTCCTTCGTGCCAACCTCATTCCCACTCCTTCGTGCCAACCTCATTCCCACCCAGTCTGGTTCCCTAACGTCATTTCGACTGCAGTCTAAAGAGTCTAAAATAACACTTTAGATTTAGGAAGAGATTTCACCTCTCACCCCTTAGGCTGTCGGGTATTGCTTTCCGCTTTGTTGAAGAGCGAAGTGGGAACGTTACAGCATAAAAACACAGTACACTTGGCCTAACTGGACTTTCCGTTGACGACTGCAGCTTCTTTCTTGCATGCTTCAATGATAGGAGGCCCTGTCTGTCCGAAGGATCATCATTCCTTGAGGAAGATGAACACTCGGCCTTCTTCTTGGAATTCTTTCCCATCTTAATTCATCTGCTT
Source organism: Aurelia sp. 3 sensu Dawson et al. (2005) (assembly GCA_964020215.1). Taxonomy (NCBI): domain Eukaryota; kingdom Metazoa; phylum Cnidaria; class Scyphozoa; order Semaeostomeae; family Ulmaridae; genus Aurelia; species Aurelia sp. 3 sensu Dawson et al. (2005). Next base: position 9,023,470 of record OZ026586.1, read on the forward strand.
TTTCAAATTCTGCCATATTCTGTGTCACCTTGTTGCTTCTATGCTTTAAATCTTGCCCGCCAACAGAACTACGCGTAACTGGTTTTCCAAATAAGGAATGAGAAATTCCAAAATTCCAAAAGAAATTCCAAATAAGGAATGAGTTGGTATAAATTAGTAATTACATTACTATTGTAAATAAACCAACTTTAAATAAGATTCTATGATATTCTATGATAGAAGTTTGAGCAGTTTGGCTGGTTTTTGTCCAGGCGTCAACAAATCGCTGCCCTGGTGCCCAGTACCCTCAAATGAACGCGGTCAAGTTGACGCAGGGAACCAGGCTGATTCTCACTATTGGTAGCAAAGAAGCTAAAGTTTCTTTCAAGCTAATCTGTTCACAGAAATAGATCTTAGAAATTTACACCAATCTTTTTAAAGATTTGGAGCGTTTGCTACGAAAAACTCAAGCAAAGCAGAAATTTAGGATTTGATGACACTTTTTGATTTTTTACTTTTCTTTGACAGTAGGTCATAATTCTCACTAAAATTCCCCAATACCGGAAACACAAATAGTCAACCATATTAAGTAAACAAACAAAGTAGAAATTATCTCAGTATCGTAGCTGGTTTTTGCACTGTGCAGTGCGGTTATCATATCATGGACAGCTTCCTGGATTAAAATCCACTTCCTTAACTTATTTCGATGCACTTTTCATTGAAAGAGTTGTTACATTAGCATTTGAAATACATTGGCTAATGCATGTTTGTATGTGCTGAATAATTGGAAAGGTATGTCTGGTTCCGCAGAAGACCCTACCCTCCTGGGATCTTATAGTCTTTCACTGGCAATTGCAAAGCAGTGGTTCATTTAGTTGTACACGGAGCTTCCCCGAATGACAGATTTCCCTCCACAAAAACTGTTAAGGCTGGTTTTCATATGTCGCATTTCATCGTATCTCATCGCATTTCGTCGGAATTCCGGGTTTACGATCAATTAGGATTAATTCCGATATATGAAAACCAACCAAATCGTATGAAAACCAGGTATCCTAATTCATCCTAATTCGTCGCAATTCGTCGCAATTCGTCCCAATTGATCCCAGCGAATCAAAAAAATTTGTTTTCTACGATGAAATAGGACCAATTGCGATGAATTACGACTCTCGATTTTCATATAATTTGACAATCCCAATTATGGAAATCCGACAAATTACGATGAAATACGATGAAATGCGACATATGAAAACCAGCCTTTAGTTTTATATTCATGGTTGAAACTACGAATCTTTGAGAAAGAAATCCCTGATATATTCAATACAACCGCAACAACACAACACAATTTGGGCCTATCGAAACACAGAGATTTGGAGATAGGAGGCTGTGTAACTAATAGGGGATTCAAGAGGAATTTAACACAGTTAACTGGCAGCTATGATTAAATCTTAGTACATTTGTATGTATTACTGAATCGTGCAAGTCACCATATTCGGGCACAAGGGCACAAACCATGACAAGCCCTCTTAAACATTGGCCATCACCCATACTCATACATAACAGGGATTCGAGACTCCGACCATGGGCAATTCGGACACTATTCTTGTGCTTTCAAAACTAACGAAGAAACAATAATTATTCAATACTCACCCCTGGCAAGCAACGTTTGTATTCCAGTCAAACTTCGTGGTTTGATTAGGCCCTCCTGCTTCAAATTCTGAAAATTCTGAATCCCAACTGCAACAACATTTCGCCTCCCTAGCTTACCCTAACGAACTGCCCTCGCAGCAACGAGCCCTTGAGAGAAATTTCTCTCAAAGGCTCGTTGCTGCGAGGGCAGTTCGTTAGGGTAAGCTAGGGAGGCGAAATGTTGTAGCAGTTGGGATTCAGAATTTTCAGGATTTGAAGCAGGAGGGCCTAATCAAACCACGAAGTTTGACTGGAATACAAACGTTGCTTGCCAGGGTTGAGTGTTGAATAATTATTGTTTCTTCGTTAGTTTAGAAAGCACAACAATAGTGTCCGAATTGCCCATGGTTATAAGTGGGTTTGGCACCCAGAGTAGCTGATCATCTTTCACCGAGAGTATATGTACTGATTTCAAACATTGTTGAAAGCTGGAGACGAAGTCAAGACCTAGACTTGCTATAATCGTTATACTTTCACTCTCCTGAATGTGGATGTCGCGTGTTGCTACAGCTGCTAAGGCTGCATCAACAACATCAATGCAATTCAATGAGTTAATGGACCTCTATAATTAGTCTAGTCAGGACCTGTTATAAACAGGAAAGCCTGGGTACGAGCAAGTTTCATAAACAGTTCCGCATAACCAAACCAGAAATAGATAAGTCGTTGAAATCCAATGAGGAGTCTTACCTATAAATTTTGTAATCAAAATTATTTTCCATGTGGCCTGCACACGTTGGAACTAACCAAAAAATTTACACCCCGAAATCTCTATGTCGCTGCTCTCAAGGAAACAAGCCTGCAAACGGTTGTCTGGGAATTTTACTATGCAGGCTGATGGTTGTGTGGAGTTGGTCCTACCTGCTAAACACCTGTTCTCCCGTATTCCTGTGAACGAGGAAACAATTCAGGAACAAGGAAGCCTACTTTTACTTCATCATCCCACACGCTCTCAAATTGTAGAATTTCCCTCATTGGGAGAACTGAGATCTTTGAAGAAATACTTTGCACAAGTTATGGGCGTACTTTCAGGTTAGTTGATGATTTCACGTTTCTTCGTGTTGAGAAAGTTTCGGCTTGCCTGATGTGTTCACTTCCTTCTTCAAGGCCTTAAAAATTGAACACTGAACTCGATCTGGATTTCTTCTTTTTTAGTTCCAGATACGATTTACAGTATGAGTTAATATGATTCTTTCCCAGGGGCGGCACTCAGCACATACACATACGGGGAGGTAAGTCCGATATTTTTGGGTCAGAATATTGTGAAAAGTGATATTTTTGGGTCCAAAGAAAACTAAAACTATGTTCATGATATTTTTTGATACCAAACATCGTTGAACTGATATTTCTGGGTTCATTAGAGGTAATGCTCTTTTCTATTTGCATTGTTTCGAGACATTTTATGTTCATTTATTGGTTTTTAAGTATAAAATGAGGTGATATTTTTGGGTTGCAGTGAAGCTGAAATGATATTTTTGGGTTGCCTGAAAATTTCTTGGACTGACCCCCCCGTATGCGTATCTGCTGAGTGCCCCCCCTGGGGATTCTTTTCGCTGTTCCTCATTTTATTAGCGTAGTTGAACAAGTGACACTTGTTTTTCTCTCATGTATGAAAGAATTTTGGTAGTTTCCATTTTTTTTTCAGCTGGTCAAAGGGTCAGGAAACAATGTGGAAGAGCATACAATGTATGCTTTCAAGTGATCCTGTGAGAAACTTTCTCTGTTTGATTCGCAAACTGATAGAGTGTTTTGTTTTTCTTGAAAAGGTGGTATGGCTTTAAAAGTTTTGGGAAGGTACCACTCTTCTGCTAGCTACTAAAGCTTGGTGTCATTTCATCTGGTTCGGGGGGGGGGGGAGGGTGGGGTATAGCTTTTTCTAAGTGCTTTTTATATTTTCTCTTGCGTAAATGTAAGTGCCTTAAAAGCGACAGATAACGTTCTTCAAATCCTAAACAATGATCAAGATTTTACAGGTTTCAATGAATTTACATATTTCACAGCTTTTCCCAAGCTTTCAGGGTAGGTGACAGCAAAATTGGTACCTCTCGAAGGACAAGGCTGGATATTCTCCTGCTGTCCAGTTCCACTGAATAGGTTTTTCAGAACGGCGAGACAGTTTTTCGAAGGATTTTGTGGTTGCGTTGCACCGACCCCACTTGCTGTAATTCTACCTTCGGTTCCTTTTCACTTGTTCACACTTCAAATCGCGCAAAATAACGTGAATGGACTCTTAGCTGGGCCCTGTTGGCCTTCCAAGTTAATGTTATTTAGGCCCTCTCTGCAAGAACTTGTTGCGGTAACACGGGGGGGGTTCTCGGCTAAATTTCGGGTAGGGGTGCCGCCCACAGTTTCAAAATGTAACCGTTGGCTAGACCAATTTTTGTGAAAATGGTACCCTTGGCTAGACTAATTTTTCCTTCAGAAATGCTCTGAATTGGCATTTTCTAGGCAAAACTTGCCAAATTTCGCATTTTCTGGACCAAAATTTTGAAAAAGTTGGGTTTTTTTACAAAAATTACCGCATTTTGACATCTCTTTGACCAAAATTTCCAAAAAGCATACCCTTGCCTAGACTTAAAGGCAGTCTGTCACGTCTCTGATTGGCTGCGACAAGTCAGCGCTCAGCACAACAGATTTCTTTGTGAATCTGTGTATTTGAAACAAAGGAGGGCTAACCATCTTGACTTTCTACGGCCGTAGAAAGTCAGAGAATTAGCAGACATTGAAATTTCCCATTGTTTATATTGTTCAAATCACCCAATCAAATGCGTGACAGACTGCCTTTAAATTGCCAAAAAGTACACCCTTGGCTAGACCAGAAGTCCGAAAAAGTATACGCGGGCGGCACATCCCCAGGTACCTTTACTATGGAAGAACCCCCCCCCCCCGTGGGCGGTAAGTACCTTGCAAGATTCGAAGATTCGACGAATTTTATCTTGATTCGCGTTCATTCAACAGTGTAACCTTTTACTAAAGTGTGCTTTTGTTATATTTTCGCTGCATCTCATTTCTGTGAGGTGAGAACTGAGAATTCATTGGGAGCCCATGTTTCGTTTCAGAGCAGGTGAAGGTGACTGGTGAAGGTGAAGGTGAAGTTGCGGTTTTTAGCGCCAAGCGCTGGGATCGCAGAAGTAGCTAAGCACGGCTAAGCACTAGTAGAATCCGCGACCCCTTGTCATGATACTCAAGTGGTGGGGTCCTACCGGGCATCGAACCCACTCCGCCTGACTTTTCTGATTGCAAAGTCAGAGGATTACCTCACTGCGCCACAACACCTTCAAAAGACTACAGATTCCTGTCTTGATGATGATTGCCCCAGTAAAAAAGAAGGAATATCTGTCTCCAGAAAAATCTCCTCGGTACGATACGCCTCATAAGTGAAACTTCAAGCTGCAAGTTGGCAAATCTCTGGGAGAAATTTGAAAAATTATTTCCTCGTAGAAATTGTTCCTCCAAAAAATTATATTGTGTGTTCGGTATAGAATTGGAGCTCATTGGCAAAAATGTGGCAATGATTTGCACTCACTGGGACCCAGGTAAATATCTGACCTCTCACTGTGGCACTTAGCTAAGGCCAGATTGTGTCAAAAACTAAAAGTTGTTGATGCTACAGTACCAACTGACTTACTTTGTAACTGGTCAGAATCTCGTTTCAGCCCCCAGGGGGAGTACACATTAATGTTAATACGGGGGTCAAAGCCAATATTTGTGGTCCAAATCTTACAGTAATTTAAAAGGGGCAGGGTCACGTAACCGTAAATAAACCTGTTATCTCCAGAATCTATATTGTTGCCCACAAGTGGCCATTGTGTTCTGTACAGATTTTGGTGGATGAAGTAGACTTGCCCCAAGTCTATTTGGTCAATTAAAAAAAATTGGGAAAGGGAAAATTAGGAAAAGGAAAAGACTTGGGACAAGTCTATGGATGGGGTGAATCCACACCAAATTTGCTTCTAAAATCCACCGATATCTTTGCAATCGTACAACATACAATCGTACAACATACGAGTGTTTCGATTGCTTCTCTACGAAGTACAAGAGTCCATCTTCAAAATAGCACTTTCATTTTGAGAAAAGTACTGGAAAATCACTGTGACACGTGACACGTCCTATCAAAAATATTGCAAAGTCGTCGTTTCTAAAGAACTTTGTTTACATTATCTACGCAACCCTGCCCCTTTAAATTAATATTTGGGGTCTGTGAATAACAACATTTAGCCTAACTACCTCAGTCCAAGTTTCCGCTTCGTTAATTGAATTGGATACCGCCACTGCGCTTCATCTGTTATAGCGGTTATCAGTTTATCAAGGAGCGCAACTACGACATGTAATCAGTCTAAATAACATAGACAAACTTCAATGTTTGGGGTTCAAAAATCTGAGGAAAGGTAGAATCATGCAATTTGGTACGATTCATTACAGTGGCCCATTCAATAGACAAAATCGGCCAAGGTTTGTTTACACCCTTCATCAAGTCATGTGATCAATCTCTTGATAAAACTCCTTTTGATTTCTCTAGCATATTTCGTGCCGTGCAAAGTAGAAAAATACTGAAACTTCTCAAGATTATGGTCTCATGACTTGAAATTGGTAAAACAAACCTTAGCCGAAGACTGATGCCTTTTCGTCCCTTGTTTCCCTGCGTTCCTTGGTCAAGAGGGACTAATAACATTACTCTGAAATAGTGGGCCCACTTTAGGCCCGCGTAGGATGGTTCCGTATTCACCAATCAAATCGCTAGAATTCAGTTTTTAACCAATCAGGGGCCGCTTTTCAGAACGTCGTTGTTGTTGCTCTTAAAGAACGGTTGAAGAAGCCTGGAGTTCTCGCAGCTTCGATGGATCTATTTTGCTTCTACAGAGGAAGATTACTGCCTGAAAGGTAGGCATTTTGCGTTTCGTACGTCAACACAACATCATTCTTTGTACTAAAACTTCGCTTTTCAATGTTCGAGCTCTTTAAACCAGAGTTTGAAGCGATTTTGTTGAGTGTACGAGAACTCCCACCTTTTTAGGCCTTTTTGAAAAAGTGGGCCCATTATACAAGCGTAATGTTATGAGTCCCTATTGACCAAGTGATATCAGCAAATCAAAGAACGCAGGGAAACAAGGGACGAAAAGGCATAAGTCTAGTCTGCTCTGCTGGACTGATGACGATGAGTCCCTTGTATCCCTGCGGTAAAGAGGGACTCATAATGCAACAGTAAAATACTTGGCCCTATTTTGTTCAATCATCAATGGAATTACAAAAGAATCACGGCTTCGAATCTCCATCCCGTGGGAGTGTTTTCAATTCTTCAATCGAATCGAAAATTCTATCACATTTACACCTTAACAATGGTAATTCACAAATCTCGCAATCTGATTGGTATTGAAGAAATTGCTCAGTTTGGGCCTAAATAGGGCCAGGTTTTTCATAGGGGGGGTCACTGGGGTTTTGCGGATAGCGGATATCGGCCTATTTTCGGTGCGGAAATGCGGAAATTGAATGTCATTTCTGCAGATTGCGGATATTTGTTGCGTTTTTGCGGAATGCGGATATTTATGCAAAATTAATATTAGTTGCTAAAAAATCGCAGATTTGATGCTCGTTCCGTCAAAATATTGTGTCACATTTACTTAAAGGCACTTAAACAAACGAAAACAATACATATCACAAAGATCTGAAGACAACAGCGACAATGGCAACAGCAACAACAAAATTTTTCGCGCGAATGATCATCCATGATGACTGCAAGTGCTTAAGTATGATCAGTCACGTGCAAAATGGAAAGAAAATGGTTTATGTTGTGTTTTATATGAAGTAGGAAGACTTCGCTCATAATCTTGAAGAATAGCGGAAATAGCCAATTTCTGTCTGCAGATTTGCGGAAACAGGGCAGAAAAATTGCGGAAATGCGGAATGGCATACCCCCCAGTGACCCCCCCCCCCCTTCATAGTTATACTATGAGTCTCTCTTGATCGAAGCGCCATCATCACAGGGCAACAAGAGACTCATCGTCATAAGTCTAATGCTCTGCTAAACGATACACTCAATATTTGGGGTCTAGCAAACAAATAGTCGCATGGACCCCCTGCATTGAAAAGTTAGGGAGTACCCCCTGGGTTTCAGCCTTCAGTACGAAAACATTTTCAGCATTGCTTTTGTTGTTTTGCTTTCCAAGGCAGCCCTTAAAATGAAACCGTAAGCAACATTTCTTGAAGAGTCATACTGTGCATGTAGGCGTTTTCCTGGAAATAGCTTATCCGTCCATAGCCTCTTGGAATGTTTTTGGCTGCATCTTAGGCCAAAGAGATTGCCTATCAACGGAGTGGAATTGGATTTACAAATTAACCCCGATTGGCCGATTCCTCTCTTTGGATTTGAAATGCGTAAGTAACAACAACAGCAAGCAGGGGTGCCAGAACTCTTCCGACAGAGGGGCTAGAGATTCCGACAGGCGGCTAAAATGACTGAAAAGTGCAGTCTTCCTACGTCATTTTGCCAAATTTTTGCCGACAAGAACCTAAAATTTGCTCCGACAATGCAAGAATATGTACAAAAGGGTGCAGTGTCGATTAGGGGGCTTTGGGGTTTCACGGGTTGTGGATTAGGCCAATTTTAGCTCTTCGGTTTCGGGATTTGCGTTTAAATCATGCGGGTTTTCCGGTTTTGAGATGTGTCACATGTTGGCCATTTTTGGTGCTCGGGATTTGGCTATTTCATTCAAAATTCCTATTTTTCGGGTTTTCGAAGTTATACATTCCACGTAGTGATCTGAGATCGAAAAGCCAGCTTTCGAATGCTTAAAACGAGGCCCAGAGAGTCGGTTACTCTCGAGTACCGAATAAACGTGGGGGGGTTAGAATAATCGGGGGGGCTAGAAATGGTTCGACATAACAATAATCGGGGGGTGGAATATTCGGGTTGGTGCTTGGCAAAATAGAAAATAGTCGTTTTCTTAGGAAAAAATGTACCTGTTATTTATTTATGTGAACAGTGATGTTACTGATACATTTACTTTTGAGTTCTGGTTCTGTAGAATGCATTTCTTGAGACTTTTTCTTGCGTTTATTCAGAAATTATGTTTCATGTCATTTCATTTTTCCAAAAATTAATAAAAGGGGGGTTGGAATAAGAGCGGGGGGTTGGAAATGTTTCAAAAATTAATAAGCCGGGGTGGGGGGACGATTATTCGGTACTTGAGAGTACAACGAAAATGCTGGAAATAATTGAAGATTACTGACGAAAACTAAAGATTTTTGTTCAGACGTGCAATCTAGGGTTTTGGCTTTTCTGCTTGCGGGTTTTCGGGTCTTAATGACTCATCGTAACTGGTGCAGCGATCGACTAGCTGGCGATTAGCTTTATTTAGTTCCTCTAACTTCGTATGGAACTGCCAAAGGCGACAAAATAGAGACTGAGGATGAGCTTTTTAGAAAGTGACTGGATTTCTAAATGAATGGATCAGGGACCTGAACCAATTTTTCAAAGATATGTTCACCGAACTGAATTTCTGCGCGGTTGCAGACTTTGCTAGAAGGGGTCCTTTTACCTTTGGTCATGCTGGGAACACTAACCTCTGTGCAGACTGATGCTTTCTTATTAGAAATTTCTGATTTGCAGCGAATATTTTTGCCGATGCGAATAAGAAACAAAAGCATATTGAAAAATACTGAAAAACATTGAGATGTATTGAAACTGATGCCCCTGTCCAAGATCAGTGTGGTCAAGTGCCATCCCCCGATCAGTAGTGCCATCGTTTGCTGGGATTCTGCACCTTTGCTTCACCTGCGACGGTTGTATCTTTAGCTGCATAGATGGGGTCTTTCTACCTTCGCTCATGCTGCAAACGCTAGCGTACGTGCAACATGCTGGCCAGCGAAATATCTTGGGTCCTTCATAGTTTTTTAGAATAAAATCATTCACGAAATAATATGATAATCGACGAAAGAGGACACATGCACCCTCAGTCTTGGTCTATTTGAATTAGGCCAAGGCCCCCAGGTGGGATGCAATGATTTTAAGGGACTAGATTCATACACTCTTTGCTTTGGTCTGTTGTATGTTCAAGAGGGCTTGGGTGGGGCTAAGGGACTAGATTATGTAACAGTACATCAAAGAATCAGCAGAATACGAGCCTTCAATCGAACATAGATTGAAGAGGTACAGTAACTTTTGTTTGTCATCTTATTTTACTTCGAATTTCTTCTAGCTATACATATATACATACAAATATATACATATATAACTAATCCAAATCGAAACTAATCTACTATATTACAAATGAAAGGAAATAACTAAGGAAATAAATACTTACAATGATATATACTAAAAACAGTTTGGATGTGAATGGACAGAATTTATAGGGTATGATTATATTTACAAGCGCTGCATTTACAAGAAGGACCATCCCATTGTTTAATCAAACGTTTGAAGCTGTTGAGATTGTCAGTTGATTTTATTTCATTTGGTAAACAGTTCCAGATCTGAGGTCCAATGGCTTTAAGACTATTGGAACCGAAAGTGACTTGATTTGGTCGAAAATGATTTAAATTGTTGGGATTCCGTGAAGGATGCTTTGAAGTTCTTGATATAAAGATACTTTGCATAAAAGATGGATTTAAATTTTTGATTGTCTTGAATATTTCGATACAGAGGGTTCTTTGACGAGCAACTTGCATTGTGCACTTCTTTGACCTAATAAGAAGGTCATTATAGGAACTTTTATGATCATTGTACAAAAATCTTAGCGCGCGTTCCTGTATCCTTTCAATTTTCTGAAGTGATTTTGAAGACGAAAAGTACCAAACTAAAGGACAATAGTTGAAATTCGAATACACAAAACTTTGAACCAAAACTTCTTTTTCAGCAAAACCAATAAATGACTTAAGTCGCTTAAGAACGTTCAGTTGTGCTGCAGCTTTTTTACAAAGGTTTGATATATGTGGGTCAAAATTCAATTTGTAATCTAGTGTAACGCCTAGGAGCTTAACAGTCTCTTCAGATTTTATAGAATGTCCTTGAAAGTCAAGATTTATGCCACAAGTATTTGTCTGGTCTTTTTTAACAAAAAGTGCATGGAATTTGTTAGGGTTCGCAATCATTTCATTTTGTTCCAGCCATGACAAAGCGCTGTCTGCTTCATTTTCCAAAACCTTGACAAGATCTGGCAAGGACTTGGAAAAGAAAGCTAGCGTGTTGTCATCAGCATAATTATACATGGTTGCTTGTTTTATAAAAGAGAAAAGATCATTTATGTAGAAATTGAAAAGTATAGGACCCAAAACTGATCCCTGTGGTACTCCAGATACAATTTCTTGAAAAGAACTGTAGACGTTATTTATTCGGACACTCTGCTTTCGTTGTTTTAGATAGGAATAGACAAGAACCAGGGCATTTTCATCAAAACCATATGCATGAAGTTTAGCTATAATCAAATCATGCGGGATGCAATCAAAAGCTTTTGACAGATCCATCAGAACGGACCCAACAATAAAGTTGTTGTCAAGCTTCGATTTCCACTCTTCTACAAGTTTAATCAAAACATGCTGTGTACTGTAAGCTGTTCTATAAGCTGCAATAAAAATTGAAAGAGTCTTATCAAGGAAGGGGCTGAGCTGTTCCTTTAGAATTTTTCAAAAATTTTGGAAAAAGTGTTAAGTATACTGACTGGACGATAATTTCTCTCCACAGTACGAATGGGTTCACCTTTGTCTAGAGGGCAAACTGCAGCAGTTTTTGCGTTCTGGGGAAATATGAAATTTCGAATGCTGCAATTGATGGCGTTAGTAAGAGGCACAGCCAAATCATCGCTAGCCAAAGAAACAAGCTTCGGTGGAATTTGATCAACACCTGTTGATTTACTGCCGTCGAGCATTTTCAGTTGGACTTTTATCAAAAGGCTGCCCTGACACTGAACGTGCGTCCTGCTGGCGAGCGAAATTATGTTCAAGGCGAGGCTAAATGAATTTAAAGATCCATTGCAAATCATGATCCTTCCTGGAGCCAAAATCGAGTTTCGTATTATCTGAAAGTCCTTTTTGGCCTAAATGCCCTTTGTCTTGCTTTTCATACGGCGCACAAAGGATCATGGTTAGCAATGGGTTTTTACGGGACTGTATTACGGGACACAGCGTCAAGAAAACAATCGTAGCGAAGACTTTGCCAAAAACCGCTAATGAAAGATTGCTAAGCTTTTCAATGCTATAACGAAGACTTTGCCAAAAGGAATTGCTAATGAGAGATCACTCACATTTCAACGTGCTTTAAACCATAGTTTAAACGTAATTAAGTTTCTGATTAAGTCAAATACGTGCAAACTCAGGTTAAAGTTGTTGCTGTATCATTGAAAACATCATTGCCATTTATCGATCTTATGGTGTCAAATCTGTCCAACATGAAATAAGCCGACGTCAAATTTTGCTATAGGATCGCTGGAAACTTCTGTGCTGTACGCGCTTACGATGCGCTTTCTTTATTTCAGTGCTAATTAGCAGCGGTAAAACGCTAATCAATTGCATTAACGAGCGTGACTTTCTTACTTACTGACTGACATCGAGTGCCCTCTTAGATTACAAAGTTGGACTTTGTAATCAAAAACGAGGTGATGGGCATGAATTGGGGGGGGGGTTGGTTGTGGTTTTTGCACAATCTCACCGGCCAGTTTCATGCACGCACGACAAGTGTTATTTGGTTAGCCAGTCACAATTTGGTTCCTTCATTAGAACTGTAAGGGGGGTGTAAGTGCAATTAAAACATTCGAGAAGAGATGAAGACGGCGGCCGTCTTCTGAAGATATCAAGGATTAGATGATTGATTCATGGAATCAGATGACAAAATCTCGTTAATTAATTGTGGACACAAAGGCACAGCTGCCAGGTTTACAAGGTGAAAAGGATCCCGATTTTTCAATTTCCCTATTTTTCCGCTACAGAAATACCCAAGGGAACGGATTATTCTGCCATAATTGGCATCACTGGTACCCTATTTAGTTACAATGGTTGTTAATAGAACGCCTGGTAACGCCTGCTATGTTTTTCTCGATTATCAATTAGAGCACAGGTTTTCTTGTTCATTAACAATGTAGTCACGTTTCCCAAAACTGTGAGCATTCAAAAATCAGTGATACCATGATCATGACGGGGGTAAGTCAGCATGCGGAAGGCTTTTTGTTGCTGCAACAGTTTCCCACGCCCCGTTTGTAAGGTGTATTGTAAATGTTAGAGCCTTCACGAGTGCAACCTTCCAGAGCGTCATTACTCTCGCTTCGATGCCTAACGCATTAGGCTTATTCTAAATGTGATTGTCAAGATTTATGATTGCCTGGACTGGACTGCCAAATCGATCAACGGTTGAGATTTTGAGAAAACCGTTTTTGGATTGTGAACAGTCTTTTTCTGTGGCAAATCCAAATCAGTTTCGATGGATTAGAGTATGGTATGGTGAGGTAGAGTAGGGCGAGGTAGGGTAAGGCAGGGTAGAGTAATGTAATGGTTGGGTAGAGGAGTAGAGTATGATAAAATGTTCTTTTTCTTTATCTAGATTTGTTGTATTATATTTTTTCAAATTTTTTGCTTTTTGTAGTATTTTAGATGCATGGCCCCTTGTAAACCAACTTAGTTGAATGGGCTACCATGCTTAAATAACTGATGATATGATATGATATGGATCTATGGGACGGATCTAAAATAGATTGGGAATTGATAGACTTGGGGCTAAATCAAAATCCTACTCCCAAGAAATTTCCAATCACCCCATCTGAGAACGGTGAACCAACTCGAGGATGCAACTCGAGGATACAATAACATGCTACATAAACTGTTGAAGAGATGTCAAGTATATGTACTCTTTTACTCTTTTTCCTTTTCTTGACGTGCATTGTTCCACTGAAGGTATTTCTCGATGTAACGATTTATCACTATCACTGATTTTTGAATGCTCATAGTTTTGGGAAACGTGACTACATTGTTAATGAACAAGAAAACCTGTGCTCTAATTGATAATCGAGAAAAACATAGCAGGCGTTACCAGGCGTTCTATTAACAACCATTGTAACTAAGGTATTTCTCGAAGGTATTTCTGAAGGTATTTCCCTTAAGCATGCCTCTAAACTGCAGGACCAACAACTTCATAAAGCATATCCTAAATGAATCTGAACCGCACTCCCTAGTATCTCAGGCCCTTGAATACGAGAATTCAGTAAACCATCGACAGACAATAGGTTCCTACATGAATAACCTTACTAATGACCTCAAAAAGAATGGCTTCAACACTGACTCGATTGCACTCCTCTCAAAACATGCCACAAAAGAAGCTCTCACACAAAGCCATCAGACCCATTGGAAAAGCATCTTGAACGACTGTCCAAAAGCTTTATCATATAAAACATATAAATCTCATTTCACATATGAAAACTATCTCTCATTGATCACCAACAGATCACACAGACGAATCCTCTCAAAATTGCGCCTTAGCGACCACTGCCTTGCAATAGAAAGGGGAAGGCATTTCAAGCCCCCTTTAGAAAGAGAAAGAAGATTTTGCAGATCCTGCCAAAACACAGTTGAAAATGAAACACACTTCATCCTTTCATGCCAAAATTATATCACTGAACGCACAACGTTCCTAAATAGAACCCAAAATCTCTGCCCCAATTTTAATAATATACCAACTGATGAACAGAAGCTTATATACTTAATGTCCAACGAAGATGAACTTCTTCTGCAAACATTTTCTGAATTTCTTCATGATATATATACCAAACGCTTGGCTTTAGAGAACAGTAATCAATAGGCTTTCTCGAATTTATTGTAGTTTTGATCAATTTAGCTGTAACCTCTTAATTTTGTAGTCTTTGTTTTACATTTAATCTTTTTTTTTTTCGTTTTTCTGTAGCTGTAGTCGACCATGTATCAAATGATATAGTGTCTATAATGAAAAAAAAAAAAAAAAAAAAGTATTGGCCCAAACATTGCACTTGGCCTCAGGCCTTTATTTGACATGGCGTGGCTGCCCATTTCAGGTATGTGTGGCTGCCCATTTCAGGTCTGTGAGCCGACCCCCGTCCTTACCTGTTCTCTTCACACCACCTGTTCCATTCACATGGTTTAGCCAATCAGATTAGACCATTTCTTGTTGCATTCTTTTCTCAGGATCACCAATGATCGCTGAGGACATGGTTAGGAGATAACCAGAAGTTTCGGTGAACAAGCTAAGGCTCACATCCTTCCCAAAATTTTCTGTACGCTACTGTACGTCTTTGGTTTGTAATTTCTCTTCAAGGGAAGGAGTATTCTTCATCAATGGATATTGAAACTTCCTGAACAATTCGCCACAGAGAAAACCCCGGACAGATTTCCCTTCCTGTTTTCCTGATTCTTTTGACATGTACCTCCGGCCGTAAGCTATCCCCTACCCATAAGCCGCGAAGACCTGTGTTTTAGGGGCAGGAAACAGATTGATATGATGGGGGCAAGCAACAGAGGGGTCACAGATGCTCTTTATTGGAACCATGTACACGCAGAACGTTGAGAGAAAATTGTTTAAAACTATTATAGAGGTTTCAGAAAATTTTTCAAACTGCTCCAACTGGCATTTCCCATTTTCCTGACAGCTAATTCAGGTGTTTGAAAGTCCCAGCTTCCATTCTGCTAGTTTTTTTTTCTTAATCACAATAAGAAAACTGAATTATCAAGGCTGTTTGTAAGAAGTGACTTCGTGAATGTGCCACCATGGTTATGTGCCACAACCATAAGTAAGGTGCGTAAGTACACGTATTTTTTCCTAAGAAACTAATGGGCCAGCACTGTAAGCTTTCACAACAGCCTTCATGTTCACTACCTGTGTCCTGGTGAACATTTCAAAACGATGTTTGTTGAAACCATTTTAATGTTTGGACCTCCACTCAAATACCTTCTCTGTAACATGCCCGTAACATGGTACAAGAAACATGTGAAAATAGAATAGAACTATGTCAAGGAATTCCTTTATCAAAACAACCCCAAAACAAATAGTTCCTCGAGTCATATTTTCCCAGTACTAGAGTTTCTTAATTTTTTGGCAATATGAGAGCCGAGTTTCAATTCAAGCAGTTATTTATAAAAAATATGAGTATTTTCAGCAAACTGGAGGGCCAGCGGCTGCACGAGGCTTGCGGCCTTTGTATCTAACATGGCGGCCGTGTTTTTATCCTTCCTTTGATTGAAAATGTGTCATTGCCAAAACGCGGAAGAAGTTCGCTGTTGAGAAGAAATGGTTGTCTAATGACTTCGACCTCTCCTACACAACAGAAAGAAGCACGAGGAAGGTAAGCTAGCACGATGCTAATCATATCCCTGTCAACATTATTGGATGAGATTCTTTTTTGTAACGACTTGACGAAACTACTAGAAATCGTCTCAAAGAGAGCGGCTCAAAATTTTGTTGTATGAATCGCGGAAGTGCAATGCTTCGGGTTATCAACTCCACTTATGACTGAGATTGAGAGGTAAGGAATCTTACTGTGCCTTCTGAATCGTTATTACCAATGTCTAAAAGCTTCGTAGGAGAGTTTTAAGCAATCATTCTGAGACTTGAGAATATTTCTGAGGGCTTTATCCCACTTCCGTGAGTCGCCATTATTGAGGCCTTCCTTCTTCGGTTCGCTTAGGCCTAAACCGAAAATTTTGTTCAGGAACATCTGCCTCGTTATCTCAGCAGAAGGTTTCACTTATTTGGAACTTTGCTGATAAATGTTTGTTCTCGTAACATTTTGAAGACATCTTTCATCCTCAGAAAGCTTAATGCGGCATTATTCTGGACTCTGTGACTCCTTTATGAACACGCTTGGACAGTGTGCTTTGCGCCGTCCATTGTTCTCATTGCGGGGTGGTGATGAAACCATTTCCGCGATAAAAAACTTCCCCTCTTCACTCTGACATCCTTAAAAAGATTTTCATTTTTTAAGTCGGCTAATCATTCGAACTGTGGGAATCTGTTGAAAATTTCTCTTGTGCACTTTTTTATTTCGGTTTATTTCCTAGAAAGGCTTTCACACAGTTCACATAAAGATCAATTCTTTGTTCAAATCATGAATCAATACAAATCTCGCTTCTGTTCAAAATTTTGCAAACGTCAATGCCCCTATTGTGTAGTTTTAGCACGCAATGTTACAGTTTTACCTAATCTTAATCCCAATGTATTCATCAAAATGTGCTCACAAAACTCAGATTTTGAACTGCGTTTTGGTTTTGTAGTAGTTCACATGTTGCGCTGCGAGGTACTTGATCCCACAAATTTGCGGGGTGACGCGTGGCTGAACTTGATTCGCCTGAGTGCCCTCGGAGAAGGAGCCATGTTTTTACCACTTCCTATCATGATAAGCAAGAATTATCTAACCAGTGCACTAAAACTTCTCTTTGTCTATTCACGCAGTTTTATGGGACGTTTTTGGAACTAAAGGGGATTTTCTTTTTAGATTTTTCAATTTACTTCCAGGTGTAGTAAGTCCCCAAGGAGAGACTCATTTTAAAAAGGGGTCCACATTTGACAAAAACTACTGTACAAAAGAATGTTCCAAAAAATTAAAAAGTGCAGGCCACCCAGGAAGATTATTTTTTTAGAAAGAACAAGGGTCCTCATTTGATGCGAAAAGTTCAGTCCCTTGGGAGCCTGCAAACTTTCAATCCCTAAAGAATAGAAATTCAGATAATACAAACAAAATGGAGCCAAACATTTGTAAGCCAATAGAGGAAGACTGAAGTGAACCACAAAGTGACGTAAGATCAGGGCCGAAGCCAATGGGGGGGCTGGGGGGTGGAGCGCCCCCCAGGAGACCATTTGTCGGAAAATTTTGTTCACTTGTCGGAATTTTTGTGGTTTAAATTACACATTTTGGAGGACTTTGGGGGGAAATAATGCATAGAAACATGAATTTATTGGTGTTGAAATATAAATTCCAGCAGAAATAATTGAATTTATGGCATATTTTTTATTGATATTCACTAATTGTGTTGATTTCAAGGTTGAATTGCAAAATGTGGCCAAAGTTTTGTTACTGAGGAGCTAGATTGGTTATATAATGCATACATTTAACGTATGTTTCTACAGCTGTTGTTGTTGTTGTTGTTTTTGGTGATTTTTTCATCGGAAAATTTTGATTTGTCGCCCCCATATGCAGTCATGGCTGGTATCGGCCCTGCGTAAGATGCTTTGTTCCCCAAAAGAAAAAGGGCCAAACCCTTGGGATACTTGACTAGGGAAGTGATGGAAGTGTGTGGCAAATCTCTCCACACCCTTTACCCTGTCGCATAAAAATGTTTCTATGAAACAGAAATATCAATACTTTGCTTTGGTTTTCAACATGTATGCTGTCATTAAAGTTGACGGTTCTTGCAAGTTCTCATTTAAAGGATCTGTTTCATCCAGCATGCCTTGCACATGTCGTCTCTGGCTGGCCTTTGTTTGTTGCATTTTCGTGGTCCATGAAAATGGCGGCAACAAAGGCAAATCAAGAGAGGACACATGCAAGGCATGTTGGTTGAAACAGCCCCTTTAAAGCAGACAAATTATCTCAAAAATGCACTGTAGAAAATATACAATAATAAAGTTTTATTGCATGTGGGCCCCTGGGCCCTGGACCGTTTACCCCCTCTACCCCCTTTCTTGATGGCCCTGGTCAGGCATACTTTTCTGAAAAATTGGTATGTACAAAGAGTGGGTATGCTTTTGAAGCTTGACTGCATGCACTTTCCCAACCAAAATCTGGCCACATGCACCCCTGGGTCATGGACTCGATTAGGTCTTTCTGTTCTATGTGATCCCAGTGCTTGGTGCTGAAACCACAATGTCAGCAAATTCTGTCAAAACAATGGAGTGTGCACGATAGGATATGGCAAAGGTGAAGGTGAAATTGCGTTTTTCAGCACCAGCACTAGGATCGCAGAAATAGAGCAGACCTAATCGAGTCCGTGACCCCTTGTCATGATGCTCAAGTGGTGGGGCCGGGATTCGAACCCAAATCGCCTGACTATTCTGGCTGCAATGTCAGAGGATTACACCACAGCGCCGAAACACCTTCAATGGAATTGGCCATTTCTAACAAGCGGGATCGGCATGGATGGTTCCTGGCTAGTATGATATCGGGAAAGACAAGGACAACAAGATATGGATTTGAGTATTTTGCTCCATGTGAAACAGGATCTCCTGACAAAATGATGGCAGACTTGCAAATTGGTGCAGAATGGAAATAAGCCTAAGGTTGGATACCTATCTCATAATGTTTTCTCTTCCACAGGTTTATAGATAACAGCACAGAAATGGCAACAGAAGAAACAGAAGCAAAGTCTACCCAGATGGAGGTTTGTATTTTTTTGTTTTATCATTTGAGAAATCTCTAGTGGATGTAGCCTGTGGACAGGGTTGAAGATGATATGAAAGGAAGAAGAGAGCTTGTAGGAACAGGTTACATTTTGGAATTTCATAGACTTGATCTGAGGTACATGGTTATTGTTATTTGTCCCAAATTTCAATACCACGGGTAATGAAATGGTTTTATTGATCAATCAAAATAAATTGGAAAGAGTACAAGAAAGGGCCTTGAGAGCTGTATTTCAAGACAAAACAAGCTGCTATGAAGAGCTTCTGGTGAAAGCCAATCTACACACACTGAATAATAAACGTTTGCAAGACATCGCTATTTTGATGTATAAAGTGAAAAATGAACTTGCGCCAAAGTCATCTGCAATGCTTGTTCAAAAGACAAATAACTGGTTACAACTTACGAAACTCGGATTTTAAACTACCAGATTATAAAACAGTCAGATTTGGAAAACATAGCATAAAATATTTGGGACCAATTTTATGGTCAAAGATAGGTCAAGACATTAGAAACAGTCAAAGTTTGCAGATATTTAAAAGTCGGATTAGAAAAGAAAAGGACATTTCAAGATAGTTACTTTTAGCTGTAAAAATTGTAAATTATGTAATTGACTTATTATCTTAAAGTTCAGTAATTGTAGCTAGCCGTGGGTGTTGGGGTGCGTGGGGTGTGTGGGCTATGTGGGGTTGTGTGTCGTTGTGGGCCGTGCCTTTGCTGCGGTACATAGCCCCGTGTGGCCCATGTGTTCCGCGTTTCCCAATACCCATGGGCTAGCTTACTATTTTTAATGTAATCTTTCCTTTGTATTTTGTTTTTAGTTAGAGTGTCCTCAATTAGTACTTTGTTGCTAAATATTTTGACACTGAAATAAAGTTCATAATAATAATAATAATAATAATAATAATAATCTTACCACCCAATTCTCAAATATATTATTGTAGGACTTCAGAATGTCAATTTCAAGGAAAATGACAAAGAAGGCTAGTATGTACATCAATTGGGGTGTATGAAATTTAAAGATGCAGCCCATTCATACAGGCCCTTTCCTGGAGTGATGATGATGAATCCCTTGTATCCCTGTGGTGTGGTAAACCTTGCTCAAGAGAGACTCATAATGAAACAGTAAAATGCCTGGCCCTAGGCATTTGATCTATCGAATCATTATCAAAAGACTGTCGTAGCTCTGTTCAATGATCACTCCTCGGAAAGAAAATGGGACAGAAATCACATTAACATAGACTCCCACAGGAGGTGTGAGCAGCTTTGCTTTGTATCCCCACAACAAAAGTCAGCTGTTCTCCTCTGTATCCCCACTATCCCCACAAGGTGTTAAAAAATGAAGGAAAATACAACATCCTTTTTCGAACACAAATTTGATGCATTCAACCAAATCAAATGAAAAAGTGAAGTTTTAAGAAATCATCAGTTAAAGGCTGAACTATTTAACTGTGAGAACGGATTTTTAATATCTTGAATGGTAAGCTGATGTTTCATCAAAAAAACTTGGTATACATCAATACATCTGAGGAAGGAAGTTCACTTTACCTGGTGAGTGCAAGATAAGTAGACGCTACATTTTCTATGTTTTAAAGACCAAAACAAGCCAGAGCAATTTACAACAGCCGCAGCAGCTTCATTCAAAATCTAGTCAACTGCATCATTTGAAGTGAAAAGATGGCATTGTTCTTTGCCAAATCTCAAAATCTGATTGGTGCTGGAGGAATTGCAAAATTTGGGCAAAAATAGGGCTAGGTTTTTCAGAGTAATACTATGAGTCTCTACTGACCAAAGCACCATCATCAAGTCAAAGAGCACAGGGAAACAAGAGACTCATTGTCATAAGTCTAGCCTGTTCCTCCATTTCCTCCTCCACAGCTCCCAGATAGGCCTGTTCATGGGCTATTCTGAATGCAACTTTTCATGGAATTTCTGTTGAGGCACCTTTTTAGCCAAAATCAGGAAGTTATCATGTTCATATAGAGAAGTGAGCTTTTCAAAACATAATGGGCGCTGAAATATTGTAAAACATCACTAGTCATCAACAGTAGTTCACCATGTAAGGCCTGAGCATCACATTTTGAAACACCCAGTAATACAGACTAAGGTGCAAATCAGTTGAGGGATCTTGTACTAAGAACTCTTCAAAAACCCAACAATTTTTGTGCAAACTTCAAATCTCAAGTATTTACACAATCTGTGAAATGCCAAGGAAGATTCTAAAAATCTTAAAAATAGTCCTCAGAAACCATGCAAAATTGTGCGAAGTCTTGCTAAATCCTTAAAGATCTTGAAAATTTTAAAAAGGCTTTGAAAATTTCAGAGAGAATCTCAAAAAGCTTTGAAAAATCTGAGAGAAATTCCAACTCTTGTACCCTATAGCAACATTGGTAACTGAAATTGGTATGTGTTGTATGTAGTGCATAAGTTTGTTGCTGTACATCCTCAGGGAGTATTGTGTACATTTGGGGCAGCAGGGGCATGGCAATTGAAGGTGTCTTGTCTTGCTACAGTTTGGTATAGGAGTAGATTGCGATTGATCCACAGCAAAGTATATTTATGCAAGTGTAGAGGCCAGGGGTGGCGCCAGGGGAGGGCTACAGCCCCCCATCGGAGGCATCTAGCCCCCCCCCCCCGTCAGAGGAATTTTGGCTTCTCGTCGGAGGAAATTTGGCAAAATAACTCACGAAAACAGCATTTTTCAGTCCTTTCAGCCCCCCTGTCGGAAGCTCCAGCCCCTCTGTCGGAAAATTTCTAGCGCCAACCCTGGTATAGGCTGTCAAATTCACGGAAATAGGTTTGGTAATTGGTACCCCTATCCAAAAATAATCCTAGTTACATACAGCAGCTGTGTAGCAATTTGACTTATGACTTGAGCAAAGCTTGTAAAAAGCAGCATCAAACCTGTGCTTTGCACATGACAAGCATTGGAACAGTTGCGATAAAACCTAAAGAAAGACTTGAAATGCAATTTCGTACGTTGTTACTACTAACCCTAACCCGAATCCTGGACGTTTCGATTCTTCCTTTTCCCAGCTACAAACAGAGCTTACACACAATGGCAGATGCAAGATATTAGATTTTGAACAGCAAAGTGGTTTTAAGCCATTTCTCCATTATGTAGCATTGAGGCTCCCAAAGGGGGCACTGGAGCCCTGGAGCCCATCATTTTTAAAGCTTGAAGTCCTAGAGCCCAAACAGTTCCCATGCTGGTTTTCTCGAATTTTAAGAGATGGAGCCCCTGGAGCCCAGCCCTGAAAAGCATACAATGGAGCCCTGGAGCACGGCAATTTTGCCTCTGGGAGCCTGGAGCCCATTAAGATATGCCCTGGAGAGGTGGAGCCTGAGCTCGCTTAAGGGCCTCACCTCAACACTCACAGTATAGTCATGTTCCGAAACTTTTTAAGATTGTTTCATTTTCAATTGAAAACAGAGTGACATATGGAAGTTATTAGGTTTTGAACATAAACTAGATTTGAGCGATTTGTCCATCATGCAAGACTCTCCAGGTGGTTGTTATGATTCCTGATTCTTGTTACGAAATCTGTGAGAACTGGCTGCTGCTGTAAGGCTTTCGTTATTAGATCAAAAATTAGAACTTCTAAGAAGAGACCGCCCTCAGATGTATTATGCGTTGTTGGTAATGTCCTCGGCTTGTGTTTGGTCTTCTTATACGTGGACTGTGTAGTATCAGAGACCGACTCGCAGGAGGCCATGCATAGTTAAAGTCACTTCCAAATCGTTTCGTTGGTCCAAATATTCAAGGGACACAAGATTCTTTTTACTGCTTGCTTGAACTTACTACAGCTTGATCCTTCCTTGCAATCTTTCAATTACAATTTTTAGCTAGATATTTGAAAGTTGGGTGTACTTACTCCCTCACACACCCGGCGGCTCCACTACTGCACTGAAGCACCTAATGAAAGCAAAGCAAACAGAACCGAAAAAAGCCGACTTCGGGATTGATAAAGACTGAATTGACGGCATTCGCTCAACTGAGATTCATTCCTGTACTGCAAAAGACCAGTCTATGATGAAAGTTCTTGTAAAGAATTTTTCAATTAGCAAGTTTTAAGGCGATTGAAATCATCGTGTTAGAGTTAGAGGTTGGTTCTCTTCTCCCCAAGATATGCCACAGAAGAAGAACAAACTGTCATACATCAGCGCTTCTGCAATAGGTGCTGTCTGTCTTCGCTTGCATGACACCGATGTCAGTGTTCATTGTGTTTTGATAGAAATTCGACCAGCAGCTGAAATCGTGTTCCTCTTTTCTACGGCTTACCAATATTAGCTGAAACTGCGGCTTGTTTGAACAGGCGATCCAAAACCAATAAGAAAGGTGTATTTGACCGTGGGATATATGATGATAATTACCATTAGTGAAGTTGGTTGAAATGCAGGTGACTGAAACCCTTCAGTAAATTGACTTGGCTATCCAGTGTGCCGAAGAGACATCCTTTCCCGTTCAGAAAGTCACCCCACCCCTGCACGCTTTTGTAACCTCGCGCGAACTATTTCATTGTCAGTAGGAACTCTTGATTTAGGCAAAATTGATTAAAGGTCCTTGGGCAACCAGCATGCATTGCAGCCCTTTTTGTTATGTGGCCTAATTTCATGCTGCATGAGAATATTTTTGTGATGTCGTCAGAGTCAGCATCAGTTGTGTTTTAAGACAATGGAACTGAATTGAATTAAATCCATGGAAAGCATAGCACACCATCACAGTGCATGCCGGTTGCCTCAGATCCTTTAAATGGAGTACAAAGACCAACAGCCTTGCGATCGTTTGTTTTTGTTTTTATGAATTTCGTACAGTCAGTTATTTTGGAAGCTGTGAGCAAGTAGCAGACTTCGCGCAAATCATGCTGGTCTATATACTCCGTTTTAAAAGGCTGCCTGCAGTACCACTTTCACTTTGAAATGTCCCCTCCCCCCACCCCTTCCCTTGCATATCAAGTATTCACGTTTAGCACTGAACAATGTATGTGAAGTGCTCATTATGCTGAAAATGTTGCTACTGTTTGTATTATTTGGCGTTAACCTATTTCAGATATTAATTCTAATGTTTAGGCCAATCTTTTTTGCTTCAATTAGGCAGTTTGAAAGGATATTTAAGCATGTTTAGAACTCAGTAAATAAGAAGCTTACGCCATCGTTCTTAGATTAGTTTATAGAGGCTCAATGATATTATGTCATTCTCAGCAGATATAAACCTCTTTGAGTCTTCAAAGACCATGGGATTTAGTGAGTTCTAAATCTTATGAGATTGGACAATTATGTTTGCTTCCCGTTCCTCCCTTGTGTTGTTGTGTTTGAACTTTTTCGGGAAGGCATACCTTGAAAAACCCAGCTATAAGGTGGCTAAGTTAAATTTCATATTTCATATTGTTCCACATTTGGTGTCCTGTCGGTCATGAGGTCATGGGTATACTCGGACTTTGTCTTTGATTGACTTCGAATTTCTCAAAACAGAAGGTTTTGCAGGTATGGATGGACCTGAACTTTCTTCTTCAACAGTCTGAAGACTTGGGAAAGGTCCTCGTTTTCACTTGCCAATTAGGTAGATATTTTTATTGATAATGAAAATTTTTCATAGCCCTTTCATCTCCCCATAGGGATTTTCAAGGGCCCCTTATTTTCTAGCTAATGGCCCCCACTGCATCAAGACTGATGATACTTTACACAAATCATAGTTTTTGATGACAAGTGACGTAAAAAAGAACATAGAAATACTTTGAAGGTAAAAAGGTGGCACCTAAAGATTTATGAAAATAGTGATGATAGATGGAGGAGAAACACAAGACTTTACAAAGATCATAAAAGGAAGAAGTTTCAGAATTTTGGTGGCCCCTTTCACAGCCTTGAGTTTTTGGTGGCCCCTCTGAATATTTTCCGACTCCCTATACCCTGCATTGATAATGACTGATCCCTTAAAGACTTTTTTGTTTGATTGGGAATAAATTTCCGTCTCTCTGACTTCTACTGTTTTCAGAATTTAGTAGCTTTGGAATCGACAATCAAACAAATCCATTTTATCCAGCTGAGATCTGAGAATGCCCTATGCTAAGCAGATGATGAGAGAGCTAATAACCACGATATACTACGCTGGGTATAATCATAACCATAAGATGGCTTTCACAACAGCCTTTGTCAATTGATGGACCTTGATACAACAGGGAAAAAACTTAACGAGAGATTCATATGGGTAAGATAACGACGGAGCTCCCGTTAGCCACGAAATTATTGGCTTGCAGAACCAAAACTGATGCAACATACAGGCTGCTTTGTTCATTGATTATCAGGCGTACCAAAAAATTTATCCATCTTTTGACAACGAGTTATCCTTCAATAACAATGTTACAGCCATTTTTTGTTTCTCTCACTGTGGCTGTGATTTTTGGACTGAGGTCTGAGCCCTTGATGTCCTAGTGTCTCTTGGAAAAAGTGAATTTCGCTAAAATGTTTCCAGAAAATTCGAAAAGCGGTCTTGTAGAAAACTGCTTTTGTGCCAAAGAATGGATGATGGAATTTCCCACCATTCCTCTCAAAGATGAATATGCAATCAATCGAAAATTCTACGATGCAGACAGTTGAACTGATCACAACGATTCCCTGTAGTCTCTCATCGAAATGAGACTTCAGCCCCGTTTACACGGAAACGCAATCTTTCCGTTCCATATCGTTCCGTTCCGAACAGTGGAACACTCAGGGGTTGCTTTCACACCGGGGGAACGCTTCAAATAACATCGTTCCGTTCCAAAAAGTAGAACGACAGAGGAAGTGATACGAAATGTGGAACGATACGTAATCATTCCGTTTGAGGTGTTTGCACTATGCGTATGCGTTGATCTAGTCGTTGCTGGGAAAGTGGGAAGGACTGAAAGAACAACTGTGACCCGGGTGGGTGCAATTCAGCAGCAAAAGGTACACCACGCTCGTCCACATCATTTCATTGAGTACTCTCTTCTCTGACATTCTAGTTGGCGAAAAGACCCCTTATCACGGAAAACTTTTTAAGATAAACCCCGTTTTAAAAGAGGATCACTGAACCCTGAAAAGATTTGTACAGTACAAATACTGGTTCTAAGGGAAAGGTTTGGGATTTTGCACTTAACTGCCATTCAGTTTACGATATCTCTTTTAATGGAAAACAGTAGAATTCAAAAAAACTCAGAGGCTGAAATTGTTTTCAGGCTATACGAAATTTGTCAAAGTCTTGAGTTCATCAGCAGTTCAATGATTTTTGGCATATTTTCTGAAGAAAATACCCTTACTTCTAGATTGTAGGCCCTAGTATCTTGCCTCAAATATACACCTTTCTCAGCGAAATCATGGATGAGCGTGTGCCATATCGTCATTAACCCACCGGCAGCTGTGAAACGGTACGACTGCGTTCCGTGTGATCTAATTAATTAGTTTCTCTTTAAACTTTGTCACACCAACTTTAAAAATGATAATGGTTTGATTTGATTTGATTTGATTTGAACAGTACGAACACCATTTCATTTCATTTAATTTTACTAAGGAGGGTTGCCCTTGTTTTACAAGGGGCCCTCAAAACATTAATTACAACGTATATTTACAAAGGAAAAGAAAAATTACAATAGAAAAACCGTAGCATTAAAAGCCTAATATAAAATTTACAAAGTCTGTTATAAAAGAAAACAAGAGCAGAATACTAAATAGAGTTTTTAAAACTATTTAGGGCAAATGCCTGTTTGGTATCGGCGGGAAGGTCATTCCACGCTTTTGCTCCTCGATAAGAAAAACATGTTTGCCCATTGCTTTATTCTTTCTTGGGCAGTCTTAAATCTGTTTCCGAATTGCGCAGGACATGCGAGGAGGACTTTGAGCGTCGGGTGAAGAGGTCACACAGGTATTGTAGCCTGCGTGCAGACTCTACAGTCAGTGCGGAGTCTTCACGCATGCTAAGGTATTGCGGAGCCAGTTCATTCTGGGACTTGAAGACCATTGTTTTCGATTCACAAGCTACGAGTGCTGCAATGGTCTTCCAGCCCAGCCGGTCAATAAGTGGACTGCTTGGGGTGTCAAAGCTGCTGCTGGTTATAATCCTAGCAGCTCTGTTTTGAAGTTTTTGCAACTGATTAAGCTTGGTCGAACCGGTACGTCCTCAAACAGAACAGCAGTTTCGAAAGTGTGGCTCAACAATACATGTGTCAAGAATCTTCAATTTTTCCTGTGGTAGGAGATTCTTGGCATGTTTTAGAAAGCCAATAGCTTTAGAAACTTTGGTAGAAACAGTTTTGATGTGTTTCTTCCAGATAAGAGAATTGTCGATCTGCACACCAAGGTATTTTGTTTTCTGGATTCTTTCGAGCTCATTGTCACGAATTTTCAGATCCAAACGGTACACAATCGTCCCGTTCTCATGTCAACAGTCCATTTTTGCGTTCCAGAAACTGGAACGAAAATGGTACGGAACGATTGCGTTCCCGTGTGAACGGGCCTCACACCTCACCGAGGCCGCTCATGCTGTTAAGAGCTCCCTGAAGTCTGCCAATAACTATAACCACAGGCATGTAATCAGTCTAGCAGCTGGTCTTGGAATAGAATTCTTGCAGAAACGACTCCTGCACATGTACTCATCAGGGCCGCCGAGAGGGGTGGCAGGGGCAAGAAGCCATTAGCCCCAGGGCCTTGGAGTCTAAGGGAGCCCATAAATTAAGTTAAAAGTTTTAATTTTTTGTCCCACTTTGTGCGCTTGGGGCCTCATTTCGCAGTTTTGTCCCTGCACCTCCAAAACCGCCCGGCAGCCCCGGTGCTCATCTGGATCGTCGTTAGCAAGCGAACTTGAACCAAACAAGTTTGACATGATATGTAACAGGTGAAACCGGATCGTGTCGGCCGACCTTTTATCTCAGCAAAACTGGATTTGTGAACATTCATTTCTTTTCATCTTATCATATTTATACACACCAAAATAATAACAAAAGTAATAGACCTACATACAGGAATTGGTTACCTAGCAACAATATGAATCTAATTCAGCTACTACTAAACCTAGCTGCCGGGGCCTCCGAGAGGGGACATGAGGGGTATTTTGCCTCAGGGTCTTAAAGGGCCCCATAATTGGAGAATTTTGACATGATGACTGCAGGAAATGCTCTGAAATGCTCAAAACCACTGATCTCATATGACGTCAAAATTGACCCGCGGGATAGAGCGCAATCAAACCCGCCCTTTCTCGGAAATTGATTCGGGATGGTGTTTGCGGGTCGATTACAAGAAAACTGTTGCGAATTTTGCAAAACTGATTTCGAAAATGAATTCAGGACGGGGGGGGTACTTCACTATAAATTCATACGGGGGTGTGCGCCGCAAGGAATTCTGTTACGACCCAATCCCAGAAATTTGGTCCGATATTGATACCCAATCCCAGAATATATGTCAGATATTGATACCCAATCGAAGCCGTAACAAAAGCAATTCGACGTCAAAAGGATAAGGGATAGAGGGCTGGGAACGATTATTTTGGTTCCAAGTGGCCATTGGAACGAGGTTCTGATCTGAGGACGTTTTTCAACACAAAAATACTTGAAATCAGTTCACTTGAAACTGACAACGTGTTGCTTGAAAATTTATCCAGTTGTACTTTCATTCAACACCCATTACAGAATTTTGAGTAATCCCCAATCCCAGAAAATTCCGAGTGAAAGTATACCCCAATCACAGAAATTTTCCAGTAAAAGGATACCCCAATCCCAGAATTTTCAGGCCAAAAACTACCCAAAACTGGCGCACATCCCCGTCTTACCCAAAGTGAAGTACCCCCCCCCCGGGATTCAGGACCTCGAAGTGCTTCTTATCGGCGAAAGTCAAAATTATCCCGGAATTCTCCTTTATGCCATCTAAAGGCGGTGATCGAAAAATATTCTGCTCGCTTCGCTCGCAGGGGGCCTCAGTTCGCGGTTTTGCCCCAGGACCTCGAAAAGCTCTCGACGGCCCTGGATGCTGCTCTTCAATGAATCGATGTGTTTGAATTTTTTTTCTTTTCCAGCTCAAAAAATGAGTTTTCAGACTTGTTCGGATTGCGACTATTGACCTAGCATCTTTGATATATTGTGGAATGCTATTCCATCTTTGTGCCCCGGCATAAAAGGGGCATGAAATTGAAAGGTGTCCATAAATCATTTACCGAATCAATGACAATCCGCTTGTTCTTCCCCCAACCATGAAACCGATTTCTATTTCTGTAGATCAAAGCTGAAACCTCATTTCTTCTGACGTGTCTTTCTAGCACCACTGCACTGGGCCTTATTTATTTGAACTGTAGACGAGAAAGGGAGTTTCTGGCCATGGCATAGAGATCTCCCATGCCCAAGTATCTTTCTAGCTAGGTCCTTTATGGACTTGCCAGGTCCAAGTCAGTGGCGCCGCCAGGGTTTCTTTATTGGAGGGGAAAAATAGGACGGGGTCTGGGGCAGAGCCCCAGAAAATTTTTCTTGGACCACGCCCTTTACTTTGGCTATAAATGCGACCAACGCCCCTTTTATAGATTGACATAAAGATAAATAGAAAATGACTTCCAACCGGAGACTGAGCGTCCAACCTTTAGATCCCCAAAAATTTCTGCGACCGATTTAACACACACCACTCTGTAATGGAATTGTCACTAGGCTATTGTGTACTCTCAGACAGGGCCGCCGAGAGCTTTTCATTGCCTAGGGGAAAAACTACGAATTGAGGCCCCTGCGAGCGAAGCGAGCAGAAAATTTTTCGACTGCCCCTTTTATATAGGCTTAAAATTCATTTCCGAGCATTTCCTGCAGTTAAAATGTCAAAATTCTTCAATTATGAGGCCAATTAGACCATGAGGCCCTGGGGCAAATTGCCCCCTCCTGCCCCCCTATCGGCGGCCCTGCTCTCAGATTCAGAAATATGAAGTATACATGGTTTTTGAAAAAGACGGTATCGGGCACAGCAGGAACTTTAAAGCTCAGTACACATCCGAGGGGCAAATCACTTCTCAAAATCGCGTACGTGATTTTTATGATTTTGAAATCAAATGATTTTTTGTCTGCGATTTTTTGTGATTTTAATGATTTCTAGTGACTTTTTCGTGTGATTTTTCAGTAATTTTTCAGTGATTTGTGATTTTTGGTGCTTTCTGTATGTGATTTTTCTTGTGATTTTGTGATTTTGTATGTGATTTTTTTGTGATTTCAAGGAAGGTGTACGAAAAAAAATCAGTGAATTGCCCCTCGTACACATCAAGGGGGTCAGGAAAATTTTTGTGGATACACCCTTTACATTGGCTTAGAATACTTTAACCGACCATATTTTAGCCTGTGCTGCATTGGAATTGTTGATCACTTTGCAACAGTTATTTACATTAGCATCTCCGGTAAAATTTTTAAACATGATATTCTTTGGCTTAGAATGCACATCCTACATGCCATCTTTACCAAGACCAAATGGGAAACGTTCAAAATTTTGCAACTATTTCAATGAATCACCTCCACAGGAAAATTTTTGCGCAAACACACTCTACTTTGTCCTAGAACGGTCCTCACAATCCAATTGGATAATTCTATAATAGTTTGTATAGAAAAATTTTCAAAAAGCCAATTTATGCTTTGGCTAGGAAGAAGTGTCCAAGTCACTTTCCAGTATTTCACCCAAAGATTCTTACCATGCAATACCTACCCAACTACCAAACTTCTTTCTCCTCGCTCCTGAAAAAGATCTTGACTTACCTCCTCCACAAGCTATGTTGATGCGATATGCAGACGTGGAGCGTACGTAAAACGGGGATCTTGGGGCTTCGCCACGAGAAAAAAAATCGAGTCAATGCTGTACAGATCGTGGGAAAGTTCACTTAAAATGGGAAGATTGTAGAAACCTATACGCCCCGGGGGGGGTACTTCACTTTGGGTAAGACGGGGATGTGCGCCAGTTTTGGGTAGTTTTTGGCCTGAAAATTCTGGGATTGGGGTATCCTTTTACTGGAAAATTTCTGTGATTGGGGTATACTTTCACTCGGAATTTTCTGGGATTGGGGATTACTCAAAATTCTGTAATGGGTGTTGAATGAAAGTACAACTGGATAAATTTTCAAGTTACACGTTGTCAGTTTCAAGTGAACTGATTTCAAGTATTTTTGTGTTGAAAAACGTCCTCAGATCAGAACTTCGTTCCAATGGCCACTTGGAACCAAAATAATCGTTCCCAGCCCTCTATCCCTTATCCTTTTGACGTCGAATTGCTTTTGTTACGTCTTCGATTGGGTATCAATATCTGACATATATTCTGGGATTGGGTATCAATATCGGACCAAATTTCTGGGATTGGGTCGTAACAGAAATCCTTGCGGCGCACACCCCCGTATGAATTTATAGTGAAATACACCCCCCGGGCTATACGCATACACATTATAATTGCCAAGATCATCAGCCTTACCCCCCCCCCTCCCGTAATTTTTAGGCCGGAATTAGAAGAATTAGAAATGTGGTCCTGGAGAACATTGGGGGGTGACCGCCCCCCTTCCCGGCGCTTCTGGTCCAAGTCCAGTTCCTTTCAGAATTTCACAAATTCAACTTCGTCAGACCCATGTTTTCTTGATCTCTGCGAAGGATGAACGGATTCCTGCGAAGGAGGAACAGAATCCTTTTCCTTCGGCGACCTGTTAGCCTGCGTGCAGACTCTACTGATCCCTTTTCAGACTTGTGCTCCTCCTGTAGAGTCTGCGCATCAGCGACCAAATCCTTGTTGTAAGTTCATGAAAAACATGGAACCTTTCCTGATTGGCTGACGCATATCCCCTTTCTTTCATGAACGCCTCTGTCTTTGTTCGAGTCTGCAGGTATTTAATTAGCTCTTCCATGGACAAAGCTGACCAATGAAACCTTATTGTGTGTGGGTGTTATGCCTTCCCACTCTATGGGTCGCTCTATTGAATCCAATTCAGTGACTTGGTTCCTCAAGAGAGGGAATCGCGCGTGGCTCAGAACAAGGAGTTGGTCGCCGATGCGCAGACTCTACTGGAGGAGAACCTCTCTGAAAAGAAGTCAGTGGAGTCTGCACGCAGGCTACGACCTGTTGGCAGCTCACCAAAAGTATCTGCGACAGACAACTTTTTCCACATTTGGTAAAAATACAGTATTACTAGTTTTGGACTCCAATTTGAAAATTAAAGCCTGGCTCATTTCGACGTCATGTGACATTTCCACGAATTATCAGGACTGAAGTGTTTACTTGTTTAATTCTGTGCTCTGTTCTCGCAAACTCACCGGACGTCTAATTTGAGACGGAATTTTGACAGCTAAATGGTCTTTTCTGCCTTGTCCCCCGGGGGGGGGGCACTCCTATTGGTATGTGACGGGGGGGTCAGACGCAGTATGTTTTTTGAAAAACCCAAAAATATACTAAATTTAGGACATAGACCCCAAAAATACTCGACCCAAAAATATCCTGAAGTTAGGACATTTGTAGACCCCAAAAATATACTCATAGCTTCATGGTACATGAAAATTAAGATATTATAGCATTTTCGGCAACTGCCCTGCAATATTTTAGTGAAAAACTCAGCCTTGCACTCACCTTGTCAGATTTTCTCATCAGCAACCCCAAAAATATACCAATTGTGCTCCAAATCGCGTACCCAAAGGTATACCAGACAGCGTTTTACAAACCCGAAAAATGTCTGACCCCCCCCCAGTCACTTACAAATAGGGAGTCCCCCTGGGGGCCTTGGCTCTGTCATCCACGAAACTCTGACTAGCCCGCGTACCAGACCCCAAACTGAATCGCGTCGTTTTGAGGCAAGGAAATGTAAGTTCGGCAGTGTGTGGATTTTGTGCAGTCATTAAGGCTGATTTTCGGTCAGTGGAATTTTCCGAGCGGGCGGAAATTCCATTGTTTGTGGGAGAAAATGTCGCTTTGAAATTGAATAGATAGTTACGGCTGAGCAGCTTTTTATTGTCTAAAATTCCGCCGGCTCGGGAAATTCCGCCGACTGGAAATTGGCCTTTAAGCCGGATCTCCACTAGGCGGAAAAATGTCGCGGCGGAAAAATTTGCGGCAATCTGATTGGCAGATCGAATTGTCGCCGCGGAAAAATGTCGAGCCTCGAATAGTAGGAATACGTTCTACTTTTCGCGGCTCGACATTTTTCCGCCTAGTGGAGATCCGGCTTTACGGCTGATTTCTAGTCAGTGAATTTTCCGAGCGGGCGGAAATTCTATTGTTTTCGGGAGGAAATGTCGCCCTGAAATTATAGATAGTTACGGCTGAGCAACCTTTAAATGTCCGCTCGGAAAATTCCGCTGACTGGAAACTAAAGGAGACCTTCATGGACGTAGGAACCGGGCGGGAGCACTGGGGGCACGTGCCCCCTAGCTCTACGCCTTGGCTACCCCCAAGATTTTACAATAAACAACGAAGTGCCCTTTTTATTTTTAGAAAATGTCCCTTTCTTCTGAAGGAAAAAGTGCTCTCGAAACGTCGTGCCGCCGAAGTTTGAGATGCTTCCTGCGTCCCCGGAGACTTTTCTGAACCCAATGACGGAACTGTGATAGGAAATAATCGAAGGAGTCACAGACACCAGGCCTTTACAAATTCACTTCCTTGTTTCGGTAACCTTGAAGGTTACTCCCTACGTCAACAGAACAGATATGCTTTGTTTGTGGTTTTTGCGGCATTGAGCCCTCTCACTATGAAAGCCGTCATTGATTCTTCGGCTCTGCAAGAATCAAAGAAATATTTCTATGGCCGGAATCATAGGCTGCTAGAGATGAACTCCTGAACCGGTTGCTAAAGAGGAATCGCTGCCGGTGTTGTGCAAAAACATCAGGCGATCTTGTCAAAGTTAATGCACATGCAGTTGGATGCAAACTTGATAGAATTGTTGCTGTTGTCCAACCATGGGGGTGGGGGTAAAAATTGAAGCCTTGGCTTGGCCCGATTGCAAGAACCTTGGTTCTAAAAGCAGATGAGAGCGGGAATATTGATTGACACGTGGTCACATGACCCATCTATTTACGTTTTTTAAACAGGGTTGAAGGATACTTGTTGGTATGAAAGGTCGAAGTTACAATGTGCCCCAAAGATCATAAGGTCCTTTGCGTTTTGTACGTTTTTCGCCGCCAGAAGTACCAGTGTCTGACGTTCAAAAATTTCATTACAAATTGGTCTTTAGGTAAGAAAACCCCGTACAGATTTGAACTTCATGCCAAGAATTCAACAGAGTTTTTTGAAGGGGTTTCGAATGGAAGGACACACAAGAAGGAAATGTTATCAAAAGGTAAAAAAAGAACAGTTGACTGGCACAGTAGTGACGAGTCAGCAGAACTGAGGGTTTATCCCTGGTCTTTGGTGGATGGGCAGTGATTCGAAGGAATTTTGATAGAAAGGCACGTCATTTCCTTCTCACTTCATATTTTGGACCTCCCTTCACCCTTGTTGTTTGACGGTTTCTATTGCGCACGATATTATGGTTTCTGATTTCAGTTTTCTTCCTCGTTGTGTAGGTGGATTGAAATATGGCCTTTTTGACGATTGTTCATCAAAGGTATCACTATGGTGAAATTCACTAGGGTTATGGGCTTACTTCCAACTCGGTTTATGTCCATGCCCACAACAAAAGGACTCATTTCATTTGCTTACATTCTCGGAACATTTGCTTCATTCGCAGTCAACAGGAGGATTTCATTCTTGTCGTTGTAGGAAGAGAAAGTTGTTGGCCAGACTGAAGACGATAACCAGGAAGAAATTCAAAGCGCGGATTCAGTCGACGAGAAAGAAGACATTACGGTCAAGCAAGTATGTTCTTATAACTTTTCATTGCTTTCATTATTTCTTGTTTATTTCCTAGTTCCTGTTGACTAGTAAAGAAATCTGAGACGTGTTCAGTGTTCAGAAGGAGCTGACTCCTGTTTGTTGACAGCCACCAACAAGTAGCAAAGAACTTACGAAAACTCTGCTCGGAAATGCTATCGGTGAACAGTGTCATGATCTGCTTCAAATGATATAAAACATTGTTTGTTTCCAAATTGTAGTTGATTGAATATTTTCAATCTTTGGAAAATTCGAAGATCTATTATTCTGTTTTGAGTCATTTTCTATCTCTCACCGTTGAAGTTGATGAAGTTACAACCATACAATTTTCCAATGTAAACATTAAGAAACTCCATATGGACTGATGGTAATATTTTCGAGCCTTAAAAAAAGTTAATACAGACTACATTTATAGACTGTGAATTTAGGCAGAGGGTGCTGTTGACAGAGAGGGAGAGAGAGATATCTGCCATATTATTTGTGCATAGTCACAAGATACGTATCTTGTGACTATGATTTGTGGAAGGAACATTTTTTGCGTAATTTTGTTGAAACGCTTTCATTAAAATGAAAACTTATTCTGGAATGCATGGCAAATAAATGGATATCACAGCCCCGACATGCCTATTCTCCTTTTCGTGGTTTTTGCCAGGGATTGTATTGCTGGCAACTGCTAAAGCGGAAGTATTGTGCAGTGTGGCACCCTGGCCAACTTCCCATGGTTTGTTGATTGACGAGTGGAAGTCTGCAGCCTCAGTTTAAACTACTCACTTGACTTAGGGGCATACATTTCCGTGTTTTCTGCTATTCATATGCTTTATTCATGAAAAATTTCTCTTCAAAATACATCTCTTTATTAACCTTTTTGTTTAGTTTCGGGTTGTTTTCTTCCTCATTGCTCCCTCGCTGTCCCTTGGCAGTGCCCTAAAATTGTTATTACGTTGTCACGTACATTCAACTGTTAGTCTAAGCCAATCTAAGATGTGGCTTTCGACAATGCCACGTCTATGATTCAAGTAGTTAGTCAAAGCAACTAGAGGTTGTCCTTAAGCCAGATCCACATAGTGGGGGGGGGGGGTTATTTTCCACTCCATCGAGGTTATTCGTCTTCCGTTTTTGAATGACATCAACTGTATCCTCCAAACCTCCCTGACATTTGCTTATTATCTACCACCTACATTGTGATTGAGAAACTTTAAAACATCACAGCTCATAGACATAGGTCATGTCAAGTATCATATACCAAATGAATCAGTAAAGAAAGGGCTTTGATTTGATACAGGAATTTCTGGAATTACAGGACATCAGCATTTTTGATGATGAGTTCATTTTGGCCGCCATTTTGGGCAGATTAGCAAAATTTTGAAATTTCTCAAACTTTTTAATTGAAGTCACTCTGATGATACGTTTGTGATAGGTTACCACCATTTTGCAGCTTCTTTTTGTCTATTTTTACAAAGAACAAATTAATAGCACAAATGATGTCATTAAAATTGTCTTATTTCGGTCCAAATATCCCTCTAGAATCGTTACTTTTAATGAAATAATGTTTTGATATCAAATATGTTGCTAAATTGACTCAAAATGTGCCTATAGCTCATGCAAAACTTTCTTTAAGCGCAGATTTAGCTTGGAAGCCTCATTTTCACAAACTTTCAACTCCGTGACGTCACTGTGACGTCCTAGGGCGTGGCAGCCCACCAAGACTGCGCCACATTCCACAAATTATTTGCTCTGCAATTGTGGCAAGTTACATTGAATTCTCATGAATCGAAGGCAGTTTGGGGAAGTGGAAAGAACCCCCCCCCCCATAAATGGCACCTCGAAGAAAATCCCATTTAGATTAGGGCTAATTAAGTGTGGTCTGGTCCGCCCTTCTGTTAATGATTCTTTACCAACGAAATCAGGAGGCTTCGTCAAAATAAATAATGAAAGTAAACTATAGATTGTGTGCATGCAGGCTAAGTAAAATAGAGATCTTGATCTCTTTGATGAAGACTTTACCACAAATCTTTTCCTAATATTTTTTTCATTTCATTTACCAGTAATACAGCAATTGTCAGCAAGCAGAGCAGATGCATTCATGCATCCCACACGATACTATGTCTAAGATGTGGCCTTTTTTGCTATCTGTTTACGCTTAGTTTTGTAAGAAACACGCAGTACTGACAGTTTTTTAGCATTATCAGATTTTGAGTACTCATAGTTTCTCCAGGGTTTCCTTGGCGTTTCTTAGCATTCGTGATGTTTACATCTTGTGCCCTGGTGAGCATTTCAGTACTCAGGTTTTTTCCGGGTAGCAGAATACAAGAAAAAAATGAAAGTATAATGAAAAGGTACCATGAGTTGCCTTTTCTGAAGAAAAGTTCGTTGGATAATTTCATCCCTATACTTCTTAAGACGAGTTTCTTTCATAGAAAGACTTAAGCATGTTTGCATAAAATACATATCAACTGTGAACAGTTGCCCCTCCGCGACTCCCCAAAAAAGTATTTTGTTTCAACCGCTGTTCAGTTGGATTGAAATGGCAGACTATTTTATATCCCAAAAATACCCTGAATGACGGAGTAGACACTGCATAGGATGACGTCATTACACTTACCTTTACACAGTAAATGCGTCAACATACAAGCTGTTTTCAATCAAAAAAGGAGAGAGTTGAGGGCCTAAAGAACGAAAATAGCAACAGTATACCTTTGTTGAAAAATTTTGTTGCGAGGAGCCATAAGGGTTTAAATAAAGCTGTAATTTTTCATGCATGTGCTTATGATTTATGCTCTGTTTCATGGAATAAATATGATCTGCTTCATTCCACAACCTCATTAAAATCTGAACGAGCATACGTTTTCGTTTTGTCATCAAACCTTGCTACGTACTTCCTGCCGCACTCGTTTCGATTCGATTCGTTTTGACAACAACAGGACTGCTGACGCACGCATATCAATCTTGTTTAACAGTCGACTTGATCCTTCTTTGCTTTGGGTTACTTCCTACAGTTATGTCGCGTTCAATTCCTACCCTGACCATCCCCCCCCCGGGACACCCCCGGGCATTTGCACAGAAAATATTCCCGGCCCCCGGGCATTTGACAGTCAATCTTTTCCCGGCCCCCGGGCATTTGACAAACCCAGGGATATTCAAAATGTGTACAGTATTTACTGTATAGGAGCATGAAACTTTCATTACAGTAGTTTCGGCTTTCAGGTTTCGCTATTTTTGGGAAAACACTTCTGAATTCGAACACGGGAGATCTCCGCATTTTTGGTTTCCAATTTCGGCATCGAAACATGGTCTTCGGAAGCTTACTTGATATCCTGAATGATACAGGGTTTAGGAGCCGTTAATGTTTGTTGAACGATATCCCAGACTTCAGATTGCGTCTAAGGTAGTATTTGGAATGCAATAGGCTACTGTACATCGTTTTCTAGATATTGAGGAAGGCTGAGGCCACTTACCCACTTGTACAATGTCTCCCTAAGTTCTGGTATTGTACCAAATATTTGGAAGATCGCAAAGGTTATACCAATTTTCAAAAAGGGGGAAACTTTCCTTCCTGAAAATTACAGGCCAATCTCTCTACTATCATGCTTTGAAAAGATCTTGGAGAAGCTAATGGCAAAGAGAATACTATCTTTTATTAGAGAACAGAAAATACTTTATGAGCTCCAATTTGGTTTTCGCGAAAACCACTCTACTCTGCACGCACTTTTAGAGCTTACAGATCAAATTTATTCTAATCTTGATAAGAATAAGTTCTGCGTAGGAGTCTTCCTCGATCTCTCGAAAGCATTTGATACAATCGACCATTCGATCCTCCTCTCCAAACTTGATCATTATGGCTTCAGAGGTGTTGTGAATAAATGGTTCTCAAGTTATCTCAAAAACAGACAGC
Source organism: Aurelia sp. 3 sensu Dawson et al. (2005) (assembly GCA_964020215.1). Classification (NCBI taxonomy): domain Eukaryota; kingdom Metazoa; phylum Cnidaria; class Scyphozoa; order Semaeostomeae; family Ulmaridae; genus Aurelia; species Aurelia sp. 3 sensu Dawson et al. (2005). The sequence continues at coordinate 9,062,155 of OZ026586.1, forward strand.
AATTCACCATTGCAAATGGCCAAAAGTCTGATTACGGTCAAATAAATAAAGGTGTTCCACAAGGGTCTGTGCTTGGACCGATCCTGTTTACATTATACGTTAATGACATGGCAATGGCGCTAAACTTTAAACCACGTTTGTTTGCTGATGACACAAATATTTTTAGCTTCGATGCAGATATAAACAATCTAACGACTTCTATCAATGAAGAACTGAAAAAATTATATGAATGGTTTAATGCAAATAAACTGAAAGTTAATCTGGACAAAACAAATTATTGTATATTCAGTCCCAATAGAAACATGAAAAATGATCATGACATAAAAATAACCATGGGTAGTGACATAAAAGAAGCCACAGACATCAAATATCTTGGACTTAAAATTGACTCTAAACTAACCTGGAGTAAACATGTTGAGAAGATTAAGAGTGAAATCGTTAAATTTGCATCTCTCTTTGCAAAGCTTAGACACTTCATACCTAAAGATTGTCTAATCATCTTATTTGATTCTTTAGTTTCGTCTAAGATCAACTATGGCCTAGAAATATATGGCTCAGCAGCAAATAAGTATCTAAAGGAATTGCAGATATTGCAAAACAGAATACTTAAAATTATAAACTTCAAAGACCATATGTTTTCCACCAACCTACTTCATAAAGAACTAAAGATATTAAAAACAGCAGATCTGCATGAAATAAACATCTTAAAACTAATGCATCACGTGCAATATAACAGAGATAAACTGCCTGATGTATTTCAAAACTATTTTACAACAAATGAGGGTCTACACAAATATACTACAAGGCAGACGATGGATTATCGAATATATAAATCGTCGAAAACCTGGGGAGATAAAACCTTTAGAAACAAAGGTGCACGATTATGGAACAATCTGCCAAAGTCGATAAAAAACATCACCAAAATAAAAAAGTTCACTGCTAGCCTTAAAGAGTTTAAAATAGCGAAATATAAATAATTATAACACTTAAATTCAAACTTATCACTTTATGAACAACTGATCTTCCATCCATGTATCTCTATTTTGACAATGCTGTAATTTTCTATACATCCTTATATTTTCTTTTACCTTTTGCTTTTTAATTTCGCGGCCAAAGCTAGATAAGCTATGCTTTTCTTTGGTCGCTTAGGATACAGATCTTTTCATGTATACTTGTAATAGCTTTTAGTCCTGTATTCTATGAAAAAAGTTGAATTGAATTGAATTGAATTGAATTGAATTGAGGAAGAGCCTTGCAGTCGCAAGAACATTCTTTTGAATTACCCAGTTGTATTGAACAAGAAGTTCAGTTTTGTTCTTTTGGAAGTTTCTTTAATTGTTACAGTTCTGTTCCAGTTGTTATACCCTGTGAGTTTATTTCTCTGAAACACATTCTTGACAAATTTAGATTGTATTATATTTCTGAATGTGGATCTTCTATTGCGTCGTTTGAATCAGCAATATTTTAGAAAGTGTTAAAAGTATCAGAAATCCTTCGTGTTCCTCCAGAATACCGAATATTAAAACAATTAACAACATCGCTGACTATAAATTTTATATTTCAATGGACGGGTTGATACCAAAATTGCCCACCCCCGGGCATTTGACAGTCAATTTTTTCCCGGCCCCCGGGCATTTGACAGTCAATTTTTTCCCGGCCCCCGGGCATTTGTGCGCAAAAATTTTGTTGACCCCCGGGATGCCCGGGGGGGGGGATGGTCAGGGTAAGAATTGAACGAGACATTAGATCAATTTGAATGAATGTTTGGAAACAAATGAATGGAAACAAATGTTTCTGGCCACCTCAGTCAGTCAGTGGTGTCAAATTCGTTTGTCATAACCGGAAAAAGCCCAACAATGACAACAACAGTTCTGCGTCATTAGGGCTTTCGCGTTTTGACTGTTAGTTTCCAAAGCTTACATCTTCCAAAAAGACAGAACTCCCAATGTCAAGGAAACGCTTCAGTTGGGAATGTAGCTTCAAGTACTCACGTTTTGTAACTTTATCAGGAAGGAATTCTCAACCAGGAAGTTTTGCTTTCTTGCCATCAGGGTGAGAGGTTAATTGTTATGATAATCCAACTATTCATTTTTTTGTTTGAAGACAACTTATTTCATTAATATTTTACTAGAAAGCACAGGCTAAATGCGGCATTTACCTTCCGTGTTTCATGTATTGCTTTTTGAATGAAAGTAGTATTTTTGGTTGCCTTTGAAATGAAAACGGTGGTAAGACCATGGACAGTTCGGACAATATTGTTGTGCTGTCCGAACTAACCATGAAACAATAATGATTCAGTACTCACCAAGCCAAGCAATGTTTGTATTCCGTTACGACATGCATGGTAAAGCCAAAGTGACTGTAAAATTGTTTGTCTTCAAGATCCTGCAAACTGCAGGGCATCCCTTCATCGGCTGTATAGCCTTATTTCCATGTTTCAACCAAAAGGAAGGAAATACTGGTAGCCATTTTCCGGCAGTTGATTGACTTGTAGAATAACGACTTCACTCAAAAGCAGAAACCCATTGGACTTTTACGTGGACTTTGATTATTTCCAACATTTTCGTTTTCACCGTCTTTCTGCGTCTCGTTTTAATCATTCGAAAGCAGATATATACAATATGAAATGTATATATAATACACCTTTTAGCTATTCTGAAAAAGAATCTCAATCGAACTCTCGAACGATATTTTGCTACATTTTGGAGAATTTTCGAACGTGCACGATTGTGATAGAAGTAGTAATGCCACTCGATCGAACCTCGCGTATAAAAATGTATAAAAGTGACGTTCGATCCAGTCCCTTATGCTGAATAGCTAAAAGGTCTATTTTAATGATAGTCATAGAATGAGGATGGGATAGACTGATTGCATATTTGTAGTTTTCGCTGTTGTTGTTGTTATTTTTGTTGTTGTCATTGTTGCCATTTTTGCGATATGTGGGACTATGTCGTGAGGCTAGAATGAGGGTAGCATACAAGGAATTTTCTTAGTTTCGCTTTCGAAAGACAGAAAATCTTTTGTTTCATGACTCTTAAATTTTGTTAGGCTTTCCATAAATATTTCAGGCATGCAGTTTCAGCTCCTTGTTTACTGGCATGTGTAACAAGCGCAAGAAATTATCTAACACCATCCAGAAGCTGAATTTGCATTTACACTGTTCGATGGCTCTGTAATGTAACGTCACAGATCGTGTCAGGGAAATAGTCAATCCTTCACTTCCCTGGGATGAACTTCGTTTCACACTTTTTGCATTCCTACTACTTTAAAGAGCATTTATAGTGTAAAGAAGAACACTGTTTTAATGCTTGAAATTTGATTTCAGGAGACAGCAACAACATCAGAGATGTTAATCAGCAATTACCGCATTTCGCCAGACAGAAGACAGTACCCATCATACCCCTCTGCAGTTATTGGTGCACAGAATCCGGTAGCGGAGACCTACGTTACTCGATCAATGGTAGACAGGTATGGGCCTATCGTTTCTCCCACCGTCTCTCCTACCAAGCCATTTGAAAACAACGACACATCGCGCAGTCGACCCACATTTAACCACGTGAAGACTGAAAGAGACTATGAAGCAGCTGCTCTGATCTGCTCAATGAGAGATTCAGTAAGCTCGCTTGATACAATGAGAGTATCTCGAATCTCAACGATGCTCAAGCCGGCTTCATCCATGCAGAGTGAACACACGGTTCGTTTGCCAAACATAGAAACATTTGGGCATTCAATAAGAAGCGAAGATCGACTGATCCAAAGGGATGTCGAAGGTAAAAGCCTTGAATACAGCCAAGGAAGTAGATTCGATGACAAAGAGAAAGAGAGCGAGAAGAAAGGACAAGTGTCAAATCACTCCGATGAGACTGATGGCAGCGAAGGAGAAAATGAAGATTTTTCGATGATAGTTAGGCCAAGAGAACCTGAGCATCATGATCATCATGATTCATCAACCTACACTTGTAGATTACCTTGTTGTACAAGAGTCGGCTACTCAAATTGCTCGCCAGATAACGGCAGATATTCACCAATCAGAGTTCCTGCGAGGCGTCCTGCACCACACTTGCCAGAATCACCCCCACGTGGGAATTCCGAATCAGAGCAAAATGGTGGTCTAAGCCGCTACCGAGGTGGAAATATAAGCGCGTTCTCTACCGTTAGCCCTGGAAAGAAAAGGCCCGACTCGGAGTTCACTTTCTCAAATATGCCATCTGTTAAAGTACGAGTCATTCAGGAGTGTAGTCAGGGCGATGAAAAGTTAACAAATGGGCACAGCAAGTCACCAATTAAAACTGAAAACTCGTTAGAAAATGGCCGATTTTACAAAAATGTGCCCAGTGTAATGAACAATGTAAGCCCGAAAACAAAGATTTTCAACGGAAACCTGTTTCAAGATCCTAAGAACCTTCCCAAAAAGGAAGAATTTTCATACATCAATTCAGCTTTGGTTAATGCAATCCTAGCGAAAAAGACAAGCGACGATAAATCACCTTGTGAAATTAAGCAAGAAAGAGACACCAGTGCTATCGCCCCACGACCGACGTCAACATATGCAAATGGACTTTCATCTGGTTTTTCGTTTACATATCCGGCAAGTTTTGTCACGAATTTCGATTACAGTCTTGGAAAACGAGAGGCACCAGTCAATGGTCACCATACACCACTTGTTCAATGCTCAACTGTCGATAGTACAGCTTCAGAAACAGCAGAAGGGGAAAGTAGATTGCTGGATTTAGCGAGAGTTGCAAATGAACAGTTAGGTGAGTGAATCTTCTTTACCTTCAAGAACTTGAAACTACTTGCTTCCATTGCATTAGCAAGAATTTCTATTTGATCCCGAGCTCTAAATGCTTGACCATTTAAATCGTACAACGAAATACGTGCCAAAACAACTCTATTGTTTACGATGGAAACGTCTGCCTAAACTCCAGGATGCCTGAGGAGAAATAACAATTATTCAGGAAACTATTTGATCATTTTTATGGCTTTAAGATATTGGCAGTCGTTTGCAGCAACGTAATGACCAGCTTTCCATCAAGATCTCAACATTTTCCCACAATGGAAATTGTGATTTCAACCTATTTGATTTTTAACAATAATGATTTTCTGTAAACATTCTCATTCACGTTTCATGTGTGCAATTTTAAGGCCCTGAAAAATGACTTTGTAAGATCCCAGGACCTTAGGAGTTCAACATCTAAAGCTCCTGATAGCTACTTTTGAATCCTTACTTTGGGCATTCAAATGTTTTTGCTTTAGTTCTCAAGGTTCAAAGTTTTAATTGTGTTTACATCCATATTTGTCACTGTTAGAAAGAATAATATTTTTCATGTCGACAGTTTCTGATTATGCTAATTTTTTCATTTATTTTCTCAGGAGAGGAACTCGCGAAGCAACAACCTCCTGTATCTAAAAGAGTGAAACAAAAATGTAAGTGATATTTTGTGAACTGCTCATGTTGAAAGATCTGTTTTTCATTAACTAATCATTTTTTATTATTTTCGAGAAGTCTTTTACAAATAAAAGTGCAGAGGCTTAGACTGCGTTCACACGATGCCTGCACATTTTGAAAACGGTGAAAAAAGTGACGGCAGCAAAATTTGAGCTAGCGTTCACACGATACCGGCACAATTTTAAAACGGTAGGAAATTTGACAATAAAAACTCGTTGCAGGACTTTGATGGTGAAGAAAAGTACCTACACCCTAAGAATCGACCAGTCTCGATCCAAAAGCGTCGAAAAATGTTCTGTTTACATCATTATCGAGTGTTCACACGATGCTGTTTCAAATTTAGACCGGTTAAGGTTCCGTTTTCAAAATCTACCGTTTTCGAAATCTGCCGGCAAAAAATGTGCCGTTTTCGTGTGAACGGGGCCTATCCGTCATATTTTTCACCGCTTTCAAAATGTGCCGGCATCGTGTGAACGCAGTCTTAAATATCATTGCCGCTTCAAATTTCTATCCTATCTTTGTTGACTGTCAGTATTTTGACGTTCTTTTAGCTAGTTCGTGATGCTAAAGGGGATCAACATAATCAAGAGCAGGCCCAGGCCAAGTTAGAAAAATTATCTATTGTATCGGGTGAGAAAAAGAAAGTTGTACGCGTTTTGCGGGCTATGAAATAAAAAGTATGAGGCCGATATCCAAAACTGAAATGTTGATCTATCAATGAAAGGCTAACTTAGATGAGAAAATTTTGTTTTGTAAAATCACTCATCATTTAGACCCAGAAATTAGGAAAATGCTAGTCAAGGGCTATTTGAGAACAAGGGTTCTAAATTCCATTCTGGTCTATAATCTACTTGCTATTCAAATTAAAATTCTATTTCTGATATTGCAATTGTAAGCTTCAGTGCCACATAAATCATGAACCATTATTATTATTGTTATAATTAATTCTTTATTTAAAGTAGGCTAATGTAAAATAGCTAATTTAAAGCTAATTAAGGCCTACTAACGAAAAATAATCATGAGAAATAAATTTATAATAAGAAACAAAAATAAAATACTAGTTACAAGTTCACATTAAAAACTCTAGATTTGCTACAAAGATTCGACAAAGCCTACAGTTGCGCTTCTCCCCTTTCCATGTTTTTATTCGGTTTTTAAAGACAGCCAAAGAATTAGCAGCTTTTATATCATTTGGTAGCATTTGCCAAAGTTTGTGTCCAATAAAAGGTGTGGTTTCAGTCCCAAAATTTGTGGTCCTTGCACTTGGTTGCAGAAGACTATTGCCACTTCTTAGGTTATAAGGCATATCATTAGTTATAAATATGTCCTTCATAAATTCAGGGTTTAAGTTTTCTTTTGTCTTATAAATTTCGACCATTAGCAACTGTAGGTTTCGTTGATGGACTGTCACTGAGTTGTCCCTTTTCAGCAGAGTTTCAAAATCAGACTCGTAGTCTCTGTATGCAATTCGCAGTGCTCTTAGGTGCATCTTATTTATCTTATTATTCAAGTTTCTATCGTGAAACATCCACACTAGAGGGCAATAGTTAAACTGGGACATAATAAACCAGACTGGAACGTGGTAGTTTCGATTCCCGTACAAACCCCTTACAGGCATTTTTCTACTTGTTGGGTCATAAAGATGAGTGATTTTACCAAACAAAATTTTCTCATCTAAGTTGGCCTTTGACTGACAGATAAACATTTTAGGGACATCATTTTTAATTGATAGCCCGTGAAACGATTTTGTTGAGTGTACGAGAACTCCCACTTGTTTAGGCCATTTTGAAAAATTAAGCCCACTTTTTAAGCGTAATATTATGAGTCCTTGTTGACCAAATGATATCAGCAAATCAAAGAACGCAGGGAAACAAGGGACCAATAGACATCATTCTAAGCCAGAAGCAGCTATCATATCCCCGGGGGGTAACTTCAATTGGCGGGTGACCGGGGGTGTGCCATTTGGCAGCCATCCAAAATTTTAACCAAGTGTGAAATTTGATCAAAATCAATACCCTAAGAGTTATTTTTTCTAAAATGATACCCCAAAATTTATGACTACTTGTGATTTTACCAAAAATGATAGCCCAAAATTTATCTTCTGCTCGAAAAAAGCACCCCAAAAAATGGCACATCCCGTACCTGCATATATGGTAGTTACCCCCCCCCCCCCAGGATCATATCATACTGAAGTAAGTCGATTTAAGAGCTGCAAAAGATCATGTTTACGTGTAGGTCTCTTTAAGTTCAACTACTGCAGTGTGGTTGCGTGGTGTCTACTTAGGCCAGTTTTGATTTTCAGACGGTCTGAAATATTAGCGTGTCTACAAAGAATCCAGAGTGACAAAGGCCCTTGAATTGTGAAGGGCTCTGCAAAACGTATAAGCAAGTGATCAAAAGTAACAGTATAAGACTTCGTTCACATGATACTGGCACAATTTGAAAACGATAGAAAACTCAACAGTAACTAACTTGGTGCAATCTCTCCAAGAATTTGATGCCAAAGAAATGTACCAACAGCTTCAGAACCGGTTAGGCTCATTTTGAAAGCGTTGAATCCATTTTCATCATTTTCGGGTGTTCACATGATGCCGCTTTCTGAATGTGCTGGGTAGAGTTTTGTTTTCAAAATTTACCTTTTTTAAAATATGCCGGCAAAGAAATGTGCCGTTGTCGTGTGAACGGGAGGCCTGTCCGTCACATTTTTCACCATTTTCAAAATGTGCTGGCATCGTGTGAACGCAGTGTAATTTCTGTTGTTTTACATCATAGAATTTATTGATTTGTTCCCTTTAGCAAATGACTGCCTACACCTTTGGGAATTCCTGAGAGACATCCTCAACAACGAATCAATGTCACCAAGAGCTATCGAATGGACAGTGAAAGAACGAGGAGAATTCCGCCTCATCAAAACTGGCGTCGTTGCCCAACTGTGGGGAATGTCAAAGAACAGAACATCGATGACATATGAAAAGATGGCTCGTGCAATGCGTTACTATTACAAGATGAAGATCTTAGAAAAGGTTCCTCACAAGAGACTGCATTTCAGATTTGGTAAGCACATGCTACCCAAAGTACTTGTCTCAAAAGAGTAAATTTAAAAGTCTTAAGAGTTTGTTTATCATATGTTAAAATTTGTTCTATGAGAATCGTCGTTGACATCCTTTTCGAATGTAACAGTCATTTTAAATAGCTTAAGATAGTCGATGATTTGAAGCTAGGGGAGTTAGCGGACAGTATTGCAAAATTAATTGCTTTTAAATCTTTGTATACGTTGTTCATCAAGAAACATCTTCCCAATAGGCGACAAGACACAAGTTTTTAGGTGATCTTTGACTCTTTTACTATGCGTTGCCCTCCTCATGTCGACGTCATGCCTCATTGAAGACATTCAGTGCCTGCAAGCAAACGGCTTAGAAAACTATGCCTGCAATAAAATCACTCTTGAGTACTCACTAGCCACTAATGTTTGCAAGCGGCGCTTGCCTAGGCCTAGTAGACGTTGCGAGGGCTATATGACTGTTATTTATTCGGCAATGATGTCAACGAACGATCTGGTAGATAGGCGTATATAGCAGATTCCAGTGACATGGCTTATTTATGACCACTTATTTAATACATAGTATTGGGTGATGTTTATGATTGTATTGTGTATTGTGAAAACTTTGCTGACCGTAGACTACAGAGCATTATAGTAGATTGTTTTAAGATTGCTATGGCGGTGTCTAACCTAGAAATACAGAAAAGTCAATGTAAAACTTCTTTTCCGCAAATGCCAGGGTTGTGGGTGTTTCCGCAGATTTGAAATTATTTTTCTTCGATATGAATCAAATAGGTAAGAAATGGTAGATGCTTTACCTTGTCCCTTTCCTGGTGGCAAAGGGCCTAATTCCATGTAACTCTCGCTGTAAGCAGCACAACGACAATAGCAACAACAAGTAGAAAGGAGAGCAAAGGAAAGGAAGTGATCAGGAGTTGTTTCTACTTATTTTCCAAAATTTCATCGTGCGTTTCTGTTTCCTCAGTATATATATGAAATTGTCGATTGAACTCTGTAATGATTCTGTTTAGGATTTTATGTATACTTTGACTTCCAAACAAAAGCACCACTCAAACAAAGTTTTGAATTCGTTTAAATCAAATTTTCCAAATTCTAATTCAAGAGTTGGTAAGATTTGACGCAATAGATTCCTCTTCATCACATCATTTTGCGAACAGTGCTGCAGAAGCATCTCAATATTTAGACGTGGAAATCCTTGCTGCAAGCAGAGGAATCGATGTATCTTCCATGGCTGGCTTGTCTAGCTCGGGGACACGTTGCTATAAACAACACTACAAATATTCAATATTATTGCAGATGATAGTTGTTTCATGCGCTAGAGTTTTCATAAGATATTATATAAATTTCGTCGTATCACTGTATCCTGTAGGTTTGGTTCGTCTCTGGATTTACATGTTTTGTTTTGTTTTTATTTCCATTAATTAACAATGTTTGATTCGGATCCTAAGACGACCCAGTTTCAGGTTTTACAGAAATGACACAGAAACTATTAGTGCAGATGCCTGGGAATAAGCAATTCACTTCTTCTGATACTGTCAACCTTACATATTTCTAAATCTTGGTGTGCTCCTCATAATTGGAATTGGAAAGACTCTAAACTAAATGTTAAGCATAAATAGCTTGCTCAAATCAAGCAAACAACTCGTCAGACGGCCCCAATCAGACCTTTTACGTCATTGAATGAAAACTAAACAGCATCCTGAACTATCTGGCCTCCTTTGGAGTGTTATAGGTATCCCTAAAAGATGAACCTGACGGGAGTTTTTGATTCATACTTACCCCACATTTGTGTACTTGAGTCGCTGCATCGTGAATTATGAAAAAGAGCAGTGTCCTTTCTTTCGCTTTGTTTTCGATAGACTTTGGTTTAATTATCAGCTCTGACCTATATGAAGACATCGTTGCTGACTGAGATCCTGAAGATAGTACCACTATGAACAGTTTATTCCTCCAAATATTTATCCACCGACATTTGGTCGTCATTGTGAATTATGCTCACAATAGAGCATGAAGATCCATACACAGAAGGAGGCGGACGTAAAGAAAAAGATATGTCTGGAACATTTCGAACATACTTTGTCATCAGATTATGACTTTCCATTTGCAGCAGTAGTATGCACTCGATTCAACGCAACAAGTTCCTCGTCCCTGGGATTTTCTACGTTGTACATGGTGAATTATATCTATATTTCAATTTTTTGTGGTGCACGGTTGAAGAGGGCCTAAGCAGAACAGGCATCAATTTGGGCTTTTGCACTTCTTTAGTGCCGAGTAGTTTCACCTACAGTAAAACCCCGCAAACGAGAACATACTTTTCTGAAAAACAGACTGGCTAGGTTCTTATAAATGAGGTACTTATGACATTTTCAGGGTGTGGTTCTTATCACAAGGACACTTGTGGCTATAATGAATATATACAGTAACTACAGTATACATTATATTTGTGTTAAATACTTTTGAGGGCCTAATGATTGCATTTGAATATTAGAGAGTATGGTATTTTTGTTGTTGACAAATCAGCTTATACCATACAGCTTGATAAAACAATTTGCATATCCCTGAAAACTGTTAGAGGTGTTCAGTTATCAATAGCTGGAAGTTTGTTTACATTGATACAATGGCATTTCTTGATTAAGTGTATCATCTCATAAGAACATTGAAGTAAATCAGTCTGTTTTCGGTTCTTATCTTTGGGTGAGCATAGAGCTCAAATCTTTAAAAATGTGGGTGTAAAATTCTATTACATTTTTCTTTGAATTAAGGTGCTTTAAAGGAACTTTGGGTAATTTGCTGTAAATCTGCCGTGGCAATTTTTTGATACTTTGACTACTTTCAAAATGGCGGCATTCATTGATTTTAAGGCTGTGACGTCATCAAATTTCTAAATCCTGAACCCAAAGCGCTACAGATTTCGGCTTGCAGCCATATTGTAGACCTTCATAAACTATGGTTTTCTCGAAGATTGTATCGATTTCCCTCGAGTGATTCAAGATTTACGATTATTTTAGTTTCTTCGAAATTTTTGACGAATTTTTGCAAAAATAATCAAAATGCCGCCATTTTGAAAATAATCAAGATACCAAAAAATTGCCATGGCAGATTTACAGCAAATTACCCATAGTTTCTTTCAAGCACTTTAATTCAAAGAAAAATGTAATACAATTTTACACCCACCTTTTTAAAGATTTGAAAGATTTGAGCCATATGCTCTTTGGGTGTCTTTTCCCACAAAATCAGTCTGCAGGTTCTTATTTTACTATGTTCTTGTTTGCGGGGTTTTACTGTACTAAGTATTTGGGTATCTTCGCAAATTTTCACTTTTGTCGTAAGTACCGGGTGAGGCAGAAAAAAGATCCCACTTTAAAAATTTCATAGCATTAAGAGTACTTCACATATTTGAATGATTCAAATTCTAATGAAAATCCGGAAGATCGAAGCATTTTTGTGATTTTTATCGCTTTCTCATGAGCGCTAGGAATATAAGTACATTGAACTTGACAAAAATTTCATGGTGCAAAGCAGAGTCAATTGAAAAAGAACTCTTTTTCAATTGACTCTGTGCAAAGTGACTGAAAAAGGGCCTACAACATTGATCAAATCATAAAGAACTCATCGCCCAGAAGGAACTGCGATTTCTCATTGGTGAGAGCCATTCTCTGCACATTTATTGCCATGGGATTGAAAATCTTTAGTATTCGTTGGAAAATCTATGTCACATAACTCTTGAGAGAGTTGAAACGCCCTTTGCCTATTGTAACATGTTAGGAGAGTCGTAACGATTTGATCAACGTTTTGGGCCCATTTTTAGTCATTTTGCTACCATGAAATTTTTTATAAAGTTGAATTTACTTAGAGTTCTAGTGCTGGTAAGACTGAAAGAAAAATCACAAAAATACTTTGATCTTTCGGCTTTGAATTAGAGTTTGAATCATTCAAGTCCGTGAAGTACCCTTGGTGCCATGAATTTTCAACTGTGGGAACTTTTTTCTGGCTCACCTGGTATATTAAAGTTTTCACTTCTTATTATTGGTTTCATCCTTTTACGTCAGTTTTCAAGTATTTACCATCTGGTTTTATGCGAGTACTTTTGACTTTGTTGTGGTATTGTCCTGGTTTTCGTGAAAATATAGTTGATATTAGTTAAGCGTTGTTTAGTGTGCTAAACAAGTCTCGTGTAAATGATAGATGTCTTACTTCTATCTTTCCCTCTAATGTTGATATATTTTATAAATATGTGAATATTTAGGAAGATTTATTAAAATTTCGTTGGAAGTGATACTTGTGTCAATTTCTTATCATCTCGTCTGCACACTTGAAGATTTAATGGCTTTGCATGCTTTAAGGGCCATTGCAGTCTGGAGAAAAAAAGTCCGGAGGAATCTACTTGTGGATGGACAAGAGACTTTGCTTCCCGGTTTTCAGAAAACTACCTATTTTCTCTTTCCCAAAATTGGCCTTCATACCAACTTTTAGATGAATTTTGGTGCAAAACCACCCATTCAAACCCACCCGTGTTGATGGAAGACCAGCCGTAAAAGGACCCTTGTGTGGAGAATTTTAAGTCCAACATTACACCAATATGGGCGGTGAATACTCGCACCTTGACATGTTATGCGACCCTTCCCTTGGGCTTGAGAAACACTTGCGCTAAAGATTGTGCAAGGGAATTTATACCATGATCCGTTGATGTCTATGATAAATTGACCAATGAAATTAGTCGAAATCCTTTCAGACGTGAAGGCCGATTGTCGAGAATTCCCTGGTACCATTTTTAGCGCAGTATTCCTTTAATGCGTGTTCTTCAGGCAACAAATGTGTTCATACCGGGGCGCCAAAAGAGTTCAGTCCCTTGAAAAATCTTAATAGCTAAAGGAACTAGGTGGATCTGAAGGAATCAAATTTGGCTTGATAGCAGAAAGATTGAAGTGTTGTTGCGCTTTTTCTCTCGTTCTCGTGAGCTAGGAAAGCATTGGTAAATTCAACTACACAAAAATTTGTGAAATGGCTCTAAAAGGCCCCAAGATTAATATGTCAAGACTACACCCGATACCCATGAAAAGTTGTACTACTTGTGTTGGTTGTTCTGTGCAAGAGGTTGCTGTACGATTTGCTTGAGTGTTTCATGACGTTATTCAAGCAGTTTGCAAATTAAAATGGAATCTATATGAAGTCAAATTTACCTGTATCTAAAAGGGCCTGTGCAAGCTTGTAAGCATATTTGTTGGAAGCTTGCCCCAACACGTGCTGTGAACAATACACCGCTTCGATTAAGCAGCCTCGGTTTGGAAATTTGTCAAAATTCCTTCCTATTGTTCTTATGAAAATTTCAAGCCCAGATTCGGATTTAGAACCCAAACATTAGTCTAGTTACATGTTTTTAACCTGCTGGCATTCGTGATGTTGATTTTATGACAATGTAAAGTTCAAAGATTTATAAGGGATTTGACCGTGAAAAGTTGTTCGGGGTGAAACTTTACACCTCAAGTCATTTTCACGTTCAAATTCCTTATAGATTGTCAAACTTTACATCGCCATAAAATTAACACTACAACCGCTAGCAACATGAAAACTTGTGGTTAGACTAAGGTTTGGGTAACAAATCCGAATCTGGCGTCTAAAATTTCAAATGAAAGAATTTTGAATAATTTCCAAAACGAGGCTGTTAACCCTATTTTAACCGGGTGAAAAAAAGTGATTTTCTACCGGGGGGCGTTTTTCGCCCCCCCTAATTATCTTCGGAACTATAATAGCTATGACAATGAAACTTGCACTGTGTTATAATTAAACAAAGGAGAATCCAAAAATTGCATCAATTAATTTTTAATCACGTGATTGGTTGCTAGGCAACCAAAAATAGGGCAAATTTTGACAAAATTGAGCTATCAGGAAAAACAAGTAGATTTACATTAAATAACTGGCTAAAATAGGCTAAAAACTATCCAAATACTTACTTGATAGCCTTAGTTTGAGACTTCATTCAGTTTTGTATGAATATTTGTGGTTCCTAATTAATTAACTAAATAAATAACGGTTATTCGAATCAATGCAAAATTGATTCCTCAAAAATAATGCTTAAACACCATCAATTTCACATAATTTGAGTGAAATCAAATGGTTTTATCAATATTTCAAGTCATTACATGATTTTTCGTGTGGAGATTGCTAATTCATTAGAAATGTGACGTCATAAAGATGTATGACGTCATAGAAATTATAAATTGCTGACGTCAGCAAATATAGATAAATTATATATCAAATGAAAGTACTCATCGAGACAAATTGAATGGTATATATATTGACGAGATTCGGCACGAAATAAAGAAACTAGAGCAGTTTTCACGATTTTCTTTGTGACCACTCTCCAAATATGGGCATCTGGTGGTCACGTGGTCTAACAATAAGCATTGAAATTTTTATTTTCTGATTGCCAGTTGAATTTTAGGAAAAGTCAGTGAGTTTCAGTGCCATAGCTGTCATAGTTTAGGAGCTATTAAAAAAAGTTTGGGAGGGGGGGCGAAAAACGCCCCCCCCCCGGTTAAAATAGGGTTAATCGAAGTGGTGTATTTGTAGCCAAAGAAACAATGCTTTCCTTTCTTATAATTCAATAATGACATATTACTAATTACACTACTTACAAAATCACTCTACCAGTTACACTACTTATAAAATTACTCTACTGCACTACCAAAGCGATACCGCAAGGAGCACAAGGCTGTGTCTCCCTGCGGCCATATGATGTTCATTCTGCTGTGCTCATGAACAAGTTGTTGCTTTTATCGTTGTTCATAGAAAACAGGTTAGCAACAACAGGTCGCACGTTAGCAACGCCATAATAATCAATGGTTGTGAGAAGAAAAGGGGTCCATGTTTTTAATGTGAGTCACACTAAATGTCATGGCTTTCCTTTCAAAAAGAACCTTTTGGGCACTCTCGCTGCTTCCGTAGTACTGCGAGAGTGCGAAGATGAAAGCATTATAGTAAGGGCCCAGTCATTATAAACGCTGGGTAGGGGGCAGGAAGATATTCAGAGGGGCCACCAAAAATTTACGGTAGTGAAAGGGGGCCACTGAAAACCTTAAGTGTAAAATAAGGGGCCATGAAATCTTAACAAATCTGATCTTAGCTACCGTAAAAGCTCTATCAAGCCCCTCTTATAAGCCCCTCCCCTCTGAGTCAAAATTTGAAATAAGCCCCCCTCTCTTTTAAGCCCTTATACAAAATTCTAGAATTTACCAAATATTTTCCATTCATTTAGCTACACAACCTTGTATGTTAATTTTGGCATGTTTTGGAATAAAAACTGTGTCGAATTTACGTATTTAAGCCGTAAAGGTGTACCTTGATTCCGCAAAATATGGGATAAAAGAACTGAAAAGCTACCAAATATATCATTGTCACTTGACTTTGTGAATAAATCCCTCCTCTCTAATGTGAATAACCCCCCCTCTGGAAGGTCCGAAATTAAATAAGCCCCCCGGGGGGCTTAATAGAGCTTTGACGGTATTTGAAACGCAATCGTCATCCTTCTATGATCTTTTTTATGCCTTGCGTTCTTCCTCAAAGTATCATATTTTTCATAAAATATCCAGGTGCGATGCCAATTTTTTCTCTTGCAAGCATTTCTATGTCATTTTGCTTCACTTACCATCAGATATCATGATTCGTCGCTTAGGAATATGTCCTCAAATTTGATGCAGAGAGGGGCCACCAAACATTACAGCTAAATAATTTCTACCCTCACTCTTTGACTGAATGGAATAAAGTTGATCCCGAAATAATAAAATCCTCCTTTGTTAGCGTCCTAAAGAAGAAATTATTTTCTCAAATTAGACCTCCTGCTAATTCCGTATATGGTATTCATAATCCAAAAGGGATTGCTTTCTTAACTCAGTTAAGGATGGGGCTAAGAAAACTCAATTTCCACAAATTCAAACATAATTTTAAAGATACAATCAATCCAATGTGCCCAGTTAACGATGGCATAGAAGATACGGAACACTTTTTGCTGCTCTGCAATTCTTTCAGACAGCAGAGATGCAGTCTTCTCGCTGGTGTCAACGATGTACTCAGAGCTTGTGGACATTCTGGGAATGCAAACATCAATATGTTGCAACTTCTTCTGTACGGAAACAAAAATTTGCCCTTGGAAACCAATAAAATGATCTTAAATTTAATTATTAAGTACATTTCTAAGACAGAACCCTTTGGTTGAAAGTTATTGGAATCCCCGAAAAGAGCACCCAAATCCCTTCTGTATGTGTCTGTTTTCAGAAATTATGTAATGCCTTAAGGAAGCTTGCAACCAAGTAATATTTTTTTCACTACCTTTCATGGTTCCAAACTTTTTAAATCTTCACTCGCAATTATTTGGTTGCAAGAATCCTTAACTTGCAGCTTGCTTGCATTTGTAGCTCTGTGTCTTTTTCCCCATGTTATGACCCCTGGGTAGACAAAATGTTTTGCTCCTTGGGGTATCGTCTCCGTAGTAGGGTAGCGTTAGGTATAGGTATAGTAGTAATCATGTATTGTAAATTTTTAATGGAATATGCATATAAGAAAAGAGGGAGCACTTTTTCTTCCAAAGTGATATTATGTGTTCACAATATTTTTTTCTCACTCCATGATGTCCACAAACATATCTGTAGTAGCAATTGGTTCATATAGCTGTGCAGTGCATCATGGCGACGTAATAGCAAAAAGAGTTGATGATCTCTATATAAAATACTTCAAACGCCAAATACCCATCGGACAGTGCACTTCGTGCAGTTATATCTTACCTGCAGCACTGTCAGAAGTTACCTGCACCATAATTTGGCCTAATTTGTGCACAGAAAAACTTAAAGTGCCACAAATAGGAAATTCTCTTGTGATCTCTTAAGATTGTGAATTTGCCAAATAAAAAATCAAGAGTTCGTTTGATTTGTCTGATTACTGATTCTAAACCTAACGACTTCTCAAACAGTATACTCTACAGAAATGGAAATGCTTTTCAGAATCAAACACCAAAATGCAGCCGGTTTCAGATTCACCATGGTGAAAATCCAGCCATTGAAAATGAGAACTTCTCCAAAGAAGTCTGTCAAAATCTTCTGGCCTCTGGAGCAGAAGGTTCAAAAGGCCTTCAAGCCTTCTTCAAACCCTATTGCTAGACTCAGTATTTCTAAGGCCTAACCTCAAAAAGGGAAGAGCAAATAAAAATAAAACTCACGACCTCGACTTTCTCTTTGGGGCGACGAACGGCAGTGAAGGCTTCAAAAATAACTCGGTAAATACTTCTCAACAAAACTGAACTTGATTACGTCTTTCTTTCTCTGCTAAATACTCAGCAACAAGCGACTATTCCTACTTAGACTTCACAGACTAATCTTAGACGTCTTCGACGTACTGCTAGGAAGGTTTCTTCATCAATGTATCGGCAGCTTCGGCAAATTCGGCAAATAGTTAGCGTCAGCGGGGCGACTTAGCTTTCGGGCCCTCGTGGTACGACTGCCTGAAAAACTTTCCTACCAGTCCCTAAAACTACTTGATAGGATAAAAGGAACACACCTAAAATTACCAAAAAAGGAGCTAAATTGTAAGATCGCCAAAATAAATCTACACGCTAGTTAACGTTAATTTTATCGTCCAATGAAACTCGGTCACGCTTGCATCACGTTATGCCTGTAAAAGTCTACCAATCAAGATTGAGTTCTACACTCAGTCATGCATTTAGCACACGCTATCACTACCTTCGTTTGATGCTCTAAGCTACTTTAGCACGTGACAACCGAAAAAGTTCCTTAACTACAACACGTGAATTTTAGCGTCTATACACAGGGAGCCCATATCATAACACTATACCAAACTTACCCAAGGGGGGGGGGTTTCTCAGCTAAATTTCGGGTAGGGGTGTGCCGCCCACAGTTTCAAAATGGGACCGTTGGCTACACCAATTTTTGTGAAAATGATACCCTTGGCTAGACTAATTTCTCCATTAAAAGTGCCCTGAAAGGGCGTTTTCTAGACAAAACTTGCCAAATTTTCGCATTCTAAGGACAGAAATTTTTTTTACTTGGTTTTTCACAGAAATTACCGAACTTTTACAGCTCTTTGACCAAAATTGCCAAAAAGCATACCCTTGAGAAAAAACCAGGCTAAAGTGCAAACAAACATATCCAATTTTGTCTGGTATCAACCCAGGTTGAATCTCTGTGTTTCTCTGCGCCAAATGTTTCAGAGGTAAACTTTTTTGTGCACCAGTGTGTGTCAAAAAAATAATTGATATCTATTGTTGATGACACACTGAGACATTGATTTGCCCATTGTTTTAAGGCCTTTTTCTGCGCCAAAATGTGCGCCAAAAACCAGATGTGTTCTTTTTCTGCGCCGAAGATCTTCTGATCAACCACAAATCACTCTACCGACTCTACCCACCCAACACTGGCTTTCTGACTGATGGCCTTCTCCAGACTGATGGCATTCACTGACAAGCCACACAACAACATTGAACTAAAATGACAACAATGGCGGCAGCAGTTGGCTCTTTAGAAAGAAAAGGCGCGTGATTTTTACAGACCAATATGTCAGCAAGAAGATTGCCAACAGAGGCAAATGCCACAAAATCTAAGACTAAGAAGACTAAAGTACCATGGGAAAAACTTATGCAGGAAAATAATGGTTACGATCAAGAGCAGTCCAATTTGCGAAGCTCCAGGAGTGATGGCCTAGCTGGATTGGGCCTAAGTCAAGCTCAAGAAGATTTGGGATATACACCGAAAGCACCAGCTAATTACAGCGGGGTACAAGATACAAGGTCGCTCTTTGATAGTGGACAACAACAAGGATTTACAAGACCACGTTTCAATTTGAATGAATCGATGAATTCTATAAATTTACGACAAAATAGGCCGCCTAGAAGCTCTCCATCTCCAACTGGACGTTCGACAAGATACACAAGCCCTGATCGAACTAATGGCTTTCATCAAACCTCGCCTACTTTGATAAGGAAAGAAAGGCAATCATTTGGTCCACAAGATCCTCAAATTAATCCAGAAATAGAAAATGCAATTATTTCATATTGTTACATAGATTTAATTGACGTTTTAAGGTACACTAAAAATACAGTCAACATGGAAGCTTTAAGGGAAGCAATGAGAAGAGATATTTTAGTGTGGATTGATGCATTTACAATGTACATGACAATCATCTGCAGTGCCCATCCAATAAGAGTACATGATCTTTTGAAATATCAAAGAAATATCATATGGATTTATCGTGAAACCCAGGACTCCACAACTTGGTGGAGATATGATGTGGCATTTAGACGAAAAGCAGAGTTGAGGCAAATCCAAGATTGGAGTTATATTGATAGGGACCTCTTCAGCGTGGCTTCATCGGAAAGAGCCAGGGAGAATTTTACGTGTTTGCCTTGTCTGTCTAATGAACATGTGCTCAAGAAATGTCCCTTTGGAGATGGACCAAGGAAAAGTTATCCTGTGATTGATGTAAATGGATCTCCTGCTGCAAATAATGAAGCGATTGACAGAGCCCTTGCTAACCCAGAAAAGTTATTACAGAAACCAAATGAAGGATTAAACTTGAAATTTGCTTTTGGGTAAGTATGAAGAAAGCACAGAAAAAGCTATTTCTCTAGTCTCTGTTGGTTGGCAAATTCTTTCTTTTCAAGCATCTTTTTTTGTCTTGAGTATCCAAAAGTAATGCTTGCTACCATGTAACTGGTGGGGAAACTTTCATAACATGACAAAGTATTAAACATTTAATGTTCCCAAAGCATATGGCCCAAATAGAGTCGTTCAAAAGTTTTTCTTTATTTTCTTTGAGTAGCAAGAAGAATGATCACTTTTCAAAATGATTTGATCATTGAAAAGCAGAACAAAAAGAAAGTTTGATGATTGATATGAGTAGTAGTTTATCAAACATACATATGGTTTTTTGGAGATCCACAACAGAAATACTTTGTTAAATAAAGCATTTTAATCTTTAATTGTCACCGCTGCTAATTATCTTTACCTATTTCTCTATAGCTATCATGGTTACAATGCATGCAACAACCTCTTCTACACACAAAGTAATGAGATTGTTTTCCATACTGCTGCATTAGGCATTGTCTACAGTCCAAAGACCCATGAACAACGATTTTACAATGGTCATGATGATGACATTTTATGTTTGACTGTACACGATGATCAAGACTTCATAGCCACTGGTCAGGTAAAGGTGTCATGGTCACAGATACATTAATGACAGAATGTGTTGTGGCCCCACCACTTGAGTGTCATTACAAGGGGTCACAGACTCAATAAGGTCTGCTCTATTTCTGCAATCCCAGGGCTCTGTGCTGAAAAATCCAACTTCACCATAACAGAATTTGATAATTAATCGCCAGCCACAAATTTTTCTCTCGAAACTTTGGACTGCTTTTGCCTAAGCATAGTAATGAAACAAGAAATACAAGAGATTTTTTAGATTGGTCCAGTTGGTCAATGAAAGATTCCTCTCAGTATTTATTAGAATAACAATTCAGTTAAAAAGTAGATACAATACTTTAAAGGGACAGGGTCATGTAATGTAAATAAACTTCTTTGGAAAGACGATTTTGCAGTATTTTTGATAGGCTATATCAAAGAGATTTTCAACTATTTTTCTCAAAATGAAGGTGTTATTTTGAAGATGGACTGTTGAGCTTCATAGAGAAACAAACAAAACACTCATATGTTGTACGATTGCAGAGATATTGGTGGATTTTTGGAAGTAACTTTTGAGTGGATTCACCCCTGTCCACCAAAATCTGTGCAGAACACAATGGCCACCTGTGGGCAATAATAAATATTATAGAGATAACAGGTTTGTTTACGGTTACGTGACCCTGCCCCTTTAAAGATGACTTCCAAACTGCAGAAATCATGAGAATATAATATATGTCATTATGGAAATATAGGTTGAAAATTGTATTGCTACAGTACAAGCCTTGCACACATCTATATCACAATGATTCTTAAGAATTTCTTAGCCATATGAGAGATGGTGAATTTTTCTGAACAAGAATTATTTAGGCAGGAAAGCTATGTTAATGTTTGCTAGGCCTGCACTGTGTGACTGATTTCTTAGGTCAAAAAACACCTAAAGTTTCAGTATGCAGCATAAAAGAAATTTAAGTTCATCTCGTTTTTGTGCAATCATTTCAATGTACTTCTTTTATTGATTGTGATTTGTCAAACAAGTATCGAAAATGTAATATATTGTTTGCCCACTATGTTTATCTCCTCATTTTCACAACTTTCCTTTATTTCACCAGCTTGGCAAATCACCTTCTACACATGTCTGGGATGCAAAGAACATGCGCCCTGTGGCAATTCTCAAGGGTTTTCACAGACGTGGTATCATTTGTGTTGATTTTTCAGGTTAGTAGACAGCAGAAGGATGGTATGGTCAATCGTGATTTCAATGGTCAACCTGTGACCTACATATAAATTTGATCCTGGTAGTAGTGTGAACAAACAAAAGGATCTTTGAATTTGGTCAGGCTGAAATTTCGCTTGTTTGTCTTCCAACAGTAAGAAATGTGGTTTGCATTTAAGTTCCATCTGGTCTGCGGCAAATCTGGGCAGAGTTTGTTTTGAGTACGTTTCAGATTTAGGAGTTTTAAAATTGTTTGTACAAAACTTCAGAGTTTGCATCAAGCCAGTTAGCAACAATTTTTTTGAAGCTTCCATTATGCATGCAAATTTTCATTAACTCCATTGCTTGCAAATTCCATAAGAATAATAGAGCATACTCAAATGCAACATGGTTGCAAAGTTTGCACAAAGTGTATTTTTTGCTTCATGTTCTGACACCCAAAGATTGTTTCCTTCATGAAATCTTAGTTTTTAACCATAGATAATGCAGCCTTGAAAGGCATTATATACTGTGGACTCATAGGAAATGCTTTAAATTTTTTATCTGATCCTCAAAGTATGTCATTATCACAGGAGATGGAAATATGCTGGCAGATGTTGGGATGGATGATGATCATTGTATTTGCGTTTGGGACTGGAGGAAACAAGAGAAACTTGCTTCAACAAGGTAGAGATTTATTTTTCAATTTAATAGGCTAGAAGTGTATAAAAATCTTGTCATATATCTATTATAATCTACCCGTGAAAAAAATCCTTTTTTTGAAAGGCTATTGTTCTCAAAATATCGCAAGCAGTAAGATACAGTATGTCAATAACTTATTGAATAGATTACACATTCAATTAATTTTGAAACTGTTTTTCTTTCTTAAAATCAGTCGCCCCATTCCAATTTTACAGAAGACTTTTTCAACAACCCATAAGAAAAAGTTTAGCTTACAACAAGCTTGTGCAAGCTTGAAAAGAACATGATTTTGGCTTGAAGGAGCTTGAAATGAGTATGTTGACACAATTTTTGTCAGTTTGCACGTATGATTAGAGCTTGATCAAGCCCATCAAGCCTGACAATACATGCTAAAGTCATTCTCAAACATACTACAATCAAGCTTGAGTTTGTCTTCCAGTTCAAAAGATACATGCTGCAAGCTAGCACAAGCGGTGCAAAAGTCTTCCTCAAATCAAACTTCCAAGCATGCCCAAATCATGCTCAAAACAAGTTAGTATCAGGCTTGAAGCATGCTAAGGGAAAACCCCGTTGAAAAGCCTTGAAAAACACCCTAAAATCACAGTCAAGTTCCTAACTGTGTCTGTTTTGCAGCAATGACCTGAAGTATTTACCAAATGTGATTCAACAAAAAGGCCATTCCCATTCCCATAAGTGTATTGCAATAGTATCATGCAAGGGGAATTGACCTCAGGCAGGAAAAATCAACAAATCTGATCATCATGTTGAGCCAGTTTCCAGAGTTTTTGAAGGAACCTTCTTAAGAACATCACCATAACGCTTGAAAGGAGAAACCAATTTAAGCCATTTAAATTTTTATATCTAATGAAACATATCAACTATATATTAAAAACATTTGCCTATGGTGGTATTGCTTTGATACTTAGAGAAAACTTTTTTTTAAATGCTGTTGAATACTTTTGAAATGCTTTTTGCTCACCCAGTGTTAACTTTGCTTAACTGTCTCCAAATCATCGTATATCTTTCCTACGAATTGATACAAATTCCATCGTATACGTGAAAAGGTCTTATATGATTTAATTCGTATAGCCACACAAGAGATAAGAATTGTGTACGAATTGTTTGATGTCTATACGAATTATGATACGAATTTGATATGATACGATTATGATACGAGTTGTGTATACGAATTGTGTATACAAATTGCTTATACCATTTTGATATGAATCGTGTTTTCAAATTGCTTATACGAATTTGATATGAACTGCATATGAATCACGATCCCTAATGTAATTGTCATAATAATTTCTGCCACCTTTCTTAATTCTAAATATTTTCTTTACCCAGAGGCCACAAAGATGTCATCTACAACCTTGAGTGGAATCCATATGAAATCAACTTCTTTGTAAGTGTTGGAGTGAAGCATATCAAATTTTGGACCATTGAAGGTAAGTGACAATATGTTGAAACAAAATATTTTGACAGGTGAACTTTTAAAGCAAGTTTTTGCTGAAAAACTATTCATGACCTGAATAGAATTTGACCAAAGATTTATCCTGCTAAAATTTCTTGCGGGACGTTTAAATTATTTTTCATTGGAAAAGCCATAGACTTGGTACTGTAGTTTTGAAATTTGGTGCTCATATGGTTTATAAGAAACAAAAAGTTGGGTCATTACGTAAGTCATTTTCTAATTTGTTACACTCAAGCCAAAAAATTATTATATTGATCAACAATAGATTTTGATTACCTTACAAAAGCTATCAGTCTAAAGCCCGCCGCACACGGAGAGGAAAATGCTCAGCAAAGTGGCATGAATGTCATTTTGCTCAGCAAAATTCTCGCTGTGTGCGGATGATTTTTGCTGAGGAAATACTCATTTGTGCAGCTGAGGAAAATATCTATCGTGTTTGATAATTTCTGCCATTCGTGTCAAAATTCTCACCGTCTGCGGTATCACTGAGAATTTTGCTCACTGCCTTGGGTGATCACGTGTTCATGTTTCCATGGTATCGACCAACTGTGACCTTTGGTCAATACCATGGAAACATGAACACGTGATCACCCAAGGCAGTGAGCAAAATTCTCAGTGATACCGCAGACGGTGAGAATTTTGACACGAATGGCAGAAATTATCAAACACGATAGATATTTTCCTCAGCTGCACAAATGAGTATTTCCTCAGCAAAAATCATCCGCACACGGCGAGAATTTTGCTGAGCAAAATGACATTCATGCCACTTTGCTGAGCATTTTCCTCTCCGTGTGCGGCGGGCTTAACAGTTGTTTATGGCTGAAGATCTGCAACACATTTGTGGACATTTTATAGCCAGTCTTATTGAGCCTTACCACATTACTTGAGCAATAGCAAGTAATAGAGTACAGGTACACATAACAAGTGGAAGTTTACAGGAAAAGTTAATAAAGTAAGATTTTGCCAGCTTTGCCATTAGAGTTTTTCGAAATGATGGTCTGAGAGTGCGTAGGAGGCAAATCTTCAAAAAAGGTGGGTGTAAAATTCCCTTGCATTTTTCTTTGCAAAGTTCTTGAAAGAAACTTTGGGTAATTTGCTGTAAAATTGCAGTGGCATTTTTGCTATCATCATTGGTCTAAAATGGCAGCATTTATCAACCCCGAGGCTGTGACATCATCAAATCCTTAAATCCGAAACCATAAGCGCCACAGATTTCTGTTTGCCACCATATTGTAGACCTTCATAAACTATGGTAAGATTGTATCAATTCTACTCAAGTAATTCAAGATCTACGATGATTCTAAGTCTCTCAGATCAGAATTTTTGATGAATTTTTACAAAACGAATGAAAATGCCGCCATTCCGAATATAATCATGATATTAAAAAATTGTCACGGAAGATGTACAGCAAATTGACCAAAGTCCCTCCTCAAAGTCATTCATCATTTTCAAGCTTTAAAAGATTTGAGCCCTATGCCGTCGGAGAGGTGAGTTCGGCAAAAAGAATTTCTTATATGAAAAATGCATGTTATGCAAATGTATGAGCAGACCGTCCTTTTTTGATTTACCTTTTTTCTTTAACTAATGAATACTGATTATATTTCAGGCAAAAAGATCGTAAAGCGGACAGCGACATTTGGCAAAGCTGGAGAACTCTCTGATATGCTGTGTGTCTGCCATAGCCCATACGAACAACTGTGCTATGCTGGTAGCTCAACTGGTGAGATTTATGTATGGCAAGGATCTACATTCCGTAAGAGAATGCCAGCTCACAAAGGACCCGTTTATGCCATGTTTGCGCTATTACAGTCGGATGAAAAGGTCGGTACTGTGTTTGTAATCTTCTTTTATGCTTTGGGTTAAAACTGGTCCAGTCGCACAGCCATCTCAAACAGTTCTGCTCCCTCTGCTCCATTTCAAAAGAGAGCAATTGTTTGTGAGAGTCGAGCTTGAGTTGTAGTTATCACAAATGATTTATATACTATCTGACCAACAATACGAAGGTGAATTTGCAGTTTTCTGTTGTAGCTACGGTTGGAAAATTGGGTCGTTGATAATTTGCCCGTCTGTCTAATTGTTCTTGCTGCGAAGCCAGAGGATTACACCGCTGTGCCGTAACAAGATATGTTCGGTCAGGAAACAGGCTTGTAAGCATTTCCTTCATACTTTACCGTGGTGCTATAGCCTTCTTTTGCTAGACTACGAAGATTGAATTTCTCGCAACGATCATGTCTCATTTTTGATCGCTTATTCATGAAGGCCAACCGAAAATGCGTGGACACCTGAATTTTTCTTGCAGACAAATTTGTTGGGTGCTTGATCTCAGTTAGAATCATGTTACGCACTTTAGCTGTTCAGGCATAGGAATCATTGGGGGAAAGGCCGCTTTCGACTTGAGTGAATTCCCCGGGGGGTGCACTTGACCAAATTTTGTTCGGGGACGTGCCATCGAGGCTTCAAGAACATACCCGTTCCTTATACCAATTTTTTGAAAAAGTATACCCGTTCCTTATACCAATTTTTCGAAAAAGTATATCCAACCATATATTTCATACCAAAATCTTGAAAATCGGTACCGTTCCTTATACTAAAATTATGAAAATTGATACCGTTCCTTATACCAATATCTGAAAAATCGATACCCTTCCCGATGGCACGTCCCCGTACCCGAAATGTATGTAGTGCACCCCCCGGGGTGAATTCACTAGTTTATTTGTCGCTGAACACCCGCGCTCAGAGCTCTGTAAATAGTCATTTTACAATGTGCCCCTCTTTTCACAATAGTCTGCCTCATTTGGCACATTTCTGCTGAATTTGGTAAAAGTAAACAATTTTCCATTTGCCAGAATTCCTTACTGATGTTGGCTTGTTGAAGAACCAAATATTCCGTTTGCTCAAAGGGGACAAAACCCCATCCTTTACCAGATGTATGTCTCGGATCCTTTTGCGTAAAGTCTAACGTTATTTCCTTTTCTCAAACATTTCGCTCAAATTTTACAACGCATATAACTAAATTACGCTATTTGCAAACCACTCTACAGTCTGCTAGGAAAGGACCACGAGGAGCAACAACTAAATATCATAGCCATTTAATTGTAAAATAGGCAAAGGGCATAGAGCTACACGTAATTATTACAAAAAAGAGAATTTATTTTCTGAAAATGGACGTGGTAGCTGTCTGACTTACGAATGAGTTGTAAATTTATTATCAAACTGACCAGTTATATTCTTTTTACATTCTTGCAGGGTTTTGTTTCCGGTGGAAAAGATGGTGTGGTTGTACTATGGGATGAAATGTTCAGCCAACCATTACGAGCATTTCAAATCGAGACATCAAAATTTCCACCCGGTACAATATTACTTCATGAAAAACCACCAATACGATCAATACACACGGACGAAGGAAGGATCCTTGTGGGAACCGGGCATAGTGATATTATTCAGATTCATGCCGATGGCTCCATGGAAATCATTTTACAGGTATCTGGCTTTTTCATAATTTCATAATTAAATAGAACTGAAGCTGAATTAAGTTTCTGTGAAGCTTTGGATTTTTGTCGCTCACTAAATTGCAATTCGTGAATACTGGATGAGCCAGAAAAAGGCCCACCTTTGGGAATTCGTAGCATCAGTTTTTGAGAGTTTCCTCGCCTTTTTACGAGCTCTGGAAATATAGGTAAATTCAATTTTACAAGAATTTCATGGTATCGATCATAAAAGACTCCTCGCACAGAAAAATGAATAATAAATTTCATATGGGTGAGAGATATCCTCTGTAAATTTATTGCCATGAGATTAAAATCTTTTGAAATGTCTTTTAAAGCTTGAGAGAGGTTAAACATAGGTGTGAAACGCCTGTGCATATTGTTCTGTGTCAGGAGAGTCCTTTTGATCAAGTGTTTTTAGCCATGAAATTATTTAAGTTGAATTTACGAATATTTCCTGTGCTTGTAAGAAGGTAAGAAGAATAAAAATACTTCGATCTTTCGGCTTTAAGTAGAATTCAAATCATTCGAATCTGTGATGTACTTTTGATAATATGAAGTTTTGGAAGTGGGAACTTTTTTCTGGCTCACCAGGTATTCCAGAGCAGTAAGATTCATGAAAATTGATGCCAACCTAGCTATAAAATAAAAAGAGGACTTACTTTGTTAGGAAATTGTTATTGAAATCAAATGCTGCCCCATATCTGCAACGTCGATGCAAAAGTTTATTTTCTACATATAACTTAAAAGTAGCTGGGTGTCCGAGGGGGGAAGTGGGTTACCAGATAGTCATTGCTAGAAAAGGGACGTATGGAAGCTGTAAACTTACAGTTTTCTACTTGGCAAAGCTATTTATAATTTGTTTTTGCAACTGAATATAGGAAAGTCTGAGAAATTGAAACATATCGCAAGTTATATACTTCAGAAATGTTTTATAATTCGCAAGTTTCTGCATAGACATAGGCCGTTTTCTTGAAAGTCCTTTGAGTCGGTGTTATCCTTCCTTATTACAGCACAAAATGATATATGAACTTTGACTACATCTGCCTTTTTATGTCAAAGGGTCATGGTGAAGGAGAATTGTGGGGTGTAGCTGTCCACCCTCATGAACCAGAGTGCGCAACAGTAAGCGATGATAAAACATTGAGAATCTGGAATTTGGTTGAATGTCAAATGAAGAGAGTTGCAGTGCTACGAAAAGGAGGTCGCTGTTTAGATTACCACCCAACTGGAGATACAATTGCTGTTGGTCTTAACGATGGTATCTTACATCTGTTTCAATTTCATTTTATCAATCTCGAAATAGTACAGTCCACATTTATGCCATGCATTGTAGTGGACTATTAACTACTGGGAAGCGCTTCCCATGACAGGAGTACACGTGCGGGGGTGGTTCAATGGCAGCACGCTCGACTACCAACCTGAGGGTTAGCAGTTCGAGTCCCGAGGGGATTCGCCAACTCTTTGTGATTCGAGGGAAAAGGAATCTCGATGTGGAGGAAGGACTAGAACACTGCTTTGATAACCTCACCTTTTCAGTGCCCTAAAAACTGCCTTCGAATTTCAAATGCAAGGTAGAAATATAGAAAATGGGTAAATATCCTTCTCAATGATGCAATATTCTATCGGGGGGTCATAGTGAATTTCACTGTTTTTATACGTGAGGGAAGAAGAGCGAAGGAAGAAAGATTAACCAAAGAAACTTTTGAGGAAAGTAAAGGAATTCATGCAAGGAGTATTTATCCCTGGCCTATGATTTGCTGCTTTGGGAAGTACCTTGATTTTAGATCAATTTTTGGCACTAATTCATTCAACAGGTTCCATTTTGTGTATGGATGCTCAAGGACTTTTTTTAATGAAAAACTTTCCCTGGGATACTTACTAAAGCTAAAGCAAATCGCCCATAATTTCCACTGTAGCTTGCATGATATGCTTAGAAGCATTGCCTTATTTACGAGAATAGACATCACAGATCCCAGAAATAGGCTCCATTTTCAAAATATTCCCTTCGCCAAAACGATGATTTTAATCAAATCATTTGTGATACGAAATCTTAACTAACTACTGTTTTTGATTGCAGGAAGTTTCATGATTGTCGATGCAAGATCTCTGCAGACCCTGATTCATTTGAAAGATAGAAAGGAAGAAATTTCTGACATCAAATTTTCGCCCGGTGAGAGTTAGCGTCTTTGTCGTTTTTGAGCCTTGAAATTACTGTTCTTCTTGTTCTATCACGAGAAGTTTTGCAACTTTCTAATCATGTCGCTTTTGAAACCTTTCCCGCTTGGCTCTTGATTTCTGCTACAAGCAATATTCCCCTTAATTAGCTAAATTTAAAAAGAGAGAACTTTTTCTACAGGGTGTCACAGAAATCGTGCCTTGTTTGTGAGGCTGCTGTGGAGGAGCAGTAGCTTTGATTGTGTCAGGTTTTACACAGTGGCATAGGTCATGCTTAATCTTAGAGTTTGAGACCCCGTTTGAGCCAATCTTACAGTTGGTGGCTGATTTATGGCAGAGGAAGGCAAAACTTGTGGTTGCTTTAAAATTAGCACCTCTTTTGTTCTCCTGCAATGTCAAAAGAAAGTAATTTTCAAGGAAGGAGCTCTCAGCGTTGTCTTTATTTTTTTTTTTTGAATTTTCAAAAGGATTAATAAAGTTGTTTAACTAAAAGGGATCATTCATTTTTTACAGTTGGGGTGGTACCGAAGAGAAATGGGTTGGGTGGAGGAATTTTTTGATATAGAAGGTTGGATAAATGTTTTTTTCATGCAATTTCAAGGTTTGGTAAACAAGGTTTCCCACCGATCAATACTAAATGTTTGAAGTCCAAAATGGTTAATTTCATCATCAACATCATCAGCATTATCCATTTCACTTTCACTGTCTACTTTGTTGTCATCTTTGTCGTCAATATTTACAATATTTGCAATACTGCCATTACATCATTTGGTATTTGTCACCTTTTAGGATAGGTCAGAATATTCTTTCGTGGACTGGCAAACATTTCTCTTCAGTACCAGCCACTCAGTAAATAATGAACGGCCCCTAATACAACACTATCAGCCTCCTTGAAAATGAGAGAAAGTTTGAGTGTTACCCTAGAACCCTTTCCACCAAACATTACTTGATTGTGATGTTGGTAGCACAAAAGAAGTGCTGATCATGAATGGAAGATCGCATTGACCAAAATTGACAAATCAGATGTTTCTTAAAAAGGAATTTTTCCATCCCTTTTAACGAAAGGAAAGTAACTCTTGCTGATCTTGTCACCTGGTTGTTGTTTCCTACTTCAAAGCGTTAGAAACCCACCACATTGAATTTGAGATGAATTCGCTGAAGCAAAGAAGCTTTCAAAAAACAAGTAATTGTTCATTTCTTGCAGATGGGAAATTTGTTGGAGTCGGTTCCCATGATAATATGCTCGATATCTACAATGTGAAACGTGGCAAAAAGTGTGCAACATGTACTGGCAATTCAAGTTACTTGACTCATTTTGACTGGGATAAGAGAAGTAAGTTTGACACATTTTTAAAAGCAAATTTTACTTCATGGTAAACCAGCTTCAGCTTAGGAACAAGTTTCCTTTCAAGCTTTCAAGAACTGTTTGTCTCAGCATACTTTCAAAAAATATAAAGCGATTGAAATGATGATGGTGCAGAGTAGCAAAGCAATGGTCATGAAATTTTCAACAAAGTTTGTATTGGTTTTGAAGTGTAAGAAGGGTGTTGCTTGGTGTTGAAAGCTAATACTGTCTGATATATCCTGCTGTCTGATAAATCCCGCCAGTACCCAACTTCATTTTTTTCACACCCAACTGTGGATGTGATGATTGTGAATTTCATTACAGGTCAGTTGATCCAAACCAATTCAGGTGCACGTGAACATTTATTGTTCGAAGCACCTTCAGGGAAACGGAAAACAATGAGCGTGGATGCCGTAGTACGGGTTGACTGGTCAACTTACACATGCGTAATCGGGCCAACTGTACGAGGGATCTTCCCACCAATGACAGACGTCACAGATGTAAATGCAACATCCAGAACGAAAGATTACAAATTGCTTGCTACTGGAGATGATTTTGGCCAAGTTAAATTATTTCAATATCCAGTACTCGTAAGTAATGTTGCCAAAACTGTTTTTGTTTTTAATCTGATAACGGCAGAAATATTACGTTGTGAGATTTTGCTTCCGAGCGGACTCTTTCAGTAGATCCCGTGTCTTGTACGACAAGTTGTAGTTTGGTAAGCTTGTTTTGGTGACCATTCTCTTTAAGACACATGCAATAACTGAACATTAAACTAAACATCGTTCTAAACGATGTTTAGTTTTATTTAACATTATTGTTAAGTTATTGCATGTGTCTTAAAGAGAATGGTCACCAAAACAAAATTACCAAAATACAACTGGCAAAAATATTGTCGCGCTTGAATGTTTTTGCTGTTGCGATCATTTTTTTCAATCAAAATGGCATTTTCTGAAAGAGCTAGAAGTGTGAGGATGCGCTGTAAATTAAGTCAAAATTCCGTAACGCTCGTCGTAAGTCTATTATTGAGTAAAAATGAACCGAACTCTGCGTACCTTTTGCAATGAATTCCATCATTTTGTAATGAATTCCAACATTTTAAAAAGAAGTTACAAAACTTTGGTAAAACTCAGCGTAAATTGGTTATGCGGAATTTACGATTGTGACTGAAAATTCATTTGAGGTTCATTCGCCAAAATTTACCGAAGTATTCATCCCTAATGCATTAAGGTTGATTTCCACTCAGTACAGTTTTCCGAGCGGACGGGATTTTACTCAATAAAAAGTTTACCACGCATGAAATTCTATTCAAATTCAAAGCGATAATTTCTCACGGAAACTAAAGTTTTTCAGTCTGCTCGAAAAATTCTACTGAGTGAAAATCAACCTTTAGAGAACCAGGAGCCTGGTACTGTATAATGGAATTTCCGATGCAAACAAAGAGCTAACATTGTTTCAGCTTTCTTTCATCACACGCTTTCTTGATACAAAGAGATCCTCAGATTTAACGATCATTTCTTTGTAAATACAGCAGACAATGCCTTGATTTTTACTCAACAGCTGTCTTTTATGTTGTACTTAATGCGGTATGTATTTCATCGAAAGTTCACACAAAGAAACTTTATTTCACACAAAGGATTAATTTTTGGCCTTTATCACCCTACGTATCTCAGTATTCCCCCACATAAGGAAGCGACCTTTCAGCCGTACAGGAGAGTTCAAGTTCCGCTTAAGTTTCGCTTACAGGAAATTTACATCCGATCGCGAATTTAAAACCATGTATATTTCCATTTCAGCAAAAAGGTACCCGCCCCAGAGTATACAAGGGACACTGTAGTCACGTGACTAACGTCAGATGGGCTAAAGACGACAAAACACTGCTTTCAACTGGAGGAATGGATGCAACACTTCTGGTCTGGGAAAGAGTTGATATTGGGCAGCATGGTGAGTAAAATTTATATTCCTTTTCGACAGAGCGGAAACTGCGTAAAATGACGTCATCAATCAATCAATCTGAGATAAGGAAGAGTTTGGAGGATAGGTAAGCTTTTTGAAATGATGATTCAAGAGTTTAAGGCCCAAGGAAGAAAATTTCAAATGTTGCCTAATTTCGAGATCTGTTGCAGGTAGCTAGGAGGGCTCAAAGTTACGAGTTTTTGCGCATGCGTGCGCAGTTTCTGCCCTGTCTATCTTTCCCTGGTAGGCATATGTATGTTTTATTTTGTTTTATTCACATCAATAAATTACGTTGCTCCAGACTATCTGTCAGAAATTTTTACGAAAAACTCGGCTTGCAGTAGGAAAAATTTGAGAAACACGACAACTCATCTCCAGGTATGTATGTATGTATGTATGTATGTATCATTTGCCACATAAAATATATATACAAGGTACTATAATAAATATAAAAAATAGATACAATACAATACTTTAGGTTAAAAACGTAAAAAAGAAAACACCCCTAATTTACAGTGGCAGGGATAGCATTATAGGGTCAAGCTGACCTTATTTCCATAATGGTCCCCTTAGAGGTGCTGGTATAACAGAGAAAAGATAAAAAATAATAACATTGATAAATAAATAAATAAATAAATAACGAAAACAGGAAAGTACTGTATTTGTTATCAGAATTTAACACGGTTTGTGCGACAGAAACATGGTTGGGAGAGATGAGGAAGGGTCTTAGTAGAAGACGTATATGTCATCTTCCTCTTCGTCTCTCTAATGAAAACGTGCAATAGTCAACGAGCTTTCTCATATCATAGTGCTGGTGTCTGGAACCACTTAGATTTGGAAGTCAAGCAGGCATCCTCTTTCAAAGCATTTAAAGACGCTGTAAAAAATGATTTATTTTGCTGTTTCTTTTTATTTGTTTATTTATTTATTTATTTATTCATTTATTTATTTATTCATGTATCATTGTAATTAGGATAGGGTTTTTAAACGATAAATAAAATTTCTTTTTTAAGATTCTAAGCACAGCTCCTTGGAAAGCAGTCTTCTTAGATTGACGGGGTAACCGTGGATAGATAATTTAAAATGAAGTGACATGAAATGAAATCTATTTTGAGCTGAGGAAGATTTTGAAATCCAAACATGTTGCCCATAAACTCAGAGCCCGATTTTTGTTCATTTCGTTGAAGGCTTAGTTTACATGTGTTTTATTTCATTAGTTGAACAAGTTTGACGTCCATAATAGTACTTCTTAGTTGACAGCAAAGAAAGCGTGATCACAACGGAAACATTCTTGCTTATTTTGCAAGTGCTTTCTGTTAGCGAGTTCTAGAGATGGAACATCACAGTGCCACGGAAAATGTGTTTGTTTCAAACTCAATTAAATGTGCTTTTAAAATTTTTACTTTGATTAAAGAAACTTGGATCAGCTCATGAGACTAAAATTTTCTTAGCTACGCGTTAAAATTTCAGCGTCTAGCATGGGCAATTCGGACACTGTTGTTGTGCTTTCTAAACTAACGAAGAAACAATAATTATTCAATACTCACCCCTGGCAACTGGCAAGCAACGTTTGTATTCCGGTCAAACATCGTGGTCAAACATCGTGGCCTACCCTCCTGCTTCAAATTCTGAAAATTCTGAATCTCAACTGCAACAACATTTCGCCTCCCTAGCTTACCCTAACGAACTGCCCTCGCAGCATCGTTAGGGTAAGCTAGGGAGGCGAAATGTTGTTGCAGTTGGGATTCAGAATTTTCAGAATTTGAAGCAGGAGGGTAGGCTACGATGTTTGACCACGATGTTTGACCGGAATACAAACGTTGCTTGCCAGTTGCCAGGGGTGAGTATTGAATAATTATTGTTTCTTCGTTAGTTTAGAAAGCACAACAACAGTGTCCGAATTGCCCATGCGTTTAGCGCCAAAGATCTTTACTCGCAATTATTTGGTAGCAAGAATCCTTAACTTGTAGTTGTAGCTCTGTGTGTCTTTTCACTATCTCTTTCTTATGTTATGACCTCTGGATAGACCAAATGTTTTGCTCTTTGGGGTATCGTCTCCGTAGTAGGGTAGCGTTAGGTATAGGTATAGTAAGTAATCATGTATTGTAAATTTTTAATGGAATAAATAGAAAAAATGTCTCTTAATTGGTACCTTATTTTTAGGTGTATGAATTATGGTGTAGGTTCTACCTCTGCCACAGCCACGTGTTTGTTTCTTGACATGCAGCACATTTTTTGGCCAGAAAAATAGTTGTATTTGGCTCAGAACATAAAATTGTACTGGGGGACTCATAAAAATCATCAAACTTAATTTTTCTAATAGCTACAAGATTGAATTAGATTAAATGTCTGTGGGAAATTGGAATTATTCAAGAATTAATCCTATATAACATCCAGAAAATGGCCTAAAACGCATGATCAAATCATTTCAAAATAAAAGAGACCTAACCTGTCAGTTTATTATTTTCAATGATCCTTTTTCAGAACAATAAATGAGATGTCGATTCCATATTCCACCTCAGTTTGAGTTCATCAATTTGTTAGTCATGCTAATTGTCAAAAGGATTTCAAATTAATTTCTAAAGACCTGGAAGATTTGATAGCCGTTTTAGGCCATTTTTCGGCTGTTCTGAAAGACTGATTTTGTAATTATTTGAATTTGCCAAGACCTAGAGACTACTGTTTTAAAAATTACGAAAAAATTATAAAGAATACTAAAATCTGTTAGCTATTAGAAAAATCAATTCCTATTGGTATCGGGCAACTACTTTTGGTGTAATGATTGTTCAAACAGGGGGGGACATTTTTTTGCGTCATCCAGTAGTGCATATTACTCAAGGATAAAGGTTTACTGACGACGCTGTGTGATATTTATGAATTTAGCCATTAAAGTTTCTTAGGGCTTCTCTAATACAGTACCAGAGTTTCTTAAATTTTTTGCTGTCCAAGTACGCTTCTTTATAAACAAGTTTCTAAAACAAGAAAAACATGCGAGGAGGTAGAGTGTTATTGCTGTGTTTTTACACCTTCAACAGCATGCATTTTCACTGTAAGTCAGCTTTGAATATCATTAATGCACTTTGCAGATGATAATGGTCCAGAAGAGAAAATACAACCAAAGTTCTTACCAAGTGGAACCATCAAGAACCCAGTATCGAAAGGCAAACCTGTTTGGGATGACTGAAGTTTCATACGAATTGAACCTGTAAAGAGAGAAATGGTCAGTGACCCTTATGAAATTCTCGACGTAGAATGCACTTGTGTAATTTGCTATATTTTGATATTCATATTCATGGAATGAATATGACCTTATCGAATGTTTCTTATATTGTTTTATTGAAAGAAAGTAAAATTCAATGATCAGAGCCGATCATAGCAGGAAAGGCACATAGTCATCTTATCCCCGCTATGAATGACCCTTAGGGTCTGTTCATATGGAAGAAGCTTCCCCGGTATTTTCCCATTTCACCGGGAAAATCGTTCAGCCGAGGTAATATTCCTTGACCTTTCATATGAGAAAAGTTTCTCCGGCAAGCCGGGATAAAGAACAATAGCGCTTTATCTCTAGTGCCAAAGGATTAACCGTAGGCAAAAGAGATTTCCTGGCAATGCCGGGAAAATGTGGTCATATGGAAAAATATTTCCGGTAGAGTTCAAGCGAGATCTCGGCTAGCCGGGGATATGTTTTCTTATGTGAACCCTTATGATATTTGATGGTAAAGCTATATGAGGCGGGATCTCGGCCGAGCGATTTTCCCGGTGAAACGGGCAAATGCTGGGGAAACTTTCTCCATATGAACATAAACAGTAATGTATTGATTAAACAAGCAAACAAAGCAACAATGCATTACACTAAAGTACAACAAAAAACTATGTAGAGCAGACCGCCCCTGGCCATAAGACCACCTCAACCCCGCAGAACACCGCAAACCCAGGCACCATATGCAAGAGAGCCCAACGATTGAAGCCCGAAGCCTGCAAGGACTGTGAAACTGTGAGAAACATAAGTGGCCCAGTTCTGGGGTTGTCATGGCCATTGCATTCTTAAAATTTTTATATAGTGTAAGGAGAGGTTGGAAAAGAATTTCAACGAGATCTTTGAAAAGTTTTTAGCCGTGATTCTAAATTGATTCAAGCATCCTATTGATAATGATATTTATAGCCCTATTCCAAGGTAGATATCCACTCTTTTCGTGCGGCCAGTTGGAATAGGCACGAGTAGCATAGATATTTATAGTATTACTTTTGGGGCGGTTTTGGTAGGTAAAGTTTCAATACTTGTTAGGCTCATCTTAACCAGCGTGTAGTGCTATAGACGATGTGAATTAAAGCATAAGTATTGCAGAAATTATACAAAGAGAACTTTGATATTTAGAGGTCACTGTAGTTTTTAAGGCTTGGATAAACATAATCTATTTAATGGTGAAATATTTACGAATTTAAAGCAGAGTAGCAGTGCTCATTAAAAGCGTTCTCATTGCATGCTTCCTGAGTCGTATTCGTTGCATATGAGTGTCGACTGATAATTTTCCAGCAAAGCCAGCAAATCCTCTGCAAGATAGAAAATCTTTGAGATCTCGTGAGAATTTAACAAAATTTTTGGAATTTTAACAAGAGAGCAATACAGTTCTAATGGCTTAAATTCGACAGGTCAGTCTTCCGGTTTTTTTTGTGGAACATTGATTCATTGCCATTGCATCTCCGATCTCATGGATTTCTGCCGGTATCTGAAGATTCAAGAAAAGGGATGCCTAAAAAGGGCACGTTCCTTACAGCTATGTTTTCAAAGGCTGTCTCCTTGGGACTGTTTCATCACGAACTAGGTAAGCTTACATGTAATGATGAGGTTACAGAAGAATTGAGGACCTCATCGAGTCCATAACCCATTGTTATGACGCTCAAGTGGTGACGCTCTACCTGGGATCGATTGATTGTTATGTAGGCCTTTCTGAACTGCCCAAACTGCTGCCTCTAAAATATTAATTTTCATTCAAACACATTTATCCGCATTTATCAAGAATCGACAGTGCTATATTGCGACTATAATCCAATGATTTCAACATGATGGTCAAAGTAAGCAGTCAAAGTACAGTCTTCATCAAATTTTTTTGAAATAACAGATTACAGAAACGACTTTCACCTTATGTTGGTCATCGGTTTGTAAACAATAGCAAGAAGTTTGCCTCAAAATTGATATGAAAATGTTGATGTTATTTGAAGGTAGGATTATCACTAATCTCATGAGATTTCATAGATTTTCTATCTTGCAGAGGATTTGACTGATGTAAAGTAAGATTGTAATAACAGAATTACTTTTTCATTCATTTTGATAAGCATCAGCCTTTAACTAAAGTCGATATATTCGAAACTGATTGAAGGAACAGATCTTTGCTCTTTACTGTAAGGCTTTATGCTTCAAAATTTTGATATTCTAAAGCTGGGACGTAGGAAGCATCTCAAACTTGGGGGGCACGATGCTTCAAGGGCACTTTTTCCTTAAGAAATGCAAAATCTTGGGGGGCACGTGCCCCCAGTGCCCCCATGCCCCCCGGCTCCTACGTCTATGGTGTAAAGCCTCGAAGAAATGCTCCCAGCCTTTCACTGAACATCGCATCGCTCAGCCCTTGTAGAACGAGCATAATTTCCAAATATTTTAAATGTCAGTGTAAACTTCTACAAACTTTTTCTTTGAGCTGAACGGCTTGAAAGAAACCATAGCTACTTTGTTATTAATCTACCGTTTGACTTTTCAGAAATCTTCAATATTTTTCAATGTGCCGTAAAAGCATAATCATTTGTTCATTCGAATCAACTGAAAGAGATCTTCAATCCTTGCCAAAACTCTTGAAAATAATCTTAAATGTTTGCTCTTCTCTCCACCTCTCCTGCAATGTTGATTCCTTGTGCGATCATGGATGTTGAATGCTTTGTTAAGAGTATTTTATTGGGGCTTTAAGAATCATACATCCTTTTATTTATTTTAGGCCTCTGTAATATTTGAGATACGGTACCTTCGTAGAGAAAATTCCTCACAAAACACTGATCACAAAGGGGCTGGATCTTGTTACCGTAAACAAACCTGTTATCTCTATATATTGTTGTAGACACGTGTCAGTTGTTTCCTGGACATATTTTGGTGGACTGGGTCAATCCAAAAAATAGTTACTGTAAGAAATCCATTGTCAAAGTTCTGCGTTATTGTAAGCGCCCCAGACTCGATATGCTTTGCTTCTTCTGGGGCGTATGAAACCATATGTATTTAGTTCTTACCTGATATGTTTTTATGAATCATCATTATCATCATCATCATCATCATCATCATCATCATCATCATCATCATCATCATCATCATCATCATCATCATCATCATCATCATCATCATCATCATCATCATCATCATCATCATCGATATCTCTGTAATCTTAGACTGATTACATGGCCGTAGTTATCGCTATTAAAAAGCTGCTTGACGCTCCTAACCAGTATGAGCGGTCTCGGTTTGGTGTAGTTGTATCGTTTTGAATAGCGATTACTGGGACTCATTGTAATCAGTCTACTGTAATCTTACAAGAGGTAAAGGTTTTGTTTCTTTATCTGTGAACTTCAAGATTCCGACTCCATTTTGCAATGTCATTTTGATAAAGACATCGCAAATTCATCCTGTCGAGAAAGGTTTGT
Organism: Aurelia sp. 3 sensu Dawson et al. (2005); assembly: GCA_964020215.1. Lineage (NCBI taxonomy): Eukaryota > Metazoa > Cnidaria > Scyphozoa > Semaeostomeae > Ulmaridae > Aurelia > Aurelia sp. 3 sensu Dawson et al. (2005). The sequence goes on from OZ026586.1 coordinate 9,101,860, forward strand.
TAGGCACTGCAACTCATACACTTGTAGTTGGCATCAAAAAAATTTCATTTGGTTCAATAACTGTAATTCGCAGAATCTCAGAGTTCTCCTTCAGTGACGTCATCAGTATTTTGTTGTGGTAAATACGCTTGTGTGGAAGATATAGAGTGTTTGGCCATAGTTTCTATGTTGCAAACATTCCTTAATCTTATGGATTATCTTTGAATGAAAAAGCTTGCTTACAGCACAACACGGATAAGATCTCCGGAGGATTTGGCAACCAGAAGTTCTCCTTGGCTGAAGCTATAGAGCATGGCTTTGCTGTTCAATCAATCATCTTATGTCAACATGTAGTAATGCTGGTCTCAATTTATCAACATATTTCCTTGACCTCGGAATACAGATCCTGGCAACTGACTTTTACAGGATGAAATTCTGGGCCTAAATCAGCTGCAACGTAGTGAGATAGCTAGATATCTTTTGAATAAAGTAGTGATGATGATGATGATGATGATGATGATGATGATGATGATGATGATGATGATGATGATGATGATGATGATGATGATGATGATGATGATGATGATGATGATGATGATGATGCTTGTATGTGCTCATTTGCAATGAATGGAATAGGTTTATGGGCATTTTCGGATATCAGTTTCTGAGAAGCTTTGCACTTCTAATTGAATTTCTTTGTCTGCTTCCCACTATCCACTTTCTTAGTAATAAGTGTGACTCTTGAGAAATTGAAGTTTGCTTTGGAATTTTGTGGTGATAAGAAAAACAAGTTTATTTCAAGCAACTTAGCATGAAGCAATTTTGTTGCCCACAAAACTCCTTCAACAAACCATCATATCCATTCGATATTCGTAAAGACACACTTTGTGCATTTGTCATCTATTATCTTTGATGATACTTCAATAGCATAGACACATATCCTTTGTTTATTGCCTTGTTTCCACCACCAAAAACCAGTTTTCTTTTTCAAACTATTTTTACCTCATTCTTGAAGTTAGATATTTTGTTGTCTTTATCAAATTAGAACCTGATTTGTTGCGGTAGACATACTGCAGTCTGCAGCTGTTTATATTCAAATTTGAACAATCTTGGAACGTGAAGAAATTACCTCAAAAGTTTTTTATGCCTTTGCGATGACGTCCAAAAAATGAGGCCAATAGACACCGTTCGCAAGGAAGAACAATGGACCGAAGATTCCTTTGAGGAACGGCTTATTAAACAAGCGTGAAAGGATCTCCTTGGAGGCATGTTTTGATGCATATCTGAAGGAGATCAAGTGTAAAGAAATCACATGAAAATTTTGGCATCTTTTTGCGATGACGTACGAAAAGTCAGCTTTACAAATAATGCTTTTCAAGACAAAAACAGTGGACTGAGAACAGATCCTTGTGGAACTCCTAATTAAACAAGCGAAAAAGCATCTTCGAGGCATGTTTAAACTGCATATTTGAGAACAATCAAAGTGTAAAGGAATCACTTCGAAATTTTGGTATTTCTTTGTGATGACTTTCAAAAATGATATCACTAAGTAACGTTGTCAAGGAAGAAACGTGGACCGAGGAGAGATCCTTTAGGGAAATGCTACTTCAACAAGCGAAAAAGTATCTTCTTGGAGGCGTGTTTTTCGATGCACATCTGAACGAGATCAAAATGTAAAGAAATCACGTCAGAAAGTTTGGTATTTCCTTGTGATGAAGTACGAAAAATGAGTTTAACACATAACGCATGTTAAGACAAGAAAGAAATAGACCTAGGTTAGATCCTTGAGAAACTGCTCTGCTAATTAAACATGCCTCCAAGGTGATGTTTTTCCAGCTCCTTTTGATTCAATGTCTGAAAAAGAACTTAACCTCAGGTACTTTGTTCGATGATATTTTGGGATTTTTTCATTTCTTCATTTGTTCAAAATTACAGCGTTTCTCGTTTTCTTGAATGCACGCATTTGAAACTTCCATAGATTTGACACACGTTTATTGTTTTGCGAATAAATCCGGAAGAAAAAGTGTTACATCGCTAAGCATCCTCAACAAAATATCATTAACAGCAGTAATTTAATAAGCAGCGCTTGGTGTTTCCTAATTTGCTGTTTCTATCGGTCATTAAACACGAAGCTGTTGTTACATTAAAGCAGAAACGAATGTTTTTATTTCCAGCGCAATGGGAGTTCTCATAACTAAGGAGAAATAAATCTGTTTTTGATTGCATTTCTACCATTTTCATTATGAGTGCTTGAGAAGTTTCTGCAGGGGCCTAGATGCTTTGACAGCTGTGTTGCTTGCTTTATTCCTTTCACAACAACGTTACACGAGTCGACGGGGGGTTTTGAAAGCGCTCGTCCTGCCATACTTTTGTAGTATATCGTTTCCAAATTTTTAAGCCTATGTTAAGAGGTGGGTGTTAAATTCAAGAACCTTTTCATTTAATTGATTGGCTTGAAGGAAAATCTTGCTACCTCTCTATAATCCTACCGTTGGATTTTACAGAAATCTTTAATATTTTTCGAAATTACAGCCCCTCTCTTTACCAAGCCTCTGCGGAGGAGAGTGGAACGTTTCCTTTATATCATGTTGTTGGACTTGCGTAAGTCCATCATGTTGTAGATAGCCGTAAAATTTTAGTTTCTTGAAAGCCATACCATGTTTCGTCAAAAAATTTAGAAAGGACGATGCTTTTAAACTTTTTTTTGAAATTTTCTTGAATTCTTAAAAAAAGAAGATAAACGCTTGGCTTTTAATGTTGTAATGGATCTACTTTCTTACATTAGCTTTCAGTAGCTATCCTGACAAGCCCACTCAAAACAAATTGAAAAACAAACAAAGGGGCTGTGTCGCGTAATGTAAACAAACTTCTTTCGAAACAACGATTTCGCATTTTTTGATAGACCGTATAACAGAGATTTTCCACTACTTTTCTCAAAATGAAGGTGTTATTTTGAAGATGAACTCTTGTACTTCGTAGAGAAACAAACAAAACACTCATATGTTGTACGATTGCAGAAATATTGGTGGATTTTTAAAAGTTCACCCCTTCATGTGGGTTCACCCCATCCATCAAAATCTGTGCAGAGCACAATGGCCACGTGTAGGCAACAATATAGATTGTAGAGATAACAGGTTTGTTTACGATTACGTGCCCCTGCCCCTTTAACTATTCATAAGAAATAGAACGGTTGATTAGTTTATTTAGAAAAAAACATATTCCTCCTGATTGCAGGCTGCAGTTTTTCACATGTTACATGTCCGTTTCTTATATTCTGGGCCTCACTGCACAAAATCGTCGATTGTAAAATCAAAAAGATTAAAAAAACTAGACCAGACTTGGAATTTCAACATTGAATTTGAGATTATCTCGTACTGACATTATCAAAGGAAGCCGATCTAATGTTTTATCATATTTCCAAAAATCCTTTTGAATATTTTGCAGTGAAACTTAGCAAAAGCAATCTTCTTTGCGGAGATAGTGCTTCCACCTTAACACAAAAGAATCTCTAAGCAATTTCAAAGTTTCGTCTACATGTTTATTAAATGCAATTACAGTTACTGAAAGCAGGAGATCAAGTCAGTCGATGTTTGCCGAATTTTCTATTACAATCATCAGGCTTATTTGCTTTTATCAAATAAACTCTCAAAGTTTTAGTCCGTTTTTGTTTTTTTCGGGTAACAGAGCTTACGAAAACTTAATAATTCACTTTGTACGGTTGGTAAGCGAAGGCAAGAATTTTTAAATAATTTGAAGATTGAACAAAAAGAAGTAATCTGTACGACCTTTCCCATGAGTCTTTGCAGTCAAGGTCGTAGGAAGCATCCTAAACTTCGGGGAGGGGGGAGGCACAACATTTTCAAGGGCACTATTTAGTTAAGCTAAACGGAGACATTGTAGTTATGAATGACTGCGGAACTTTCTTTCAAGCTGTGTAACTTTCACCAAAATCCTGTTTTCATAACTGTTACCAGCAATAGACGATTGCGCTGAAGATGGCGACGAGGAATTTTTTCCGAGATGCACTTCGTTCTTTAATAGAATTCCTATAAAACCGTTAAAGATTAGTAGTTCGAACGCAATGCATCTCGGTAAAAATTCCTCGCCGCCATCTTTAGCGCAATCCTCTATTTCGAAACCTTTTGTGGGGTTACTATCTTTAATATTTACAGTCTATGTGAGATTGCGCTGAAGGTTTAGAATCATTACCTTTGTGCCAGTTTTCAACCTTCCCATCTCTCTGTTATCTACTGTAGGTCGTGTATTGTTTACGACCATAAATCGTTTAAGACAGATTTTCACCCATGGTCCTTTGTGGAAACATTAAAGTTTTAGACTGTCTGAAAATCAAATTTGGCCTAAACGAAAAGTAGAGATCCAAAGTGCAATAGCAGGGCAGTGCAACTAAAGTAAAAAGTTTTTTACCGGATGAGTCAGTGTCTGAAAAATGCTGCTCCCTGAATATGAAAGCAATGATATTGAAACCTGTCTTGTTTCATTCCAATATGCTCAGTTAGGTTTCAGTAATTTGCCCGGCTTTAATCGGTCATTCTTTCCCGTCGCTGTCCAACAAACTTCGTATTCTTTCTAAATGTACCTCTTGCAGAGGGACGGCCTAAACGTTTCTTCTTATCGCAAGGTATGATACTAATTGCGAGTAGAGCTTTTAGCGCGGCAAGAACAACGTCCTCATGAATTGCTTCACATGGAAAGTTTGGTCCGTCGAGCATCCCTCGAGCAGCTTCTGGATCAAAGTCAGAACTCTTTGATCAAGCCGAGCACCCCTCAAACACGGTTTTGATTGGCTTAGCCTTGAAAATTTGAATCTCGGATGCTCCCGCTAAAACTGAGCATCCATCGATCTATGATGCTATTGGTCAAGCATCTGATCATGTGAGCTGAGGGATGCTCAGCGCGACAGGGAAACTGCGCTGAAATAAACTGCGGACCACCCTGCAATAAAGTACAGACTCGCAGAATGCATAACAAATCCCCAGATTACGTTGTGTTTTGGACATTGAGTGGACCAATTCAAAAAACTGAACCCGAGAGAAGGTCAACAAAATCCTGTTTGGAGCCGGCGATGAGTTTAGAGTCGAAGAGATGTGGTATTGTCCAGGGGGCGATGGTATAGGGGCTGCCTTATCACTTCACCTATTCAAAAAGTTATGATTTTCAGTGCTTCATCTAAATCAGCTTATTATCCAGGAAAAGCATACATTTGGATTTTTGAGGGGTGCTTTAGCACCCGTAGCGCCTCCCTGGATCCGCCCCTGATGTGGGAGATTTTCTGCAGAAGCTCCTTTCGAGAAGCTGCAAAAACGAGTGTAATCAACAAACAACTGAGAGGCGAGGTGGATTAAGGTCTCTCTTCCGTGAAATCAGAAAGAACTGACCAATGAGAATCAACGAAAAATTTCATTTCACCTCACCATACCGGTGGTATTTCGTTTATATGGAAAAATTTCACTTCACCCAGGTGAGATTCCACCTCTTGTGAGGTGGGATTTCACTATACCGGTGGTGTTGCGTTCATCATGTAAACGCGAAATGAAAATACAAAGGATTCTATTGGAAGGTGGCATCTCGCCTCTCAGCCCCGGGTCTGGCAAGTGAGGTGTTTTTCCTCATATAAACAGGGCCTAACATATCGGGGAAAATTGCTTGAAATTTCAGCACGTTTTTTAAGGTTTCTCGAAGGGAATTTTTTTAGAAAATTCCTTGAAAAATCTGAACGGAGTGACCGATTTCAGCCAGGAAGAATTCTGAAAATAATTGGACATGTTAGCGATTCAATCAGATATTGCAAAATATCATTGCTTATATACTCCTGGAGCAGTAGCCTTTCAAACTTTGGGCCTTATTTTACTCACCCGGATTGTTTGCACTTAGGCGAAACTTGATTTCCAGACGGTTTGAAATTTCAGGGTACCCGCAAAGGGTCCTGGGTAACAATGGTTAATCAAATGATTAATCAATTATAAGAAAACTGTTTTCGACTTATCTGGTACCATTCAAACAAGGTTTAAAGTAATGTTTGTATGTTTCCATACATAGTACTTTCAACTTCCAAGCAACCATGAATGAAAACACAAGTCTGTCAACAACAACATTCAACGACATAATTTCACAGAAAGCCGTTTATGGTAGAAGAGCCAAATTGTCCACGGGGTTTATCTTCTTCAAGCCAGTTGATCGTATTGCCTGATGAATTTCCGGCGTATCGCTGCTAGAAAGTGCTGCCAGCAGGGGTGGTTTAGTGGCAGCATGCATAGCATGCATGACTATCAATCTGAAGGTTAGTGCTTCGAGTCCCCGTAAAAAACTGGTCTTTTTTGATGACACATTTACGTTGATATTTTTCTTCGATTTGATGGATAATTTAATCACTGGCAATGTTTGTCCCGAAAACCGGTAGTTTCGGCCAAATACCGTTTTTCGAAATAAAGTGGTACCCGTAGCCATGAAGGTGTGCAGGCATCATTACCATCATAATTATATCTATAGAGCGGCAGTGTCCCAAAACTGGTAGTGTCTTCAAGCGGCAATTCCGAGGTTAGTCCCTAGGTTCTAAATAATTTGTTGATATTTCTCCTGGTTTGTCCAAGAACCGGTCTTTTTATCTTCATTTGACGGACAAAGGTAGAACCACCTTAGTGCCAAAAATGGAATTCCTGGTCTTTTTTTGTAAATTTTGGCGGACAAAGGTTGAACCGCTTATGTGGAAATTTGAAATAATGGTTTTTTGAGAGTAAATTTGGCGGACAAAGGTGGAACCAGCTTACAGGTAAGCTGTATGATTTTGACTAGGTAGGAGGTGAGAAAACTTGATTTTTTGAAAAATTAATGGACAAAGATGACTGATTTTAAAACTTGACCTTTGTCCCAAAAACTGGTTGTTTTAGGCAGGAAAGTCATACTGTGCCATAAAATAACCGGTTATTTTTTCCAATTCCTTCGGACAAACATGGGGTCAAATATATTATAGTACTCGCCTGCCCCTGGTCCAACCTGCTACGTAGAATGGTGTAAGTTGCCAGCTCTCTATAATTCCAGCATGATATGTTTCAGTGTATTTGCCTCTGCGGTCGAAAAATTATGTTTCTTTGGGAGAGGTTTGAAGTAATTAGCCTCTTACGCTAACTCGTACGTAGAAGGAAATAATTTTATCCTCTGCAAAAGTACAAAGTGGAAGCAATAAAACATAGCTTCGATGTCTAACCACCCATGATTCCAAGCCAGGAGAATCACGAGCAGGGAGCGCCGATCACGAGGGGTGTTCTCGCATCGGGAGGAGGGACCAAGACACTGCTCCCATGAGCTCAGTTTCTCAGTGTCCCAAAACTTCTCTCGGATGCTAGGAAGAAATATGGGAAAAGAAACCAAGGACAGATTCTGTAATACAATAGCAACAGTTGCTCTAATTGAGACCTCAGTTCAAAGGTATCAGTGACTACAGACAAAAGAAAACCTCTCAACCACTAAATCAAAACAAACACCGCCGCAAAAGTTGCCTTGAAACCACAGGGGCAAACTCTCGCCTTGTGCAAGCGAAATGTGGTTTTTAAGAGAAGTTGTGTGCTCATAACGAAAGAAGGTTGTTATGTATTTCCATGCTCCCTTAGCTTTTGTATTGTAATTGTTTGTCTTTGCAAATTTTATGAGAATAAGAAAACAACGAAAGAAGGAGGGTAAACCAAAAGTCCTGTATCTCGAATTTCGTTTATTTGATTCAGGAGCTACATGATAACTGTTTAATTTTGCATTAAATACGCGATAATTATAATGCCCGCTGTTCGGTTCCTGAATCAAATGAACGAAATTCGCGAGACAAAACTTCAGATCTACCATTCTTCTTTCGTTATAAACGATAAAATTCTTGTAAAAAGCACATTCGCCTGCACAAGGCGAAAGTTTGCCCTATTGGTTTCGAAGCAACTTTTGCGGTTATGTTTGTTTTGATTTACTGGCTGCGAGAATTTCTTATGTCTCGTTAATCTTGTGAACCGACGTATCTCGCGTCAGACGGACACATCTATTGCATTTTTCTGTGGTAAGCATATATCTTCTGGTCGCCTGACAAAATATTGCCTAAGTTCGAGTTTTACGATATTTCCTTGACTGCAGGCCATATCATTCTTTTACAAAGGGAGCAAGATTTTTACGAGAATGAAGATATTTTTAGATATTTTCTGTAAGGAAAAGGGGATGTTCGTCGAAGGTTGATAAAAATTGTTTAAGCAATGATTCACAGTTCTTCCTTAACAACCCCCGTTGACTCTTAAAAAGCTTGCAACGTGTTTCAGCAAGTGCCTTCCTTCTTCAAAAGCAACCCCCCGATTTTTCCACGCGAAGGTTTGACAAATTTTCAGTTGCTACTAAGTTGCGACAGATGTTGACGAGAGAAGTAATACTGACCTAATTTTTCACAAATACGGAGAGAAAAAGAGGTTATGGTTAGTTAAGTCTATTCATGCTAATCAATATTTGATCGTTGAGTAATACATGATCTGCTCATAGCTATTCATGTATCTTTTCTGACAAAAAGAATACGAAGCGGTTTGTTGTCATTGTGAGTTCAGCACGTGTTTTGAGAAGACTTGATTTACAAGCAAGTTTCATCAAATCGCATTTAACTATGGGTGAAGTGAAGGGACTAACAGGTCATATTATGCAAGTCAGAAAAGAAAATTCAGCAGATGAAAAGTACAAGCAGCAGATTTATTGAGGTTTGTTTTGAATTTTATGGCCGTTAGTAGGGCGAATGTCTCCAGTCCAGAATGCATTTTGTCCTGACTTTCTCAAAGTCCTAGGCTGTTTTAGCAAGAAGACGCGAATCAAGAAGACGCCAGCATAATTCTTTTGTTCGAGGATGTAAATTACAAAGTGAAATCAACTTCAAAATTTTTGCGAGTCTCAAGAGACTTATTGTACCTTCTATTATGAAACTGACAACCTGAAAAGTAAACTTTTGAAGGCCGCACTACAAAAATAGGACATCGAAAAGGGAAGCAAAATGCAATGTGAGCACAGCACATTAACAAATGATGGAAATGCGAGAATGCAAACTGTTCTTTGGAATTTGTCTGTCTGTGAGCAGCTTTGTGGGAGGGAAAAACCTGGAAAATTAGAATAGTCTAAAAACATAAAAAAGTAGCTGCATTTTCAACAGACGTCCGCGTCTTGCTGCTGAAAGAGCCTAGTTTCACGATAGTGTAACACATATCTTTTTTAAATTGCTTATAAGAAACTCAACTCTCAGGTCTCCAAACAAATTAGGAAATCCAATTGTGGAAAAATGTATCTTAAGAAACTATTCATTCTGATGTAGGAAATTCTTGCCAAAATTTTACATTTCTCCTGTCACTTTTCTCATGTCTGATATTACTCAGAAGGTAGTTGAGTAATCTTTAAACATTGGAAAGGCTTGAAAAGCTTGTTTTAAAATGTTCACAAGCGAACAGAAAATGAACACGAAGATCGTTATGGAACCTCTAAGAAACTCGTAAGAAACTCTGAGTCCTGAAAATCTGATAAGTTTGAAAACCTAAAGTATTGGCCCAACTTCTTAGCTTCGTATACAAAATACGCGTAACGCATTTATCTACTGTCTTGCCACTGGACACTTCGCGTTTTTCTTCTTATAAGAAACTGGTTTATAGGAAACTAGTATCAATGGCCGAAACGTTAAGAAACTCTAGTACTATGTCTGAGAAGTATTAAGAAACTTTTCAAAGTCAAATGCATTGATATCATAGCAAATCGTTGAACCTTTATTCTTTAGCAATATTAACTAACCATTTGTGTATTCAAGATGACAGAACACCACCGTTATATTCTTATATGATGTTTTAAATGTCAAGAAACATGTCTGCAGCAATTTTAGCGGCCACATTGATAATTCATGCATTCAAAAAGTACGAAACCAATTAAGAAACTTTCAGTACCAAAATGGACAAAATTCTATGTTAAATTTAGAAACTGTTAGGCTCTGTTTATATGGAGAAAATAGCCTCGGGTACTATGGCCTGATCCTAGTTTCTTATAAAAAGATGTGTAGCTCATCAGACGGGGTGAGTGGCTATACAGTCTTCGTCAGGTGATTGAAGTTAAGCTTGGTCGAGTGAGGTCAAAACTGGATGGGTGACCTCAGAGGTCTGCCCTCATAACTCACCTCGTCGTCCTTCGGAAGGAACGTTAAACTAGGGGTCCCATGTCTGGATGCAGATGCACAGTGGGCCTAAATTAGCTTTCAGTAGTTAGAAATCCTGACAAGCCTACTCAAAACAAATTGAAAACAAACAAATAAGAAAACTTTACCGCTTCAATGTCGTTTAATTTAGTTCAATTTAGTTTTGAAGGGTAGTGAAATGATGTAAAACTCAATCCATATGAATCGTCAGACACGACAATCTTCGGATTTGAAAAATTTTGATTAATCATTAGGCTTTAAATCATTAAAAAGATTGCACAAATGGTTACTGCAAGAAATTTGAATTATCATAAATCATAAATCAGCCGAGAAAACATGTTACACACTCTTGAAGAAAACCACAGTTTATAAAAGATCTACCGGGTGAGCCAACAAAAAGTTTCACATTTGAAAATTCTCAACTTCTGGTTAGAAACGGAAAGATCGAAGAATTTTGGCGATTTTTTCTCGCTGTCTTGCCAGCACAAGAAGTGTCGATAAATTCAATTTTGTACAAAAATTTCATGGTTGCAAAATGACTGAAGAGGCCTTAAAACATTGATCAAATTGTAAGGACTCTCCTTACACAGAACGATGCGCAATGGGCGTTTCGGCCCCGTTTACACGATACCGTTTTCACTTCATATCGGATTGGGTTAGGCAATCCGATATGAAAATTTCTCCTGTTTACACGATGCCGTTTTCATTTCATAGCGGATTGTGGTTCTGTTTACACGATACCGTTTCGCCTTGCACTGTAATGGTTTCACCGTACTCGGTAATGGTTCCACTGCGCATTCTGCGCAGCTCCCCCAATGGATTCGAGGCTAGTAGAGTTGATAATGAGGTTCCGTACTGAGTTGATATCGGATTCGACCGTTTACACGATATCGGATTGGTTTCATGCCACTTTCAGAGCGTTTTCATTTGAAAACGCGAAAACGGTATGAAGCATATCGGATTGGTGCGTTCTCGTGTAAACAGAAGGCCAATCCGATATGAAACCAATCCGATATGAAATGAAAACGGTATCGTGTAAACGGGGCCTTCATTTCTCTCAAGAGTTTCAAGACATAAATTTTCGAACAAACACCCAAGATTTTCAGTCCCATGGCAATAAGTGTGCAGTAGATATCTCTTAGCCTGCGTGCAGACTCTACTGATTTCTTTTCAGAGAGGTTCTCCTCCAGCAGGAGGAGAACCTGTCTGAAAAGGGATCAGTAGAGTCTGCACGCAGGCTAATATCTCTCAGCCATGAACAGTTCCATTTTATTCATTGATCTGGGCGAGAGTCCTTCATGATTTGATCAATGTTTTAGGCCCCTTTTTCAGTCATTTCTCAACTATCACATTTTGGTAATGTTGAATGTACCTATACTTTATAGTGCTCATGAGATAGCGAAAAACATCACTAAAATACTTTGATGTTGATTTGGTATAAACTGGTTGAAATAAAACACTGTAATTCAGAAAATGATCAAGATGTCAAAACTTACCAGTTAACAGCAATAGCAAAGAGGCTGAAGTTCCTTTAAAGGTGATCTGAAGCGAAAATTTTTATTGATGCAGATTAGCACTGTTGAACGATGAAGAATGTCATTAAAATTTTTTTGATACTTTGTTTCATCTTCGAGTTATCCACTAATTTGTACGATTGGCTAATGACGTCATTTGTTTGCAAAAAGTACGAGAAAGTATACAAGGTTGACCAGGTTTCCAATGGGAAATAAAGTCAACGACCTTTCCTTAAAATGAAATGCCTTTCAACAGGTTACATCAGTAAGGTTACATCGCATTTATTCTGCTCAGTTGAAATGTCTCCTAAAACTGTAACTTTCCATAGATCAGATATAGCTTCTTTCCATATAGAATCCTAATAATTTGCAAACAAAATGACGTCATCAACTGACACTTAAAATCATTGGATAACTTAGAAACGAAATGAGATATCAACAAAAGTGCAACAGGATTTCTTATCAGGGCCCTTCGTTTGCATCAATAAAAATTTTCAATTCAGATCACCTTTAAGACATCGAATCAAACAGAAGTTGAAGTAACCATTTTTTGCTATATTTCTAAGGTTCGGAACCTTAAGGTTCAGTCATGAAACCTGATTTCCCGAAATTAAACCAGTCTGAAATTCTTCGTCCTTAAATGTGCTAGAAAAACTAATAGGCTGGGGGGTTGCGAAATAAAATCATGCAGCCGACATGCAAAACTAAAATGCTGATCTATCAGTCAAATACCAACTTTGATGTAAAAATTTCGTATGGTAAAATCGCTCGTTACTTAGACCCAGGATCAGGGACATGCACGTAAAAAGAGGTTTGTATGGGAATGAGGGTTTCATGTCCGAATCTGGTGATTAAAATTCAAATTCAATCAACTATCTCCTTCAGAATAGCAAGGGCAGATTTTGTAATACAATAGCATCAGTTGCTTTGGTTCACACCTCAATTCAAAGCGATTAGCATCTGCAGACAAAGGAAATTCTCTCAAGCAGAAATTCAAAATAAACGAAGACGCAAAGTTGCCCTGAAACCAGTACGGCGAACTCTCGTTTGGTGCGGGCGAAGGGAGGTTTTTAAGAGATGTAATGTGCTCATAATGAAAGAAGAAGGGTAAATCTAAAGTTCTGTCTTGGGCATTTTGTTTACTTGATTCAGGAGCTGAGCAGTGACTGCGTATATCTGAGCAATAAATGTGCTAAAATTGTAATCCCTCTGCTCGGTTTTTGAGTCAAATAAACAAAATGCCCAAGACAGAACTTTAGATTTACCCTTCTTCTTTCATTATGAGCACATTACATCTCTTAAAAACCTCCCTTCGCCCGCACCAAACGAGAGTTTGCAGTACTGGTTTCAGGGCAACTTTGCGTCTTCGTTTATTTTGAATTTCTGCTTGAGAGAATTTCTTTTGTTTGCATTCGCTAATCGCTTTGAATTGAGGTGTGAACCAAAGCAACTGATGCTATTGTATTACAAAATCTGCCCTTGCTCTTCAGAATAAGAATATTAATTTTAATGGCAAGTAAACCATAGACCAGAATCTAATTGCAATTCCAGCATTTTCCTAATTTCTGGGTCTACAAGATGATTTTACCCCCATTTGACCAAAACAAGTTTCACAACTAAGTTACTCTTTGCCTGATAAATTAACATTTTAATTTTGAATATTCAATATTTTCTATTCAATAACCTGCTAAGTGTGTTAACTTTATTTTTGACTTACCCGTTACAGTGGAGGGAAAATAGACTCCTGCAAACTCTGCAAGTTCAACTGATGTTGCCGACCACAATCTTAGATATCAATTTGCGTAAAAGCAGCAGGTAGCCTCATTATTTTCATGCACCGAAAAGACCAATTTTATACAAACAACAGACAGACGAAAAGTCACGGTACTTATTAAAAATAATAGAAAAGTGATTCAAGAAGAGATGTCTGACTGTGTGCATTTTTCTATTTACTAGATCCCTTCAAAACTTGACCGTAAACCATGAGTGGTGGGACACTAGTAAATTAGATTAGGTTAATTTAGCTTCTTTACCTACCTTGAAATGCCGTAAGATTCTCTTCCTTGACATTGGCAGCCTTTCTCAGCCATAGTTCTTGCCTTGAACTGAAGAGCTCTATCACATGTGCTTTCAAAATGTTTGGGCCAAAATTGAACTTTGTTATTTCCTGCGCATTGCTGTGCCTACGCAGTGGTCTCGAAATCGAACTTTCCACTGGAAAGTTCGATTTCGAGACCACTGCGTAGGCACAGCAATGCGCAGGAGATAACAAAGTTCAATTTTGGCCCAAACATTTTGAAAGCACATGTGATAGAGCTCTTCAGTTCAAGGCAAGAACTATGGCTGAGAAAGGCTGCCAATGTCAAGGAAGAGAATCTTACGGCATTTCAAGGTAGGTAAAGAAGCTAAATTAACCTAATCTAATTTACTAGTGTCCCACCACTCATGCGTAAACAAGGGAAATGGTTTTAAAAATTTGGATCGATTGAGTTTTGATATCTTTCCGAGACTTTGAAAATTAGTAATTTTTGCACTGATAAATTTTAGCGCTTCCTAAGTTTATAGGCTATCAAAATTTGTATAACTAATTCTAGGTTTTTTTCCAAGGCGATAGTCTTCGAAAATTTATGATTTTAGATCAACTGATTTCTGACATTTCTTCAGCGCTATAAAGCTTTGGAAATTTTTGATTTTGGGCCCCGTGAATTGTGGCCTTTTCCCTAGGCTATAGGCTTCGAACATTTATGATTTTGTACCTAATCGATCTTTGACCTTTTTGCAAGGCTATGGGCTTTGAAAATGAAAGTGACTGTTGGACACATTGATTTTTGGCAATTTTCAGAGGCTGCAAAAAAAAAACAGAGGCAAATTTTGTAAACAATAGAAGCTCTTGTTTGTTTACATATGACGTATCTTAGTTGACCAGCCAATCAGAGAGCTCTATTTCTATGGCGTCATCTAGTGATAATGGCGGAGGGAGGGGTTTGCTGTGGAGAAAACCACACCCTCGTTTTTTCCTCGCGACGAAAATATACTTTCGCCAAAACTCAAAATTTTTTGCAATCATATAGGGCGAGAAATTTTACGTACTTGGTTGCTTTCACTAAGCTCTGCGTCTGCTGCTCTTCGCGCGATCGCTCACGCTGCTGACTCCCCTTTTTGCACGCTCTGATGGTTGGGCCTAAACCACTAAAAAGTTCTTGCAGAACTTGCAACTTCCCTCGACAGAAAAGAAGTATCTTTTAAAATCAATGTATTTTGGAATCACAGGTTAGAAGTTACGAATTCAGCCTGACATCGTTGACCTTGTCGTCTCAGACTGGACTTAGAAAATCGGAAAGCCAAAGTAATTTTGGAGATGTAAATAAGTAACAACTTACCCAGTTTTCATTCACTGAGACCAAGCAATACTGAATAAACAAAATTCCACTTGTCCAATCCTGGACAAAACGAACTCCCAAAGATAAAAAGAAACTGTCTTCACAACACAAGCTTGACCAACGCAACCTTGATCGCACTCTCACAATAAGTTGACGAAGAAGAAATGTACATCAATTCCGAAATCTGAGAGGAAATGGCGCGAAATAATCTTGTCTCCAGTCTCCAAAAATAGAGAGTGGTTCCATAACAAGCTTAGTTCTTGTTTTTAGAGTAGTCACTTCCAGTTAATTGTAAGGAACTTGATGATAAAATGTATTTTGATCCTTGAATCAGGCGTACACTTATTTTTTTATAAGAAACTGCTTATAAGAAACTCAACTCTCAGATCTCCAAATAATTAAGTAACTCCAGTATTGGGAAATATAACTTAAGAGACCAGTGGCGGAAATTATGGGGGGGTTAGGGGGGAAACTGCCCCCCCAATTCAACAAGACTCGGAAATTTTTGCCGTAGAAGTCAGAAATTTCGAAGGTGGGATCGAAAATGCAATGAAGAAACGAGTCGCCGTTGAGAAGGAGAAGCAAAGAGTTTCTATTTTGAATGAGCAAACCAAATGCTCACGCTCTATCTGCAACATATTTTTAAGTTTTTATGCACTAACATTCCTTTCATAACGTGAAGAAAGTGGTAGGGTATAGTTTTGGTACAGTATCGAAATTTCTGGTGATTGGGAGAGGCGTTCTAAGCCAATGTAAAGGCTGGAATTTTCAAAATTTTCCTTAGGATGTTTCCATGTCTATGTTTGGAGCAGGCAATGATTGGATGGCGAGAAGCGTTTCAAGACAAAGTAGATGTTCTTTCTGCAAAATTCGTTTGAGAAGTAGCTACTAATACTCGTCAAATATTCAAGTTTGTCATTGGCAAGATAAGGGATCCAAGAGGTCTTCTTAGCGAAAGTAAATTGTGTTTGCTCATGCTCAAAGAATTTCGTGGGGCTGCTACTCTGCAGAAAATTGTTACAAAATTGTCAAAATCCACATTCAATACCGGTAAAAATTGGGTCGTGACATGCATCCTAAGCAAAAGTAGAGGGTGTGTCCTAAAAAATTTTCTTGGGGGGTTCGCCCCCAAATTCCTGAAAGCTGTTCGACTTACCCTGATAGTATGTCGTTGTCTTTTTCTATAAACTTTAGATAGTTGTAAAATCTGATATACCTATTCTCTTAGCACATTTAAGGACCCTATTTACGTCAGGTCTTTCAGCAAAATACGTCGAGCAAAAGCACTTCTCCCGACTCGGAAAATTGATGGCTCTTGCCCCTCCACTCAAAAAGCTGAATTTCCGCCACTGTAAGAGACTGTTTATGTCGATAAAAGTCGTTAACATAGTTTTGCTTTATTTTCACTTGTTTCCTGTATCATATTACTTACAAGGCACTTGAGTAATGTCTTGATTCATTCAAGGCTAAGTTCTTCAAATGTCAGCCCCACTTCAAAAATTCTCTTGTTTAGGAGGTTTTTAATTGCAAAAGTTTTTGAATTGTCGAAAAACCGAGCATTCATATGGATGGCTTCTTATTCAGAAAGAATCAGTGTACACGTATCTTTTGACAAGGGACTAAGAGTTTGAGCCAGTGCTGAAAGTTTATTAAAATTCTCAGACTTTGAGTACTCAGAGTTTCTTACGAGTTCCAGAACACTCTTCGTGTTTACCTCCTGTTCTTCCGTGAACATTTCGAAACAATATTTTTTGAAGCTTTTCCAATGTTTAAACATTACTCAAGTGCCTTGTAGGTATTTTGATACAGGAAACAAGTGAAAATAAAGTAAAACTATGTTAATAACTTTTATCGATATAAACAGTTTCTTAAGTTATATTTTCCCAATACTGGAGTTTCTTAATTATTTGGAGATCTGAGAGTTGAGTTTCTTATAAGCAGTTTCTTATAAAGAAATAAGTGTATGCCTGATTCAAGGATCAAAATACATTTTATCATCATGTTCCTTACAATTAACTGAAAGTAACTGCTCTAAAAACAAGAACGAAGTTTGTTATGGAAACACTTTCTATTTTTGGAGACTGGAGACAAGATTATTTCGCGCCATTTCCTCTCAGATTTCGGAATTGATGTACATTTCTTCTTCGTCAACTTATTGTGAGAGTGCGATCAAGGCTGTGTTGGTCAAACTTGTGTTGTGAAGACAGTTTCATTTTATCGTTGGGAGTTCGTTTTGTCCAGGATTGGACAAGTGGAATTTTGTTTATTCAGTATTGCTTGGTCTCAGTGAATGAAAACTGGGTAAGTTGTTACTTATTTACATCTCCAAAATTACTTTGGCTTTCCGATTTTCTAAGTCCAGTCTGAGACGACAAGGTCAACGATGTCAGGCTGAATTCGTAACTTCTAACCTGTAATTCCAAAATACATTGATTTTTAGAGATACTTCTTTTCTGTCGAGGGAAGTTGCAAGTTCTGCAAGAACTTTTTAGTGGTTTAGGCCCAACCATCAGAGCGTGCAAAAAGGGGAGTCAGCAGCGTGAGCGATCGCGCGAAGAGCAGCAGACGCAGAGCTTAGTGAAAGCAACCAAGTACGTAAAATTTCTCGCCCTATGTGATTGCAAAAAATTTTGAGTTTTGGCAAAAGTATATTTTCGTCGCGAGGAAAAAACGAGGGTGTGGTTTTCTCCACAGCAAACCCCTCCCTCCGCCATTATCACCAGATGACGCCATAGAAATAGAGCTCTCTGATTGGCTGGTTAACTAAGATTACATCATATGTAAACAAAACAGAGCTGCTATTGTTTACAAAATTTGCCTCTGTTTTTTTTTTAGAGGCTACAGGTTTTTAAAATTTGTGATTTTTGGACCCAGTAATTTCCTATCTTTTCCCTATGCCTTAGATTATCATTTTTGCCTCACTGATTTTCGGCCTTTTTCCAGGTAGATAGGCTTTGAAAAGTTTGTCATCTTTAGATTCGGTGAATTTTGACCTCTTCTAATAGGCTTTCAAAACATGTGATTCATGGACCAATCGCTTTTTTGCCTTTTAAGATTTGCGATTTCAGGACCAGTTTGTCATTTCTAGACCAATCGATGTTTTGCATTTTCCAAGTCCATTGGCTTTGAATTTATGTGATTTTCGGACTCATCAATTTTAGGCCCTTCTCAAAGGCAGAACTCGGTGACCTTGCGTCTTTTTTGGCTATGGATGGTACATTAGTTGTATTTAAAATTTAAAATATTTACTTAATTTTCAAGTCGTATAAAAAAAAGGCTATAGGCTTGAAAAATCTGTGATTACAGGACCAATCAATTGTTTTGCTTTTTTCCCAAGGCTACAATCTTGGAAAATTTGTGATGTCAGGACCGATCGATTTTGGGCCTTTTTCCAACCCAAATTTAAAAATTTGCAATTTTTAGATCTCAAGGGATTGTGGCTCCTTTTGAAGCGTACAGGCTAAATCTGATTTTCAGACAGTGCGAAATTTCAGCTTGCCCGCAAATGACTGTGGGTTACAATGGCCGTGTAAGTCTTTAATAATCTACAATCCTGGACACATGTGTTGAGAGTATTCGGAAAGTCTCGAAAGTTTTCATTTAGCAACCCCCTGCTCCCCAAATTCAATGTTGTTTGTTACGATATCCTAAAATCTGACCCGTGGGGTGCACTACAAATATTTTGGGCACGGGGACGTGCCATCGGGAAGGGTATCGATTTTCCAGATATTGGTATAACCCTATTAGTACGAGGGGGCGTTTTTCGCCCCCCCCCCCTACCACACTTTTCTACATTGCACTAAAACGGCTACCCTGGGTACCAGAGCCAAAAAATTCCTTTCATTTAAATTTTGAGGCTCTGGTACCCAGGGTATAAAACGGCCTGTAATTTGACCACGAAACTTTGTGATTTTTAGTCAAATTTAATTGGCAATTAAATTTTTGACATTTCATTGTTCTAAATCTGATCACGTGACCACAGTAATACCATATTTGGAGAGCAGTCAACAAAAAAATTCTTAAAACCTCCATAGATTCTGCCTCGTTAGACCGATTGATCTCAAACATTCATCATTCGATTGCTTTTGATGAGTACTTTCATTTGATTTATATACATTTCATTTTTGCTGATATCAGCAAAATCTAATATCAATGACGTCATTGACATTTTTGACTTCATTGCTCTAATGAATAAATGCAAGATATAAAAAATTGTTGTCTTTTTTGCTTCAACTTATTTATTTGATTACTTCTGAGTCCATGACGAGACTTAGAAATAACTGCTAAGAAAATCTGTACATGGAACAAAAAGCTAATTAAAAGCTAATTGTGCTAAAAATAGAAGCTGGAAATATCTAATAAGTATGTATTTTAAATTTGCAACATGTTTGCTACAATTTGAGACAAACCTGGAGAAAATTGGATGAGAAGTAAATTAAATAGAATTTTCCTTGCTAAGAAGGTAAAAAATTGCCAATTTCCTTTGTTTTTTGGTTGCCTAGCAACGAAACACGTGACTAATTAATTGTCATTGTTATATTTTAATAGCCAATTGTCTAAAGAACAATAGGAGTAAGTCTTATTGTTATATCTCTTGTAGTTTCGGAGAAAAAGAGGGGGGCGAAAACCGCCCCCCCCCAAGTACAAAGTTAGTAAAAAATCGCCCTATCGATTTTCACAATTTTGGTATAAGGAAGGGTACCGATTTTGGTATGAAATACAGGGTCAGGTATACTTTTTCGAAAAATTGGTATAAATTCACGTATAGAATTTTGGAAAATTGGTATTAAGTCGGCTATACTTCATCGAAAAATTGGTTTAATGAAAGGTTATGATTTTGAAGCCTCGATGGCACGTCCGCGACCAAAATGTGGTCAAGTGCACCCCCCGGGAAATCTGATACCTGCCGTGATTTCTGATGACAAAAAAAGCAACAGTGTGAAATCTTTGACTGTATTTTGGTAGTGAGGTCTAAAAAATAGAGGAAAGTTGCTTTTTCTGAACAAATTATGTCCAGAATTGTACCTACATTTATTCAAAGTTGGATGAAAAAAGTAAGAGGAAATCTTCACGCAACAACTAGCTGAATTCATTTATCTGCGGATTTGGAAAGCATTAAAATAAAACGTTCCGCTGTGATGCTGTAATTCTTGACCGAAACTCTGCTGAGAGATGCGCAGAAGGATCATTCCAAAACTACCAGCTCTATGAATAATTGAACATCTTCTTTTGGTCCTTTGTCAATTATGGTTAGATGCAAAAAGTCTTCTTGATGTACTCACACCTTATCGCAACTCATAAGGAATAAACCTCTCACAGAAACATTGCACTGTAGTTGTATCGACGAATTTTTCAAAATCTAATTTTTCAAATTCAGTTGAAAAACTGGAGCCAATGCTAAATTTTCCATACAAACATTTTTCGAAATGCAAATTATCGTATGTATTCTGATTCTGCCTCACAAATGAAACGACGGCAGAAACTCGTTGGTTGAGTGACAGCAACTATGTCAATTCTTCAATAAGGCTAGTAGTGTAATTGATGTTATTTGTTTTACAATCTGTATGTCTGATCTAAAGATCTTGAACAGTGAAAAGGAAACTGCGAAGGCGCCATTTTAATTCCCGCACGTAGCGGCAGATTGACGTGACATCGAGGTTCCTTATTATGCCACTCAAGTGTGGTGGTCAAAGTTGAAATAATTTCTCCAGGGCCATTAAGGTCACGTCAATCTGCCGCCAAGCGCGGGGATTAGAATAGCGCCTTCGCAGCAGATGTACATACAAAGGGAAAACAAGTTGATATATCACGAACGAAATGATAAATTAGGACAGGCAAACGTCGATGTATCATTACATAAATCTTTTGCCAAATTCAGCGTTTCCTACAGCCCGTGAATTAGGTTGCAAGTAGCCTTTAAAACATGGCAATATCTCCATCAAAACAGATGCTGTTTTGCCAGGTCAATCGTCAACACTAAATTCAAATCTGGCAAGTTTTCAACCACAAATTCACGCAAATAACTGAGACACGCCGCATTTGCTGAGAAAGAGGCTTTGCGGAAGACTGTGATAAAACTGAAACGGCGTTTATTGGCAAGGAGATCATGATATCGTTTGATTTCTAACAGTGAACGACAACGAGAGCACCTTGAGTCGTTGCCATCGACTTTGAACTAAGAAGATTGATAAAGGCTAGACGCATTACCTAGGTTCCTTGTTTCCTTGTGTTTTTTCTTTACGTAAATGATGTGGCTTCGGTCAACACAGACCCAGAGTGTGTTTGATTGGCAATACCGGGTGAGCCAGAAAAAAGTTCCCACTTATGAAAACTCATAGCATGAAGAGTAACTTCACAAATCTGAATGATTCAAGTTATATCATGGGAGTTGTGGACACAATTTGAGTGTTGATCGGGTCCACAATACCCGGCCTAAATGATAATCAATAAATGTATTTCTTTACCTTGCTTGTCTTCAATTCACTGTGATCCAGCTCTTTAGAAATCATGGAATTAATACCAAAAAATGAAAATTCGAGTATGAGCTATTTGATAATTTTATCATATAGAAGAGACATGGTACTATTGGACAAAACAAAAATTTTTCAAATCGTAGTTGCGAGTCCAGAGTTACGATTTTTTAAAGTTGGCCTACGATGCCAAGTTTTGTTTACATTACCATTTCCGGCCTAATGTTTGTGGAATCGATGAAAACATACAAATTGAAATTACTATATATCCTCAACGAGAAGGCCGATTTTCAAAAACTTTTTTATATTTTACAGATACATATCTACTCTTTTCGAAAATGCAAGTTAAATTATTAAAACCTCACGCTGAAATAGACTTTTTTTAAAAATTGAGTCTGGCATTTTAAGGCTCAAAAACAGTGGAAAACATCTGAATTTTGTCTTTTATAATGTAAACAAAGAATCTAACTATATCTAACTCTTAGAAAAAATATTAGAATTAAATTTGATGTGTTGGGAACATCTTTGCCAAAGGATTCGTACAGATTCATGCAGAAAAAATTTCCACGGCACTTTGAAGATTCTTGGCCCTATTCGGGTTTAATGTTCATTAATTTACGTAAGTGATAATGTTGGGAATTGCGATGAAATTTTTATGAGAAAGTCTTTGGTCCGGTCCCAAAAACTTGAAAATTACTTGCCATGGGCATGATAAAAGCAGGAAATCTACTTCTTTGCATCAACTTATCATCTAATCTCTTTGGGAGTAGGGCTGACTTTTGATGGTTGTTCCAAATTACCGAAATAAGGGAATAAATTAAAAAAAATGAAACTTGTAAAATTCAAAATTATACTACATGGTATTAACAAGCATACTTTGAAATTCATAATAAAACAAATTGCAGCAAAATCGGACTTCTAGATGCAGAGATATGACATGTTGAAGTTGGAAGAAATTGATCAAATCGGTCAATGCAACTTCCGGTCGAAATTCACATTGTTGGCAGAATTTTCATAGCTTTAAGGCAGAATTTTATCCACTTTCCGAGCTCCAATTGCGGCCAGTTTTAATTCGTTTTGTAGGTTGTTGTCTTTATTTAACTACTAACTATTCATTCATACAATTTGTTGAAGGATAGTTTGTATTTTTCATGTTTATTAGACTATGCTGTATCTCCAAAAAGCTGAAGAATTCTGACTTTGAGGCTAAAAACAAAAAGCGGGCGGAAAAGGGCGGAAATGTCACCTATCCCGTATGGAAGTGTTATTTCAAATGGACATTAGTGCCAAAGGATTCGTGCAAATTTGTACAGATAGGAGAGCAATGCGATTTTGAAAGATATCACTCTGGCTACTTGATTTTAGTGAAAAGTCAGTGCTTTTTCATAATTTTGCATTTTCTTTGCAATAATCCCATTCTAAGTGTTTTTACACCATCCTTGCTACTTCAAACTAATCTAATTTATTTTTCTCCATTATTCTTATGAGCTTTAACCTACAACAAAACTATTTTTGAGTCCGATTTCCTCGCTAAATCGTCAAGCATGATCGTACATAGATTGTACAATAGCCTCTGCCTTTGTCAAAGGACGCTCCTCAATTCTCTTTTGGTGATTTGCCTTACAAGTATGGAGATGACTGGTGAAGATGTAACAAGCATGGTCAAAAAACGTTGCGAGTGTTGTTTTGGATAGAGGTTTGCCTTACCCTACACCCTGCACCACTTCTGAAACTTTGGGAGTCCGCTCTCGGACCAGACGGCCATTGGCTTTCCTTCTAGAAAATAAAAAAACACCCCCGAATATGTGCCAACATTTGGTGCACTGAGGGACTCATCTGTACCCAAGGGAAGTCATTTCCTCATCAGTCATCTCCGAAGCCATAAGCATCCTTGTAGAGTGAAAATGCCAATAGAAAATTGAGGAGCATCCGTTGATAGAGGAAGAGGCAATCATACAATCTATGTACAATAATGCTTGACAATTTAGTAAGGAAATCGGACTCAAAATATAGTTTTGTTGCAGGTTAAAGCTCATAAGAATAATGGAGAAAGATGAATAAGATTAGTTCAAAGTAGCAAGGATGGTGTAAAAACATTTAGGATGGAATCATTACGAAGGCAATTCAAATTATGAAAAAGGACCGATTTTCACTATAATCAAGTAGCCAGAGTGATATCTTTCAAAATTGCATTGCTCTCTTATCTGTACGAATTTGTACGAATCCTTTTGCTCAAATGTCCATTTGAAATACCACTTCCATAAGCGATAGATGCCATTTCCGCCCTTTTCCGCCCTTTTTTTGTTTTTAGCTTCAAAGTCAGAATTCTTCAGCTTTTTGGAGATGTAGTACTGGAAAGAACATAGTTTAATACACATGAAAAATACGAAATATCCTTCATCAAATTGTACGAATGAATAGTTAGTAGTTGAATAAAGACAACAACCTACAAAACAAAACAAAAATGGCCGCAATCGGAGTTCGGGAAGTGGATAAAATTCTGCCTTAAAGTTATGAAAATTCTGCCAACAATGTGAATTTCGACCGGAATTTGCACTGACCTTTGACCTAATCAATTTCTTCCAACTTCAAAATGTCATATCTCTGCATCTAGAAGTCCGATTTTGCTGAAATTTGTTTTATTATGAATGTCAAAGTATGCTTGTTAATACCAGGTAGTAGAATTTTGAATTTTGCAAGTTTCATTTTTCTCTATTTATTCCGTTGCCTGGATCACTGTGCAATTCACTGTTTATCTTCTCGTTCTTGCTTGGGAGTAGATCAGCATGCTATCAACCGTTCAGCTTGGCCTAATGTTTTCATCTGCGCCGCGCTTGCGCTGTGGTTTGAACTGCGAACTAGTTCCCAGATCGACGGTCGTTAGATGGCCGCGTCGAAGTATTTTTGTGATTTTACTGACTATCTTACCAGCACTAGAAATATAGGTAAATTAATTTTAAAGAAATTTCATAGTTCAAAATGACTGAAAAGGGGCCTATAACATTGATCAAATCATAAAGGACTCCTCCCTCGCACAGAACAATGAAGAAAATGCAATTTCTCATGGTTGAGAGCTATCCGCGGCACATTTATTGCCATGGGATTAAAAATACATAGTATTTATTTGAAAACCTACGTCTTGTAACTCTTGAGAGTGGTGAAAGGCCCATTGCCTATTGTTCTTTGTGAATAGAGTCCTTGCGATTTGATCAATGTTTTAGGCCTTTTTCAGTCATTTTGCAACCATGAAATTCTAATAAAGTTGAATTTACCTATACCTCTAATGTTGGTAAGACAGCTAGAAAAATCACAAATATACTTCGATATCTCGGCTTTTAACTGAAATTTGAATCATTCAAATCTGTGATGTACCCTTGGTGCTACAAATTTTTAAAAGTGGGAACTTATTTCTGGCTCACCCGGTAGACCTAGGGAAGTGACGGGGGTGTGTGGCAAATTTCTCCACACTTTTTACCCTGTCGCATAAAAAGCCCTAAAAGTATACCCTGTCGCATAAAAATTTTGCTAACATCCATTGTTTCAATAGAACTCTAAAAATGTCCTTCCACGTGATACCCTGTCGCATAATTTTCTTATCAATGGTAATACCCTGTCGCATAATTCTTATCTGAGAAGGGGACCTTGTTGCATAATTTTTACCGTAAAACCCTGTTGAGCGGCACATATCATCAAGTCAAGAATGGGAGTCCCCCCACCCCCCAAAGCGATGACTGGGGGTGACTTCTGGCGAACAGAATATATCAAGATCTAACATTATCCAAATTTTATTACATCTACCTTTGATTTATTCGCAGTGCCACAAATATTTGTTTAGGCCAAAAGACTAAAGCCCTGGTTTGCTGGTGGATGCAAATTTGAGCTTTCGAGATTAAAATATCTGCTATCAAAGCATCAATATCAATAAGTGTCTAGAAAATGGAGCTTCTGATTGGACAATCCAACAAATAGAGTCCATTTGATTGGCTGAAACTTAACCTGGTTTAGATAAAGCTAGTTAATAAATATAGCATTGTGAATGCGGTATATCTTCAAATTAACCATCACAAAACATATTGAGAGTGATTTGCCCGATTTGCCATCGATTCAAGTTAAATTCGCATCTCTTGAACTAACCAAATTTGTAGTCTTGTTTCGGATACGCAGTAGTCTGAGTAATAACAAATGATTTTTCTTGCAGGTATCTCCATCTTGGTATCAACTACAAATTGTTATCAAATTATAGCTGTCTTGAATTTGAGAATTACGGCAGATGAATCTTTCCCAAAATGACTGATGTGGAAACAGAATTAATAACAGGTCAAGGACCAATTACCGAAAAAAGCAAACAAACGTTTAACGAAACACAGCATCTAGATCCAGCCACAAGTGGAACTTTTCGCGATAGTGTTGGAATATCATCATCTTGCTTTAACGTAAATGATCAATGGACCGAACAAAAAGTGAAAATCAACGTCGGTGGCCGAAAATTTCAAACATGGGAGAGTACATTACGAAAATATCCGGACACGCTTCTCGGTTGCAACGAAAAAGACAAATATTTTGATCCTAAGAGTAGAGAGTTTTTCTTTGATCGCGATCCGGGTTTCTTTCGACATATCCTGAATTTTTACCGGAAAGGAATGCTGCATTTTTCATCCGACCAATGTGATGTTCCGTACGAGGAAGAGCTACACTTTTACAAAATTGCACACAAATATATAGCACCGTGTTGTCGCGATGAATTTGACTCAGTTGTCATGTCAAACAGTGTTTTAGATATCAGTCGAAAAGGTACAGCTGTCTTCCCTCTTCCACCAGCAATGTTAACTGGTAGATCTTTCAGAGCCAAATTATACGTTATTATGCGCTTCCCCGAAATTAGCTTTATCGGGAAATTCGTTTTCTATCTTGTCGCAGCGGCCATTGTTGTCAGTGTGATTACGACAGTCGTAGAAACTGTTTCGTGCGGAGGTGTCAAATGCGGTGAGAGATATCCAAACGTCTTCAAAGTCGCAGATACGATTTGCGTTTTAATATTCCTGTCAGAGTTTTGCATTTCCCTTTATGCTGCCGAACACAGATTGAAACATTTAAGATCAATAAATACAGTTATTGATGCTCTCGCTATTTTACCATTCTTTGTTAACATTACCGTGGAAGCGGTGAGCGATAGTGATAATGCAGAAGTGCAGGCACTCGTGATTTTACGCGTGTTTCGCATCTTTCGTGTCTTCAAGTTAATGCGTATCTCAGAGAGACTGCAAAATTTGGCGAAATCATTGAGAGCTAGTGCCCCGGATTTGATGTTTCTGTGTTTCACGATCTTCCTTGGTGTTCTTATATTCTCCTCAATTATATTCTACATGGAACAGATGTATGGTAGTCCTAATTTTCCATCTATTCCTGCTGCGATGTGGTTTGGGGCTCAAACGATGACTACTCTTGGGTAAGTTGCATCTTTATAATACCACAGGTGTCCGCAAAAAGGTATTCCTGTTTAAAAGGTCTCGAAAATTTAAGGACAAGGCCTATCTTCAATCATGGGCGATTATGACACGTGAAATGTGCTTCATAATTGTCCGTGTTACTTCTCAAATAAATTAGAATGCTTACCTCCTCTTTTTGTTAGTATTTCCTTTTATTTCTTCGATTTCGTTTAAGCCTTACGAGCTGCGAGTCTCATCCCACCATCTTATATTTTAAATCTGGCGGTTAGCTGATATTGCAAAAAGTCACGCTTCTCAAGCTGGTCTTCTCATAAGCAAACGCGTGGACCAGTAAATAAGTTATTTACTGGTGTAAATAAGTTATTTATTGGTCAACACGTTTGCATACAGGACCTGCTTGAGAAACACGACTTTCTGCAATATCAGCTAGCCGCCAGATTTCAAATCCAACATGGCGGAATGAGACTTGCAGTTCGCAAGGCTCAAACAAAATCGAGGAAATAAAAGGATAAGGAAATACCAAAAAAAGAGGAAGGTAAGCATTTTAATTTATTTGAGAAATAACATGGGACAATCATGAAATATACTTCACGTGTCAGAATCGCCCATGCTTCAATTAACTTATTGTCATGTAGATCAAAGACCAAATTATATTCAAAGATAGAACGGATCTTGTAATTGGTTAAAAAGATGGCAAGTTCGGCTCTTTTAGGGCTGCCTGCTGCCTGCTTTTGAATCATGCCGCAAAAACATACAGACGATTACAACATTAATTTCATTTTGCTTAGCGACCTCTGTTTTGAGGAAAAATCACGAAATAATGGCTGTTGGGAAAGATCCACGATGTTGCTTAAAGTAAATCAACGGGGTTAAAAGCAAACTTAGCTAGGGGGACTGGGTAAATCTAAATATAACCTATTGTATTTGATATTTTCGATCTATGAAACAAAAGGAAGATAAGTTACGCCTGCTGTTCTTTTGTGGCATGTTAAGATTATGTCGCTATATCACCGTTCATTTACTTTAAAGAGTACTGGTCAAAGTGGGCAACAGGAACAAACATTTTACTATCTTTAATTATCCTTGGATTATTTACAAAGAAATAATTACAAGGAAACTGTTAAAAATATAACTTCTCTCTTCAATCAAAACTAGGGACGAGAAATAACGTTCAGTTCCACAATATGTAATTGGCTACTTTGAATGATTCGAGGAAAGTGGTTCTACCTAAACATTAGCAGCTAGAATTATGCCTAAGATAGCAAAATCAACTTAGAACGCTATTGAAAGGAAGAATTAAAACTGTTATGAATTACTTGCATAATTTCTGCAGTATCATCTTTCAAAGATCGTGGTGGCTAAGAATTTAAGACCATATTTTTGTCAGCAACGTCCCTTTGCGTACCCCATTTTTGGGTCGCACCCTTTGTCGGCAGAACCACTATGATTTCCAAGAATTTCTATGGACTTCATCGTGACGTCATAGCAAAATGGCGCAGAAATTCAAAAAGACAACATTGAAATTCGGAATCTACAGGGAAAGTTGACCTAAAAGAAACTCCAAGAGAGTAAAATTGGCACAGTGCTAGGATTCAATTATTGCTAGGCCAAGGCACGTTATTGACAAAAATATGGTCTAAATTTTTGGCCACGACCGTAGTGGGGTCAGCTTTTGACCCACCTTGTACTTTAGTTACGCTAGCAGATTGGGAACAATAGATCTTTAGCTATTCTGCAAAAGAGCCTGGATCGAGAGATGCTTTTATACATTTTGATACGCGAGGTTCGATCGAGTGGCGTGAGAGCTCCTATCCTTAGTGTGCACATTCGGAAATTCTACAAAACGCGGCAAAAAATCGTTCGATTCTGATTCTTTTGTCGATAGCTAAGAGGTCTATTCGAAGTTTTAAATTCTTCCATCAAAGGGAATAGCAAGAATAGACATAACTATAACGAGTGGTCGCTATAAAAGGCTAATGCCCCATTCACACTGCAAGTGAAACCAGCTTAGATTAAACCCTGGTCAATCAAACAAATCCAGTCATTTGATTGGTTGAAATTTAAACTGGTTTAGATAAAGCTGGTTTGACAGTGGCAGTGCGAATGCAGTATAAGGAAAACGCATAGGCACCTTTTTTTTCTTTGGCCACATGCAGAGAGACGGCATATGTCACATTTAACAAATTAATAGGGAAAATTTCTAGCTTTCGCCCAGGCCAGCTTTTAGCCATGTCGATTTTTTCAACAGATACGGAGATGTAACACCACAAACAGTAATTGGCAAGATTGTCGCTGCAATATTTTGTTTGGTTGGAATTCTTGTTATTGCTTTGCCTGTGCCAATCATAGAGATGAAACAAAAGTTGACAGCACAGTGCGAGAAACCACGAAGACTGCGCGGTCGAGCAAATGTTCTTATGTCAAATTCTGAAGATAGAGAGGACAGCAGATGGTCATATCACACACCAGAAGTCAACAAAATTCACCTCCATGCTCAATCTGCTTCTAACATTATCACCACAGATGAGGGAAGGGAGGTCCGTCGGATTTCTAAGAAGCTATCGCTTTGATCGTTAACTGACTCGACTGTCGTGGTCTCATTCCCTTACTTGGCAGATATACCAAGAGAATTTGTGAAAACTAAAACGGATAGATAAGGAAATGTGTTTACAACTATTTAATGATTTAGACCTATTCATGCAAAACTGAGTGGACTCCTAACTGACTAGACTGCAGTAGTCTTTTTATCATCATTAAAACAATTAAGACACAAAAAATTACATTCTACTTTGCCATCCAATGCAGGAAAGACATAAAGTTATCTGGTCCCTACTTTGGATGACATACAACGATCATACTTTGGCAAAACAAAAAAGGTACAATCGAAGATAGCTGGTAAAGAGATCCAAAGATTCTCAGAAATGTTGGATCCAATCTGGATCATAAATCTCAAGGTTTAATTGATTATTTGATCAACAAGCATTCAATCAAAATGCTTCGTTGCTTATATGAATGAAATTATTGCCTCGATGATGGCTCAGTTTTTAGCTACGTATCTTGGCTCCAAGACAGGTAGAAATTGCATAGTGTATTTGAATCAAATTCGTTTATGCCTATATCAGGGACAGCGAGTTGTCGTTATATCATTCCCTTACCTGGTAGATATGCCACGACAATTTATAAAAGCGAAACCTGTTTACAAAAAGGAAGATTATTTAGATGCAGACAAGTGTAAAATGTTTAACTTTCTCATAGCATTTCCCTTTAAATTCAATAATTAGTTGACTTACTGCAGCATAAACTATCTTATGCCCCATTCACACTGCAAGTTAAACCAGCTTAAATTACACCAGGATCTGATTTGATTGATTTGATTTCATTTATTTAAGGAGGGTTGCCCGTAGGCAAAAGCCGTTTTCCAAGGGGCCCTCCAACAAAAACATTACTATTATTACAAAAATACCAAAGAAAACTACCCTAATCTAATTCTCGAATAAGGCCTTCTGATTGGTCAATTCAAAAAATCCAGTCATTTGATTGGTTGAAATTTCAACTGGTTTAGATAAAGCACAGGAAGCCCAGGCAGTTAATTGAACTGAACAGTAATAAGTTTACAATCTTAAAATCTTAAAATCGTTAATTGTCTAATACCTTTTTGTTTGAGTGTTATTTGTTGCACCTCTCCACAGCTGTGTGGTGTTTCATTGACTTCAGCATTGCACGGTGTAATTGTTCGAATGCGAGAGTTCGATACGATGTAACTTGCAGGTATTCTAATAGGTAAACAAGGAGTGAAACTTATCTTCAAGCCAGATTCATTAAACTGTTTTGTCCGCGCTCGTAATCCGGCATCAATGCTCCAAATTCATAACGAAACATATCAAAATGTTCCATAGTCATCGGACTATACTTTCCGATACTTTGTTTCTTCATCTGCAGTGGCCGACATACAAAAATTTGCAGCTTCTTGATGCAGGTCTCTTCAGATCTGCTTTCTCCCTATGCTCCGGCCATCGAACGGTAACAGAGCGATCGAATTTCGAATGTTTTCGTCAGCCAACCTCGCTCAGCTTTGCACAGAATGTACACAGGGACCCCCTGGCATACCATAGAGCGCCGTTTTTGGTTTAAATCGATCGACAGATGGACCGGGGGATTCCTGTGTACATACTGAGCAAGGAAAAGCAAGACAGGCTGACGAAAACATTCGAAATTCGATCACTCTGTTACCGTTCGATGGCCGGAGCATGGGGAGAAAGCAGATCTGAAGAGACCTGCATCAAGAAGCTGCAAATTTTTGTATGTCGGACACTGCAGATGAAGAAACAAAGTATCGGAAAGTATAGTCCGATGATTATGGAACATTTTGGTATGTTCCATTATGAATTTGGAGCATTGATGCCGGATTACGAGCGAGGACAAAACAGTTAATTGAATTTGGCTGGAAGATAAGTTTCATTCCTTGTTTACCTATTAGAATACCAGCAAGTTACATCGTATCGAACTCTCGCATTCGAACAATTACACAGTGCAATGCTGAAGTCAATGAAACACAACACAGCTGTGGAGAGGTGCAACAAATAACACACAAACACAAAGGTATTAGACAATTAACGATTTTAAGATAGTAAAATTTATTGTTCAGTTAAATTAACTGCCTGGGCTTCCTGTGGATAAAGCTGGTTTAATTGTGTCAGTGTGAATGCAGTATTAGTAATTTCAAAATCTCTAACCTTGTTCAAGATGTCTTCTTCTCTATTGTTCTAATTTGGAGTAGACGTTCATCATCGAAGGGCAAATCTTTTATCTGCATAATATTGAAATAAAGAAAGGCCACTAGGAAATGTCCACATGAGTAAACCGCAAATAATACAGGAAATAGATCTGGAAGTTTCTCTGGAGGTTTAACAGCGACTGCAAGTAGGTGAATAATGACTGCGCCAATAATCGAAGCTAGGAACTAGAAGAGAAAAATAGTCATCGATCAAACATGTACTTCATATAGGAGAAGTTATTCTTTCGTCTAGTACAAAGCGGTTAGGAACTGCAAACAAAGGAAATTCTATGCCTGGTTAGTCAGGTCATAAAACAAGGGCAGATTTCGTAATACAATAGCATCAGTTGCTTTGGTTCACACCTCAATTCAAGCGATTAGTGAATGCAGACAAAAGAAATTCTCTCAAGTAGAAATTCGAAACAAACGAAGCTGCAAAGTTGCCCTGAAACCAGTACGGCAAACTCTCGTTTGGTGCGGGCGAAGGGAGGTTTTTAAGTGAAGGTATGTGCTTATAACGAAAGAAGAAGGGTAAATCTAAACTTCTGTCTCACGGATTTTGTTTATTTGATTCAGGAGCTGAGGAGCGACTGCGTACATCTGAGCACTAAATATGCAAAAATTGTAATGCCCTCTGCTCGGTTTCTGAATCAAATAAACAAAATCCGTGAGACAGAAGTTTAGATTTACCCTTCTTCTTTCGTTATAAGCACGTACCTTCACTTAAAAACCTCCTTCGCCCGCACCAAACGAGAGTTTGCCGAACTGGTTTCAGGGCAACTTTGCGGCTTCGTTTGTTTTGAATTTCTACTTGAGAGAATTTCTTTTGTCTGCATTCGCTAATCGCTTTGAATTGAGGTGTTAACCAAAGCAACTGATGCTATTGTATTACGAAATCTGCCCTTGTTAGGTCATAAAAGAAACAAAGCAAGATACAAAGTTGCTCTGAAACCCAGGTAGCTAGCTCACTTGTTGTACTTTCCAGAAATAGTTATTGAGATCACACATGAGCATATACTGCAAGAGGAAGGATACATCTAAATATCTGCCCAATATTTGTTTGGTTCAGAAGCTAAGGACCATGTATTTGATTACACTATAAAAAAAATCAAAGAATTAAAAATAATTTCTGAGGCAGAAGTCTAAAAAAATCACCGTCTTGTTTTTCTCTTAAAAACTATCACTGAAATCATAACAAGTGAGCTAGCTACTTGAGTTTCAGAGCAAATATTGCGACTTATTTTGTTTATGAATTCTGGCCTTTGTCTAGACCTCTGCCTGCAATCGTTATTCACTTTGTATTTGAGTGACAATCAAGAGTAGTCGATCCTATCGCAACATTATCTGCCATTGTTGCTGTGTGCTGTTTGGAACACGTCATCCATATTTTTTTCTCTCAAGATGAGCAGTGAAAGTCCAGAAGCGAAAGGTAACTAAACAGCAACAGACCAACAACTATTATACCAAAGAATCTGAATTCAACTATATTTTGATATCATATTTTTTCGAACGTACACAATAGTGGTAGCGATGCCACTAGTCTACCCGGTGAGTCAACAAAAACGCTCGGCGTTTGAAAGGCTACTGCTACCTCAATATATAAGCAACGATATTTTGCAATATCTGATTAAATAGCTAACATGTTCAATTATTTTTAGAAATTTTCCTGACTAAAATCGGTCACTCCGTTCAGCTTCTGTAAGCGATAAAATAGCCCCTTCGAGAAACCTTAAAAAACGTGCTAAAGTTACAAGCAAGTTTCCCAAATGTG
Source organism: Aurelia sp. 3 sensu Dawson et al. (2005) (assembly GCA_964020215.1). Taxonomy (NCBI): domain Eukaryota; kingdom Metazoa; phylum Cnidaria; class Scyphozoa; order Semaeostomeae; family Ulmaridae; genus Aurelia; species Aurelia sp. 3 sensu Dawson et al. (2005). Next base: position 9,135,387 of record OZ026586.1, read on the forward strand.
TTTACCGCACAGCAATGACTTTCAGCACGCTTTAGTACGCACTTTCCTATTGGTAGGCAGGAAAGTCTTTCCCTAGTGTGAATAACCTATTCCGGGGGACTCCATTCTCCCATGAGGACAAAATACATGAACACATCCAAGAGTCATTATCGCTAGGAAGTAGAACAAAGGGAAATCTTGCTTCGTGTATTCACTCGCTTTTGCAGGTTCTCGAAAGGGGCTTTTTGCAGAAAACCTCCTATTTTATTGAGAAGGAATGTCCAAAGCCAGGCAAATTACTGAACCTAATTTGACATATTGGGAATAAAACAAGACAGTTTTCAACATCATTGCTTTGATATTCAGGGATCAGGATTTTTTCAAACGCCGGGCGTTTTTATTGACTCACCCGGTAGCGTTTTGTATAAAAATGTAAAAATATTCTCAGTAAGACTCGTTTATACAATAACTGAAAGGTCTATTACCACAATACCTACCAATAGTCTGAAGGCGTCAGGTTTCTTCGTGAAATCAAAGCACTGGCTGGCAAGCAAAAGGAATAGAGCAACAAGTGCAACGTAAGAAAGAGCCTGGCCATCTCTTTCAAGTAACGGGAACATGCTACAAAAAAAGGACAACGGCCATGTTAACACACGTCAAATATTCTGTTGTAAGGTTAAAAGCTTCCATTTGCACAGGACAAAAAATCTAAAGCATTGAGAGAAAAATCATCAAGAACCGCACAAGTCATACTACAGAACGGTTTTGCCCAATATCAGGGCTCATCAGTGAAGCTAGTCAGTATAAGGACTTTGTCAAGCTGCACTGATGAATTCTGATATTGGGCGAAACCGGCCTGTTGCATGACTTGCGAGGTGCTTGATGATTTCTCTCTGAATGCTCATTGAGGGAGAAGACAGTCCCCTCCCCAGGGCCTCTAACAACACTTGTATGGCGGTGCGGCTCTGGGCTAACTTTAAGTTCGTAAAGACTGTTACTTGTCTCACAAAGACGCATGCGTTAAAAAATTTAAACTATCTCATTCAAATTGAATTTGCACACGTGCAGTAAACAATGGACGATTACGCTAAAGATGGCGGCAAGGAACTTTTTACCAAGATGCACTGCGTTCTTTGATCGAATTCCTATAGAATCGTTAAGAATTCTTAATTCGAACGCAATGCATCTTGGTAAAAAGTTCCTTGCCGCCATCTTTAGCGTAATCGTCTATTAGTCGCCAAAAGAAAAAATGCTGTGTTTGAGTAATTTTTTTTTTATAGAGAAGCCTAATTACCATTGCATATCCCCTTCAAAGTTAACAACAGTAAGTACAACAGTGTCATAAATGAGCTAAGATATTAAAACAAAACGCTTGAAAAACATGATGACAATGTTTACTTAAAGCAGGAAGGAAGGAACAGCAGGTTGCTCCGATTTTGATTTCTTGAGTCATTTAAGGCCTCTTGCTTTTACGTTATTCATCAAATTCTTATCGTATTCTAGATACTGACGTTGACTTAGACTCGATTACATGTTGTAGTTTCGCTTTTCGCTTAAACTGATCACGCTACAAGAACGACTCAATTCTCACGCTTGTACCAGGTGACCCAAAAAAACTTCACGAACTAGATCGCATTTTCCTGAAAGCAAATGTTATGAACACAAACAAGATATCAGCATGTAGCTGAAAGGCTCAGCTATCTTTTGAGATGTTGCTTGGCCGGTTAAAGGTATGCCTACCGTCCGAAAAAACTGCTCCTAAAATATGGAAATTCATTCATCTCTCGTACTGTTACCTCGTTTTCCAGTCAATGTTTTGGAAGATATGAAAAAAATTGAATTCCAAATTTCCTTTATAGCAAGAAATTTGAATGAGAGACAGAGGCTAATCATTTGCGAACAAAAAATTTCCCCAGACGACTTCTAGTCCATCGCTACGTTGGGTTTTCACTAAATGTTGGCTGGAAAATGGTAGCTATGATTTCACTCAAAATGAGAAATCTGGGATTCAGTGGCGGCCTGGCAGGGGGGCCAGGGGGCCATGGCCCCCCAGCGGACTTTTTCGAAGGGGCGCCAAAGTTTACGAGGGGCGCCAAAAACTTTATGAAGTTTGATGGCTCGATCACGTTTTTCCAGCACCACGTAGCAGGTTACACGGGCATTCCATACAGATGCATCTGATGCAAATGCATCAGTCATTGTCACAGACAAATCATTGCGAATCCATGCTAAGTTTCGCAAAACTGACACAAAGTGTTTTTCCAGTAGCCACAGCTTTCATGTGGATAGAGAAATTTAGGTCAGGTAGGAAACTCGGGGGTGTCGGGGCAAGTTTCTCTGACATTTCTCGACCCCCTACTTTTTCATTTAGCCCCATGTACTCTGCTAGATGTCGCAGATGTCTTATCTGCGAAAATTTTTTATTCAATTTCAGTTTCTTTAAGAAAGAAAGGCATGCCTTACATCTAAAAAATAAACTTCTGTCTCTTTTTTCATTGGTAAGCCATCGCCTATTTTTACTCTCATATTTTGCTTTATAAAAAGCCAGGTTTTGCATCCTCTCTAAAATTAGAGAACGATTAAATACCTTTCAAGTCGTAATGCAACAAAAGATAAAACTGGATACATGAGACAACAAAAGATGCATGTGAAAAACAAAGCAAAAATATGCCATGAATTGCCGGAAAATTCTCTATTTTTGGTGACCTGAATGTGGTGTGTTTATATTTTTTTAAAACACTTGAACTTGTACGTCATGATCAAAATGATTTTGATCCTTGAATTGATATTTCGATGTGAGGCCTGCTACCGTATTTTTGCCAACAAAAGCAGCTGAGCCTTACGTATTTTTTGCAGATCAGATATCTCCGACTTCTTCAGCAGAGCTTGTACAACCAAGTAAAAAATTCTGAGTTGAGAAATGTTGGAGAAACTTGCTCGGATATCTCCAAAATTTCAGAACTTTTTTTAACTGGCCTAGGAAATTACAGGACTATAAAATCCAGGTTATTCCTATTGTGCCAAACATTAGCGATGATTCTTTTCACTCTGTTGCCAATGATCCTACGTAGCAACATCGTAAACTTGGACTCTGATGCAAAAGCCATAGCCGAGAGTTAGACCCAATTTTATCCAAAAGATTAAGGTGTCCATGAAACAACTACAGTCGGAGAAGATACTTGCAGAAGTAAATTATCTTTTCTTAATACAAAAAATATACAACGTTCGAAGGAAGGTCTTCCTGCACCAGAAAACGTCTGAAAGGACAAGGCCCTTGTTTTCCAAGAGTTTGAAGGGCATGGTCACAAAAAATTTTCCCGCGGACTTCACCCCCAGACTCCCTCATGAACCTGAGTCAATTAAATGTCTACACTCAGCCCTGGACTAGGTCAAGGTGTCAAAAAGTACCATTAGGAAAATCAGGAAAATTGCAAGGGCTGTGAATCTAGTCAGAGACTTGATAACGATGTTTGATTTGAAGGGGCGCCATTTTGCTGCTGCCCCCCCCTGACGAAAAAGGCCAGGCCGCCACTGCTGGGATTCAAAATTTTCTTTGAATCTGGTTCTTCGGAGAGAAGTCATCGCTTGAAATGACCATGCAGCATCTCAAAGATATCTAAGCCTTTCAATTAAACTGTGATAACTGTGATACAAAGCATTTGACAATAACGTTTGCTTTCAGGGAGCTTGTTTCACTCTAGCTATAGAAGTCTTCTTTTGTCAACCGGTAGAAACGGGCTAGCTGCGTACCTTTTAGCTGCCCTATAAAGGGTTCGATTAAGTGGCGTTGGAGTTTTTATCACTATTGTGTACATTCGCGCTGTATCAAGTTATCGCTCGATTCGGATTCTTTTTTAGAATTTAGCCGTTGGGCCTAAATCACCTGCTACTTTTTTCTCACGACCACCGGGTCTAAAATGCCTTTAAATCAGTTTTCTACAACTGCTGTACCATAAAATAGGCATCAGTACTTCGCTAAAGGCCCATTCGTGCAATAATCGCAAAACCACCATCCTATAAGACACATTCTGACCAGTAGACAACAGGGCGACAGAAACTCGTCAGCGATTTTGACACTTTTGCCGTTTTTACAGCTATTGGGAAATGCTCTTGGGAAATAAGGCGCTCAGTGGAGCGACTAAAACGACAACAATTCAACTCAACGATGTGAGCGTAACTCGAGGGTCCTTATGGAGTGAAGCTGACGTTAACTAGGAGGATAAATCACTGTTCTGCAAAATAGATCTGGAGCAACAGAAATTTAGAAGAATTCAATCAACTACAACTGCAGCTGCATAATTCGCAGTAAAAACATTCCATTGATTTCGAAAAAAATTCCCCTTGTCACAAGCATTAGCACAGGCAAGACATACCAAAATATCACATTTCCCCAAAAGACATGCTAGGGTATTCCAAACACGTTCCAATATACAGCAATATCAAAATAGGGATTACCTGAAGGTTGATATCAAGAGAAACCAAGTACACTCCAAAGGCTTCGCAGGTAGAAGTAAACAAACAGGCCTTCAGGATAGAATAGACTTAAGCATAAGACCGTAAATAAAGAACAAATTATGCCGAAAAAGGTGTCTCTAAAACAAAAAGGAGCATCTATTTGCAATTATAATAAAACACCGCAAACAAGAATATAAGAAAATAAGAAGTTACACATAGATTTCTTTAAATAACGGCACCCTAAGACATGACCCAAAAGCATAATGATTTCGTTCCATGTTCTTACAGGGGATGACGCCCTTATCAAGAACAATCAACCTTTACAGCCTCCATCCATGAGTCCGTGAGTTCGAAATCTAATATTTTCTTGAAACATCTAATCACATTACTTTTAGAAACTCCGTTCAAGTCTAGATACCTCAAAACACTTTCAGTTGTAAACAAATTGCTTGGGGACTTTGTGCAAAATAGTTATTTTTGCCTGCAAAATGTTACGGTGTCCTCCAACATTCAAAATGCAATCCTGTATCCCACCAAAGTTTATCAAATACATATTGTGCAGCTTTTTATTACCTGACTGAAGTTTCAAAAACGAGGCAATACAGAATCCCGCCATTCCTATTGGTTAGCTGCACATTTCCCGCGGGTTTCCCGGAGCCCTGTATAATACGATACAAGGACGCGTTTTTGTCGCCACGGCAACTGCTTTAGGCCCAGGCCTTTGAGATTTGCAGTGAACTCAAACGACATGACTGTAACAAAATGTGTTTGATGAAATGCGAGTCAAGATTGTTGTCAGGTAATAAAACTCATACTAACCGGTTTTGTCGTTGTACAGGAAATATAAAGCCCTCGGTCTTAATGCACAGACCTCGCAAGCTCGGTCTGTAATTTTAAGACCTCGGGCTTTATATTTTCCTGCACAACACAAAACCAGTTAGTATGCGCATAGTACTCATCATAGTCATGACGGCCTTTGGAATAAGAACCTCACCCAGGATGCAGGAAGAGCACCATCTTCCTACGAGCATAGCCAGACTGGTTTAGAATTTTATTGTATTGACCTTCACGCCCCAAGAGTGGTATTTTCATACTGATTGCTTTTTCATGGTCCACCTTATCAAACAGTAGAAGCAACGGGGGTAAGTGAAAAACCATTTTAAGTTATGGAAAGTTTTTACATGATTTAATGTGTTGCAGTTCCTTATACAGGCCTTATACCGTTCCTTGTACAGGCCTTATACAGTTCCTTATACAGTGCCTTATAAAGGCCTTGAGCATATAAACATTACAAGAATCCTTAAGATTTCTAAGAATTTACAGGGATTCTGTGAACTTTGATAAAAATTCTTGAGCCATATGACACTTAAACAAGCATTCTCGAGAAATTAAGAATATTCTCAAAAGATAGTTAGATAAGAAAAACATGCTAATGTGCATAAGGTTTGCACACAGTAACGAATAACGTACAAAGAAGATGATGGAGTGAGGCAAAAACAGGTCAGAGAGGGGTGAACTGGGTCATTTGATGATTCTAGCTTCTAAAATTGTGGTAAAAAGCATCCTTGGTTGTAACTTCATTTTTTTTTTCATAATAGAGGATGATCTTCTTCAGCTAAGGCAAGTAACAATTCACGAATCTACCAACGACCAGTTTTAGCCCAATCTGACCCATTTTGTCCCCTTGTCCCCACCCTATCGTAATAACAAGACAAATTCTACAAGAAACTCACAATGCAGGAATCAAAATTGATTTTTCGTGAACTTGGAATGAAAACAAGAAGAAAGCCAGTGAACAATTTATCTGCAAATGAAAATAAAGCATTGAAGTGTAAAAAGGAAATTTTGATAAAGTATCAATGAGCAACGAGACTAACTAAAAACCAAATCTAGTCCCTAATACTGCATTCACACTGACACTGTTAAACCAGCTTTATCTAAACCAGTTTAAATTTCAACCAATCAAACGACTGGATTTGTTTGATTGACCAATCAGAAGGCCCTATTCAGAAACATGGTTTAATTTAAGCTGTTTTAGCTTGCACTGTGAATTAGGCATAAGAACAGGGTGGCCCAAAAAGAACTTCAAATATTTGAAGATTTGTTATACGGAGAATACTTCAGATATTAGAAGGAATCATAGTTTGTTAAATACCCAAAATGCATCAGTATATCTTGTGTTTTTGCCTAATCTTCAGAGCACTGTAAATACATCACTTCCATTAAGCGGCCTTTCCAACTGTTCATATGGAAATTTTGAGCCCAGATTCGGGTTTAGCATACAAACTCTAGTCTAGTTTCATGGATTTAGACTACTGGCGACTGTGATGTTGATTTTATAACGATTTTAATTCAAAAAAATTATAAAGGCTTTGACCGAGAAAAACCGTTCGAGGTGAGTCTTCATAGCCAGAGTCATCTATACAGTCAAATCCTTTATAGTTTTTAAACTCTACATCGCCATAAAATTAGCACTGCGACTGCTAACAACGCGAAAACTTGTAGCAAGAATAAAGTTGGATGCGAAATCCGAATTTGGCCGCGAAAATTTAAAATGAAAGAATTTTGAATAATTTCCAAAATGAGGCTGTAAAGTGGTGTATATACAGTAGGTAAAATTCAGTTTACGAAAATCTGTAACTTCAAAATGCTTACCAAGCTCAAAAGGAATTTTCTGATTGTCGGTCGAAAGAATAAATCTGCACTACTTGGTATGCAAGCTGCCACAGTGGTAACGAGGCTACGAAAAGAATATCTTATGTCATAAACTCAAGAAAAAAATTCGGGGAAAAATTTTAAAAATTTGATCTTAGACTGATCGCATATTCGTAGTTATCGCTATTGAAAGACTGATGGACGCTCAAACTACGACTTATGGACTTTGATACTAAAATTTAGGATGAAGTTTTCCCCTATCGATTTCATAACTAGATATGGAAACCATAGCAACACTGTACGAACACCAGGCAATGGTGGATGGGCCTAAGTTGCCGGCTCGAACCTACACTGTTAAAACAATTCGGTGTTCAAGTTTACAGTGATAATAGCAATGAACAAATGCTGCAAGTATCCGTACAAATATTTCCTCAATCAAAGAAACAACAAACCTTTCACTGTGAATCAGGGGTTCCTCATTTTTAAGGCCAATTAGCTTCCATGAACTTCACCGCAGCATTGAGAATTTCCAACTGTCGAGGGTCACTGGCCTCGCTTCTGAGACTACAGAGCGGCCTCGTTCCAAAGGGCATACGTAAACGTGTGCATCTCCGTCCCAAAATTTTATATCAAAGTCTATAAGGCCCAGATTGAGCAAAAATAAGAAATGTTGTTGCTGTTGTTATTGTTGTCGTTGTTGCTATTTTTGCGATATCTGGGACTATGTCGTGAGGCTAATTTGATCTCTTGATAATCATTATTCAAGTTCTTTTTATATACATATATTCCAATAAATTCTACAATACACATTATGAGCTACACAACTTACAGAATTACTCTACAATACTTCTGTCACGATTCACCAAAGGGAGCTACCCCCAGGCGATTAAATAAAAATAACGAAAGAAAAAAGTACATTAACTACACGACAGCTCTAACAAACAAGTTACAAAATTGGGTGGCTAATAAAGAGATGGGGGTAAAAATGACTACAGAATTTCACTCGAATCGGCTAGTTTCATGGATACAAAGTATCCCAATCTCAAGAATATTCCTGTTCGGTGAATTATGAAAATCTTTATCGCCATACACTAAAAGTTGCAATAAACCTTCACTTGCAAGATTTACATATCCAAGCGGTCGTAATAATGAATAGATTCCAGTGAGAAGGTCTTGTCTTCGTACATCGAAGATAGGGCAGAGCAACAAGAAGCTTTCATTCTTTGGACAGTTGACTTTTATTATACAAGGCACCAAACTGTTGTTCTGAAGAACATTATGAGACAAAAAATAAAACGAGTCAGAAATGAATATTGTAAGGATTTACTTGACCTAAGTACACTTAGTTTTCCTGGCTAATTTGTACAAATCCGAAGACTGTCAGTCGAATCTTCTTTCAAAAGTAAAAAGCTCAACACAAAGTGCAAGAAATAACATCATTTAATCCATGGTTCCTCTTGTCAAAACATCATCCCATCAAAATTTCACTCAGCCATATCCTCAATTACGTTGCCTTCAAAACAAGACCACCGCTTCAAAGCTTATCTGTTAAAGTCAGACAAACATTGATATCAACTTAAATTTTGATTCTGGTAAACAGACAAGGAAAGGAAAAATATTATCTCGCCAAGCATGTTTGATTTGAGGTCTCGGTTGGAGAGACAGCGCTTGTTTTGTTAAGAGGAAAATGGATGATGGGACATTTCCGAGGCCATTTTGAATCAACCGTCCAAATACTTTTACACTCCAAGTGTAATTTCGAATCAGTTTGGAGGTAGCCATGTTAGCATTTAGAATTCAATTGAAAGCTACCTTTACTTGGACAGAAATTGCTGGTTTACAATTATCTGACCTAGAGTTAAAAGTTCACTTACCATAGTTGAACTGTTCTTGAAATAGATAATAAATTCTTCATTTTGATAACCACTGACACAGCACACCAGAAATTTGCAACTTTATCCTGAAATTGAAAAGTTGTAACGTATCAAAAAATCAAAAGCCATAGTTTGACTTCATTCAACGTCAGAAGTAGCGCTTGACCCACCAGTTTGAGGGTTTGGACCTCCTCGCAGTCATATAAAATCAAACTCAAAGCTCATAATCGAAAATGTTCAAGGAGTTAAATTTTGATACATATATTGTAAATTTATTACTTAAAATGCAATAATCTGTAATCAAAAAGTTCTATTTTGAAGTTGTATTTTCAGTTGTAAAACAGTTGTTTAAACTGAATTGTAACCGTGGGAAAGAGTTTAAAATAAGATAAAAGAATTTGTCAACGCTGCCCAGCCATAGCCTATTGTTTAGAGAAATGAGAGTAACCAACTTTCTGGCATTCCATGCTAATTATATCGAGAAGAAGTATCAGAACACTCCAAAAGTCAATTTATCATTGTTTCTATAAAAGTTATGGTTTTGATGCTTTCATTTCAGCGTCAAAATCTTACATTAAGAAAATTTTCTAGCAATTTTTATCTTCAGGAGTACACTTTCTGGACCCACCGTGAACCAATGAAGATTAAAGAAAAAGACTAATAAAAATAAAGATTGTGATATCTTTATCACTTGTAAAGTTACTGCGGAAATCTTTCAGCCATAGCCAAGGTTCCCAGAAAGGAATATTTTCCCCTCTCCTAGCTCAAAGTTCACTTCTTGAGGTTCAGCAATACAAAAATCATTTTTTCCAGTACTGCCAGTACAACAGGCTGACTGTTCTGGCTTGCTTACTCATATTTCTTTGCAACATTGGGCTCGAATCTTTGCAAAATTTTCAAATTGAGTGTGTAAAATGTCATAGCCTAATTCTTTCAACTGAATAGATCGAATGATGCTTCGGGTCGTTTGCCATAATTCCAGAAAGAGCATTGGCGATATTTATCATTATTCTTGGAATTACAGCGTTTTAAGATTTATGAAAGGATGTACGAGAGGAGGTATCAGATTAAAAGCACCATAAACTGTAAACTGACAGAGGAAAGTCAAAATGACCAATACGAGAAATACAAGATGGTACCTAGCAAAAGCCTGTAGCTTTTATGGTTTACGATTTAGCATTTTGATGACGTCACAACATCAAAACCAGCAGAAATATCAAAATGGTGTAACTCTGAAAATAATGATAATAGAAAAAATGCTTTTTCTGGAATGATGGCAAATGTCCTCAAGTTCCCTTCAATCTATTTAGTTGAAAGAATAAGGTAAAGATTCGAGCCCTATGCTTTTTCTTTGCTATTTCATCCAAGTCCTCGAGAGAATTTCAAAGAATTACCTCATATAGTCCTCTAGCAACAGGAAATATCCTGTGCACAACTTGTAAAATTGAAGAAAGATCACCAAAAAATGGCAGCCAGCTAAAAGCAAAAATGCAAAAATGTTATGAACGTAAGAAATATCACTTAACTGAAAGACAATGATCGTAAACAGTCTGACGGTGACGTCATATAAATTCCTGTTCGCCCGCATTCTAAAACATGACGAAAAAATTGCAACTTTTGAAATATTAGAAAGACGTGGTCACCTTATTGATCTTGAAAATTCCTAATGTAACTGTGTCGAAGTAAAAATCAAATTAAGAGGCAACTGTTTATTGTCCCTACGAAAAAGCAAATGAGCATAACATAGCCAAGAAAGATGGAAAGGGTCTGTGTCACAGCAAACAAATGTGGTAAGTTAAATATGAATATTGTCAAGGTAATCATTGGAAAAAGAGCACAAAAACCCAAAATCCAAACGGTTAAAGCTCACGAAAAAAGATGCTACATAAATAAAACAAACCCTCCAGGTGGAGAAGCAAATTTCTGTAAATAATGATTGGAGAACTCAGATTTTGGTAAGTCTTCTAGCTAGAAGAAGTGTTCCCAGAGTCTAGAAAATGTCTAACCGAAAGCGAACTTTCTCATTTTTCAATCAAACATGGGCATGCGCCATGTTATTCCTTTGTTTCGAAAGATCTTCCCGTCAGTGACCATGATATTTCTTGACTCACTTTGAATCAGTAGTTTGAAATCGTGTATGGCAAATGATACAGCGGATTACAATACATACCAAAGGAAGAATACTCCAACAACAGTCATTCCAATGCAAGAAAGTTTAACAAATGATCTCAACCTACAGTATAAAAAGGAAGAGTTTGGCCACATAACTTCAAGGATCTTATATGATTTATAAACAGATTTTTTTGCAAAATTTTTTATTTCTGGATTTTCATTATAATTCGAAGCAAACGAAACTGGCGTTTGACTACAGAGCTGGAGTCGTCTCTTAGCAACCTCAAGAAGGCTAAAATCGTATCGCTTACAAAATTGTTACGCCAAATTGAAAAAAGTAACATTTCCGCCCCTCCTTCCCCCATGTCAATGTTGTTAGGAAAAAAGTACCTAATGATCCAACCGACACCCTTCTTGTCGTAGTGCAACATTGACTAGGGCGGAGCAGAGGCAAAAATTGAAATCTTCGGGTGGCTCAAGAATTTTCTTAGTGATCGTAGGCTACAAAGATACTGGATTCGCTAGAAGGCTATTCGCCAAATGAGGGCCATCGGCAAGGAAACTTTGTTTTATTTCCCCTCAAAGACTAGCACAAACGCAGGCATCCCATTCAGTTCTTTTGAAACGGATGACACTTAAGAACAGCAATATAAATAACATAATATCTTACTTACCACGATTTCTCCTTCCAACACAATCCAGCAAGATAAAAGAAGAATGGGAAGGCATGATATAATTCCATCTGTTTATAGTTTAAAGCCAATGTGAAAAATGCAGCACCAAGTATTTCTTGTTTACATGCAAGAAATACAATGCTCCATAATGTAAGCCCAAGACTGATGCAGTTGTATCTAAAATCAAGTTAAGGTTTGATTGAGAAAATACTTTTGATTGCATGGTAAGGTGATTTCTAAACACGCCAGATGAGTCGAAAAAAGTATCCACCGTTTGAAAAATTGTTTTGCAAAGAGAATTTAATCAATTTGAAACATTCTCATGGAGACTAAAAAGAGAATGTGCGATGGGAAATATATATATACATAAACGATATAACGCGGCAACGCCACACAACGTTTTCTCAGATTTACATCTCGTAGAGTAGCAACAGTGATGGCACCACGAGAGTCCACCACCAGAGCTCCCAGGAGTTCAAACCATGCGTTCCAAAAGAAAGTTGAAAAAGATTAGCGAGACTGATGGGAAATATGCTTGTCTTTAAACAGAAAAAGGAAAATACTTAGACATAGCATTGTTTCTTGCCTATCCATTTCTGAATAGGATATATTTAGACTTTCTTGCTCTGTGCAAATGCAAGCTTCAACCTTGCACGAAGTCTTTTACTGATTCTTAAGCATTTGCTCACAATCTGCAATGTATTAATTTCTGCCTAAATCAAGACTATCGTAAAAATTATCTACTATGGGCGAAAGCTGACAAACTTCAATTAACTTTTGAACAACTAAAAGAGCAACATACCGGGTGAGTCAAAAAAGCGCCCGGCGTTTGAGAGGCTACTGCTCCCTGAGTATATAAGCAATGATATTTTGCAATATCTGATTAAATAGCTAACATGTTCAATTATTTTTAGAAATTTTCCTGGCTAAAATCGATCTCTCCGTTCAGATTCTGTAAGCAATTTTCTAAAAGGAATCCCTTTGAGAAACCTTAAAAACGTGCCAAAATTACAAGCCAATTCCCTAATGTGTTTACCTCACAGCGATGACTTTCAGCACGCTTTAGCACATGCTTTCGTTTTGGCGGGTTGAAAAGTCTTCCCCCTAGTGTGAAATAACTTATTCAGGGAGATTCCATTCTCCCATGAGGACAAAGTTCATGAGCACATCCTAGAGTCATTATTCCTAGGAAGGAGAACAAAGGGAAATTTTGCTTGCTGTTTTCGCTCGTTTTTGCAGGTTTTCGAAAGGGGCTTTCTGCAGAAAATCTCCTATTTCGACGGGAAAGAATGACTGATTAAAGCCGGGTAAATTACTGAATCTAATTTGACATATCGGGGATAAAACAAGACAGTTTTCAACTTCCTTGCAAGACAATTTAGGGATCAGGATTTTTTCAAACGACGGGCGTTTTTATTGACTCACCCCGTATTGCAGCAAAATAGTCGAATATTGTTACTTTCCAACGGGGAAAAAACCGTTCGATAAATGTAATGAACATATTCCTTAAGGACTGGATACAAGGTTTCACAGACACAATTATACATTTGCAGACTGACGATATAAACACCATCCAAACCTCATGCATAATGTGGTAATAAATCCTTCTTACATTTCTAAAATGGATCAACTAAAATTCCAGATAATATTGGTTGAATCATAGTTTCCTTCATATTAAGCCAGAATAATCGATTATGTGGTTTCCATATCTCTAATTTTCCTACTTTGACCCTGCAATTGAAGAATTTCGGCTTAATCCTTAAATAAATACATCAATAACAATAACTCTACTTTTCCATAAAATAGCCACAAAAAACTTATTTAATTATTTCAGCTTTAAATGCGGTATGCTGAAACTGTTTCAGTCCATCAAATATTCAATTTTGTCAAGTCAATCTGTTGTGGTTCTTACTTCAATCATTGCTCAATGGGCAATATAGAACCCTATATAGATTTATACAACCCGTCGTCAAATTTGCACATTACACAAACATATTCCAGCCAAAACAATAATTCCGTCCCAATACATACATAGTTAGAAACGTTACGTAATACTGAGCGAAAATTTGGGTGAATTGCAATCACTCTAAAAGCTACCAGGAACAGCCTTCGTATCGCGTGTGAAGTAGATACTTTTGAACATCCCAGATTCTGTGATGACTTCTCACATCAGGTGAATAGACGTTTTGTTGCAACTGAAAGCCTCGGCTGAAGACTCACTTCGATGGAACAGCAGTTTTAGACGTTTTTAAAGTTCTGTTGAAATTTTCGCATTTATCATATAGTTGTCAATAATCTTTTCCTTCAGTTTAACAAGTGTGTGAATTGATGTATTTGAACATCCCAGATTCTGTGATGAATTCTCACATCAGGTGAATAGACGTTTTGTTGCAACTGAAAGCCTCGGCTGAAGACTCACTTCGATGGAACAGCAGTTTTAGACGTTTTTAAAGTTCTGTTGAAATTTTCGCATTTATCATATAGTTGTCAATAATCTTTTCCTTCAGTTTAACAAGTGTGTGAATTGATGTATTTGAACATCCCAGATTCTGTGATGAATTCTTACAACTAGTGAAGAGACGTTTTGTTGCGACTGCAAGACTCTCTGGAAGACTCACTTCGATGGAACAGCAGTTTTAGACGTTTTTAAAGTTCTGTTGAAATTTTCGCATTTATCATATAGTTGTCAATAATCTTTTCCTTCAGTTTAACAAGTGTGTGAATTGATGTATTTGAACATCCCAGATTCTGTGATGAATTCTTACAACTAGTGAAGAGACGTTTTGTTGCGACTGCAAGACTCTCTGGAAGACTCACTTCGATGGAATAGCAGTTTTAGACGTTTTTAACGTTCTGTTGAATTGTCACATGTATCATATAGTTGTCAATAATCTTTTCCTTCTGTTTAACAAGTGTTTGAAGTAAATGTTTTTGAACATCTCAGATTCTGTGATGAATTCTCACATCTAGTGAATAGACGTTTTGTTGCGATTGAAAGTCTCTCTTGAAGAGTCGCTTCTATGCAATAGATGTTTCAGACGTTTTTAACGTTCTGTTGAATTGTCACATTTATTACATAGTTGTCAATAATCTCTTCCTTCAGTTTAACAAGTGTGTGAATTAGATGTTTTTGAACATCTCAGATTTTGTGATGAATTCTCACATCTAGTGAATACATGTTTTATTGCGACTGAAAGTGTCTCTTGAAGACTTACTTTGATAGAATAGATGTTTCAGACGTTTTTAAACTTCTGTTGAATTGTCACGATCGCTGAGTAAATTTTGTATGCTTGGTATAATTCAGTCCCAAGGCGACTTTCAGTTATTTTTTTGTTAAACTAACTAAAATACATGGTCAGCGGCTTTCCACCATTATGTCTTTAACAATTCGTTTCCAGTCCTTTATGCTTTTCGTCTTAATGTCTATTTTGATGTTAACTGTGGATAAGTCTTTTTCTATTAATTCTATCCATGTTGTGGGCGATCTTCTAATGTTCTCTTTTTTCTGTTTCAGGCTTTCGTTGAGAGCAATTTTTTTTGCGGGAGTGTCATTTGTCAGGCGCACAAGATAGCCCAACCAATTAAGATCTCCTTCTGATTGTTGCACTCCATGGCTCTGATCCTGTTTTTCTACATAGCTCATCATTGCTGATCATTGCTTTACTATGTAGCGCATCACTGCTAATGACTTTTTGTGCGTGTGTGCAATTCACCCATGCATGATTCACCTAATTGTACTCTGTACGATACTACACCATTCGATTCTGCAGAAATTTGACGGAAACATACAAGTTGAAAGGATACTGAAAATGGCCATGGTCTATCAGAATAAGTCCTGGATATGCCAGAACGACACCACAAATCAATCCCTGTTGACAAAATAAATGAATGTATTAGTAAAAAAATCTTTGCATATCATATCATCACAAAATTTTCCCCTCTGATATTTAGAGTATGCAATTTAACCAAAACATTGAAAGATGATGTTTCGTGTCTGTCCAAATAGTCTTGCAGAAAGAGCTTTTAAAAATTTGATCGACGTTCTTTGATCGCCTTCAGAAGAAAACTTTTAAGTAACTTGCTCGTAGCTCAGGAAACGAAAGACTAAAAATACCGGGTGAGCCAGAAAAAAGTTCCAACTTTAACAAATTCACAGCACCAAGATTACTTCACGGACTTGAATGATTCAAGTTCCAGTTAAAAGCCGAAAGATCGAAGTATTCTTGTGATTTTTCTCGATGTCTTACCAGCACTAGAAGTATCTGTAAATCTAACTTTATGAAAATTTCAAGATTGTAAAGTTGCTGAAAAAAGGCCTAAAACAGTGATCAAATTATAAGGATACTCCTTACACAGAACAATACGCAATGGACGTTTCATCTCTCTTAAGAGTTACAAGACATAAACTTTCAAACAGATACTCACAGTTTTTTTCAGTCCCATGGCATAAAGGGGGAAGTGGATAGTTATCAACAATCAACAATCGCATTTTCTTTCTTGATCTGTGCGAGGAGTCATCAATGTTTTAGGCCATTTTTCAGCAATTTTGCAACCATGAAAGTTTGTGGGGCTCAATTACCTATATTTCTAGTGCTCGTGAGACAACGAGAAAGATCACAAAATTCTTTGATCTTTCGGTTTTTAACTAAAATATGAACCATTAAAATGTGTGAAGTACCCTTGGTGCTATGAATTTTCAAAAGTGGGACCTTTTTTCTGTCTCACCTGGTATACAAAAAATTCAAGAGTCTAAGGCCCCGTCCAAACGTATCCGGATATTTTTGAAAACGCATATTTTTTATCAGTTTAAAACAAGATCTGCGTCCACACGAGGAGCGTTGTCGAAAATATCCCTCGAACTTCGATGAAAGAAAATGGACAAGCAAAATGCCCTCGCGTGATACCCAAAAAACCGAGCGCAAGCTCTGATATGTCGTAAATCGACACTGTCACGTCAGCGTTTTCGAAAAGCTCCGTTTTCACCCGTCCACACGACAATATGAAAAGGGGGTTTTCAAAAAGATCCACTCTGGAGAGCGCTTTTGAAAAGCTTCGTTTTTGGTGACTGAAAACACTGTCTCGGAGCGGACGGGAACCCAAAACGGACAAAAAAGATGCGTTTTCAAAAAGATCCGGGTACGTGTGGACGGGGCCTAATTCTGGATTTTAGCTGCATATAAAGTGATATATCTTCGAAATACGTCCAGTGTACGATTTATAGTGGCCTGTCAAAAGTGGACAGTTTGTTTTTGGTGCACCAGTATCATTCCTGCTTACTAAAGATTGTTTAGTGAGAAATAATAATAATAATCATGTAACTTTTCTCAAGATAAACAGGGTTTTAGACTGTCAAAATTTTACACACATCTACGCCATACAGCAATCTCTTACCTTGTTTGTATCTAACGACCGAAAAACGAATGGAAGATTAACGACTAAGGCGCCATTTTAGGATTCGACTAAGGCACCATTTTAGGATAACATATTTTTTATATGAATTCTTTAAAAGATTTAGCACAAATTTTAATATGACGCTATAACTCATTATTTGAAAACTTACTTTATTTTGACATTACTGGAGAACAAACGAAGTGTTCTTTTTGAAGAAAACACTTTTTTTGCCTTTTCTCTACCATAAATCAGTAACCACAGGTCAGACTGACAAACAGGGTACAATTTTTTTTGGAACACCCTGTATAGTTCTTACTAAAACTTAAATTCAAGTATACAGTAAAGTCCCGCCTTTAAGAAACTGCATTTAAAGAAACTCAGGCCTGATTTGGCTCAATAAAACACCTCTTTGCAAGAAACTATCCACGCTGATTCATGTTCAGTTTCTTATACAATGGTACATAGCAATGTTATAAGGCGTGCATTTGAATATGTCTCCAAAAGGTCTCAATTCTCTAGAAACAAGAATGAAAGTGGATCCTCGCACAACAGTGCATATTTCAAAAACGTTTTGTTAACAATTTTGACAGCTTTTTGAAGTATAAGTGTTTCTTATACCATGGTATACACAGCCTGTTTTGAAGAAGTATATCTTGACATAAGAAACCAATCAGGCTGTCTTTGTGTAACGAGTTTCTTAAAGGCTTCACTGCATATCAACCTATCAACCTTGTACATAATTTGTTATCATTACTATTCAAAAGGCAAAATACCTTGGTAGTGGCCTTTGCATTTGACAAGCATGAATGAACAAATACAAAAACCGCTGTGACATAAACCAACAAATCAGCAACCAGAACTACAATTAAAGTTTCAGACATAGATAAGCGCTACATTCCACAATAATCAATACTAAGGAGAATTGAAGCGTTTGGTTCAAAAATCTTTAAAAGGGTAGTGTAAAATTCTATTGCCTCTCTTTGAATTGAATGGCATGAAAGGAACTCAGGGTTGAGCATTGGGCTCAAATCTTTCAATTCCTTAAAACGATGGGTGTAAAATTATATCACAGTTTTCTATAAGCTTAGTAATATGAAAGGAACCTCATTACTTTCAAAATGGTGGCATTTTCACTATTTTCGTAAAAGTTCATCAAAAAATGCTGGAAAATTAAAGTCATTGCAAATCATAAATTAGTTGAGGAAACTTGATACCATCTTCAAGAAAACCATAGTTTATGAAGGTCTACAATGTGCTGGCAAGCAGAAATTTGCAGCTCACTCAAATCCATGATGTACTCTTGATGCTATGAATTTTCAAGAGTGGGAGCTTTTTTTTTGCTCATCCAGCATTAAATTTCATTCACTTGTTAACTAAACATATATACTCACTTTGTATCACTGAAGAAATATTACATACCTGTGTAACGCATAAAGAGCTTATGGTGATAACTTTCATAACCCCTTGAACTTCCAAGTTCAACCCAGTTTGGATTGATACGATGAGCTCTAGAAAAGGAAGTTCCACAGTTGAAACAGATGAAACAATTCACTTGGTGTATCAGAGTAATTCATGCCAATAGACCTTTTAGCTATTCTCCAAAAGAGCCTGGATCGAGCGATACTTTTATACAATTTTATACTCGAGGTTCGATTGAGTGGCGTTAGAGCTTCGATCGAAATTGTCCACATTCGAAAATTCTACAAAATTTAATGAAATATCGTTCGATCCAGGTTCGTTTCAGAATAGCTAAAAGGTCTATTAAGGTATATAATCCTATAGTTCTGTTGTGTTTCACTCTGCTGTAAAGCCTGGTTTCCATATGATCGTAACAGTCGGCGACGCTTCGGCGACGTGTCCCCGATCAGTCGGCGACATATGGAAACGATCACTGTTATGATCATATGGAAACAAAGCTTTGAACTCATCTCAACTTTTTCGATGCGTCCCCGTACCGTCCCCGTCTGATCGGCGACGTCGGCGACGTTGTTCAGAAAATGTTTCCATTTAACAAAACCGTCGCCGATGTGTCCCCGAGCCTGCCTCGGCGACGCGTCGCCGACTGTTGCCATCATATGGAAACCAGGCTTCACTCTGCTGTAAAGAAGATGCAGACACACTTTAAAGACCCATTGTCAACCGGCATGCTTTGGGTACATCAACAATACCACAATGCAATTCTTTACTGTCAATTAAAGACAAACTCTTTCAAATTTTGACTGAAAGAGCCCCATTCAAGTAACACAAAGCCTTTGAGATCAGTTGCCAAAATCAAGCAAAACACAAATAACAACCCCATCAAAGAATTCTACAACATGAGCTGAAACCATTTGCTGCACCAAATTGCATTCAGATATACAACAATTGTATGGCTTTAAAAAAAGAAGTTTCTTAAATTCAAGACAAAGATGAAGAAAAACATGATAAAGATCAGATAACAAAATGCGGGAATGTGTTTGGGTTTTTTGTCAGTGTTACATGGGGCTCTTCAGTCATTAGTTACTGTATAAAAAGTTGTGTCATATCTGATGGTCAATAATTGTATTGTGGTATTTGCTGGACCACCTAAAGCATGCTGACTGAAAATGGGTCTTTAAAATAAAAAATTATCTCCAACTTACAATTTCTGATCAATTACTACAAATATTTGGTTTAACAATCTCAATAGAACAAAGGAATAGGGGCCTGAATCCTTGACATAATTCTAAGAAACTAACAATTGAGAAAATGTGGAAACTGCAGTTGGCTAGAGCTAGAATCAAATTCATTATAGATCAAATTTATGTAACTATCAAAGGGAGCCTATGATTAAAGGTAATGCATCCATGTAAATACAGCCATATCTACACTCTTTCAAAATATGCTGACAAGATGCTGATGAAGAGCTTCAAACACCAAACTGTAATTTGTAGAATTTAACTTAGGCAAGGAAAACTGAAAGGTAATTTCAAAACGAGACTGCCTGCTGTGGTTCAGCTCTGGAAGTGCAACCACAGCAGGTAACTCATTTGCTTATATTAAATATGGTTAAATCATGAGCACGTCTTTCAAAGTGATCACATGAAATTTCACTTGAAGGTAGCAAGGCATCATATCTATATGGATACATTAACTTTAAGTATCCAAAGTATCAAATTTTGTCATTGAATGTAACATGATTTTAATCTTTATGCAGCAAATCAACTTAATCCAACAAATAGTTTGAAAGATGGGACTTACATGAATCCACACAGCCAGCTATGATAAGCAGTAAGAGGAGGGTAATCTAATCCCCAGTACATCAAATCATTTTTGCTAGAATTGAAATACCTAAAAGAGAAAAGCATGTTCCGTGGCAAGTTTTCAAGAGAAGAACTTTCTAAAATTGAATGGTGGTAATTGACAAATACAATATATTAATTTTTCTAAATAATTTTCTGAATTTTTCATAGGCAATGAATGTTGACTTATCGCGTGACCCAACAAAATGACCTGATGCAATCAATTATAGAAAAATTAGTAAGAGGCCTATGGAAATGCTTCAAACATTGTTCTGTTGCTAAAAGACTACCCTACACTATGAGTGTTTTTTACCATTTTTTTCAGCATTTGCGAATGGACCTTTTAGCTATTCAGCAAAAGAGCCTGGATCGAGCGTTATTTTTATACATTTTTATACACGAGATTCGATCGAGTGGCGTTAGAGCTTCTATCACTATTGTGCATATTCAAAAATTCTACAAAATGTAGCCAAGTATCGTTCGATTGTGATTCTCTTTCAGAATAGCTAAAAGGTCTATTAAGGATATTGAGGAAAAGGGGGAAAGGGCGAGCCTGATATTCTCAAAAAGTCATCAAAAACAGGGGATCAAATACTCAAGATGAAGGGTAGTGTTTTAGCGACAGAACAACATTTGAAGCACTTCTATCAGCCTCTTATTTATTTTTCTATAACAGATTGCACTGGGACACTTTTTTTGGGTCACCTAATATTATCAAGAATACTTTCCAGCTGCCTAAATAAAGTAGAAATTGAAACAAATATCAACTGACTGACATTCAGAATTCAATTAATATCAATTCAGAACTATCAAACTGATATAATGTACTGAGAATGATTCAGGCCTCAAAAATTTATCATGAAACACAACTTGGAACCTGCAACAATTCTCATCCTAAAGCAAGCCTGATAATGCTATTTCTGGGATAACAACCGGGTGAGCCAAAAAAACGTTTAGGCACTTGGAGGCCTGTGGAATAAAAATTATGTGACCGATATTCAAAGCAAAAGTGTTAATCGATCAGTCAAAGGCTACTATAACTTAGATGAAAAAATTTTGTTTGGTAAAATCAAACATCTTTAAAACCCAACAACAATCAAAATGCTTGTAAGGGGTTTGTATGGGAATCGAGAATTCCACATTCCATTCTGGTCCATGATTTATGTGGCATTGAAGTTTACGTTGCCAGTTTGAGATGCTGAATTCCAATTTCAATAGAAGGTAAATCATGGACCAGAATGGAATGTGGAACCTTTGTTCCCAAACATGCCCTTTACAGCATTTTCCTAATTTCTGGGTCTCTAAGATGAGGGATACTACCAAACAAAATTTTCTCATCTAAGTTGACTTTTGACTGATAGATGAACATTTCAATTTTGAATATCGGTCACATACTTTTTATTCCACAGCCCTCCAAACGCCTAAACTTTTTTTCAATTCACCCGGTACCTAATGGTGACAAAGATCAGGCTGAAACTAGCCAATTTTGATAAATAAACTTTCCAGTCAAGTAAAATGATGAAAACAATACCATTCACTTGCAGGCAGGTTGTATGTTATTTCCATCCAATGCCGTTGAGCTTCATAGTCACCAAACATAGGAGGCTTCCCTGCACCTTTGATAGTAAATTTCAGATAATTATCACATAGCATTTTGAACATGGAGAAGATATAAAAATTGTATAAGGTTAACCACCATGAAAAACACATCAACAGATCAACAGACATCAAGACAACAGCAGCAAATTCAGAGTTCATGAAGAGAGATACTGCTTTTGTATGCCAACATTTTCAGAGAAATCTCATGATATCTAAAATATCGGAAAATTCAAATGTTCAAATCTCTTTGTGGTCCAAAGTATGAAATGTCTCAAACTGCGTACCAAGGAAAGTACAGGAGGATGGCATTTTTACTGCTAACAGTAATGTCTGGCCACCGTAGGAAAGAAATGTGAATAAATGAGAAGATTCACTCCCCCAGAATGGCCAATTGCCGTTAAAAATACGGAAATCATAAGTTGATGGCCCCGGAGGCACTTTAGACAGAACGCCGGTAACGGGGAATCGAAAGTTGATCGCCTCTAAATTCATCTCAGCAATCAAGCCTATCATACTCAGCAATGATTATTGGTTCAAGCAGTATTCCAAAAAGAATCGGAGTGGAGACTCCTGATATGTTGGCGAGAACTTTCCAAAAAGCAATGCCTTTTAGCCTTCATGGTCTTTTACCAAGAATGAAATACGGAAAGGAAGCTGTAGGGTATCAGCGGTATTTGCTGGATGGTTAAGGTTCGGATGTCTAAGGAGCCGAAACTTTCCTTCCAAATTGATAAACAAAATTGTTACATTCAACTTACATCATTTTTTGTTTCTTTTCTTAACAGTTTGCAATCTTTTGCATATTCCTGTGATTACTGTCACTCTTCTTTTCCGTTGGGTTGTTTAGGCCTAAATTCTCTGTGGCAGTACATTCCAAATGCAAAGTTGATTTTCGATTTTGCATGCAAAACGCTGCTTTGTTAGCAATTTTTTTACATTTTGTTTGGTTAGCTCTTGAAAGTTAATTTGTGTAGTTTTCAGCTAAGTCACTCTGTTTTGCTTGCATATCTCACAAGTTTAATATCGGTGACCCGTTTATCGCAAGAAGGAATGTTGACACCATCTTTTCGAATGCACCCAGGAGCACTGTTTGTTTATGATGGATTTACACTCATTTCAAAAACTCAAGATATGTGAAAAGATCAAGTAAGAGGTGGAGAACATAAAAACAAAATGCAAGTTTGCTTTGCGATTAAAGGATTTTGTAAAACGGGTTTCATAAACTGATGGTCCGGCAAATACCGCCGTCCGGAATTTACCGCTGATACCCTAGGCCTAGTAAAGAGATTATAAATAAGACTGTGTCAAAATTTAAAACTTTTAAACTCAAACTTCTCTTATGTAAAAACATCCTGAAATCTTATGAAAATGTCAATAATATGTAATAAAATTTTGCTGCCCATTGAATATATTCTCACACATATATGAAAAGAAATTTACCAGAAAAAGAATCAGTGTGTGTTGCGTGCGGGTCTTACTTGTAGATGAAAGAAAGCTGCAGAAAGGTAACTTCAGTGACATGTCCATTTCATTACTCTTTTCGTCCTGCCAGAGCTTTTTTGTTTACTTTTAGTTTTAGGCCTACTTTTTTGACATCCATCCTTTCTTAATGCATCAATCATGATTTTTTGGCTCGACGGGTCTCTCTTACCTGAATATGGATTCAAGCTAACAGTCCACCTGAGAAAGACTGCACCCAGTAGTGCCAGGGCATTCACCAAGTAACTCTCTTCGCCCATTTTCTGGCTTTCTTCTGTGCGGTGCTGTTTGGAAATAAGAGAGCTTAGGCCCAATGGCCTCGTATTGATAGAAATTCCACCAAATTGAGGCGGAAGCCGAAATCTCTCAAAAACATTGAACTGTTAATTAAACATGCTCAAAACCGACCACTCAGAAGGAGCGAAGTGACGTCAATTTCGAAGTGCGTCTTTGTTTCTTGGTTCAATATGATTCAACAAGTTGATGAAAGCAAAAAATCCGCATTTTTGTTGATTCTATTCATCAACTTGAAAATTTTTCTGGACTTCTCATGAATCTTTAGCAGACACGTAAAATGGCAGATCTGAAGAGTGACACATCTTTAAAGCTTTCAATAAATAGACAAAGGCCAGCAAATGTCACAATTTTAATTCAAATGATGTTAGAAACTTCCTCCATGAATTTAAAGTAATTATATTTAATATCAAATTCCATATCATACCAAAAATTAACTGCAATAGTTTGATCAGTCTGTGTAACATGGTGAAACCACAATGAAGGCAAATAAAGTAGATCTCCAGCACTAACTTTGGCTATATATCTGTGACATTTTGCATATCTGGGATAGGTATCAAAATTGGGATTTAAAGGGTCAATAGCTATCCAAGAAACCTTTTCATTTTGTGATTTAACCTTGCACTTCTCACTTCCTACAGCAGTTTCATAATCTTCTCTGTCTGCCTCATTACTTGTCCTTTCAGTAGCATTTTCATCATCTTCAGATAAAATTTCTTTCTGCTCATCAACAACATCAAAATTGCCATCTTCTTTTTCATGGTACCTGGCAACTGTATATTGGCAATATGGGATATTAGGCAGATCTGTTGGTGGGTGCAAGATAAAAGTTTTTTCACCTTGAACAACGGCATACAAGTTCTCATAATGATCTTTGTGCATTGAAGTTACAGCATCTGAGTTTCCCATCCAAAAATTGACTGCATCAGGTTTTGATCCCAGTGCCTCTGTAGCCCATCCAATATGATCATCTGAAAGTTAAGCAAAACATCAAATATCATTGAGGTATACACATATTTTTTATGTAAGAATTTGGGCCGGTACTAAAAGTTTCTTAAAATTATCAGATTTTGAGTACTCAGAGTGTCTTATGAGTTTCTTAAAGGTTCCGTAAGAATCTTCATGTTCACTGCGTGTTTACCTCAAGAAAATTTCAAAACACTGTTTTTGAAGCCTGTCCAATGTTTACACATTTCTCAAGTACCTTACAAGTACTATTATTCAAGAAACAAGTGCAAATAAAGTAAAAACATGTTAAGGACTTAAAGTTATTTTTCCCAGTATTGGAGTTTCTTAATTTTTAGCGATCTGAGAGTTGAGTTTCTTAAAGCAGTTTCTCATTAAAAAATATGTTATTGTGTATATGTAAATTCTAGAAATGTGCTTCTTTTACATGGTTTGAAACTTGACCTGAGCTGAGCACAGTTCATAGCAATTGATGGGGAGTTGACCTTGAGCAATCACATAAAGGAGCCTTGCATGAATAATAAAGAACAGATTGATTTATACAATCACAGAAAATCAGAGCTAGGATAGTCAAGGCTCTGGGGCTTGGTTTATTGTTTTGGCCAGGACCAGGCAAGTACCTAGTAATATATATACTAAAACATGGAGGCAACAGATTTCTGTGGGCCCCTTCAGGGTCCAGTTCCCAACACAGTGGACAGAGCAGAAACTGCGCAAAATGACGTCACAAAGCTATCTGAGATAAGGAAGTGTTTGGATAGATAAGCTTTTTGAAACGATAAACCAAGATTTTAAGGCCCAAGGAACAAAATATCAAGTGTTGCCGAATTTTGGGATCTGTTGCAGGGAGCTAGGAGGACTCAAAATTGCAAGTTTTTGCGCAAGCGTGCGCAGTTTCTGCTCTGTCAACACAGTGCATTTAGTCAAATAATTTTATCTTATTCTCTTTAACATCCAATCTTTTCAAGCTGTATGAACCAACTTAATTTCCTAACCTGCATCTTTTACCAGCTGATTGAATTCATCAGTGAAATTTGAATTTTGTTTCTGTATATAAAACACTCCATTTGCTTTGACTTTCCTCGCCCATATGTCCAAAAAATCTTTGAAAAGCATCAAACGTTCTTCTGGCAAAACAAAGCGATCTCCCAATGGTGCATCTGCATAGCCATTTGGGGTTACTGTAACACTAACTGGAGTTGATCCCAACACATCTCTTAAATATCCATTTGTCCATTTCGTTTGAGCAGTCCATTTCTTGAGGGCATTCTTTATAATTACTGGCCTATTTGGTGATACATAATCCCGCAGAAATCTCAATGGTGAAGGTGGTTCCTCCAATATTGGTATTTCAGATGGTAGATAAAGCTCTCGTGCTTCTTCACAAAGAGTTTCGAGCACTTCTTTCAATTTCTTCTCCATCAAAAACCCGATTGCTGCAAATGAGCCATAAGTAGCACTACACTTTTTATCAGTCACTCACACACGCTGCTGCTGCTGCTGCCGTTCTTGTTTCGCGCCATCTGTGTCTCGTATTATTGGGAACACGTAGCCTCACTATCGTCGGTTCGTTGGAGGCCCTTCATGGCCCTTCTGATTTGTCAATCCAACAAATTGAATCCATTAGCAAGGAGGTAAAATCTTTTGGCTTTTGCGTGTTTGTTTACATTTTATGCGTGTTTGCTTATATTTTGTGCGTGTTTGTTTACGTTTTTCTTGGGAGCTAATCAAAAGGCTCCTACATTTCACATGACTTTGTGGTAGATTTGTAGGTAGCTAATGGCGTCGTATGAACACAGAAGCTGTGGCGTGGGGCATTTGGAGCAAAACCATACTCCATATTTGGGCCCGGAAGCACATTAATTTTTCGAGAGTTTTCAAAAACTTTGAATCAGACAAGAAAGACTGATATTTTCCTAAAATTTTTGCCAAAGCCTAAAATGATGAAATTTGAAAGCTCGAAAATATCGCTGTTAGCTTTTTAACGATTTTTGCCGCCCTCCATTCTGCCTAACAAGGCCTATTTGACAGATGATGCTTGGTTTCCTTGATAAGAATTTGTTTCTACAGCACAGTTTTCAGCGCAACGGAAACTAATGTTATGAAAATACTTTTCAACTACTTTTTTCTTCATTTAACAACACAAGCACAATTGTACTGGAAGACCCAAAGTTTCCTTGCCTGTTAGAATCTAGATCACAGATCGTTGTTGAAATACGTGAGATTGCCTCCCGAGGGGGGGGGGGGTTTACTATACATATTTTTGGGTACGGGGACGTGCCAAGGGTATCGATTTTCACGAAGTTGGTATAAGGAACTGTATCACTTTTCGCGATTTTCACAATTGGTATTGGATCCGGTATCCATTTTCGGAAAATTGGTATAAAGTCGGGTATATATTTTTGAAAAATTGGTATAAAGTCGGGTATACATTTTGGAAAAATTGGTATAAGGAACGGGTATGTTTTTGAAACCTCGATGGCACGTCCCCGTCCAAAATCTGGTCAAGTACCCCCCCCCCCCCCGGGGGATTGCCAATGTGATTCTTCTTCGTTTTGAGTTTTATTTTGCAGTTTGCTACATTAGAAACAATCCGATGGAAAAGAAACGAAGGGAATAAAGAGAGCATCAAGGCACGAAGGATAACTGTGAAACGTAGAGCTTTCTCTACTCTACTCGCAAGTATCTCTAAAATCAAATATATCCAGAAATAACTGAATTACTTTGCAAGGCGTTTAAAATTCTGCTTGACCTCTGGTTGACCTCATCCTCTCATCAGATTGGCCTTAGTCGGAAAACCGAAAGCCAAGAAAGACTGATATTTTCCTAAAATTTTTGCCAAAGCCTAAAATGATGAAATTTGAAAGCTCGAAAATATCGCTGTTAGCTTTTTAACGATTTTTGCCGCCCTCCATTCTGCCTAACAAGGCCTATTTGACAGATGATGCTTGGTTTCCTTGATAAGAATTTGTTTCTACAGCACAGTTTTCAGCGCAACGGAAACTAATGTTATGAAAATACTTTTCAACTACTTTTTTCTTCATTTAACAACACAAGCACAATTGTACTGGAAGACCCAAAGTTTCCTTGCCTGTTAGAATCTAGATCACAGATCGTTGTTGAAATACGTGAGATTGCCTCCCGAGGGGGGGGGGGGTTTACTATACATATTTTTGGGTACGGGGACGTGCCAAGGGTATCGATTTTCACGAAGTTGGTATAAGGAACTGTATCACTTTTCGCGATTTTCACAATTGGTATTGGATCCGGTATCCATTTTCGGAAAATTGGTATAAAGTCGGGTATATATTTTTGAAAAATTGGTATAAAGTCGGGTATACATTTTGGAAAAATTGGTATAAGGAACGGGTATGTTTTTGAAACCTCGATGGCACGTCCCCGTCCAAAATCTGGTCAAGTACCCCCCCCCCCGGGGATTGCCAATGTGATTCTTCTTCGTTTTGAGTTTTATTTTGCAGTTTGCTACATTAGAAACAATCCGATGGAAAAGAAACGAAGGGAATAAAGAGAGCATCAAGGCACGAAGGATAACTGTGAAACGTAGAGCTTTCTCTACTCTACTCGCAAGTATCTCTAAAATCAAATATATCCAGAAATAACTGAATTACTTTGCAAGGCGTTTAAAATTCTGCTTGACCTCTGGTTGACCTCATCCTCTCATCAGATTGGCCTTAGTCGGAAAACCGAAAGCCAAAGCAATTTGAAGAGGTAAATAAGTAATAACTTACCCTGTTTTCATTCACTCAGACCAAGCATTACTGAATAAACAAAGTTCCACTTGTTTAATTCTGAACAGAGTAAATTCCAAGCGATAAAATGAAACTGTTTTCACTTGCCATATTTGACCAACACAGCCTTGACTGTGCTCTCACAATAAGTTGACGAATGTGAAATGTACATCGATTCCAAAATCTAGGAAGAAATGGCGCGAAAACAATCTTGTCTCCAGTCTCCAAAAATGTTTATATGTAATGAAATACACAAATTTATTTGATAAGAATAAAAAGTTCTGGCTTTATAAGAAACCAATCCCTTAGATTACACAAAAAATAAGAAACTTGAATGCTTGAATATTTTCTAAGGAACAGCTTTCGTAGGGGTGTGTTTTCTACAATTGAATTGGTTCAATGCTGACTAAATTCTCGAAAAATCAGTCCCTTTTCAAGAAGACACAAGATCCTTTCCAGAAACAATTCCGTTGCTTGTAAGGATACATCTTTTTATAAGAAATTGCTTATGATTAGAAACTCAACTCTCACATCGCCAAAAATTAAGAAACCACGTACAGGCAAAATGTAAATTAAGGAAGTATCTATTTTTGACAAAGGAAAACCTTGACATATTTTTGCTTCATTTTCAGTTGTTTACTTTATCATATTACAGTACCTAAGTGAATACCTAAACGTTGAAAAGGCATAAAAAACATTGTTTGAACTATTCACGAGAGCACAGGTAGTAAAAATGAAAATTGCCATGGCAGCTCTTGAGTATTCAAAATCTGATAGTTATAAGAAACTTTTACCATTGGCCCAAATTCTTAGTTGATGAAAAAAATGCTTGTAGAGTGCTAAAGTTTGGAACTGCATGTGTTGAAGCAGGTAATGCAAGCGTTTGTCTTATCTCACTTTGGCTACTGCCCCCTTGTTTGGATGTTCTATGATCGAACTTTAAATCATAGAATAAATCATATCCATGAAAGAGCATTGCGTTTTGCGTACAAAGACTATCAAACAGATTTTGAGTCTCTTCTGGGGCAAAGGAATTTGGTATCTATTCACGTAAAGAATCTACAGTTGTTTATGACCGAAATTTATAAAACAAAGTCTGGCTTAAGTCCTCCTTTTATGAAGGATATTTTCACTGAGCGCAATACTGGTTACAATCTAAGGCACGGTAACGACTCGCTGATTCCAAAAGTTCGTACAAAAACACATGGAATTGAGACTATATCATTCCTTGGAAACAGACTTTGGTCGACTTTACCAAATATAGTCAAACAAGCAAGCACACTTCCTATTTTCAAAAACCATATTAAATGTTGGAAGGGCGAGAACTGCCATTGTAGACTTTGCAAAACATATATACCACAGGTTGGGTACCTAACATGATACGATATGTTGTAATTAAATCTTTTAAACGATTTGTAATATATTTTCTTTTAATTTTAAGTTAAGTAGTAGGCCTTAATTAGCAGTAATGTTGCTATTTTAAAACTTTTTAGCCTACTGTAAATAAATTAATGATGATGATGATGATGATGATGATGTGTGTTTCTAATTCTAGAATTCTCATATCTTAATGGGCGAAGTTTGGAGATGTCAAGAGCTTATCTATTTTAGTTAGAAAAGCTTCCAATTTACTTCAGCAATGTCTAATCATAACATCGACAATCATATACATTTACTCGTCAGTTTCCTAGTTATGAACTGAAAATGACTGCGGTAAAAAAGATAGAATGGAGTTTGTTATGGAAACATCTTCTATTTTAGGAGACTGGCGACAAGATTGTTTTCGCGCCATTTCTTCTTAGATTTTGGAATCGATGTACATTTCACATTCGTCAACTTATTGTGAGAGCACAGTCAAGGCTGTGTTGGTCTTTTATGGCAAGTGAAAACAGTTTCATTTTATCGCTGAGAATTTGCTCTGTTCAGGATTAAACAAGTGGAACTTTGTTTATTCAGTATTGCTTGGTCTAAGTGAATGAAAACAGGGTAAGTTATTACTTATTTACCTCTTCAAATTGCTTTGGCTTTCGGTTTTCTGACTAAGGCCAATCTGATGAGAGGATGAGGTCAACCAGAGGTCAAGCAGAATTTTAAACGCCTTGCAAAGTAATTCAGTTATTTCTGGATATATTTGATTTTAGAGATACTTGCGAGTAGAGTAGAGAAAGTTCTACGTTTCAAAGTTTTCCCTCGTGCCTTGAGGCTTTTTTATTCCCTTCGTTTCTTTTCCATCTGATTGTTTCTAATTTCGCAAACTGCAAAATATAACTCAAAACGAAGAAGAATCACATAGGCAATCTCACGTATGTCAACAACGATCTGTGATTTAGAATCTAACAGGCAAGGAAACTTTGGGCCTTCCAGTACAATTGTGCTTGTGCTGTTAAATGAAGTAAAAGTAATTGAAAAATATTTTTATTATATTAGTTTCCGTTGGGTTGAAAACTGTGCGTAGAAACAAATCTTTATCAAGGAAACACAGCATCATCTTTCAAGTAGGCCTTGTTAGGCAGAGTGGAAGGCTGCAAAAACCC
Organism: Aurelia sp. 3 sensu Dawson et al. (2005); assembly: GCA_964020215.1. NCBI lineage: Eukaryota > Metazoa > Cnidaria > Scyphozoa > Semaeostomeae > Ulmaridae > Aurelia > Aurelia sp. 3 sensu Dawson et al. (2005). Next base: position 9,166,408 of record OZ026586.1, read on the forward strand.
TTAAAAAGCAAGTTGCGATATTTTCAAGCTTTCAAATTTCATCATTTTAGGTTTTGGCAAAAATTTTAGAAAAGATACTAGTCTTTCTTGTCTGATTCAAAGCTTTTGAAAATTCTTGAAATTAATGTGCCTTCGGGCCTAAATATGGAGTATGGTTTTGCTCCTAATGCCCCACGCCACAGCTTCTGTGCTCATACGACGCCATTAGCTGAAAATGCACCACAAAGTCACGTGTAAAATAAGAGCCTTATGATTGGCCCCACTATAATGTAAACAAACACGCAAAAAGATTTTTCCTCCTTGCTGAATCCATTCGATTGGTTGATAATGATACACATAGTTGTCTCTCTCAGGAAGTCTGAAAAAAGAAGAAAGGCAGAGTCTCGGATAGCCTACGCGTAGACCCATTCTACGAGCGCGGAGTCTCATCTCGGACTGCACAAGTCTATTTTGTCATCTGTAATAAGTCTGCCTGAAGCAGTTGGGCAAGTCTGGTTCAACCTTTAATCGGATTAGACCGATTTTGGACCGATTTCGACTCCAAGGCTTGATTGGATCAAAGTAATGCATAAAAACATGAATTTATTAGTGTTAAAACATAAATTCCAACAGAAATGATTGAATTTATGGCATATCTTTTATTGATATTGACTCATTGTGTTGATTTCAAAATTGGATTGCGAAATGTGGCCAAATTTTAGTTACCGAGGAGTCAGATCGCTCATATAATGGATATATTTAACGTATGTTCCTACAACTGTTGTTGTTGATGTTGTTGATGGATTTTTCGTCGGAAAATTTTGGTTTTTCGCCCCCCCCCCTACGCAGTCATGGCTGGTATCGGCCCTGTTTCAGTATCTACTTACTATCTTCAAGATGAAAAGATAAGATACTGTCCACCTCTGGTCGGTATGATGATCAAAGGACACATGGCACTTATCTTTAAAACTTGATCAATCTGGATCAATTTGTCGCATAGACCTGGTTACCCAAAAAGTGCATTGCGAAAATCTGGTACACAAAATAAAGTTACGGACCAGAATCAGTAAATGAAACATTGACTGATAGCTCAGTAGCTGGGCAAATTGCTACTATTCTTTGCCGTTTCTATCGATGTGGCAAACATGGAAAATGCTGGTAAATAGCCTGCACATAGACTTATTACTGGGCAGGAGAAGTACTCTGGCAAAGTCTGCCTACAGGCTAGCTTCCACGTTCCATTCTAGTCCATGCTTTACTTCCATTTGAATTCAATACAGTTATTAGTTTCAGAAATAGGAGATTTGAAGTTGAACAGTAAGTAAATCATAGACCAGAATGGAACCTGGAAGTCTGGTTCGCATACAAACCCCTTACCCACATTCCCTATAATGTCTAGGTCTAAAAGATGAGCGACATCCATCACCCAACAAAATTTTTGCATCCTAGTTAGCCGCTGGCTGATAAATTAACAATATTGAATGTCGGTTGTCTTGTCTACTTTTCATTCCACTGCCTGCCAAACACGTTTAATGTTTCATCTGGTGGTTCATTGGGCGTCAATGTATGCTACTTATCAAATAAAGCTGACAAGTTCAATAAATGCAAAGAGGTATTTCTCTGGTGCCCTTGAATTAGATATTTTGCTCTCTAATGCATCAAAATCTACTTCTTATTTTGACTGTCTTGATCATATACATTTCTTGATTAAGGCCCTGTTTATATGAGGAAAACACCTCACCTGCCAGACCTGGGGCTGAGAGGCGATGTAGATTTCAGTCACTGTTTATATGAGATTTTTCACCTCACCTGTCAGCCCCGGGGCTGAGAGGTGAGGTGGTGTAAAGTCTCTCTTCTGTGAAATCAGGATGAACTGACCAATGAGAATCAACGAATAAATTCAATTCACCTCACCATACCGGTGGTGTTTCGTTTATATGGAAAAATTTCACCTCACCTAGGTGAGATTCCACCTCTAGTGAGGTGGGACTTCACTATACCGGTGGTGTTGCGTTCCTCATGTAAACACGAAATGAAAGAACAAAGGATTTTATTGGAAGGTGGAATCTCACCTCTCAGCACCGGGCCTGGTAAGTGAGGTGTTTTTCCTCATATAAACAGGCCCTAAATACCCTAGTTTTGGTCCATCATTGATGATTCATCCATTTCAACTGTAGATTCATCTGCCACTATATTGATATCTTCTGAAGGTCCCTCATCATCTGAGCTATCTATTCTAGGTGCATGAGACTCAGCAGCATTGTTAAGTGCATACACAAGAAGTTCTTGGCTGATTGTATCATCACGGTGGATGCTCAGTGCTTTATGAAAAGCTGTTATGGCATCTCCATAATTCCCAAGATAACATTGTGCAAGGCCAATGGCTGAAAAGGTAGACGAATTGTTTGGGGAAACGTTTAATGCTTTCTTGTGGTACTGTAATGAAAGCTCATATTGTCCTAACCTTCTGCAAACATGCCCCAAGTTGTTTAATAGAGGCTCCCAATCCTCTGGTATAACACTGCCATAAATAACATCAACCCTCTTCAAAGCTAGCTCAAAGTTCCTTTTGGCAGCCTTGAAGTTGCCATTATGATATTCAATGCTGCCAAGTTCATGTTTGACAAATGGATCATCAGGTGAAATCATAAGTGCTTCTTTAAAAAAGTATTTGGCAAGTTTGATGTTGTTTGTTGTGATGTATTCCAATCCTAAATAGAAAAAAGGCAAATGGGACCCAGGCATGAGTTCAGAGGCAGTGAAATAAGCAGAAATAGCCTGGTCATGCTCTCCCTCATTAGCATAGCTGTGAGCAAAACCAAGCCATGCAGGAGCATAGATCCTATCAATTCCAGTTGCTTTGCCAAAGTATCTTCGTGAGGCTTCATTCTTGCCAGTCAGGAGATAATAAGCACCTACAGCATGCCAAGAGATTGCTCGCTTTGGATAGTTATTCACCAAGCTTGAAGCAAGATGGTACAACTCATTCTTTTTCTTCAACTCAACCAGGCAGGAGATGTGAATTGGCAAGCAACTTTCATGGAATTGATCTTGCCTCATGATTGCGGATGTTAGTTTGTAACACATTTTGAAATCACAGCTATTGAAATGCCTCACTGCAATGCCTGAGATCACTTCCAAATTCTCATTCAGATTATCCAAACTGCTTGGCAATTTTGGATCAACTGGCTTACAATAGTGCTTAATTTTGTTTTCATACAGAAATTTGAGCAGGGTTGCTTCATCTTTGGAACACTGGCTTTCAAATGGCATTGACTCAATTAGGTCATTCTCTTCTTGTGCAGTCAGCATGTTGTGTGATGTGAGCAGATCAAATGCTTCAAAGCAATACACATCAAGTCGCAAGGCCTCCTTGAATGCATCTACTGCGAACCCCCTGATACTGTTTCCAGATCCCTCGTAGGCCATTCCTTTCAGCAAAGAAATGGCACTTTCGACTTTCCTCGCAGGAATCACACTTTCAAATTTTGAGCTGTCCAGCTGTTCATCTCCGGATGAGCTTATATCAGCTTGTTCATTCTCTATTGTATTTAGAACACAATCCCATTCTTTCCTCTCTGCATAGCACTTGGCAACGAGATATTTGGCGGTTGGGCTTCGAGCGACTAGGCCATTCTTTTTCAGGAGCAGAGCAGCCCTTTGATATTGTCCAGTCAAGAACATTGTTTGCGCCAGCCATATCAAATCTTGCTGATTGTTGTTTGATAATGAACAAACTTTATCGGCCCAGAATAAAGCGGTTGGATACATGTGATTATCGATATATGTTCTTACCAGATTTCTCAGCTGCGCCAAATCAATTTTCCCGCCTTCTGCCGCCATGTTTGCAATGAACGAGAAATAAGCAAGTCCCTCATGTTCTGCTCACCAAATGTATGGCATCTAAAATTCCCAAATTTTAATGGCGGACGGCCTAAATGCAAAGCTGCGGTGGTTTTGATTCAAAAACAAAAGAGAATAGAGATAATCATTACTGTAACCTGTAAAAATATTGAGTTTCTCATTCGTAGTAATGAATGATTTATCAATTATCAATAGCAAGAATCTCGAAATGAGTGAACATTCATGTTTCGAAGCGAACGTAGATATGCCCATATAACAAATGATCAAACTCTTGGACCCTTCATCTCTATGTTTTTTGGAAAATTCAGCGATGTTTGAACAGCGGGCACTGGGGCACGTGCTCCTTTGCAATTATGTCGAACAAGTGCCTTTTTGTCTCAGGAAGTGCCCCTAGTTTTTTCTAAGTGAAAAGTGCCATTGAAGTATATTGAAGTGTCCTGCTCCCAACTTACATATGTCTTCTACGGCCCTGGAAAATTGCATACGATATAGGACTACAGTTTCGTGATGCAGTTGAAATTGTCATGTTGTCCAGGGCCGTGGCGAGGAAGTCAAGGATAGGATGTGTAAACCTAACATTTGCTGACTAAAGGCATTGTCGTAATAACACCCCCCCCCCCAGTAACGACCCCGCCGGACATTAAAAGTACAGCGGGAAAATCATGAAACTATACATTTTCAGCGGGGATTGAAAATATCGTTACGGGGAAATAAAACCTTTTGGCCATTATCGGTGATGGAACTTGTATAATCTTTGACAGGGAAACAAAAATTTCAACGGGGAAGCAACGAAAACAAGGCGGGGAGAGTGCTAAAAACTCAAAATTGGCGGGGAAACGCATTTTCCTGGCGGACCATTCTATCTTTTACCTTTGCGGGGCAGCGTTTCAGCGGGGTCGTTACTGGGGGGTGTTTAATACATCTATGATTTGACAATCGCCTTTTGAAACATGAATTTATTGGTTTCTTCATAGTGGTTTCTTGCCTTCTTTCTCCGTAAGTACGTACTTGAAATACAAACTAACCGATTTCCTGCATGAATTAAGGGTCATCCATCTCCAATTTTTAAAAAGCCTTGGAAGAAGGCGAGATTTCAGGACTTCATGGCAGTTCTATAGACTTTGATCTTCTCTGCAGAGCCCGGGAGGCGGTACATAACATGTTGAGGGTACAGGTATGTGCCGCCCATATGGGTTGGTTTTTGGGTCTAAAATTCTCTAAACAAGGGTCCCTTTTCAGCAGATGTTCAATGAACATGGCTGGGTTATCCAGAAATTGGCGAAAATAGCTAAAAAAAAGGTAATTTTCCGCCAAAATTCATCATAAAAGTGGGTATGACAGCAAGTTTCGGTTATTAAAAGAGGGCAGCTTTCTGAAAACCGGTCGATAGATCCCCGTCCATCCACAAGTCATGTACCCCCCCCCCCGGCTGCAGACCAATCAATAGACGATTCTTTCATATTTGTTTGACCAGCGAAAATTACTTTGTTGCTCGAATACTCTTGGCGGTATTTTCACTAGCAGCGTAGAGAGATTTAGAGCCTATTTCTTTCGGTTATAACTGCTGAATCCATTAAATTTGCATAAACTTTTTGACAGAAAGGAGTTGTATCTTTAACAATCAATTTAGATCAGGGAGTGCCTAATTAGGTACTGCAATGCCCGGGGGGGGTACATGACTTGCGGATGGACGGAGGTCTGCCGCCCGGTTTTCAGAAAGGTACCCTCTTCTAATTACCGAAACTTGCGGTCATACCCACTTTTATGATGAATTTTGGCGGAAAACCACCCAATTTTTGCTATTTTTCGCCAATTTCTGGATAAGCCACCCTTGTTTAAGGAAAATCTGACGAAAAAGGATTCCTTGTTTAGAGAATTTGGGGTCCAAAAACCTTTAGCTCCCTGTTTAGCTCCCTGCCAAAAACCCACCCACATGGGCGGCACATACCCGTACCCTCAACATGTTATTTATCCCCCCCCCGGGCTGCAATGCGCGCGAAGCCAGCAAAAACTTGCGTGTAGCTGCAATGGTTGGCTAGCAACCCACATGTAACAACCATCGTACTTTGTAGTCTCAAATTCTCGTAGCATCAATACTCGCACAGCTGGATTGGGGCCTTCCACCTTTGGGTAAAAATTTGTCGACAAATGCATTGGTAGTATGCTGACTTTACTTTCCATTGCAAAGGAGAGTCAGCACGTAGGCTAACAAATGCTGGCTCAAGCTTGATTTGCCGACAGCCACTTTCCCAGGGAGGGGAGGGGGGGTTGTAACACTAATGAAAATGTTAATTTAAGATTACGACTGTACCATGAAAAAGCAATTGTGTAAAGATTGTTTTGAATAACAAGTTTGTTTTGCAGTATATCTTCAAAGAAAAGCACATGGTATTATCCCTAGCTACTTTGTGTTGTTTCACTTGTCTTTTCTGAGCAAACTAAGGAACTGTGCACTACTGCGAAAGACAACAAAGGGACACTAAATTGTAATGTGCATTTGGCTTCGTTGGGCTTCGTTCTGACAAAATCTCTTCAAATCGCTCTTTTGGACAGATCGTAAATAACAGCAAACTGAATCGAATTTCATCTCGAGCTGCAAGAACAATCAACTGTGAGACCACCATAAACATCTTATTGAAATTCAATTCAATGTTTGAGCTCACTAAATGACTGCTAATTCTACATGTGTGGTGGCTCTTGAAAGTCAGTTCCATCGCTTCAGTCTTGTATGACTAGGCCCCGTTTACACGGGATCGGATCCAGAACTGTTCGCGTTTACACGGGATCGGATCCATTTGGATTTTATGAACTCTTAGCAGCACTCTATTGAACATTTTCTCTTATTTTAATCAGATTCTTTGAAATTTTGCACTCTAATAGACTCTGTCTCATCTCCGATTCCCCTCTTTGAAATATCAACAAAGGATTTTCAGTTAAATCGTGTCACTTCCTACTCGTCCTATCCGTACCAGTTTGGATCCGATCCCACCCGTTTACACGAGACCATTTTGGGATCGGATCCAAACGGGATCACTTTCGAAAGTGATCTCGTTTGGGTACGGATAGCAGATCCAAATGGGTTCAGATCCGTTGAGTCCCGTGTAAACGCAAGGCCTATCCGTTACACTTTGGGTACGGATCCATTTGGATCCGATCTCGTGACAAATTCATTCAGTTCTGGTAATTCTGGTAAAACATAACTGCAACGCTCACGTGTGAATTGGCAAGGGGGGGGGTGTCTAAACTGTGCTTTGAATTGTGGCAGTGCTGCGAACGAACGATCTCAGTGGACTCTGGCTTAATAAACCCGAGTGCTCAAAAAAAAGTGGAAATTTTACAAGAGGGGGGGGGTCTTTGGTACCGGTACCAACTCATAAGGTACCAGGTTCCACCCATTTTGGGGGAAGGAGCTAATAACTGATAATTAATATAGTACAGTTAATCATGAATATGACGAATTCTGAAAGGAGGTCTATGTCAGTTCCTCGTGAGACCAATGGGCAAGATCAAACCACTCACGTCACCGTGGCATCTGTGTCAATGTCTGCACTGTTAAAAGCTAAAATTTGCTCTAGGAATTCGAAAAACATCTATGGACGAAATTTTTATTGGTACTGACTCCTATAAGCTTGGTACCGGTACCCAAACCTTTGGTACCAGGTTCCACCACATTTGCACCATGTTGTACCAGGTAACACCCCTCTGGTACCATAGTACCACTAGCCTGTCACCCCCCTCTTACAAACATTGGGTAAGTTGCATCTGGGTAAATGACGAAGTGAATTTTACAGATTGAAACTGAAAGAGCTGAAAGAACAGACAACAATCTAAATCGAGCTTCGGATCATGATAAAACCAATTAACAATTCTGAATTAGCAATGTAACAAGTAAACAAACTGAATAAAATGAACGCTAAGAATTATCAATGCAAGGCGCGATTCGCTAACTCTTTAACTAAAACGAGTTCAAAATATCTAGCAACTAAACCCTTAAATTTATCTTACACTACATAAATACGCTTTCTGGCTGAAGTAAAAGCGGTAAATCAAAAATTTCACTGAGTTCTTATAGAAAGGGAGGAGGATAAATTAGGCTGGGGGATAAAGGAGGGTGATAAAATTCTAGAAAAGCATATATGAAGCGAAGGACACATCGAGATCTAGCATCGGAACGTTGTTTACAGGTATGATTTCAGTCACCCAAACACTGTGTCAGACCATCAAATTTGAGCCATTCCACCTCCCATCACTTTATCAAAGACATCTCAGACAGTTAATCCGATTCATCAAAGGTCCAGACAGAAGAAGCAGCACGGGTAAAATCATACCTTCTCTAACTAACCAGTGTTCACGTCGCGATGCCCAATGGTAAAAAGTTCAATTGTCATCGAGTTCACAAGAAGCAGTGGCACAAGACTCATTCCAAAGTCTCTTGTTTCGCTCCCAAACTGATAACAAGCAAAAGATTGAGGGAATTATGGAAGGAGTCTACACTGACCATGGGTAGTTAGTCACCGCAGTTATGTTCCAGTTAAAGATAGGAATCAAATGTTTTAGCCGATTTTTGCTCGTGGCCCATGGCCGGAAACCGTCAAAGCCTCATTTTCACGGACCAATCAGATGGTGAATAAGCGAGGAAGACAGAAGAAATGTGTGAAAATTTTTCTCAACTTTACCAACCTTCATAAAACGCAACCAGGACAAAAAACTGCTAAAACTTTCCCAAATTTTTTTGAAGATATCTACGCACCATATGTTTGGGAATCCAGATTTGGATGCCGGTTTAAATACCTCAGAGTTTGGTGGAGATATAGCGTTTTCTATTAGGCAACATCAGCCGAGGCTTGCCAAGCCTTGTTTACGCCACTTCAAGTCAGGTGATAAAGCCTCTTGATAAAACCTCCTTTCAATTTCACTACTAATTTCGAACCATGCCATGAATGCAAAGAGTAGTATAATACAGAAATTTCTCAAGAGTATTGCCATATGACTTGAAACGTGTGAACTAACCGAAGCAAATTTCTTCAGTTCACAAAGAAATCGAAGGGGCATTGAATCTTGAACCAAAGAAACTGCGGTGGAAGGACAATAGCAAGAACAATTGGAAACGTAAATATTTGCCGCTCTGGGATCGTTGTTAAAACAATCACTATTGTTATTGCCATTGTTTCTAACCCAGAGTCTCTATTGTTTAAGGTTGAGTGCCTCATCGGTTTTGGAAAGGCTATAACTTTGAGAAACCGCGAGGCATTTAAACCGGCATCCAAATCTGGATACCCAAACATCTGGCGAATAGATTCCTTCAAAAAATCCGGGAAATTTTCAGCAGTTTTTTGTCCTGGTTGTGTTTTATGAAGGTAGGTAAAGTTGAGAAAAATTTTCACACATTTCTTCTGTCTTCCTCGCTTATTCACTATCTGATTGGTCCGTGAAAATGAGGTTTTGAAGGTTTCCGGCCATGGGCCACGAGCAAAAATCGGCTAAAACATTTGATTCCTATCTTTGTTCCAGTTCCAGTATTTATGCTACTGCAGAGGAAAATACATATATCCTTTGCGGAGGAGGTATCGGAGCTCCTCTGTAGTAGCAAATAATTTTGTCCTCAGCAAAAGAACAAGGCGACGGCAATGAAGCATAAATGCAGCGTCTAGCCACCCATGCATATGTCCTGTTCTTGAGTGGGCTGCGCCCCCGGGGGGGGGGTACATGACTTGCGGATGGACGGGGGTCTACCGAGAAAGCTACTCTTCTAATTACCGACAGTTGCCGTCATACCCACTTCTTTATGATGAATTTTGGCGGAAAACTACCCATTTTTGACAATTTCTGCCAATTTCTGGAAAACCCACCCATGTTTATAGAAAATCTGCCGAAAAAGGGACCCTTGTTTAGAGAATTTTGGGCCCAAAAACCCACCCATATGGGCGACACATACCCGTACCTCAACATGTCATGTCCCCCCAGGGCTGCGCGTAACTACTAAATTCCTATTATAAATTGGAAAGGTATGTTGGGGTGCTAAAGTAATGCTGACTTAACTTTCAACTTCACCTTCATTCTTCATGAAACACCTACCAATTTGCAGAATACTTTCCAGTTTGTCATAGACTTTGTGCAAGTCCATTTTGCTTTATCAGCGTGCAAAGGATACTTCCTTCCCCCTCATTCACCCCTTAAAGCTTCCTGAATTAAAGCTTATGTGTGTTGCTCACTGTGGCACAAATGGACACAAATTGACAACATTCCAAGAGTTTCAGAAATCATTTGGACTGTACGTTCACCTGCAAGGTGGCATTAAAACATCAGTTACATTTTACAAGTAAATATAAAACATATCCTATATTTGGCGAATGCGTTTGACAAAGTTATTGGCTAATCCTCTATTAAGTAACTAATTGATCTTTTGGCCAAATAATCTCAAAAACATAAGATAATATACATTGTTTAAAATGATGGTAAAAACGTTTTAAATTTTTTGCTTACTGTCTACAAGAAAATGATTCTACAGTCTTAAAATGTGGGCTGCATACATTGATCTAGGTATGGCTGAGTGAGGAGAGTTGTGCCCTTTATTGTAAATGTAATAAAGTGTTATGATTTTGTTACTCTCAGTCATACCCATTGGGCGACAAAACTATACCAGGTGAGTCAGAAAAAACATGGGGCATTTGGTGGCACTGTATTTAGCAACTTGATCACTGTGAACTAAATTTTCCTGAGCAGCTAAATGTCTAACTTACTGTAAATCATAAACTTTTCCCCATTGAAATTGGTCACTTGATGCAATTGTTAAAAAAAGATTTTCCTTTGTAGACCTGGTATGGAAGTCTTGCAAATTGATGAGTTCTTTAGCCAAGACCTTCAGCATTTTACCCTGGCAAAAGCTACAGAACATACACATGGTATTATTGGGGGGGGGGATCCCAGGGGGGGACTTGGTAGTTCAAGTTGATGTATCCGTTGCAAAATGTTGCAAAACCCTAAACCCTCAGCGGTAGTAGCTTTTAGCCTAAGCAGTAGTAACTTTTGGCTTCCTTTTGCACCAATAACAATAGGTTTATTGTTCCAGAAACAATGATGCTATTGTATGACAGACATGAGAAAGAAAATAAGTTCTATTTCCTTTGAAATGATACAGGTGTAGAAGTAAACATAGGATTGGGATGGGAGGACCTTCTCCTAGTGTGAGTATATGACAGTATGGTCAATGCAATGGTCCATCATTGATCAGAAATTTGTTTTGATGGGTTTGCATAATGTGAGGAGAGTGAATAAGTGGTTGATCTCTGTCGTTACAGAATCTTACTAACAACAATTCAGTTCATCAAACTTTCTTAAATCTCCCTGAACTAATCATATCAATTTTCACAACCCTAAAGCGGTAGTAAATTTGAAAATTTTTGACCCTAAGAGGTAGTAAATCGCAGATTTTGAGACCCTAAATTTTGCAACGGGTACGTCACCTCGAACTACCAAGTCCCCCCCCCTGGGGGGGGGGGATTAAGTAGTTACGAAATAGGGGATGCTTTGTCATGACTTGCTCCTTGCATAGAGAACATATTTCAAAGAGATTAAAAACTTGCTCTTCTTTGTCTTGTGAATAATAATTCTTCTTGCACATGAATAATAATTCTTCAACCAAATTAATGCGCTGTAAGTCACCATGTGGCTCCCACCCTTCAACAACACTTACTTCCTAACCCCTGATAATGCCACTAACTTTGGCCAGGCTAAAATGCTGATGGGGCTTGGCTAAAGATTCATCGGTTTGCAAGACTCCCATAGTTACATGCAAGTTCTTACAAAGAAATTCTTTTTCAACAAGCATCAAATAACAGACTTCAGTGGGTAGAGAATCAAGACTCTCAGCGGCATGGAAAAATTTGGTTTGACGCCACAGTCCACCAAATGCTGCACTTTTTTTTCTGACTCACCCAGTAGAATTTTACCCAGTGTTTCAAACCAAAGATCACTGTTTCCCAACATTGTGAATTGACTCAATAGCCCTACATGCTGGCTATTGCAGCAGGATCATATCAAATTCAAATTTCTTAAATATTTTTACAGGCACTGAAAAGTGGCTCCTGTTATTTCAGGATCACAGCAGTTAACAGTAAAGACTCTCCTATTGAAATGCATCCAGAGAATTTTCTGTTGCAGTTGCAATACATAAATTTCACAATGCCATTCATATGATCCAGACTGGAAAGTTTGTTATTGTGCAATGTCACGCATGTGGCTCTGACTGAGCTGAGCAGTTGGCAAACAAACAAATCTATTGTTTTAACCTTCTGTTTTCAACTGCAGAAGACACTGCAAATTTCTGCAAAATAACTTGCTTTGGCCAACCTGCACATGCAAAATACAACAGCCCTGTTTTGCTTATGACACTACATTTCATATGCCAATAGCAGAGGGGCAGTGTGCAAGAAATGTTTGCACCTCTAGGTTTACTGGCAAAATTTGAACCCCTTGTTAAATTTACAATACAGTGTCCCTTTAATTACCAAATTTGTAGTTATTGATCTTACCTGTACAGACTAACTACATCCAGTCAACAGTACAATGCAGTTGGCTCAATCTCACCAGGAATATTGCCTTCAAGGATGACTTGTACCGGATGGTGTTTAATTTAAAAATTTCCTTTCCTTTCCACTGTACATCCACTGTCATTAGAGTCCAATGCATTGACTGAAATTTCTAAGTTGAATGCCAAGTATTTCTAAAATCCAAGTTCTTTCAAGATTTTGGCGTAGAGGGTGTCCTTTTATCAGCAGCCAAGATCTTTGCTTGCTGTGTGTGCTTCTTGTGAGAACTTGATCGGTGTCTTGGTGGGGGCTTTGGTTTTGGCTTAAAGAATTGTTCAGGCGGCTTTTCTGTCCCTTGCTTAGCTTGTGCTTGCTTGTCTGCAATGGCTTTAAGTTCTCTTTCTCTTTGTTTAATGGCATCCATCAAAACATGTCTTTGTTTGTTGTATAGAGTTTTCCCATTTTCACACAAATGCCCAAATTGTTTACTGAGATATTTCATAGAGTTTGAATAATGCCCAGGCTTGGATTGAGTATGGGTCCCTTCTGGCAGACTAGCACCAGGTTCATCCCCTATTTCATAAACAGTTGGTTGGTATATCTGGTAACGGCTAGCTTCATCTATATCATAAAGAAGTGAATGATAGGACAATGATCTGCCTTCTTTTTCAGGGCATGTACTGGCATCGGTATCAGCAATTGCATTGTCAGACTGTGCTCTGTTGGAATCATCTAGCTCTCCATCCAGAGATCGTTTTCTATTGAGCTCAATGTCCAGACTCCAAGTTGAGAATTTTGAAACAATGCCATTGAACCTACCAACATAGTCACTAATGCCTCTTTTCAGGGATGAAGAACGTTGGTACCTCCTTTCAGTGTCTGTTTCGCTGGATTCTGGGTTGGGTTTTCTTGTTACAAATTCTAAATCAAGGCTTTTAGCGTTAAACATGACATGATCGTGATTTGCTGATTCTGATCGATTGCGTAAAGCAGGTGATCCACTAAAATTAACATCAGAGTAGGCCTTACTAACATTGTTTTCATCGACTAAAGCTTTGCTGTCCAAGTCAAGACTCCAGGTCGAAAGCAAAGGCTTGCCATTATTTTTAGGCGATACTGTGGTAGCTTGATGCCCATCCCACTTCATACCACTATCGTTGGATTCAAGCGAATTATCGCTGCAACCTGAGCGAAGTTTGTCTAAATCCAACGACCAGCGTGCTTCTGGCTTTCTTCGATCTAAATTTAGGACACGCCTTCGAATTGCTCCTTGATCGATCTCAGATTTTGCCCAATCTTCAGAGTAATTTGAAGTATTTTCGTTTGATTCTTCAGCGTCAGATGGCAAGGAGGGCAAGGAATGAAAATTACTAATACTATTGTTGTTGTCGTGTTCACATGAGGATCGTACGATTTGATTCTTTTCCAAACCAACTTCTTCAATAACAGTGCATTTTCCAACTGTTTGAGTGTCAAATTCCGTTCCAAATGTTTGGTTTTCCGTTTTAAGTTGTGGCAAGATATCATCCGTTCTTATTTCGGAAATTGGCATTTGATCATATCCGCATACAACATCTTCACAGTGTGCGTTAGGCCCACTCGATTTTGCGAAACCTTCGCGATGATTCACATTTGAAGTGCTTTCTTCCCCGAGCACCGAAAGATCATCAGGACATGAGATAGCTCTTCTTTTACGATGCTTTCTCCGTCGTTTTTTCCTGACTGATTTGGGAGGAAGTTTTAAATACGACTTCACAATTTCGGCTTCGTTCCCTGCTTCAACCTCAACAGTGAGATCGCAGGCTACAGTTTCTTCATCCAGACAATCTGGCAATGATGAACTTCGCTGCCGAGATAATTCCGACTTTGACTTAGCGATGCCCTGGTCAGCTTCTGTACTTCCTTTCTGGCTGTCTGCCACAGGAAATGAGAAATCGCTCTTGACTGAAGGAGTCGGAGGAATGACAGCTATGGCGGGGACTTCAGCTTTGTGCTTGACTTTCCCTCCCAATATTTTGCTCTTTATGTCCTTGATTTGAAACTTCGAAAATATTCCCATCGTGGATATCGTTGTCAGCAGCAAAACTGGTATAAAAGTTCTCCAATATTCCAATTACTAGTCAGTTTGCTGTTGTAAATTATTACTTGCTTGCTGATGCGAGATTTTATTGGCTTGGAAGGATTTCAAATGATCGATTTCGCCATCTTGTATTGCGAAAACAATAGAAACCTTTGCAATGCTGCCAGGTAAACGTGAATGTCCTCGACACCAATCCTCTTAGTAACGTAAAGTTGCTTTCTCAGCTCTGCTCCAAATAAAATTACACCGCAAAAGACATACATAAACCGACATTAATGACTTCTAGCTTCTTTTTGCAGGAACTTCTGGTCTTTCACATTGCTGTACACAGAATAACCTGAGACCATGGAGCCTCCTGAGAATTGGCGTAAATAATCCTGCACGTGACTCGAATCTTTTTTGTTCCAAAGACAGAAGAAGGATTAAAGTATTTGTCTTCACCCTATTCGCTTTCAGCAGACCTGATCGTGACGTTAATTAATCCATTGAAAGGGTGAGAGCAGTCCTGACAAAGCTACTTATTCAATTTCACGTGTGAGTGAGTTTACACAATAATGATTGATAGGAACACAATCTTTTGAGATACCGCCGCTTATGAAAGGCAGGGCATGTTGTTGTCGTTGTTGTTGTGGGGTTTCAGGCCACATTTCATCGTAATTTGTCGAATGTCCTAAGTCTATAATTGCGATTGTAAATTTAAAATCTCAGGAGATTGGTTACTTAACCAAGTGCCCATTCAGCATATCGTCATTTTTTAGTATTCAATCAAACGTCGAACAATTTTTGGGACACCCTGTATATATCCTTTTCATCTAACTTTCTCAAAAAGCCCCATCTGGAGTGTCCAATGACCCCCGGGGGCTTAATAGAGCTTTTCACAGTATAAAAACCAGCATTTACGTCACATGCCCATTTTCTGTTGCAAGAAAAATCTACTCTCAGATTGCCAAAAACTTGAAAACTCCAGTGCAGGAAAGGAAAATGTAACTTTTGAAAAAAATGCTGAACAGAAAAAGCTAAGTATTTTTGTGTGATTTATTACTTGTTTTGAGATCTTACCAAGTAACTTGGGAGCCCTTCTGATACTTCGTACGCCGCGTCCCATACGCTTACCTCTGTGCCCAGACCAGACCATTTCCACAAATAGACAAATTTTCAAGCGTTTTCAGGTCTATGACCCCCAAAACTGCTGAAGATCTCCTTATAGGTTCTTTCTGTGAATGTCTGAGGGATGTTAGACAGGAAGTGCTGGTTCTTGGCCGAAAACAGGAGGAATTTGGCAAAATCTGCCTAGGTTATTTATTTTGTTCAATTTGAGCAGCAATTTGTTGGCGATACTTTTACCGTGATCCTTTGAGTCGACCAATCAAATAAATCGATTCCCTGCACTACCAAAAGGAATATGGAAAAATGTTCAGCACACGGGGGGGGGTTCTCGGCTAAATTTCGGGTAGGGGGGTGCCGCCCACAGTTTGAAAATGTAACCGTTGGCTAGACCAATTTTTGTGAAAATGATACCCTTGGCTAGACTAATTTTTCCTTCAGAAGTGCTCTGAATTGGCATTTTCTAGGCAAAACTTGCCAAATTTTCGCATTTTCTAGACCAAAATTTTTAAGAAGTTGGGTTTTTTTTACAAAAATTACCGAATTTTGACATCTCTTTGACCAAAATTCCCAAAAACATACCCTTGCCTAGACCTAACTCGACTAAAATTGCCAAAAAGTACACCCTTGGCTAGACTAGAAGTCCGAAAAAGTATACCCTCGCGGGCGGCACATCCCCAGGTACCTTTACTATGGAAGAACCCCCCCCCCCGTGGTTCAGCATACCATCTTTGCAATCGTCTACTGTATCATGTGGGATTCCTCCTCATCAAAATTTAGCCTTTCTATTATCAGAGTGCGAAAAATTTGCGCATTAGAACAAGCACACTTTGGAGTCACGCAGTTGCAAATGTCCCTTCGAGTTTCTTTGTCATTTGTAGAGAGTGTTTGATTGGAAATTTCAAACCTACCAAATTCTGAAAACAGTATACGTCTCTGGGACGGAAATATGAGGCTCTGATTGGGAGCAAGGGCGCAGGGCCCAAGGAGGGCTAGACTTGCCCCAAGTCTATTTCGTCAATCAAAAAAAATCGGGAAAATATGGTTTACTGTTTCCTGCAGACTTATTACAGATGACGAAACAGACTTGGGGCAAGTCTTAAGGAGGGCCGGGAGCATGGGAGCATGGGAGCATGAACAAACACAGTGGGAGCTTGGGAGCACATGAGTGGTTGGGAAAATTACTTTGAAAATCTCATACCTTTTAACTTTTGCGTTTGTTGTTTGATAATTTACATTATTTTTCATTAATTTTGTTACTTAGAAATTTCTTCTATTTTCTAGTCAACTCCATTTCTTATTCATTTTCCGTGACCTTGTGCAGCGCAGCGAACTTCCTCTGGGAAGGTATGAAAGGGAAACTGCGCAGCACAGTAGAAGTCATGGAAAATGAATACGAAATGGAGTTAATTACCAAATAACGAAATAGAAAATAGAAGAAATTACAAAATAACAAAATTAATGAAAAATGATATAGATTATCAAACAATGAATGTGAAAGTCATCTGGGTCTCTATGCTGTAAGTAAAGTTCCTATAAATCATAAATGCATTTGACAAGTTGAAACTCAACTTGGAGGGTATTTATTGGTCAATCCAACAAACTAAGTGCATTTTGACAGGTTGAAATTTAACCTGGACTGGCTTAAAAAAGGCTGATCTCACAGTGTCGGTGAATGAATTGAGTATCAAAATCACGGAACTTTGTGCTGCGTCCGTTTTCACCATAAGCTTTAAGACCCATTGCTGACCATGATCCTTTGTGCGCCGATTGGAAAGCAAGACAAAGGGGATTTAGGCCAAAAAGGACTTTCAGATGACACGAAAGTCGCCTTTGGCGCCACAAAGGATCATGGTTAGCAATGGGTTTTTAATGTAAAGGCTATATATTTCTGGAGGTGAGTTTACAATGCTTATCGTAATCGTTTTATCCACAATAGTACTCTTGTTGAGCTTAGCAAGCAAAAATCTAGTCCTTTATACACCCACCACCCACGTCAAACAGTCTACAGCAAAGCACTACTTTTCGAGGTTCAGGGCATCCAGCCACCTGCCTATGTACGTAAATGGAAATTTAATGAAGAATTGAGATGCAGACAAATTCATCTTGCTAATGAAATAAATGTACGCGAGACAAGTAAAATTATAATGGTGTTTACCATGAAAGAATTGAAATCGTTGACTCCAAACGCGCTCGATTCACGAACGCCAACACGAAAGTTGCCCGCTACTACCTTAATTTTAAAGAAAATAAAACAGTGAGATTTGCATGAGATCAGCTCCAAAGAAAGAGAAAGCCGAGATCAAAATATAAAAGATGGTGACTCGAGAAAAGTTCTGACGTTGGCCAAAGTCGCCAAACTGAAGTCTGTCATTTGACACTTGCGCCAAAGATGGGGGTTAGGAACTTTTTACCGAGATGCATTGCGTTCGAATTACGAATCTTCAACGTTTCTGTAGGAATTTGATCAAAGAATGCAACGCATCTTGGTAAAAGTTCCTAGCTTCCATCTTTATAGCGGCAGCTTCATCTCCTCCTCAAAGGAAAAAGTAAGCAGCGCACAAGCTACCATCTTTCGCGTAATCATTAATTGCAACTAACTTCCGATCACAATACATTCAAGGCCGAGTTAGATATGAAAGTATCTTTTGTAAAAGCCAATCTTACAGAGTACAGTAGAAACCAGCATAAAAGAACCTATTTTTATACGAGCCTTGAGGCTGAAATTTAAACGCCCTTAATAAGAACCTCTCAGAGGCTGGCGCTGGGATAGGTTCCTATATAATAGGTTTCATGTCTTCAGAATTCCTCAGAACTTTCAAGAATTCTTGACACTCTGATCAAAATTTTTCAGTGGTATAAAACACTAAGAGATTTTTGAAAATAATTCTAACGTGTAAAAATGTTCTCAAGAATTCTAAAGGAGTTCTCAAAAAGTCTTTAGATTTCTTGCGCTGAAAACGGTATTAATGTGTGCAAGGTGAGTGCTGCATACAAGAACCTCTTTAAGAACTTTGCAGGCTGGAATTTAGAATAACAGCCACTTGATTAAGAATCTATGCAGGCTGCCCAAGAAAAACCTATATTTTCATTAAGCCATACAATAAAACGAGGAATTAAAGATCAAAGATCTAGAGGAGTTTAAAGATCAAGTTAATGTAGAAGAAAAAACCAGACTTATTATGAAACAACCTCAAACAAAATAAAATCGAGGCATACCTCTTGTTTAAAGAACGGGAGTTTGAACTCAATCTAATTATCGTCAAGATTGTCAAAATTTCCTAAGAATGCAAGTATCCAAAAAAAAAACTAAATGAAAACTTGACCATCAATAAGTTGAAGTGATGTTAGAGAAAGCTAGGTTATCGAGGGTCCTTTCCAAATCCCACTTGGTTTGCTCCGAAATAAACGAGAAAGAAAACAATTGATAACAGCCCCTATGGACTGATAACATGGCGGTAGGTTGCCGTTCACTTTGGATAGCGATTTCTGGGACTCATTGTCATGGTAATCCGTGCTCAACAAGGACTCATAATGAAACAGTGAAAAGGCAGGCCCTAGTTTTTGCATTCATCAGTCGAATTATGATGGAATCACGGCCTCGAATTTCGAATCTCGAAGCTCAGAGTTTAGGCCTAAATAGGGTCACGTTTTTCAGGGTAAAATTATGAGTATCTGGTGACAGAAGCGCCATCATCAATGCAAATGGCAGAGGAAAAGAGACTCCAAGTCACGAGTCTAGTAGTCATCAGCAAGTAAGCAAGCAAGCAAGCAAGCAAGCAAGCAAGCAAGCAAGCAAGTAAGCAAGCAAGTAAGCAATTAAGCAAGCAAGCAAGCAAGCTAGCAAGCAAGCAAGCAAGTAAACAAGCAAGTAAGCAAGCAAGCATGCAAGTAAGCAAGCAAGCATGCAAGTAAGCAAGCAAGCGAGCAAGCAAACAAGCAAGTAAGCAAGCAAGCAAGCAAGCAAGTAAGCAAGCAAGTAAGCAAGCAAGCAAGCAAGCAAGTAAGCAAGCAAGCAAGCAAGTAAGCAAGCAAGCAAGCAAGCAAGCAAGCAAGCAAGCAAGCAAGCAAGTAAGCAAGCAGGCACGCAAGCTGTAAAGAAGATATAACAACGAACCAATAAAATGATTATTTATTTCGAGATAATTTGACATCGCACAATATTTCCTGTACTTCTAGAAATTACAACAATAAATATATTTTTATACAACAATAGCTTTTTTTTAACAATAGCTGGATGATTGAAAAACATCGACAACTTTTGACAACAAAGCATAATTTACAAATTTGTCAGGAGAGACATTTGGGAATTTTTGTGATTTTCAAAAATTTTTAGAAGTTTGTTAGGGATTGCAAAGATTTTGTTAATAATTTTGACATTTTAAAGGTTTTTTCGAGATTTTAGGAGCTTTGAAGGTTTTTACGATTTTAAAACGAGATTTTGGAAGAGATTTGCCTTTGATCTTCACTATTCAAAGCAATCGTCACTTTAAAGGTGATCTGAGCAAAAATTGCATCACATCAAGTGAACAGCACCATTAGATGATAAAAATTCTGTTTAAAATGTTTTCATACCTCATTTCGATTTCGAGTTATTCACTACTTTTTGGCTGACGACATTTTGTTTGCAACAAGTAGCGATATGTACAACGTTTACTATGTTCCCAAGGGAAATTTAATTTAAAACAAATTTTTCAATTGACTTGCCTCTCTAAACATCATATCAAGACAGTTAATGTTACATTTATGTTGCTCAGCTGAAAAATGTTTCTTGCAACTGTAACCTTTCAAAGATAAGATACAGCTATTTTTCCTATGATATCTGTGTAACTTGCAAAGTGATATGACATCATCAGTTGATACTTTAAGGGTGTGTTTGATTGGTACCAATTCTGAAAACGGTGGGCTTTGAAGACTCAGAACTTGTGTTTGATTGACTATCCAATTCCGAAAACGGCAGGTTTGGTAGGTTTGGCAGGCATGCTGAACCTTCTGTTCCAAAAGGTAGAAGGATTGACAAACTTTGGAAAGATTCTCGATTTAATTTGCAGATCTCTGAGAACGAGGCAACTTTGGTTGCGTTGCTACGGTAATCGGAAACTTCACTTTTCGTTGCCAAGAACCAGACTCGTCTTCGTGTTTTTCAACCGGAAACCTCGTCTTCACCAGTATAAATCTGAAACCTGAAACCTGTTGCTTTGAAGAACTCTGTGTTTGATTGGGGACTGTGGCTCCGTCTCTGCGAAGTCTACTGTTTTCACGATTTGGTAGGTTTGGAACTACCAATCAAACACACCACAAATCAGTGGATAGCTTGAAAACAAAATGAGAAATGAACGAAACGGGATTTCTTATCAGTCGACAGTACTGCTCATTTGCATCAATACAAATTTTCGCTCTTAGTCAATTGTAAATTTTATGATATCTGTACAAGATAAAGGGGAATTTTCCAACAAAATATTATACATAGCTTACTTCAATAAGTTATTTTCTTTACCAATCTACCAACATAAATCCATACAGCAACAACACTGTTCGGATATGGGTGGATATGTACTGCTAGGGCAAACTCAACTTCAGGATCTTCACAGTTGTGTACCCCCGTACTATAAACGGAATCTAAGATTGGCTGTATGTCTGTATATGGCATTTGCAGGGGGAAACCTGTCAACTGAAAAAGAAGAAAATTTCTTGAAACATGAAGAATAAGTTAACTTTCAGACAACAACATTGTATTTGAAGATAACAAGATACGACATCATGTTTCTAATTTGGAAGCAAGAAAAGCTAAAAACTTCTGCTTACTACATTGTAGACTTTCATAAACTAATAAATAAACTTATAAACTGATAAACTAACAAATTAATTGATTAATAAATTAATAAACTAATAAATTGATAAACTAATAAATCAATTCTTCCATTTTCCTCCATTAATTTGATGTTGTGATGATTTTTGTAGACTTTTGCCTAAATTCTTTTCATGGCAAGAAGAACATTTTAATTTGCAAATTCGATATCATCAAAGTAGACGTCAGTCGCTCTTCTGGTTGTTTACGATTTAGGAATCTGTTGACGTCGTAAGTTTACACGAGTTGAAGTATAAGAACGATGCAACTTTAAAAATAATCTAGATACAAAAATCGCAAAAAATACAATGAAGGTGAAGTGAAGGTGAAGTTGCAGGTTTTAGCACTAACGGCTGGGATTGGAACAAAAGAGACCAGGGGGGCTGGACAGTTAACTATTTTTGTACCGAGTATGTGCCTCTCAACAGGGTATTATTTTCAGCAATTTTGCGCCAGAAACAGTGTATTCATTTCCTCAAACATTGCTCCGAAAACGGTACTAAGTTTTTCAAATAATCCCTCTCTGATAGGAGTTTGGTGGGGAATTTGCAATTTTCTTTTGTTTTCTTGGTAATTTGCTCCCAGACCGGGAAATAAATTTGAAAAATTGCTCCTGCACAGGGTAAGAATCTTTTTATCCGAGTGGCACACCCCCAATATATCTAAGGTTCTTGTGCCTTCCCCAGGAGTAGAAAAAACCTAATCAAGTCTGTGACCTCTCGCTCATGAATTGTTGGTGAGGTTTGAGCCCAGACTGATTACAAGGAAAGGAGTCCCAGTAATCACTCACCAAAAGAGGCCTACACCAAACCGAGATCGCTCATACTCAAATAGAGACTGCTCGTCTGGCAACTTATTGGTAGCGATAATTACGACCATGCAATCAGTCTGGCTCGAGCGCCGTCTGCCTGATCTGGTTGTAAAGTCAATGGATTACAACAAGGTGCCAGGCGCGGTGCCAGGCGCGGTGCCAGGCGCGGTGCCAGGAGCCTACGCTAAAAAGAAGCGCTCATGAATTCTTGACCATCGTGGGTTGACGTTGTGCAATTACTTCAAATTTACGTTAAATGAAGAAGGAAGTGCAACTGCTGGCGTTTGGCGGCGAGCAATGTCAATATAATATTGAGATAATGTGATGTAAAACACCAACGTGGACTCTATTTCTGTGACTTTCAAGCGACAGCACAGCAGAACTGATGATCAGTGATCGAATCCTTAGGTTGAATCCTCAGTGAAAGTTTGTTTCCCTGTGCTGCTTAAATGACGTTCGCGTTTTCTGACGCACGAAATTAGCTTGGGCAGATGTAAGTCGGCAGTGGGCACACTAAGGTTGAATCCTAGCTGTGAGTCTTATTTAGCATAGTGATAAAATACGCTGCCAAAATCGATTTTGCTCAAATCGCATGAATTATTGCCAAATCGTATGCAATTCAAGCACATTGCAGCTGCCGTATTGCAGCTGCTGTCTGCTTGTTGACAATCAAAACGCGGAATTTCGCGATGACCTGTGCAATATCTTACCTGAGAAGAATCTAAGATCATCTTTGGTCTAAGATATTACGAGATCTATAGATGTTGATCGTCGGACGGAAATGAGAAATTTTCAGATCCGATCAATAGATTAATTCCTACAACTTTCCAAGTGTATAACGATCTTTGGCTCACCAGAGACCTTGTTTTCATGACATAAATTCTGTTGGAATAACTTCGTAAGTTCATTGATTTTAGTATAAAACCCAATAGAAAGTCAAAAGAAACTATTGAAGTACATAACTCAATTAAGATATAAAATATTAGTGATAATCTAAAACGGGAGAGCAATGTTAAATGTACACAGAAGAAGATCTCTAGAGCTATAGGACTTTTATGTATGCAGAACACTATGTGCAAGAGGATACATTAAGGAGTATGTATCTTAGTATTGTTCAACAACATTTCAGTTCTTGTTTCTCTGTTTCGGATGCTGCGGGACCTGAAAAACTTGCAGAAATTACAGAAGAGAGCTTCTAGAATCGTTACAGGTAGCTTCTTTCACACTCCCGCTCCTCCTCTATTACAGCGGCTTTGAAGGCAATCAATGTATACACTAATTAATCGAGAAACTTGTACAATGGTGCATTTAAAACAATGAATGACGTCGCACCTGAAAACCTAGGTAAAATTTTCTCCAAATTGCCTAATGTTCATACCAGAGCTCTACACAATACAAAATACAATTATCCTATACCAAAAATGAGAACAGCTTACGGCCAAAAATCATTTGCGTTTCGTGGAGCCAGCGCATGGTATAAACTCGATTCAGAAATAAAATTAGCCCCTTCGATTCAGTGATTCAAAACGAAACTGAAAGCTTGGAATTGAGAATACTCAAGGAAAGCTGATCTGCATCGAAAGCATTATCTTTATTGTTCCTTCTTCACGCTTTGTATCTATTTTATAAAAAATCATTGTAAATAGGTTTATGTCTTCTTTGCTGAGACAATTGGAATGCAGTTTCATTATTGATTTTTTATTGAATTGTGTCCCAAGGTAATATGTTTAACATGAAAAAATAAAAGAAATAAAATAAAATTAGGCTTAAGTAACGGACTCATCGTAATAAGCACAAACACAACATTTGACATTATGGAAAGAAACTGCTAACGCCCGTAAAAGAATAACACCGAAAGTAACCTGTAACTGAACTGGGTTTATTGAAAGCGAACAATTTCGGACGATCAAACTTTCAGACAAAATTTTGTCCGAACGTTTGATTATCCGAAATCTGGGGATTTCTAAAAGTGATTTCGTCAGAAAGTTTTCAATTCATCGAAAATAGAAAAGTATAGCGAAATGTAACATGAAAGTCAATTAATCATTGTTTTGCCAACAGTGCTCAAGCTCCTTGAATTTTTTTATCTAAAAATTTGGTTCCTTGAAGAGTTTCTTGTAAACAGTTCACATATGGCAGCACTCATTTAATTTGGTTCAAAGCTAGCTTTACAATCGTTCAATCTGACTAAGACTGCGTTCACACGATGCCGGCACATTTTGAAAACGGTGAAAAATTCGTCGGATAGGCCTCCTGTTCACACGAAAACGGCACATTTTTTGCCGGCAGATTTTGAAAACGGTAGATTTTGAAAACGGAACTCTAACCGGTATAAATTTGAAACAGCATCGTAAACAGATCATTTTTCAACGCTTTTGGATCGAGACTGGTCGATTCTTAGTGTGTAGGTACATTTCTTCAGCATCAAAGTCCAGGAACGAGTTTTTACTGTCAATTTTCCTACCGTTTTCAAATTGTGCCGGTATCGTGTGAACGCTAGCTCAAATTTTGCAGCCGTCACATTTTTCACCGTTTTCAAAATGTGCCGGCATCGTGTGAACGCAGTCTAAAAATCCATTCAAATGTTCTTGCAGCTGTGATGATGATCATCCGCGCAGGTTGATATTTATGAGAGAATTACCGTTGGTTTTAGCATATACTTCAATTTCTTGCTTGCATTTTAGTTTGCCTTTGTCCGAAAGGTTTTTTTCCGAAATTTTCGAAAAAACGTCCGAAAGCATTTTGTCCGAAGTTGTTTTTCAGAAACGTATCCCTCCGACAGATCTCGATTTTAATATATACAATTGTTAAGCCTTGCAAGAAAAACAACGAAATAGCCCTAAACCCCAAAAGGAAAGGAAATGAGTTAATAGCTCCAATAAACAGCAACGCTGAATAACTCAAAACGCGTTTCGTCGCACACTCGTCAGTTCAATCGAGTGAAGAACGATTATTGATTATGAAACATGACCAAGCCATAAAACTGCTAATGTAGATGACTTGAAAAAAGAAAGACAAAGATAAACGGATCTACCACTACTTTATTGTTACAAGAAAGTAAGTAAAAATAAACAAAAAAGAAATATTTAGAGGAATCACGGTTGTTGTGTACTGTAGCCTGCAATGGAGTTTGAGATTTCTAATAAAGTCGACCAGTTTGTAGATAAAGCTTAAAGTATAGAGAAGTAAATTCTTAAATAAGGATAAGAATAGAGCAGTCCTTACCTTGTAAGATGAAATAACTTGTTCCAATTCAGAATGGTGGTCTTCTATCGACTGTCCCATTGCAAACTTTTGTTCAATGCTTGAAGGAAAAAATAGTTGGAACGCTGTAACAGTTCTTAGGCAATAATGCAAGGGCAGACTTAGTAACAAAAGTTTCAATTTATTTAATCGACGCTACAATGCTAAGCGAATCAAGCTGCAAATCAAAACAAACAAATAAACAAACATAAAAAGAGAGCCACGAAAGAAGCCCCCCCCCCTTTCACGATGCTGGTAGAATTTGAAAATGGCAGAATTTTATGCCGCCTTGGAAAATAAACTCCCGTCTACAAGATGCCGGTAGAACTTTATGCTTATTTCATTGACAATAACAACTGACGTCAATAATCAATCAATATGGATAAAACAGCGACAGCATTAAGGACAAGAGGGAGCATTAACAATGTCAGCCTCGTGAAGAAAAAGGCAGAAAATTCTACCGGCAAAGTGCGCGTACATGAAAAGTTAATTACAATTATCTACCAAAACTCTCATCATTGAGGACTGTTTCTCTCAATACATGATTCTTCCATACACGACAGAAATAAGTTCTCCTTGCTAGTGCACCATAGAATTCAGAACGATGACATTGTATGTTGCATGAAATGCCAAAATATTACAAACTGAGGGGGCCAAGGCATACCTTCAGGCACCAACGGCAGATTTTGTAAGACAATAGCATCAATTGCTTTTGTTGACACCTGAATTCAAAGCGATTCGCGACCGTAGACAAAGGATATATCTCGATATATGCTCATCTTTGCTCTTAGAACCACTTCCAGAATGCACAAGAAGCCAGCTAGCTATCTGGGTTTCGGGGACACTTTTGCGGCTTTGTTTGTTTTGAATTATTGGTTGAGTGAATTTCCTTTGTCTGCAATCGCTAATCGCTTTGAATTTCAGTGCTAATCAAAAGCAACTGATGCATATGTGTTACAAAAGCTCTCCTTGTTTATTGAGGCATTCTATGTCTGCAGAACTTCTACTGGAGATACTGGTATTCAAAGATTGAATATCAACTTATTTGACAGAATTTACTTCTTCCGTAGCCAAACACTGTTAAAAAGAAGCCAAAGTCAAGTTGGCATAGCAAAAAGCTAAGTTGACAACCCTAGTCAGAAGCACAACTGAGAACAGATGTCCCGTTCTCATCGACGAATTTCCACCAGCCATCGATACTTAATAAGCTTTTGAACATCAATATAAATTGGAGTGGGATGGGATTTGGAGGTTCTTATCGACTCAAATCTTCCATGAAACATCCTATCTCTGTTCACTTTCACATGATATTAATAAAATATTTCGCTCCCGGGAATTTTTTACTGAAATCAAATCTTTTATATAAAAGGATCAAAAAGGCTGTATTTCATAGCTCAATGTAAGTTCATTTTGGGCTGCTATAAGCCATGAGTAGTTAGACACCCCACACCCCAATTTTGTTTTAGCACATATGCTGCTGCGAAGGAAACTTTATTTATTTCTGTGGAAGAGATATCGAATACATTCCTCCGCAACGATACAGCTGCGGCGTCTAACACTTCTGGCTACTGGCAATAACTGAAAAAGCCTTTGAAACCGGCATGCTTCTTTGATTTCATTTTTTCATTTTTAATTATTCAAACACGGTAGCCCCATCAGTTTCAAAAACTGCTTTTCAGAGGGCCGTGGCAAAAATCTAAACATTAAATCAAAAAGATAAAAATTTCGCCTCCGCTGACCTGGCAGCCAATGTGAAACAGTTTCCATCATTTATAGTATCGTATCGTATGTGTACCTTTTTGTACGCATTTATTTAGTTGTTTATTTAATTGTTTATCTTTATGTGTTGGCCATTGGGTAGATATAGCCCTCGGGTACACACATAGGTATAGCTACCTCATGCAAGCAGGTTCGATGATCATAACTATATTTTTCTCATTTCAAACTCATCATGTGAACTCAACTCGAAGACTCGAAGACTAACTAAATAAACTATCAAAACCCAATACATATACAACTTTGACACCATACAAACATTAAGATCTATTCCCTTTACGACTTTCACAACAAAACATTAACTCAACACATATTCTCATAAAACGATCAAAATACTCTCTGTTGTGACAACAGAATGTTTGTTATGTTCATATTGTTCACAACAGTGGGTTTTCTGTCATAGCAACAGAGCCCTACACACTTCCCCTCTAAAGAAAATGTCGTCCCTGACATCTCTTGAGGACTTTGAAAAGGAGCTGCAAACTTCGATCTTTTAATGTTGTGACATTTTCTGTGTCGTATGTTCTTTGTTCTTAAAGTTCTTCCGTATTCATCTGATGGGAGCGTTGATTCAAGTCTATGTATTTATGTATTCAAAAGTTATCTTCTTTCTTTCTGTCTTTGGAGTTCAGAAACTCAATTCGACAAAATTCTCTAATGAAAAGTCTCAAAACGACAAATGTTCGTATTTCCCCAATCTTCAACAGGATGTTTGTATCGCTGAAAAGTAATATAAGGAAACAAAACAAACAAAAGAGAGTCATTGTTCAAAGCTCCAACTTTGAATCATCATTGTATCTCTTACGAAAGCGTTCTTGGGTAACAATATGCATCTTGCTAACCTGCGAAACGTAACAATGAAACGGCAAATCACGAATCTGATAAGTCGGGCGATAAATAGGCGAGGCTATTTCGAAATGTACGGCTGTACGGACGTTGTCTATGTATAGGTAATGATGTAAAAATGGTAAATACGATGCGAAATATATGTACACGATATTGGAAAGTCTTGAACAACATCAGTGGTCTATTCGAGAACGACGTTAACGAGTCAATGCTCATACCGTATAAACAACGACTGGGTACGGTTGCGGGCGATAAGGCGGTATATAACGACGTATTGATGAAACGATGTTTGAAAACATTGGAATATGTGGCACTCTATTTACATTATTTACATTTGAAATCGACGACACTTGTCCTGGTGCAAAATACGATAATCGGTTTGGTGGCTGTCGACTACGAACGGGACGATGATGTTCTGGCATTTCTGGCGGCAATTGTTCAATTCTATGTTGTGTCACGACAGGATCTTGTATCTCAGGTTGTTGCACAGGCTGTTCTTCTTCTTGGCTTTCTACTTCCTCGTTCTCGTGTCCTTGTGATGAATCCGATGATGGTACGTTGTCCTCTCTTGGTACACCCGCTGACTCTGTTGGTACATCTGATACTTGTTGACGATGTGAAACAATAAGAATTTCATCTTCGGAGTCACTATCAGACGTCGAAAGGTCAGTTGTATGACG
Organism: Aurelia sp. 3 sensu Dawson et al. (2005); assembly: GCA_964020215.1. Lineage (NCBI taxonomy): Eukaryota > Metazoa > Cnidaria > Scyphozoa > Semaeostomeae > Ulmaridae > Aurelia > Aurelia sp. 3 sensu Dawson et al. (2005). Next base: position 9,195,167 of record OZ026586.1, read on the forward strand.
GTTAGATAGTCGAGGTGACGAACGCTTGCCACGAATGTTACGGTTACGACGTTTTGCAATAGGTTGTTGCGGAGGAGCATCTGAATCGAGTGGAAGCTCATTACATTGAAATAAGAGATTCCTATGCAAGACTCTAAAAGGACCTGTTCCATCTTCTCGTTGTACTTCGTAGACCGGAGACATGTTATCCTTTCGTCGAATGACTCGGTGAATATCCTTTTCCCAATGTGATCTTAATTTACCAGGTCCTCCCCTCTCCGACAAATTTCGAACGAGCACTCTGTCGTTTGGTTGAAGATCGATAGATCGAGCTTTCATATCGTAACGAGCTTTATTCCTTTCTCCAGCAGCAGAAGAACGTTTACTGGCAAGAGCATAAGCTTCTTCCATAGCCTGTTTCCATTTCTTTACGTACTCACTGTGGTTACCTACTGGCGAATGTTGACCAGTGTCAAAAATCAAATCAATAGGCAAACGAGGGTGTCTACCAAACAGCAAATAGAAAGGTGAAAAACCAGTGGAGTCATTACGTGTACAATTATAAGCGTGAGTTACTTTATTCAGATGCTCATGCCAACTACTTTTATATGATTCTGGCAAAGTGCGAAGCATCGACAACAATGTACGATTGAAACGTTCTACCTGTCCGTTACCTTGGGGATGATAAGGAGTTGTTCGCGAATGTTTGATATTACACAGTTTTTGAAGATGATCGAAAAGCTTATTCTCAAATTCTGCACCTTGATCATGGTGAATCTTGGAAGGAAATCCAAAACGTAAGATAAAATCTTCATACAATTTTGAAGCAGCAGTTTTGGCTGATTTGTTCCGTGTGGCGTACGCTTGGGCAAAGCGTGTAAAATGGTCTACAATAACCAGAATATATTCATGTGCACCCTTACTACGTTCCAAATGTAAAAAGTCGATTGACACCATTTCAAACGGGGATGTCGTAACAATTGGTTGCAAAGGTGCTCTGGCTTGAAACGTTGGACGTTTTTGTTTTATACAGCTGCACACATTTTGGATAAAATATTCTATGTCTGCCTGCATCCGAGACCAAAAGAATCGTTGTCTGGCTAGATCTAAAACACGTTCTGTTCCTAAATGACCCATTTCTTCATGAAGCTCTTTGATAACAAGACGGTGATACTTGTTGGGCAAAACAATTTGTGAAATGGTACCTCTATTACGCTTTAAAAGACCATTAGAGATTGCAAGTTTAGGCCAATCACGCAGCAATCGTTTGACATCATGGGATTCGTTGGAAAGGTCTTTAGATAATGGCTTTTTGCCTGTCTCAAGAAAGTGAATAACACGACTTGTTACGGGATCGTTAAGCTGAGCTTCGATTAAATCATTTACGTTAATGGAGAAATCTTTTCGCGACGGTGTACTGTCTATGGCAAACACATTTGAATCGAATGTAAGTGGTGAAACCCAAGTTGATTTACCTTTAGCTATCAGATTTACGGCACACGTTATGGCAGTTCTTGTGTGAGGCAACGTTTCTTCAGTGCATGTGTTCATGTACGACTCAAAATCAGGAATTCTCGAAAGGGTATCGGCATCGTTATTAGCTTTACCTGGTCTATACTTGATAGTAAAGTTAAAGTCGGCTAACTCGTTGACCCATCGTAAACCAGTAGCATTCAATTTCGCAGATGTTAGTACGTAGGTTAATGGATTATTATCGGTATATACAGTGAAAGATGGTGCATAGTATAAATAGTCACGGAACTGATCACAGATCGCCCATTTCAGCGCTAGAAATTCGAGTTTTCCAGAGTGGAGATAATAATTTCTCTCTGCTGGTGATAAAGTACGAGAACCATAAGCAATAACTCTTAAAGATCCGTTCTGACGTTGATACAAAACTGCGCCGAGTCCTACTTCAGATGCATCGGTATGGAGTATAAAAGGATCGGAATAATTAGGATATGCCATGATCGGAGGATTTATCAATTGCTCGATTAGCGAGTCTAAAATACGTTGATGTGCTTCTTTCCAAGTAACTGGATTTTTCGAGTTGAACTGGTTGTTCGATTTTGTGGATCGATTTGACTTTGAATTTGCCTTCTCAGAATTTGACAAAAGATCATATAATGGCTTTGCTATTGACGAAAAGTTCTTAATATATCTCCTATAATACCCAAGAAGACCAAGCAAACGTCTGACATCACCTACAGTTTTGGGTATTGATTTCTGTAAATGCAAGATTGGTTTGATGCTTGCTGGATCTAACTTGTAACCCTCTGGAGAAACGATCCTTCCTAAGAAATTGACTTCTCGTCGAAACATGTTGCACTTACGCGGTTTTAATTTCACTCCATGTTCTCGTAAGCGTTTTAATACTTTCCGAAGGTTTTCGAGGTGACCATCAAAAGTTTTGCTAAACACGATGACATCATCCAAATATGGGATACAAATTTCGTCGCTCAAATCCCCTAAACAATTTTCCATAAATCGTTGAAATGCCCCAGGGGCATTGCGTAATCCAAAGGGAATTCTAGTCCATTCATATAGTCCCCAGGGAGTTATAAAAGCTGTCAAAGGTTGACTCTCTTCGCTCATGAAACCCTGGTGATATGCCTTACCCTGGTCCAAAACTGAGAACCATGCGTTACCACCTAAATTGTCAAGTGTTTCTTGAATTCGCGGAATAGGATGACGATCAGGAATTGTCTTTTGATTTAAAGCTCGAAAATCGACACATAGTCTCAATGACTGATCCTTTTTCCGAACACACACTACTGGAGAGCTATAAGGTGAATTTGATTTGCGAATAAAATTTCTGTTTAACAAATCTTCAATATAAGCTTTTACTTCAGGGTACAGTGGTCGAGGTACTGCAACGTAATTTTTCTGAACAGGAATGTTATCTGTTAAATTGAGATGCAATTTAAGATTTGGAACATTACCGATGTCATCATCATTTTTAGAGAAAGAATCTCGTTCCTCGCATAATAGTTTCAAAGCAGATTGTTTTTGAATATCAGTAAGATCATCTAAATTGATTTGTTTGATGTAGTCTGGAACATCTTCGTTCGAAACTGTTTCATTCTTAACACGATCGTTTCTATCTACTTCGGGATATGAAACATCTTGTTTTAACTTCACATCCAAAGGGGTTACCGACTGAACTAACTGAATTCGACCAAGAAATGTCCGCTTTGGTAAAACTATAGCATGTTTTGACACGTTTTTGACTTCAAACTTTGCAACACTCGATTTTCCTGGCTTCAACGAAAGTAAGGATTCCGAAACAACTAGGCCATAAGGAAGTTCTTCATTTTCTTCAGGTTCGAAAAGTACCGGAATTTCAGAATCGATTGGTCCATGATTAACTCTACACGAAATCTGGGAACATTGTCCACTCTTTATCAAACAATCTTTCTTGTTTGTTCGAACAGCACAGAGATCAGTATCAACGTTATCTTCGATGATATCACGCAAATTGTTTACATCGTTAAAGCTTGCACGCGGAAAAACACAGGCTAATTCGGGGTTAGTCATTCCAGATTTAATGCATAATTCAATAACATTATATCCGACAAGTGGCAGCGAAATGTCATCACTTGTTACCAGAAATGGAACTAAAATCGGGTCTTGTTCGTCTTTCAATCTAAACTCTAATTCAACGAAGCCTTTGTAGGGTATACGCGTACCATTAGCAGCAGTTAAGTCTAATTTGCAATCGATAAGTTCTGAAATATTTCTCAGTTTTGTGCCTGGAAAACGACGGCTTAGAAACTGTTCCGAAAGAATAGAAACCTGGGCACCAGTGTCCCATAATGCTTCAACTGAAAGAGCATTTAATTTGCACTTAATCGTACATCGATTACCAACGAGTTTTGCAAGTTTAGACGATTGTTTTGGAGTTAAATGCGTAACAAAACTTGTAGGCCTAGAGTTCTTCTCGGAAACGTTTGATAAGACTTGAGCGGCATGACAAATAGCTTTATGTTGTTGCCAATGTTTCTTTTGACACACTTTATTACAATATTTTACAAGATTGCACCCACTACATTTCCAAATAATTGAACCACTCTGTTTATTCCCGCAATAATTACAAAGTTGAGGCTTAACATCTTCACCGGTTATTCCGTGCCCCCCTGAAATAACCGAGGCAGGTTTCCCTGGCTAACATAATGAGGACATTGTGAACGAACGTGTCCTTGTCCACCGCATTGAAAACAATGTCGACACTGTTCTCCCATGCCTTTGGCTTGACAGTTACGGCAACCCATGGGACGACCATAACGACCGGGCTGATTGTAACGGCTCCGCCCACGACCGCGTGCTCTGTTTTGAAATCTAGGTGGCAAATTGCTCCCTGTAGGCGTGTCGACTTGGCTTTTGATAGCAGCTAACTCTGCTTTTAAATTCTGAATTTCTGCCGAAAGTTTTTCAGTTTGATTTTCAAAATTACTGCTACCTTTTTTCTGGATTTTCGGGGTCTGACTGCCGTTCTCCTTTTCTACGTTAACTACTTGCGCCTTCGCTGCTTTATAGCGCTCCGTCGCAGTACCGATCTTCGCTTTCCTCTCCGCTTGTTTCGTTGCCAGTTCATTCACGCTTCTCATCAGCTCCTCGTCTGTAATTTGACTTTTCCTCAAAAAGGGTCGAAGATTTGTGACCAAATTCTCGTCACGCAGGCCAGACTCAAAAGCTTTCAAAAAGGATTTTTCAACCAGTTGTGAACTGTATTCCGATTCAGCATGTTCTTCTCTGGTAGCGAAAAACACTTTGTTTCGTGCATCCAAAAGTCGTAGCAAAAACTGTTGTGCTGTTTCCTTCGGCTCTTGTACGGTCGTGACCATGGCTTGAAAAAGATCTGAGGCTGTTTTCTCTTGGAAAAAGACGCGCAAAATAGATCGAAGCTTTCCAAGCGTACGTTGCGGCAAGGTTAAGATATAATTTCTTAAACTACTGTGCGGTGAAATTGATTTTATGATTGCATCAGACACTTCTTTTTCAGAGCACCCATTTTCGATTGCAGAATCGATTTGATGGATTAACGAAACATAGGTTAATTTGTCATGTTGCCCTGGCTCGCCAATTTGACCACAAATTTTGAATTCTCTACGAAAAACAGTGGCTTCTGACGAAGCTTGATTTGATTTTGAACGATTTTGCGAAACCGGAACTTTGCTAGAATTATCGACACGTTCATTGTGAGTTATTTCCGAAATTTTCTCTTTAGCTTCTCGCAACTGTTCCAAAATATTTTCTCGTGCATTCTCTGATTCTTCTTGAAGTAACTGTAAATCACGTAGTTGCCCTTCAAGGTCAGAAACCCTACTTTGAGCTTTAATTTCTTCTGGCGATTTTTCCAGTGGAGGGGGCGTTCCGGTAAGTTTTGAAATTGCATCACGAAGGAAAATATCTACATCAACATCTTTTGGATCCAACAAAACATTATCGACAACATTTCTGATTATCTTCACTAGTTGTGACCTACTTTTCCCATCAACTAATTCCTCTACCTTTAGATAAACACAAATCTCAGACAACTTTTCAACACTTTGTTGACAAAGTAGTGAGTCAAACTCTAACTGTAAATCTTCGATTTCAGACATACTTTTTTGAGTAATTTAGGCCATAAACAAACGAAAAGTTTCAGAAAGTCTCAACTGCCTCTCCACCCCTCAAAACAAAATGGCAACACCAAAATCAACAACAAAAGATCTCCGCTCAACAACAAGAAGCAAGAAAAACAACAGGAAACTTCCACTTAGCTGTGAGGGGTACGGCTGGCACACCCTCGATCTTGGTACTTGGCTGCGGCAAAACGGCAAGGCATCTGCAGCAAAGCTGGACATCAACTGTGAACTTTCTTTCGACTTTCGGTGGCAAACTTCACAGCATGCTTGAACAGTAAATTGCACTGGGCGCCAAATATAGCCCTCGGGTACACACATAGGTATAGCTACCTCATGCAAGCAGGTTCGATGATCATAACTATATTTTTCTCATTTCAAACTCATCATGTGAACTCAACTCGAAGACTCGAAGACTAACTAAATAAACTATCAAAACCCAATACATATACAACTTTGACACCATACAAACATTAAGATCTATTCCCTTTACGACTTTCACAACAAAACATTAACTCAACACATATTCTCATAAAACGATCAAAATACTCTTTGTTGTGACAACAGAATGTTTGTTATGTTCATATTGTTCACAACAGTGGGTTTTCTGTCATAGCAACAGAGCCCTACATAGACATTGTCTTTTGCTCCTCATGGTATCGTCCTCGTAGTGTTGCATAGTAGTTAGAGTATAGTAGAATGTAGCATGTATTGTAAATTTTTACATTGATATATAAAAAAAGATGATATGTGATGATAATAATAAAAAAAGAAAGTTTGTGTCAATTCCTTAATCTTTTTTTGAAGGTAGCAAAGGAGGATGCCTGTTTAAGATCAAATTCGAGTTGATTCCAAAGCTTAGGTCCACGAAAGGATGTCATGTTCTGCCAATTTTTAGTTTTCTGCGGTGGTAGCGAAAGATCAGTTTCAATATTTCTCAGTTCTATGAGATTTCGAGTCGAATTTTTGACAAAAAAGTTGGAAAGTTACTCAGGCACGAGGCCATTTAGAAACTTGTACATGGTAGTAGCAGTTTCGCTTGTATGTAATAATATCACTTACAATCGGCCAATTCAAATTGTTGATTGTGTTTTCACGAAGGCAGTGAAAATAACGAAGAAGAATAGAATCGCGATTGAGTATTTTTTAAGTCGCCCTGACTTTCAGGCCTAACTTCATCCTCTCCATGTATCTATTTGTTTACATTTAACGCTTGTTAAGCTGCTTTGTTTGAGTATCTAAAGTAATTTTCAATTTTTGTGGCAACAACTACGTCAAAAAAATTTAAAGGGCCCTGTGCAACGTCACTGCTTTGCGACTACAAATATGCCTTGTTACCCTGTGATTGATAATTTCTGATAATCAGAAAATAAGATGGCTTCCTCGAGGCAGGAATCTCCTGAACTATGTCCGAGAATAAAGTTGGAAGACTAAGTCGCAGTGAACCTCGACATGTATTTTACTTCAACAAGCCTACATATGAAGTTTGGACAAGACCGAAGTCGAAAGTTTCTCGAAGTAGTGGCGAGAAGTCGCTTTCGAGCAACGAAATTGCTCTGTGGCTGTTGCAGAGCTACGAGACTCGCTCCACGGATTCGTGTACTCGATGTGCGAAGATAAACAGTGAAAACATTAACGATCACGCCGATGGCATCAAGGAAAACAGTCTGGATGGTGATGTGCACAGTCGTTCTGTGGCAAGTTTTTGTTCAGGAAGCACTGCGCGCCCGCAAAGCACTGACGTTGCACAGGCCCCTTTAACGTGTTACAGTTTCCCCTCCCAAGCGATTTGAAAACACAATTTCTTAATACCCATTGAAACAAGCCCGCGCTCTTTTTACTGACCAAAATGTGAAAATCCTTTTGTGCCTAGCGATGACCATGCTCGGTGCTTTGTCTTACGTGACTTTGTTTGTAATTTGTCTGTTGAATTGTCTTTATTTTTTTGGTAGTGTAGTTATCTGTTCAACCTGCTGCATTTCAGATCAATTAGTCTCTTTTTCAAAGTGTGCAAATTCATCAGATGCTAATTCTAAGAGTGACCAACGGGATCAGGCGAGCATCAAATGCCCGTAGGAATTGAAGAGTGGCGTGCAGGAATTGTGGAACAGCTAAAGAAGATAACGAACATTTCCTCCTGCACTGCCCATTGTATGACATAATGCGTTACGATCTCCTTGGTCAACTGTCAGAAATTTCTGGTTTAGACATTTCAAAGTATGATTCAAAATCCTTATGCACACTGCTTCTATATGGATCTCCATTGCTGAACGTAATTGCCAACAGGATAATTATGGAAGCTACAATATCTTTTATTAAAGAAACAAAACGATTTGACTGAATGCAGCTACCCCCATGTTTAGTTTTCGTTCTGTTAGTTCTTGTTATTCGCTTGTTTGTTTTTGCCATTTGTTTTCTTCGTTTTTTCTCTTTTGCTTCGTTTTTTCATGTTTGTTAGTTGTCCATTTGTTTTGCAAGAGTGACAAAGTAGTTAAATATATTGTAAGTGCCATTGATAGAGGGAACTCGATGACCTTGTGTCCTTTCCCTCTATGAATGGTACCGTTTGAAGTAGTTGTTGCCTAGTGTTAATGTTTTATTTGCATAGAAAAAAAAATTGTGTATTAGTGCCATAGCAGGCGTATCAAATTTACCGAAATTTACTATTGGTTACAATTCTTGCCGCTCGACTTTGCAACTTTTGTAGGGTTTGCAGTTTGGTCGCCTCACAGCATTCCCACACCGAACATCACTACCGAAAATGGGGTAATACAAAACCCCGATACATTGTACTTAATGTTTAGTGAGGTAGAGATTTTCTGGCATATTTCAAGAGATTCTTGGATAAATTCTTTCGTGTTGCGAAGGCCCCTTCAAGTATGACTCTGCCAAAAGAGACTTCGTCAGCGGAGCGTTCTACAGAAAGTTAAAAGTTTTGAAAAGCCTACCAATTAACAATGCCATTACAGAAGGAGTACCAAAAAGAATCCCAATCCTTTAGAAAATATCTCGGAGGTGTTCATTTTGCTGGCGGTAACTTCTACCAACCAGAAAACATATCTTTTCAAGGAGGCAAAAATTTAAGAATTTGGAAAAGGCTTTACAAAATTCCCGCCCGTGCTTTGAAGGTTGTTGCATTCGAAGTTGCATCAACCCGAAATGTTCATAACCCTAAAATGTCTGAATAGATTTAAGAATTAAATCTAGAATCTAAGATTACGTTCAAACGATACGAGCACAATTTGAAAACGGCAAGAACTTGGTATGGATAGGCTGCCTGTCCCCACGAACAGCATACTTCTTGCTGGCACAATTTTGAAAATGACAGGATTTGAAAAAAGAAATCTAACCGGCACAATTTGAACACGGCATTGCGTGAACACTTGGAAACGATCAAAACGGTACATTTTTCATGGTTTTCGCAACAACGTTGGTTGATTATTTAGAACTTGCCTTATTCAACGGCCTGTCCACTGAAGGCCAGTAGCCATGATATTTCTTTGTCGTCAAGATCCAGTCTCTTTGTCTCAGAAAGCACAAAACACAGAGATTGGTCACGTTGAAGTTTTATCGTTTTAAAACTGTAGCAGTGTCGTTTAAAATTAGCTGAATTTTTTGTACAATCTTCTTTTTGCTGTTATGAATTGTGCTGCCATCGTCTGACCGTAGCTTAAACTTGCAATTTTTATTTTGTACGCTACATTTCGCATCTAGCTAGCGGTAATTTAGTAAGAGACTGGAGCAGCGGCATACTTACTTTGTTAGTAGATTGCGAAATGCTTGTGTACAGTATCTGTTGACGAGAAGGTAAACAAATAAACATTCAACTATTATTGGAGTAATTTCGAAACATATAAGGCGTACAGTCACCCTCGGGGGTACTCCCTAACTTTCTATACGGGGGGGGGGGGGGTTCACGCCACTATTAACTTGCTGCACCCAAAATATTGATTATAATGTTTTGGAGATCCCAAACATTACTATTTATTTCTAGGGCCTCTAAGCGGAGCGACATCTGTACTTGGGTACAGTACATCCACAAATGTTCCCCTGGGGGATCATTTTAGGCCTATTCGAAGGAGGGAGCTTATCGAATGGTACGTTAGACAGGTGATGGCAGTGATGACAAATTATCCCCACGTAAAACTAATTTACATGTGGTGACTGATGCATTCCTAAGAAACTACGAATTTGCGCCAGTGCTGAACGTTTCTTCTAAGATTTTGGATACTCAGAATTCCTTCCAAGTTCCTTACAGGTTCCACAACAATTTCCATGTTTACTACCTGTGCTCTTGGAAAGCCTTTCTAATTTTTTAGTGTATATTACTCAGGTACCTACCAGCCAACATGATATACGAAGCAAGCAAAAACATACAATGTACAGGGTGTCTCAAAAAAATTGTTCGACGTTTGATTAAATATTAAAAAATAAGGACACCATGAACAGGCTCATGGAAAGACAGCCTTGTTCCTAAAATTATGTAATAATTTTAGAGACTAAAATCGTGCAAATCGGTTGAAAAGTCACTGAGTTACGAGCTCTCAAAGGTCGGAAATATGCAATAGCTTAAACCAGAGACCCCCCAGATTACTTGTATTGCAAAAAGCTCGAAGACGGAGGTAAGAGAAGCTTATCCAATGTCATAGCTCTCGTTGATATCAAAGCAAACCAAATAGGACTTCTAAAGTAAATTATTTCTTGCGATCATTCTGAAAATTTCCTAACATTGCGTAAGTCCAAAAACAACGGTTCAAAGCATAATCGGCCAGAGACTGAATCTGTTTCCTCAAAGCATCCATATGCTTGACAGTTAGGTTATCAAAAACCTGTTTGAATCCCATTTGGCTCATCCTGAAACAGTTGAGAAATAACAGAAACGACGGCCTATGGGACTTTTACCAAAAATGCCATTTTGAGGCCTCTGGTTTCAGCTTTCGCACAAACTTGAACTTCAAGAGCTTGTAACCCCATGAATTTTTAGCGGATTTGCAAGATTCTTGTGTCAAAAATTAATTTACAATCTCAGGAAAAGGGTGACTTGACCGAGAGTCGATTCAGCGTATCGTTATTTTTTAGTATTTAATCAAACGTTGAACAATTTTTTTGAGACACCCTGTAAAATAGCAAAAAATATGTAAATACTATGAAGTATTCTAAGGATAAGTGATTTCTTAAGTTATATTTTCCAGTACTTGAATTTGTTATACTTGACGATGTGAAAGCTGACTTTCTTATGGGCTGCTTCTAATAAAAAATAAGTTTAACTAAATACTGTTTCAAAGTATAGCATTGAATTATGATGTACATGAATATGATACAAGAGCAAGGAGTGAACAATCTTTAAACTTTGTGTAGAATTCAAATGCCCCAATGGGGACTTATTCATAGGACTAGGCTTAGTCAAGTCAAGGACGGGGGCAGGAGACAGAATATGGTCTGTAATGGCCTATCGTCTCTTATTCAACTCTCCTGGGAAGAGAATGAAACGCGCAGGTTCTGCTCTCGGGCTCCCACGTCTATAAAATATGACTCAAAAGTCTTAAACATTAGCTCAATCGAAACAGGCGCCAGGCGATATGTCGGAACTACTATCATTTATCACATACAAATTCCAATTGACAAGCCGACGCTACTACCAGCCATTGAGATCATTCGATTCACATGATGAAACCACAGGGGGTACAGGAGTGTCTTTAAAGGGAATCGACATAGGTCAACATAAGTCAAAACATCTGGCGCTCTTTTTTGGGGATCTTTTGATCGCTGATGATCTTTTTCGGTCTTTCACAAATTTTGTGTGTCGTTTGCGGTGTTTTGCGACCAGTTTTAAGCTTCTCCTTGAACCTCTCAGTTGCCTTAATGTTTGACAATGTTTGAAAATCTTTCCTGATCCTCGAAGGTTTCAGGTTGCTGGCAATCCTTGCAGATTGTTGAGGAGTTTTATGGATTGTTGGCAGTCTGGTGCGATCAGTTTTATGTTTCTACTTGAATTTTTGACAATCTTTCAGAATCCTTACGATCTCTCTAGGTTTTTGACGCATTTGTGAGTGGTTGGCGGCATTTTTACAATAATTCTTACGTTTCCATTTGAATTCCTAAGTCACTGACAATCACCGGCGATCTTCCTGGGTCATTGGCAATCACTAGGAATATAGATTCACTCCAAAGAACTTCTTTCAGTCACGGCACACCAATAATCATTATAAAGGCATCGAACCCTTCAGTCATGTTACATTATAGTACCGTATATGGTCTAGGCAAAATAACAAACAAATTTATTGCAGAAAATCAAACACCTGTTCCATCTAGTAACGAATCTTGGTCTCCATTCCATTAGTTTATCTTTCAATAATCGTTCAATTCTGAAACGAAGTTAATAATCAGTTTATAAGATTTCAAAATGTTAAAACTGCAACCGTAAAATACTCTTTTTGGGGGTGGGTTTTAGCTCATATTCTTTAAGTTCAGTTCACAGATAGAATGTGGGTTTGTCCGAATTGATCACTTGGTTCTTAGCCGACTTCTACCCAAAGTAAAATTTAGGAGCAGTTTCAAGTATTCGGATATAAGAAATAACAGCGTTCTGATTTACAGTAAACTTATAGATATGTTCACAGGGACCCCAGGAAGTTGTATAACGCCCCCCCCCCAGTGATAAAGAGGCCTTACTCTGAGCCTCCTTTGCGATTGCGAAGCTATGACGCAATGCTTTTTAATAAGCCTCCTTTTCTTAAAGCATTACGTTCTAGCTTCGCAATCGTAAATGAGGCTTATTAAAAAGCATTACGTCATAGCTTCGCAATCGCAAAGGAGGCTCAGAGGAAGGCCTCTTTATCACTGGGGGGGGGGGTTATACAACTTCCTGGGGTCCCTGTGATATGTTTCAATCGTTGAAATATTATTGCTATTGCATATGCTGGGCACAAACGATGGTTACTTACTTGTCCTGCAGATTCACGAAATATTGAACATCTGTTTCGTGGTAATTTGGCCTCTCAATCTAGAACAAGGTTTAAGAGATTTCAAATATATTTACCAAGGAAGAATAAACATGGTTAGAGAAATAAATCTCTTTGCAGCAAAGGAAAGCTTTAAAATAGTTCTGCTCGTTTCATTCAAATTCTTTCCTTGTTTGTCTTAAGGAATAACTCTTCTAGATTGTCGCATCTATTTGAAATACCGCACAAAATATAGGAAACTTGCCTTTCAGGCAAATCATTACTGGTCGAAACAGGAAAAAAACACACAAAGGTAGGCCTGACAGTTCTGATTCTTTAAAACGGGATGAGTGGCCGAGTGGCTTATACAGTCTTCGTCAGGTGACTGAAGTTAAGCTTGGTCGAATGAGGTCAAACTCTGGATGGGTGACCTCGGAGGTCTGGCCTCACAAACTCACTTAGTCGTCCTTCGGAAGGGACAGTGGCGTGCTGGCCGGGGGGGCAGGGGGGCAACTGCCCCCCTGCGAGTGAAATATGAGGGGCGCCAAAACGACAATCTCAAAACATGGGCGCCGAAGGCGCCCATTTTGTAGTGCTAGTCAAATAGTTTCTAAATTTTCTCCAAGGATTCTTCTTCAAACGTGAAACGTTTTTCAGGAACACTCAAATAGAAACGTGGAGATGCCTGAAAGTATCAAACTTGGGGAAGAGAACAAGAATATAGGCAGATGGGCGACTTTTGTCGGATTATGAGTGACTTCTACCCTGGGTACCAGAGCCTCGAAGTTTAGGTGAAAGGAAAAAGTGACTTCCTGCTACTCTCAAAAACTTCGAAACGGGAATGAAACGGCGGATAAACTTTTTTCCAGTCTTAGAAAACGGAGAGAGAAAAGGAAACAATTTCCTTGATTGGAGGACAAGCGATAAATGTTAACTCCATGCTTGAAAACAAAATTATAGCTCTTTCCAGCTTCGTAAATTGTGCCAAAATTTCTTATCATTTATAAACAATGCCAGAAACAGCTTTCCACGACAAAAAGCTCACAAGTTCTGACCATGTGTTAGAATTTAACTCAAAAACTTCTTGGTGATGCTAAACTATATTATAGAATTGTTACAAAATATTTTAGCACTGGAAAACATGGTAATGGTTTGGAGACGTTTTGAGACAGAGTAGAAGGTGCGTCCTCAAAAATTTTCCTGGGGGGCTTCGCCCCCAGATCCCTTCATTCTACTTTTCCCTTGCCATTTCGCTCCAAATTTATCAGTATCTTATAACGTGACTTTTAACTTAAAGGCAGTGTGTCCATGTAAGTAGAAGGCTTCGAGGGGATATCTCGGAAACATGTGATCTTCTGTCGTGTTTTCATGTGACCAGTTGTTTAGGCTTAGGCCCTGACTTTGCTTTCGAATCGCCACACACCCTGACTCCACCACTTCTCTCCGCCTGTTTAGTCATTGGGAATAGTTTCGTTAGCTCGACATTGCCTTCCAATCAGTCTCTGTTCATATCTCCTGCTTTAAAATGTTCTTAAAACTAACTTTGTCTCGTCACTGTCATTGCCAAGAATCAAAGACGTTCGCTTGTTCGAAGCCTGCGTTGCCGCCATTCCGCCATTGCTTGTATGGTCTTCACAATGAGGCTGTTATTTTCATGTGATCAGTTTAAAACAGCCGGCTCTTAACCAACCAAATCCTCGGAAAGTGACATGCATGTCAGCATCGTGTCAGCAGTTTCATGGTTCGTGCATGCAACTTATTTATATATGGACACACTGCCTTTAATGTATCTCTACTGCAGTAAAGACCGTTGAAGGCGACTAAATCCACGAAAAACATGCGGTAGGAGATCTATGCAGAATGCATAAAAGTGGGAGTTTGAGCATATTTTGAGCAATGACTAATGAGGGGGCGCCATCTTCACAATTTGCCCCCCTTGCTGAATGAGCCCCAGCACGCCACTGGGAAGGGACGTTAAACTTGGGGTCCCATGCCTGGATGCAGATGCGCAGTGGGCCTAAGTTAGCTTTCAGTTGCTAGAAATCCTGACAAGCCCACTCAAAATAAATTGAAAACAAACAAATCAAAACGAAAGATAATCTAATAACACTTTCTAAGTTTCCCAATACCCATGATAAAGCACTTACCTGCACGCTGAACAATCCAGGGTTCGGATAATTTTTGCTGAAGAATGGTTTCCAAGCTTTAGGATTTACAAAATTCAAGTCGAGCTTTGATGGATGACCTTCCTTCTGAACATTCGCTAAAACCTACAATAATAGCTTTGATGAAACACAAGAAAGGAAGACAGAGTACCAAAGAAAACCAAAAATTACGAAGAGCAAAATTGTTCTTTGGTCATAGAACTGCCATTATATTGCAAAAATTACTGCAAGCTACAATGCCTGCCAAAAGTCCTTGGAACACGGCAATTTCTTCATAATCCGCATTTCTAACCATAGCCATCAGGTTTAAATACCCGCTCACCCCCGAAACAATGTTGATTTGAAAGGTTACTGTCCCAGCATTCCAGCAGAGTCGCGGATCGTCCTGTCATCCCAATTTTTTTACCGCAAAGCAACATTGTTCTAAGGGGGAGAAGGGGAAATCGCAAAACAACGCAAAATTAGCAGAGGTGTTCCAAGACGTTTGGCAGGCATTGTACCAAGTGTCCTAATAAAAAGAGCTCTAGTTTGGAAATCGCCAAAATTCAATGATCAAACCAATCAAAAATTTTCTTTCACATTTATCTTGTCAACGACCCAAATATATTTAAAGATGATGAAATGTTTGTTTTCAGTACCAAAAGGGAAAAAAATTACGCATTGAAAACTTCATTCTGAGCTATACTCTTTAAGCAACAAAACTAATCCTCCTCAACAGGCATTATCTTGAGATCTTCTATTATGTTTCAAGTATACAATAAAGGTATGCGTTTCCTTCTGACATTTATTACCAAACTAGAAGCTTAATATACAAAAAAAATATTAATGTGGTAACCATCAACTGTTTTTGCAGTATGCTTCAAAACCAGGCAAATAGCCAAATTTACTCATTTTATACCAATCAAAAGATCAGCTATGCAGGGACAAATGATTTCGTCTTTGATCTTCTTGCCACACAAAAAGAAATTTGCAGCGAATCGGCCTTATAATCAAATTTGGTGATTTTTCAAACAGGAGTAAAAGCTCTATTAAGCCCCCGGGGGTCTCGTTTAATTTCGGATTATCCAGAGGGGGGCTTTAAAGAGCAGGGGGTTATTCACAAAATCAAATGACAAGGATCTAAGTGATAGCTTTTCAGTTCTTTTATTCCATAATTGGCAGATTCAACTTACACTTATATTAGTCAAATACATAAACACGAAACAGTTTTATCCACAACTATATAATCAAAGGACCTTTGGGGTGACTCATGAGACTTTGTCATTTAGTCCAACAAACTCTCTGAGTTCAGACCACTGTGTGTGAGTGTGATCAGAACAAAAATGAAAAACAAACAAATAACACAAAATATCATGCAAAGTACTAAAAGATTGGCAGTTATCCTGAAACTCCAGCTTAAATTGAGAACTGGATCCTAGTCATCCTGTCGTCTTATTGTATTTTGATGAAATGAATGTACCATTAGCATTACCGTCGCAGTTTCGCACCTGACGGCACAACTTCTTACAAGTCTATGAAAGACCTTGTAAACGGAGGTTTGATACAATCCTGTCTCTGGTGGACAGAAGCAAAGTTGCAAGGCTTGACCACGACTATTTGTTTTTGTTGTTCATAAAACTCCTTCAAACAGCCGCCATTTCCCGTGTTTATCAAGAACAATGAGAAGCAGATTACATACAATTCTTATCAAAATCAAACTTTTATACTGAAAACTCAACAACTTTAATGACGAGCGGATGGCCTCGTGGCATCACCGCGACCTGACAGAGATAAGGTCGTGGGATCAAGCACTACCTTGTGCAGATTTCACTTTTTGCCCACTCAAGTTTTATATCGAAATTCTTTGCTTTTCTTTATCAAGCCACATTTCATGCCGATTTGGGTACTAAAAACAGTTAAGAGTCCTCTTTATCATTTATGGAATTTTCAAAGATTTAATTTTACCGTTTTATTTAAGTTATTCAATGTGGTGTGGTTATTCATTTCTTTTGACAATAATCGTACTTCTTTTACATTAAAATTTGAAGTTTGTGATAGAGTAAACTGTAAATTTTTTCCCATTATGAATAGCTTAATCTTGTGGTCCAATTTCAAAATCGTTTCTAATGATTGTTTCGTCCATTTTGCACCCGGCATTTGAATCGGTAAAAATTTTGGCAAACACTTATGATTTCCGATTCATTTTCTGTCAAATGATACCAAAAATTTGCAAAAAAGACTATGGCTTGCACTGCGATTCAAATGACTTTGCTGTGAGTTTATGAGATCTTTCACTGCAAAAGTTCACGCAACACAAATCCCGTCCACAAACTGCCAAATTGCAAATGGCGGCGAGGGCAGTGTTGCTGCCTCTTGAATCACCTGCTATATGTCATCCCTAGACTGAATTGGCTCATTGCACTGAGTGTATGCTTATCCATTTATCTGGCATCATGGGTGCACATCTCACCATGACATCGATATAAGAATGCAATTTGTTTTGGTCTATCCTCTCCGCCAATCAAATAAACCCTTTAAACAATGCTCGCTCTGGACACGAGGAAAGTCGCAAGGCATGACCACGGCTATTATTTGTTGAAAAGCAATCAAAAAGACAATAATCGTTTGTTAAAAAACAATCAAATTTGGTCGACACACACAGGAATTTTTCCCCCTCCATGGACCTCACTTGGACTTTGTCCTCGTGCGTCAAAAATTAACACGAAAGCGTTTCGTTAAACAAATGGGCAATCTTTGTCAGTCTCTCGAATTTGATGTAAATGGGGGGGGGGGAAGGGTTAATAGAGAGGGATATTTGAAAGTAATTTGCAAGCAAACTTAAATATTCTCAAACATTTCTTTATGAAATTTTGCAGCCCGAACGGGGATTTATTCCCTTCGAAGTTTGTTGTCTATTGAAACAACGTCAACAACTCACATTTGTCTCATCGATCAAGCATCCTATGCTTTGTAATGGACATCTAACATCATGCATATCATAGCATTCTCCAGTACTTGCATTCCACAGCTGATATGTAGCACCATCCAATGATAATACATACGCAGTTGAACCTAGAAAAGACAAAACATTTAAAGGACAATTCGAAGAAGGTGTTATGGCGCAGTGGTGTGATCCTCTGACCTTGCACGTTTGTGCAGTCAAGTGGACTGGCTTCGATATCACATAAAGCCCCACCACTTCAACATCATGGCAGGGGTCGCGGACTCGATTAGGCCTTCTCTTTCTGCGATCCCAGCGCTTGGTGCTAAAAACCGCATCTTCACCTTCACTTCATGTAAATATGATTCGTATAGATCTGAATTTGGAGCATAGGTTCCACATCTTTAGATCGGTGTAAAAAGGTGGGTGTAAAATTCAATGACCTATCTCTTTAAACTAAATGACTTGAAAGAAACTTTAGCGACTTTTTTATGATTCTACCGTTGCACTTTCAGAAATCTTGAATGTTTGTCGAAATTACAGCCTATTTTATTTTTAGCTCATTTTATGATGTGACGTCATCAAATTTCTAAATCACAAACCAAAAGAGTGAAAGAGTTCTGCTTGATACCATATTGTAGGCATCCATAAACTATGGTTTCCTTGAAAATTGTTTGATCTTTTGTCAACGAGTTTAGAAATTACGATTGCTGTAGGTTTTTTTCGAGAATTTTCCCACGGCGGGTTTACTGTAAAATAGTTCCAGTTTCTTCGAAGCCGTTCAGTTCAAAGAAATAGGTCATAGAATTTTACACCCAGCTTTTTAAAGATTTGAAAGCTATGCTTGAATTTAGATCGAAACGTCTTATCAAATTAAATGCCACTTGAGAATGTCCGCGAATAAAACCAACTGATGTGCTTTGTAGGAGTATTTCTGCCTTATCACAAAAATCACGTGACAGCTAATTTCTTTAAATAGCGGTTGGATCATGTGATCGGAAGCGATCTCCTATCAGAAAGTAATAAACTGTGCAAGCACAGTGATCTCGATGCTACGTGGAGGCTCGAAGAACTCCGATCGGAGTTCGCCGAGGCTCCTCCAATTTTTATTGCTGCCTTATCACAAAAATCACGTGACAGCTAATTAGAGACTGCAATCCCCTCTTAAAAATCAGAATGAGCTAAGAATAACATTCTGAATGAACACACAAAAACAAAAGCGTACGAAAAAGAGCAACATTTAGACGAGCACAGAAAACGAAAAAAGCAAGAAAGGCCAAACATCAAGGCAAAAGAAAACATGATTAAAAGCTGAAGGAGCCAAAGAAGAGAAATCATAAAGGAAACTAGCTTTAGACAAAACCAACCAACCAACCAACCTAACCGGAAAATACAACCTAATTTACGCTACATTCTAACACAACAAGCTTTATCCCAACCAATAAAACATTTGTTGAATACACTTGTACGGACCTTAGTTCGCCATTGTGCCAGGACAAATAAATTGTGTTACTTGTGTGCGAATTTTATCCATGACGTGCCACAAATTTTGATGTGTAACTGGGGCTTATATCGACAACGCGTAATTTTTTTAAAAAATCTCAAATTTTCATACAACACAGCTCGTGATGAGATCTGAAATTATTTGTTCGTATCATACCTTCGGGAATGCCATTGCCAAGCACGACCCATGCTTTCTTCCCAAGAGACAGAAAGTAATTGCATAATATAATAGCATGTTCTTCTTCATCTCCAGCCAACATGCTGAGAAATTGCTGCAAGGAGAAATAAAAGGACGCTTCGTTCTCATTCCAGCAAACTGTTAACCAGTCGATAAAGGCATCTTCATATAAAAAAGTTGTAATGCCTTATGTTCGTCGACTATTATTAATATAAGCAAAAGTTCATTTAATAATTTGACTTCGTACGAAGATTTAGTTAATTACAACTTTTCGAGCTTAACTCTTCACGAGGTCCTTATGAAGAGCTCAGCTCTTAACGTAACTAATCTTCATGCAAAGTCGAATCTTCAGGGCCCTTATTGATAACAGCACCTTTGTTGCTGAAAAAGCGACCCTGTATAAATAATTATATATCATCAAATGAATTTATGCTTATATTTTCGTATCTACACGGAAAAAACCTTCGCTATCTGCCCAGTTCAGGTCCGTGTGCCCGTATGTAATTGCTATTTTTGTTCATATGGCATCTTGAAACAACAGCTCTCATTGGTTTTCATTGCGGCAACGGAATCGTTTCATTTTCTTCACATCTATCATTTTGAGAAAAAAACGACATTTTCAAATTTGAAAGACATGTTTCGATGCACATACATCATCATCAGTTGAGAAGAGGTGGAGAAAATGTTTCGAAAATTTGAAGTGTCGTTTTGTTCCTTAAAGGAGCTGGATAAGAAATATGTAAACAAACCCTCGTTTTGGGCATCAAATATCGCATTTTGAAAGGAGAAATTCCTTTGTAAGTGGCTAAATTCAAAAGGAAAGATCCTTATCTAGATACAGATCTTTGGGTGAAAGAACAACGAAAATACTTGCTGAAAATCCATCAATATCACAGCCATCCCTAAACATATGAAGGTTTAATTTGTATCAGAAGAAAATGCGAAGGCTAATCTCGAAGATGAGAAATTTATTTTGAATTTTCGTGGAATAGTCGCAATAAATTAGCTCAGCAGAAAAAAAAAATAGCCAAATCAAACATTTCTCCGACAGATTCTTATCCAGCTCCTTTAAATCTTTGATGAGTTTGCTTTTAACGTTGTGATTACTTTCACAGATATAATACGGCACGACTGGGGAGCAATAAGGTCTGAAGAGAATGCTACACTACCAAACAAAAACCAATTATTCCGTCAGCCATCCAATTCACACGAAGATTTAACGAATCATACAGTACCTCTGAAGTTGTCCAAATATCACAGAGATCTGGAAATTGAACAGAATCTGGAATGTATGGGATCAATGACACGTATCTTGCCAGGATTCTCTGAAATTAAACAAGTTTAGTCAAAATCAAAACGCTTCAACAAGCACAATATAACATGCATGGTTACTGATTAGACTGATGCCTTTTCGTCCCTTGTTTCCCTGCGTTCCTTGGTCAAGAGGGACTAATAACATTACTCTTAAATAGTGGGCCCACTTTAGGCCCGCGTAGGGTGGTTCCGTATTCACCAATCAAATCGCTAGAATTCAGTTTTTAACCAATCAGGGGCCGCTATTCAGGATGTTGTTGTTGTTGCTCTTAAAGAACGGTTGAAGAAGCCTGGAGTTCTCGCAGCTTCGATGGATCTATTTTGCTTCTACAGAGGAAGATTACCGTCTGAAAGGTAGGCATTTTGCGTTTTGTAAGTCAAGACAACATCATTCTTTGTATTAAAAGTTTCCTTTTCAATGTTCCAGTTCTTTAAACCAGATTTTGAAGCGATTTCGTTGAGTGTACGAGAACTCCCACCTCTTTAGGCCATTTTGAAAAAGTGGGCCCATTATATAAGCGTAATATTATGAGTCCCTATTGACCAAGTGATATCAGCAAATCAAAGAACGCAGGGAAACAAGGGACGAAAAGGCATAAGTCTAGTTACTGATTGCATGATTGCAAACATATAAATCCTTCAGCATTCTGTTTCGTTATTCTTCTAGGCTAATACATTCTAAACACAGTCTCATCTTCATATCGACAGTATCTCCTCTAATCATACGGGTAATCAACAATGCTGCTGCAGCAAAATTGTCTGTTTAGGCCAAACTGTAAGCTAACAAAACCACACAGTTGATGAACATTTTACAAAATCAAATCAAACCCTGCCAAATCAAACCCTTGTGCAAATAATGTTGTATGATGATAAAAGTTTTACCCATGACCAAAACAGACAAATTTTGGAATCAACGCTAAAATTCATTCACTCATCAGAGCGTTTTTTGTAGCAGAACCAATGCAAACCTAGGGACATAAATCTTTTATCTCATCCTTCTCTGTTAATCTTTAATATTGTTATAACATTATAAATGTATCGTAAATATATCTATGTTACTAAAGACTATACCAAAACCTGTCAACTTTACATTTCGATCCGGCAAAAGTGTTATCCAATCTCTGCAATCTGTTGCTACTTGTGAAGGGACCAGAACTTTGGTATAGCCTTTAGTATCCGTATTGTTTTTTTTTTGTTAAGATCATTTAGGGTAGCCATACCTACCATGCTCCCAATGGTATCGTTAATGTAAATATATTTGTTGAATTGTAAATTCTTAGATTGTGTATAAAAAAAAAAACAAACATTTTACAGGATGTGAGGAGAACGAGCTGACGGATCAAGCTGGTAATGATATGATTTTCCACGAAAAGCAATACGGATGCATGTTCACTAAAAGACAACTTCGATAATCAAAAAAAGGAGACTGGAGACAACAGTTTGTTCTCGTGCATGTTGAACACAGATCTGTTAAATGGCTATCACCAAGCTTTTTTCAACTTCATGGTTGAAATTACGAAATCCTTTGAAATAATTGCTTGAAAGGTAGCCGAGAAGCTGAAAGGATGTCCCATTAGTCATATGCCTCGTAACGGGGATCTAGTCTAAAACACCACACCAATGGAACACCAATGAACACCAATGAACACCAATGAACACCAGTGGAACACCAATGAACACCAATGAACACCAGTGGAACACCAATGAACACCAATGAACACCAATGAACACCAATGGAACACCAATGAACACCAATGAACACCAATGGAACACCAATGAACACCAGTGGAAAACGAGTGAACACCAATGCTAAAGGATAGGAATCACCGAATACTAAAAGATTTTTGATGAAAACATGTGGAAAGTCTTGAATGAAAATAAATATGAATTAAAACAGACAATTCCTCCTTAAGATTTACGAAAAAACTAATCTAAACAGAGTGCTAAATTGAAAGGTAGTACGTGTAGCTACTTGGGTCCAAGTTTGCTAGCAAGTTGCTGAAATTTAGTGGACAATCTAATCAAATTCTTATATTTTCTCATCTATATTACCTAAATCTTTTGTCAAAATTAATTTCCAGGTGGCTAACTAGATCTCGAAGTAGGTATATAAAAAATGCGATTAATTTAAAACTCTGCATAATACAAGTTCAATCTTGAAGAATTCTGGAGGATTAAAAAGGTCTTGCAGGGGACATGCATCAAATACACAAGCAAATTTTCAGACGCCGCTGGGACACCAACCCCTATGCTTGTGTAACAAAATACAATTCGAGTCAGGGCTGACCATTTTGAATTCAGCTGAAGCAGGAAACTTCCAACCATGGTTTGCAATGTATCTAAAACGTTTGTTCTTTGGCCCATACAGTACTCATGAATCATCTGTGACAGTTTCTTGGGATGGGACCCTTATTTCTGTGCATATTAAAATCAGAACCGGATGAAACAAGAGTGAAAGAGTTATTTTGGTACAGGCGTAGCTTGGTATTTCAAACATTTCCACGGAATCGTCCTTTGGCTTTTTTTTCTCAAGGAGAACTTCTCCAATTCGAAAATTTGTGTGGTTCATATTTCTGTTTTACACCGGTATTTCTTTACCGATGTAAAGAAGTACCGGCACTTGATGACCGGTAGTTCTTTAGCGAAGATAGGCCTGTGAAAACAGAAACAGGACTCTAAAAACTGCTTTTGTTGACGTTCGCCAATCAAAAATATGATGTAGTTTTTACATGTTGAATATTTTACAAGTAACTCAAGAATGAAAACAACAAGGAAATCTTATGGAATAAGCCAACAATTTTTTGGCCTTTTCGATATATATTGTAACTGTATTAGCTGCGTGTGCACCAATTAACCAGCACCTGATGAGAAAATATGTCATCTTCAAAGTGGTATTATTTCGTCTTTCAGTAGCATGATTTTGCGTTTCAGTAGCACGGCGCTAAAATACAGCAAGCCATTGGTCTCATTCCTTCCCTTTCCTTGTTCTGTTCCGTGTTTCACAGTTGTGCTCGAGGTCGAGCACATCAAGTGCAGTTGCAAATTCCTTTTTAATTTTGAATGCGGAATTGATCTCTATGGAACAAACGGAATACGACTGTCCTATTCTAATCTTTTCATTTCTTTTCAAAATGGATTAAAATATTTTCTTTTGATATGATGTTGTTCGGATAACTAGTACCTGCCCTGAGCTGATTCGAAAAGAGCCCAGAAACGGTTCAAAGATTTCGAAAGATTTAATAACATTTATCATGTTTTTATTGAGGAGTAAAATCAACTACTTTTAGCTTTAGGCCCAGAAACAAGGAAACATTCTCTGTTTGAGCATTGGAAACGACATCATAATTCGCTCACTCAAAATTTGAGGGACAAATTAAGAAACTTCTGGCAGAAAAAGCGAAAATTTCATTTATTCCATTGGTAAATCATTGGTGTTCATTGGTGTTCCATTGGTGTTCATTGGTGTTCCACTGGTGTTCATTGGTGTTCCATTGGTGTTCATTGGTGTTCCATTGGTGTTCATTGGTGTTCCATTGGTGTTCATTGGTGTTCATTGGTGTTCCATTGGTGTGGTGTTTTAGACTAGACCCGTAACGGGCAAGTATTCGTCATCTCCTTTGAAGTTTATCAGTCAGGATAAACATTCAAGAACAATATAAATCGTACCTCGATCAGAGTTTTTGAATCACAAAACTCTGATCGAGGTATGATTTACTTTATTCTTGAATGTATATTTTACAATTAATATCGTGCAACACGCCCACAATAAGATTGTATCGATCAGAACAGCCTATATTGGGTTTAATTTAGGTGATACAGACTTTACAAATAGGGTGAAATCTTACCATTACTTGTTTTGCAGGTAAAGTTGCATCGGTTATGAGGCCATCGGGATGCTTTTGAGGTCTAATGTATCGCGTTACAAACACCTTTTTACCATCTAAATCAGAAACCATGGTCTGAAAGGTAAAACAGTGCAATTGGTAAAGAAAGTATGTTTCGAAAGTCGAAAAGTTCGAAAACTTTCGAGAGGAAGGAACCGAAGTTTTGAGAACTGACATAACTCTGATATAAAGCTCTTCTCTACAGAAGTAATTTCATGCTCTTTAGCCAACATTAGGTACTTTCAAATGATCCAAACAGAATTCGATTTACTGTGACGGAAACGTTAAGCTACAAGACGTTTGAAATGGAATGTAGATGCCAGGCAGGTTTTAACTGGATGAAGTATAGTTCGACTGAGCAAAAATTCTAGCAATGTCCCAGAATTTCGAGCCAATCGACTGAAGTCCACTTAAAAATTTTTGCAAAGCTTTTTAAAGGGTTGGCAGTGTTGTCTATTCATATAGAGAGCACTTTCTACCTAAAAGAAAACGTAATGAAAATTTGAATACGATGCCAGAACACTTTCCTTTAAAAACTTTATTTTGACATTGCTGCAGAAAAATAGAAGTGCTGTTTTGATGCGACCACTTATTTGCCTTTACTCTGCCATAAATCAGCAACCATTCGTCATATTAACCCAAAAAGCTCTCAAACTCTACGTTAAAGCCTGACCTATGCAACTGTGTAATAATCCAGATAATTGAATTTACAGCTCCTCCACAGCAGCCACACAAACGGGCCAAAAATTTTTGGAACACCTTGCACATTTTGCAGAAATCTGACAAATCTTCGAACGTGCAGAACAATGAGAAGAAGCTCTAACGCTGCTGCCTTCGGAAGGCTAGCTGACACTTCCAAGAAAATGTCATGCATCTGAGGCAACTATAAAATATAAACTAAAATAAGTAAAGCTTAACTAATTCAAACTCTCTTACCTTATATTCTCGATCTGCGTGACTTGCTCGAACCGCTGACAGCCAAACTTGTGCATTGTGAACGAGGGTATCGCTTTCGTTTGTCTCAAACTGCAAGAAAAATTTTAAAACGCACTACTGTAGGGTGTTTCAGACAAAACGCAACATAAAATCATCATTGAAAATTTTCAAACGCACTACTGTAGGGTGTTTCAGACAAAACGCAACATAAAATCATCATTGAAAATTTTCAAACGCACTACTGTAGGGTGTTTCAGACAAAACGCAACATAAAATCATCATTGAAAATTTTAAAACGCACTACTGTAGAGTGTTTCAGACAAAACGCAACATAAAATCATCATTGAAAATTTTAAAACGCACTACTGTAGGGTGTTTCAGACAAAACGCAACATAAAATCATCATTGAAAATTTTCAAACGCACTACTGTAGGGTGTTTCAGACAAAACGCAACATAAAATCATCATTGAAAATTTTCAAACGCACTACTGTAGGGTGTTTCAGACAAAACGCAACATAAAATCATCATTGAAAATTTTCAAACGCACTACTGTAGGGTGTTTCAGACAAAACGCAACATAAAATCATCATTGAAAATTTTCAAACGCACTACTGTAGGGTGTTTCAGACAAAACGCAACATAAAATCATCATTGAAAATTTTCAAACGCACTACTGTAGGGTGTTTCAGACAAAACGCAACATAAAATCATCATTGAAAATTTTCAAACGCACTACTGTAGGGTGTTTCAGACAAAACGCAACATAAAATCATCATTGAAAATTTTCAAACGCACTACTGTAGGGTGTTTCAGACAAAACGCAACATAAAATCATCATTGAAAATTTTCAAACGCACTACTGTAGGGTGTTTCAGACAAAACGCAACATAAAATCATCATTGAAAATTTTCAAACGCACTACTGTAGGGTGTTTCAGACAAAACGCAACATAAAATCATCATTGAAAATTTTCAAACGCACTACTGTAGGGTGTTTCAGACAAAACGCAACATAAAATCATCATTGAAAATTTTCAAACGCACTACTGTAGGGTGTTTCAGACAAAACGCAACATAAAATCATCATTGAAAATTTTCAAACGCACTACTGTAGGGTGTTTCAGACAAAACGCAACATAAAATCATCATTGAAAATTTTCAAACGCACTACTGTAGGGTGTTTCAGACAAAACGCAACATAAAATCATCATTGAAAATTTTCAAACGCACTACTGTAGGGTGTTTCAGACAAAACGCAACATAAAATCATCATTGA
This sequence comes from Aurelia sp. 3 sensu Dawson et al. (2005), assembly GCA_964020215.1. Lineage (NCBI taxonomy): Eukaryota > Metazoa > Cnidaria > Scyphozoa > Semaeostomeae > Ulmaridae > Aurelia > Aurelia sp. 3 sensu Dawson et al. (2005). Next base: position 9,221,888 of record OZ026586.1, read on the forward strand.
AAATTTTCAAACGCACTACTGTAGGGTGTTTCAGACAAAACGCAACATAAAATCATCATTGAAAATTTTCAAACGCACTACTGTAGGGTGTTTCAGACAAAACGCAACATAAAATCATCATTGAAAATTTTCAAACGCACTACTGTAGGGTGTTTCAGACAAAACGCAACATAAAATCATCATTGAAAATTTTCAAACGCACTACTGTAGGGTGTTTCAGACAAAACGCAACATAAAATCATCATTGAAAATTTTCAAACGCACTACTGTAGGGTGTTTCAGACAAAACGCAACATAAAATCATCATTGAAAATTTTCAAACGCACTACTGTAGGGTGTTTCAGACAAAACGCAACATAAAATCATCATTGAAAATTTTCAAACGCACTACTGTAGGGTGTTTCAGACAAAACGCAACATAAAATCATCATTGAAAATTTTCAAACGCACTACTGTAGGGTGTTTCAGACAAAACGCAACATAAAATCATCATTGAAAATTTTCAAACGCACTACTGTAGGGTGTTTCAGACAAAACGCAACATAAAATCATCATTGAAAATTTTCAAACGCACTACTGTAGGGTGTTTCAGACAAAACGCAACATAAAATCATCATTGAAAATTTTCAAACGCACTACTGTAGGGTGTTTCAGACAAAACGCAACATAAAATCATCATTGAAAATTTTCAAACGCACTACTGTAGGGTGTTTCAGACAAAACGCAACATAAAATCATCATTGAAAATTTTCAAACGCACTACTGTAGGGTGTTTCAGACAAAACGCAACATAAAATCATCATTGAAAATTTTCAAACGCACTACTGTAGGGTGTTTCAGACAAAACGCAACATAAAATCATCATTGAAAATTTTCAAACGCACTACTGTAGGGTGTTTCAGACAAAACGCAACATAAAATCATCATTGAAAATTTTCAAACGCACTACTGTAGGGTGTTTCAGACAAAACGCAACATAAAATCATCATTGAAAATTTTCAAACGCACTACTGTAGGGTGTTTCAGACAAAACGCAACATAAAATCATCATTGAAAATTTTCAAACGCACTACTGTAGGGTGTTTCAGACAAAACGCAACATAAAATCATCATTGAAAATTTTCAAACGCACTACTGTAGGGTGTTTCAGACAAAACGCAACATAAAATCATCATTGAAAATTTTCAAACGCACTACTGTAGGGTGTTTCAGACAAAACGCAACATAAAATCATCATTGAAAATTTTCAAACGCACTACTGTAGGGTGTTTCAGACAAAACGCAACATAAAATCATCATTGAAAATTTTCAAACGCACTACTGTAGGGTGTTTCAGACAAAACGCAACATAAAATCATCATTGAAAATTTTCAAACGCACTACTGTAGGGTGTTTCAGACAAAACGCAACATAAAATCATCATTGAAAATTTTCAAACGCACTACTGTAGGGTGTTTCAGACAAAACGCAACATAAAATCATCATTGAAAATTTTCAAACGCACTACTGTAGGGTGTTTCAGACAAAACGCAACATAAAATCATCATTGAAAATTTTCAAACGCACTACTGTAGGGTGTTTCAGACAAAACGCAACATAAAATCATCATTGAAAATTTTCAAACGCACTACTGTAGGGTGTTTCAGACAAAACGCAACATAAAATCATCATTGAAAATTTTCAAACGCACTACTGTAGGGTGTTTCAGACAAAACGCAACATAAAATCATCATTGAAAATTTTCAAACGCACTACTGTAGGGTGTTTCAGACAAAACGCAACATAAAATCATCATTGAAAATTTTCAAACGCACTACTGTAGGGTGTTTCAGACAAAACGCAACATAAAATCATCATTGAAAATTTTCAAACGCACTACTGTAGGGTGTTTCAGACAAAACGCAACATAAAATCATCATTGAAAATTTTCAAACGCACTACTGTAGGGTGTTTCAGACAAAACGCAACATAAAATCATCATTGAAAATTTTCAAACGCACTACTGTAGGGTGTTTCAGACAAAACGCAACATAAAATCATCATTGAAAATTTTCAAACGCACTACTGTAGGGTGTTTCAGACAAAACGCAACATAAAATCATCATTGAAAATTTTCAAACGCACTACTGTAGGGTGTTTCAGACAAAACGCAACATAAAATCATCATTGAAAATTTTCAAACGCACTACTGTAGGGTGTTTCAGACAAAACGCAACATAAAATCATCATTGAAAATTTTCAAACGCACTACTGTAGGGTGTTTCAGACAAAACGCAACATAAAATCATTATTGAAAATTTTCAAACGCACTACTGTAGGGTGTTTCAGACAAAACGCAACATAAAATCATCATTGAAAATTTTCAAACGCACTACTGTAGGGTGTTTCAGACAAAACGCAACATAAAATCATTATTGAAAATTTTCAAACGCACTACTGTAGGGTGTTTCAGACAAAACGCAACATAAAATCATTATTGAAAATTTTCAAACGCACTACTGTAGGGTGTTTCAGACAAAACGCAACATAAAATCATCATTGAAAATTTTCAAACGCACTACTGTAGGGTGTTTCAGACAAAACGCAACATAAAATCATTATTGAAAATTTTCAAACGCACTACTGTAGGGTGTTTCAGACAAAACGCAACATAAAATCATCATTGAAAATTTTCAAACGCACTACTGTAGGGTGTTTCAGACAAAACGCAACATAAAATCATCATTGAAAATTTTCAAACGCACTACTGTAGGGTGTTTCAGACAAAACGCAACATAAAATCATCATTGAAAATTTTCAAACATGATAAAATCTAAATACATGTAAAGTATACAATCTCAAAGCATAAACTATCTTTTCTCCAATGACATCCAATGACTAAGGGCGTTAGGACACCCATCTTTTTAACAAATAACTATCTACCTTGAATTGATCTTTCCTTTACTCTTTGTTCTGTCTAAATTTGCGATTTCAATTGGCCTTACCACTTTTTGTTTGGTCACACAAATTTAACTCCCTTGTGTTCCTGTGCCTTAAAGCACCTTCACAGAATACAAGGCTTTTGGTTTCCTCTTAGAAATCTTTACTTCTGCGAAAGCGCACTAACACAAAGGAATACAAGGGACTATGATTTGAATGACCAAACAACAAAACTGTTGGGCCAACTGAAGACGTAAATTGAGACACAACAAAGAGGAAAAAAAGATCAAGACAAGGTAAACAAACATCCAATCAAAACATGGGTGTCCTAGCACCCTTGGTAAATGCGGCCTTTCTTGGCCGCAAGAAAGAAAGTGGCAGGTCATTTGTTTAGGCAAAAACTCATCTTTGTGATAGCTTATTTTATCAACTGAAATAAATGTATTGCATGGGAGTAAATTTGTATGCTACATGGATTTTTGAGTTTAATTTTGTACTGACATCTACAATCTTGGTCAAAATTCTTGGGACAAGTCACAAAATTTCACTACTTCAGTCTTTGATTCAGTGCCCCCCGCTCCCCCCGTCTCAATGTTGGTTGAATCAAACGCCATTCGACCATCTCAACATTGAATTAGGGGGGAAGGGGGATGAGAAGGTTCTAAACGTATGTTTTCACGTCGAAATTTTAGGAGACATGACGAAAACACAGAAATTTGCCAGTGTCCCAATTTATTTTGACCAGGATTGTAGATCTGAGAGGAAGTGCAGCAGTGTGCATGACTATCACTTCCATTGGCACGTCCTTCCTCAGCAAAGAACTACCTGGGGGAGAAATAAAAACTTATGGGCAAATTCAGAAGTTTCAAATGTCAGTACTAACTTTCTATCAAGAAATTTGAAGCATCTAACCTTTTCTGCAATTGGCTGTGCTGGTTGTAACTGAGGCTCTATGGTAACAAACAGTTGTAAATACGTTTCGCATTTTGATCCACTACTTTGAGTTGCTCCTAAAAATCCAACTGAAGTTGTCCTGCTTGGTTGATAACCGAGAAGGACAGGTGGTGTGTTTATCCTCATCAACCCTTTCACCTGTAATGAGAATTGTTAGAGTTTTAAAGGGCATCCAAGCAAATATAAGCATTTGATGAAAATATCCCTGCAAAGACAAGTGACCGTGACATGTGGCGAACTATATTCGGGTCAATGATCTACGGCAATAGGAAATACTGATATCTGGCACGCTAGAATTTGACCACAAGTGGGCTTGAGCCATTTTTATACGTTTTCATCTCCTTTAAGGTGAGTCCCATCTATCTTTTCTTTGGGAAATCGTCTGGTTAAAGGATCCACAGGGAGTCTCTTCGAAGTTGACCAGACTATCCTTACTGGCAACTCATCCCAAGGACTTGAAGCTTTTCTCCGAGGACTAATCCACGTGGTACAACGCCCGGGTGGCCAGCCATGGGCTCGTTCTCGCAACATTCCTCGCAGAAGGCAAGAGCACCAACAAATGGGTTAGCCTATCGCCTAAAAACCCTTTAATCTAAATGGGATGGGCCTAACACAGCAGTGAGTCCACTCAACCTCGGACTTGTAATATTACGGCTCAAAGGCTAAGATGGGTGGCACCAAAGTCAAGGCACAAATCAAACAAGGGCTCAAACGAGATGTCAATAACAACTGCATATCTAAAGGCAGTCCTAAAATCATGAACCACTTGAATACCTCATGTATTTCAAGTCTGTAAGCTAGAGAGTAAGTAAGAAGAAATTTACCTTAGAATTAAAATAAACAGTAGAGAATGGAATTTCAACACCTCCAAGCCAAAATTTCTCAACCCTTTGATGAATGTTTGTACCACGTTGCCTCTCATCCTGAAAAGATGAGACAAAATATTTTGATCAGTGAAATAACCCAATGAAGTCGAATGAAGAGGTAAAGCATCACTCCATTTCATGGAATTAAGTTTTACCAAGTTTTCTTGTTCCCCCTTACGATAGTTTGAATCAATTTACCTTACTTTATGATGCATAATGTGATTTCGCTATAAAAATGTAAAAAAGAATACTGAAGCAATCTAAAATTTCTATGCCCTCTAACAACGGCCTATGTTCTCAAAAGAATCCGTAGCTACTTGTGAAACAGATCTTGGTGCAAAATGTTTGGAGTTGACGGTCTTGTTTTGTTGAGAGGTACGTTGTTGTATTAACTTTGGAGTGAAATTGGAAATAGCTCCATCTCTGAGAGGCCATCAATGAGATGAAACGGTGAAGAATGCCAATTTAGATTATGTATGCCTCGAATCTATTATACTGACAAACAAAAAAGTGGTTGGTAATGTTTGAGCCAGCATTGTGTTCTCGTACGCTGACAACTTAAAAATCTTCACATACCTGTAACATATCAACGATAACCTCATCAAACAAATTGATGTAAATATTTTCTTTTACTGTTTGCAAATTCTCAGTGGAATAATCATTGTTAGGAGCTCTACATTGAAAAGAAAAGAGCATTTATGTATTCCATCTAGATGCACTGAGCTATCAAGTCAATGAAAAAATTTCTACCGCAAAATGTTGAAGAAACATATTCTTGTTTGCCTATAACATAAACGAATACAACATAATAAAATCATTAAACACTGTGTGAACAATTTGCATCATTTTTCCTCACGGGAGATGATAACACTTTGTATAAGAATACCATGGGAACTGGAAGAAAGTAAATGTCCAGCGCAAAGACATTCTGAATTAAGGTCATTGAGTGAATGACATATGCTGCATTCACACTGCAAGTTAAACCAGCTTAATCTAGCCAGGTTTTAGAATAAGGCCTTCTGATTGGTCAATCCAACAAATCCAGTCATTTGACTGGTTGAAATTGAAACTGAAAGCTCGTTTAACTGTGTCAGTGTGAATGCAGTAATAATGAGCTTCTGGATGAATGAATGATTATACTAAAAAGAGACATTTTTATTCTCGTTGAACTTATCGATTTTAGTATGGATAGTTAGACGCTGCAGTTGTGTTTAATTGTGCAACTTGCTTTAAAGTGAATGCCATTACATATATAGCACTTGTATATAAATAGGACAGAGAAACACCTAATCCCTCCACCGATTTCTTTGGCTTTGCTTTCCTCCGCCAAGCGTTGGATTACCAGATTACCAAATACAATAGGCTATTGGTAAACCTATCGATCTCATCTTTTAACTCAGGTTATTAACTTTAAGTAGTGTAAATTTCACCAAATCTTGCTTTCATAACAGTTATCAGCAATTTTGAAATCCTCTGGGTTACAACCTTCAGCCTACATTACAAAATCAAATGCTAAAGATCATAGATTCTCATCATAATGGCGTTATTCTCGTTTATTGGGATTAATTTTTACCTGAAGGGAACTATGAGCTCTTCATTCCAATTGGGTAGAGGCCCATCAGCCACACTCGTTCGAACGAAGTTGCCTTGAAATACGACTTCCACAAATGGGCGTACAAGCGACTACAAATGAAGAGAAACAAAGAATGAACGCAGTGTAGTAGGTACAGCTGAATCCCCATATAACAAATCCGGACAAAAGAAATTACAGGTACAACGAAATAAATTTCTGGCCCCATGAGTGAATAAAAAACTCTTCGCAAGTGATCTTGAATCAACAAACTCCCAATTTTCAAATTCTCATTTCTTTTGACTTTTAAGAAGATTATAATCTGCAAATATTCCTACTGCGTTTAACTAGAATTTTAAAAAGTCAGCACGCAAAAAAGATTTGTAACACTGACTGGTGAAGTTAGCTTTGTAAACCTTGATGCTTTGTTAAAAAACCTGACTGAATTTATTCACAACACAAAGGGAAACAATAAGTTAAGGAATCGAGGATTGCAGCCCTTATTGCAGGAAATGCAGGAATTCAAATGAGCTCACTCGCAAAATACTAGCCTCACTACCATAAGGACCCTCAAGTTACGCTCATATCATTGAGTTGAATTGTTGTTGTTGTTATCGCTCCATTGGAGGGCCTTATGGACAAAGAGCTGTAAAAACGGCAAAAAATTTCAATCGGCGACAGGATTCTGTCGCCCCGTCGTCTACCGATCAGCATGTGGCTTAGAGCAAGGCGGTTTTTGCTTTTGTGGCAAAAATGATCCTTTACCGAAGTACTGACACCTGATTTCATGGTACAGCAGTTCTAGAAAACTGATTTTCAAGGCATTTTAGACCCAGTGACCCAGTGGAGAAAAAAGTAGCAGATGATTTAGGCCCACTCATTATTGTTATTGTTATTGTTATTGTTATTATTATTATTATTATTATTATTATTATTATTATTATTATTATTATTATTATTATTATTATTATTATCATGCCAAAAGGGTTCACGCCAAAAGTCTCTGGAACTATAGAGCATACTTCCCAGCTGGCGTACCTTCTAAGACATGCAAAGAAAAATCAAAAGTCAATCGTAGTTACTTTGCTCGATCTGAAAAACGCATTCGGCGAGGTAGATCACCGTCTAATTACCAAAACGCTTGGTTACCATCATGTACCACAGCACGTCATAGAAGTTATTAATGGTTTATATAATGGTTTTACGACTCTATTGCTACTGGGCATTTTATTACTCCAGAGATTAAGTTTGAAAAAGGTGTACTCCAAGGAGATTGCCTAAGCCCTCTTCTTTTCAACATGGTATTTAATACGTTCATCCAAACCTTAACCAAGAGTGATGAATTCAAGCAGATGAACTATGTCTATCACAAGATTCTTAAGCCAATTAACTGGTTCCAGTTCGCTGACGATGCGGTAGCCGTTACGTCAAACGAATACGAAAACCAAATCCTTTTGAATGTATTTACGAGGTGGTGCAGATGGTCCAATATGATTATCAGAACAGACAAATGTTCCTCTTTCGGAATTTGCAAACGGGGATCTAAGTCAGTTCAGTTCAAATCAAAGCTGTTCATCAATGGGGAGGTCATAAAATCTGTTGAATTAGGTGATAGTTTCCAATATCTTGGACGTTGGTTCAACTTTGAAATGGACAACCAAAAGCACAAAGAACTATTATTAGAAATGTCTTCTGAGATTATGAACAAAATAGACAGTTTGCCATTACATTCTAAGAACAAAATCTTACTGTATTCGCGCTACTTCATGAGTAAAATAACGTGGCATCTGACGATTGCTGATATAGAACAGACGTGGGTCGTAAATCAATTAGATAGTCTCGCCCATACTTATCTCCGACGATGGCTGGAAATTCCCGCCTCCGGGACATTATCAATAATTATGCTTTCAAAAAGCCAATTTGGCTTGGATATACATGACATCAGTACAAAATTCAAGCAGTGTCAAGTTGTAGTGAGACAATGCCTTAAAAACTCAGAAAACCAAGACATAAACCAATTGTATCATCTCTCCAATGACAAAAGTAAGCAATACGATTCATTCAATTCGACAAGAAGCGTCCTTAAGTCAATAAGGCAGAATATGTCGGGGAAAGTCAAGAAAGATCTTACCACCCAGGGACTGGTAGCACGCCACGCATGGGATTTGACTTTGACAAGCACAAAATCCATTTGGTGTACGGTACAGAAATACATGCCAAAGAATATATTTAATTTTACCATAAGGTATTTGAATAACACGCTTTCAAATATGAGCAACATGCACATTTGGGGTTACTCTGGAAATAAACTGTGCGTTCTTTGTCATCAAGTCCAAACACTCGGTCATGTTGTTGCTGGTTGTAATGTCTCTCTTGCTGATGGTCGTTATACTTGGAGGCATGACTCAGTACTTCAAGTGATAGCAAACTCGCTGACAAGATTCTGCAGTAATTTGTTTGTGGACTTACCGAGTTTTGCTTCTCCGTGTGTCATAACTGGTGAGCAAAAGAGGCCCGATATTGTCATAGTCCAACAGAAAGCCGTTATGCTATTAGAGCTTACAATAGGTTTTGAAACTAATATGGAGCTTAATAGCACAAGGAAACGTGAAAAATACAAGGCTCTAGTTGACAGATTAAAGAAATCATATGACGATGTTGTGTATGCCAACATTTCAATGGGTGCCTGCGGTTTTATTGAGAAAGACAGCAAGAAGTTTCTCGACATTATGACAAAACTAAAGATTCCAAAGACAGAAATTCAATATCTAACTAAAAGCATTATTAACGTTTGTATTCGTACTTCCTATTTCATTTTTTGTCGCAGAAATAAAGAATGGACCAAACCCGAACTTTTATCCTTTTGAACAATAATTTTTAGAACTTTTATCACTTTTTGTTAGCCTGTGTGAGTATGTAGTTAATGCCCTGTAATGGAGAGTTTACTACATAGCTTAGTTATACTTATTATTCTACTTTGTATGTATTTTAGGATATATGAATGAAAGTTTCCATTATTATTATTACTATTTATTGTCCAGAAAAAACGCGTAAAATATACAAAAGAAGCATCACACTTGATACCTACCTCAAATGTGGGTTGCGCAGCATTGTAACCACCTTGTTGCGGCTGCTGTGGTTGGGCCGACATCCGGGAATTATAACTTGCCTGTAACCCTCTCCCCTGAGCAGAAAACAGTCCTTGGCCTTGGGTGCTTGCAGTCGATTCACTCGGGCCTGGTATCGCATTCCGTCGCCTGCAAAGAAAAAGATTCGTGCTGGAATAATTTCACATCGAGGCTCAGTGTTTTGAAACACACTTGCTACACTGAGAGTGACGGCTATTGCTCATTAGAGACCGCTTTTTTGTATTCTCACAAAATTTACAGATACCACAAAGAGCATGGAAATACACAGCAACCCTATGGCAATTTTTCTGCAAATAAACCCAAAAGGAAATATTTACGGGGATAAGAGATATGCAAGTTGTCATTACTGACTTATTCAAAACATTCGGAGGCCTGGATCTGGCGTTGCTGTGACAATTTGTGTATTTGAATTAACAATTGAAATTAGACACGAAAAATGTAGGGTAAAGGATGTTACCCCTTTCGTGGTTCAGACAAGGAGCCACGCGCACAAAAGCACTCATCTTCCTGTTCATTTTCTGTCAGAGGGTTTCTACATGATCATCGAATTCCAGCTGAGAGTCAATAGTGACTCCTGTTTAAAATCGTCACATTCACATTTCATTCGTTAGATAAAAAAACATGCTTGAACACTATTTCTGATCAGTTTTTTCGCGTGCAAGTCCCCAAAACAGAAATATCGAAGTGGTTCTGGCATCAGTGTTTCGAGCAGATAGTATAGAGCATTAGAATATTTGAGCGAAATTCCTACCTATGATCGTTCAGGCAGAGGAGCAAGCGAAATTACGATGATTATAGTAACTCTACCTATCCAGAATGTAATGAGGTAAGCTACTGCATACATACATATTACGTGAAGTTTCTGTCCTGGTTGGAACATCAAATGCTCTGACGATGTTTATCAGTATCTTCACTTGCTTCACAGTCGAGAGATTCTAAAATTGAGAAAATGTAAATACCTTGTTTAGAGCCAAGAACATAAAAGAAGTATGCTCTTACAATGGCGCTTTAGATATATTATTTCAAACAAACACTAATGTTCGCAATCCCTGGCAATAACTTTGCAGGTCATATCGTTTGACCACGAGAAGAACTTAATCAGAATTTTAAATTTTACTTCTCAGGTAAGAGAGAATGCACTTTCGAACTGTTCTGTGTGAGAAGATGCTTTACGTGAGTGCTTTAGGCCTTTTTGAAGCACGTCACAACCAAGAATGTTTCATAGAGTCGAATTTACCTATACGTCCGTCGTCAAGTGCTCATAAAACGTGAGTCAAACTGCAAAAATACTTTCGTCTTTCAGTAATCAAGCAGACGTCAACTCATTCAAATCCATCCAGTGCTTTTGTGGTGCACCAGATTTTCTTTACTGTAGCTCAGAATTGACAGTCGGCTCTCAACAATACTTCAAAGTATTTCTCCAAAAGCTCCTTTCACACGGATTTACAAGAATCAAATGTCTGGCTCAGGAAAAAACCTCGCAAAGCTGCACAATACCTGTCCACCAATTCGTTTTCGTTCTTTTCTTTCTGGTTTTAATGGATGGCGTTTTGCAAACAATTGTCCAAGTCGTGCACCTAGAGTCCTGCAACAATATGACAACCTAAGTTAAAAATCATATGTTCTTTAAAGAATGATTAAGTCAAAGTAATGAAGGTAATATCAAATGCTCTTGCAATTGCCCCCACGTTTTCAACCGTTTTACGAGCTTTCAGTGATTATCATTGCTATTGAACTTTTTAAGAAAACAGACCGTTTAATCATTTTGGGATACCCGGTAGTGTAAAGTCAAAACATTTGTTGTCAGTAAATAAACCTCAAATAATGAATAAAACTACGCTCACACGATGCCAGTGCATTTTGAAAACGGTGAAAAATGTGACGGTAGCAAATTCTGAGCTAGCTTTCACACGATTCTGGAACAATTTGAAAACGGTAGGAATTTGAGAGTAAAAAACTCGTTGCAAGACTTTGATGCCAAAAATGTTCTTAACCCCTAAGGATCGAGCAGTCTCGTTCCAAAGCGTCGAAGAATGTCCTGTTTTCATCATTTTTGAATGCTCACACGAACCCGTTTCCGAAATGTGCCGGATAGAATTCCGTTTTCAAAATCTACCGTTTTCGAAATCTGCCGGCAAAAAATAAGCCGTTTTCGTGTGAACGGGAGGCCTATCCATCACATTTATCACCGTTTTTAAAATGTTTCGGCATCGCGTAAAAGCTGTCTACGTTGGATTGAAGTCAGCACGTACATACCCGATATCAGGTACCTCATCCTCGATAACTACGTCCGTGAGATCCAGTTGTCGTTTCGCTATTTGTGAACGAGCAAGAACATTTTTGCGAGCCTGCGAAAGGAAATATATCATTATAATATATAATAATAACATAACATAATAACATAATAATAATAATAATAATAATAATAATAATAATAATAATAATAATAATAATAATAATAATAATAATAATAATAATAATAATAATAATAATAATAATAATAATAAATGAATGATAAAAGAACACAACTGTTTTGTAAAACGTTTTGATGTTAAAATCTTCATCAGTTAACTTTACAAGAGGACAGCAGAGTATTTGTACATTTTAAAATCTTATTTACATAACAATATATTTTCACAATCTAAACTAAAATCCTCGCAAAAATATCTCAAACAATGAAACTAGCTTTTTCAAAATATTAAAAAGAAAGTTTTTGAAAACTTGAAGATGACTCCCAGTAAACAGCTACTGAAAACTATGCGTGGCACCACTTATTAATTCACCTAGGACTGGAAACTCTTCTGTTTTTGGAGCCAGGATCTATGTTTTTGGAGCCAGGATAAATGATTTACCTAAAGTTGGCAAGTGACAGAAAAGATAGCTAACTACAGCTAATTAAAGCCAACTGTTTAACTATTTACATGATAAGTTCTACAAATACAAAATCGTAAAAATCAACTATAAATACCCCATCTCTGCGATGTGTATTTTACTGTCTATTGGAGACGAAAATCGGTATCTATTGGAGACGAAAATACAGTGATCTCTGAATCTGAGAACGTAGATAGGATGCCTGTCGAGACACTGATCATTTTTTCATGTTCAAAGTAAAAGTCCCTAAATGTCGGAGATATTTTTCCTTATTAGAAGTGCTCTAAAATCTAAATCAGAATACAGTAAAAATCAACGAATTAGATCTTCAATTTTCCAAGACTGACTTTGGTTCTTATGTAATTAGTATGAAATAAGAAGAGTCTTAAGTTTGAAGACCAAACGCAGTTTTAAACTGAAAATTGTACATATTTCACTTCAATACAAAAGACGTCTAAAATTGATTCTAATTTGAATCTTGAATTTTAGATTCAGTTTTTTATTTCTTTCCATTTGAAAGAAAGTGTTCTTTCGTCCTCTGCAGTTTAAATCTGCCCATAGATTTCAACGCTGCTTCAACAACAAGAAACTGCATCCAACATCATGAACGGTGAAATATTTCAACATTCAACTGGGAAGTGATTGAAACATCAGATTCTTATTTGCAGGTGTCGTGGCGTTGTGTTGAAATCCTCTGGCTTTGCAGCCATAACAGTCAGGCGGACAGGGCTCGATATCAGCTACCGGCCAACCACTATAGCGTCATGACAAGGACTCGCAAATTTGTTTAGGCCTGCCCAGGGGGGGGGGGGTCATGGAAAAAAATTTCGACACAGAGGCGGAAAAAATATGCACGGGGGTAAAATATACCCACCTACCCATTTTTTGCCATTTTTTTCCAAAAATGCCACTTTTTTCCAGACAAAAATGATGACCCACCCCTATTTTTGGCAAATTTTTTAAAATGCTTTTGCCTATGCCCTAACTTTTTATAAGAAACCAAGAGACTTGAATAATTCCAATTGCTGGCATTTAAATTTTATATTTGTATAGTTTCTCAGACATTCTTAAAAGTTTCTTGAATTTAGAATGTACTAAGACAGGAAACCAAAAGGAAAATCAAGAGAAAATACTAATGAGGTACCAAACAAAGTCAAGTTTAAGAAACTGCTACTGAGGCCTGCTGAGGTTGTCAAAAGTTGTGAAACTTTTATCACCACATAGCAGCACATACAGCCCTTTACACAATTATGGTAATTATTATAAAAATAAAGCTGCATCAAATATAATAATTATAAAAATAATAAATAAAGAAACTGGAAGGATTCGAATAAATATTGTACTTCCAATGTGTGTGAAAACGGAAGAAACAAGCTTCCTGTCAAGAACAGCCACAGTGGATATTTGACTGACCCAATATAACAATGGAAAAAGTAAAGAGACACCGCACTAGAAACAGCTTGACACAGTAGGTAACACCCACAGATAGAATCATTTGCTATTTGTCTTAAAGCAGGTTGCGTAAAAACACCACTGCATGAATTTATGCATTTGAAGTGACCTAATCATAAATTGTTTAGCCATGATGAAGTTCATTACATATATATTTGGGATCCTCCTATAAGAAACCTTCCTAAAATCAGGCTGAGAAGTTTCTTATATGAGGGCACCATTTCTCAAAAAAATCAGCCTGGGGTTTCTCATAAAGTGGTTTCTATTTTGCGGGTTCTTACTGTAATTCAGTTTTGTTATTTGAAAAATGTACCAAAAGTAGGATTGCATGTAATTTCTGTTCATTTTGTAAAATGATAGTGTTTTTTGGGCAGCAACCTGAAGAATAAACATGGATATTACAACTTTTCTGAAGTCTAACTACTAAAATAAACAAGGATAAGCCAATATTCATAGTCAGGAAAAAAGTTTCCAAGAAATGGAAAAAAAAATTTTCGCGAAAAATAGACCCACCCACCCCCGGCCTCTGTGTCGAAAATTTTTTCCATGACCCCCCCCTGGCCTGCCCTACTGCGATCCCAGCACTTGGCGCTAAAACCGCAACTGCACCTTCACCTGCTATTCATGCGTCTTTACTGTAGTGGAAGATATGAATACGAGGAAAGCATTTCAAACTAATGACATATTTGATCAAAGATTTAAAAACAACATTTACTCTATGAAATATACCTGAACAAGAAACTTTGATACTTTTGCTCTGTGTGAAATTTCACCTTCTTCTTCAACAGGCTCTTCTCCCTTTATTCTCTTTTCATAACTCTGTAAAAAATCAACAGCAATAACTTTATATTATCCAAATACCCACCATTTCTAATATGTCATGTACCACAGAATGCACTGCACAATGCTTTTCAACGGGCGGTTTCAAAATATATCCCAAAAAAGTATACAGATTTCAACCTGGCTCCCTGCGTCAACTCGACCGCCTTCGTTTGAGGGTACTGGGCGCCAGGGAAGCGATTTGTTGACGCCTGAACAAAAACCAGCGAAACTTCTCAAACTTCTCAATCCTTATTTGGAAAACCGGTTAAGCGTAGCCTGCGTGCAGTCTTCTTTTGTGTAAATTGAATTGTTTTGTGTAAATTGAAAGAACTTTACCTTCTTTCAATTTTACAAAGAAAGACTGCACGCAGGCTAGTTAAGCGTCTCGTTCTGTTGGTGGGCAAGATTTAAAGCATGCCACGATGACAACGGAAGCCCGGGCCATAGTTACGGTGCGTGGTTACGGTTTTTATCCAGACGTTGAAGAACGAGTACTCTAGCGGAGAGGAAGGAGAAAAGTAAGAAGAAGGTGGCTAGGCCAATCTGATAAAATAGGCCTAAGTACTTGAGCGGCTTCAAATTCAGAGCTTGTAAAGATGGGTCCTTCACCCAAAAAACAAAGCAAGCAAGAGACAAGCAAATTCAAAACCTACCAAAGTGGTGGATGTATCGGATTGGAATCCTTAGAGGAAATGGCCAATTGGATTGAAATGGCAAACATCCGATATTATGAGCATTTGGCATTGGAACACGATGAGTCAACCTTAGTTTTGTGGGAAGATGAAAAAGGCAATACCCCTAAAGAGTTAGAGAATGGACATATGGATATCGAGAATATGAAAATGCTGAAACTAGAAATTTATTATCACAAAGAGGGTAACAAATATGCCAAAGTTCTAGCAATCAACTTCCATCTAACTGGGAAAAAGCACTCCGTTGTATTGGCAGGCATGGCTGCCCATGACTGGATAGATTTTGAATATCCAGTCATTGAAAAGATGATAAAGATGAAAGACAAGGGGTATAAAAAATTGCTTGAAAAATCTAAAAAAGAGCCATTTACATTGAAATTAACTCAAGACCCTAGAGGTAAAGGAAAGATTGTAACAATAGATATAAATGAAGATGAAGTCAATGAAAAAGGAAAGGAAAAGAATGATGAAACATCAGGAGATGAGAAGGAAACCAAAGAAAGTACAAATAAATCAAAGAAAACAGGAAAAAGTCAAAAAAATGAGAATGAAAACAAAGAGGAAATAACAGACATCAACAAAGAGTTGAAGAAAGAAAGAGACACTCTGAAAAAAAGGGTGTTGGAAATGGAATTAAAAGTAGAAAATCTTGAAGAAAAAGTGAAGAAGCTTGAGGAGGACAAAGAAATGTTCAGAAAAGCCTACAAGGAACAAAAAAGAGACAAAGAATATTATGAAGAAATCATAGAAAAAATGGAAGATGAAAAAGATGAAATGGAACAACAAAAAAAAGAAAATAAAAGGAATGTAAGAGATCAATCATATGATGAGGAAACAGAGAGAGGCAACAGGGAAGACAGAAGCTTTGCAGATCAGATTAACCTGGAAAGACAAGCTGTCAGGGAACTAGAACAAGAAGCAGAACTACTAAATCTGAGGAAACATAAAGAAAATTTGAGAAGCAAATTAGTAACCCCTTTGACAACAAAAGTCAGCAATCCAAACAAAAAGTACCAACGCCTGTGTAGATATGAGTTAGTGAGCCCAGGAAATTGTAGAAGAGGAAAGGAATGTTGGTTTTCACATGAAATAAGAAGCAGAGGAAAAGATGAAATGAGTGATATGCAGTGGCAAGGGCAATGGCAAGGGAACAGAGAAACTGATGAGGAAAGAGAGTACTGGCAAAGCATGGGATACTGCTTTTCATTCATGAGGGGGAATTGCAAAAGCCAAAATTGTAGATACACCCATCCAGGAAATAGAGGATATGCGAGGAGAGGGACTGTAGAATGGAATAGGCCGCAGAAAGTAAGCCCATATCAATACTCAAGAGAGAAAAGTACAGAAAGAGAAGAAGAAAACAAGCAAGATCAAAAACTGTAGGACATTATGGACATAGAACTTATTGTCAAACAACAAGTACATGAAGCAATTAAAAATTGGTCTAGAGAAAGTAGGTCACAAGTGACACAGTGCCCCCCTCAGGTATCTTGGGCTCCAGACCTTGTGTAACAACAAAAACAAGACACAAAAGGATGAAAAGGTATGGAAAATATTGCTTAAAATTATATTACACCAATGCAAATGGCCTAAAGTCAAAGTTAAACAGTCTAAATGAAATTGTTGATGAAATAAATCCATCAATAATATGCCTAAATGAGTCTAAGATAAAAAGATATGAAAACACAATAGTATTAAATGGATATTGTAAACCAATTGAATTAAGAAGGGAAAACAAAAATGGAGGTGGCATATGGATAGCCTATAAGGAACATTTAAAGAATAACATAGCAGTTCTGGAGTTAGGAGATGATGAAATTGAACAAATTTGGCTTAATATCAAAACAGGACAAGAAGATACAATATTAGGAGTGGTATATGGGAAACAAGAATCAAGAGTAGACATAAATAGTATTAAAAATTTCCTAGATAGAATTGATTACTATGCAGTAAAAGCAAAAAATGAAGGAAAATCATTGCTTGTGGTTGGAGACTTTAATATGAAGGTAGGGGAAACAATTAAAGGAAACCAGGATCAAATTAGCAAAGGTGGTAGAATGTTACTAAAACTCATGAATAAGAGAAAACTTGAGCTAATTAATAGCAGTTCAAAATGCTCAGGGTTATGGACAAGGATTGTAACAACTGACAGTGAAAATGATGAAAGAAAGTCAGTTTTAGACTATGTCCTAACCAATCAAAAATGCTACCATAAGGTGGAACAAATGCATATAGATGAAGATAGAAATTTTGTCATGCAAAAATACTCTAAAGATAGGGTTAAAGAATCAGATCACAATGCAATAATCATAAATTTAAATCTTAAAGCAAATAATCCTTTCACAACAAATCCTAAATCAAGTAAATGGATCCTAACAAAGAAATCCCTTGTAGAATTTAAGAAAAGAACAGAAGACTGTCAAGTAAATGTTGGCAAAAATAACAGTGATATAGATAGCATTTATGAAAAATGGGAAGAAGAGGTAATAATGTAAGTAAGGAATGCTTTAGAAAATACCATAAAAGGAAAGGAGCAAAGCAAGCTGTGACAAAAAATGAAAAAGAATTAAGAGAAAGAAAGAGACACTTAAAAAGGAAACTCACAAACTACATAAACAAAGGTGACTTGATAAAGATACAAATTAACAAAATTAGGATTAAATTAATTAATAAAAGAATTCTGAGAATAAAAAATGATTTAAAAAAGATAAATTTGGAAAAGAATATTGATCAAGTTAAAAGAGTGAAAGTGAACAGCACAGAATTCTACAATATTAGAGCAAACATACTTGGCAAGAAACATGAATACCCAACCTCATTAATAAATGACCAAGGGGAAGAACTGACCGATGTTGGTGAAATTCTAAAAGAACATGAGGAATACTTCAAAAAACTATTAACAAACAGGGAACCAGGAAAACAATATAGAAGGCACATAAAACTTAAGAACAAATTATTTTTAGGCATTATGAAAAAACATGAAAACACTTGGTTTTCCACTGACAAGCCTTTCAAAAAATGGGAGCTACTAGAGGCAATTCGGCAACTAAAAACAAAGAAAGCACCTGGAGATGATAACATCTCTAATGAGATATATATGAATATAGGAAAAAAGGGTTTAGATTTCATGCTAAAAATATTTAACATTTCATTTGAGAATGGGATAATTCCAAAAAAATGGAAGAAAATAATTGTTAAAACACTTTACAAAAAGAAAGGAAACAGAAGACTACTAAAGAATTGGCGTGGAATATTTCTCACATCTAGTATCAGTAAGATATTTGAAAAAATGATTTTAAATAGACAGAGTACTAACATAGATAATAGTTTTTCTGAAGCAGCTGCTGGTGGAAGAAAAGATAGATCAACACTTGACCACTTATTCGTTGTTCAGGCTATCATTGATTATCACAAATATATAAAATGTAATATTAAATTCATGTTTCTTGATTTGGAAAAAGCGTTTGATAAACTACATTTAAAATCATGTTTGATAGACCTATACAAAAGTGGAGTAAAAGGAAAATGCTTAAAAAGTATATATGAACTTAACAAAGAAAGCTCCATAAGAATTGATTCCCCAAATGGAACAACAAAACATATAGGAATAGGAGAAAATCTAAAACAGGGTACAATTCTAGCTGCACCGATATGTGCCAACCACATTGATAAAGGAGTAAAGCCAATATATGACGAAAACTTAGGAATAAGGTATGGAAACATCTTGATTCCACCATTACTATATCAAGATGATATCATGATTGCTTCAATTTCAACTAACAAAATGCAAGAAATGTTAAATATTCTTGAAACATATCAGAAACAAAACTTACTTAATTTTAACATGGATAAAAGTGAATGTTTGACAATGAAATTCAATAAGCTCAAAAGATATAATCAATTAAGTGAACTGAAATTAAATAACTCCATAGTTAAAGAGGTAGAAAGTTACAAATATCTTGGAGACATGAAAAATAGCACAGGAACATTAGGTGATAATATATCAAACAAAAAGAAAGCAGCAATGGCTATCACTAATGAAATTCAATAAGCTCAAAAGATATAATCAATCAAGTGAATTGAAATTAAATAACTCCATAGTTAAAGAGGTAGAAAGTTACAAATATCTTGGAGACATGAAAAATAGCACAGGGACATTAGGTGATAATATATCAAACAAAAAGAAAGCAGCAATGGCTATCACTAATGAAATTAAATTTCTTGTTGATCAGCCAGCTTTCAAAAAACAAAAAATGGAGATCACTCTGAAGCTTATTGAAACTATACTAATCCCCAAAATATTATATGGATGTGAAACATGGACAAATATATCAAAGCAACAATTAAAAACATTAGAGAAAATGCAAAAAGATGCAGTAACAAAAACTAATTCCATACCAAGTACAACACCATATCAAGGTATAACATATGAATGTGGTCTTATGCCAATTACATATAGGATAAAAATGAAAAGACTTGTATACCTTAGAAAGATGATAAAAATGAAAGACAGTCGACTAACAAAAAAGGTTTACAAAGAACAGTAACGTCTAAATTTAAATAACTGCTGGAACTCAGAAATAAAAAATGATTTAAAAGAACTAAACATAAATATCTCAGAAAAACAAATAGGGAAGCTGACAAGCAAAGAATGGAAAAATATGATAATAAATAGAATAACTTCATTGATACAAAGAGATATGAAAGAATGCAACAAAACGAAATTAAGATTAATAAAAGATAACTGCTTTGGAAAAAAAGAATACATTACTCATAAAGACGCAGCAAACCTATTATTGCTAAAACTAAACATGACTGACTTAAAAGCTAACTATAAAGGAAAACATGAAGATACCCTGTGCAGAAGGTGTGGAGCTCAAGAAGAAAACATTGAACACTTATTTCATTGCCAAAATTTTAAAGAAAAACCTTTGAACTCAAAAAATTTACTGAAAACTGACCCAGCAAAACTCGGGAAGATCTTTGAAAAAGTGAAGACATTTTTGTCATAAATAGGAAAAAAGAAAACACATACTTTCTCCCAACTAAAAAAACAAACAAACAAACGTCTGTGTTACCGTTACGTTTAACTGGTAACTGCTCCGAAATGGAGAAGTAGGTTGTTATTATTATTATTATTATTATTATTATTATTATTATATTATTATTATTATTTTGGACCGCTTCCGTGGAGCCCAGTTCCCCGGTCGAAAATCACGTCAGGAAACCAGACTGTACAGATTTAGTTGCATCTAGCGATGTGAATTTAGCTAGTCACTCTCAAAGCGTTTCTCGATTGTAAACGTGAACATAGATACTTCGTTTGTTGGCATTGGTGTTTTGAGAGCAGAAATGTAAGTCATGAAAGCTCAAATTTTTACCAATCTGCAAACCAGAACTTTGGCCTTTTGGCGTAAGGGAACGGTTGACACATGTCGAAATCAAAAATTGAAAACGAAGAAAAATTATTAGCAACTACCGAATGGGTGACTAGGGGAGGTGACTTCTGGCGAACTGGCGAACAGACTATATGAATTTTTAACATTATTCAAATTTTATCACGTCCATAGACCATTTGCCAATTAGGAAAAAGGGACTGAGGCGAGCGCGGCCAATTCCGACAGCCCTAGTAACAGTGGGAAACCCGGGGAATCCTCTCCACTTCAGTGAAACGAGTAAGCCGCAGTGAGCGGTCTAGTCGCTGTGCAAACTTTAATATTTTGCTGTTCATTTCCCCTTCCAAGAGCTGTTTGATACTTTTCTACTATGGTAAGTGTTTTCCCCTGATTTTCGAGCTATTTTCTCATTATTTCAATCATTTTGGAATGTACTTCGAGGCTCTTTTTCGACGTATTTTGATACGATTTGTGTTTAACTTTTGAAAGAAGATTCGAAGGAAAATGTACGAAATTCGTAGATCAACCAGGAAACCTAAATGTGTTTCAATCAAGTTTCACTTTTTGCTGATATTTTTTGCCTTTCTCATCTGAAAATTAACTGTGCAAAGAATAATTGCACATAATTGCTTTATTTTTCGGAGATCTAAAAGATTAATTTCAGGTGAAAATATTTTTTTAAATAAATTGCACTTGGCAGATGAAAAGACCGTTACTTTTACCTGCTTGAAGCACATTTAGGTCTCCTCGCTGATTTACCCAAATTCATTGATTGTCCTTCGAATCTTTCTTCAAAAGTTAAAAGTCCTTGGACTTGCAGTTTGTTGTTAAATCTACCTTGCTTGAAGTTGAGCTATCTTACTGGAAGGTAAGAGCAGATAATTTGCCATTTAAGAGAACGAAGAGCAATGTTTGAAATTCTTCAATGGGTCCATAATAAAGCTTCGTAACATTTGAGCTAATTTTACAAGTAACAACAGTCGGAATAGTACCCGTTGAAGGCCATTGAAAAGGGAGAAGTTTCCGGCTGACATGGCCTAAACATTGAGCCGCCTTCCGACAGTTGAAAATACGTCGAGTTCAAGTGCCTCGCAGCATTCTCCAAAATGACTGAAAGGATGTGAAAATGGCTTGAAAATCGAGGGAAAACACTTACCTTACTAGGAAAGAGCCAAATAACTCTTGGAAGTGGTAAATAGATAGTTCAACATTCAAGTTTGCACAGCGACTAGACCGAACAGTACAGCTTGCTGTGTGTACTGAAGTGCAGAAGATTCCCCGGATTTCCGACCGTTACTAGGGCTGTCGGAATTGGCCGCGCTCGCCTCAATCCCTTTTTCCTAATTGGCAAATGGTCTATTGTTGATTTATTCGCAGTGCCTCAAGAATTTATTTAGGCCAAAAGGCCAAAGCTCTGGTTTGTAGGTGGATGCAAATTTGAGCTTTCGAGTTTAATATATCTGCTATCAAAGCACCAATATCAACAAAAGAGGTACCTATGTTCACGTTGATCATCACGGAACATTTTGAAAGTGATTAACCATCGACTAAAGCTGAATTCAGATCGCTGGGGCCCACCGAATCCGTATACTTTTTTTGGGACACCCGGTAGAAACAAGAATAAATTTACTCGGTTGCAAAAACTATTGTTTGCGCTTTATGTTTCAATTGAGATTGAATTGATAAGTCAGACATTGAACGCAAAAGTTCTCGCTAGAAATACTCTCGAACTGACCATTTGGGTAACTGTCTATCTGCAAAATGATTCGATTCTAACTTAATTTCAACTATACAATCAAAGTTGCGGAATGATATTTACGTTTGGCTAATTTAAAAAACTGCATCTCAGTGAAATTTCTTCCTTCGGAAAGTCATCTGCAATATGGGTATCAAGGTATGATAGATTTCAAGAGTACCTCAAAAAGTGTGTCCGAAATATGTTTGTCTTCCATGGGGATCATTTTGAAGTTCTTGAACTCTGCAACCTGAAAAAAGAACAAATTTCTGCAAAAAATTATCTGTTTAAGACTGATGAACCAATCCTTGTTATACGAAGCAGAACCTAAAAATATGTTAATTACTAGAAAATACTAGATTCAATATTTTTTAATACAGGATTCAACTCTTTCAGAAGTCGGAAAAACATCATTACCTTTTACTCAGCATCGAATGGCCCGAAAGGAACTTCAGGTGGAAAACTTCTTGTAGAATATTGAAAAAATTGAAATCTTCGTAAATCCCAAATCAATAAAAGAAAAATGATACAATATTCAAGAAAACCACAGTTTATGAAGGTCTGGAATATGGTGGCAAGCGCAGATCTGTCGCCCTTTGGCTCACGATTTAGAAATTTGACGATGTCCCAGCTTCCAACATTTTAAGTGCCGCCATTTTGAAAAACTCGAGATATCAAAATTTCCATAGTAGGATTACAGCAAGGCACTCTTAATACTTTTCAGGTCATTCATTTGAAAGAAAGATGTAATATAATCTTATGTCGTCTGTTTTTCAAGACTTGAATCCTGCGCTATATTTCCCTGCAAAGTTTCCAATCCTGTTATGCCTAGATCCTGCTTCGTTACACAAAACAGCCCATGCAATCACACGAAAAAACATTTACCCAGCTAGCCGAGAGCTCCCTTGAGTACTACGGGGATCCTGCCCAGGCGAGGATATACTTTCCCATATAAGCAGACCTTTCTGTCAAGCAGCTTGACTCTTTCGTACATCATTAATCCTTTGGCCTCAGAGACAAAGCTCGGCCGCCATAATATCCCGGTTCAAAGGGGAAACTTCTCTCATGTGAAATTCAAGGAATATTGTCTTGGCTGAGTGGGTGACACGGGGAAACTCTCTCTAAATAAATAGGCTCATATGGTCTGACTATATGAAAGAAAACGTACCGTCTAGCCAGGACGGGATGGTCACCGAGATCCTACTCCTGTGGTCAATCCCTTCTGAAAATCACGTTGTGATTACATGAGAAAAACGTCCCATCCCAGCTAGACGGGATAATTTTCACAAGCGGGATCTTGCCCTTGACCCCCGGGGGGGGGGGGGGGTACTTCACTATGGGTAAGACGGGGATGTGCGCCAGTTTTGGGTAGTTTTGGGCCTGAAAATTCTGGGATTGGGGTATCCTTTTACTGGAAAATTTCTGTGATTGGGGTATACTTTCACTCGGAATTTTCTGGGATTGGTGTTTACTGTTATACTCAAAATTCTGCAATGGGTGTTGAATGAAAGTACAACTGGATAAATTTTCGAGCAACACGTGGTCAGTTTCAGGTGAACTGATTTCAAGTATTTTTGTGTTGAAAAACGTCCTCAGATCAGAACCTCGTTCCAATGGCCACTTGGAACCAAAATAATCGTTCCCAGCCCTCAATCCCTTATCCCTTTGACGTCGAATTGCTTTTGTTACTTCTTCGATTGGGTATCAATATCTGACATATATTCTGGGATTGGGTATCAATATCGGACCAAGTTTCTGGGATTGGGTCGTAACAGAAATCCTTGCGGCGCACACCCCCGTATGAATTTATAGTGAAGTACCCCCCCCCCCCCCGGGCCCTTGACCAAACGGGATTCCGTCTAGCCGGGACGTTTCTTTTCATATGATCGAGTCATCCCAGCTAGACGGGACAAAAGCTGAGCTATTTTTGGTCATTGCACATATGCGTAGCATAAAACATAAAATTTGTGTTAAATGGCTTGCATTTCAAGTACACCCAAACATGGTGTAAAATGAAAATAGCGTGTGAAACCGAGGTAAGAAATCTTTTTCAGCATGTTTTTAAAAGTCGAAGTTGATTTTGGCGTAAATCTGCAAGTTTTTCCTGTCTTCCTGGTGTGTTTTCCGCATGTAATCACAACTTTTTTTCCAGAAGGGCTTGACCACAACAGTAGGATATCGGCAAACATAACCTCCCATCCTGGCTAGATGGGACGTTTTCTCTCATATAATCTCCAAATTAAACAAAACTTACCCCTTGATCTCTGAGTTGTATCAGTCGAAATCTCTTGCAATTGTCTAGTTCTTCATTCGTAGCGAAATCAGTTTCCTCTTCAAGTTGATTCAGGCGAAAGTATTTTGGTCTTGATAATCCTTCTTTTTGACTTCCATTCATAAGCTAATTCAAGGAAATACGAGAAAATTATGATCCAGTTTGCAATTTTTGGTTGGTTGAATGCTTCCGATTTTTTTTAAAGTAAGAGAATGTTATGTCACAGCATAGAGATCAAATCTTTAAAAAGGTTGGTGTAAAAGTCCATTGCATTTTTCTTTGAATTAAAGTGCTTGGACGGAACTTTGGATAATTTTCTGTAAATCTGCCGTAGCAATTTTTTGATACCTTGATTATTTTCAAAATGGCGGCATTCATTAATTTGAAGGCTGTGACGTCATCAAATTTCTAAATCCTTAAACAGAAGAGCTAAAGATTTCTGCTTGCAAACATATTGTAGACCTTCATAAACTTTGGTTTTCTCGAAGATTTTATCAATTCCCTCGAGTAATTTAAGATTTATGATGATTTTAATTTCTTCAAAATGTTTGATGAATTTTTGCAAAAATTATCAAAATCCAGCCATTTTGAAAATAATCAAGATATAAAAAATTGCCAAGACAGATTTACAGCAAATTACCCATAGTTTCTTTCAGGCACTTTAGCTCAAAGAAAAATGTGATGCAGATTTACACCCACCTTTATAAAGATTTGAAAGATTTGAGCCCTATGCTTTATGTCACCGGATTTGGAAGTGCCAACAAGACGCAGAGGAATGAGAGCAATAAGTTGTGCCTAATTAAGGTATAAATGTATGTATAATTTTGTCGTTAAAATTAAAAGTAAAGTTTAAATTGATAACATGAATTTAGGGAAAACGAAAGTCTGATTACAGGTGTATGATAAAGTGCAACAAAGTGAATATAAAAGTTGAATATGGAGTCTAAAAACACACTTAGTTAAAATGGCAGGGATAGCATTAAAAGGTCCGTGCGACTTTGTTTCCATAATGGTCCCTCCGGAGGTGTTTTTGAAATAGAAGCGTTCACAAAGGAAACGAAAAACATATTTTCTGTCTAAAAAGTAGAAAGAAAAGCTGCATTTTCAAGACTGTTTTTGCTGCGTAATCCGCAGTGCAACTTGTACTGAGCTATTCTAAAATCATTTAAAGTCAGCCCTACTCGGCCTAAATAAACGAATACAGTTGAATCCGCACGAACCCTCTGATACCCAACTTCCCGGCATAAAGAACAGAATCGAATATGATGTTCTTTATGAAGTCTCTCAGTTTAAAGAACTCCTGTTATAACGTATTTTTTTCTGGTTCCGTTCATCAGCAGGAGATGTTTCCTTTACTTTGTCTTCGTAGCCCTTTATTTTTCCTGGAACTAAGCCTTCTTGGAATTACTCTCTATAAAGACGTCTGGAATCATTTTCATTTCCATAAGACAAGTCAAAGCACTGAAACAAAAAGCCTTACCTTTGCAAGATTCAAGATGTCAGCATTTGTTGGGTCATTCGGATCCAAATTGGCTTCGGCTAAAAAGAAAGTTTGTTTGTCAGCAAAGACTCGACGTCTACTATTATTTACAGTCTTCAATGGTGCAAAATTATCGTGTTTTGAAAATGATTCTCCAAGCTTTACAGACTATATCAAATTTTCAATAAGTTTAAGAAGGAAAATTTGATACGAGTATTTGATTAAAGAAAAGCAACTTTGATACGTTTTATAAAATTATATGAAAAGACATTCTGGTTAAAATATTCATACTTATCCATGATATGAGCATTTCCATATCGACCACACCTGCGGCACCAAGCGCAGACAGAGCATCATGTTGCTTGATTGCACTGAATATGGAAAGTAAGATATTAACAGTAAGTTGGCAAGAAACAGCCTTAACTTTATTCGAAAATAGTCAGCATAAGTTTCAAATCTTTAAAAAGCTGGGTGTAAAATTCTATGATCTATTTCATTGAACTGAACGGCTTCAAAGAAACTTGAACTATTTTACAGTAAATCTGCCGTTGGACTTCTCTGAAATCTTCAATATTTTCAGAAGTACTGTGTTTTCCTTCTTTTTTAAGAATTCAAGAAAATTTTCGTAAAAAACTTAAAACTATCGTAATTTCTGAACCTTTCGGCGAAAGATCAAATAATTTTCAAGAGAACTATAGTTTATGGGTGCCTACAACATGGTATCAAGCGAAACTCTTTTACTCTTCTGGTTTATGATTTAGAAATTTGATGACGTCACGTCAAAAAATGAGCTGAAATATAAAAGAGGCTGTAATTTCGACAAATAATCAAGATTTCTGAAAAGTCCAGCGGTAGAATCATAGAAAAGTGGCTAAAGTTTCTTTCATGTCATTCAGTTTAAGGAAATAGGTCATTGAATTTTACACCCGCCTTTTTTCGTAGATTTAAAGATTTGGAACCTATGCTAAAATAGACCCCTTTCACAATGACGTCAGTTCTTTTGAAATTCTTCCAGGAACATCACTTGCCTCGATTTGTTGTGGATCGAAATCTAAAAAGCGTGCACTGCTCTCAGCAACGCGTGAATTTTTTTTGTACGTGTAGTTGCAACATAATGATACGATGCAGATTTCTCGTTGCACAGAGAATCAAATCTTTTGCCTCGAATTGAATGTTATTGTGAATGGGTCTATTGTGTATGTCTTCACATTAAAACAGACAACTAGAGACAAAGATAAATACCTCCAAAATAATCAGCTCGAAAGTCTGCTTACCTTAAAAATCCCGTTCTTAAAACAAATACACTTGCGTTGCGGCAAAGTGGCTGAATTGCATTCAGAATAGTGTTGCAGAAGCTGGTGGTTGCATCACACTGGAGGAGGGGACTGAATCAGCCTCCTACTTATATCAGCGATATCAGCAATTGACGTTGATCAGAATCATATATCAAAATAAGCCCTTATGAGTATAAACGTTGCAAAAATGTCCATACCTTTGCCCAGATAATTTTCCATGCGATTTCGAAGGAGGTGCCAAAGGTCTGCCATCATTGTCAATGCCCCATGACACACTGGAGTATAAAATACCTGATGTCAAGAGCGTGACAGGAGCATCCGGTTCTAAGTCTTGCTGGACATTCAAATCAATGTTAACACCTATGAGGAAATTAAGACAGTTATATGTAGGAGGAATGAGCAAACGGACAGTTCTCATAGAAATGTAGGAACAGATAGAGGTCTTTTTAAGCCCAATGAGATGGTTTCGAAAACGAGGTCTAGATGGCGTATTGTCTCTTCCATTTTTGACTCGTGGACCTTACCAATGTCGATTCTTCGTATGACGCTAAAAATACTCTCAAGAATTCGTTGAAATTCTTACGCAGCAAAACTAATATAATGTGCGCAAGTCCTGTACTGCAATATTCTTGGTGCCATTTAAAGTGAATCAAAATCTTGAAGTCAGAAACTTTCATAACTTGTTTTTTATCATGTACAAATCAGAAAACTACTACGGGATCTAAGAGACCGTTTAGAGATTTCTTCACAAAGGATAGGGTTCAGTTCTTTAATATAGCCTTAAGTAGCGGACTCATCTGAATAAAACATTGACGCACAATAAACTTGTATCCTCTAAGAAAACACTATCAACTCCTGTAAAAGAACAGCAATAATATAAGATAAACCTGTAACTGGAAAGAAAGCTGTTAAACCTGCAAGAAATTAAGTAATCAGTTGTCCACAACGTTATTACACCAAATATGCGTTTCGTCGCAAGCTCATCAGTTTGGTTCATGCGAAGAACAGATAAATGACACGACCGGGCTGATTGATACCGAACAAAACAAAATACATTTGAGAATCACGTGAACGTCGACACCTGAGCCACTGATTGGCTTAATCTCAAACAAAAGGCATTTGGGTCCAATAGGCCAAACCAAACAACATTTGGGTCCAATAGCCTGACGTCTATTGCGCCGCAGATTTGGAACGGATTACCAGACAGAATAAAGTCAGCAGAAAATTTGAAAAGTTTTAAGGATTTGATAAAACAATGGAATGGTCCCAATTGCAAATGTAGTGCCTGCAAATGACTACCAAATCAGTTTCAATTGGTTGTGTATATTTGAAAATTTATTTATTTTGTCTATAGCTTTTGTTTTTGTAAATTCGATTTGGATTAGTTGACTTGTATACATTTATATCCTAAGTGTATATATTGTTAGCTACTGTAAATAATCGAATTGAAATAAAATTACACACACACACACACACACACACACACACACACACACACACACACACACACACACACACACACACATCTAATCAACAAGCGCCAAAACTTTGGCGCCAACTTCAGAACAGTTGCAGAGCGAAAACTCTGTTCTTTTACAGGAGTGTTTTCTTACAAGATACAAGTTTATTGTGCGTCCATGGTTTATTCAGTAAATCCGCTACTTAAGGCCATATTAAAACTTTGTACCACTAATCATTTGTTCAGTTCTTTCAAATCTTTTAAAAGGTGGGTCTAAAATTCTCTTCCATTCTTCTTAGAATTGCATTGCTTGAAAGGAAGTTTGGGGTCTCTTTGCTGTAAATCTGTCCTCGAAATTTTTACATATCGTGGTTATTTTCAAAATAATAAGTATATCAATGGCTGGTACGTGTGGCTATGACAACACGATTATACGAAGATTTAAATACGAATAATGCAAATAGCCTTGACTGTTACGATAAACTATATACTGTATACTATATACTATGTAGTATACTATACTATACTATACTATACTATACTATACTATACTATACTATACTATACTATACTATACTATACTATACTATACTATACTATAATACAGTATACTATATTATACTATAGTATACTATATAGTATAGTATAGTATATAGTGTACGATTTGAAGAGGGCCTAACTACTCAAAGAAACAGGCATCTGTGTGGTCTTTTGCGCTTTTTCTTTACCAGTGCTAACTAGTTTCGCCCACTAGGGCATCTTCAGAGCAACTGAGTAAATTTGACAAGTCAACCTATATTTATAGTCAAAGAATTTAATAAAAAAGATTAATGTCCAAATAAGGTCCTTCCGGTTCTTAGTAACACGTTTGAGCTTCATCCATCCGAGGTCGTATAGTATAGTATAGTATAGTATACTATACTATACTATACTATACTATACTGTATACTATAAACTATATACTGTTATGATATTGTAACAGTCAAGGCTATTTGCATTATTCATATTTAAATCTTATTTTCAAAATGTCTGCGTTTTCATCTTTGTTGAAAGAATTAATGGGAAAACTATGAAAACATTAAATCACCGTCAATCCGAAATCAGTTGATGTAAAATGATACAATCTTCAAGAAAAACATAGCTTATGAAGGTCTACAACATGGTTTCAAGTGTAAAATCTGTTGCTCTTCTCATCTCGGATTTGAAAATTGATGTCGTCGCACCCTACACTATATAAATGCAGCTATTTTGAAGCTAACTAAGATATCAAAAATTTCTATGGGAGATTTATATCAACGAGCATTAACCTCTTTTCAAGTATTTTAATTCATCGAAAAATTTGATAAAATACTATACCCAGGCATAGGTTTCAAATCTTTAAAAGCTTGGTGTAAAATTCTATGACCTACTTCTTTCAGCTGAATGGCTTCGAAGAAACTTGAACTATTTTACAGTAAATCTGCCGTTGGACTTTTCTAAGATCTTCAATATTTTCAGAATTATAGTGTTTTTCTTCTTTTTTAAGAATTCAAGAAAATGTTCGAAAAAAACTTAAAACAATCGTTATTTTTAAACCCGTTAACGAAAGATCAAATAATTTTCAAGAAGACCATAGTTTATGGATGCCCACAATATGATATCAAGCAAAACTCTTTTACTCTTCTGGTTTGTGATTTAGAAATTTGATGACGTCACATCATAAAATGAGCTGAAATATGAAATAGGCTGTAATTTCGACAAATGTTCAAGATTTCTGAAAAGTGCAACGGTAGAATCATAGAAAAGTGGTTAAAGTTTCTTTCAAGTCATTCAGTTTAAAGGAATAGGCCATTGAACGTTACACCCACCGTTTTACTCCGATTTAAAGATTTGGAACCTAGGCTCTATACCCACCTTTCCGAAGGTTTGAGCACTTATGCATGTTCACTATAGCTGAAGATGTACTTACCACTTCCGACCCCATCGTGTTTAAATGTCATAAAATGGTCACTGCTAAACTCAAATGGTTCGATGTCAACTGTGCCAGCAACCATCGAAGCTTCAGGAATTGGAACATAAAGTTCAGTGAGCAATGTAGTCGTCCACCCATTTGCATCAAAGATCTGAAAAAGTGAATTGAAATTAGAGACACAAAAAGCGACCAGACAACGCATTTGCAATACATAAAAGCTGTTCGAAAATGACGTCACAGAAAATTCTGTTTATAAACTCCCATGATTGGCGATGAATTACGATTTAATAAAAACAAGGCTTTACTCTGCGTGGCGCGATTCACTGAAAGATCCAATGGTATGAGCAAAATACATATTTCACTATTTGAGATTTTCTTGAAGAATGACAGAACCTCGACAGGTTGACGATAGCTTGGTATTCTTCGTGGTAAAGATTAGTTTGGAAAAAAGCGAGAGTTCCCATATGTTTAAGCACCTTGTACAAAAAGCAGCAACTTGTGTACTTAACCCCTACCTGTAGCTTTATGCTCTCGGGCCACTGTAGCACCTGCATGTTGAGAATTTCTCCAAACTGGATCGTAAAATCTGACGATAGAGACCTTAAAGAAATAGGTAAAAAAGGGAATGTGGTAAAGGGGACAGAAGAAAAGCGGACAGAAGAAAACGAATTTCGAAAGAATATATTTGGGATTTCATCTGAGTGTTACACACTGGAAACTTCTACAGTGAGAAGCAGCTTGGCAATTTCCACAGCGTCCTCTTTAAAAAAACTTTCCATTCACAAAAGCCAGCCATTCTTCTTGAAATTACATATTTTCTCCGTTAAGTTACGTCACCCGATTACGCTGCCCAATTACATAACAGCAGAAATTTCCGCATAATAAGAAACTAGACTTTGTCTGGTTATCTGGAATACATTGAAGGCTAGATAATTAACTAAAGCACTGGAAATTTGATACCCATTTCCTGACTATTGGTATAAAATAAGGGGAAAGTAATGATTACTATGCTAGATTCTGTCCTACATCAGATATCAGATGTCAGATCAGGGTTGTCAAGTTTTAAAGACGTCATGTCTTTTCCACAGTACCCTGCAATGTACCAATCTGATCAAAAAGGAACTTACTTTACAGCTGTTCTCGATACTTCTTTGTCATTGAACATAACTTTTATGAAGTACTTGGCATTCTTAATATCAGCCCTTCGGAGTTGTTCTGTCCTACGAAACAAAGTGATATGACATATACCTCACCGATGTATCAAGGAATTTAATCAAGGGCGCCAGGGGGAATAAGGTGGACATGTCCCAACCCACTTTTCTCAGGTTGGTGTTTATTCTACTATAAAAACGACGTAAAAACATTAGATACAGATTCTGGCCATCAATTCTATAAGTTGCCCCCTCCCCTCCATTTTGTCAGGTCTGACGCCGCCACTCAGCGGTGGAACAAATAGCGTACCACAGCACCAATGGTCCTAGGAATTTTCAGGTATCCAGAAAGAAACAAAAGAGGAATGAAAAGAAGAAACGCAAATGGATAAAGAAAGAAAGACAAAAAAAGGAAAGTTAATGCTATGTCAAAATCCTGAAGTTTCTCTTTATTGGTGGCCATTTTTCAATAAATCTAGGTTGCTACAAGACCAAGGAATTTTCATACAAAGATGCTGTTTATCATTCAGGACATGATACCCTGAATAATCAACAAAATGTAACCAGCAAGTACTATTTCTGAGTGTGATTAGAAATTAACAAACAACCTTCAAAATTTGTTCAGTTCATTTTATGTGACAGGTCCTTTTTGTGGACCTCTCAAAAAGTGGAATTTTTTTGGAGTGGTTATCACAGAAAGTTTTTTCAGGACTTCTTTTGGTCCCGGAAATCAAAATATTTTTTTCATCCCTGCCGCCCCTGCTTCAGTTAGAATATTCCTGGACTGTGGGCATCCTGCAACTAGCTGCTAGAAAACCAAACAGTCAGGCCCCGTTTACACGATACCACGATACCGGATTGGTTTCATGCCGCTGTCAGAGCGTTGTTATTTGCAAACGCAAAAACGCCATGGAAAGTATCGGAGTGGTGTGTTATTGTGTAAACAGTAAGCCAATCCGATATGAAATGAAAACGGTCTCGTGTAAACAGAAGGCCAATGCAATATGAAATGAAAACTGTGTTGTATCAACAGGGCTTCAGGTTCCTTTGCATTTTTCTTAAACCAATCTTATCAATTTGTCATATGCTTAAGTATATTTACACAGTTCCTACTGTTTTGTCTGCCTCTGATCATGATTGCAAAACAACAGCTTGGCACACTTGAGTTACAGTGACTTCAAAGTCTTTCTATTTTATGAGATCCAAAATTTGTCAAATCAAGATGAAGACGTGACAGTTCTTACCTTGGGCATTGTTCAGTCGCGGTTACATTTGTTCCAGACTGCAATTCTGGTTTTAAAATGGCCTCTCCTGCAAATAATTTGATAGGAAGAAACTGAATACAAATATCGACTCACAAGAAATCTTACCCAAAGTTCGAATGGATTAAAAACAAGAGCTGCGATTCCATACATGCTTGACTGAGATGTTTCAGTTTCAGTTTCATATGTTTTAAATTCACTAGATACAATTTATATATAATACTAATACTACAATTAAACTAAGATGAAAAATAATAGAGAAAATTAATACATTGATACGGAAAATTAACACAGTATACAATACATAGGAACAGGATGAATTGTATGGAGCGAATTACTTGAAGGAGGAGCTCTCTCAATAGGTAAACTAATCGAGAAGAGAGCCCCCCCCCTGGCGAGGAGAGAGCCCCCCCCCCCCTGTAGCAATCGCAAGCAATCGCATATAAGCAATCGCAAGCTCCAATGAGCTAACTTATCGTCCTAGATGCGAAACAAATATAGTTTTTTGTTTTCACCTGTTTTAAATACAAATGCCCAACAAATAAATTCAACACAATGTTCAGGACTTGTGAGAAGAATCAAAATAAATTTAGTAAAGAATTATGCACAAAAGTAAAGGAAGAAAAATATTACCTGGTCTCCTTCTACATTTGTTTAACCTCGCCTCGATGGACGAAAGTGCAGCTGCCTCATCGAAGTTAGTCGGAGGTTCAGGTCTGGGCACTGAAAGATCGAAAGTCTAGTCTTACACAACAAAGGTTTGAAAGCGCAAAATAGTTAGGGATCCTCTGATCTGATCGGTTCTCTTTTGCAGCCAAATTCTACCATGCGGATAGTAGAGCTTTATCTGCAATTCGAAAATTCAGATAATTGCGATTTTGGCGATCAGTTCACGCGAATTCCGTTGTTCAAAGCGGAACACCCGAACGTCGGCAAAAAGATCCGATTATTCTGAATACTTGAACCAAAGATTGAGCACACTTCATCTTTTCGGCACAAAGTCAGCAAAATATCTTATCACCCAAGTGCCAGTATCAAGCACTTTTCATCGGATTTTTCCACAACTTGCTACTTTGATCAAGATTTTAAACAGTATCAACGATTCAGTTCCTTTCAAGCCATTCAATTAAATAAAAAGGCAATAAAGCTTTACACAGCATTTTTACGTTTGAAGAATGAAAACATTATGGAAGGGATTTTGCTCCAACCCGAAGGAACACACCTACACATATACAAATAGCGGAATCAGAAATGTTAAAAAAATGGGCATTGTTTACACACAATCGAAACAATAAGCGAAGTATCTGAGATATTTATAAGCCTTGTTAATGTATACGATCAAAACAATCCAGCGTCATAGCAAGTCTTTATAAAAGTTTGATGAGTTTATAATCAAATACTCCTCATTAAGACTAATTACCAGGTGTTCCTAACAAAATCTGGCTGTTATTTAATAATTTGTACCCAACCCTGTTTCCTTTTCCAAAACCGTAAAAATCAATACTTTCTGCTACACCGCGCAAACAAAGGAAAATATTGCAGTAGCCTACATGGCTCGGTGTCTTCTGGTTGTTCTTGCTCATCCATCATCGCTGCTTGACTTTGTTCCAGCCTTCGCTGAGCTTTTCGCTTCTGTAAAACAGAGAATGCAACCTTAAAGGACATGTCCGGGGTAGGCATAACTGATTTCAGAAAACAAACTTACCAACTAACG
Source organism: Aurelia sp. 3 sensu Dawson et al. (2005) (assembly GCA_964020215.1). Taxonomy (NCBI): domain Eukaryota; kingdom Metazoa; phylum Cnidaria; class Scyphozoa; order Semaeostomeae; family Ulmaridae; genus Aurelia; species Aurelia sp. 3 sensu Dawson et al. (2005). Next base: position 9,256,898 of record OZ026586.1, read on the forward strand.
GTGAACTTTCCTCCAAACTTTTGACGTTCGTCCTAGCTGTAGATTACTTAAACATTCTGCGAATTTAGGCCACGCATCGTCACCATTTCTTCATCAAAACACGAAAAAGAGACTAGCATTGATTAGGAGGCACGACAACAATAGGGCGGTCTCGTTTTCGTTGATCGCGACGTTAGAAAAGCAGAGATTCATTAATTTTTGGACATCAATATCCACTGGTCGCTTATTTGGATACGCAATGCTGCAGAGAAAAGACGAAAAATTGTGGAAGAAACAAACGATACATAACAAACAAACGATTCATAGGAAATCAATCTTGTATTTGATAATCAGTCATACCACCACCTGGCTTGTCATTTAAGCAATAGCACATTCAAGGAAAATAAATGAGCTCGAAAACTTGTGCTCTGTTTGTTTGAGGAAAGCGCAAAGATGGCAAATGAATGCCGCAAAGTTCTAGTCTAGCATTCTCTTTTGACTTTAAATCAAACTCTTGTACTACCCTGGTCAATGCATCTTAGTAAAAAGTTCCTTGACCCCACCTTTTATTGTCTATGACAATTTCATCGTTTATAATCTGACTTACAATAAACCGACTATGCATACACGTGGAAAATATTTTCAAAAAAAATATGCTTGACAAAGTGAGGTTTCAAAGCTATGAATTTGTCTTACCCGTTGTTTCATATGCTTTTTCCACTCTAGCATTCGAGCCTCGTATGCAGCATATTTGTCTCTATATTGTTCTTCAAACTCTTCCCTGAAATAAAGAAAGCAAGGTAAATAAAAATGTTACTCATGGTTCAAAAAAAATTTTTCATGTCTGGTAGCAAGCCAAGTACCTTCATTACTTTTTACACACTTTCTTCTCCTTTCCCAATAAACCGCTCTATTCTATCCCTTTATCTTTCTCTCCTTCTTTCTTCCCCTTCCTTTCCCTCCTTCCTTCCTTTCTTTCCTTTCTTTTCCCCTTCCTTCCCCGTTCGTTTGCCCTTCTTCTTTCCTGGGAAATTTGAGCATTTCAGCTATCTTCCTGGCAGCGCCGCTACCACGCTAGTTCGTTTTTTTGAGCCCTCATGTTACCATTTATACCTTATTTCGTATCAAGATTTAACAAAGAGTACTGTTGTTCCTGTATCTTGACTGTTTCTGTTCGTGAATGTTTCAAGCTGAGCTGCAAATATATCTTCCTTTCTGGGAGCCTGGTAAGGATAGAAAAATCTTCTTCGAAATCATACATTGATGTGCAAGAAACTTGGCACCTCTGCTGGTCACTATGTGTTGCAAAGGTCCAAAGGATATTCTGAAGCTAGAGCTTTGGATATAAGGTTATGAAATCACACATAGATAGGAAGTGTTCTACAAGATCTCATACTTTACCTGGGAGCGGTAGAAATTCTCTGCAAACCCTGCCTGCATAGCAGTTTTGTACAGTTAGTGTAGAGAGGCTTATTGCCAGAACCAGAAAGTATGAAACTATCAAACAATAAGTTTTTACACATGGAGCAACGAAACGATTAATCATATATTCAACAGAACATTTGACTAATTAATCCAAATTGATTACAATTACATTTCATAAAGAACTATTTGAGAGCAACTGCCCGCAAAATATTGCTCAGAAAAAAGCTGACTGGGAACTTCGTTCCAACGTTCCAATGTTTATGCACGCCTGCAATTTCCCAATAGTGTGACTTTAAAATTTTGTCATTCACAACGATAATTCAAGCCACTTTACTCGAAATGTCTTTTGATCCATACCTACCTCATACTGATTCTTTTACTTTAGTTATTCATAAGAACATTTTTCATACACAATACAAGCTTTCGAGATTCAAACAAAGTAATCTGGCAATGTGACATTTCCCAAATTTGCAACATTTCATTCCCACAAAGTTTAAAAATTCTCCCATTCGCAACGTCTAATTCTTGTGATTTTAAGTTCCATTTTTCCACAGAAAAAAATCGTGTTTTGCACTTTTCGTCCTGCGACAATAGCTGACATTAAGGTATCAAATCTCAGAAGAATAGCAAAGTTTTTATGCACAGTTACATTATTTTCAAAACATTGATAATCGATACCTTTGTTCCTGCAGTTCTTCAGTCACTTCTTTCAGGCGTAAGTGTTTCTCTTCCTCTTTATTCACAACTTGTCTGCAAACAAAATCAATGTTAACTTGCAGTATTGCTTCCAGTAGCAGAACCAGAATTGCTCATCAGAATTTTTTTCATTATTTCTATCTTTTACACTAAAACCAGCATTCTTTATATTATTAGAAGGGATTTACTCCGTAATACAGGCTCTCTAACTAAAATAACAAATGTTTCATGACCTCCGTGTTCAAATGTGATTAAAAGTTCTCATAATAATTCCCTTTAACTGACATCCGTTCAAAGGCCAATCGTTTCCGTCAGTCGATTAAAAATAAGTCTTCACGCCTCACACAAAGGAGCAGGGCTGCTGAGAGCTTTTGGAGGCCCAGGGACAAGACCATAGAATTAGGCCCCCTGTGAGCGAACCAAGCAGAAATTTTTTCTGATCAAGCCCTTTAGATTGGCTTAAAATGCATTTCAAAGCATTTCCTGCTGCCAGAAATGTTAAAAATCTTCAATTATGAGATCCCTTAGACCCTGAGGCCCGGGGGCAAATTACCCCTCCTGCCCACATCTCGCTGGCCCTGCAAAGGAGATGGAGCAAGAAAGAAAACCAGTTTCTTACCTTATTACTTTCAAAACTTCGTGGGTATTTGTATAACCTTGCATTTCCCTTATCTGCTTTACATCTTGCCAGTATCTGAAATAAATGGGCAAAGAGAAACATCAGCATGTTATATTTAACTGAATGAGGAAATCCTACAGATAAATCAGCATCATTGTCATCAACATATTCAAAAACACATGAAGCAGAATTCGTTGTCAAAGAAGCCACTCAAGATATTTCACGCTTTTTCTAAATTCCTGGATCATGATATTCCTGGATTTGTAAGGTGAGTGGCCAAGTGGCTTATACAATTTTCGTTAGGTGACTGAAGTTAAGGAATCTGTTTCATCCAGCATGCCTTGCACGTGTCGTCTCTTGGTTGACCTTTGTTTGTCGCCATTTTCCGCCATTTTCATGGGCCATGAAAATGAAAACAACAAAGGCACACTAAGAGACGACACGTGCAAGGCATGCTGGATGAAACAGTTCATCTACCGCCGTTGCGATATCATTCTGATCGTTGATTACGCAGGGGGTGACTGGTTAAGTTTGCTTCATAAATCAGAAATGTGATACAATGAAGCATCGAGGCCACTTTTGCTTCAATTTGAGATTTCATCGGTGTCCTTGAAGATCGAATCAAAACGTCTGATCTCATTTGGAAGCGATAACTCTCTGAAACTGCGTTCAAAACGAGATTAGAAAATGCATTTCTCTACTTCTAACTAACACATTTTAACTCTTATGTAAACTAGCTTTAATATAAACTTCATTTTTTCCTTACTTGAAAATGTGTTTCAGCAACATGCGATCCCGATACTCTTCTTCATCTCTTTGCCTTCGAATTTGCCTAAGATCAAGGTTGAACGAGATAGCATGTAACTTAACTGCTGGCAAAAAATGGTGAATTTACACATGGAAATTGGGGAAGGGTGATGGGGGACTTGGCAGGATAGAGTCAACAAAACATTCTACCAAAAATATGTAGATTGTACCATTGACAAGGGCCCAACAATTCGAAGAAAACAGAATGCATCGATTTGGTATTTTGGGCTTTGCATATTCTTTCAATGCTGACTAGTTTCGTCTGCTAGGGCACCTTGAGAGCAACTGGTTAATTCAAAATATCTGTCTCTATGTATCGGAAATTGTATTTACACATAAGGTTGATTAATTTACATATATCATTTTGTCCTTCAAGGTAAGTGTCCCTATATCAGGAAAGCGTATACCCAAACTGTCAGCATCCATCATATTCTCAACAGATGATTGGTTGATATTCAAACTGACCACAGGAACAGACAAAACTGAAACCTTCTTAATCTGTCCCATTTTTTGTGGAATATCTGCTTACACTTTCAATGGGCTGTAGCAAAGCACCCTTTTATGCGTGATTGGAAAGAAATCTTGGTTGACCAAATGCCTTCCTCTAGGAGGCCTACTATAAGGATCATTACTTCGTTCCCTCTGACCGCTTCCTTTATGGCTGTTCCCGGATCCAGCATTCCATCACTCTGTCAAGGCAAAACGGGGAGAGGAAGAGGGGAATGTCTCTCTCGCCCTTCTTTATTCCATAATGGAATGTTCGAATGGTGGATCAGGGAAATTTTAGAAAGAGATCAGTCAGACGAACTTCAGGAAAAAGATTTTGGGCAAGTCTCACATTAAAGAAAAGATTGCAAATCAAAACAATGATATCAAAACAGTTTTAAACATGGAATCGAAGAAACAATATGCCATCGAGCCAAATCACGAGACTTACTTTATCTCAGTTTTGTAGAATTTCCTACGACGATCCATCTCATTTGATATGCTACTCCTCCTAGCTTTTTTCTGCAAAACGAAAGGTACAGTATATGGGTAAGAAGTAGGATAATTTAAACCGAACTGAAAAACATGAATTCACGTGCACCTTTCAAGTTAAGAGAAATACCGAACAATGTAGAAACTCAGCAGAGTGCAGCAGAGTGTCTCTCAGGATTCAGTTGTTGCACAAATTTGATCTTTAAAAGTTTGTTTGTTTGTTTGTTTTCAATTTGTTTTGAGTGGGCTTGTCAGAATTTCTAGCTACTGAAAGCTAATTTAGGCCCACTGTGCATGCCGCATCCAGGCATGGGACCCCTAGTTTAACGTCCCTTCCGAAGGACGACGAGGTGAGTTGTGAGGTCAGGCCTTCGAGGTCACCCATCCGGAATTTGACCTCACTCGACCGAGCTCAACTTCAGTCACTTGACGAAGGACTGTATAAGCCACTCGGCCACTTACCCCGTTAAAAGATCACAGCTCGATGAATTTTCAACACATTTGTAAGCGTCTGGAATCTAAAGACTCTAAAGACAATTCAAAGTCTTAAGCACAGGGTTATTTTACCATTCATTACATTGCTTGTAGAATATATTGATCTTTTCAAAATTCAATCAAACCTCAGAAATTTTTCTTGGGACACTCTGCAGTACAAACAGATAAAAGATATACCACCTTCTCAGGCAGTTCTTGAAGCTGTGATAACGCTTCTCTCAATGTTGTCAACTAAAATGCAAAAAAAGATTTCAATATAAGCAAAGCAGTTTGAAAAGTTGATCAGCAGAAAGGGACCATTTTCCATATCAGAAAGGTGGTTTAAAAAACCTCAGCTTCAAAATGTGAAAATGATTAACATTTCATTGGGTTTGTGGGTCACTAATACTAAACCAGATTAAATCTCAACCAATCAAATGCACTTTATTGTTGGATTCACCGATTAGGAAGTTTCATTTGATAACCTGGTTTCGTTTAAGCTATTTAACCTTACATAATTACACGTATTGTTTAGAACAAACTGCTTGCAACATACTCAAATTGCAGATCGCCACAAAGTCAAGAAAGTAAAGAATTGGGACAAAAATTACCTCAGAAACTATTTATCTTATTCAAATCCACAGCATATTTTCATTTCATTTTCACTTGTTTCCTGTATTATATCACTCGAAAGGTACTTTTGCAACGTCTAACATCGGAAAGGCTTCAAAACGATTGTTCTGAATTGCTCGTGATGGCACAGGAAGTAAACATGAAGACTGCCAAGAAAATCGTAAGAAACTCACAAGAAACTCTGTATATTCAAATTCTTATAAGTCTAAGACACTTTCAATTCTGGCTCAAATTCTTCGCTTTTTACAGAACAAAACGCAGGTACCTTGCTTGTAAGATGCTCGACCATTCCTTTCCTCATCTGCACGCAATACTGGTTGTATAATTGTTGCAGCTTGGAAACTAGTACATGTTCTTTGCTGAACAGAGGATGGTGAGTAAATGATAACTTTGATACATCGATGTCTAGCTGATATCTCTTCCCAGCTAGAAAAGATTAGAGAAATATGTTGGATCGAGGATAAATTCCCTCTAAACTGGCGTGGAAGAAATAGCGCACCATAGCACCAATCATCCCAGAAATATTTCAAAAATGACAGAATTAAAAATTAAAGGGCATAAAAGAAAATTGAAGGAAAAAATTAAACGTGAAATTTGATTCAATCTTTTTACAGTTCACTTTTATTGGCGAAATAGCAGTTTATTATATTTCATCAGTCACTTCTTATAAGTATGCAATCAGTTTATAATGTATATTCCAATGACTGCCTGGAAAGCCCAGCACTTTTATCAAATTAAAATTTATTGAATGAATCTGACATTTTTGCATGTACTTTACATATAGTGATAAAAGTATTTATTTCATGCATACCCAGCAAATAAGGGGGGCAATCAGTAATAAAAGAGGGAGCGAAGAAGAAAGTTCGTTGAGTCCCACTTGCTCTGCTCATTTATGGTCCCAGATAGGAAAATAGTTTTCCAGTCCTGCCTCCAAATTGCGAGGCATACGGTGGAAGAGGTAAAAGTAATTTCAGTCGGGAATCGGCTGCAGGCACAGTAAAGCTGTGCGAAAATGTTTGTAGAGGCAATACGACCGGCTAAAAATATGAAAATAAGTGAATTGAACATTTAATAATAATAGACGAGGAGATTAGAATGTTATGGAAAGCTGACGTGCATGGAAAGTAAGATTTGACTGATTCTTTGACTTTTTGATTTTTTGACTGATAAAATTTCTCTGTAAGGACAAGTTTGGGTGTGACTTGGGCCTCGTCTACATATTTCATATAGCCCTTGATTGGATAGGGGAAATCAATATTGGCAGAAAATGTGAGCTATCAGAACGATTACAGTAGCAAGGGGCGAAAAACTCTAAACTAGTATACGAGATTTTGAGATTGTGAAATCTCTCAGATTTTTCAAAGATTTTGAGATACTTATGTATTCAAAAGTGCTTTAGATTTTCTGAGATGTCGAAACTTTTTTGATATTTTAGACTCTTGAGATTGTCAAGACTTCTGAGATTTTGCAGAATTTTAATGATATTTCAGGATTCAAACAATTTTTGATATTTTTAAAGCATTGTCGAGAGTTTTTGATATTTTCAAAGCGTTGTTAGCGCCAAGATCTCTTTGATCAAGTCTCGGATGTCGGATATGATGTTGCTAGCAGGAACTCAAAGGATCTTTGTCATTTGTTATTATATAGGACCCAAATGAAAGCACCTTTGCACACAGAATCATCTTAGAAGCAGCTATTTATTTCACTGAAACTTTTGGACGGTTCGATTAAACTTTCTGGTAAAACAGCAGCCTAACCCTTTTTCTTTCTTTTTTGACTAAAGTACTCCTGGAATTGTATGGGCTGTCTCTGCTCATAGGACTTCTACCACGTGGACGTCGGCTGGGGGAACCTAAGATTAGTTCGGAAGTTTTTTCCCCTGGGTTGAATCTCCGCATCATTGTTCCATTCTCCCTGCCGGTGCATTCGTGGCTGTGGTTTGGTGGGTGTCGGGCTGTTTGTGCGAGTTATGGGGTACTGCTTACTTTGTCTTGATTAAGCGTGTATATGCATCCTACTACTTTGCTTTTGCTCTTGTTTTTCTCTATTGTCACTGATTTATCGTTGATATTTCTTAGAACATTGTAAGTGGCATTTGTAGTGACGACCCAGTGACCATGCATCTTTCCTCGCTACAAATGTTACAGTATCTTCCATTCATTAACTTCCTGCTTTTAAACTTTGGTTTCCAAACAAAAGTTTTTAGACTATGTATCATTACCTTGGAAAGAAATCTGGGATTTTTTAGATTTTCCCTCGAAGACTTTAAGGATTTCAGAACTTTTTGAGATTTTCACGAATCAAGGGATTTTGGGACTTTTGAAGATTTTTTTGGAGTTTTACGAAATTGCAGGGGATTTTGGAGTGATCTGCCGCTCGCATTTTTGGTTTTGGGAATCAACTGAGATCATCGAAGCGATAATAAAATGAAGTTAGATATTTTCATAATACCGCCATCTCCATTGATATATCTTCCATCAAACTGGCGAACTATTGCCTACAAAGAAGACATTCATGACTAAAATAATTCTATGGGGGGGGGGGTACCAAAACAATTGTGCCCCATTTGTGTGGCTGCTGTGGAGGAGCTGTAGATTCATGTAGATTCAATCATCTCGGCTTTTCCACGGTTGCATAGGTCTGGCTTCAACTTGGAAACTTGGAGTTTGAGGCCTTGTTTTAGTCAGTCTGACACGTGGTTGCCGATTTATGTTAGAGAAAAAGCAAAATAAGTTGTTGCTTCAAAAACAGCACTTTCATTTGTCTCCAGCAATGTCAAAATCAAGTAAATTTACAAATTTTTGCTAAATTTTTAAAGGGTTAGCGTGTTTTCTATTCATAAAGAGCACTTTCTACTTTTAAAAAACGTGGTGAAAATTTTAATACGATTTCATTCTTTGAAAACTTACATTATTTTGACATTGCTGGAGGACAATAGAAGTGCCGTTTTTGAAGTAGCCACTAATTTTGTCTTTTCTCGGCCATAAATCAGCAACCAAGTGTCAGATTGACTCAAAAAAGATCTCAAACTCTAAGTTGAAGCTAGATCTATGCAGCTGTATTAAAACCGAGATAATTGAATCTACAGCCCCTCCACAGTAGCCACACAAACAGGGCACAATTATTTTGGGGCACCCTGTAGAATAAACGCACATGTAGAATGCTGTTGACGAGTAAAGACGGCAGTTCCTGGAAGAGGAGTGTACTCCTTGTGTACCTCGAACTGGATGCGCTGGACGAGGTCTTGCAAGTATAGGAGATGCTAACAAAGACATTAAAATGGCTTTTATTTCGGGACCAAAACTTATCCGATGTGCCGGATAATTCAAAAAAGAACTTCAGGAGCTAGACATCGCTTAGAGTCCTGAAAGCAAATCCTACGGTTAGGCAATCAATAATCGCGTTCCCTTGCTTTTTTTAAAAAATTAATCCTTACAAAATGAATCTGTAGTTGTCATCCAGCATCCCTTGAAGGCATGCTGGAATTTTAAACTGTCTGAAACCAACTTTGACTTAAGCAGAAATAAGGATCAGTACTGCAGTAGCTGAATTGCAAAAAAGTCAACTAAAGTCAAATTTCATTATCAGTTCAATTACTACAATGTGAATCCATATAACCCGCTTAAAGGACAAGTCCAGGGTTGGTATAATTGTTGATTATTCAAGAGATTACACTGTTGTGAATGGTGTGCAGTACTTTTATCGATTTTTTCTCTTTTAATCTGCGAAACTACATATTTCAATCTGCTAAGAAGTGTGAGATGACGTCATTTTCTATGACGTTACTTCATGTTGACCTGAACGAGACTGCCAAATGTGTTGATATTATACCACTCACATTGCTAGCCTCCTTATCGTGCCTTCGCACACTCGTACAAAATACAAAATGGCGATGATACTTGGCCTAACTTACGAAGATTCGTTAATCAATTTATGAAAGTTGGAGGCATCAAAACTTGGAAAGAACTCACGATTGGTGTTCAGCAGTTGGTAAGGTTGCTTCTTAACAATAATATTATCAACCCCGGACTTGTCCTTTAAGCTAAATTTGATTTTCAGACAATCTGAAGTTGTAGCATGCCTGCAAAGGACCCTGGGCAACAATGGCTCTTTAAACTACATGAGATGAGGATTTTAAACCATAGCAAAAACATAAAGAAATAACGAAGAATATCATACCTTGCCCCAGAAAGTTTCGAGTGCTGGGTTGACATCTTCACTGGCAGCAAATGCAAATCTCGATGGATTGGCTCGAACTGGATCAGGAAGCCGCTTCAAGTCCCCATATTCATCAAACCAAGGCCGATCCTATGGACAAATAGACGTACTAATAGCGAGAACCGAAAAAAAAACTGGGACTTGACCACCTCGCAAAAATATGACGATTGCTGTTTTATTGTCTCATTATTTTAACTGAAAATATCAAAGCATTTTTTATTCAATTTGCAATAATTACACTTTTCGGAGTTACAGCGATTTCAAGCTTTACGAAAGGATGCACGAGAAGATTAAAAGCACCATATATTGCAAACTGACTGAGGAAAGTCATATGACCAATATAAGAAATACTCAGTTTTCTAAGTCTGTGGCTTTTAGCAGGAATTTTTAAAATGCTGTAACTCTGAAAAAAATGACGATATTAGAATGCTCTCACTGGGAATATGGTACATTATGTGAAGTTACCTTCGATCTATCTAGTTTAAAGAATTAGGTAATAAAAGGTTTACACATCTAATCTTTACGTTTTGAAAAGATTAAACCCTTATGCTAGCATACGTACAGGGATGGAAAAAATAGCGCAGCGAACCTCATCACCGATGGTCCGAGAAAATTTTTCGAGCCTCCAGAGAGAAAGAAAAGAGGAAGGCAAGGAAGGAAGGAAATTGGATAAAAACGAAAGGCAAACTAGGAAAGCTAATGTTACCTAGAAAATTCTAAAGTTTCTCTTTATAGATGGCCGTTATTCAATGAATTTAGGCTGTTACAAAGCCAACGAATTTCATACACTATCAAACCTGAAGAAAATGTCAAACTTTTAAGCGTAACACTAGATTACAAATTGAATTTTGACCCACATATATCCAATCTTTGCAAGAAAGCGGCGTCGCAATTAAACGTTCTGAAACGACTCAGGTCATTTATCGGTTTTGCTGAAAGAGAAGTTTTGGTTCAAAGTTTTGTATACTCAAATTTTAACTATTGTCCCTTAGTTTAGTATTTTTCATCATCAAAATCATTGCAGAAAATTGAAAAAATTCAGGAACGTGCATTGAGATTTCTTTATAACGATCACAAAAGTACCTATAGTAATCTACTTCTCAAATCGCAAAAATGTACAATGCAAGTTGCTCGTCAAAGGGCACTTTGCATCGAAATCTTTAAAACAATGAAAAACCTGAATCCATCATTTATGAATAACATCTTTAGTTTTAGGACTTCAAACTACTCATCACGGTATCCGAATAACTTGAATCATTTTCGGCCAAATCACGTAACTTTCGATTCTAAGAGTCTTAAAGCGATGGGACCTAAAATCTGGAATTGTTCACCGAATGAATTAAAATCGGCTGAAAACCTTAACAGTTTCAAAAGAATGATAAAACAATGGGACGGACCAAGTTGTAAATGTAATGCTTCTAAATATTACAGTCTGTAAATTTTGTTCATAGTACTTTCTCTATTCATATTTGAATTTAATTTGTTGTATAATTTATTCGTTTATTTATTTTTCACATCATTCGATTTAGATTAGCTAATTTATGTATATATGTATATAATGTATATGTATTTTGGCTAGATTTTAATAATCGAATTGAAATAAGATGAACGAACAAACAAACAAACAAAACAAACAAACCAAAAACATACGAAAGATGCTGTTTATAATTGGGGAAGTTATCAGCTCAAAATCAACAAAGTTTGCCCAACAAGTAACATTTAAGACTGTAATTAAACATCAACAATCAGAGTGGATATCGTTTTTTGGAGCGGTGTGCACAGAAAGTTTTTCCGTAACTTGTTTACGTCCCAAAAATCAAAAAAATTTTTCCTCCCCTGCATACGTACCTCTTGGTCAGGAAGCAGTAATCGATTTTCCATAATACACAGTCGACTTTGATCAACATGAGGTGGCGTGCCAACATAAAAGCCTTCATCTTCAAGAGATCTTGGCATCAAACCTTTAGTAACTTTGCTTTCACGAGGGGCTGAAAATGATCAAAGTTCAAAATGTGATTACCGCACAAGTTCTATTAAGCCCCCGGGGAGCTTACATAATTTCGGTCACTCCAGAAGGGGCCTAAAAAGAGGGGGATTATTAGAGTGAAGGGCTTATTAGAGAGGGGGACTTATTCACAAAAGCAACTGAAACTATATATACATATGATAGCTTGTCAGTTCTTTTACTCCATATTTTGCGGATTCAAACAGTTTCACGAGTCAAATACACAAATTCAGCACAGAATTATCCAGAACCATATCATAATTAACACGCAAACTTACTTAGCTAGATGAATGGAAAATCTTTGGTAGCCTCTGAAATTTGATATAAATGGGGGGGGGGCGGTTGACAGAGACGTGGGCTTATCAAAACTTTTGTTCAGAGAGGAGAAGTTTATGAGAGAGGGGGCTTAATAGAAAGGGGGGGTTACATTGAGCTTTTACGGTAGCTCATCGTACTATCTTCATCGCGCGGTGTTTCTACTGTGCATTTCTGTCGATTATTTTCGGATTTCACTTAATTTTGGGTCACAAGGCATAGTAATTGCAGTAAAAATGCACGATTACCTTTACCAAGATAAAACAAGGAACTTTCTTATCTTGTTATTACTAGATGAAAATGTGTACCTGGAAGAGTGCTTGGATAAGCATATAAATTTGATTCCCTCTCCAGTTGTTCTCTATGTGGAATATAAGGTGGTTTTTCCCAATGTGTCATCGTCACTTCATCAAACAAATCAATTGCCACATCTCCAGATGTTTCCTCGGGCTGAACAATCAAATCAAAATATTAGTTATAAAGACTCTCTGAAAACCAAGAGGCCCTGTACTCTCTTTTTATCCTATATTGCACGGCAAAACGACTAAAAAATCATCTGAAAGTTTGTGAAGTTAGGCAAGTGTTTTGCAGTTAGATTTTTCCTCCCATAACAATATCTAGAGGAAAGAAAATTGGTCATTCCTTGTGTACTTGGGGTGCCTTTTTGAGCCTGGTAGGAGAACAGTAAATCATCTGCCGGGTGATCCAAAAAAGTGACCCGACGCAATCGGTTATAGAAAAATAGGAAAGCGGCCGATGGAAGTGCCTCAAATGTTGTTCTGTCGCTAAAAGAAACCCTTCACCATGAGAATGTTTTGCAATTTTTTCGGCACGGTAAATTTCGCGAATTAAGGATGATCAGGAAAATGGCAAGCCTGAAATCCTCAAAAAGTCGTCAAAAACGATTTACAACAATTTCAGATCTTCAAAACAATTAAGAGCGTGTTTTATTTCAGACTGGTTATAGGAAACTTAGTCAAGAAGTTTCCAGAGAAGTTTATAGTCCCCAGGTGACAACACCTCGTGATTCCTGTAGCCTAGAATTACAGAGAGTTGGTGACTCTGCTCACTCTACAGGGGTGCCCATAAAAAACTGCGCACCGTTTGTTTTGCTGCTATGAAGGAGCTGTATATTCAAGCATCTCGGTTTCTACACAGTCACGTATGTCAGGCTTCAACTTGGATTTGGGACCTTGTTTGAGTCAATCTGACAAGTGGTTGCCGATTTATGCAAGAGAAAAAGCAAAAAATCAATGCCAAAACAAAGCAATATCAAAACGAAGTAGATTTTCAAAGAAAGAGTTCTGGCGTTGTATCACAGTTTTTGCTACACTGTTTAAATGGTTAAAAGTGCCCTCTTACAAATGCAGCAAAAAACTTCAGTACGATGTTAGAACTCTTTCTATGAAAAACTTACTTTATTTTGATATTGCTACAGAACAACAAAAATAATGTTTTTGAAGCAGCCAATTATTTTGCTTTTTCTCTACCATAAATCAGCAACCATCTGTCAGATTGACTCAGAAAAGGTCTCAATCTCCAAGTTGAAGCCTGACCTACGCGACTATTTAAAAACGATATAATTAAATCTACAGCTCCTCCACAGCAGCGACACATATGGGTATGATTTCTGGGAACACCCTGTAAGTAGAAGGTTTGACAGGACGGGGACTCAAACCTCGACCCATCAATATATTCGGATTGGTAGATGGGTGTTCTGTTATCACTAAGTCTATATAGTTTGCAACGAAATCCAAGTTGAATTGAAATAAAAAAAGAGTACTTATCTCAGCAAAACGATTCCTTACTTCCTACACGTAAATAAAAAAATAATAGATACCTTTGTCTCTTCTTTCGGTTGTTTCTCTTCTTCATCCAACGTCATACCAGTGCCAACAAAAAAGTTGTATGCTTCTTCGTCGGTTGGAAAACCCTGCAATGAAATTTCAAAACTGGGTGAAAAACTGCAAGGATGCATACCACTTGATAACGTATGAATGGTTAGACGCAACAATTGCGCTTGATTGCCCTTGCTGTATGCTTCTGCGGAGGAAAACTCTAATAGTTTTAAGGAGGATGTAGCAAAACTTGCTGAAACATAACTGCAGTTTCAAAATACCCATGGATAAAGACGTCTGGCTCAGAGGACATTTGCTTGGGTCGTTCATGAAACCGATAATTCATTAGCAATTAGAAAGAAGGATTACTGTTACACTTTATAGCTATTTTAGAAAAGAGTCTGAGTAGAGCGATATTTCTTCATGCCTTTTCACACAAACGTTCGATTGAGTAGCATTAGTGCTTCTGTCACACTTGTGCACATGCGAAAATTTTGCAAGATTTAAGCAACTATCCTTCAATTCCGGCTCTTTCCTAGGATGGCTAAAAAGTCTAATCAGTACAGCAAACAAAGTTTGTGCACATTATACCACATGTCAACTAATTTCTCTCTAATTATAACAATTTTGAGAAAGTTTTCGAAGCGATTTCGAGTTTGTTGCTAAGTGATTTTTATCTAGAAAGTGATAACTAAATCAAACTGGGCTAGAAAAGCTGAGTCCTTTTTCATTGCTGTATTCCAAGCAGGCAAGACAGATTCCAAGCTACTTACAGCTAATTAAGGCGCACTATGACCGAACAGTTAACGATTTTTAAAATTTTCAATCAGCTCGGTCCTGAAGGCCTACAAAATAAGTTCGTTGAAAGATCGGCCATATCAAAATACAACACAAGGAACAGGAAGGATCCTGAGCACAAAAAAGAGGTTTTTTGTACACTGGTCCAATTGCTTGGAATAATATCCCACAGTCCATTAGAGATACTGATTCCATCGTAAAGAAGAACTGAAATCTCACCCTTTGAGCTAACAGAAATCAGTTCAGCACGAATCCATGGAAGATCAGACAATATATTCTAAATCATTGAGAGTAACCTAGCAAATTTGTGTGGTAATTTACCTTTTCTTTTTGTATATTATAACTGAATGGATATCGTGCATAAGTAAGATTAAATGAAATGAAATATAATATGCATGCTGCATCCAGGCGACAGCCCTTCAGTAGGACAGCGAAGTGAGTTGCTTGATCAGGTACCGGGGAAGGTCACCCATCCGGATTTTGACCTCACACGACCGAGCTCAACTTCAATCACGTGAAGCAAACTACACAAGCCACTCGGCCACTCACCCTAACGTCTTATCAAGATATCATAGGCTTATCGAGATGAAGGTCTTGTTACTTACGGTTGGCTTTTTCTGCTTCGATTTCATCTTTCTCCATTCTCTTGCACTTGCCATGCTTGCTTTTAACTGTGGATCATAATCATCTTCATCTGCCTGTGGATATAGAAAACAATGCAAGATGAGAGACAAGACATTGACAAATGTTTATGGAAATTTTCGTAGCCCCCTGTCTGATTTTCCATAAAATTTTGGTGCCTCCTGCAACATTGTGGAAACTATTTTCAGGCCCCATACCAGTACATGTATGTATATATGGTAGACTTATGACGATGAGTCTCTTGTTTCCCAGTGCTATTTCACTTGATGATGGCGCTTCAGTCAACAGAGACTCAAAATATTACTCTAAAAAACCTGGCCCTATTTAGGCCAAAACTTCGCGATGCCTACAGTGCCAATCAGATTGCAAGATTTGTGAATTACTGTTGTTACCCCGGGGGGTTTACTTAATACAATGACCACCCGGGGATGTGCCTGCCAATAGGGTGTCATTTTCAGCTGAAAATTCCGGGACAGGGTTATACATTTTTCGTCTTTATTCCAGGACAGGGTTATACTTTTCTGGTCTTTATTCCGGGACAGGTCAGATTTTTGTGAAAAACTCAAAGGTATGATTTACGAATTGATTATTGAATACAAATTTTAGCAGTGTGGACCCTTTCCCCTCACCTGTTTGGGTATGGGATACACCCGTATCACACCTGTGTCCAATGT
Organism: Aurelia sp. 3 sensu Dawson et al. (2005); assembly: GCA_964020215.1. Taxonomy (NCBI): domain Eukaryota; kingdom Metazoa; phylum Cnidaria; class Scyphozoa; order Semaeostomeae; family Ulmaridae; genus Aurelia; species Aurelia sp. 3 sensu Dawson et al. (2005). The sequence goes on from OZ026586.1 coordinate 9,272,999, forward strand.
CTCCATTGCTGCTAGGAACAACAATAGCAACAAAAATTCAACTCAACTGTCAGGTTTTGATTTTGGCGGCAAAGCAAAGCCTAGAAAACTGCAAAAAGGCCTATGTGTGGCAACGTAAAGACGTTGAAAGTGAAATCAGGGTGCTGCAATCTAAGGCACTGACCAACACTTCATGTTCATGAGATATTGCAACGAAGGAGAGCTAAAGGTGGTATGTAATGTTTAATTTGCGCCAAATATGACTTGATTGAGTTATACAAAACAATTTTGACATGCATGGCCCAGCTATGGAAAGAAAGCGATGTGCACCAGACATGTCCAATGCATAGAGTAAAAACTGGTGCACAAACTGGTGCACAAAATAGTGTAAAACATTGTGGTGCACAAATTGAACTTCTTTCTTCTTGATACAGACATAATCTTATGCTTCTCATGGCTGGTGCTTGACAATTGTATCTCAAGCGCATTACAAAATAAATGTTTTCCATGCACAAATTCTTTGAAGGGTGGTGACAACAAAACTGTGACAGAAATGTCAAACTTTCCAATTTAAGTTCTAGCAAACAGCTCTAGAAGGGATCAAAATAGGCAATTTTGATTTGATGCCAGAAAAAGATGTTTACGCAAAGATTTTAATGAGGATATTAATTTATAGGGATACTGTTACAAATGGTCAAATGTTCTAGTTTAGCACAAGCAAACATGGGATTAAGAAAAGCATTCTAAGTCAAAGTGGAGGGTCCATCCTCAAAACTTCATGAAATCAAGTTCCTTACAAACTGCCTTTTGGAAGAAGAGCAAAATTTGGTTCTGTTTTCACCATTCTAGATGTTGTAATTGCAAATTTTTTCTGGGGGAGTACGCCCCCAGACCCCTCTAAATTGGTGTGTGTTGGCGCTTTACTGTAGTGTAGGAGGAGATTCATGGGTTTTGTTTTTCTATAAGCAGGCCTATGACCACTACCCCTAAAATATTGGTGATGATGTTTTCAAATGTTTTGTTTACTGTTGTTTTTACTCTTTTGAGTGCTTAGGTGCTTGGCTTTTGACTATGGATGGACTGAAATCATTTGCGCCATTTTATTTTCATGTATTAATACATTTTTATGTATGTACGTACTTTGTACAGGAAAGTACCTTGAATTCAAATTTTGAATGGTTTGCATTTCTGATTAAGTATCAGAGAATTAAGCGTTAGCCAAGTATTTACGAAACTTGTTTGTTTGTGAAAAGATTGGCAGAGAAGTCTCATTTTTTATTTCTGAGGAAACTGTAAGATTTAGGATGAAGTCATAAAAGAAGTACAATGAACTCTGAAAAATTCTGAGGGTTTTCTCCTATCCAATTGATTTCAGTGAGAACCTTTGCCTGCGAGACACTCTGAGTTAGGTTACAAGTCACAAATCCTGTCCATTTCATAGAGCTGTTCTCCTTGACTTTAGAATGCTAACAAAAATGTTTTGTAAAATGATAAAAGATGTGAATATAACCAAATAATTTGAAGAAGAGGTACTTTTCATAAAGCAATTTGGGAAACACATTCTCAGTAAAATTATTTTCACAATAACCATCAGTTCCCGGAAGTTATTCCGGGACAGGTACTATGTTTTCAGCATTTTGTTCCAGGACAGGGTCTTAAAATTTTGTTCTGGCAGGCACATCCCCGTTGTTTTTCTCCAAAGTAGACCCCCCGGGGTTGTTACGGTGTAAATTTTCGACTTGATTGAAGAAATGAAAATACTCCCACAGGATTGAGATTCGAAGGTATGATTCCATCATAATTCCATTGATGATTGAAGAAAATAGGGCCAAATTTTCACTGTTTCATTAAGAGTCCCTCTGGAGCAAGGTTTACCGCAGGGATACAAGGGACTCATCATCACAAGTCTATATGTATATGGTAACTGTGTCACAACACTGTCCATGATTTCAAGTGCATAAAGATTTAAATTGACACAGTAACATAAGAAAGAAAATTTCGAACATGATGAGAGAAGAGAAAGCAGTTGCAATCAGAATAACTTTAAGATAAACTATCTAGTGTTAGAAGTGAACTTTCTTTCTGGAGAACTAGCATTTAAGGATTCACAGGATTTATCTCAAAGTATCTTCAGACCCCTCCCTAAAATGGGCGTTATTTTGAGCCCCCTCTCTTTCAGAGACACAATTTTGATATCCCTCCCAGATGTCTTCCTTCCCGTCCCCGGCAAGAAAAAATTACTGGTCCCTAAGTCATAGCAGTATTTGTTTCGAATATTACAGAGAGTTCATGTGAAATTCTATGGTCTGCAACAAAACCCAGCCAACAGACATTTTTTTGGGGAAAGCTAATTAACTTCTGCTTAAATTAAATGTTTTCTTTTCCAGATAAAAAGTATGACAGGTTCAGGTTCTGCTTTGTTTTGACAGCAGCATATTATTTACTCTCTTTTCATAAAGATTTTCTGCAGCCTAAAAATCTAGCTAAAATCTCATGTGAAAGGGGTTCCCCTGTTCACACACTTTGTTGGCCTCTGCAAACAGTCTTCTAAAATGTTAGCTACTTACTTTAGATTCCTCAAATCGGTTAGGTATAGGCAGCTCCCTCAAACCCCGCAACTTTCGCTCAGGAAGACCTTCCCTTTCAGCTGCCTTAGCCTGGATTCCTTTCACTCTACTCCGCAGTCTTTCTCTGATTGAAGCATTCAGCTTACCACCAGATGCTTCATTGGCTCGCTTGGTAGCAGCTGCTACAGTGTCCATGAACCGTTGGCCTGCAAAAAATTACGTATGAAAACACTGCTCGTTCCTGGGATCTCATGAAACGTTTGCTATACAGGTTTCTTCTTCATTTGGGCCTGCATCGACACATAAGTAGAAGATATATACTTTTAACTAAAACAACAATTACAACAGATGACAAATCAAATGACAAATCTTTACGATGGTCAATAGGAGTGCAAAGAATTTTGTATGAATTAAGAGGAGCTCTCTCTGAGGTAGACCAATCGAGGAGAGAGCACCCCCTAAGCTAAGACCTATCTTTCAAATCATGAAACCTTTGTGCGTAGATTGATCAACGTAGGGAGATGTTATCTTATCGCGGCAATCAAGAATGGTACTTGGTTGCGAAAAGTGAAGTATTTTGAAGAACGCTCTCGTTGAATCTCTCTCCATGCCCAATCGACCATAAATAATTCCTCCCTTAATCAACCATCACTCGCAACTAAAAATAACATCAAAATCTAATAACTCTACATACACTCGGTCCATATAAGTCTGCAAGTTGCAACTTAGTGATTGAGGTCTTGTTGGAGTCCATCCGACAAGTGGTTGCTGAATTATGGCACAAAAAAGACGAAATAAGTGGTTGCTCTACAAACAGCATTTCTGTTATTCCCCAGCAATGTCAAAATCAGGTAGATTCGTATTGAAACCTCTTACAGATAGGAAAGACGATGAATCGTTTTGGAAATGCAGAAAAAATTTCATAACAACATATTTTGCAACCACTTACCATTTTTACCATATTCAAATAGATTTTTCAGATATCAGTTTTAATCTGCAGTAATACTGCCCACATTTTGGCTGGTGGAAACCATCCAATGACTGCGATGAGATTTCGACATTGATTCGATTCACAAAGCGCAACGGCCCATCAATAACCACAATCCTTTGCGGTGCAAAGTCGAATATTCTCTGTCCTAGCTTTCAGCTGGCGCATGAAAGATCATAGTTGACAATAGGCCTTAAAAAGGAGGTGAATAAGAACACGAGTTGATTTCATTACCTTTTACAGGGGCAGGTTCTCCTTGGCTGTCTTTTAGCGCAGGCAACGATCTTGGTAAAGGTGGTCTATCTTGATTAGTACCAGGTGAAGCTGCCCATCCGGAGGAGCTAGATGGTCCAGGTTCTGGTTGAACCAACTATAACAGAAGGCAATATGGCATATAGACAAGGTATTTTACATACAAGATTTGTGTTGAAGATTGGGACTACCGGCTGAACCACTAAAAAGTGATATTTTTCCAAAAATCATCAATTGATTATGTAACCGATCTTTGAACTTTCTTTGTGGGGATTTGCGTTAAAGATCAAATAATTTTAATGGATGGATTACCTTAAAATAACCTTAAATAGCGGAAAAATCATAATAGACCCATGGACGTGCAATAAACTTGTAACCTGGTAACCTTTCTTTAACAGCTTTCTCTCAAGTTACAGGTTTCTCTTTGTATTTTGATAATTGTTCTTTTACAGGACTTGATAGTGCTTCCCTACAGGTTACAAGTTTATTGGATGTCAGTGGGATTATTATGATGAGTCCGCTATTTAAGGCTATTTTAAAATTTTGCACCACAAATCAGATGATTGTCTTCTTCTCTGTGGGAGAGATAATGAAATCGCCGCCTGGAAACGAAATATTTTGAAGGCCCCGTCCACACGTATACGTTTACGTTTTGTAAACGCATAGAATGTTTTCTGTCCACACTGATCCACTAATCGTTTATGGAGCGTTTCTTTTTTTTATATATCAATAATCATTACATCACAATTTACTAGCTACACTACTTACAAGGTCACTTTACCAATTACGCTACTTACAAAACTACTCTATTACACTACTAAAAACGATACCGCAAGGAGCACAATGCTGTGTCTACCCTGCGGCCATTTAACATAAAGATAAAAACTACAAGCAGATATGAAGGGAAGGAGAGAAAAAAAAAGAAAGAAAATCAAACAATACATATAAGTCCCCGAACAAGTTGCAGCAGCTAAGTTTCAGTAGCATCATTTTATTCAAAACGTTGTGTTGCGTATATGTATCTTAAAGTTGCTTTAAGGATTTCAGAATTAGAATCAACGGACAACCTTATGGAGCGTTTTAGCCTGTCCACACGTAAACGCCAAAACAATTGAAATGAATGATACGCAGGAAGGCCATGACGTCATCGTTTACAAAAGTATGCGTTTACGACCGTCCACATGAAAACGCAAAAACATTGTTTTAACTTAACTGCAAATGATTGGTGAATATGAAGTCTGTGACGTCAACGTTTATGAATGTATGCGTTTACGACCGTCTACACGGAGACGTGAAAACAGCGTTTTCAAAAGTATCCACTTTGGAAAGCGTTTTCGAATGTATGCGTTTAAGATAACTTGAAACGCCGTTTAGGTGTGGACGCAAGGTGTAAACGTATTAGAATGTATGCGTTTACAGATGTAAACGTATACGTGTGGACGGGGCCTAGCTTTAGATTATGTAAGAGCTTCCCAAAGCCAAAGGGACTAGTCTAAGTGGTACGTGGGGATACAAATCAAATTTTGTACTCTCGTTTTGTGATGTTTGAGTAGGCTTCAAAACCAGGTAGCTCGTAGAAGCACAAATTACCACAAAAGCAAAGCCACTTCAAGACCTTTCAAAATGTCTAAGATTTCCCAAAATATCCGTCACAGTGGGCCAAAATGGTGATTTTGCAGACATTCGTGGATATCTCAAGGGAACTAAATGTTGCAGGGGCAGTTGGCAGCTTGTTTTGACGTATGAGAGGGATAAATCAAATGGTTCACAAAAAGCTTTAAAACTTTTATATTCATGGGGGTTAATACTATAATCAGGGCCTAATACTCTATATTTACACTCTGAGCCCAGATTCCCCGTTACACTTCTCGGTCTCAAGAAAATCAGCAATAGTAATTGATGGATCTTTTCAATGTATTCGGTTGGAACAATGGATAAAGCTGAATGTTTCACCATATTTGGGGGATTGGGACCTATATTATGGGGACTGGGACGCATTTTCCAATTTTGGGAATTCTAACCAAAAGTCTCCTTTCTGGTACATTTCAGTTTAAAAAAAGCTATGTAGAAGTTTCCTATGCACATGATATTACCTAGGGGATACTCAATAATTAAAATTTCTCTAGTGTTCTCAAAAAAATAAGCATGGTCTCAATATCTTTCCTTGGAACAACCTAAATTTCCTTAAAAATACCTTTCCCCCCTGTTTATTTGATTTTTCCGAGGGGAAACAAAATGAAACCTTCAAAAATAAAATTTTCATAAACTGCTCTTTCAGAAAATATATTGGTGTCTTGTTTCTCCTCGTACTTTTTAAAATATTCTTGATGAAAGTGAAATTTTGCCCTCTGAAGAAGAGAACAGATCTGACAAGTTGTCTGAAGAAAATTATTGCAGCTGTACAAGTAGACCAGACAAAGAATTTTTGTCTTGCTTTTCAATAAACAGTGACCTTCTACGACTTGGTTATAGCTATCAAACATTCTGCAACCCATTTTTCTAGCCGAAAATCATTTATCCGCATTCTCTGCCACTAGAAAGCTGGGTGTAACATTTTGAAAGATTTTGTTCAATATTCTCAGATTCAAATATCTATAACTCTGTGATAACACAAGATAAATGAAAACTTTAAAAGGCACGTTTAAGCCCAGTTGTTCGACTTTCTAAAACTGCATAACAATTTGCAATTTTGAGAACTTCAAAATTTCCGAATGTCTGCCTCTAGCCCACTGTGTCCGTGTGACATTGGTCACGGCAAATCGTCGGACAAGATCGAGAAGAAAAGCAGCCAGAATGAATACAAGCAATGATCTGACATTAGTCAATCGGGTAGCATGCTGAAATTTAGATTTTGTCAGTGGAAAGTTGCAAATGATAACAATGATTTCATGTCGTCTGCAAAAGAGGCGCTTTCAGCGAAACCTAAGGCTAAACGACAAATTCTTTACATACAAAATCAGTTTCTGTGACAAGTGTCCGACGAAAATATTTAGCAAATGGTCCCGTTACACAACGGTCCTTTCACTTTCTCTCCCATAACAAGAAACTCATTTCTTCGGGTTCCAGAATTCGAGCCTCGTATCAATAGTCAGTGTTAAAGAAATTCAAACTTGACAAAAATGGTGGAAATGTTTCATTCTACAAAAAATATACCGTGTGACCCAAAAATCTTCCCGTTTAAAATAATCAATTAATCTCGTTTATCAAGCCTTCTATGAAACTCTTTTTAGCACCTTTTTCAATGATCCAGTTACCTTTACTGATGACAAAAATTTTGTTCTCGATACTTAAAAGGTAAAAGTAACAAACTGAAAAACCATGGTCGAGAAACATTTTCTAACAAACATTGCGAGTCTTTCCTCAAAGCCAACATTTGAGATTTTCTTCCATGATTCAGGTCACTGGTGTAGTTTCTTTCTGGCATCTATGATTATGTTTACGGCCTACCATACATGGAGGGGCGTATCACTCTGTAAAAATCTCGTACACCTTGGCAAAGGTCCTTTTGTTTTCAAGAAAAATCCATAAAAATTCCTAAAAATCCTATTGTTTTAAAAAATCTCGTACGCCTTTTCGGACGGGTGATCAACCCCTCGCCATACATAATGAAATTAAAATGGCGATCATCAGTACTTTTTAGCAGTTTGCTTCAAACCCAAGCAGCTTTAAAAAGAACCACAATTGTTTGTTCTTAAATCAATCAAAATTAGAAACTGCACCAAGAAAAACAATTTGGTCATTGATTTACTTGCCAAAAGAATGAATTTGCAGATTGGCTTTGTCATCAAATTTTGGTACTTTTTGAAACTGGGGGGCTTTTGAGACACCCCCTAAAATGGTCAAATAATTATAACACACCTCTTCTTTCCTCTGTTTTCTTCTCGTCTGCAATGCTTCAATCATATCTTCACTATCATATCCATTTGTCTACAATCACAAAATATCTGAATTCAGAGCCATTCTGCTTTTTTCTACAAATTTTCAACCAAGAACATCATTTCATTGCAAACGTTTTAAAAATTTCATTGAAAAATTTTGGTGAAAATGCCGAACTCAGATATCAACTCAGCATCAAACTCTACCTTTTGATACCTTAAGGGGAAACTTTCGCAGGAAGAAACTCTTTTGAGTTGACAGAAAAGACTTTTCGAATCAACTTTCAAGAACTGGCCCAGGGAAATATCTCGGGAAAACTTTTGCAAGTTAGGTCTCTTATCAAATTTTGTAATGTCTCAAATATTCCTCTTGTCCGTAGCATTGTTCAAAAGGGTTGTTGCTAAATGAGACTGTATTGAAAATGATAAAAAGAGGAATATCAATATTTCGTTACAAATTATTACAAACTAACGAATTTCACCGGTAACTACCTTTTTATGCCTCAAAGCTCCCTGAAAATCTCATGCTGTTACATAGTGTAGCTTTTTGCCGCTAGCGGCAAAGTACTTCAAAAGAATCAACACGCCACGATATCTCTCTGTCATTCTTTCTGTCTGTCTTCGGTTTGTGAAAATCTGACCATCCCGCAGTTCGCTTTGCTCTGCATGAACTTATTTCATCACACAATAACGAAAACGTCAGAGGCGATGTCATCAAGCCTTCTCATCTCTTATTACATGGAATGAATAGGTGTTTGACTGACTTCGTTATGGTCTTGTGTGCGGGGAGAAGGGGAGTGATATTGTGATGCAATGCCAACAGAACTGAACTGACAGCAAGAATGAGGGATTGCATGACATGAGTGGGGGAAGGCATCTTGCAATGTCAACAGAATAAGAAAGGCCTATTACTTTCATTACATTCCATATGTTGAAGTAGTTTGTTCCCATTTTCCACAACGTGGCACTCACTAATGTTATTGCTAGTTTCTAGAATTTTCTGCAATCAAGATACTTATTTATGGAGTGGCTTCGATTAGGGTCCTTCCTCTGCCGAAGACAGATTGCATTCAGTGAATTCAGATATGTTTCCGCAACTTTCACAAATTTCACATTTAAACGCAATGAGTCCGTGTAAATAGCATGCTTATGACCATTATCAACTTTTTTCGATCATAAAACAAAAGTTACCATCTAATCACCAATGAAATTAAACCAAAGAAATTCCTCAGGATATAGCAAGGATTAAGAAGTCGTTGGTATGTGAACACCAGGGGCCATCAGTCCATCAGTGTGAAAAATGCAAAAGTTCCTTCCTGCAAAAGTTTCTTCACTTCAAGCACCAATTTTCACATATGAAAAAAATACTATGCATAGGTCATGACATTAAACATTTTTGAATACCTGAATGTTAGTTTCTTCATCCAATGATTGGATTTCAGTGACGTCATCTCTTGTATTCTATGAAATGCAAACATGTATCACATACCCATTACATACATGCTTTTGATTTGGTAGTAAAGAATCATATTGTGAAATTCAGTTGCATGCTACCATTCACAGACCTGGAAAATTATTGGTGTGCGATCCAAAAAAGTGCTTTCTATCCTATGTTGCCTTGGCGGCTCCCTTAAAGTGCTAGAAGAGAGCTGTAGACTGCTCTAAATTGTTTGAAGTAATAAATTCTTCTGCCTTCAAATCTCTGTTTCCTTTGTTTTCTATTACAAAAGTTATAGCTAACTTGAGCATTGACATGAGCCATTTATGAACTAAATTTAAGAGACTCGTTGAAGAAACATTTAGTAGCAAAAGTGTCCTAAAATTGAAGAAACTTGCATCCCAAACAAGACCTAAATTTCCTATAAAGTCCACAACATCATCTTGCTTTTAAGAAAATATCCTTCTGCATGTGTGTCAAGCTAAAACAATAGAAAATGGGAACATGGCTTACCTGTCCTCTGGAGTAGGCATTCTCATTATCAGACTGGTATGATCCTGCATCTGAAGTATATGTTGCCTAAAGATTGGATAGATCAAAATATTTAGAACAAATCAAAACAACAACCTCTAAACTGAACATATCAAAAATTTGACATGCCCTTATAATAGAGCCTTCCATACTGCATATCACTACACAAATTTTTTTGTAAGAAACTAAGGTCCAGAGCTGGTAGGCAGTTTCTTAAATTTTTGGGTCTTTTGCTGCCAAATGTTTCTTATGTTTCTTACACTTTTAATGCCAGAAGTGTAGACTTCATTTGGTTTTTTTAACGGGCTTCCAAATTACTTCGATCTCAAAACAGGTATATATATGATTCACATTCAAAATAATGTCCAAAACAGTTGCTGTTACTGCACAGTGTCAAAAACTATTTTGAATTATATTGGAAAATTAAAACTATGAATTACACAAGTTTCTTGGATTTTAAAATTCAGATGGGTTTGTTTCTTAACTGTAGAAAAATTGAGTCTACCACTTCTTACAAGTCATTTCTTATAAAATAAAATACATGTAATAACACCTGATTTCATCCATTTCGCTAGTTTTTACCATTACATAATTTAGTAATACAAAGCAGAGAAAAACATTTGTAAAAATTCTTTGCAGCATTCGCTCAAATATGGCACAGGTGTAAAGTACTTTACATTTCCTTACCTGCAAATCAACAAAACAAAATTCTTGGGAATTCTTATTTGTAAATTCTTACAGTCACTATGTACATTTCTAAACATCTCCGTGGAAGGCCTGCAATGTAGCTCAAGGCAAGATTGGAAAGTTTGACACATGCAGGCCATTAATCCCTTGCACACTTAATGTTTTCCATGCTGCTATACAAGTGATTTCCTAATGATATGCAACTTTCATACTTTCATCCAGCCATTTGCACAACTTGGTAACAGGATTGTATTTTGTACTCATATTGTACTGTAAGTTGTGCTATGTTGATATACGCATCATCAATTCAAATTAGCATATATACTCTCTCCACCATTTCATCCCCGTTTGAAAATCCCCTGCACAATTTTCAAACGTTCCAATCTGGCTTCAAGGAAACCGATAACAGGGGGTCTATCACAGTGTGGCGGTTAGGTGAATTTGGCTTTATTTATTTCCTGGAATACAGTTACTGTATGAAAATCAGTGTGGTATATGGTTTTTCTATGCTACATGGTTACGGAAAATTGGAATAAATATGAGCGCTTAAAGATTTCTCGCTTACTTCAGAGAACTTTTCACTCATAACCGTTATGATCTATCAGATCTTCACATAGTTGTAAAAGTACGGTCATTACAGTAGCTATCCTAAAAAGAATATTTATTGTGCTGAATGAAACTGATGGTTGCAGTTGATGAGAGAAAATGGCACTTGGTTGATGGGTAAGAGCACAAATTTTGGCAGTTTTGCAGTACTGAGCCGCCTTATAATAGACTCCCATAACAGGACATTACAACAGTTTCTGAGTGGTTATTCATGACTTTTATGTCATTAAGATCAACCCCAACTAGGGTTTCATTTTGTGGGAGCAAACATTGCATTTTGAAAGAAACAAACCTCCATAGCTTGGCGTCTTCTTCTCATCTTGTCAGCAATTGTCCTGTTTTTTTATAAATCATCACAAGTTAAAATGATTGCAAACACCAAAAGGTAAAATAACTTGCTGGGGAGACAAGGTTGCTTTGTCTGAGGAACTAGAGTATCACCCCCACGTAGTGGGTTACAGCTCATGCACCTGTCAGAGCTTTAACTCCAAAACTCTTCTGCGCATAAGCTTTAACCCACTCTACATGTGGGACACATAAGTTTCCTTGGACAAAGCATATCTCGTCTCCCCAACAAAACAAAAGTTTCCAAGAGTATGGTTGCATAACTTCCAATTTTTATGACAATGCATAATACTTCAAAGACAAAAAAGGACAAGACAAACCAACCACATGCCACTCAGATCCAGAATCAGATTCAGATTCAGAATCAGATTCAGAATCAGATTCAAAACCAGAATCAGATTGGGACCTTAATTTTCCTGTTTTTGGCCACTAAAAGAGTATGAATGAGATTTTCGAGCTCCCGAAGAGAAAAGCAATGCTTTATAAGCTATTCCACGCGATTTCTCACGAAAAGCTGTGCAGAATTTTTCACTTGAGCCGAAACAAAATAAAAAGCAACAACAACAACTTTTTATTGGTCTCCAATCTGATTCTGGGGGTCCAAGGTCAGAATCAGATTCGAAGAAATGATAGGGTTGCCAGAAAGAAACAGATCTCCCTTAAAATTTTGTTGTAAATTTCTGCAGAAAGGTTTTGTCAGCTATAAATCATGGTACTCTCATGGTACACTCTCATGGTACGTTTTAAACCCTTTTTGAATGATAATCAGTGCCAGTCTGCAACAAATAAGGCAAAGCGATCTCTGTACGATTTTCAATGTTGGTATCCCTTCTTTTTGCAACGTACCATTCAGACCCAGATTCGATACTGCAAGTGTTTTCTCGGCAACAGTAACAGCTCTTTCAGATATTTTTTTGTGATATGATAGTTTAACTATTCCTCTACGGATACTGTGTTTAGCCATCCTTGCAAGCTTGTGAATCTTTTATACGCAGGGCAGATCTGACGGCAGGTCGCAAATCTTAGCTTAGGCCAAAGGCCAATTAAATTCGAGAAAAACTTGACGGAATGGACAAGAGGATATTTGGAAACTAGGAAACTAGGAAACTGAGAATTTGGATCAGAATCGAAAGTTTCTTAAAATTGTGAGATTATGAGTACTCAGAGTTTCTTAAAATTTCCATAACAATCTTCATGCCACCTACCTGGCACACCAAGAACTTTTCAAATCACGTTTTTGAAGCCTATCCAATCAGCGGCGTGGCCAAACGAAGAGAGGGTAAAACTTAAAAATTTGTAGACTGGGGGAGGGGGGGAGCAGAAAAGTAAACCCAGCCATCTTTATTGCATTTTTCAATTATAATTTTTGCCGATCTTTGAAAAGTGGGGGGGGGGCAATTTCCCCCTGATACCCTCCCCTGGCCATGCTACAGTTTCCAAAGTTCTGACTATACTCAAGTACGTACCTCACAAGTAATATGATACAAGGAACAAATGGAATGAAAGTAAAAAATATATACTGGAGTTTCTTAATTTCCTAATGAACCGAGAGTTATGTTTCTTATAAGCAGTTTCTTATAAAAAAGAATACGTCATGTATACTTATGTAGTATTTTTGGAGATACTACTGTTTTATTGGTGTACAGTATATTTGGAAAAGATCTGGGCAAAATATAACCGTGAATTATCAGTCAATACTAATCTCGCATTCGCTAATGGAGACAGTTTCTACCTTGCATAAAAATACCTCGCATTATTTTCTTTTCGTTAAGAGCGATATGACTTTCCGTTCCTCAACCCTGATCCTCTTGTCCATTCCGTCGAGTTTTTCTCGAATTTAATTGGCCTTTGGCCTAAGCTAAGATTTGCGACCTGCCGTCAGATCTGCCCTGCGTATAAAAGATTCACAAGCTTGCAAGGATGGCTAAACACAGTATCCGTAGAGGAATAGTTAACCTATCATATCACGAAAAAATATCTGAAATAGCTGTTACTGTTGCCGAGAAAGCACTTGCAGTATCGAATCTGGGTCTGAATGGTACGTTGCAAAAAAGAAGGGATACCAACATTGAAAATCGTACAGAGATCGCTTCGCCTTATTTGTTGCAGACTGGCACTGATTATCATTCAAAAAGGGTTTAAAACGTACCATGAGAGTGTACCATGAGAGTACCATGATTTATAGCTGACAAAACCTTTCTGCAGAAATTTACAACAAAATTTTAAGGGAGATCTGTTTCTTTCTGGCAACCCTATCATTTCTTCGAATCTGATTCTGACCTTTGGACCCCCAGAATCAGATTGGAGACCAATAAAAAGTTGCTGTTGTTGCTTTTTATTTTGTTTCGGCTCAAGTGAAAAATTCTGCACAGCTTTTTGTGAGAAATTGCGTGGAATAGCTTATAAAGCATTGCTTTTCTCTTCGGGAGCTCGAAAATCTCATTCATGCTCTTTTAGTGGCCAAAAACAGGAAAATTAAGGTCCCAATCTGATTCTGGTTTTGAATCTGATTCTGATTCTGAATCTGATTCTGGGTCTGAATGGCATGTGGTGACAAACCAATAGCCTGTGTGCTGAACACCCAACCACCAACATGATTGTTGTCTTCTGTCAGTTCTCAGTTAACAATTGAATGTCAAACTAGGATCCAGAAATTTGTATGATGCAATTTCAAAAATAATAAGCAACATAAATATTATACCCATCCATGATGACGAGGAATCTATGCTTGTTCTGCTCTTAGAGTGTATGATTAAGGCCCACAAGAATTTCAACAAAAATGGCAAAACTTCCCCTTGCTGTCTTCTCGGCACAAGCTTAACCCTCTTCTTGATATCTCTCTGCCATCAGGACTATCTTAAGCGTTGTTTCTGCATCCATGTTTACCTTTATACCTTTACAGCAACTGGATTTTGCAATTCAAACATTTGGACCCGCCATTTTCTTTGAAAGACGCAATCGAAATGAATTGGATGAACATGAAGTTGAACTCCGCTTCGCAGAGGACGCACGCAGACCAAGTTTGCAAGTTTGGGTCCAATTCATATTCCTTCGCAGCGGCTCAAAATAAAGAATATGTCCATGTCTCCTCATGTCTAGTTGGGAGCCAGAGCCTAAAACTTTAGAAATTGAAAATGGAAATGGGAAAGAGAAGTGGAGAGAAAAAAGAAAACGGCAGAGCCTAAAATGGCACCTCGTTTTCTCCTCTCTTTGTCTTATTGTCTTGTTTTCCCTTTACCTTCTACGTCAATGTTTCAAATAGGGGCATCAACTCGGCAGGTGCAATTAAGGTACACCACCCTCGTCCAGTCCATACTGTTGGATCAGCAAAAGTTGTCGACGCTACGCAACCGCAGAAGCTATTTCGTATTTCAAAGTAAAATATGTACAGGCTTTTCTCTGTCAACTCAAAATAGATAGTTTCTTTGTGTTATATTTTTCCAGTACTGGAGTTTCCCCGAGTTTCTTAACTCTTAGCAGTTTCTGATAAAAAATACGCGAATTTTGTTATGCGTGGTATCATGTCAGCTCGAGGCTAAAATTGATCATAACAGGACATGTTACCAGGAGGTCGAATTTCCTTTCATTTCACAATCTCGCTTTTGCTAAATCTTCCCTTTAGAAAACAAGTGACTGAGTAGGTGTATTGTTTTCAAGTTTCGGATCTTCGGTATTGCGCAGAAAAAAAACAAACAATGCGTGATAATAAAATGATTGTAATGAAAGATTTGCTGTGGTATTCTGAGAGATAAAACTAATCTCTTTTCACTTGGGCTAAAATGTAAACAAAGAGGATGATAGGATATCAACATTTCTTGCTGGTTGGGAAGCCGTAGACTCACGTTTGTACTGCATGCAGGATATCTACTTCGTGATTTTGAGGACAGCAGATGAGAGAGGAATAAGCACAGGTAAACTAGGTAAGAAACGTAAATCGTTGTCCTCGCCTTTCCATTTTTGTATGTTTCCTTGGACAAACCATATGGTCAAACTGTACACATCACAGCTGTGAAGGAACTATTTTCTAGAGAAATTGTCGTAATCTTTTTAACAGATTCCTTCCTTGTTTAGCTATCTCATCAACTTTGAAAGGAAGATTTAGTTTGCTAGGAATCGGTGAAATGAATCTCAATCTCAAATCTCCAGCATTTTGGAGAAAATGTGAGATTTTAGCACATACATTGGATCTGCTTGACAGGCTAATACATGCCAGTCACATGCGAAGACTTTGTGATTGGTAGAAAGAAGTAAAGAAGAATGAAATGGTTTTCGTTAGGTTGCTAACCTTTTATCTGGCGGCAGCATAGTGAATGCAGTGTTTGACGGAAAGATGCGTGAGATGCGTTAACACTCTCAGTGTATTTTCCCCTCATGGAAGTCAGGTCAAGACCGGGTCAAGACTCTTTTCACAATGATGGGTATGAAAACCCACTTGACCATGCGACTATGGCCAGTCGCAGGAAGTTTTCAGTTCATAATGTCGTGCAGGGGGTTTCTCAAAATATATCGTTTTTCTTGTATTTTGCACAGATTTCTCATTTTTCATAATGAAAGTTACTTATAAAATCAAGCAAGTTGCCAAACATAGATTCTTCTCTATAATCAGCTACGTCACTACGGAATCCCATGAGAAGCGGGCGCATGCGCTACAAGTCATTGCGGATTTTGCTACGAGTCATATCCAGACGTGTTTTCAGAAGCTCCGATTTTATGCGAAATTTTGGTAAGTTTCTTAAATTTCTTTCTCTTTCTTATTTAATGAAATTCCACACGAAAGTACTTCATTTTAGCACTGTTAATTAAGAAAGTCTTCTTTGAAGTAATAAGCTCTCATGTGCATTTCTATCAGAAAATGTCTGAGTCAGGTACAACTTTTGCTGAGGATGGAACGGTGCGGCTGGAACCTCCATCAGAAACCACACCTTCCATTGACCCTCAGTCATCTTTAAACAAAGCTTTGTCACACATAAGTACAAATCCAGGCAACATCATAACTGTCATCGGGCCCTTTGCCAATTAGCCACCGGCTAGGCGAACATATTTCCACCGGAATGCATTCGTCCACCGGAAAAATTAACCCCTTGTCCACCGGACTATCTAATCTGCCCACCGGGCTAGCTGCCTCATCGTCCACCGGACAAAACCCGACTTATAAACGACAGTTGTCAGACCCTGATGATTCTGAGCCACCAGAAAAATGCTATGTTACTGATCACAATGATATTGACGAAAGCCTCGGTATTTATGCTGATGATGATACTAAGTCACTTATCAGTCACGCCCATGATCGTTTGGCTAAAACTATGACCAAGGAAGAATCTGGGCCACAAAATCATGCAAACAGAATCTCAGCTGATTTCTTTATGGTTTGGCCAATGCACTTGACGCCTCCGACGACCTTGGCGTTATTTGTCAACGACAAATTGGCCGAAAAAGCTAACAAGCGATAGGGAAGACATTGAATCCTCTCTGAAAAATTCAAAATATTTTCAGACAGGTATGGAAGGCCACCCAATTGCACTACACTTTATCTCATCAAAGTCAACAAAGGTGCATGGCAACATCTCTAATATAGTATGAAACAGGAGGATCTCCGGTTTGCTAACAGACAACAAGTTTGCCATTTTGTGCAAAGTTGCATAGATAATGTTTGTAACCTACAGAATCTCTACTTGCATAGGCTTCTTTCTCCTAACATCGCGAGGAATTTAACAAACATATATATCCCAATCAGTGGATGCATTTGCACGCTTGGGTCATTTGACCGGAAATATTTCGTCTCATGTACGAAGCATTCTGCAGCCCTCTGCCTAAAACCGGACCATCAAGCACTTTGCTCCTTCTTCCATCACTGACATTTCACATGGTCCATACCTTTTCGATGAGGACTTGAATAAGACTTGAATAAGCAGCGCAAAAATGCTCAAAAATCTAACAAGGTTGCGAAGGTTTCAAGGTTAATTCGAAAACTTGTTTTTAGAAACGACTTTAAAGCTAAGACAAGACTCCAATCAATTTGGGCAACAATCCTACCAAGGAAACAACCGGTTCCAACTAAGAATCCGGTAAAACGAAAAAACAAGGGAAATGATTTTGATTGATCTCGCGTTCAAACTGGTAGCTTTAATATTGACTAGCTATTCTCACTAGTATCTTTACTTTTACATGAGTGCAAAAAACTTTAGAGTTGGTAGAGTATCAAAATTAAATGCCTGATTGGAAGTCACATACCAGTGACCCAGATAACATTTCGATCAAACTCTCTAGGGTTAAGATGGAATGTGATTTTATTTCCGAACAACCTGTTCGTAACAAATCACAGTTCAATCAGACTGATTTTACTGTTATTCAAGAAGAAATTGACACATTATTATCAAAGGTGTTCTGGAACCACTATTGCCAGAAGCTGGACAGATATTTTCACCTCTATTTTCTACGTCCGACACCGGACGGAACGCACAGGATGATACTGAACCTCAATCATTTCATCCAATGCGTGACTTATTGCCATTTCAAATGAATGCAATCACTAACTTGATTACGCCTGATTGTTTTATGGCATCATTAGATTTGAAAGATACCTATTGTATTGCCTAATATTGCTCATGAAGACAGAAAATTCCTTAGGGTAAAATTCAATTGGCAATTATTGCAATATACCTCATTACCAAACTGGTTAAGTTGGTTCGCTGCCCACGTACAATAACATTCTGAAACCGGCTTTGTCCATCGTTGACATCGACGAGCACAATGCAATGGACCTATTGAGAATGCACGTCTCCAAGGCGAGACTTTGAAGAGTGCTCAGCAACCGGTGATTATGGCAATTAAGTTGTTTACCAACTTGGGATCTATTATTTCGTCCTCCAAAATCAGTTTTTACTCCAAGTCAGGAAGTAAATATGCTTGGTTTAATGCCTTATTTTAAGGATCTGTCATTGTCAGCCCTATATAGGACATAAAATATGGCACAAATGACCACGGTTCAACCCTTCCATTTCGCAAAACACATTCCATTAGGAATGTTGCGCAAGTCTCACGGAAAATAATTGCTTGTTTTCCAGTGGTATTGTTTGATTCACTATTCTTTCGTCATATCGACCATGATAAAACAATGATGCTTCATAAGCAATATAAGGAACTTCTTGACAAAGAAATGTTTTGGTATAGTTCGATCCTAAACTGGAATCGAACGTTGAATTGAAACTTTCCCAGGGCTTATAAGCCATTAAGACGGCATCATGCACCCATGGAAAAGAAAAACCGATGCATCTCTTTAAAGCTTGGGAGTTTCTTGCGAAAATACCTCCACCGGAGGATCATGGTCATTTGATCAGCAACGAAACCACACAAATCTTTTGGATTTGTATGCTGTTTTCCTAGCATTGAAAACATATGCAAATGACCTCACAGCCATATATATAATATAAAAGTATTCTCAGACAGGGCAACAGCAGTACTTGTCTTTTCTCACATGGGTACCACCCATTCAGGTGCATGTAACAATTTATGCAAAACAAATTTGGCAATTTGCCTTTACAGTGCATTGAACGAAACACAAATATAGTTAACAACTGCACATATTCCTGGAAATCAGAATATTTGAAACAGACAGCGAGTCTAGGTGATCTGCAACTACGTCTGCAGAATGGTAGTTACCCCCTAAGATTTAGCATTTCATGTCTCACTGATATAGGTGTTTCACCATCCGTTGATTTATTGCATCAAAACGGTTTGACAAATTTGTCTTTTTTAAACTGGAGCCAGAGGCTTGTACCATACATGCATATTTACGCTTGCCTCGACTGGTTCAAGTTATGCCTATCGCCTTTCATTATGATAGCCAGAATCCTCTAAACGATTCAGATGGAGAAAGCAGAGGGCGCTTGTGAGCTACCAAACTGGCTTACACTACTGTGGTATCCCAAAGCAACCAGAGTGATGCAATCTAAACCAACTTCTACTGAAGCCAACTGGCTGATTGCTTCACCTGCCATTAAGCCCGGCTGAGGATCATCCCCTCTGCTACAACCTCCATCTCCTGGCTATCTCATACCAGCTAAAAAATAGGGCCGTCAGATTTCTACAGCTCCGCTCAACATATATTGTTTTCATCATGGCAGCCTAGGGCACGAAAACATTTCAAGTCTTACCTTGATTGTTGGCAAACCTATTGCACTCGATATTCAATTCAGGTTTTCAACCCTACGGTCGAGCCATGTATCAAATTTTAACGAGTTCATTTTACAGTCGTCTTGGCTATAGTGCCATAACTACAGCAAGATCAGCACTTTGGTCTGTAATTACTTTGCAACATGGTTTACCCATAGCCGACCATCCGACTATCCAACGAATATTCAACGTCGACTATTCAAGGGCGTATTTGAGATAAGCCCCGCTTTGCCGAAATACAACGCTATATGGGATGTTGATGTTGGGAAACTTTTAGAATGTCTCAACCTCCGTAATCCAACTACTCACTTAAGTTTAATGGACCTCACTTGCAAGACAACATCGCTTTTATATCTGTTAACAGGTCAACGTTGTCAACCAATTCACAGCATAGATCTCTCTGGGATCCAAAGTCTCCCAGATTTGTTTTGCATCACAATTTTGCAACCATGCAAGACATCGAAACCAGGGATACACACATTATACTTTTGGAATGTATTCACCTCCTGTATCAAACCTTTGTATCGTTTCACATTTCGTGGAATGCCTTAAACGAACAACAATGTGTTCTTATAGGTTCACCTACGAAACTATTTTTCAAGTTACCAAAAACCACACAGCACTGTCTCACTCATAAGACACAATATCTCCATGAGTAAAATCAGCCATGAAATTGGCTGGCATACATACATGTGGTTTTACCAGTATATCATTTTTTACGCACATCGCTGCAGATCTGCCTCCACTTCAGCAGCTAAAGCATCTTGTCTCTCTTTGAGTGAAATTTTCAAATCTGCTGGTTGGACCAGTGCAACTGCTTTTGCCAGATTTTATGATCAACTTTTAATACTTTAGTTTTCGGAAAATTTTTGACAATCTGTATTTAGTATTGAAGGGCATTATTGAATTGTTTTAATTCATCAATATACCTTACTACCAAAGCTTCGTTGGAACTGAAAATTCATTCCATTTCTTTGGCCCATTCTTTTCATATTTGGGTTCAGAATTTCAGGGCTTTGAAGTCTCATGGGATTCCGTAGTGACGTAGCTGATTATAGAGAAGAATTTAAAAATTAAACGAGACTTACCTGTAAGTTGAAGTTTGATTGGAATTCTTCTCTATCATCAGCAGGAACGGAGGAATCACATGCCCTCCCTGTTTTGAGGGCCCAACCCTGTGATTCCTTCGTTCATTGTTTTCACATCTTACTTTCCTGAAATTCCTCACGTTTAAGAATGACTTGTAGCGCATGCGCCCGCTTCTCATGTGATTCCTCCGTTCCTGCTGATGATAGAGAAGAATTCCAATCAAACTTCAACTTACAGGTAAGTCTCGTTTAATTTTTAAATTTTATCTCATGTACAGTTTATATGCATATTGTATGTTACAAACATGAGATCAGAGGAGTGCCTCTTGGCGATAGGTGATTTCGTTCATAGGTTTGCAACTTAATCAGCGCCAAACCGAGGGGCAATTCACTTATTGGAAAATAGTACGAGATTTTTTCAGAACAAAAGGATTCATGCGGATTTTTGATGGATTTTTCTTGAAATAAAAGGATTTTTGCCAAAGGTGTACGAGATTTTTTGGAGTGAAATGCCCCTCGCGCCAAACTTCCTCCAAATTCATTGCCAATCGTTGGAACATGACCTCTTCAGAGTGTTCGGTATTTTCACTGTCGTTCTTGCAGGAAGTTTAAGCATTATTTTTATTTGGTCACAGGAAGGGAATATATGCATTCTTGGAAAATTTAAAAAAACAACTATTTTCTCTCCTTACTCGCAAAGCAAATTTGAATAACGATACGACTCATTGTTTAAGTTCTTGTTCCTGGACTTATCCAATTCCATTCATTTTGAATCCATAGCAGAGGTCGTACAGTTGAAAGAGCTCCTCGAAGGGTTTAACAGGAGGTGGAAGGATGATCTTCCCTTCCTACCTTTTTTGGTGCATATTTGTACTTTACGAGTTGCTAGTCATAGAAATTGTTCTTCTCAAAATGCTTCAAAACAGGCCAAAAATCGAACGATTCTCGGAGGTCGAGGCAAACAACAAAAGTCATTGTGCAAACCTTCATCTCAGTATTCTAATTTTATTGACATTCCTTGTTTAAACTATTTTACCAGTCCAGGTAATGTAACAGCAAGAGCCAAGTTCATATTCCAACATTCTGAAAATAGGACCAGGTAGCGATGTTCAGCTTGTGTGTAGATGGGCTATAGATCAATCATTTTTTGCATTTTTCAGTCTATCAAGCTGCTCATCTCTACCAGTTTTCATGCTGGTGTTGCAATTTGCACGATCTGATTAGTAACTGCCGTCCAGTGTGAGTCTGAACGACAATGTTAACGATCCTACCATGTCTATCGAAATTTATTGCAGTTTGTTTATCTCGGAGTTTTGCCATTGGACGTGAAATAAGGATTTTATCAATTGCTGAATTCTGAGTTTATTTTGCAGGGTTTTTATGAAGGTCATACGCAGTAGAAGGTCTAGATTGCATCAAAAGAAGAGCTTTTGTTGACAAAGTCCGGAAACAGAGTATTAAATCGAAGTTGTACTGTCAACAAAAGAATATTAGATGAAGAGGAAGCCTTCGTAAGTTATCTCAGTTTTTTGCTAGCCTCGTTTATAATCTGCACAAGCAAGTAAATATTGTCGGAAACACCTGTAATCGTCGAGTAAAAAACAAGAGAATTGTCACACCTATTACAAAGAAATGGGCTGCAACGCACAGTTATCAATGATGTCAATCACCTCTTTTTGTCTGCAAAAATAGACTTTCTTGTTAATCGATCTTCGAAGCAGAATTGTTAGCTTTCGATGTTTCCAAGCACGACCAAGGAGGTTGGGATGTAACTAATGTTTTGGCAGAATCTGGTTTTGACACAGCATTGAATCATTTCAACGTAGGAAAGTCTTAGCAGACAGCTAAGGACCGAGAGAATGTAACTGCCCATGGAAAAGGAATTGTTGTTGTTTGTTGACTATCATTGTGACGGTATCCGTGCTGTTTATGCTCATGATACAGCTCAGAGTAGCGGAGATTCCATTACTGTGACACTCAGCTTTGTGACAATTTGCAATGGACCACTGCTGAAACTGTTGTTGGGTCCAATCCACGAGTCTATCGGGAAAACAAATAACATACGAAGCTCACTCATCAAGTTCAATCGTCCAGCCGTTAAATTCAGTTGCTGCGATCTTCCGCCTTCTTTGTTATATTGTCATCCACATAGCAACGGTAGATCTAAAATTGCAAACGTTAACGTGAGTTTAACACTTTTATTGAACGTGATTATATATCAATTGCATTCTAAAAAAAGTAGATTCTGCGCTCCTGACAGTATGTCTGTCATCAGTGTTTTCAGTTGACAAAGTCATCAACATAGATAATTCTATATCTATGAAATACGTATGAAATGTTTCATCATCGTAGCATAGACCTGGAATTGAACAACTCCACAGTTTAACAACATTGGTGAGTGTTTGTCAACAGCTGAAGGGTCTGATAACATGATCTGATAATAATCTGATAGAGCGATATGATAAAGGCATTATCTCACATTAATCCATCTATTGTTGCAGCATAGCACATTTGTTGAAGTGCACCCTGGTCTTATTGACTTGCACTACCACAAATTCTTTCATAATCGATGTAACAGCCTTCAGTAATGGTTGAAAATGCTATATGTATGTTGATGATCTGTTAGCAGGCTACACTTGATTATCATTATCTATCAATTGTTGCAGAGCCAGCTACTCACTGAATGCCACCAAAGCCTACCCAATGTGCATTGCCACCGTAACCCTTTCAAAATCAAAGCAAATCGTAACTTTGGTAATGACTGTAAATGCTGTATGTATGTTGGTGATCTGATAGCTGGCCGTAGTTGATCTCACATTATCATTTGATGGTTGCAAGGAAATTACTCGCTAAAGCCAATCAAAGCCTAGCCAAAAAGCACTGCCAACACAGTCCGTTCAAAATCAAAGCCCTGCAGTAACGTAAGATTTCAGTGCATGTAGATGCTATATCCATACCCAGTTGTATTCGAGGTCATACTAATCAATAATTGCGGAACGAGATACTCATAAAAAAGTTGAAACAGGTGTTGTCAAACTGCCATACCAACGCAATTCTTTCGAAATTGAAGCCAACCAGTAACAGGGGCATGAGTTCGTCATTGTTAATATGTTGATGGTTAGACGACAAGCGTTGTTTGACCTAATATCAATTTGTCAACCAATCAATCGCTGGAGAGAGACTCATGCTGTAAGGTCTACCAAGGCCTAGCCAAAGTGCATTGCCAACACTATTGCAAAGCCAATCAGTGAACAGGGAAATATCAGGTTCTCATTGTGTGTATGTCGATGATTAGAGGACAGTATTCGATTTCACAATAATCAACAACCAATTAATCATGAGAGAAAGACTTACTCTGTAAAGTCTCCTAAAACGTGCATGGCCTACACGATCCTGTTACGATCAACACCAAGTTGCAACAGGGGATATTAATTGGTAGTCGTGCGTATGTTGATGATTACATTACTGGCTTTATTTCATCAAACACTAATCAACCAAACATTGGGGAACGGCTTACCCAGCGAGGTCTATCAAAATTACATCCCTGCCAAGCTTTTCTCGTTACCAACCTCTCACGATGGAAGTATGCACCGATACAATGTGGCCGATGTATGTTTCAAAAGGAAACCTAATTGTCTGGAGTGTCACCATTGCGGCTTTGGTTCCGGTCAGTGTAATACTAAACGTGGTGTTAATTGTGGCAATGTTTAAAACAGGAGAAGTCAAAAGTTTCACATCTCATTTTGTGATATTCATGAGTCTATCAGACATAGGATTAGGTGCCATTGTTTTGCCGATGATATTTTCCATGCTTGCATTCGACGAATTAAGAACAAATTGCAAATACCAAAAGGTCGTTTTATTCTCTGTTTGTATATTTGCATATACCTCATTCTTCATGCTAATGGCTATAGCAATGGATCGATATTTCCTCATTACAAAACTTACCAAGTACAAAGCAGTAATGACGAAGATGCGATTCAAAATCGTTGTAGTAATGATTGTGCTTGCTTCGTTATCATGCGCTGTCATAACCACTATCTCATACACGTTCTATCTGCATATGATCTTCGTAAGCACTATCGTTGTGGTTATCGGCACGATTTACGTCCTTTACGCGAAACTGGTACGTCATATCGACAGGCGTTCGACTACCGTCACTAGATGCAATGCTTCTACAAATGAAAGGCTGGTTTCGAGGAAGAGTTTTCGTCGAAAACGTGATGTTTCGGTTGTGAAAACCGTAAAGTTGCTACTTGCTACGATCTTCGTCCTATACATGCCGTACAATATCATTTCATCTGTCTGGTCCTATTATCGATTTCAACTGAAGCGAAACCCCGGTGACGCACTGAACATTGCAGAGTTCTGGTCCTATGTGTTAATTTATTTAAACTGTTCTGCGAATGCTGTAATTTATGGTAATGGCAACGGCAAAATTCGGAGATATGTCAAGAGCGTACTTTGCAAAGGACTGCGAGATAAAGCAAGTTTAAACAGAACTAATGAAGATACTGAATCTGAATTTTCAAGAGTTCAAGAAGAGAGAAATTCACCTCGTATCTTACGAGCACAAACTCACTCTACTAGAATTGATCTTTCTGCGAGTTCTGATTGTGTACCTGGAAGTAAGGTATAGCTAGGGGGAGGGGTATCGAGACTTTTAGATTTAAAGGGAGTCATTGTGAAATGTATGAACTTTTACTTCATGAGTTAACTAAGACTCCTGTTGTCCCAAAAAAGTACTTCGAACATGAGCGATAGGACACCCAGTGTGTAGCAGTTTGAAATTTATATCAGTAGCGAGCCACCTTAACTTATTGTTTATAGTGTTTTGAACTTGGTATACAGCTGTCTTTCATTGTTACGTAGTTTGAACATGGGTGTCGGGAAAAGTGGGAAGTACCTATTAGATTAATTATAGTTGTAAAGAATAAGAACTGTCAGGCCTACCTTTGTGTGTTCCCTGTTTTACCATCCTCTCCTTTATCTCGTCGATTCATGATTCACTTTCCTCGTCATCTTCAACATGGCCTTGTGTGGCCTAGATTTGTTTTGAACAGCACACAGCCCACAGCCTCATTTCGAACTGTCTGAGCTCCTTCAATGGGAAGAGTGCGGAGCCACAGCGGAGCGAATCTCCAGTCGAATCGGAGCGAATCCGCTGTGGCTCCGCACTCTCCACATTGAAGGGGAGCTCAGACAGTTCGAAATGAGGCTGTGGGCTGTGTGCTGTTCAAAACAAATCTAGGCCACACAAGGCCATGTTGAAGATGACGAGGAAAGTGAATCATGAATCGACGAGATAAAGGAGAGGATGGTAAAACAGGGAACACACAAAGGTAGGCCTGACAGTTCTTATTCTTTACAACTATAATTAATCTAATAGGTACTTCCCACTTTTCCCGACACCCATGATTCAAAACATTAGATACAATAAGTTAAGGTGGCTCTCTTCTGATATGAATTTCAAATTGGCTACACAAGCTTTAAGATAAAGGTGGATCTGCACTTAATGTGGCTCACTACTGAAAATTCCTTAATTACGAAACTGAAATGTGACCAAGAAGAAACAAGTTCAAAACACGAAACACTAAAAAAAACAATAAGTTAAGGTGGCTCGCTACTAATTTGATGTAAATTTTAATCTGCTGCACACTGGGTGTCCTATTGCTCATGTTCAGAAGTAGCCCTGTTTACAAGTTAGCCAAAATTCCATTATGAAACGAATCGTAAAATTTTCTTTTCGATCTCTTTTTTGTCAGTGATTCAAATATACTTTAAACATTATTATTCAAGTTCACAATAATAGTTTGCCTTTCTTTCTTACATTTATGACCAAACGAGCAGCTTAATAGACATAGAGAAATTAATGCTGTAATCATCAGTTCTTTTGCAACATGCTTCAAAATCAGGCAGCCATAAGAGGAGTTAAATTTGTTAACTTCAAAGCCAATCACAAGATCATCAATGCCTGGAAAATAATTTTGTGCTACTTGCTCTACTTGCTCAAGAAAAACCATGTTTGCAGATTGGCCTTATAATTAAATTTTGATAATTTCTCAACCTTTCAATCGACGCAAATTTTCATCAAATTGGCTTTGATTTTTAGGCCAAAACCAATTCTGTTTACATGTAGTGGATGGCAAGTCCCCTTATGCGATCGTATAAATATTATGCTGCTTGGCGGCAATCATAAAGATACAATCTACCTTCATCAACCGTGCTGTCAAGATATTTTCTACGCTACCAATGAGATCATTTTGCATGCCTCTTTAAGGCTATATGTAAGAGAGATGCGCAAAAATCAGTTGGAGGGGTACTATAAAAATTCATAGGCCTCCATAGCTGCAGAAAATCAAGTGTCTTTGGACCGTGATTCGTTACCTATGGCATAGTCCTAAAAACCAACAATTAAGAGTGTGTAGACAGAGCAGAAACTGCGTACGCATGCGCGAAAACTCGTAACTTTGAGCCCCCTTAGCTCCCTGCAACAGATCCCAAAATTAGGCAACACTTGATATTTTCTTCCTAGGGCCTTGCACTCTTGATCTATCATTTCAAAACGCTTCTCTGTCCAAACACTTCCTTATCGCAGATTTCTCGATGATGTCATTTTACGCAGTTTCTGCTCTGCCCCAAGTATGTATGAAGTTCTGCACTCAATACAGTAGCCTGCGTGCAGACTCTACTGATTCCTTTTCAGTCAGGACCTCTCTGAAAAGAAATCAGTAGAGTCTGCACGCAGGCTAGTGTACAGAGAAAGAAGGTGGTTAACTAGGACTTCTTAAAGAAACGACCGCACTTCGCACTTCTGTACACCAAAATCAACCGATTTTCAGAATACCCATTTTCTTTAAAAAAATTAGAATTGTAGCCTGGCCAAGGCCTTCTATTTCTAAAATCAGCTTCTTTGAAAGTGATCTCTAACGACGAAAAAGTATGGCTTTACGCTGGCTTCCAAATTGGGTTGAGTAACCCGGATGACAAAAATCATACTAAGGAATCTCTATATACTTTGGAAACAACCGATATTGCCCATTGCAGGAATTTAGATGGCTGACTCACTCATTGTGCATGGGAAGGAAGTTTATATAAAAGGACAGTAATCATGGCGAGAGGCATTTCACTCATTCGAAAAGCGTATAAGATTTTTATCTGATTGAAATATTTTACGGATTTTGAATGCAGTTTTCCTGAAAGAGGGATTTTGTCTGAGACGGCACCCCCAGGATGTTTTTGTTGGAAATGTTGCTCTTTGCGTTGGATGTGTGTACAATGAACCGTTCCCTTCTGGATGAAACTGGTGAAGAAGCCAAATCTTTTTGTTGTGTTGAAACAGATCGGTTGTTTGACAATCTACCACTTTCCTTGTTTTGTGTTGTGAAATGTTCAAACGAAATTTTTTGCGTTCTCTTGTAAATTTTATCGAATAATATAAAGCCTCCATATCTATTGGATTTTCATTCCATCCGTTGTTTTTCTTTCGACAAAAGGTAGGGCCGCTTTTTTACGATCCAATCAGCGGTATCTAATTGTTTTCAAATAGAACAATGCTAAAATTTGCAGGCAAAGCAGGCAGGGTTGATCACACAAGATGTTCGGACGCCTTGCAATGAAAACTTTCATCGGTCTTTATTTCCCAATCTAACAAGACAAGCAAGATGGGAATTTCACATCATCTGTGCTTTCCTGGTTCACTTTTTTTGTTTGTTTCTTGTATCCAGGGTTAAGCCGGTTTTCCACTAGGCGGATTTTTCCGCGCGCAGCGGAGCGGCTATCGTAATTGCATTGTTTATTTCTAACAATGGTCACTTCTGGTCCAACCAATCAAATCGCTCGAAGGCTCTGGCACATGACTTCAGTATTCCACGAGAGGGGGAAAGCCACGGCGATTGACGAAAAACAGCTCTGAAAATATTTTTAAAATTCTTGGTCATTGAATTTCTTAGAAATTGAACATCTTTGTTAGTACGAGTGCATTGTTTTAGAAACAACAGCCGCTCGGCTGCGCACCGAAAAATCCGCCTGGTGGAAAACCGGCTTTAGGATTAGGAGGTAACAATTGTTAAAGGCACACTGTCGTGGCGCTGATTGGGTAAACAAGACAAACCAAGAAGAAAAGAATTAGGCAAGGTTCAGTAATTTCGATGTACAGTGAAATTCACGAAGACGATAATGATCTGATTCCCTTTATTCTTGAAACCAAAGATAATGAAACAAAGTATAATCCAACAGCACAAAGGTTTGGTAATTTTACGCAAAGGCCAGAGCTTTGTTATTGATTTCAACATCACAACCAGCCAATCACAACCACGACAATGTGCCTGGTCAGTGGCGGCGCTCCTTGGCTTTGCCTTGAAAATCTAACTGTCATTTTGACGTCATCATGGGATGCTGTTGCTCAATTTTCCTCCGCAGGGGGATAAATTACAGACCGCTCATTGAGCATTATGTTTGGAAAAAGGTGGCTGGTTGCTGGTGATTCAATTGATCATATTTGAATTCAGTTTTAAACAAGAAATTCACTTCCAGATATATGCAATGCAATGTTCATAATTTGACAACTGTTAATGTAGCATCTGCTGCTTCATTGAAGGAGTGGTGTACAACGTACTTGGTACAAATTAAAAGAAAGTTATTCTGCTTGGCTACACGGCCTAAAGCGCTGGGCCTGAAGGTCAGATTCAGAGACGAGGAGGAAGGGAGGCGCGGAAATCACAGGAAACCAACCGCAAGATGATGGCTGGCCTACTTCCGCAAATATTGGTTGCGTTGATTTACTTCACAAAGTTAGGTGAGATTTCTGGTTTGAATGTGGTTTGAATGACCCGCTAGTGAGGCCTCACTGTGAGGGTTTGAATTTGGATTGAAATTCCATCACATCACATCAATATGAAATTTTACGAGGATTGATATATGATGCCGTGCTGGTGGTGGCATAAGGCTTGGTGTGTCCGTTGATATATGGCTCATGTCAGCATGATTTTACCCTGACATTAGTAAGATAACAACTTGGCTCGAATCAAACAATCTTTGATGCAAAACAGTCTCAAAACTGTCAAGAAAAGAACCTAACTGTACCTGGTGTAATTTTTGTTGAACTGAAGACTCTCCAGTTTAGTTCAGCTCAGTTGAATTCAGTTTCATTTTAATGTTCCACTACTTAATGATAAAACAAACATTTAAACATATAACAATTAACTAAATTATAGCTACATTTTTTCAAAAGGTAGCAAAAAGCGAAACATTCATAGATAATTACAGAAATTAGGGAGGAATAAAGCACCCAAGCTAGGAGGGTGCTGATACTCCAGCCACTGTCCGGAGCTTGGCCACGGAGCCTGGCCGGAGCTGTGGCCAGATTATTCTGGCACTTTTTGTATCTTGTGTAATCTATTCTTGGATCTATCTATCTTGGATCTTGTGTAAACAGGGTCTTAGAGACTAAATTTACCTTTGTTTTGGATGTATGATTGCATGAGTGTGCAATTTTGGATTAAAGGCCATTATTTTGTGTTTGCATATAACTGGTTATTTTTTATTTTTGAGAGTTTTTTGGAAGTCAATAAAATTTGTTCCCCCAAAGATGATAAGAGTGAAGTAGTTTCAGTTTTCCTTCAGCTACTAAGGTGTACATTGTGATTATTGTAAAGTAGAAGGCACAATCCTGAAAGTGAAAGTTTCCTTGGAATCCTCATTATTTCAGTTTTGACAGTTTGAGAAGGGTTTCCTAGAAATAACCTTTTCAAATTTTGTCTCCTGTGTTTTTGTGAATGTTTGATCACATGAAAATGTCATGCCTCAGGCTAGATATTCAGGTATTGCTGCATGCACCTTCTACTAACGGCCTCTTTTTTAAATTTTTGAAGATTACTTGACACAAAATTTCTGACCTCAGATTTGGATTCAGCATGCCAAGTCTAGACTGACTGCAAATTTTCATATTCCTAGAGTCTGTGATTTTGATTTTATTGTGATAAAAATCTCAGAATTTATATTGGATTTGACTGTGAAAATCATTTGGGTTGTAATTTTCACCCTCAGTCATTTGTCACAGTCAGTAAAATTTTCAAATTTGTTATCCTCATAAAATCAGAATCGCTAATGCTAAGTTCATGAAAATTTGCAATTAGACTGAAATTAGGGTGCTGAATGTGAATTGGTGTCAGAAGTTTCATATGACACAAACTATATTTGAATTAAAAAATTTCCAAAACAAGGCTGCTTAGTTGAAGAGGTGCATACATTCTTCAGTACAAAAAGCAAGCCCTGGAGAATGTCAAGGTGGCTAAGAGCTACAGTACAGGCCTTACACACATTAATATGAAGAGAATTTTTAAGAATTCTTTGGCCATATGAAAGACTGTAAATTTTTCTAGAAGTGATGCTAGAGAATCTAAGAATATTTTTAAGAATTATGTGAATTTTTGAAAATTTTTTTGCAAGAAAACCATGTTAATGTGTGCATGGCCTGTACATTAGTGGGCTTGTCATGATATTTGGTGCTTCTGGGTGTGAACCACCTTTGAACCCAGTCCACTTTACTGCTCTGGTTGTGAAATCTATAGGCTATAATTTGGCACCACTTTTTACCTTCAGAGAGCAACCAGTTTTACTTATTGGGTCCATTTTTACATCCTCTTTTGACTTTTTCTATTTAGCTATGCCAACATGTGTGAAGCCATTACCACTTGGCCTTGAAAACAGAGAAATAGAGAACTCACAAATGGCAGCATCAAATGCCCTCAAAAGCACCAATAATACAGCTTCTGAAGCCAGGATTAATGTTGGAAATGGCTGGTGCACTAAAAATGTCAACAGCCCTTACATCATCATTGATCTTGGAAGTATGGTCACAGTCACAAGTATTACAACTCAAGGTGGAATGGTACAAAATAAGACCTACTTTACGTCCAAGTATGCTGTGCAATTCGGATACACAAACTCAGCATGGTACAGCTATTTTGAAATGAATGAATCCAAGGTGAGTTGCCTTTTGTATGAATATTGTGATTGATACTCTGAAATCCTCCTTATCAACTTAAGGGATGGGAAAGTGGACATCTTTTGCTGTTTGAGATTTGCAGTTTTAAAGCTAAAATATTGTTCCGCAAAGTTTAGTAAAAGGCCAAATTTTCATAGTCATGTCTGTCTTCCTTTGGAAATTATGTGGCATATGTGTATATAAAGAATTAAAACCTTTAAGGGCTTTGACTCTGCAATCAAAGTTTGCATAAATTCTTGCCCAAACTTTGATTTTGTGGTCAAAGCCCAATGATTTCTAATTCTTTATATTGCCATAATTTCCAAAGGAAGACAAACATGAATGTGAAAATTTGGCCTGTTACTAAACTTCGTACACAGAACATGATCTTAGCCTCAAATCTGCAAAATCTCAACTATTGTTTTCACATCTCTTATCTTGAAAAGGTGGGTTTATTTTTGGTGTTGCTTTTTGTCTCACCTGATACTAGGTTATCACAAAAGGAAAAGGATGCACTGTCAATTAGAAATATTTAGAAAAAAGCTTCTTGCCATCAGAAATGTTTTTTGTTTCATTTTCCAGGAATTTGATGGCAATAAAGATGCAAATGGTACTGTGAGCACAATTGGACAGACCATGGCAAGGTACATCAAAGTGATCCCCAAATTTTTGGAAAATCAAACAATTGCATGCCTGCGAATGGAAGTATACGGCTGCAAATCAGGTAAGATTCAATTTTGTTAGAATTTTTTTGACAAGGAGTTGTGTTGCTTGTTTTGAAGTAGCTGCTTTAGTGCTGAAATAGCCAAGGAAATCCTGTAAATTTCCTGGTCCAATTCCCAGGTTTCCCGGGTCAAAGCTAGAGCTGGGGAAATGAGTAAATTTCCCAGGAAAGCTGAGCTTGGTCCAAGTTGATGCTGAAGCTCATTACAAATTTCCTAGGAAATCCCAGGTAAGCTGGTAAAGCAGGGATCCCAAAAATCCTATTAGAACAAAATCTTTTCTAAAACAGGGGGTGCTCCACTGTGATCCAGCTCTTTAGAAATCATGGAATTAATACCAAAAAATGAAAATTCGAGTATGAGCTATTTGATAATTTTATCATATAGAAGAGACATGGTACTATTGGACAAAACAAAAATTTTTCAAATCGTAGTTGCGAGTCCAGAGTTGCGATTTTTTAAAGTTGGCCTACGATGCCAAGTTTTGTTTACATTACCATTTCCGGCCTAATGTTTGTGGCATCGATGAAAACATACAAATTGAAATTACTATATATCCTCAACGAGGAGGCCGATTTTCAAAAACATTTTTATATTTTACAGATACATATCTACTCTTTTCGAAAATGCAAGTTAAATTATTAAAACCTCACGCTGAAATAGACTTTTTTTAAAAATTGAGTCTGGCATTTTAAGGCTCAAAAACAGTGGAAAACATCTGAATTT
This sequence comes from Aurelia sp. 3 sensu Dawson et al. (2005), assembly GCA_964020215.1. Classification (NCBI taxonomy): domain Eukaryota; kingdom Metazoa; phylum Cnidaria; class Scyphozoa; order Semaeostomeae; family Ulmaridae; genus Aurelia; species Aurelia sp. 3 sensu Dawson et al. (2005). The sequence goes on from OZ026586.1 coordinate 9,305,962, forward strand.
TGTCTTTTATAATGTAAACAAAGAATCTAACTATATCTAACTCTTAGCAAAAAATATTAGAATTAAATTTGATGTGTTGGGAACATCTTTGCCAAAGGATTCGTACAGATTCATGCAGAAAAAATTTCCACGGCACTTTGAAGATTCTTGGTCCTATTCGGGTTTAATGTTCATTAATTTACGTAAGTGATAATGTTGGGAATGGCGATGAAATTTTTATGAGAAAGTCTTTGGTCCGGTCCCAAAAACTTGAAAATTACTTGCCATGGGCATGATAAAAGCAGGAAATCTACTTCTTTGCATCAACTTATCATCTAATCTCTTTGGGAGTAGGGCTGACTTTTGATGGTTGTTCCAAATTACCGAAATAAGGGAATAAATTAAAAAAAAATGAAACTTGTAAAATTCAAAATTATACTACATGGTATTAACAAGCATACTTTGAAATTCATAATAAAACAAATTGCAGCAAAATCGGACTTCTAGATGCAGAGATATGACATGTTGAAGTTGGAAGAAATTGATCAAATCGGTCAATGCAATTTCCGGTCGAAATTCACATTGTTGGCAGAATTTTCATAGCTTTAAGGCAGAATTTTATCCACTTTCCGAGCTCCAATTGCGGCCAGTTTTGTTTCGTTTTGTAGGTTGTTGTCTTTATTTAACTACTAACTATTCATTCATACAATTTGTTGAAGGATAGTTTGTATTTTTCATGTTTATTAGACTATGCTGTATCTCCAAAAAGCTGAAGAATTCTGACTTTGAGGCTAAAAACAAAAAGCGGGCGGAAAAGGGCGGAAATGTCACCTATCCCGTATGGAAGTGTTATTTCAAATGGACATTAGTGCCAAAGGATTCGTGCAAATTTGTACAGATAGGACAGCAATGCGATTTTGAAAGATATCACTCTGGCTACTTGATTTTAGTGAAAAGTCAGTGCTTTTTCATAAGTTTGCATTTTCTTTGCAATAATCCCATTCTAAGTGTTTTTACACCATCCTTGCTACTTCAAACTAATCTAATTTATTTTTCTCCATTATTCTTATGGGCTTTAACCTACAACAAATTATTTTTTGAGTCCGATTTCCTCGCTAAATCGTCAAGCATGATCGTACATAGATTGTACAATAGCCTCTGCCTTTGTCAAAGGACGCTCCTCAATTCTCTTTTGGTGATTTGCCTTACAAGTATGGAGATGACTGGTGAAGATGTAACAAGCATGGTCAAAAAATGTTGCGAGTGTTGCTTTGGATAGAAGTTTGCCTTACCCTACACCCTGCACCACTTCTGAAACTTTGGGAGTCCGCTCTCGGACCAGACGGCCATTGGCTTTCCTTCTAGAAAATAAAAAAACACCCCCGAATATGTGCCAACATTTGGTGCACTGAGGGACTCATCTGTACCCAAGGGAAGTCATTTCCTCATCAGTCATCTCCAAAGCCATAAGCATCCTTGTAGAGTGAAAATGCCAATAGAAAATTGAGGAGCATCCGTTGATAGAGGAAGAGGCAATCATACAATCTATGTACAATAATGCTTGACAATTTCGTAAGGAAATCGGACTCAAAATATAGTTTTGTTGCAGGTTAAAGCTCATAAGAATAATGGAGAAAGATGAATAAGATTAGTTCAAAGTAGCAAGGATGGTGTAAAAACATTTAGGATGGAATCATTACGAAGGCAATTCAAATTATGAAAAAGGACCGATTTTCACTAAAATCAAGTAGCCAGAGTGATATCTTTCAAAATTGCATTGCTCTCTTATCTGTACGAATTTGTACGAATCCTTTTGCTCAAATGTCCATTTGAAATACCACTTCCATAAGCGATAGATGCCATTTCCGCCCTTTTCCGCCCTTTTTTTGTTTTTAGCTTCAAAGTCAGAATTCTTCAGCTTTTTGGAGATGTAGTACTGGAAAGAACATAGTTTAATACACATGAAAAATACGAAATATCCTTCATCAAATTGTACGAATGAATAGTTAGTAGTTGAATAAAGACAACAACCTACAAAACAAAACAAAAATGGCCGCAATCGGAGTTCGGGAAGTGGATAAAATTCTGCCTTAAAGTTATGAAAATTCTGCCAACAATGTGAATTTCGACCGGAAATTGCACTGACCTTTGACCTAATCAATTTCTTCCAACTTCAAAATGTCATATCTCTGCATCTAGAAGTCCGATTTTGCTGAAATTTGTTTTATTATGAATGTCAAAGTATGCTTGTTAATACCAGGTAGTAGAATTTTGAATTTTAAAACTTTCATTTTTCTCTATTTATTCCGTTGCCTGGATCACTGTGTGCTCTCTCTGCGATTAGTTTATCTAACGAGAGGGCCCTTGCACACAGTTTTTTCATCATCTTTAGTGGTATTTGTGTTTATCTTAATTTACATTGGTAAAGTCCCACCTTTAAGAAACTCATCTTTAACATCAGCCTGTTGTTCTGCCTTAATTACTCTTTTGTTCTCCAATTGTTCTAGCAAAAATTCAGGGTCTGCATTTCTTGTAAGGTCGTTTCTTAAAGGCAGGCCTTTATTGTATGTTTAATTAGTTCATTTTAGGATTGTTTGTATGGAGTGGATTTTAAAAAGAACAATTGAATTGTATTATCAACTTATTTTGCAGCGTTGAAGCCGAATATGGTAGTCAGTCCACAGGCATTGATTTTAAAGACTGCAGCAAAAGAAATCGCATATTGCAATATCAGTGGACAAGTAGAGATGAGCACAAGCATTCAAAAACCTATTCAGGACGTGTTTATGACTGAAGAGTTGCTTTCAAACCAAACTTTTGGGCTCAGACATGATATTTCAAGAAAGCTGTGGTTTGAACACAAAGTGATACAAAAATTTGACACAGCATGCTCTCTGGAGAAAAGTCAAAGTGTTGTTGTTTGCAGAAAGATTTATACATGCAAAGCATCATACTCATTTTTACCAAACATGACTACAGCGAAAAGTATTTCTGTGGCTGTGCATCAAGGTGAGGAAAAAGCGCAAAGCCTGGTTTCCATATAGCCACAAGTGTCGGGGCCAGTGCTGAGACACAGCTGTACACCATGGCTCTACAATGGCTGCTACCGTGGTAGAGCTGCTGTAAAACTGTTTCCATTCATCTCAACCACATCCCAGCCAAACTCTTTGTTGTAAATGACATGATATTTACTAATATTTGATTGGCTATTTACAGTCATGTGTTTATAAGAGCGATGACATGATAACAAGACTCTTGCAACATGCATTCCCGCACAAAAACACGAAGAAAGTCAGTCAAAAAAAGAGAATCTAACGTATTCAGTAACATAGTAAACAGTTCGCATCAAGGTTTATGAAAAGCAAAAATGATAACCTCCGTGGGGGCTTATTCGAGGGTGTGGGCTGATTTCTCAAGAAATACTTTTGAAGGGGACATATTCGAAGGGGGCTTATTCGAAGTAAGGGGCTTATTCGAGGATTTACGGTAGTAAAAGGGCTCTTTTAAGTACGTTTGTGGACTCCGATTGTACTTTCTTATTCTCTCGTTGCAGATTTAACTTTGAAGGTCAAGGCAAATGAAGGCCAACTTTCTCCAGTACATGTTGAACCAAAAAAGCAGGAAAGTATCAGCTGTGAGGTGATTTCACAAGATAAAGTTTCTGTAGAATGGATTAACAGGCAGCATAATGACTGGAAAATTGAAACCGTACTTACAATTGACAGAAATGTTTCCCATCTTAGTTACAAACAGGTAAAAATGCTGAAGTTAAAACCAAATGCAGCCGACGTCATTGGCATTCTCAATTGCCAAAAAGGTGTAGAGCAAGTTGGGAAGCTAGAATGTCAAACAAAGTTTGTGTGCCAAGCATCTTATACCTTCAATAAAGCCATCAGCGAAGAGAGTGAAGTTGAGATAATTTTTGATTTGAGTAAGTGTTTTTTCATATTATTACCTGACTGATGCTTCGAAAACGAGGCCATGCAAGAATCCCGCCAATCGCACATTCCCGCGTTTTTGCCGTAACCTTGTATAATACGATACAAGGACCTGTTTTTGTTCACAGAGCAATGCTTCAGGCCTGAGATATTTACACTTAACCCAGGAAACATAATAGTGGCAAATTCGTTTGACTAAATGGTACGAGTCGAAATTAGAAGCTATCAGGTAATAAAACTCTCACTAGCGGGTTTTGTCCTTGTGCAGGAAAGTATAAAGCCATCGGTCGTAATGCACAGATCTTGCGAGCTTGATCTGTACTTTTGAAACCTCAGACTTTATATTTTCTTTATAACAAAAAACCATTGAGCATGCTTATAGTAATTATGTTCTGCATTTTTCTTCGATTCGTATTCGGCCTACTTATTGTGCTATGAGCTATCTATTTTGATGATCTTTTGTCTGAGAACAGCCTTCATCGATAGAAAAACATCAAACAAAGCGTGGCCTATGAAAAGTCAATCAAAATAGTGCCAAATAGTATCATCTTTATATGTCCTTTTGCCTGTGACTCTAAAGCACATGTTCCTTTTCCCTGTGTCCACCCAGAGACTGAAAGCCATTGGGAAGGGACCATTAGTCACGGGCGAAAGGGCACATATGATAATATTTTGCATTATAGTCACCTGCAAAAGAACTCACATACATAAAAATATTTTCGTACGGGTAAACGACACATGGAGGGTAAGTTCCCTGTGACTGAAAAGGAAGATTTGCTTGCAGACGCAAGGACTTAGGCTCGCTTCGAATTAACATTGTATGCGCCCTTGTATAATTGATTCTTCCTACATCCTCAAACGTTTTGTTCCTTTACCGGCAGGCACGGGTGGAATTGGCTCTGCTTACTCTTCAAAACAGTAAATTGCGCGTCATCACGCAGACTTTACTATATAAAGTCAGCACGCAGGCTATCGAGTGCTCAACAGCCTCGTTTCTGCCGATATACAAGGAGGATCGAGGATCCCAGCCAAGTCCTGTTTTTGAGTTGTAATATTACAATTCCTAGTCTGAGCGGCAAGGGGAGGTAGTGGTTAAGGTAGTAGTAGCGACAACTAGGGCGAAATTCATCAACCTAGAAACATTGCTCGATTCAATCTCTTAGTAAACAACTTCTTTTCGCTGCACTGAGCGGGGGGACATATCCATCATCATCATCATCATCATCATCATTACTTTATTTTTTGTAGGCTAAGTTGAAAATAGCTACTTTACAGCTAATTAAGGCCTACTTTAAAAATTAATACAAATATCTAAAAAAGAAAGAATATATATATATAAAGAAATTTACAATGCGTATATATACAAAAAGATTACATGATAAAAACATCTATCCATGATACGAGTCTTTGTCGTGTTGGTCTAAATATGCGCATCTCAAGGAAGGTATTGTTATTTATATAAAATTTCAATCATTTCAGAGCTACCATCAAAGCCATCGAGTCCGTCTGAAAGCTGCCGCAGTAACATATGCGATATTACATGGTCAAACAATCAACTGGGAGACATACCATCAGCAAACATATTTTACAGTGTCATTGTTATTGACGTTTCAACGAATGAAAATAAGATACAAGATGTTACACAGGACACCAGATACACTGCCAAAGGATTGATGCCATATACAAGCTATGTTGTGAAGCTAAAAACGCAAGTAAAGAAGACCGGGGGTTTCTTGATTTGGGAAAGTAAGGAAGAAACGAGACAGTTTAAAACAACAACTGTTGGTGAGTTCAACAAGAACAGATTTTGTAGGACAAAGGCATCAGTTGCTTTTGACTGATGTGGCAATTCAAAGCGATTGAAGACTGCAGACAAAGGAATTTCTCTCAACCAGTAATTCAAGAACAAAGGCCGCAAAAGTTTCTTTGAAACTAGTAGGGCTATCTGTCATCGCGTGCACGCGAAATGTGGTTTTTAAGAGGAGTTATGACTTTATAAGGAAAAAAGAAGGATAAAGCGAAAGATTTGTCTGGCAGATTTTGTTTACTTGATTCAGAAGCCGAAAGAAGGCATTGCAGTTCTTGCATACTTAGGGCTGAAATGAGACAATAACTGCTCACCCTCCTGAATCAAAAAACAAGCTCGCCCGGGCAGATCTTAAGATTTATTCCTCGTCTTTCATTATAAAGTAATGATCTCTCTTAAAAACCACCTTTCGCGGGCACATTAAGTTAAGCTTGGTTTCCACTAGGCGTTAAATCGCGTTATTTCAGCTTGTTGAATTCTGATGCTACGCCAAATTTTACCCGTTCCCAATTTCCACTTAAAATCTAAATTAGCGCGACCTGATTTTGAGACGCAGGTAAATTTCGCGGACTATGGAAGAAATTTTTGAGGAAGAAATTCTTTTCCTTCTTCTTATGCGTAGAAGGAGGAAGAGAAGATCGGAGAAGGTAAATAAAAGGTCCAAACGCTGGTTGTGGGTAAGATCAGTACAGTTACCCCGCCAATTAGAAACTCATTTTTTAAAACCAGGCTGCTTGGTTTCTTATAAGTGGAGAAAAAGAGATAAAACAGGCTAAATAATTTCTCATAATTACAGCAAGAAACTCACCAAATGTGCATCAAAAGAAACCATGAAATTTGTTTTTATGTGGGTTACATTAAACCAAATGCTGGACTATGACTATTCAAATTCAGTTACTGTAACCTTAAATTGACAATGCCATGCCCTCCTATGTAAAATAAAAACAGCAGAAAACATTAACTACATTAGTTACTAGCCATGTGATATTTTTTACTTTTAAAAGCAAATTGTCCGATTGTTTTGTTTTGTTAGACACATAATAAGTTTTGCATTATTAAGTGCTTAGAAAATTCCATTTTTCCAATCAAAATTATTTTTAAGAAACCAAATTCAAAATTTCAGGCTGATTGGTTTCTTATACCAGGCTGCAGTTTCTTATAAATCAGTTTCTAAGTGGCGGGGTAGTACTGTATTAAAAGGACAACAAGAGCTGGGTGAGTACAGTCGTCTGGTAGAAGAATGGCGGCTTGATGACAGAGAGTACTATTTCAGGCAGGCCAACATGTGCTGTGCATATCAACATATCAGTTATATTTTCACCTCTTTTATTTTCGTAACATTGTGCGCAGAGCAATAGCTGTCCTGTCCAACATGATGTAGGAATAATGGTGTAATGGAAGGATACCGCCATCTTTAACACGCCTACAAGGGGATCTTGCAAACGAGGGTTCTATCTGCTTTTTTTGATGTAAAATTATCGCGGTGCTTAACTGGGTTTTGAAACAAGAAAATTTTTATTCCAAGATCGAGTGTCAAGTTGTGATAAACTGCATCAAATTCTTCGCGTTAAATCATAAAGTACGTTTCCATTAGAGTAAAAAAATAAACGTGATTTAACGTGCACGAATAACGCGATTTAACACGCACTATAAACGCGATTTAATGGTAAGTGGAAACCAAGCTTCAGCCGTACTGGTTTCATGGCAACTTTTGTGGCTTTGTTTGCTTTGAATGACTGGTTGTGAGAATTTCCTTTTGTCTGTGGTTATCAATTGCTTTTCATTCCTGTATCAATCAAAGCAACTGATGCTATATTGTTACTTGTAGAGAAGATTTTTTATTTGAAAAACTACCTAATGGTTTATATCAAACTTTCTTGCAGCTCCAAGAATCGCTCCAAAGATTTTAACGCCAATTGCTACGAGTGACAGTATTGAGATAAGGTGGGAGGTGAGTTTTCCTGCAGTATCATTTTATGAGGAAAGAGATTCTATTGTTCATAGCATTATGGAGTTATGAGAGAAAGTCTCGGATCAGATCGATCGGTCCGATCGAAAATATGTAGCATTGGCAAAGGAACCGACCTTACTGTTGGCTTGCTTTGCCTCGAACGATACTCGTTTTTTCACAGACCTTTTAGCTAATCTTACAGCAATTAGAATCGAACGACATTTTGCTTCATTTTGAAGAATTTTCGAATGTCCACAATTAGGATAGAAGCCGTAACGCCACTCGATCAAACCTCGTGTATAAAAATGTATAAAAATAACACTCGATCCAGGCTCGTTTGTAGAATAGCTAAAAGGTCTATTATGTGTTTGTATACTGAGCATTGAGCTTTGCAAGATAGGAATGATTGTAGCAAGACGGGCATCTATCTACGGGTTTTGTAATGAATCGTGGTGAGGCCAAGTGGTTGAGGTACAGTGTTTCGAGTCATAGGAGTCTACCTGCATGGGTTCGAATGGCGTCACTGGCGCTAAAACCCACAAATCAGCAGGCAACTCAGCTGTCAGTCCTTCCGAGGTCGGTAAATGAGTAGTTAGAGGCAAAAATGAGGACACAAGCGGCAGTGCCGCATACCCACATCAACTCTATAGCTGCCTTAACACCTAGCTAACCTATGTTAACAAATAGATGTTGCTTGCTTTCTTACTTGCTTGCTTGCTTTCTTGTTTGCTTGCTTGTTTGCTTGCTTGTTTGCTTGCTTTCTTACTTGCTTGTTTGCTTGCTTGTTTGCTTTCTTGTTTGCTTGCTTGTTTGCTTGCTTTCTTACTTGCTTGTTTGCTTTCTTGTTTGCTTGCTTTCTTACTTGCTTGTTTACTTGCTTGTTTGCTTGCTTGTTTGCTTTCTTGTTTGCTTGCTTGTTTGCTTGCTTGCTTGCTTGCTTTATTGTTTGCTTGCTTGTTTGCTTGCTTGTTCGCTTGCTTGCTTGCTTTCTTATTTGCTTGCTTGTTTGCTTGCTTTCTTACTTGCTTGTTTGCTTTCTTGTTTGCTTGCTTGTTTGCTTGCTTGTTTGCTTTCTTGTTTGCTTGCTTGTTTGCTTGCTTGCTTGCTTCCTTGTTTGCTTGCTTGTTTGCTTGCTTGTTCGCTTGCTTGCTTGCTTTTTTGTTTGCTTGCTTGTTTGCTAGCTTTCTTACTTGCTTGTTTGCTTTCTTGTTTGCTTGCTTGTTTGCTTTCTTGTTTGCTTTCTTGTTTGCTTGCTTGCTTGCTTTATTGCTTTGTTTTTTGCTTGCTTGCCAACAGAGCGAGAAACGCCCATTATCAACTTTTGTCCGTATGTTTGTTGAGTTGTTTTCGATGCCCAGAAGGCCACACTCACTGATCACATTAACTTCGTAAGTTTCTTTTTAGCCGCTGAAGCTTCCTCAAGGGAGTGGTTATATCTTGAAATACGAGTTGATTATTCAGATGGTAAGGTATGGCGGCCGCGCAGTGGGCACAATACCTGGCATGGACAAATTCAATCCTGTCTTCAAGAGTTTATTGAACAAAACAACTTCCCACACATTCCGGAAGCTGAAGCCATGGTCTCAGTTCCAAGTCACAATCAAAGCTGTAAATAATGATGGACTGTCCGGATTAAACAGCAACAAGTTTGTTAACACAGAGGAATCAAGTAGGACATTTTTTTATTATTTCTCGTACAACGGGCATTTGCACCGTGAAATGCCACAAATGGCAGTTGAAAATTCAAGCCACAGGGGTGCAAATAACTCTTATGCTCGCAGAAGATCTTTGCGGGCCTTGATGTTATTTGCAGCCCTGTGGCTAAATGAATTGGAATGCAATATGATCCCAAACGAAAACGTTGCAATGCAAAATGTAACGTCTTATTTCTATATAATTGATGTTTCAATCAAAGATTTGCGTTCGAAAAGACCTCTTTGCTATTCTACAACAGAATCAGAATCGAACGATGAACGAACACTGTAGAATTTTCTTGATTGTGCACAATAGTTGTAGCAGCTCCAACGCCACTCAATCGAACGCTCCGTATAAAATTGTATAAAGGTATCGCTCGATCCAGACCCCTTTGTAGATATACTCTTCAAATATTAAGATGTACTCTTCAAACAGGGTGTGTATACCATGGTATAAGAAACGTTTTTATATTCCAAACAGTTGTCAAGATTGTTAAGAAAACATTTTTAAAATTTGACAGTTGTACAAGAAACTGATAGTTTAGGCCAGTACTGAAAGTTTCTTGAAATTATAACAATTTAGGCTTGAAATTCCATTCTTATTTCTAGAGAACTGAGACCCATTTGAGACATATTCAAATACTGGCCAAATATCGTCGCCATTTTGTATTTTGTACGAGTGTGCGAAGACGCGAGAAGGAGGCTAGCAATGTGGGTGGTATAAATCAACACATTTTGGCAGCCTCGTGAAGGTCAACGTGAAGATTGAAATATGTAGTTTCGCAGATTAAGAGAGAAAACAATTGAAAAAAGTACTGCACACCATTCACAACAGTGTAATATCTTGAATAATCAACAATTATACCAACCCCGGACTTGTTCTTTAAAGCTCATCCTTTAATAAGATGCTACGTAAAAGCTCTCTAAAATAAAAACATCAACTGAAATACCGGATGAGTCAAACAATTTTACGCGTTTGGTGGGCTATCGAATAAAAGTATGTGACCGATATTCAAAACTAAATTGTTAAGCTGTCAATCAAATGCTAACTTAGACGAGAAAATTTCGTTTGGTAAAATCGCTCATCATTTAGACCCAGAGATTAGGAAAATGCTCGTAAGAGGTATGTTTGGGAACAAGGATTCCTCATTCGATTCTGGTCTATAATTTACTTGGCATTGAAATTGAAGCTCTATTTCTGACACTTGCAATGTGAACTTCGATACCACATAAATCATGGACCAGAATGGAACGTGGAATTTTTGATTCCCCTGCAAACTCCTTACCGGCATTTTCTAAATGTTGGGTGTTAGAGATGTGTGATGTTACCGAACAAAATTTTCTCGTCTAAGTTAGTCTTTGACTGATTTATTAACATTTTGGTCTTGAAGACTGTATTGTTGAGGGTATTGCTTTATGAAATGTTAAAAAAAGAGCACTACGTGAGCACAATAGTCCTTGAAGTGTAAAATTATCAAACCTTTTGCTGGCTCGATCTTAACGTACTCATCAATGTTATCAACAGTAAATCAGTGTTAGGACTATCTTCGGACTTCATAGAATCATAAGAGCTCATTTTATAAACGCAAGAGTACTGCAGGGTCATGCTTTGCAGGGTCATGCTTTGCAGGGTCATGCTTTGCAGGGTCATGCTTTCTATTTCGCAGCATGCCAAACGCGTAAACGTTTTTTGGCTCACCCAGTATAAAAGTAAAGAGAACTGTTAAAACTCCTTTGAAAGCACTGTAAAGCTCTATGTGACATGTACGCAGCGATATCTAACACATCAGCAATGTGAGATGAAAGATAACTCGACAATTTGGCAACTGTATCACTATTTTACGAATCACATCAAAAAAGTTTCTTACCGATCTAAAACCCTTTACTTGTTTCGTCTTCTCTTCCCACTCCTTTTTACAAAGATCCTCCCCTCTCTCTCTCTCTCTCTCTCTTTCCTTCACTGGTCTAGCCCCTTTAGTGTCTTTTAATCAAAGTTTTACCCGGGGTAAGCCAGGGGGTAGGTAAGAGCCCTCACATCTATTAAGCCCCCGGAGGGCATATTTAATTCCGGACACTCCAGAGGGGAGGGGCTTAGTAGAGAGGGGGCTTATTAGAGAGGGGGGGACTTATTTACAAAATCAAATGAGATGGATATGAATGATAGCTCATCACTTCTTTTACTCCATATTTTACGGATTCAACATACATTTTTACGAGTCAAATGCATAAATTCGGCACAGTTTTTGTCCGAAACCACATCAAAATAGATATACAAGCTTATTTAGCCAAGTAAATGGAAAATCTATGGTAATTTCTAGTGTTTGATATGGTAATTTTTTATGCCATGTATGGATTACTTATTTTTATCTTTTAACTATGTATATATTGTATTTGCATTGGTTTTAATAGTTGGCTTGGATTAGCTTGTGTGTATTTTTAGGCTTTCCTTTTATTGTACATAGCTATGTAGCGCCAACTTTAAATAAATTGATTATTATGATTATTCTAAGGGTGGGCTTAATAGAGAGGGGGCTTATTTGAAATTTTTGCACAGAGGGGAGGGACTTATTAGAGTGGGGGGCCTAATAGAGAGTAGACTGATGCCTTTTCGTCCCTTGTTTCCCTGCGTTCCTTGGTCAAGAGGGACTAATAACATTACTCTTAAATAGTGGGCCCACTTTAGGCCCGCGTAGGGTGGTTCCGTATTCACCAATCAAATCGCTAGAATTCAGTTTTTAACCAATCAGGGGCCGCTATTCAGAATGTTGTTGTTGTTGCTCTTAAAGAACGGTTGAAGAAGCCTGGAGTTCTCGCAGCTTCGATGGATCTATTTTGCTTCTACAGAGGAAGATTACTGCCTGAAAGGTAGGCATTTTGCGTTTTGTACGTCAAGGCAACATCATTCTTTGTACTAAAAGTTTCCTTTTCAATGTTCGAGCTCTTTAAACCAGATTTTGAAGCGATTTTGTTGAGTGTACGAGAACTCCCACCTTTTTAGGCCATTTTGAAAAAGTGGGCCCATAAAAAAACCGTAATATTATGAGTCACTATTGACCAAGTGATATCAGCAAATCAAAGAACGCAGGGAAACAAGGGACGAAAAGGCATAAGTCTAAATAGAGAGGGGGCTATATAGAGCTTTTACAGTATAAAAACTAAAATGAACGTGTAACTAGGGAGAAAACTGTTACGTCTTACAAGAGAACAATGAATTAAAAGTACACTTTTATCATTGCAGTCCCAGCAAAACCGCCGTCAATTATATTTGGAGGTAGCAGCCATCCGAACTACATCAAATTACACTGGACACCACCTCCATTTAAAGATTGCAATGGTGCCATAACAGAGTATCAGATCAGATGGAAAGAAGCTTACAGAACAAGAAGAATGACTCGAAATACTCCTGAATACAAGAAAATAACAAAAGGTCCAGATTTATTCAAATGCCAAAATGGCTGTGAAGAGGTTATTAAAGGATTGACTCCGTACAAGAAGTATTCATTTCAAATTGCTGCTGGAACGAAAATTGGGCTTGGAAATTTCAGTGATCCGAAGGAATTTCTTACAGCGCAAGCAGGTACTGTGTTTTATATCATCATTTCTTGCACTTGCCTCAGCTTCTGGGAGGGTTTTGCCTTCTTCAGGAGCTATAGGCTGTCCAGTAGGGGACGTGCTCCGTATTATTAGGTGATGGGGGGCAAACACTTTTTGCGTTTTGGAAACGTTGTCTTGTATACCTTTGGGTGCGCTATTTGGTGCATTATCGGTATATCTTTAGGGTTGCTGATGAGAAATTTTGGCAAGGCAATTGATAGCTTTTTCTTTAAAATTGCAGTGCAGTTGCTGAAAGCTATCGTAGCTTTTATATACTTGAAGCAATGATATTTTTAGGATCTAAAAATTTCCTAAGTTTAGTATAACTTAAAGATGTTGGAGCATCTCAATCTTATAGTTTTATTTCCTCCCTGAGAAGCTGAGGCACTTTTCTTTAAAAACAAGGTTGCGTTCTGGTGTTTCCAATTCTTATGAATATGTTCACATTGTTATTTCTTTCTTTCTCGACGTTCTGTTTTGTAGAACGGCCTTCAAGTGCACTTTTCAGGTTGTCAAAATCTTTAGGCAAATATTTTTCCACCACCGACGTCACCTCTCAATGCTTATCAGTTTAAAATAATCTAATGCATTGCTAGCAACTACCGGGGGAGTCAAAAAAGTTATCATGTTTGGTTGAGTGTGGAATAAAAAGGATGCTGCCGAATTTCTAAACTGAATGTTTATCTGTCAGTCGTAGTCGAAATTCAAAACTGAATCTTTCAGTCAAAGGGTAACTTGGATGCGATGATTCGTTCGGTAAAATCACTCATCAAGACCCAGGAATTAGGACAATCCTGGTAAGGGATTCGTATCGGAATTGGGATTCCACGTTATATCATGGTCTATGTTTTTACTTTCCATTCAAATTTATTTTCAATACAATTGCCAGTTTCAAAAATAGACTTTGAATGTCAATGGGATGTAAATGATGGACCAGAATCGAACGTGGGATTTTCATTTCCATAACAAACCGTTGCCAGCATTTCCTTATCTCTGGTTCTAAAAGATGTGAATTTACCAAATGAACTATTCACAGCTGAGGTAGCCTTTGACTGATAAATTGAAATTTCAATTTTTAATATCGGTCGCGTACTTTATATTCCATTGTCCGCTAGACCGTACTCAATGGCCAAATGTGTCAACTTTTTTTAATGACCCGGTATATGCTTGCAAACATTTCAACTTTATTTATACTCACGTGATACATATTTTCTTGAACAGCTCCAACGGCACCATTATCACCCGGTTACAACGAAAACAAAAAAACATTCTATTTGCTTTGGAAAGAACCAGCCATTCTAAATGGAGTCCTTAAAGAATATGAAATCAAGTTAGAACTTGAAAATGGGAAAATTTTAACAAGATTCACGGAAAGTACAGCGCTCTCTTATGACACTAAGATAAATTCTTCCGAGACTCTTAAATTCAAGGTAAGCCTCATTTTATGTTGAAATAATGGCTGCGGTCACACTAGGATCTGATCCCGTTATAATCTGAGTTGTTTTACTTTCTTCAAATTCATCTTTAACGTTGGAAAGTACGGGCGTTGTAACGATACGAAGATACCCGGTCACACTGTGCCCGTCTTGTCTTTTGCAAAGCTGCCTGTGCATTGGCTAATTTTTTGGCGCGAAAGTAGTCGTCACGTGATTATCTTGGTTTATCATGATTGGTTCATTTTGCTTTAACAACGCTGTAATTTAGGTCAGCACCTTGTTTACCCCGTTGTTTTGGATACTATAGTTTCTTAAGGATTCTTGGCTAAGGAACGAAATGTTTGTATATGAAAAGGAAGAGCGGTCACATACAACAGCGTAGTAAGCCCGTTTGTTTCGAAAGAAAACAACGGGATAAAGCACCTAGTGTGACCGCAGCCAATGTTTTGTATTGAGTCTTGAGGAGAATATTCAAAATTCAAAATTAGAGGTTTTGTCAGTACAGGCTTCAGATCATTTTAGAAAATTATGTGAATGGCTATAACACATCTTCCATAACAAGTTCTTTGATTAAGATTGAAGGCAAATGAAATTCTCTCAACTAGCAATTCAAACCAAAAGATATCGCAAAAGATATCGCAAAAGTTGCCCTTAAACCACGCTGTCTATCAGCACCAAGGAATATAATTACTCCTGAGGGCGCTTAAAACACTAAGAGGACGCTACGAAGGAAAAGCGAAGGAGAAGGAAGCGGAATGTGGCTCAGTGAAACCTAAGTTCTTTGATGCGGGTTCCTACTGTAGTGACAGGCAACTCCTGGCTTTAATCTATTACTTTTTGCCTGAAATTTGGTGTGATCAGGATAAAATAAGGAACTAGTTTCCTTATTTTATCTTGGTGTGATAGAGTCATTGGTAACTAAAATGACGTGCATTTGCTGCCGGTACTGTGACAATGGGCATTTTGGTTTCTCCGGTTTTTGCCTTGGATTTCCTAAGATTGATTCCAGTTAGTTAAAATTCCGGGAAACTGTCAAATTTTTGTAGTCATGCTCCTTTGCTTTTGTGGAGCGACACGCCCTTCGTTTTTTTTTTCTTTGATAAGCATTTTGTTTTGGCGTCTGGCTGATTCCCGGTGGGCTGCGTCCTTTCCAAGTGGAAGGTTTTATAATATTGATTCCTTGAACTTCGCTCTCTTGGGGGCTCCTCTCACCGGTAATCACCTTTTCTCACGCCTGGTATGTTATCATTTACATTATGCACTCTGTTTTTCATCGAAATAACGGTGTGTTGTTGCCACGAGAGCACTATTGCTGCCCTCTAGTTTTCTGAAAAGTTCTTCTAAAGCGCCAAGGCTTTGTTGACCTTTCGTTTTCGCGGAATGCTTTGCATTCTCCAGGGCGTAGAATTAATTAATTTTGTTTTGATTGTTTTCTTTAGTTGCTGTATGTTCGTGGATCGCTTTACCCGCCTGGATCGCTACTTTTTTGAAATACTCATTCTTTCTCATGGGCGCCTTGGGACTTGCACAATTCAGTTAATAGTTGAGGATGACCGGGGAGAGACTGCATTGACTCAATGCCTGTAGGAATTGAAGAGTGGCGTGCAGGAATAGCAAAACGTGCTTTAATATTTCTTTCAAAAGCTTACAAGCCAATCGCATTTATCCGTCTGCTTTTATTGTCATTGCAAGTTTGTGTCTACTTGTACCTATTCATATTGGTGGCATTAATCTCTATCCCTGCTTCCCTTTTGTTATCTTCAAGCTGTTTGCTCCTTGCCAATGGTCTTCAGGTATTCAGTGTTGATATGCGTTTTCCTGCAACTTTGTCTGATCCATTCGCTCTGTTTTGTAGGGCTGTTTCGTGCATCCCTTTTCCTATCCACTCTGTTTTCCGAGTCTTAACTATGCTGACTACTCTTTTCTTTGCTCCCTGGCAGAAAAGACTTGGGAAAGGCCATAATGTGCTGAAACATGTTTTGTATGTTCTGCTACTTAGCAGGTATTTAGATATTATCTATTTTGGAATAGATGTCCTAGTTGATGATATTTTACTACGCTGTGGGGATATCGAGTTGAACCCAGGTCCAAACATTGATAAATGTTTAAAGTTCTTTCATTGGAATTTGAGTAGCATTTGTGCAAGGGGTAGCATAAAAATCCCTTTGATTGAAGCCTATAATGCGTTACATCGTTTTGATATTATGGCCTTTTCCGAGTCGATGTTGGATAAATCTGTTAATGATTCTGATATCTTCATTGAGGGCTTTAATAGGGAAATCTTTCGCAGCGATCATCCCAGTAATACTAAGGTTGGAGGTGTCTGTATATATGTCCGTGAGGGGCTCCCCGTCAAGAGGCGAACTGATCTTGAACTTTTACAGGAGACAGTAGTCGTCGAAATAACAGTTGCAAGAAAGAAAGTGTTTTTTGTTGCTAACTACCGTAGTCCCTCTCAAAGTAGTGATCAGTTTGAAACATACATTGATTCGCTTCAATTGATGCTCGACCTAATTCGAAATGAAACACCTCATGCCGTTGTTTTAACTGGCGACTTCAATTGTCGATCATCACAGTGGTGGGACTTGGATACAGAGAGTCCTGAAGGCGCTGCACTAGACGAGTTTATTGAAACCAACAACTTGCATCAGTTGATAGAGGAACCTACAAACATTCGTAATGATAGCATGACATGTATCGATCTTATAATCACAGACCAACCAAATCTGTTTGTCAACTCTGGGGTACATCCTTCTCTAGACGAACACTGTCAGCACCAAATTATCTTTGGTAAATTGAACATCAGTGTACCCTCTCCTCCTCCTTATAAACGACTCGTGTGGGATTACGGTAAGGCAGACGCACAAGCCATTCGAAAACAAATTCATGATATTGATTGGAATACCAGATTTTTTGACTTAGATGTAGAAACAATGGCAGAGCTTTTTACTAACACATTGTACTCGCTATTTTTGAATCATATCCCTAATAGAGTTTTGAAAATTGATGATAAAGACCCACCTTGGATAAATCATAGCATTAAAACAGCAATAAAACGCAAGCATAGGGTTTACAGAAAATTTTTAGATCGCGGTCGTAGACAGGAGGATTGGGCCCTTGTTAAGGAGGCTCGTTATGAGGCGTCAAAAATGATCATTGATGCAAAAGATAAATACTTTCGCAATTTAGGTCGTAAATTAGCTGATCCAAACCAAGGAGCTAAGACGTACTGGGCAACACTGAATAGATTAATAAACAAAAAGAGTACAGTGAACATTCCACCACTACTTGAAAATGGTTTGCTGGTCACAAACTTTGAAAGTAAAGCCACGATCTTTAATGAATATTTCGTTTCACAGTGCTCTGAAACTAGAACTACAATCTCTTACAAAAGTGTTGGACCCCTATGAAAGTCCACGTTTTTCAGAAAAATTGTCCCCCCTCCCCCCATTTCAATGTTGATTGCTTTGGTGAATTGTTCTCTTCCTGGATCTGCGTGAAAAAACCCTCTTTGCAATTCATTCAACATTGAAACGGGGGGAGGGGGGACAAAAATTCGATTTTTTCAACAGGGGTCCAACACTTTTGTAAGAGATTGTCTAAAAGTGGACATTTTCAAAAATTATTTTAAAAGCATTGTATAACTAGTAGCCAGTTGAGAATTGGCCCGAATATCTTGAAGGCTAACTTGTTTCCATTGGGATAGAATACATTTTCTATCTTCTCTTATTTCTTCTACAATAATTCTTTAAAAAATGCCAAAAATCCCGCATTTCAGGTGATTTCCCACTGTAACTTCCAATCACCATAAAATTGGATGAAATGTAAAAAACACGTTATTTCTATATTTCATCTGGATGTACTAACGAGAAGTAAGATTTCAGGACGGCAAAGAACTTTACATCCAATGTTTAAGACCGGTTTTGAGATTATTTTATCTTTGATTTTATTGACTTTTAATTCTTTTGTGACATGCAAAAATGGCAAAATTGCTCCAAAGGGTATTCGTCTAGAGTAATTGGTGCAACCGTCATGATTACTTCATACTTATTACCCATGGCACAAATTTTCATTGATAGGAAAGAAGGGTCCTCTCGATTGTGCATTACTACATGAGACATAACCAGAAAATTGCCATTTCAAGAGGATTTTTGCTGGAAAAAACCAGCTGAAGATGTATTCAGCCTAATTACATGAGCAAAGAAAATTTTTCCAATTCTTTCCTTTGGTCTAGGCTTAAGGCTATTTGTACCAGCTCTTCAAAAATATCCTGGCTTTTAACATAACGTTGATAGATTTGATAAAATGTATCCTTGAACTTGTAGGACTTGCTTAAAAACTGCATTTTTACCACAAGGATCGGCTCTTTACTAAGAAGCCACGCCCTTTGAGGGTAAGACACGCCCTCTTGAACTTCCAATATTTGCTGCCATTGAGGTCATTCTGATGACTAATGTGTCGTTTGAATTGCTTATTAATTGTCAAAGTACACAGGAGACATTTAAAGTCAAAATTGCCTGTACAGAAACAACAACAAGATTGAGTACTGTAGTGAGTACTGTTGACAGTGCTCACCACAGTACTCACTTTGAAAAAGGCTAATAAAATTTGCAGATTCCTTGGAATTTGCTCATAAATAAACTTTAATCGTGTCAAATACCCATATGAACGATTTATATTCATTAATGCTGTAAATGAAAACAGTTGCAAAGCAGTATTTTGAAAATTGTCAACAGTACTCACTTTCTTCCTCTTAAAAAGAACAAATCAATGGTTCTTATTAAGAGAAAAGTGAGTACTGTTCATATTTTCACTTCAACTGGATATAAAAATGAAAGTAATACATGAATTGAAAGCTTGTAGTGCACTGAAGACATTAATGGGCATGTCAGCCCCTTTCATTGCCAAAATAGAGAGGTACGGAGTGAAACGCTAGTGAGTACTGTGGTGAGTACTGTTGACAGTACTCGCCAGTATGGCCCACTTCCCGAAAGGTCAATGCGTGAGGACAGAAAATATTGCCATATTACTTTATATGCATTAATCTTGACGAAAAACATCTTATCTTCATGGCACAAACTAATGTTGACAGATAGAGTTGCTATTGGTGCAATGGCAGCGGGCCTACTTTCTTCAACTATAGGGTTTTCCTTCAGACAATCTCTTACAAAAGTGTTGGACCCCTATGAAAGTCCACGTTTTTCAGAAAAATTGTCCCCCCTCCCCCCATTTCAATGTTGATTGCTTTGGTGAATTGTTCTCTTCCTGGATCTGCGTGAAAAAACCCTCTTTGCAATTCATTCAACATTGAAACGGGGGGAGGGGGGACAAAAATTCGATTTTTTCAACAGGGGTCCAACACTTTTGTAAGAGATTGTAGAAGCACCCTGCCAACTTTTTTACCAAGGGGTAACTCATTTCTAGGAAGCGTTAACATTGACGCTGGAAAGGTACTGAAAATGATTCGATCCCTTGATCCCAAGAAAGCTCATGGTTGTGATGAAATATCAGTGTCTATGATCAAGATGTGCGATAACTCTGTTGTTACACCTTTGTGTACCATATTCAAAACAAGTATCGAAACTGGTGTGTACCCATCCATCTGGAAAAAGGCGAATATAATTCCGATTCACAAGAAAAACAATAGACAATGCAAAAATAATTATAGGCCTATTTCTCTGCTTCCAATATTTAGTAAAATCTTCGAGAAGCTAGTATTTGATGAAATCTACGATCACCTCTCCATACATGGGCTGCTAACTGACAAGCAATCTGGCTTTCGACCGGGTGATTCTACAGTCAATCAGCTAATTTCAATAACGCACCAAATTTACAAAGCTTTCGATGAAGTACCAAGTAAAGAGACAAGAGCTGTTTTTCTAGATCTTTCGAAGGCTTTCGACAGGGTTTGGCACGAAGGACTTATATACAAACTTCAATGTAATGGAATATCTTGTGATCTTCTTGTTTTGCTAAAAGATTTTTTGAAAAACCGTAAGCAACGTGTCGTATTGAACGGCAAATCGTCTGATTGGTTAACTGTTTCAGCTGGTGTTCCACAAGGCTCTGTATTAGGTCCTCTATTCTTTCTAATATACATCAACGATCTTGTTGAAAATGTGAGCTGTGACGTAAGATTTTTTGCCGATGACACGTCCTTGTTTTCCGTTGTAAATGATGTTGCTACTACTGCTTTTGAAATGAATTATGATCTTGAAAAAATAAAACTATGGGCGTGGCAATGGAAAATGCAGTTCAACACAGAAAAGACTGAAGAAGTGATTTTCTCTACTAAAAGAATCAAACCTGATCATCCTCCTTTAAAGTTGGGTGATGATGTAATTTCTCAAACATTGGAACACAAACATCTTGGTATGGTATTAGATTCTAAGTTGGACTTTAAAAGTCATTTAAGAGAGGCAATTGTCAAAGCAAGGCGTGGTATTGGAATGATGAAGCATCTGTCTAGATATGTTTCCAGAGATGTTTTAATCCAACTCTATAAACTTTATGTTAGACCTCATCTTGACTATGGCGATATCATTTATCACAAATATGATCCCAGTATGCGCCTTGATTTCACGAACAAGCTTGAACAAACTCAGTATGCTGCTGCTCTAGCTGCTACCGGTGCTTGGAAAGGTACAAGTAGAGACAGACTTTATCAAGAGCTCGGTTGGGAAACTTTGTATGATAGGAGATGGTTCAGAAGGTTGTGTCACTTTTTTAACGTAAGAAAACTTCAATCTCCTTCCTACCTGTTTTCTGAGATACCACCTGTTAGGCCTGTGTTACACAACTTGAGACACTCGCGCACATATGACCAAAGTGCAGCCAGAACTACGCGCTTTTCAAACACATACTTTTATAATACATTATTTGAATGGAACTCTCTTAATGAAGAACTGAAAAATTCATCGACGCTCGCAGAGTTTAAGCGCAAGTTAATTACGCGTGTAAGACCAGAGGGAAATCCCATTTATGGCATTGCTAACTTGCAGGGAATTCGATTGTTAACTAAATGTCGTCTCGAATTTAGCTCCCTTAATGAACACAAATTTCGGCATAATTTCGATTGTCTTAACCCTTTTTGTAATTGTGGCATGGCTAAAGAGGATAATGAGCACTTCTTCCTGCACTGCCCACATTTTAATGAATTGCGTCAGAATCTCCTCGGTCAGCTCTCTCGAGTATTGAATAAAGATGCACTGAATTTAGATCCCAAAGAACTATGTCATCTAATGTTGTATGGAAGCCCTTCCCTTTCAGTGATAGATAATAGAATGGTATTAGAAGCAACCATCCAATACATTGAGAATTCCGATCGTTTTAAATAAAGAGGCTGTTTGTGGTGTGGTTTGATTGATTGTCCGTCCGACACGGAGAGGGGTTTCTTAATTACAAATGCAACAGTCGGGCAGTTGGTCTTGCTGGGGAACCATGTATAACCAACCAGACATTGCTATTGATACTATGTTAGCATGCAGGACCAATTCTTTGTCTATAGTCATAGGGATCCGTGTCGGGCGGGCGGCTGATCAGCCATTTCATCAAGCAGCGTCTGTTCTGCTAAGCGATCAGGCTCTTCCCTTTTTTATTTTTCGTTCTGATGTAATCTTTCTTTTGAGTTTAAATTTCCGTAGTTTATTGTTAAGTGTCACTCATTGTGGGAACTCGCTGACTTCGTGTCCTTTCCTGCAATGAGTGGCACAGTAGTTGTATTTGTTATATGTATTAATGTTTTATGTGATAAAAAAAAAAAAAAAATCTATTATGATCATGCTAATTAATACTAATCATGCTAATTGATACTGATGATGTTAAATTATCATCTACTCTAGGTTCGTGGTTACACTGAAAGCTTTCATAATGACGGTGGGCTAGCTGGTGAATGGACCAAATGGACTGTTGCAAGTGAGGTTCTACTATTCAGTCCCGGGGGGGGGGGGGGGTACATAGTATATTTTGCTGACGGGATGTGCACGTCTTTCCGGGTATCTTTTTCAGCGATCGATTCTAAGGCCGGGTATCTGTTTTGCTGATAAAATCTAAAGCCGGTAGCCTGAATTTAATCTTTTTTCTAAAACCGGTTACTTTTTCGCCAACAGAGCTTCTGATAATTTTCCCCACTTTTCCCAATGAAGTTCTTCACAACAAACAAACAATCGGCGTTAGCCTCCCACGTGATTCATTCAAAAAGAACGGAAAAGAGGCTGCCCTACCAATTGTTATTGTTATGCATTGCCCACCCTTTGTGGACAGTGGTTTGCACTTTGTTTGTTTGTTTCAGGGATCAGGATTTTTTCAAACGTCGGGCGTTTTTATTGACTCACCCGGTAGAATGTGGTTTTGGGTGATTCCAAAATTCTAATGCCGGGTATGGTTTTTGGCTATTTTTTCTAAAGCCGGCTCACAAAAACTATCGTAGGCGTGCACACCCCCGTCGTTTTGTATCCAAGTACCCCCCCCCCCCGGGTATTCAGTTCTTTATGCTTACATTGTTATTGCTATTGTTTTATCTGTAAAACGCCATAAACTCTATGAAAAAGCTTCCAAATGTTTTTGCCAGAAGAAATTTTGTCCGCATAAACTGTTTAGTTTTAGTTGACTTTAAGTGTTTCAAAAGAGCATGAAATATTTTATATATTTTATTATTATGCATTAAATTTTGTTCGTTCGACAATTTTTCGGTTTTAACGTATTTTATTTTCATCGTTCAGGACGTTATTTTGTGCCAACCAAGGCACCAGTGAAGCCTGGAAACCCGGAGGCGCATGGCAAAGACCCAGTAACGACCATTGTGGTTACGTTTGTCGTCATATTGGTCTTGCTGATTGTACTTAGTGCTGTTCTTTTCGTTTTGTATCGAAGGTATGCCTACTTGATTCTGTTATTATAGTGCTAACTATTATCATTTTAAGTGCAGTGTGCATCAAAAACATTGCGCCTAGACTTATGACCTAGAGTCTTTGTTTCCCTGTCCTCGTTGCTTTGGTGATAGCGCTTCGGTCAACAATGACTCATAACATTACTCTGAAAAGCCTGACCCTATTTAGGCCCAAACTCTGGGCTTCCTAGAGTATCAATCAGATCGCGAGCTTTTGTGAATTACTTTGGTTATTGTAAATTTGATGGAACTGTCGATTCGATTGAAGAACTGATAACTTTCGGGCGTGATTCGAGATTCAAGGCCGTAATTCGACATCAGGGACCATGATTCGAGATCATTGATCGTGATTCGAGATTCAAGGCCGTAATTCGACATCAGGGACCATGATTCGAGATCATTGATCGTGATTCGAGATTCTAGGCCGTAATTCGACATCAGGGACCATGATTCGAGATCATTGATCGTGATTCGAGATTCAAGGCCGTAATTCAACATCAGGGACCATGATTCGAGATCATTATTATTATTATTATTATTATTATTATTATTATCAATTTCTTTTTCGTTGGTTAAAATAACAGATAGCTAAAAATATTTAGCTAATTAATTCCAACGCATCATTGATCGTGATTCGAGATTCAAGGCCGTAATTCGACATCAGGGACCATGATTCGAGATAATTGATCGTGATTCGAGATTCGAGGCCGTAATTCGACATCAGGGACCATGATTCGAGATAATTGATCGTGATTCGAGATTCGAGGCGGTGATTCCATCATAATTCGATTGATGAGCGCAGAAGATAGGGTCAGCTTTTTCACCGTTTCATAATGAGGCCCTGTTGAGTAAGGTTTACCGCAGGGATACAAGGGACTCATCGTCATAAGTGTACATTGTGCCCTAATTGTTTAGCTGCTGTAGAGGAGCTGTAACCACCATTGTATTGTTTTCTTACATAATTGCACAGGATAGGCATCAGCTTAGACTTTGAGACATTGCTGCTGTCAATCTGGCTAGTGGTTGCTGATTTATGGCACAGGAAAGGCAAAATAAGTGGTTCCTTGTTAACAGCAATTGTCAGAATCTTGGCAAAATCTTAGCTATAGCTTAGATTACAAAGCAACATCTCAAAAGATGGCATACGTTTCGAAGATAATTTAAATTTTGAAGGAAAGTGTCACGATGGCCCCTTTTGCTCCTTCAACGCCCACCCACCCCCCCCTCGCTCCTCGCTCATACTCGCCCCTTGTTTGAGCGATAGGTGGGCGGGTGATAGCGATTACTAGGACTCAACGTATTAAGTCTGCGTCGCTATATCTCTGCTAATTTACTTTAACTTAGATTCTTTCTTACTGTAGGCGGCAGGAAGGTGGAAGTCGTCGTAAACTGGAAGTAGAGATGGACTCTGTTGTCGATGAAGGGGAAGGCGAAGATGTTAACTTAGTCCCAGGGGAAAGGAGGCCACTAACACAGCACCTTGGAAGCCATGGTGAGCATTAAAGGTGTTTATGGTATTTCACAATGGCGTCTCATAAAGAAAGAATCAGATGAAAAACTTGAGGGAATACAGAAGATGATATCAGAAGGTTCCAGACTGATTGACGATGCCAAGCGAAATTATTTTCTCAAGGCAGGGAAAACTCTTGCAAGTCCTGGAACATCCAGCAAAACATATTGGTCCTTAATCAACACTGTGCTAAATAAGGCTAAGATTCCAATAATCCCTCCACTCCTCGAAAATGGGCTATTTATAACTGACTTCACTGAAAAGGCACGGTTGTTCAATGATTACTTCATACTTCAATGTACGACGATTGACACGGGGAGTGAAATTCCACAACAAACCCCAGTTACTACTACTCTCATAAATGACTTTGTAATATCTGAAGAAAAAATACTGAAAATCATAAGAGCACTTAATCCTAATAAGGCACACGGGTGGGATGAAATATCTGTAAGAATGATAGAATTAAGTGATGCTGCATTAGTTCCTCCACTAAAGATAATATTCACAAACTGTTTGAGGCGTGGTATATTTCCTCAAATATGGAAGCATGCAAATGTTGTGCCTGTTCATAAGAAGAATGAGAAAAATGTGAAAGCGAACTATCGTCCAATTTCTCTTCTTCCAGTCTTTGGGAAAGTACTTGAGAAACTCATCTACGACTCTTTATATTCTCATCTTGTGTCATGTGAGCTACTCAACCCAAATCAATCAGGTTTTCGTCCTGGAGACTCAACAGTTAACCAAATGATTTCCATAACGCATACAATCTTTGAAGCGTTTGATTGCAATCCCCCCCTTGATGTTCGCTCTGTGTATCTCGATATCTCTAAAGCATTTGATAGGGTTTGGCACGATGGTTTGGTCTATAAACTAAAGCGCTGCGGTGTCTCAGGTCAGTTACTGTTTATTATTCAAAGCTTTCTAAAGGACAGAAAACAGCGAACCGTTCTGAACGGGCATTGTTCCACTTGGGGGGATGTCCCAGCTGGAGTACCACAAGGTTCTATCCTAGGGCCCTTGTTTTTCCTTGTGTACATAAATGATTTAACCAATGACTTGAAGTGTAACGTCAAGCTTTTCGCCGATGATACATCGTTATTTACAGTGGTCCATGATACCATTGCTGCTGCCGACGACATGAACCATGACTTGGAGCTAATAAGACATTGGGCTCATGACTGGAGGATGTCATTTAACCCAGATCCGCAGAAGCAAGCTGTTGAATTAATTCTTTCAAAGAAACGAATCGAAGTTGACCATCCAGAAATTCGCTTTAACAACATACCAGTTATGAGAGTAGATGATCATAAACACTTAGGAATTATCTTGGATTCAAAATTGTCTTTTTCTACTCATATCAAATCAGCTATTTCTAAAACAAGAAAGGGTATTGGCTTGCTGAGATATCTCTCCAGGTATTTGCCCATGCACACTCTAAATGAATCATACAAGCTTTATGTAAGACCCCATCTAGACTATGGGGATGTTATTTACCATATTCCGGCAAAAGTATGTGATTTTAGTAGTAACATCACTTTACCAAGCCTTATGGAAAAATTAGAATCTGTACAGTATTCTGCTGCCAGGGCTATTACGGGAACATGGAGAGGAACATCGCAAGAAAAGTTGTACACAGAACTTGGTTGGGAATTACTAAATTGCCGAAGGTGGAGCAGACGCCTTACTTTGTTCTATAAGATTCTGAATAATCTTACCCCAAGTTACATGAAGGATCCTTTTCCACCTCAGCGACCGTTGCAATACTGTCTTCGCAACCAAGATGTCATTGGGCGAATAAAGGCCAGAACAGAGAAATTTCAAAGTAGCTTCTATCCTCACTGTTTATCTGAATGGATTAAACTTGATCCTGAAATTAGACTTGCACCGTCGGTTGCTGTTTTTAAGAAAAAACTCCTCTCAATAATCCGACCCCCTGCTAAGTCCTTTTTTGGAATACATGACCCAATAGGTTTATCCCACCTTTGTCAATTGAGGGTTGGTCTCAGCAAACTAAACTTTCACAAATTCAAGCATAATTTTAGGGACACTATAAACCCATTGTGCCCATCGAACGATGGCATCGAGGATACGGAACATTTCTTGTTGCTCTGCCCTTCCTTTGCAGTGCCGCGAAGAGGTCTTCTCACTGGAGTGTTAGCTCTGTTACGACCATATGGGTATGTCAGCAATTCTAACGAGGCCCTCATGCAAGTCTTACTGTATGGTGATAAGAACCTTCCTAATGACCTCAATAAAAGCATACTTCTTCTAACTTTAAATTTTATCCACCAAACTGGTCGACTTGATTAGAATATATCAAACTCCATTCTAAGCTTTTCAACCACCATAGCCTCTTTAGCAAATTTTTGTTGTTGTAGTCACGTGTATTGTTTGATTTATTCTTTCTTTCGTCTCGTTTTAACGTCAGTAGTTTTTACCTTTATGTTTTGGCTGCAGGGTAGACTAAATGCTTTTGCTCCTTGCGGTATCGTTCTAGTAGTATAGTAGAGTAAATTTGTAAGTAGAGTAGTTAGTAAAGTAATTTTGTTAGTAGAGTATTAAGTAAAATATCATTGTAAACTTTTATTGGAATAAAAAAAAAAAAAAAACTCCATACACTCGGGGACATTTAGCAGTTGTAGGGAGGGGTTGCCCCTTCATAAAATTTAGAGTATGGTACCAGTGCTAGACTAATTCCTGCATTGATCCAGACAGTAAATCAAAGTTCATCTCATTCCAAACACGATGAAATATAGCATCATGTTACGTATTACAGACTAAAGATCGCTGTAAAGAAAATTCTTTGTTTGTAAAGGTGAAACAATTATTACAACAAGTTTGCAAGATTTTTGAAGATTTAGCCATTTTTTTAATTTTCAAAGAACTTTTAAAACGTTCTTTTAAAATTTGTATCATTTATTAGAGAAGATTCCTGGGATCTGTTAGGTTTTCGAAGATTTTTGAGGATTTCAATTGAGATTTTGAGGATCTAGTTAGGATTCTGGAAGTTTTCAAGTTTATGGAGATTTTTGGAATTTTTGAAGATTTTTTAGGATTTTTTTGCAAAGTGTAGGAGACGCTTGGAGTTGTTTGCCCCTCAGTTACGAGAAGGAGAGTTTCAATCTTTCAGGCTGCACGCACGCTGTCCTTATTAGAATATGATGGAAAAGGGTAAAGCAAGGGGTTAAATTCTACGTCATTTTGTAACTTTCTTTCTCCTTACACAAGAGATTCCAAACAAATTCATTCAGAAGGCAGATTATTTGCATATGAGTTATCCCTATACTACCTTAGATAGATTAAACATACGTATAGATCTCATAGCTGCTATAAATTAGCCTGCTTGCATGAGCAATAATGCACCTTGTTTGTAGCTTAAAAATTGAAGTTAGTTACCTCGATGATGCTGCTTTTCTTGGTTGTTTTCTGTTCGACCTACCATCGACACGAAGCCGCCATTGCAAGAAATCAAATTTAAATAGCGTCTGCGCACTTCAGCAAAGCGATAGCTCCTTCACAGTATGCCCCTCGTTTCAAAGCACACTGTGAAGGAGCTATCGCTTTGCTGAAGTGCGCAGACGCTATTTACATTTGATTTCTTGCAATGGCGGCTTCGTGTCGATGGTAGGCCGAAGAGAAAACAACCAAGAAAAGCAGCATCATCTAGGTAACTAACTTCAATTTTTAAGCTACAAACACGGTGCATTACTGCCCATGCTGCGTGCAGACTCTGCTGGTTTCTTTGGAAGAACTCAGTTAAGTCCGCACACAGGTTACTATAGATAAGCCATAAAAACTCCCACGCATCCATTGTTTTATTACCTATACAATGAAACGGTACTTGTCATAATTATCAAAGAATGTACGGTACATTGGCCAGCTTAAACCATGTCGATCTCTTTTGACTATATACTATGTCTTATGAATGGAACAATAGTCTCGTTTAAAACTGATGATCTTTTATTTTAGAAACAGTTGATGTGCAAACAGAAGATCACGCCCATCTACCTATTTCGGTGGATGAATTTGGTGCATACGTAAACAGAATGAGAGAAGGAGATGATGAAATGTTTTATAACGAATACAAGGTATGTTAACTACTTATACTTTAAGGCCGATCTCCATTAGGCGATTTCTAGGACGATTATCGTGGAAATTCGCAGCAAAAAACCTTTTTCATCTCCAGTTGCGTTGCTGTCGTTGCGAATACGCTTTCCAAAATCTCCGAAATTTGAGCGAGGCTAGAGAATCCTGCGAGTTCATTAGTAATTAGTAAAAAAATCGTCATACGAAAAGTAGAAACCACTTCGCCATCTCTGTCCAGCGAATTATTGCAATGCTGCGATCAGAAATGTGCTATTGCGCATGTGTCGTTTAGAATTTTATCAGACAATTGCCAGCAAATCGTCCAGTGGAGATCGGCCATAATCCAAGAATTTTCGCTGGTGAAGACCTCTGCTAATTGGGAAAAAGCTAAAGCATTGAATTAAGTTTTGCGAATACCGTAAAAGCTCTATTAAGCCCCCGGGGGGCTTATTTGATTTCCGACCTTCCAGAGGGGGGGGCTTAATGGAGAGGGGGGCTTATTAGAGAGGGGGCTTATTCACAAAATCAAGTGACAAGGATATATTTGGTAGGTTTTCAGTTCTTTTATCCCATATTTTGCGGAATCAACATACAATTTTACGGCTCAAATACATAATTTCGACACAGTTATTATTCCAAACCATGCCAAAATTAACATGCAAGGTGGGGTAGCTAAATGAATGGAAAATATTTGGTAAATTCTAGAATTTTGTATAAGTGGGGCTTAAAAGAGAGGGTTGGCTTATTTCAAATTTTGACTCCGAGAGGAGGGGCTTATTAGAGAGGGGGGCTTAATAGAGCTTTTACGGTAGGCTAAAATGGGAAGTTTCTCAGAAATAACCTTTCGCGAATTAGGGTTCTTATAAAATTTTGTACTGTCTCAAATGTTCCCCTTCTCTTCAGTGATTCATCCAAATCTTTCATCCTTATCCTTGTTAGTAGCATAGTTCGAAGGGTTTGTTGTCAAAACAGATCATATTTAAATTACTGGCATTTTAGTAAAACAGACAGCAAAATGTTAAGAAGAGGAATATCAATTTTGATCATGTAAATATTTGATTCTATGTTTCAACAAATTTGCGGAAAATTAATTTCCGCGAATTTCACATTATAGGAAGTTTCACACGCAAAACTTTCGCGGATTCCTGCCAAAAGTGCGAACGTTTCTTCCCGTAAAGATACTGTAAAGGCTGTAACAGTACTCTCGAGTGGCGAAAAAATGGGGAGGGGGTGAGAATAATCGGGGGGGTGGAAATGGTTCAATACAACAATAATCGGGGGGCTGGAACAATCGGAGGGGGTGTTTGGAGAAATTGAAAATAGTTGTTTTCTTAGTTAAATACGTATCTTTTACATATTCATGTGAACAGTGATGTTACTGATACATTTACCTACGAACTGTAGTTCTGTTGAATGCACTTCTTGAGACTTTTTTTGCGTTTATTCAGAAATTATGTTTACCATCATTTCATTTTTCCAAAAGTTAATAAAGGGGGGATGGAATAAAAGCGAGGGGTTGGAAAATTTTTCAAAAATTAATAAGCGGGGGAGCGGACAATTATTCAGTACTCGAGAGTAGCCATCCTTTATTAAGACCCCTCTCTAATAAGCTTCTTCCATCTAAGTTAAAGTTTTTAGCAAGGCACCATCTCTGTTTAGCCACCTCTTGTATCCAATGTAGTAGACTTTTGCCTTTTCGTCCCTTTTTTCCCAGCGCTCTTTGATATGCTGATATGACTTGGTCAACAGGGACTCATAACATTACTCTTAGAAAGTGGGACCAATTTTTCAAAATGGCCTAAACAAGCGAGAGTTCTCGTACATTCAGCGAAGTCGCTTCAAAGTCTCTGGTCTTTGAACATTGAAAACCTTGAACATTGAAAAGGAAACTTTTAGTAGTACAAGGAATGCTGTTTTCTTGACCTACAAATCGCAAAATGCTTATTTTCAGACAGTAATCTTGTGTAGAAACAAAATAGATCCATCGCAGCTGCGAGAACGCTAGGCCTCATCACCGTTTTTTGTATGCAACAACAACAACTGTTTGAAATGTGCCTCGTGATTTGTTGAAAACTAGGTTTTAGCAATTTGATTGGTTAATATGGAATCACTCTATGCGGGCCTTGATTAGGCCCACCCTTTATGAATGATATGATATGTCTCTTTTGACCAAGTGATATTAACAAATCAAAGAACGCAGGGAAACAAGGGATGAAAAGGCGTAAGTCTACCAATGCAAGGGGCAACGAAGGGTCTTCTTTATTGATGGCGAAAACAATTGATAGAAATCTTAATTTTCTGGTATGGTTGAGGGATAAATTTTGTCCTTGAATATGTGGATTTTACCCGCGAAGTTGCTTTTTGAGTGTTGCTTCAGTCTATATGTGCAAAGATGTATGTCGCTCGATACTTCTCAGGGATCCTCATTGCGAAATTTCATTTCAACGCGTCTAATGTCCGCCATTGCTATTGAGCCCCAAGTCATTATTTCATATCCATTTCTGCTCTGGCCGGGAAAGAGGCCATTGAGCCAAGCGAAACATCTATCCTTGGAATGCCACGATGCTCCTCTCCATTTAACACAATTTGGATCACTCAAATTCTTTCCGGTATTATCCTTATCTTGTGTGCTGAAGGGGTTATCTAGCATGTGATTTTCTGCAAAGGTATCACTAAGATTGCCACTGAATGCTCCATATTTGAGCTGGTAGTTCTTCTCTTTATCTAAAACCTTGAAATTTCGATATTCCACATATCCATGACCATTTTCTCCATATTTTAACTCAATGCGCAAGGTAGTGTGACTTCTTGCTTTTGATAGGCGACGAATTGCCCTCAAACCAAGCCAAAAACTACCATCGAGGTCACCGAATCCCCTTACATAATCCTTCCAGCCTCGATCAAAGCTAACATTCTTATCAGCCCTTCGTTGGAACACTGTCCACCCACCACCGTTCGTGGCCATGTCACAGTATGCCTTGTATGTTGATCCACTGTCCGTTTTGAGATTTACGATCCCACTCTCCATAATTCCGTTTGCCTGTGCCTTTTTGCAGCTGTTGTAGGCTGGATGAAAACATTCATTTCATTTTTCATTTAATGTTATCTATAGACAAATTAACCCTTAAGCAAATTGAATTAATATAATATCTTGCTTCAATGATGAAATCCTTAAGAATAAAGACCTACAACCCTATGAAGCATAAACATCGCTGTTCTTCCAATGGGTTTCGTTTGAAATTCTAGCTCTTTAGATGCGTTTAAGTTGTTTTTTAAACCGATCCAGTGTCCGTAGCTCACAAATTTTGGCAGGTGTATCATTCCATAACTTGAGAGCTGCATAGTGAAAGCCTTGTTTGTCAAATTCAATCCTATATCTAGAGATTTGGAAATCTTTACAGTGCCTCTCATAGTAGGTCGAGTGAAAAGATCTCGGTTACAGAAGCATAGGTTCCAGGGCTTTGAAAACATCGATATTGTAAGATTCTATATGACTTAGGATGTGTTTGATTGGTACCAATGCTGAAGACGGTAGACTCAGAATTTGTGTTTGATTGACTCCAGTTTTCCGAAAACGGTAGGTTAGGTAGGTTTGGATGGCCTGCTGAACCTTCTTCTCCAAAGGCAGAAGGTTTGGCAAACTTTGGAGAGATTCTCGTTTCCATTTGCGAAACTCTGAAAACGAGGCGAATTTGGTCGCAATGGATGGAGTCAGTGCAGATTTGTTGCCAAGCACCCGACTCGTCTTCGTGTTTTTCAACAGGAAACCTCTTTTTCGCCGGGATGAATCTGAAACCCACTGTTTTGAAGCATGTTAAGTTTTAGTGGGAAACTTGTTTCTGTCTCTGCAAAGTGTACCGTTTTCAGAATTTGGTAGGTTTGGAATTATCAATCAAACACACCCTTATTTCTTTAAACCGAATGTATGGAAAGAAACTTAGCTACTTATGATTTACCATTTGACTTTTCAGACATCTTGAATATTTTTCGACGTTACAGCACGTTCCATACAGAAAATCCCCGCATATAAGAACATTAAAATTATTCAAAAAGTACAAAACAGGGAAGCCAGAATCATAACAAACAGCAGTTATGATACATCTGTAGCGCCTCTGATCCATGGTCTTGGATGGGCAACACTCAAGCAGCTTATTTTCAAAGTAAGAGCATCACTTTGGTATAAGTCCTTAAATCCGCTGGCTCCTGATTATTTGTTATCGATTTTCACTAGATGCTGTGACAGTAGTGAACGAAATCTGCGCTCAACGTTGCAAAAGGGTTGTTCCTCTTTTGCTGTTAGCAAGCTTAGAACTGGTTATTAGGTCCATAATACTTTGGCCAAAGCAAATGACAGGGCTGCCTACACAAGGCACCCTTGGAATACAGTAAAAACCCGCACATAAGAACCTTCATTTATTAAGAACCTACAGCCTGAAATTGTACGTTTTGAACCCTACAAATAAGAACCATTTCAGCCTGATATTTTGACCAGGTTCTTAATAAAGGGTATAAAATTTCATTCTTCCATTCACTGGGAAAATATCTGTTTGTAACCTGTTTGTCAATCAACTTCTTTCATGGATGGACTTCCAAACATATACAAAACTGTGATAGGCAGGACCTGCAGGAGTAAACAGCGTAAAGCTTGAGGTAAGGATTGGTCAGGAGATGAGAAAATTCATCTCCAAGGACTAAAGGACTTTTTAAGTCTTTAAGTTTTTCTCTATTTAAGTAGAGCTTAGCGTTGCTAGCCATATTTCCACCATGTTCCAATGCTAAACCTTCCACCATCCTTTGTTTCTGGCATTTGTTTTGGAACCTATGTTAAGAACCGACACCCTGATTATGGGATGTACCTCAAAGCATAAGAACCTAAACAGACTGAGTTCAAAATCTTAGGTTCTTATGTGCGGGTTTTTACTGTAAGAACCGTTATTCCTTAAAATTAGTCTTGGTACTTTTAAAATAAGAACCCGTTTCAGCCTGGGTTTCAAAAAGTAGGCTTTTATATGCGGAGATTTACTGTACGGTAAAGTCCCACCGTTAAGAAACCCTTTTGAAAAATACAGCCTGATTGGTTCCTTATGTAAAGATATACTTATTCAAAACAAGGTGTGCATACCGTGGTATGATAAAGACCTGTATATTCCAAACATCTGTCATAATTGTTAAGAAAACATTTCTGTTAAGAATATTCACCATCGTAAATGAAACTAGGAATTTGAACCAGTACTTAAAGTTTCTTGAGACATTTCTGAAACATTCTTGGGACATATTGGAGACATTTACACTATATAAGCGATATGATACTACTATGTACCATCGTAAAAGAAACTGAGCATAAATCAGCGTGGCTAGTTTCTTGTTAGAAAGGTACTTTATCCAGCAAAATCAGGCCTGAGTTTCTTATAATGCAGTTTCTTAAAGGCGGGACTGTACTGTATTTCAACTCATTTGAGGATTTGACGTCATCAAATTTCAAATTTTAGTGAAAGGCTTGTGCTTGATGCTATACTGTAGAAATTCATAAACTATGGTTTTGTGTGAAAATTACCCTATGTTGTCTCAAGATGTTTTGAAATTACAGTCATTTTAAGAAAGAAGAACTTTTGAGAAGAAGAAAAATCATGTAATTCGGATAATCGTCATATTCCAGAAAAGTCCATCGGTAAGGTGAAGGTGAACGTGAAGTTGCGCCTTTTAGCGCCAAGCGCTGGGATCGCAGAAGTAGCTAAGTGCTAATCGAGTCCGTGACCCCTTGTCATGACGCTAAAGTGGTGGAGCCCTATCGGGTATCGAACCCATTGACTGTTCTGGCTGCAAAGTCAGAGGATTACACCACTGCGCCACAACATATTCAAAGTTATAGCAAAGTAAGGTTTTTTAAATCATTCAGTGCAAAGAAATAGGTCATTGAATTTTGGCACCGATGTTTTAAAGATTTAGAGCTTATGCCAGTAACTGATCCATACAAAGTTTGTAAGTAAGGGATTGAAAAGTTCGCCTTAAATTGTGAACAGCTTTACTGAAGGACATAGGCCGGCTAGATACCTAAGCCTTGTTACTTTGAACGCTACGTAAAGTTAGGTGAAAAGTCTTACAACTTGAGGAAGATTTCTCACAAAGTACATAGTGAATTACTTGCAAGATTAACGTGAAAGCGAACAATCCATTTCCAATGAATTCAGCTTTAGTCAATGGCTAATCAAAAGTTCAAAATGCTCCTCGATAATTAACTTGAACCTCAAAACGTTATTCCTCATATTGCTGCTGTGAGAGTAGAAATATTAATCCCGAAAGGTCAGATTTGCATACACCCCCAAAGCTTCTGGCCTAAACAAAGTCTTGAAGCGCATCAAAATAAAACTGATGTCAATGAAAATCAAGATACTGCACAATGCATGACTTCTACCAAACAGAATATATTATGATCTAATGTTGAAATTTTATCAAGGGTGTCGTATATTGTTCTTACCTCTTTCAGTCCACGGCCGTCCGTTCTTGTCTACATTCACAATTTCTTGTTTCTTCCATACCTTATAATTCTCTCTGTCAACTGGCAGATCAGATTCTTTAAAAATTTCCTTAAATTTGTTTGTTTTGATATTTTTCGTCACAAAGTTACAATCTTCTGCTATGGTGCAATGGTGGAAGGTTTTGTGAAATATGCTGGATATCTGCCCCTCCTTGTTCAGATCGTCGGAAATATCTGTGAAAAACGTCTTTCTGGATTCTTCGCCACTCAACGGATAAAAAGAGTACGTTGTAAAAGCAAGGAGTAAGATCTCTGTGTTTTTGTACATGTTTCGTCAAAATCGACCTTACTTTTGTAGCGGCTTTGTATTGACAAAATCAGATCTTAAATCTGTGTGCTTGTCTATGAAGACAGTAGTTGGTTCTGTAACTGGAGATAATGA
Source organism: Aurelia sp. 3 sensu Dawson et al. (2005) (assembly GCA_964020215.1). Taxonomy (NCBI): domain Eukaryota; kingdom Metazoa; phylum Cnidaria; class Scyphozoa; order Semaeostomeae; family Ulmaridae; genus Aurelia; species Aurelia sp. 3 sensu Dawson et al. (2005). Next base: position 9,341,761 of record OZ026586.1, read on the forward strand.
ATGAAGAGGATGTCATACATGTCCTGACTACAAGACAAAGTTCAAACCACTGCGCTGATGGCACTTTTTATCAGTAGTTATTGCTGAGAGGAGCCTGAGCAATTCGAGTGCGAAAGACGGGGGTTCGGTTATCATTTTTTCTGGCGCGTTTGCAACCTCACACGACAATTAGCATCGGTGCGTAGAGAGTCATATTACTGTGGTGAGTCAGAGTGAGAATAACAGATGGAGGGCTACATCGCTGAATTTGTTCAGTTGGCTTGGATTAGCTAGAATAGTATTATTTCAGTTTTTGCATCGAATAAGATGCCATGCCACATGTGAAAGTAATAAGGTATTTGTTGGCGTACACTGCCCAAACTTAGCTTAAAATGCTGGTGCGTCACGAAAATCGCTTTAAATGTGGATTTAACGTTACAGTCGGTTATAGTGCTCCCCCTCCCGAATTCACGTGACAAAGAAATCGCACAGCTGATCCGTCTTGTCCAAATATTGCAGTAAAATTGCTTTCGTAAGTTTGTTTATATTTGTACCTTAAAAGGATCAGGATCGATCAAAATTTGCTCGCGATATTCAAAATTGCACATAATGAACATTGACAATCAACAGGGACCAAAAATATTTGATCAGGTTCTAATCAATTTTTCAAGGTAGATGAAAACAATTTCCGCAGATGGCTATTTTTCTTGTCGACAAAACCAGATCGTTGCAAGGGTAAATATCAATAAGGGCAATAAAAATATCAATAAGGACAAATGCTGCGCCTGTATTTTGGTCTGACGTAGGGTACGATGGGGGTAATGTGGGTCTAATGGGCTGATTTTCGTCCTTTTGGTTGTTTCATTAAAACGATCGTAAGTTCAAAATTTGATTTATGGCTCAAATCTATTAAATCATGTGCCCTCTACCGGGTGAGTCAATAAAAACGCCCGGCGTTTGGGAAATCCTGATCCCTGAATATCAATGCAATGAAATTGAAAACTTTCTTATTTTATCCTCGATATGTCACATTAGGTTTGGTAATTCACCCTGCTTTAATCGGCCATTTCTTCCTGTTGAAATAGGAGAGTTTCTGCAGAAAGCCCCTTTTGAAAACCTGCAAAAACGAATGAAAACAGGAAGCAAGATTCCCCTTTGTTCTTCTTCCTAGCAATAATGACTCTTGGATGTGTTCATGTATTTTGTCCTCATGGGAGAATAGAATCCCCCTGAATAAGTTATTCACACCAGGGGGAAGACTTTTCAACCCGTCAAAAGGAAAGCACGTGCTAGAGTGTGCTGAAAGTCATCGCAGGGGGTTAACACATTAGGGATTCTTGCTTGTATTTTTAGCATGTTGTTTAAGGCTTCTCAAAGGAATTCATTCAAGAAAATCGCTTACAGAATCGGAACGGAGTGACCGATTCAGTCAGGAAAATTTCTAAAAATAATTCAGCATGTTGGCTATTCAATCAGATATTGCAAAATATCATTGCTTATATACTCAGAGAGCAGTAGGCTTTCAAACGTCGGGCGTTTTTTTTTTTACTCACCCGGTATTGGTAATGATTCCGTTCCCTCCTTTTTGTTGTGTCTGCATGCCTGTGTTCCCGCATTCGCAAAACTTCGGCGCGTCCTCCATCATGGTGTACCCAGATTTGTGGCATGACCTCGTGCCCACGTACCCAATCTTTGGTATGGCCCTTTTGCCATAGGAAAATATGACTCCTGTTGCCATTGACTTTGCATATCTTCTTCATAAGTTGTTTCGTAACAGCTCAAATTAAGGCCCAGTTTGCACCACTCTGTCACTGGTACTTTATTTTGAGCGATAATAAGACTGTTTCTTTTTCTAGAACGAGTTGATGAGTGGAAAATGCTACTCTACAGAAATTTCATTGCGACCAGAAAACAAAATGAAGAACAGATATGCGAACATCACTGCATGTAAGTGTGTAGACTTATGACGATGAGTCTCTTGTTTCCCTGTGCTCTTTGACTTGATGATGGCGCTACGGTCAAGAGGGACTCATAGTAGTATTACTATGAGTCTCTCTTGACCGTAGCGCCATCATCAACCATAGAGAATTTGCGATTTTTTCAGGGTCAGTCCCAGAAAATTGTCTCCTGCCCTCTCATTTTCAAAATATTTCAATCAAACTTTTTGGGAAGTTGCACAATAAGTAGTTGCAAAAAGTCAAGAAGTTTCATGGCTATAAAATTCTTCCTCACAGAGTTATTTTAAAAAACTTACAAGGGGGGACCAAAATAGGGTTAATTAATGTTGGTTACTTTACTTTCCTCCATTTTAAGATCTGCATTTGTCTTAGTTACTGTACTTAGGCCCTGTTTTAGGTTAATCCAAGATGTCATAGTTTAATTGTGCTATTCGCAGTGGAAACTCGCTGACCATATGTCCTCTGCCCGTTGTCAATGGAACAAGTTTATTCATGGCTACGATTCATCGTAGTTACTAGCTTGCTTATTGCTAATATGATGTACGTAGTAACCCCAAAAATATACTTCATGAGCAAGATCATAGGTTGTTCGTTGATCTCAAAAACTATTGACAGATGTTTGTTTCACCGTTTACTCGAAAGGCTTTGCTATCTTGAGATATGCTGCATGGCAATTTTAAAGCAATGAGTACTGTGCGAAAATCTAGACTGTTCGAATGCTGCAGTGCTGATTTAGAGTGAAATAACCACCATTCTTTTTCAGTCAACGTTTTGTGAAAACGTAACGTAGAGATAGATTTGAGGTCGTCGGGGGAAGTCCATTTTTGTGAAATGACTGATATCTGGTCCCGATTCCAATTTTCTGCTCCTTAAGCCGGATCTCCACTGGGTGGAAAATTATTGCAACGGAAAAATTTGCGGCTATTTTATTAGCCAATTGAAGTTTTCGCCGCGGAAATGTCGAGGCGCGAAAATGAGAATGCGTTCTGCTTTTCGCGGCGCAACATTTCTCCACCAGAAAAATAACCTAAAGAAATCGTTTATTTTCTGATGCAACACAAGGACAATGCAGACATAGAGCATGTGGAGATCATGCCTTGCTTCTGCCGCGGACAAAATAGAAAGGAATATCGTCCGCCGCGACAATTTTTCGCCCAGTAGAGATCCGGCCTGTAGCCAATTTGGAAATCTGCCTTTTCACACCTTCCAAAACATTGAACGGTGACCATGAGAAAAGCTAAGCTGAATGAATTACCATGTTTTCGAAACTGGTTCTTGCGAAGCGTAGTTGTAGCTTAAGCTAACCAAGCAACATTTAAAAAGATAGCTAAGCCTGTCAGCTACTTGCTGATACGTTGTTTTTGTTCATGACGTTTGCTTTCTGGAAAGTAGGCTTGATCCAGCTTTTGAAATTTTATTGGGTCACCCAGTTTGTAAATAATCTTGTTGCCTTGATAAAGAGCGGAAATCTGTGTTGGATTGGCAAATAACTGATGAATCGTTTTGCTAAAAGCCTTTGAATATATAAGCAAGAAAACGCCTGCATTGTTTTTTGCCTTTAGATGATCATTCACGAGTGATACTGAAGCCAGAAGGAGGGAAAAGAAACAGTCATCATCGAGAGTCAGATTATTTTAACGCTAATTATATAGAGGTACGTCTGCATTATATTTTGTTTCGTAGTTGTCTGCTTAGTTAGCTTCGTTATACTTGGCATCATGGGTATACATTATAGCCTAAAAGATCGGGCGAATACATTTCGGACAAAGTATTACGGACGAAAAATTTTCTGACGTTTTTCACGGAATTTCGGGCATTTTTACAGAATTTTGAGACAACTAAAATGCTATATATTGCTAGTGTTTCAGTTTATTTATTTTTTATTCTATACCAGAAATAAGCATCAGACTCAAATCTTGGTGTAAAGTTCTATTACTTTTTTCTTTGAATTAAAATGCTTGAAAGGAACGTGGAGTAATTTGCTGTAGATCTGCCGTGGCTATTTCTTGATACCCTGATTATTTGCTAAGTGGCGGCAGTTATCAATTTTGCGGCTGTGACGTCATCAAATTTCAAAATCTTTAACCAGAAGGGCCACAGATTTTTGCAAGCAATCATATTTGTTCGATCCAATTAAGAAATTTCATTCACTAATTAGCACACTCACCATATTCCTTTTCATCGCAAAGTGTTTCCTGAGGAATGCAGTAGGTTTTCAAACAGTGGAAATGTTTTGTTGTGATGTTTCAGTGAAGGGTTTCGAACATTGAATATTTCAGACTAAAAAATTTTGGGGCATTAAAATTTTCGGCAGATAAAATGTTTGAAAATATTAGTGTCCAAAAGCTTTGGCTCTGATGTATTACCCTCTGCTATGGTAAGCTATATCTGTTGCATAGTCGGCTGTTGTGTGTTTCAAAACAATGTACTCTGGCTTTGTCACGTGTTGAAGAAAAGCGAAGATAGATGGAAGTGCAGAAGCGTCAGCTGTCAGTTTGAAAGTCCTGTTATTAAGGAGACATCTGTGATTATTTCTTTTCCAATAAAGCATAGATGCACGCCTGCAGCATTTATTTCCTATTCGTATATCTTTTTAATTAAAACATATTTATACAGGCTAGTAAGTCAGTTAACAAGCTGCTTTTACAATTGTCCTGTTAAAGAAATAAGATCGAAATAGACTCCCTTTGAAGGCCTTAATCTTACTTTGAAATGACTGGTTGGGACTCCTCAACCTGTGATGTCCAACTACCCATGTTTTCATATGCATTCATGCCGTTTGTATTTTCGTCCTGACAGGGTTATTGTCCTGAATCTACTTGTAAATATATCGCCAGCCAAGGTACGTTGCATTTGTCATGATAGTGATATCGTTGGTGGTATGGTTGACGTACTGCAGTGAATCTCTTCAAAGAGGAATGAAGTATGTCAGTGCTGCAAAGGAAGGACTTTCGCGCGAAGAAACTCTTGCGAGTTGGAAAAATCATGAAATTTTGGAAATTAACTTCGCAAATCAGCCAAAATGGGGAATTTCGTGGGAATGAATTTTGAATTTCTTGGGAATAAACTTTCGTGAATTCGGATTTCAAATCTCTTCAGATTTCTTCTGCGTTGATTGGTTAAGTGCTGTTCTCGTTGTTGCTTTGTTGTTGTTGCCACAAAAAATGTCTGTCACATTGTCATCAAATGTCGCTAGCAAGTTGCAGGGAGATTTTCAGTTGTTTTATATGCGACATCATCATGGAACCCATTTATAGGAAAATTCTCAAATACGAACCCATTTGTCAGGATTACGATCAATAGCAGACCCACATTTAGGGAATTTCAGATTAAAAAGCCAACTCGCATAAGTGGCATGTTTTGTATTACTTAAAAATGAAAAAAATCCGCCTCCGGGGATGAAGTGTATGGCTTTTTAGCTTATATTATCAAAGTCCTGAACATTTTCTTTAGGACCCATGGAATCAGTTACACCTGCCTTCTGGCGAATGATATGGCAGGAGAATGCAAATGTTATTGTCATGTTGACCAATCTAGAAGAAGTTGGCAAGGTGATGAATATTTTCTTGACTTTCCTTATTAGAACGAATACCCACAAATTTTACAATCCCTTCGCAGTAGCTATGCATTAGAAATCCACGCACTGCTCGTGTTTGGATTCCCAGTTATTCCTCTAACTGATGCTGAAGAAGTTTTCGAGATGTGTAATAAAGACCTTTTAGTTGCTCTACAACGGAGTCTGGATCGAGCAATATTTTTATATATTTTTTAATAGTCTGACGAATTCTCGACAGTTTATGATAAAGATTGCAGCTATATTTTTTCTATTCATATAAAAATTTTACGATAAATCTTACATTCTACTATACGTTTCTACTATACGACACAACAGGGACGATACCAAGGGGAGCGAAAGACCATGACTACCCCATGGCCAATTTGAAACACATGAAGTTAGACTAATTGCAACAACACAAGAAACGATTTAAATATCTAATGAATACTATAACTAGATTCCGTCCCAAATCAGATGTAGGTCAAGGTCGCAGATTTTTACTAGCACAACTCGTTACATGTAATGGGTTATTCATTGGGAGTAAAACCAAATGGCTGACATCTGATGTGAGACAGAATTTACAAAGCAGACAAAACATTTACGTGAACGGGCATGGCGGTTGCTTTGTTACATAACTGAAGCTTTCCGGAGTGCAAAGACTTGGAATAAATTGCAATTGGATATGTCAAACAAGCACCCTCTCTTAGCGTCTTTAAAGAAGGCTGAAGAGTAACTGCCTTCCTCTGCCCAACTCTATTTATTCTTCATTTTATACTGCAGAAAAAGGAGTAATTTTTAATCAATTTTGGTTTTAGCATCGCAGTTTGACACGGCCCCCTGTAAAGCAATGCTCCCCATTGATGGGGCTACCGTGTAAAACTATTGCAAAATTAAAATGAAAATTGACTGTTTATACCGTTTGCTTTGAAGGTGAAATGCCATCAGTACTGGCCATCACAAGGGGCCTGCAAATATGGTAATATCACAGTACGCTTCAGGTCTTCAGACCAAACTGCTGATTACATTATAAGAGCTTTTGAAATTGAGAAGGTTAGTGAGATCTTATTATACTGTCTTTTTTATTGTTGTTCTTTATCTTTCAAGTTCCCAATAAAAATGCATCAAATCCCTGCATATAAGAATCCACAAAAATAGGATCCTAAGAACCTGGAGGCTGTTTTTTTTCTAGCTTAGTATGCATCTTGTAATTAAGAGCCTGTTTCAGTTTGATGAAGAATATGTTTTTATTGTAGGGGTGGCAAAGTTGATTTTTGATTGTTGTTATTGAGTTCATCTTTGTCCTTGTTGGCTGTTAAAGTTTAAATCGCCTCCCCTGTTTTTTGTAAGCTTAGAATTAGGCCCCGTTTACACGGGATCGGATCCAGAACTGTTCGCGTTTACACGGGATCGGATCCATTTGGATTTTATGAACTCTTAGCAGCGCTCTATTAAACATTTTCTCTTATTTTAATCAGATTCTTTGAAATTTTGCACTCTAATAGACTCTGTCTCATCTCCGATTCCCCGCTTTGAAATGTCAACAAAGGATTTTCAGTTTAATCATGTCACTCCCTATCCGTACCAGTTTGGATCCGATCCCACCCGTTTACACGAGACCTTTTTGGGATCGGATCCAAACGGGATCACCTTCGAAAGTGATCCCGTTTGGGTACGGATAGCAGATCCAAATGGGTTCGGATCCGTTGAGTCCCGTGTAAACGCAAGGCCTATCCGTTACACTTTGGGTACGGATCCATTTGGATCCGATCTCGTGTAAACGGGGCCTTAGTTTTTAGGCCCATAGTTGCTTTACCAAAACAAAGTACAGGGTCGAACGTCCTTAGTGAAGACTCTTGAAAAGGCCTATGCAAAGAATCCTTTGAATAAGAACCTTTATACCTTGAAATTAGTCTTAATATATTTAAGGTAAGAATCATTGCAGCCTGGCTGTCAGAAAAGTAGGTCCTGATATGGGAGGATTTACTGAACGCTAATCTTTGAGAAAAACGAATACACTGTGCTCGTCCTTGCATTGCAGGGAGGATTAAAAGACAAAGAGAAGCGATCAATCACACAATTTCATTTTATATCGTGGCCAGATCACGGTGTTCCTGATTTCCCAACCGCAATTCTTTCACTCAGAAGACGTGTTAGACAGCATTATTCGAGAAATGCTCCCATGATTGTGCACTGCAGGTATGTGTTGCTTTGCTTGCTTCCCTTAATTCCTCCAGAATCATGTCTAAATGAATAGACCGTAACCTATGGAATAGTAGTTTGGGGGGAAGCACTTATATTGCGACAAAAAAGAATTCATGCAAGGTCTGCAAAACTTATTCAGAAATTGCCAAGGAATATTTCTAATGAGGTGGCATTGTTACGTGCAAATTTGGATGAACTAGATTACATCTGCAGCATGGCATAGAGACTGTCCAGAGGACTTCAAACAGTTGTTTGACAAAAACTGTGGCCCGGAATGCGCATACAAACTCATTTGTCTTGCCACAAGGAGCAACGGTACAAGGAAGAATGTCAACAGATATTGAGTCAGAGAAAGTTGCGAACGGAAGTTTTTAGATTGATTTGCTTCGAAAAACAAGATTTTTCAACAGTGTATTGTGATTCATTGTTGTGTAATGGCCGTATGTGCTTTACTCTGATTTTCAAAGACATAATGATAAAATCACGTTACATGGACGCATTTTCTCCTCGCTTTTTGGTTTTTCCGTTGTGTGAACTTTTGATCCCTTTTGTTCTGTCCTTTAGTGCTGGTGTGGGTCGTACTGGCTGCTTCATTTTGATTGATGCAATGTTGGAAAGAATCGAAAATGGGGAAGGCACTGTCGATATTTTCAATTATTTACAATATATGAGGACTAGAAGAATCAATATGGTGCAAACATTGGTAAGAAATTTGTTATGCTTTGTTAAGTTTGTTATAGTGTGTAGTGTGCTATAGTATTCTGGGCGTTCCAGAAAAAGTATACAGATTGGTCTGGTCCAACGATGTGAACTTACCTTTAATAAATGGCTAATTGCTCTCAAAATGTCCCTCCTCGATAGGTAACATAGGTTCCAAATCCTTAAAAAGGTGGGTATAGAATTTAATGACCTATTTCTTTGGACTGATTGGCTTCAAAGAAACTTTGGCTATTTTGCTATAATTCTGCCGTTGGACTTTTCTGAAATCACCAATATTTTCAGAATTAGATTGTTTTTCGTCTTTTTCGCGAATTCAAGAGAAATTTTAAAAACAACTTAGAATCATCGCAATTTCTAAACTGTTTGACGCAACGTGAAATAACTTCTAAGAAAGCCATAATTTATGGATGTCTACAATGTGGTATCAAGCAACTATTTACTGGCGTTAGAAAATGAATTCAGTTCAACGGAAACAGTAGGGGATGCATGCAGGCTTCTATCGATTTCATAACTAGAGATGAAAACTATAACAACACTATCGAACTCCAGACAATGGTGGATTGGCCTAAGTTGCCAGCTGGAACCTCCTATGCTAAAACAGCTCACAGTTCAAGTTTACAGTGATATTAACTACGAACAAACGCTACAATTATCCATATGAATGTTTCTTCAATCCAAGAATCAACAAACCTTTCACTGTGAACCAGGAGTTCCTCATATTCAATTAGCTTCCATGAATTTCACCGCAGCAATGAAAATTTTCAACTGTCGAGGGTTGCTTGCCTCACTTCTGAGAATCCTCAGCCCTCTGAAAATCCTGAGACTCCTCAGCCTCGTTCAAGAGGGCACACGTAAACGTGTTCATTTCCGTCCCAAACTTTTATATGAAAGTCCATAAGTCCTAGTTTGAGCAAAAATAGAAAATCTTGTTGTTGTCATTATTGTTGTTGTTGCTACTGTTGCGATAACTGGGACTATATCGTGAGTCTATTATATAATGCGCACTTAACTGATTTTGATAAATTATGATTTAATTGTTAGTCAAAATTCTAAAATTCTGCAGGGATGTTTTCGTTCATTTTGTGATCTCCCATTCCTCGAGTTATAAGCAGTTAGTGTGAAACAGTTTGAATAAAAAAATCATTATTTTGAATTTCAGGATCAGTACATTTTTGCCCATACTGCCATTCTTGAATATCTGACGTTTGGAGACACAGAAATTTCAGTAATTGATCTTGAGAAGAGAGTTAAAGAACTGAAAAGGGATAATGGCATGGTTGAAGAATTCGCGGTGAGACATTATGATTATACTGGTGAGCCAGAAAAAGTTCCCACTTTTGAAAATTCAGAGCAGAGTACGTCACAGATTTGAATGATTCAAATTCTAGTTAAAAGCGAAAAGATCGAAGTATTTTTGTGATTTTTCTCGCAGTCTTTCGAACACTAAAAATATAAGTAACTTCAACTTTCCAAAAAAAATTAATGGTTCCAAAATTACTGAAAAATGCCCTAAAATATTGATCAAATCATAAAAGACTCTTCACAAAGAACAATAAAGAGAATATAATTTATCAAGGATGAGAGCTATTCTCTGCACATTCATTGCCATGGGAGTGAAAATCTTTAGTATTTTTTTGAAAATCTATGTCTTACAACTGTTGAGAGAAGTGAAACGCCCATTGCCTATTGTTCTGCGTTAGGAGAGTCTTTACAATTTGGTCAATGTTTTAGGCCCTTTTTCAGTTATTTTGAAGCCATGATTTTTTGTAAAGTTAAAGGGTCTGTTTCATCCAGCATTCCTTGCACGTGTCGTCTCTTAGCTGGCCTTAGTTTGTCGCCATTTTCATGGGCCATGAAAATGGCGACAACAAAGGCAAACCAAGAGACGACACGTGCAAGGCATGCTGGATGAAACAGACCCTTTAACTTTACCTATACTTCTAGTGCAGGTAAGACAGCAAGAAAAAGCACAGAAATACTACGATTTTTCGGCTTTTGAATGGAATTTCGTAATTTAAATCTGTGAAGTACTCTTGGTAATACGAATTGCAACTATTATACACAAGAGGGTTGAATTTTATTAAGTTTCAGGTGGATAGCTCATCTACCCACTCACCTCAGAACTTCTCAGCCACCCCACTAGTATATCAAAGAAAGCATCGTCAGTGCTGCTCAATATTATAATCACGTTGAAATGTATTATTGTACCAAGGGCGTTAGGACACGGATGTTTTAATTGATTATTTATTTACCTTGTTTTGATCCCTGTATCTTGTTTTGTTGTCTTGTTTTCTGTTCTGTTTCGTCTTCAACTGAGCGTGTTAGGCCCAATCGCTCTAAAGTTGCTCGAATAGAGACCCCTTGTATTCCTGTGTCTTAGTGCTCCTTCGCACAAGATAGGTTTTAAAACCTATGTCAATTAAATAGTCAATTAAAACATTCGTGTCCTAACGCCCTTAATTTTGCATGGAGTCACATTTTATTGATCATTATTCGTTTTATTTTACAGCTAATCGAATCAACATCTCCTGACATAGAATCAATAGGTAAGCCGTTCGACGCCAAAGATCATCGAAATTTGAGTACGAGACCAATCTTTTTAGGGGCGTTTAAAGCAATTTTAAGGGCAACGATTCCCTTTCTTCTGTTCATGGAAGGAAAACTTTCTCTGACTTTGACTCTCGCAAGGTCGATCTTCACTGCAGTAGTTTTGGTTAGCGACCAGCATGCGTGTCTTCTGTGTATGCTCTCTAGCAGCAAAGCACAACACGGCATTCGCACTAGCTAAGTGCGCTGGTTGCCCACCCAAAACTATTGCAGTAGATGTCAACCTTAACTATGATATACTTTAAGAGAAAAAGTTGTAATGTATTTATGATTTTTATGTTTGGCTTATAGATAATTCATACAAAGTCCTCCTCAAAAATGGGAAGTTTCTGGATATATTTTACATTGATGTGAGTATAAATTACTCCTGGTTGTATTCTTCATCTCGATAACCTCCCCCCTTGCTTTACTTTTCAAGGGCGTCAAGATCCCCTTGTTTTGATTAGATATTTATTTGCCTTTTCGTAATCTTTGTTTCGTTTCAACTCGTGTCTTCGATTTAACATGGCCTTACCGCTTTTTTGTTTGGATTTGGGCATGCGAATAAACTCCTTTGTATTCCTGTGTTTTAGTGCGCTTTCGCAGAAGGGGCGTTTGCGGTTTAACCAAATGGGAATACAACAGCGCTGGATTCGAATGACCGAATCAAAACAACAAAACGGTAAGGCCAAATTCAATCTAGGACACTAGTTGATACGAAACAGAGGTCAAGAAAAGGTAGTATATATTTGATCAAGCAAGCAAGCAATAATGTTTGTTTACGCAGGCTGGGTGTATGGCAGCTAAACAGCTGAATTGGGCCTGCGGCACTGCGGCTATCAAAGCATGGCTCTCATGACACTCTTGATTTCTTACTGTCTTTAAAGTTTCTCAACCCCTTTCTGTATGCAACAACAACAACAACTGCCTAAATAGCGCCTCCTGATTGGTTAAACTAACTCTAGCAATTCGATTGTTGAATATGGAATCACTCGCCCGTGGACCTAAATTCGTCCCACTTTTTAAGAGTAATATAATGAATCCCTATATTATGAATCCCTACAATATCAAAACGTAGATTGAGATGCTGACCACAGGTTTTGTTACAATAAGCCTGTCCTACTTACAGAAAGGGGGTTTGAGACATTCCGGACGTAATTCATTTACAGGGGGGATGCATTGATGTTGAAATGAATTAGAAGTTATAGGCAAGTGTGATCAGTTGCTCATGTTGATTATGTAAAAATGTTGTTTACAGATGCTGACGAATTATTCATATTTTATCCCCCCCTCTTTTGGTTCAGCTGCGCAGTTTTTTCAAACCAGAGCTCATTTAGTTGCTGCATTATTACACATAAGAAAAATATTGTATTTCTGCTGGTACGATAAACGGATCTAATGCCACCCTGCATTGGCTCTTAAATTATTGCTATTTTTACAGGGATACAAACAACGAGATGCCTTCTTTTTATGCAATTCTCCTTCACAAATGATGGCTGCGGATTTCTGGAAGATGTTGGTGGAAAGAGACTGCCACACTGTCGTCATGCTGAATCGATTGGAAGATGAGGTTTTTTCTTCTTTCAACTTTAACAGATATTTTGCTTGAAGCAATTGCTTGTTTTTGTGTGATTTTGGTAAACAACCTTTTCCCCTGGCAGACTGCTTTCTTCCCCTGGCAGACTGCTTTCTTCCCCTGGTAGATGTACTTTCTACCCCTAGTAGATGGCTGTCTTCTCCTGGTAGAGGAAGGGTATTCAATATCATCTCAAAACTAAACATCAGTGCAAATTACCGATTACAAGAGCGATAGAATTTGGCACGCAGTTGCTCTCATTCAGAAGAAGGTTATTGCGGAACAATCTGAACGATGAAATTAAGTAGGTAAGGTACCAACAGTTGCATGCTTTTAAAGAAAGATCATATCCTGGACGGGTGAGCAATGTAATTGTAGAATAGTCCTTTACGCAATTTGGAGAAAGGACTGAAGAGAACGCGGCCCATCCTGACAGCCTTGGCAACAGTAGAAAATCCTTGGAATCCCCTCGTAGCTTGGTTGTATCTCCCTACAACTGCAAATATGAGTTATTTTCGATTTATTTGCACCTTTCAAGAGTCAAACGATACTTGTTTAGACCGGTAAGTGTTTTCTCTGGATTAGTCAGCCATCTGGTCATCCTTTCACTCACTGGTGACTCTATCTTGAGCCACTTTATTGCGGGTAACTGAACTCGGCCTTGAAGCGGCTCAGTTTAGGCACAACCGATCAACAGGCCTAACTTGAAAATTGAGTGCATACATGCAATACAGTAGCTCAAAATGGACTCACAAAGGAGTGGAAGAATGGTAAGGTGCCTAAATAATTCAGAGAGAACATTTACCGTTACCACTAAACAACTATCCTGCAACGCTTGAAAGTTGCAAATGAAACGAAAGTAACTCAGTTTTGCAGCGAGAAGCGACCGAGACGCAAGCTGGGGGCCTTCCACAGAAGCGGAGGGAATTCCCTTGATTTCCAACTGTTGCCAAGGCTGTCAGAACGGGCCGCACTATGCTCGGTCCTTTTATCGAAATTGCGAAAAGGTCTGTTTATAAGTAGCTTTTCCATAATGTTATGTAGATTATAAATGTGATTTTTGCCATGTTATCAAGTAGTTTCTTACAACTTTTGCCACAACAACTTACAAGATTGACGAAAATTTGATGTGATTTGATTTGATTTCAATTCTTTGTTCTGACTTATTCAAGGAAAACTTCAAATATTGGCCTGACATGAATACGCATCACAGGTACGGGGACAGTACAGTTGTTATGACATCAGAAAACCAAAGCGGGAATATTATAACCAGAAAATTCAAAATCACTGAATCTCAGGTAAGTTAAAGAGCCATTACATTAAAGAATCATTGCCCCCAAAGTACTTTGCGGCCTCGCTGCAATTTCATACTGTCTAAAAATCATATTTGGCTAGGGAAAAAATATGGATTCTCTACCAGTTGATCTGGTAAAGAAACCAACAACAATTATACTCTTTTATCAGCTTATTCACTGCAGCGTAGATCAGTGGTTTCCCCATACGACAAATCTGATTTTCAGACCATCTGGAATTACTGCATGCCCGCAATGACCCTGGGTAGCATTGGCTCTTTAATACTAATTTTATTTTCGCTATAGCCGAGTCGAGATTATGTCATGGCACCATGTTGCGAGTGGTGCGGGACAAGACCTAGAGTGGTGCAGGACAAGATCTACGAGAAAAGATAAACGTTTTGAAAATATCAATTATTTGATTATACCTCTGTTCATTAAAGTTGTATTTTTGTGCATGTTTGTGAACTGTTTTTGTCGGCCTAAAATTTCTTTGTAATTTCTCAAGATGGAGGGCACAGGGCAAGGTAGGAAAAGAAAGTGATAGTTTCTTTGATTTTATCTTCAAGTACACCAGGTCACGCACAGCGTATACACAAAAGAAGATATGGACTCTCAGCTTTAATTTTATCGCCAAGAACGGCAAAATGTCAAGAGAACACAAGAGCAATCCATTTCAAAATGCACACTCCCTAAAATCAATAATCATAATGGATTTCAGACACTAGCAGGGAGCGGTGCTCCTTCCCCCTCGCTTCCTTCGGTTCATTCATCTCAGCTTTTCGTGTTTATTAGATGAAGACATTTTCATTTTAGTCACCAGAAGAAGAATTCGAGGTACAACATTTCCAGTTCGTTGATTGGCCATCTGGCGAAGTCCCAGAAAGCCGTAGTAGTATAATCACGCTGATGTCATCTGTTGAAAAGTCGCGGCAGAATTATGGCAATGGACCTGTCCTCGTTCACAGCGGGTATAACATATAGTTTTCAAATTCTGTAGTACTTGCATGAGTTTTGAGCCGTAAAAGCTATATTAACTTTGTATACTTAAAGACCCATTTTCAACCAACAAAACCAGTGTTGTCAAATTAGTGTTTACAAACAGTAACCTCTTTTTGTGTGAGTTCATTCAGTCACCACTCTGTTTTGAAACGAGCAATGACATAAGAATAAGCCTTGCGATCGCTCAATAGCCTTGCGAAACCTCAATGCTTACATTTCATGAACCATCATCATCTGGTGTTCTGTTTCGTTACAAGATATATATCAGCTCCAGGTAGCCTAGCTTAGCGTTCCTAGCGAGTAAGAAGGGCTAGGCCAGACAAACTTTTCTTTATCAAAGTTTGTGATCCCCTGTAGATAGGACAATTGGGAGGTATGTTCTACCTGGTGAACTAAGATAAAGCAATCATTAAACCTGATTGTTCCACAGACTTGGTGAACCATGAAACTGGTCATGTTTTCTTAGAGTTGATGTGCCGAACTCTCGTTGTGCTGTTGCAAGAATGTGTGTAGCTGCGCAATTGGTATTTTCTGACACAGAAAAACATGTCTAATCAAATCATAAAGAAATTTCCACGGCAAATTTACGATAAAGTACCCTGAGTTCATTCCAAGCCATTGAATCAAAGAAGTTATAATCCCAGGGGGGGGGACTTGGTAGTTCAAGGTGACGTACCCGTTGCAAAATGTTGCAAAACCCTGAACCCCTAGTGATAGTAGCTTTTAGCCTGAGCAGTAGTAAGTTTCTCAGTGATAAGCAGCAATAACAATAGGTTGATTGTTCCAGAAACAATAGTGCTATTGTATAGCAAGCATGAACAAGAAAATGACCTCAATGTGCTTTGAAATAGTAAGGGTGTAGGAGTAAAGGTAGAATTGGGATGTGGGAACCTTCTCCTAGTGTGGGCATATGACAGTATCGTCAATGGTCAAGCATTGATCATTGCAATTTGCTTAGATAAGTTTGCATAACATTAGGAGACTGAATAACTGGTTGATTTCTGTCGTTACAGAATCTTACTAACAACAATTCAGTTCGTCAAACTTTCTTAGATCTCCACGAACTAATCATATCAATTTTCACAACCCTAAAGCGGTAGTAATTTTAAAAATTTATGACCCTAAGAGGTAGTAAATCGCCGAATTTGAGACCCTAAATTTTGCAACGGGTACGTCACCTTGAACTACCAAGTCCCCCCCCCCCCCCTGGGGTTATAATTGAATTTAAACCCTCTTTTTAAAGATTTGAGCCATATTCTTTGTAGACTTATGACGATGAATCTCTTGTTTCCCTGTGCCCTTTGACTTGATGATGGCGCTTCGGTCAATAGGAACTCATAGTATTACTATGAAAAACCTGGCCCTATTTAGGCCCAAACTTCGCGATTCCTACAGTATCAATCAGATTGCGAGATTTGAGAATTACTATTGTTACGGTGTAAATGTGATGGAATTTTCGATTCGATTGAAGAATTGAAAACACTCCCACGGGGTTGAGATTCGAAGCCGTGATTCCATCATAATTCCATTGATGACTGAAGAAAATAGGGCCAAGTTTTTCACTGTTTCTTTATGATTCCCTCTAGAGCAAGGTTTACCGCAGGGATACAAGGGACTCATCGTCATAAGTCTATATGCTTTCATTTGCTGTAATTTCAGGAACGGAGCTGGACGGAGTGGAACTTTCATAGCTATATACAACAGTACGGAGAGGCTGAAGCTTGAACAATTGATTGATGTTTTGCAGTGTGTCAGGGCAATAAAGGCTGTCGTCCCTAATGCTGTAGAGACATCGGTGAGTTTTATTTGCACGAATCTTTTCACGACAAAACCCCTCATAAGAGAGTCAACTCTCAGACTGCCAAAAGCCCCGGGTCTGGCCGAGGGGCATTTCACTCCCAAAAAATCTCGTACACCTTTGGCAAAAATCCTTTTGTTTTCAAGAAAAATCCATCAAAATCTGTATAAATCCTTTTGTTCTTAAAAAATCTCGTACGCTTTTTCAAATAAGTGAAATGCCCCTCGGGTCTGGCAGGTTAGATGTTTCTCCTCATGTAAATAGGCCCATGCAGATGCTGGCTTCAGATCATCTTTCGTGACATTTTGCAATCTCTGGTTGCTATGACGAGTTGTTTCATCAATAAAGGCAAGAATGCTTTTGTTGCAAGGCTCCCCTTGCTTCCCTTATTTGTCCCCCTCCCGGCAGAGTTAACCCAGTTGGAAAAATATCATGTGTCCCATATGTCTAATTGAAGTCATCCTTCTGAGAAGTTTCACGTTTCTCGTCCTTTTATTTCCATTTTGAAGTTGTTTTTTACTGTGGTTTTCATTGCAGGAGCAATATGAGTTCATCTACAAAATGATTCGACAATATTTGGAGGCATTTGAGACTTACGCGAACTTCGAGCTATCGACAGAATCTCTCTAGTTCATTGGAAAGTATGAATTTGGATCGAGGTAAGCTGTTAATTCATGAAAGTTACCACGTCTGAGAAATAAACTTGTTTGTGCAAGCGACGAGACTGTTATTGATTCTAGCAATGCTTTTTATTTTTGCTGAATTTATTTTTATATGCCCATGAACATTACAATACAGTAGAAATCCGCATAAAATAAACTATTTTTATAAGAACCTTGAGGCTGAAAGTTAATATTTTAAACCCCCTGAATAAGAACCTCTGAGAGGCTGACACTGAGAAAGGTTCTTATATAACAGGTTTCATGTCTTCAGAATTACACGTTTTTTTATAAGAAACTAGGATCAGGCCATAGTACTAAAAGTTTCTTAATTTAACAAGAAATTTTGTCCATTTTAGTACTAAAAGTTTCTTAATTGGTTTCTTATTTTTTGAATGCATGAATTGTCAATGTGGTCGCTAACACTGCTGCAGATATGTTTCTTGATATTTAAAACACCATACAGGAATAAACAGTGTTCTGTTATGTTGAAAACACAAATGGTTAGATAATAATGCCCAATGATAGAGGTTCAACGATCTATTTGCTATAAAATTCATGCTTTTAACTTTGAAAAGTTTCTTAGTACTTCTCAGACATAGTACTAGAGTTTCTTAAAATTTTGGCCATCTTAGTACTAGTTTCTTATAAACCAGTTTCTTATAAAGAAAGTGTACTCAAAACTCAAGAATCATTGACATTCTGATCAGAATTCCTCAATGTTACAATATCAGATTCTTAACCTAACCTAAGAATATTGTAGCAGGGAATTCTCAGAAAGTCCTCAGATTTCCTGTGCTGAAAACAGTATTAAAATGTGCAAGGTGAGTACTGTATATGAGAGCCTATTCAAGAACCTTGAAGGCTGAATTTAGAATAACAGCCATTTAATTAAGAACCTATTCAGGCTGCCCAAGAAAAACCTAGGTTTTTTTATGCGGGTTTCTACTGTATGCAATCACAAAATGATACCAATGGTAGCATTGAATTACATAAAAACCCTGAAACCATTTAGTGTTAACTCCAAGTCAGTCTGAAAACAGATTATAGGTGAAGCATCCAGGGAATTTAAAGGAATTTCAACCTGATCTAGAATGAGGAATAGAAATGGTCTAGAAAACCACATTTTTACTAGTTTGACTAGTTGCAGACTTGGGCTACAAATAGAAGAAGCTAGACTGTTAAGAAGAACATTTCATTTAGACATATTACCTAGAGTCCTTTGTTTCCTTGTGCTCTTTGACTTGATGATGGCGCTTCGGTCAAAAGAGACTTATAGTATTACTCTGAAAAACCTTACGCCGCCTTACGCTATTAGGCCCTAACTCTGAGCTTCCTAGAGTAGCAATCAGATTGGGAAATTTGTGAATTACTATGGTGATAGCAAATATGATAGAACTTTCAGTTCGATTGAAGAACTATCACATTTGATTGAAGAATAATTTGATTGAAGAACAGCTCTATTCGATTGAAGAACAGTGGCGGACACTTTGCCAAATATTGGGTGTGCGAACCTTTTTTGTTTCGGTTAAAAAGCATTGTTTACTTTTATTGTCTTTAAACAAAAGATCATTGTTCTAGCCAGCATTGGGGGCGATTGCACCCTTCGCCTCCCCCCAAATATCCGCCACTGAACATTAGGATGAGACTCGAAGCCATGATTCCGTGATATTTCGATTTATGAATGCAGAAGATAGGACTAGCTTTTATGACTATCTGTTGAGCAAGGTTTACCACAGTGATACAAGTGACTCATCGTCATAAGTCACATTACATGAGCAGGAATTTATCGCAAACATTGCAGTGCATGAATGTATTTGAAAGTTGCCGTGATAATTTCTGCAAGAAAGAATCGGTAGCCTTTCATGGCCTTACCTTTTTCTTATTTACGAGGAGTTTTTTTTTGCCATTCAGGGACATGGTTGATTGCAGTGCACACGCCTAATGGATGTTGCTGACTGTTGTTGTTGCTGTTGCCAAGCTCAAATTGAATCTGGGAATTTTTGTAGAGTATGTTTAAAATCCCGCCTTTAAGATTCCAACTTCTCTGCATCAGCCTGTAGTTCTCCCTTATTAGACCTTTAAGCTATTCTGAAACTGAATCTTTATCGAAGGATATTTTGATACATGTTGAAGAATCGTCGAATGTGCGCAATAGTGACAGAAGATCAAACGCCACTCACTCGAACTTCATGTATAAAGATGTATAAAAATAACGCTTGATCCTGGCTCTTTCTTTGGATAGCTTAATGGTCTATTATCATGTTTTTCTGCTATGGTTTAGCAAAAATTCAGGATTTGAGTTTCTTGCAAGGTGGTTTCTTAAAGGTGGTACTTAGCTGTACTGCAGGGGCGTAGCTGCAAGGCGGGTTTGTGACAACCCCTTAACTCTCTCCAGATACAGCCAGGAATAAGACAAAATTTTGGAGAAGTTCAGTCCATTATTGTTGCTTTGCAGTACAACAGAAACAATGCCACGGAAAGCAGAGTACTATGTATACTGTGTGACCATTTCATGAAATGATCAAAAGCTAAATAAAACGAGACGTAACTACTGTCAAATGAAGGAAATTTTGTGATTGAACCGAAATATGAAGCCATTTCGAACGCAGTTCGTTGCGTTCTGATAAAAGAAGTCAGACGATTGATGGATGAAATAGACTACAGTTGATAGAGAAAGGAACCGTAATATCATCATTTTTAAAGGCGAAACCGGTAAAACTGATCAAAAAAGCTAAAAACTGCAACCGTCAGCCACTATGACCCCACACCCCACTTTTAGCTACCAAGGTAAAAAGTAGACTTATTACATGCGTCCTTGTTTTCGCTCCATTTCCCCCAACGATACCGCCACAATACCCATTCCGCTTCAACGAAGTTTTAGCGGAATGACTATAACAGTAAATAACAATTCAATTCAATGGAGCAAAACTTGGACGAAAGTCATTAGTCTTGGTCAAAATATTATCTTTTTAGAAGAGTATTTTAGAATTCTTAGAATAGAGCACTATGGGTAATAATCATTATTTAAGTTGTCACGTACTTGTACAGATAAAAATACAAGCGTACAGAATCCGAATCAGTGAGATATGGTCTTTAATTCAGCTGAAGGCACATACAGCTGACTCAGCTCTTAGAACAAGGCTATTATTTCCCTCGCTGCTTTATGAGGAGTACGAGGAGAGTAAGGGGGAGGGGGGCTCCAAATAGAACGAAAAGTTGGAAACATTTTTGGGGGATTTCGCAATATTTTGAAGCAGCTCTGGGACAACAGGAAGACTTTCTTGCGCTGGGATCTTAGCTGTCAGAAGGGCCACTTTTTTAGAACTGGGGGCATCGTACAACTTTAATAAAAATGCCATCTTTCGCATTTGCCTCCGCCTTTTTAATCAAACAGTACATCTATGCCCCCAGTTTACTTGGTCTACAATTGCAATAGACCTTGGAGCTAGTCTACAATTCCAACTTTTGTAGTAACATGCATTTTGTTCATCGCTGTGCTTTTATTTCACTGATCTTCAAAATAAGCTGTTTTCCACAAGGCTCTGTTTAGGGCTGTCTCTATTAAGTACTCCCTCATCTCCATTTATCCTCTCATTTATATCAAATGAGAGAGATTACCAAATATTTTCCAAATAGTGAGCTGAAACAGATCCAGATGTTAATTTTGGTATAGTCTAGGATAAGAACGGCTTTGAATTTGTGAATTTGACTCTTGACTGTGTCGGGAGAAAGACCCAAAAAGTTATCATCAATGAATTTGTCGCTTATTAATTTTGTGAATGAGCCTCCTCTTTAATAAGTCCTCCTTTTTGGAAGCTTCCGCTGGAGCCTCCCCCCTAAGTAAGCCCCCAGGGGGCTTAATAGTGCTTTTAACGTCCGTTTTCAGCGTTCGATACAGATATTTTTGGAACCACGCACTTCTCCACAACATCTTCTCAAGGCTCTATGTAAATTGTACCATCTTCAAAGTCTAATCTTGGGGTAAAGATGTTCGTAAGAGATGTATGATGAGTTTTTGTATTGAAAATCCTTTCGTCTTTTATATATTTTACGTGTATCGTTATTTATACTTGTAGTACTGTCTCGTAAAATTAATTTAACGAAACCTGCAAAAAACAACATTGCTCTGCACAAACCACGTAGAAAATGTGTTAAAACCAGGTCTTTAAGTACCGATGACCAGTGGCGTAACGGAGACAGTCGAGGCCCTTAGGGATTTTTCCACTGGAGGCCCGCCAGCTAAAGCATTTGTAACTGATATGATAGAAACATAAAAGTGCCATGCCCAGTTTGAACTTGGAGTAGATATGTTGTGTAGGCAATATAAAACAATTGCAATGATTTATTGTCAAAATATGCAGTGCCCAAGCCAGCATCGAGGCCAAGGCGAATCTGTGGGGAAGGCAGGAAAATGAGGGAGCCTTGGGGCAAAACTCTAATCAGAATTTTGAGGACAGGTATGTTTTCACAAAACAGTAACTTTATAAGTTTCACTCAAATGTAATTTCGATAATAGATAGAAAATAAATTTATTACTGGGAGCCCCTTTTGGTCGGGCACCCTTAGTTTTTGAACTAAGGTGCCCTAAACTGCGTTACGCCACTGCCGATGATATGTTTCAGAAATGACTAGAAGTTTGAAAGGTTGTAGCCTTTGCCAAACTCCTGTAAACTTGATAATACTGGCGTTGGTAACATGTCAACTTTAATAAGAAATTTCGTTTGTCATATGGGTCAAATCGTTTTCAAATCACGAGCATTTCTTATACAAATGATTCATTTCAAATCCTTACAAACAGGCCTACGTAGATCCATATTAGATGCTTGAATTCCAACCCAACTCAAAAGAAGACCGCATGTAGGGGGTCGTAGGGGGTATCAAAACCGTAAAACCGCTTCTAAATTCAGCTAAACTGTCACAACATTTTTCCACGTTCTGCATGCATCACCTCGGTTCTACGCTGCAGATGACTACCGCGTTATCATCTTTGTAACCCCGCATTCGTATCTTGTTGTATTCGCAGCTTTATCTTCAATTTCTTAATAATTTGACTTCTTGAACCATATTTAGTGAGGAATCGGCAAACCGTTGAGACAGAAAGAAACCGTAAAGTAATAATTTTAAGACCAAAAAGCGTACAACCGTTCTAGAAAAGACTAGAAACCGCAAACCGCCGTTAGCCCCTACGACCCCATTGTCAGGTTTAATTTGCACACTCTGTAGTATGAAGGAGGCCCGGGGGGGTACATGACTTGCGGATGGACGGGGGTCTGCCGCCCGGTTCTCAGAAAGCTACCCTCTTCTAATTACCGACAGATGCCGTCATACCCACTTTTATGATGAATTTTGGCGGAAAACCACCTATTTTTGACAATTTTTTGCCAATTTCTGGAAAACCCATCCATGTTTAAGGAAAATCTGCCGAAAAAGGGACCCTTGTTTAGAGAATTTTGGACCCAAAAACCCACCCATATGGGCGGCACATACCCGTACCCTCAACATGTTATGTTACCCCCCCCCCGCCGGGGGAAGGAGGTCGCTTTGCAATGTGGTTCATAAAGACTTTCTACTTTCCAATTTACGGTAGCTCTCTAGACTTAGGTTAGCTCGTCTTGACATTGTTTTTTAGATGTTTAGTTAGGAATACGACAGTTTATCATTGAGACAACATTTTTGATATCGGAAAAATGATCAAATAATCGAGAACAATTTCTGAAATAGTAATTTTTTTATTGGTTAATAGTTGCAATGTCTTTGCATTTAGTATCAGAAAACTGCAAATCGAAAAAGCTCCATTATTGATTTTTATGCTTGATATTCTGCAACAACCTTGTTTCCTCGCACATAAGCGATCAGCTCACAAACTTCATACTTTTACATACCCTAGGTACCAGAGCCTCAAAATTTAAATGAAAGGAAAAGAGAGAAGGAAGAAATTTTTTTCAAAAAAAATTCCTTCTTCATTTTTTCTTTTTATTATTTTTTGGCTCTGGTACCCAGGGTAACTTTTACACTGTACCGTTACACTTTTGATCACAGGGAGCCCAGGAATGATTGGCAAACTTTTAAAAGATTATCCGGAATAGGAACTGCGTAGGAAACTGCGAGCGCCTATTCCAGATAATTTCAAGTTTGCCAATTATTCCTGTGCTCCTGCGCCTTGCCCATACTAAAATTGCCAAAAAGTATACCCTCGCGGATCAGAAGTCAGAAAAAGTATACCCTTGTGGGCGGTACATCCCCAGGTACCGGTCCTATGGAAGAACCCCCATCCCCCCACGTGGTATATATATATCATTTCGACGCCTTGTGTGACCTTGAACAAAAGCCTGGTTATTGTCTGTAATATCGATGTAACCAATATTATATTGTCTAACTCAAACATAACTTATTTACATGTCAACACTAGGCCTCTTTATAACCAACGCTAAGATGCAACAAACAATTGACACTTTATAGTAGCTACAGTAAGTTCATATCAAGGTTCCGCAGGACGGGAGGCTGAGACTGGTTATATGCCTTATCCCCCTTTTTTTTTTATCAAGATTAAAAACTACAATATATAGGGTTATATTACACTGTGCCATCCATAGTGAAAAAAGACACAAAGTCACCGGGTCTTCACTATGGATGGCACTTACAAATCCAATTAATTTAAATATACAAAAAACAAGGAACAAAACTACGAAACCAAGATACAATACGCACAAACGACAACAAAGCAACTGAGCCAAGGCAGATAACTGGTCAAAAGAAATTAAGGTTATCCACTGTGGGCCCACAGGTGGAAATTTGGCGAAAACGAATTTTTTTTAAACATTAAATATTATACATGTAAAGAAAGCTGAGATTCTGAGCTACTCAAAGCTTTTTAAATTTTTTGTTTATCTATTTTCAACAAAAATCTACATTAGTTTGAAAATGAACAAATTTGTCATGACAGGCAAACATTGGAAAATAAGTGAAATTTCTCAAACATGCTGAAAATGCTCTAATCCAAACTAAAATTTGCTTGCAATATATTAAAGTTTAAAGAATATCAACTACAATATCATAAAATGTAGTCTGATATTGATTTAATAATCATGAAGATTTTCCTCCAAAATCATGAAAATAGTCGCAAAATGGCTGATTTTTAAACATTTTTGCGGTCATTTTTTTGCCGTAAACTTGAGATATATCAAAAACTATGAACGGACTAGTTGTAAACCATGTACTTTTCTGAAAATATAGATCACCTGTGGCAAGGTGCTAGCTGGTTTATTATTAGTCCGTTCATACTTTTTAAATGAAGTTCATTTGAATTTTACCGTTAGAAATCATTATTCAAGTCTGTTGGCCCCAGACCCCTTTAAAATTGACCAAACTGCAATTTTTTACGTTCCTGCATTCACCTTAAAATACGCTTCAAATGAGCTTCGATTCGACCAGCTTCGAATTTTTTGTCCTTCTTAAATTATATTCGATATTCAGATTTTTGTGCAAAATGCCCAAATATGGTACACTTGCTCTAATTTGGTTCCAGGCCTACAATTGTCACTCAGAATTAACTTTTTAGGGTCTCTACATCCATCTTACAATATCCTTCAAGCCATGTATGTAGAAAACTAGTTTTATTTCCGTCTGCAAAATATCATGAAATTTCCAAAAATCAACATTCTAGGCCCACTGTGTTATCTGCAAAATCAATGATAACTTTAACCTGTTTGTTTACCATACCTTGTAGACCCTTGAGCCTTATTCCACGCAGCAGCACAGCTGACTTATCTCAGGGGAACCCAACTGCTTGCATATTTCAAGGGATGGATAACCATGGTTGTTGTGAACACGATTTGGATGTTGATCGTGTCCAAAATACCTGGCCTAAATGCCTGGCTTCAATTCATTGTTTATCTTTTCTTTCTCGATTTGGAGCTGATGACTAGACTGATTACGATGAGAACGATGAGTCCCAAGAATCGCTATCCAAAACGAGACTATTTTACCAAACCGAGGCCGCTAATCTTGGGAGAAGCGTCCGGCAGTCTTTCAATAGCGATAACTACGGCCATATAATCAGTCTAGCTGATGACTTGCTTTTGACGATTTGAAAATGGCCTAAAGTTCAAACTGTACCGCGCTATGAAAATTATGACCTGAGAACTAGTTCCCAGATTGAAATTTTTTCAGGATGAGTCGTTGGGAGTCTGCATCGATCTGGGAACTAGTTCTCAGGTCATATTTTGTTACAGTTTGAACTTTAGGCCATTTTCAAATCGTCAAGAGCAAGTCATCAGAGTCATCAGCTCCAAATCGAGAAAGAAAAGATAAACAATGAGCTGAAGACCGGAAAGGTAAGGAAATATATTTATTCATCATTAAGGAACATTTAGGCCAGGTATTGTGGAAACGATCAATACCCAAATCGTGTCCACAATGCCCATGGGATAACTAAATATATAGATAACTTTTTAGCCACCTCAAAATCTTTTGGAAAAGCATTTTGAAAATGTTAGTCTTCCTTCTGTGTTAGCATGTGTAGATGGGGTGTTGATGAAGCAACAACTCTTTCTCCTTACCCGAAGGCGATCCGTTTGCATCTTCATAGGCTTTGCCGCAGAACGGTGTCGAGAAGACACAGACAAAATGCTTAGAATGGAGTCATCTTTACTGTGGCAAGAATCTTACTTTCGGGTTCCTTGGTAGCAGCTGACTGTCAGATTCTTTCAAAACAGTATTTGCCAATATCATCACTTCTATATTCAAGGATTTTTTCAGCGTGAGTTTTCTGGCCAATCCGTGATTGGTTTTCTTTCAATAACTAAAGTACTCTGTCTTTCGGCATTTTGCCAGCGAATTTTACACAATAAAAGGTCATTCAGCCGTAATTTTCTTTTCAATTCAAACAATATGCTCGGAGCATTGCTACATGGTAATAAAGCCATAGACCCTATTTACACTGCACGGTTACAACTCTAGATCCGTAGCAAAAGTGCAACGAAGCAGCATCTCGCTTGCATTGTTTTTGCTAATTAGTAAAACTTTTGTTCCGCCTATCTACAGAAAGATCTTGTTCAGGAGCACTGTAAACCCCCTTGTTGGGGAGCCGAGAAAGGCTTTGTGCGAGGAAACTTATGTTTCCCCCGTGCAATGGGTTACAGCTCATGCGCAGTAGCGTTTTGGAGCCCTGAGCACTCCAAACACAACAAGCTACAGCGCAGCGAATGAGCTGTGCCCCATTTCACGGGGGACAAATAAGTTTCCTCGGACAAAGCCGATCTCGTCTCCCCAACGACACAATTATGTATCAGATCAATTAAAACTGTACCTATGTAGTGTAAACGTGGTCTTAAACTCGCTTTATCTCTCCTTCATACTGCGATGTCTTCTCATCGAATCTTGTATTCTCTGAATCAGTATCGCCTGAGGATTTGCTCATTGACAAACTTTTATCTCCGAATCTTCTCAATAGCATGTTCCTTGTATACCTCCGGATTTTACCATTCCCATGTCCGTAAATGATTACGTTCGCCGTGCAATTAATAAACATCAACACATATGTCCAAAATACAGCTACATTTAGAATCAGCCCTGGATTTTCATTCAGCTTGAATCTGTAATATGTCCAAATGGATGATATAATGTTATAAGGCATGTATAGCGTGAAAATCGTACCCAGCAATATTTTGATAGTTCTCGCAACCGAAACATCGCGTTTTCGACGTCGACTTTTCTTTGACATCAACCTTTCTCTTGTGCTCGTAATTACATCGTCTTTAGTAACAGCCGACGCTTGCTTGTCGATACGGCGTAACAGTTTGTAGTAGAGGATGTAAATACTTCCAATGAAAAGCACATTTGTAACAATAAAGGCCATATGCAAATAAAAGCTGTACAATGTCACCGAAATTACTGAACAGGCAATCGAAGACATGATGACACATGTTACGACTATTCCGAAACGAAATTTAGTCATAACTGACTTATATTTCACCGTCTTAGTGATAAGGAGATACCGGTCCATTGCAATGACCATCAACATGAAGAAAGTTGTGTACCCAAATGTATAAGCAATACATTGAACAACTTTTTGATATGCGCAATTGATCCGCAAATGTTCTACTGTCAACATCGCTACTAACATCGGCAAAGCAATACTTCCCATACCGATATCTGAAATGCTCATGCAGATGACGAAATGTGATGTGTAACTTCGTTTCTCTCCAGTCTTGAACATGATGAAAATCAGGATTAGGTTCAAAGTAACGATAACAGGGGTTAAAAGACTACAGACGACACTCCATGCTATAATGTTTCCTTTTGGAACATAGACTGGCCACATTGTATCGCTGCATGTATCCATGTTAATGCTATGAAGAGCTATAAAAGATAATATACGTACAGAGTGCGTACCAGAAAAAGTTAACAGGTTTGATAGGGGGGGGAGGAGTCACTGGGGGGTATGCGATTCCTCATTTCCGCAATTTTTCTACCCTATTTCCACAAATCCGCAGACAGAAATTGGCTATTTCCACTATTCTTTAAGGTTATGAGCAAAGTCTTCCTGCTTCATATAAAACACAACAAAAATCATTTTCTTTCCATTTTGCACGTGACTGTTCAGACTCAAGCAGTTTGCAGTCATCATAGGTGATTATTTTGCGCGAAAAATTTTGTTGTTACTGTTGCTTTTGTGGCTGTTGTCTTCAGATCTTTGTGATATGCAATGTTTTCGCTTTTTTAGTGCCTTTAAGTAAATGTTACACAATATTTTGACGGAATGAGCGTCAAATCTGCGATTTTTTAGCAACTAATATTATTTTTGCAGAAATATCCGCATTCCGCAAAAAATGCAACAAATATCCGCAATCCGCAGAAATGATCTTTAATTTCCGTATTTCCGCACCGAAAATAGACTGATATCCGCTATCCGCAAACCCCAGTGACCCCCCCCCCCCTTGATAGTCTTTGGAATAAAACGTGCGTTGCCGATCTTAAAAACTAATAAGCTAATCTATCAGTCAAAACTAAAGCTACCTTACTTGTGAACATTTTATTGCTAAAATAACTCATCATTTGCTGCAAGAAATTAGAAACATGTTGGCAAGGGGTTTGTATATAGGAATGTGATTCCCATGTTCGATTGTGGTCCATAATTTACTTGCCATCGAAAGTTGAGTTTCATACATCTGTCAGTTTTTGAAATGAAATTTCAGTTTCAATAGAAAGTAGATCATGGACCAGAATCAAAAGTGGAATTCTCGTTCACATACAAACCTCTTACCAGCATTTTCCTGATTTCTTGATCTAAAAGATGAGTGATTTACCAAACAGGGGTGAGTTGCCGAGTGGCTTATACAGTCTTTGTCAGGTGACTGAAGTTAAGTTTGGTCGAGTAAGGTCAAACTCCGAATGGGTGACCTCGGAGGTCTGACCTCACAACTCACCTTGTCGTCCTTCGGAAGGGACGTTTTTAGGGGTCCCATGCCTGGATGCGGCATGCACAGTGGGCCTAAATTAGCTTTCAGTAGCTAGAAATCCTAACAAGCATATTCAAAACAAATTGAAAACAAACAAACAAGTTTTTCACATCAAACTAACATTTCATTTCCGAATATAGGCTACATACTTATTATTCCGCAGACCGCCAAATATGATAATATTTTTTTACTCACCCCGTGTGTGCATGTTTACATAGGGTAAAGCCTTTGCCTTGATCAGGACAACAAGATTCAAAAGATAAATTCGTTTATTGAATTTTCTCGGCTTCCTTGATAACTTTTTACTTTACATTCCAATAAAACATTACAATACAAATCACTCTACGCTGCTACTCGGAAGATACTCCGTGGAACAAAAGGCAATGTCTACCCCGACACCATTGCACAAAGACAAAAACCGCTTCAACTACATGAAAATTGCTACGACCACGTCACAAAATTGGGTGGCTTATGAAGGGATGCAGTAAAGGACTTCATGACTGACTTCTCGAATTGACCAGTGTAAGCTCTCTGCGTCTGTTCAGTGAATTGAAAAGATCTTTAACGCCATACAATGAAAGTCGAAATAAAGATTCAATTGAAAAATATGCATATCTAAGTGGTCAAATAAATGCGTAGATTCTAGCGAGGAGGTTTAGTCTTTGTACATCAAAACAAGGACAGAGCAACAAGAAGTTTTCCGTAACTTATATAAATACAATCGTTTGTTTGCGGGACGCATAGGAATACGTATTTTAAGATAGACAATGAGAGTGAACCTTTTTGCAAATCACCAAAACTTGAGTGTGTTACTGATCCTCAAAAATTTCTTGTCACGTATGTGTAAATGACCAGATAAATTCAACCAGTGATCGTTATTTCATATAGTATTTATATTTGGGATCATCGGAGCTCACACGAAAGCATGGCAAACTTTTTCAATATCAATTTGTAATGACGTTTCTCTATATCGTGTGGGCTTCAAGCGGTGTAACCACAATCAAAAAATTGCGTCAAAGTTTGAAATGATGTGTTCAACACATCTCTTACAAGATAAGAATTAAGTTTTCGTGAATTGTCAAAAAGATACCCTTGGCTACACTGAATTCTACATCAAAAGTGCCACGAGTTGGTGTTTTCTAGGCTAAAGTTGCCAAAGTTTCGCCATCTCTCGACCAAAATCACTAAAATTTTGGTTTTCTACGCAGGAATTACCAAACATTAACATTTCTTAGACCAAAACTGCCAAAGAGCATACCCTAGCCCAAACTAAAATTGCCAAAAAAGATTACCTTGGGCCAGACTAGAAATCTGAAAAAGTATACCCTTGCGGGCGGCAGCAAATTCCCAAGTACCTTTACTATGGAAGAACCCCCCGCTGGGGCAAATACGTCTTTGAACTCTTATTCTTTGGAATTTCATCTTCAGTTTTAAGTCTAAATGTGACAGAGCACGTTTTCTTCCCAGTCGATTTTGAAAGCATATCATTAACAATGTTAAAAATTACATCGTATAGTATATATTTTAAGCTCTCAAAAAGAATGATATATTGAGCAACTTTAAGTATCAAAATGCGGATATTTTTATGTAAAACTAAGAAAAATTTGGTACTACAGGCTGATTCGATCCAAGCTTCTTCCAAAAAATGAACCAAGAATAAACTCACCGTATGAAATAGCGTATGTCATAAATCCTATCTAGGAAATCTTTTGCAAAGATTATTTTCCAAGATACTTTGGTCCTCTTGTCCTCAGTGTATTGAAGTCGTCCACAGCTGGTTGGTCATCAGACTTCACAGAATAGCAAATAGCAAATAGTTTCCGTTTTTACGAATCTGCCAGAAACAAGACATATTGCCATTACAACATTGACTGCATAAAATGAGATTGGTAGCTCTCTTCATTAACTTTTCTTTCATAACACCTGGAATCTATTATTCAACTAAAGAAAAATCCAAAAAAGTTTACCGTTGATAACAATCATATCATTATATATGTTTCACTGGCAAATGATTTTATCTAACGTAAAATTGGATGTTCGATTCCCAGGAACTGACAAAGGAAGATCTATCTGCCGATAGATTTCTTTCTTGCGAATGCAGGTGCAATCATTGAATTGTTAATAGAATCAAAAATGGATTTACAATAAAAAGTATAACATATGGAAACAAACAGGACAGGAAAAAATCTAAGTTCATTGAATGGGCATTGCAGACAACGTTCGCACGATACTCTTAGTCTGATAATTTTACGAAACTTCCTGTACTGCGCTGTACTGGCTCAAATATATTGGTTTCTTATAACAAATTACGTGTATGCTAATGTCCCCCATGCCGATTTGTTTCCACCTGAAACGCAATGCGTTCCATCACTGCAAGTTTCGTTCACAAAAGACTCTGGTTTCATACACGGAATAACCTTCGCCATTGCTTAAAAGGTAACAAAACGCCAATTACATCAGCAAAATCTGTCATGTAAAGGAAAGAACACAGACGATCTGTTGTGCTGTCAAGCAACAAGGGGACTTCACCTTATCGCTGATGGAAGAACAAAACGCTTTAGTTGTGAGCCCTAGCCCAAATTCTTGCAAAGCCAAGGCGAGTTCAACTTTTCCTGAAGCTACTATAAAGTTTCTTAGGAAACGGTAACATTCATTTAATTCATTTCATTTCATTTTAACAAAAAGACTTGCTACACAATATACTGGAGCGTCGTCCTAACAAAAATACGAACTAATAAATCTAAATAATAAAAAAAAAAATTACAGCGATAATGCGAACTTACTAATAACAAAACGGATATCGTGATAATAAACAGAACAAATAACCAAGTCTAACTAAGTGGCAATAATGCAGAAAGGTAGCTGTAACGGTCATGTTATTTCGAGACTCAAAAGCGTCCCTCGCGTATTTAGCAATTTCTTGCACCAGCTATATATTTTCTGTTGAGAGGAGGTATACGAACTTTTGTTTCGGGTTCATCGTAATGAATGATTTAACTTCGTTTTCGGCTGTTTCAAAAAGCTTTTTGCGTTGTTGCTCATATGTTCGACATTCAACTAGGAAGTGATGTTCATCTTCCACCTCCTGAGTGTTGCAAAGGCGACAATATCTGGTAACATGTTCTGATAGATACATAAACTATCACAGATTTTGAGTCTTCTGCCTGAATAAACTGATTATTATAGAATCCAGCAGGTCCCACTGTTTTATTTGCCGTTTATTTCATGAGTGGGACCTGCAAGCCCCTGCATTCTACAATCGCTCCCCCTAATTAATCTTGATTTTGAATGCGGAAGTAATGTTGAGAGAGATAGAAAAACAAAACATGCATTGCAAACAAAGACTATTAAGCAAACAAAGCAGAATCGATCGTCGATTAGATTTCAAAAAGATGCACCATGTTTCCCATCACTATGAGTGTAGCTGAGTTCTTCATCATTTAAACTTTAGGCCCAGAGTTGGTTCTAACATGGATCCCTCATGGGACACAGGACCCCAAACAAAGCTGGCCAACAACAACTGATGAGAAATATTTCCATTGCAATTCTGCAACTGCAATTCTCCTCAATCTCTCATCTCAACGAAGCGTTCGTAAAAGAACACAGCACGTATTGACCAAGCAAACCACTTACCTGGCTTTCTATGATGATTATCAATTCCTATAGGCCATCAAGGAAGATTTGAGAGCTTCCACCAAACCCTTGCAATACATCTGTCTTCTTCCATGAACGTTCTGGACTATGTCCTGTCTGCCTTATCTTCTTGAAAACTGTCCGCCTTGAAATCCGAGAGCTTTTTTCTACATCTTTATATATTAATCTAAAGTATTTCCTTTTGTGTATCCATGAATGTGACGGCAAATTTGAAACGACGAACTGCTTTGAGATGTTCACGACGAATCATCCAGTTAACGTTTTTAATATTTCTTGCTTTGATATGACTCTATTTGTGCATTGTCAACTCAGACAGCTTGATCCTGGCGGGTGGAGGTCCGTGGGAGTAAACAATTTGTTCTCTGCTTTGGTTCTTTGTAATTCAATACATCAACGATGAAATAACATTGACTTGCTTTCAAAGCCTTTTGTTGAAGATCAGATTTGCGAATTCCTCGGAATCTGAAACTGCGTAAATAACGTAATGCCCACCATGGATTCTGCAGATTTGCCCAGCACGTTTCCTATCGAAAGTGTTCTTCAATACAATTGTTTTCATGAAAGGCATGATATGTGTCCAGACAAAGGTCTTATCTTCTCTAGCAAAAATTATTTTTGTCAGCTTCTGTGAAATGAACTGGCTTCTTGCGCATGTGTTTGTTGCGGCTTGAGTGGGTAGGTGTATTTGTTGTTGTCTGTGAGTGTGACAGTCCACGAAGAGAATTGTCACCCATTACTTACTATTGCTACCAGTAACCTTTTGCCGCAAACGACATCCTTGATAATCCCTGAAGGGAGGCATGGGCACCAACCAAATAACAAAAGCGCGCGAAAATACTTTGCTCATTCATTTGGAACAGTTTCCTCACCGTTGTGTTATTTATTATTGAAAAAGATTTGGCAGTTTTTGTTAGGTTAGACCAGCGTTTCGACATTCAAGGCAGCAATATCAGCCAACAAGGTGTCTGTGCTCCAGTTAACTATCGACGAACATTTTTTTAGCATTTGATTAAAGCTAAATGTTCTTCGCTGAACCCGATGAAATCTGTTCACCTTTTTTGACATCCGGTACACTACACCCTCCAGTAACGACCCCGCTGAAACAATTCGTTGCCCCGCCATGTTTGACGGTAAAAACTTTCCCCGCGATGTTTCTGTTGTTTCCCCGTTGAAATGTTTACTTCCCCGTCAAAAGTTATACAGGTTCCATCATGGTTGTGTTTGAAAATCTCCTTTCCCCATCAATAGGTACATTTTTATTCTCTATTGAAAATTCATAACTTCATAACGTCCCCGCTGTCTTTTAAAAACCGGGGGGAGGGTCGTTTACTGGGGGTGTTACATTCTTTCTTTGTTATTCAATGCATTATCAAGCCAAAAAAGGTGCATTACAAGGGTTCTGACAAGCAAGGAAACATAAAATTCAAGTTTGAATCTTAAAATCAAACGATTGTTTTTCATCCTGTCATAAAATGATTTTGTCCTCAGTACGACAGAGTTCACCAAGTGGGCAGGGCTTGAAATTATCGAGTGTTCCTTTTGAGAAAGGGAGGGTACACGTAATTTTTGATAAGAAACTAAGAATTTGTGCCAGTATTGAAAGTTTCTTAAAATTATCAGATTTTGAATACTGAGAGTTTCTTAACAGTTTAATAACAATCTTCATGTTCACTACCTGTGCCCTCCTACACATTTCAAAACAAAGTTTATTCTACCCTGAGTACCAGACTCTCTCCAAAAGAAATCTCAGTTTTCTTTAGAGTCTGGTAGCCAGGATAGGTTTATTCAAGCCTTTCCAACGTTTATACGTTACTCAAGTACATTCCAAGTAATATGATACAGGAAACAAATGGAAATAGAATAGAACTGCGTCAAGGAATTACTTTATCAAACAAATACAGTAGAAACCCGCATAAAAGAACCTATTTTTATAAGAACCTTGAGGCTGAAGTTCAATATTTTAAACCCCCTAGATAAGAACCCCTCAGAGGCTGACACTGCGGGAGGTTCTTATACAACAGGTTTCATGTCTTCAGAATCACTGAGAACTTTCAAGAAGTCTTGACAATCTGGTCAGACTTCTACAATGGTACAAAAGAATATCAGATTTTTAACAATAATTCTAACCCAAAAAATGTTCTCTTTAAAAAAAGTCTTCACATCTCTTTAGAAGTCTTTACAAGTCTTATGCTGAAAACGGTATGAATGTGTGCATGGCAAGTACTGTATATGAGAACCTCTTTAAGAACCTTGCAGGCTGGAATTTAGAATAACAGGCACTTAATTAAGAACCTGTTCAGGCTGCCCAAGAAAAACCTAGGTTCTTTTATGCGGGTTTCTACTGTAGTTTCTTAAGTTACATTTTCCAAGTAGTGGAGTTTCTGAACTTTTTGGCGATCTGAGAGTTAAGTTTCTTATAAGCACTTTCTTATAAAGAAAATACGTGTATGGTTTCTCAAACCTAAGAAATCTTAACACGTATCTCTGCACGATGCTACACAGTACATTGACGACAAGAAGAATGAGAAGGGTTACGTATCGTAAAATGCACAGATATAATAATATAGGGACTTAACGGAGGTGGAAAAGTGCGTAAAGCCGGTAAGCAGCTTCGCAGGAAGACTGTTTGCCTGGAAGGACGACTTAGTGAGGAAAAAGCGGAACAGAGGGATGGAAAAACGATCAAGGGAGGAAAGAAGAAATAGAAGGAACATGGATGGAAAGAAAATAGAGAGAAGAAAGAAGATGTAACAACGAGAAACCAAGATTGAGAATATAAAGGAAGGAATGAAAGACGGAAACAATAAAAGAAAATCAATGTCTGTATTTTGCTCTTTTCATTTATAGTTTTGTGATCCATGAAGACGTTTAAGAGTAATTCTAGTCCTTAGTAACATAGGGCTCAAATCTTTGCAAAATTTTAAAATTGATTGTGTAAAATTTTGTTGCCTGATTCTTTCAACAGAATAGATCGAATGATACTTCAGGTCGTTTGCCATAATTCTAGATACAGAATTTGCGATATCATCATAAGAAGCTTTGAAAAAGATAAATAAAAGCACCATAAATTGTAAACTGATCGAGAAAAGTCAAAATGACCAAGGCAAGAAATACTCAATTTTCGACGATCTACAAGATGGTAGCAAGCAAAATTCTGTAGCTTTTATGGTTTACAATTTAGCATTTTCATGACGTCACAACTTCAAAACCAGCAGAAATGTTAAAAATGCTGTAACTCTGAAAATAATGCTCCAATCTATCAAGTTGAAAGAATAAGGCAATAACATTATACACATTCAATTTTAAAGTTTTGCAAAGATGCGAGCCTTATGCTGTTCTTAGTTGACTATACGGTACTGGACTTAGTGAACTAACTACACTGTACACAATATTGCAATTCAAATGAAATCCGAGACTACAGAAAATAGATACAAAAATGGATGGCAGAATTCTAGTTGGATGCTCCTTCGCAGGAAGGCAAATATTTTTTCTACCACTGGGACCTACCACAAATTGTTTGTCCTTCTTAGGCTCATTGGAAATTTTCTTTAAAGCCTTTCAAAGTTTTTTTGGACCAAGATTTTGCTTTTCTCTCCCAAGTTTTATAGCCTGCGTGCAGACTCTTGGACTGGACGGGACAATGGGAAAAAGAGAAAGAAGTAGAGTCTGAGCAACTGATCATTTTTCCTGTTCAAAGGACCCTACGAAACGAATCAAAGAACAAACTAGTGTTATTCCCGTCCAGTCCAAGGGTCTACACGCAGGCTATTCAGAGTCTATTCAGCACTGTTCCCAAACATGTCATGTCATAAATATTACTGTACAAATATCATTGATTCGCTTACTCGTTGCAATATTTTTGTGAGATACATCACCTACAAATGTAGGTTTTGTTGGCTTCAGCAGACTCCCACTTACTTTGTACGTCTTTGAGGAACATTACTCTTTTAAATATGACCCGTTAAAGAGGGGTGACCTACAGCTCTAACAGTACCCCCAATTTACAGTAGTTACGTCTCTGGAGAGCGGGAAGTGGTAGGTCTCACAGCTCCTATTTTAGTCGACTTGCAAAATCGTCTTGAAAGACGGAAATAAAAACCTGTTCTCAACAGCTCCTCACTATTCATCCATGACACTTATGAAACCTCGCTAGATCGGATGTTTGTGACAGAAGCAAGCCACAAGCAATTTAAAATCTTCATTACTAATTTTGCCTGCCAAACTAAAATTCACTCACAAATCCAGCTGAACTGTTGTCAACAAGTCGTCATTCCGCTCATGTCAAAGGGACTTGCACAAGTCCACTATTTTAGTTACAACTTTTACAAGCATATCACTATGCCCTAAATACAAACGGCAACATTTTATCCGAAATTTTCACCTCTACTGTCCAAAGATAAACTACAATGCTTATCAAAACGCTCTGAAATACAACATGTCGATGGTAGTCCTTGCACCCTACGACTCATCCATCTCTTCAATATCTTCAGCCCCATTCTGTTCCAGCTCTTTACTCTCACTTCCAGGAACGTGCCCTTTCTTAAGCATCTGTTCCAGTCTTTGTACTTCTTCAAGACTTTTAGCATTTGCAATCGCATTCTGAAAGGAAAGCCGAAGGAAAGTTGAAACTCGGCTTGACAATAACCAATGTACTAAAATCGGGACAAGAGATGGGTGACAGGGGCAGTCTTCAGTAACAGTACCAACTCTCAAGGTACCATGTTCCACCCAAAGCGAAGGTATTATTACCACATAATACCAAGTTTCGAGAAAGGAGATAACAGCTGATAATAAATATTGTTCAGTCTATCGCCAATATGAAGAATTCTAAAAAGAGGACTAGACCAAACCAACTTGAACAACTAACACTATTGCACATGTTTCGCTGTCTGTGTCGTTCAACGCTGAAAATATTTTGTAGGAATTCTAAAGACATCCATTGACAGAATTGTTGTTAACGACTCATATAAGCTTGGTACTGGTACCCTTATCTTTAGTACCAATAGCCTGATAACCAGACCCGATTTCAGGTCTGGTTATCAGACTATAGTACCAAAGTCCACCTTCTTTGCAGAATGTTGTACCAAGTATCATCCCTCTGGTACCATGGTACCACTACCCTGACAATCCCCTCTGGCAAATGCTATCTGAAAACCAATTACCGGGACTGTCAGAAAAGACATGGGGTGTCTGTCAATTTTAACTGTTGCATTTTACTTTACCCATCCGTTTCTTTAATATTAATTGCATAGAAGAAAGGCTAAATAAGACTGTTGATGCATGTAAGGATTTCTAAACCATAACAAACACACTTGGAAATGTACAAAACTCAGGCCCCGTCCACACGTATACGTTTACGTCTGTAAATGCATTTTTTCTTGTGCGTTTACGTCTTGCGTCCACACGTAAACGGAGTTTTAAGTTACCCTAAATGCATACTTTTGAAAACGCTGTTGTCATGCCTTCGTGTGGACTGTCGTAAACACATACTTTTGCAAACGGTGACGTCACAGACGTCATATTCATCAGTCGTTTTACGTTGTTTTGAAAACACTGTTTTGCGTTTTATGTGGACGGTCGTGAGCGCATACTTTTGTAAATGATGACGTTGTAGAGGTCATCCTCATCATTCATGTCCAATTGTTTTGGCGTTTACGTGTGGACAGGCGGAAGCGTTAAGTGGATCAGTTTGGACAGAAAGCATTATTTGCCGCGAAGTGGGGGGTAGGGACGGATGGGGGTCCGTGGGCGAAGCCCCCGGAGAATTTTTTTGGACCGCGCCCTTTAGAACTTCAGGAAACGCCTCTTTTGAAGATAGAAATAAAGAGATACTCCCTTTTCTGGATAAAAAACGACAGATGAAATCATTTTTGTATACGAGAAACCTTAATACAGGGTTTTGAATTGTATTACAACTAGTATCACAACTTGTAAAAGTTTAAATGAATCATTTAATAATGTGAAATGACAAAGACAAAATTAGAATGACAAAGACAGAAAAAGATTTCAAAACAATAAGTTCATATTTTAGAGTAAGAAAGCGAGATTGAAAGCTGAAGGCAGACCTACCCCTACCCTAAGACTTTTATGAGGTTTTTGGACGAATCTAACTTATCATATTTTCAAAAAAGTGGGAGGGTATTTACCCCCCCCCCATACCCCCTGTGGCTCCGCCACTGTTTATTATTATTATTATTAATTTCTTTATCGTTGGATTGCAATAAAAATATAGCTAAAAGCAATGAGCTAATTAATTCCAACGTTAAAAATACAAAATATTACAAAAGAAAAATAGTAGATTAAATATTTACAAGTCAACAAAATTCATACAGCATAAAATCAATGTCTAAAAATATGTATCATAAAAAGCCCAAGTTTGGAATAAAGATGCGACATAACTTGTATGGACAATTTTCTCCGTTCCATCGTTGTATCTTTGTTTTAAAATGACAAAGGGACAGTGAATTTCGTATCGTTGGTGGCAGCATTTGCCATAGCTGTGGACCTCTGAATCGGACGCGTTCTGTCCCGTTATTGACAGATCTCACTCTTGGTTGAAAAAATTCGTTATTGTTACGCAAATTGTAGTAAGTTTTATTATCACAGAAGATTTCCTGCATAAATAACGGGTTCAGACCATTTCTAGTTTTTTACATCTGAGTCACAAGTATTTGCATTAGTCATAAGCATTCTATTACCTTAATGGCAGCAACGTCTTTCTCTTGTTGTGGATTTTTCTTCGCTCTCTCTGGCATTTTCGGTTCGAATCTGAGATGTAAGTGTAGAATATTGAAATGAAACTTTCAATTAATCTTTAGAAGTTTGCGAAACACATCTTACAAAATGGTAAGTATGTGATAAAATCTAATTGCAATGCCAATCATTTTAATCTATACACTGCTGAGAATTGTTACAGATCATAAGCTTGGTTGATTACCAAAGCGTAAGTTAAAATAATCACATAGATGGCCCACGTTACTACGTCCAAATTTTGATTTCAAAACGCTACGAAAGCTTCCTCCGTGACTCAGACATCAAAACGAGCTACTGGTGACAATAAAACAGGCTCACAAATCGCAAAGACGGTCCACATTTACGAAGGTAACGCAACCAAATTTGCCAGAATTCCTTTGTAAATGTTAGCCGGGCTAGGTTTAACATATTTTACTTCAATCACTCAAGCAGAACACATCGTTAAGAAGTGAGCATAGCTCGTCGCCCCAGCCTGCATTAAGTTCACATAGCATGGTTTATAGTGACATGTATTAGTTCACACAGAGCTGGGAAACAATAGCGATTGTACTAAGTCTGATTAGAAGCAATGCAAGCTTACTTTTCCATCAACAAACAAACTACTAATAATGGGACCAGTCAGTGGCGTAACGGAGCAGCTCGGGGCCCTTAGTAATTTTGCTATACAGGGACCCCCTGATGCGGCAGATAAATCAACAAAGTTTGCCAAATTTCCAACATCAAAGTGGTCTTCATATCGGCAAAATCAAGGCAAGCCCAAACCTCAAAGGCAAGTCAATACCTCCATAACTGGGGTTTATGGAAGTTTTATATAAGAAGGCACGATTGCACAAGAAACATACTGGGGATAGTAGTTGACATTAATGCGAGCGAAGCGAGCTACGTTTGGGGTATCCCCTCTGGAAGATTTTTTTAACCATGTTCTTTAGAATGTCAGAAAACGCATCTTTCGTAAACTTTGGCCATCGAATTCAGAGAAAAAAGGACTATAATTGACGGTATAGTTCCCAACGAAACATTAAAAAATAAGCTTAAGGATCCTACATCCAGAAATGGATCTTTGGTCAAGTCATTTTCTAAAACGTTCATGTTCTCTAGAAGATAACAAGGTATTTTTGAAAAGTTTGCAATCTACAGGGTATCTCAAAACATTGTTCGACGTTTGATTAAATACAAAAAAATAACGATATGCTGAATTGGCACTTGGTTAAGTAGCCCATCTCCTGTGGTTTTGAATTAATTTTTGACACCTATTATCTGGCAAATCAGCTGAAAATACATGGAGTTAGAAGCCTTTGAAGTTCAAGGTTGTGTGAAAACTGAAACCAGAGGCCTATAAATGGCATTTTTGGTAACAGTACCACGGGCCATTGTTTATGTTGTTTCTCACTTGTTTCAGGGCAAACCTAATGGGATTTGAACAGGTTTTTGATAACCTAACTTTTTTTAGCATATGACTGCTTTGAGGTAAAAGATTTAGTCTGTAGTCGATTATTTTCTCAAACTACTGTTTTTGGATCCTTGCAGGCTTAAGAAAATTTTGATGATGGTTGTAAGGATTAAATTACTTTAGAAGTTTTATTTGGTTTGCTCTGATATCAACGAGGGGTATGACATTGGATAACCTTCTTTTACCTCGACCTTCGAGTTTTTTTGGATTGCAAGTAATCTCGGGGTCTCTGGTTTGAGCTGTCGCATATTTTTTATATTTGAGAGCTCACAACTCAATGAATCTTTAACCGATTTGCAAGATTCTTGTCTCTAAAATTATTTTAAAATCTTAGGGACAAGGCTACCCTTCCAGGAGCCACTTCATCCTACCGTTATTTTTCAGTATTTAATCAAACGTCGAACAATTTTTTTGAGACACCATGTAAATCATTTATTGCTTCTTAAATATACTTGTAGTTCACATCACAACAGTGTTCAATTTACTAGAAGTCTTGGCACCTTTTTAGAGGGTCTTTAAAGTATTCAGTGCAAATCAAGACGCTGTTCCTCTAAAGTTACATCAGTGCATTATTGAAAATCGTAGGGGGCCCCCTCGGGGCCCCTAAAGCTCGGGGGCCCTTAGGAGTTGCTCTAACCCCAACCACCGTGCGTTACGCCACTGGGACCAGTGCTGAGTTTTACAGGCAAACCTTTGCAACAATCATTTTATCAATAACATAATTATAGCCTTTATCAAATTAACGTCAAGTGAAAATGGCCATGGAAAAACAATAGAGGATTGCGCTAAAGATGGCGGCGAGGTATTTTTTTTACCAAGATGCATAGCGTTCGAATTACAAATCTTTAACAATTCTATAGGAATTCGATTAAAGAACGCAGTGCATCTCGGTCAAAAAATCCTCGCTGCCATCTTTAGCGCAATCGTCTATTGTAGTGTTTCGTATGCGTAATCTTGCGTCAACGTAAATCTCACGCAACACAAACTCGACACTGACTTTAGTTCAGTAAATATCCCACACTGACAAAAGACAACTTACGTTTTAGGTCGTTTCGCAGCAATATCTTTCTTTATCTGTTCACCTCTTTTACTTGAAAAGAGTCGCTCTGCGGCCTCACGTTCCTAGAAAAAGGAAATACATTTCAAATTTGTATCATAAGCTTTAGACGTAGTGGAATTACAGGCAGTGATTAGTGAATGTATATTATCGTCATTTATCTTTATCAGGACAATCGACATCTTCCTTGTTACTAATTCATACTGTTGTAATTTAGTTGATCTCGTAGTTATATTCGTTGTTATAAGGTTAGAGGCCGTCTTGGCCTAGATACCTTCTAATTAAAAAAGTATATAATGGGATATTTCTACATGCGCTTATCCCATCCTCAGCTAACAGACTAAAATACGTGAGAGGATTAATAACTAAATAATCAGAATTTCGTCTAATAGGGGAGGGGTTTATGAGAGAGGGGGCTCAATGGAGCTTTTATGGTATTCAAATTCAAGATTGAAACCTTTTTGTTTTAAATTGTAAAAATTGTATAAAGTTGAAACTCACCCGTTGTCTAACTCGTACAAAGTCCAGAACTCGAACCTGAGGAATTTTGTGGATGATGAAGAATCTGTATGACTGTTTATTAGCAATTGGATTTCTCATCAAACTGTGTAAATGAAATGAGAAATCAGTCTTCATCCGTCTAACAGAGGATCCTCAACCAACACTACCAAATTAATTAAATTGAAAAGCAGCATAGCAACATACCCAGTATAAAAGTCAGTGGCAATTACGCCCAATGTTGGGAAAAACAAAAGCCTTTCACTGAAAACAATGGTGACAAAAAATGCTTAAAGGACAAGTCCAGGGTTGGTATACTTGTTGATTATTCAAGAGATTACACTGTTGTGAATGGTGTGTAGTACTTTTTTCAATTTTTTTCTCTTTTAATCTGTGAAACTACATATTTCAGTCTGCTAAGAAGTGCGAAATGACATCATTTTATGTGACACCACTTCACGTTGACCCAAACGAGGCTGCCAAATGAGTTGATATTATACCACTCACATTGCTAGCCTCCTTATCGCGCCTTGACACACTCGTACAAATACATAATGGCGACGATATTTGGCCTAATTTACGAAGATTCATTAACCAATTTATGAAAGTTAGAGGCATTGAAACTTGGAAAGAACTCACGATTGGTGTTAAGCAGTTATTGAGGTTGCTTTTTAGCAATAATTTTAGCAACCCCGGACTTGTCCTTTAAAAAATCACAGTAATGGGTTGATCCCAAAGATATGGCAAAGTCTTCCACTGATCAAAAATTACTATTCATGTCTTTGACTCCCCCTCTAGCATCCATTAGGCAGGTGCTCAGCATCAAAAATAAAGTTCAAAATTTGACTCAACCATTGTGCAATTTGTTGGAAAGTACAGTTTCATGATAAAGTGGAGGATGAGGCCAGCAACGAAGATCATTGTAGACTTCATTTTATCAACATTATATAATTTTAAAGCATGATTTCCGGGAGACTTAAACAGTAGTTGACATAAATGGTTAAAAATAAATTGACTTTACATCTAATAGACATGTCTTTTTGTACATTTCAACCCAAACTTGGTTCATCTTCAGTAACACAACCATTATAATGGATTACTCACCTTAAATATCGCAAGGTCTTGACTGTTGCTAATGG
This sequence comes from Aurelia sp. 3 sensu Dawson et al. (2005), assembly GCA_964020215.1. Lineage (NCBI taxonomy): Eukaryota > Metazoa > Cnidaria > Scyphozoa > Semaeostomeae > Ulmaridae > Aurelia > Aurelia sp. 3 sensu Dawson et al. (2005). The sequence goes on from OZ026586.1 coordinate 9,385,102, forward strand.
TTCTACATCAGCCTATGATGGAACAAAATAAGGTATGATTGATAGGTAAGTCATTCCAAGCATTATAAATCTAGGGTATCGGCGGCATTTGTCGGACGGTTTAGGTTTTCGCATTCACGACTCCTAAACCAAAATGAAGAACGAGAAGTTAAGGTATTCAGGTGTGGTTTTGCTCTTTCATCGGCATATTACTTGATTTTCCTTAAAATTTCTCTCCGCGTTAGTTATCTGCATCATTTTTTACCCGCGATTATCGTGGCGTCATTTATCGCCCTGTGACGGCATTTGTCGGACACGTATCTTAAACATGAATTTGACCCTTTTGATGCAGACAAAATCTTCCAGCCACCATTATCATTAATGAAATGTCTATCTTGAGTTTATCTTGAGTTATTATAACTGCAAGGTAATTCTTCTCCGCGCTTGAAATTCCCCTTTTGCTAGACGTGTTTACCTTAGGCCCATGGCAGAAATTCCTGCTATGAATAAATTAACCATGCACCATTGGAGATGAAAAGTAAATTATCATATTTTATTCGGCAACTAATTATCATCGATTCTCATTCAATTTATTCAATAAGACAGTGAACATCATTACCATGCATAAAAATAACTAACTCTATGAGAATGACGATGGATAACTTCAAGGGTGTCCGGCAAATGCCGCCAACGTTTTTTGAGACCTCTTCCTTCAAGACCCCTCTATCAATGCGATTGTCAGTTCCGATCGAGTTCATTGTCAGTTTATGTAATTTATTACGAGTTAAACAATGCATAACAGTCATTGGTCCAGTCTGAAACTCATTCACAGTCTGAAACTCATTCACAGTTACCTCACTGAGAGAAAGCAGAGGGTCAAAATTGGTAGTAGCTTTAGTAGCTGGAAAACATTATCAAAAGGAGTTCCACAGGGGGTCCGTACTTGGTCCCCTCTTATTTAACATATTGATAAATGACTTCTTTTATGCCATAGAGCACTCTCAGGTTTGCAACTTCGCTGACGATAACACGATCTTTGCATGTTGTGAAACCCTAGACGAAGTAGCCATATGCATTGAAGATGACATGAGAGAAGCAATGAATTGGTATAAACGTAACGAAATGGTTGCCAATCCGGACAAATTTCAGTTAATTTTCTTTGGGCTTAAAGAAAACCACGATTTATGCATTGATATTCGTGGCAATGTCATAAAATGTCTGAAACGGTGAAACTCTTGGGCGTCACCATGGACTCCAAACTAAACTTCAATGGGCACATCAAAACTATTTGCCAGAAGACCAAAAAAAAAGGTTAAAGCTTTTTCAAGGATTGCAAGAAACCTTGACTACTAAAAGGCTAGCCTCCTATACAACTCATTTATACTGACAAATTTTAACTACTGCCCACTCCTTTGGATGTTCTGTGGAAAGACAGCCAATGAAGAAGTCAATCGATTTCATAAGCGTGCCCTGAGAGTGCTGCTAAATGATTATGACTCTACTTTTGAAGAGCTATTACACAGGAACGTAGAAGTTGCAATACATGTAAAAAAAATTGCAAAAACTTATGTTAGAGGTATACAAATGTATTACCTCTGGCAACCCCTCTTTTCTGTGGGAGTTCTTCAATCGAAAGATGCTTCCATATAACTTAAGAATGAACGATCTCCTCCAACTTCCTAAAACCAGGACTAGTAGATATGGAAACGAGTCTCTCTCATTTTGGGGTAGCATGGTATGGAATCGGCTTCCAGACATATATAAAGCTGCAAAAAGCTGTGAGGAGTTCAAAACGAAAATCAGAAGTTTGAGGGGATCTGGATGTAATTGCCGCATTCGCATAGCTCAAATAGGATAGAACATAATTCGAGCATTGTAAATAGGGTAGAGTTGGCCTTTATTAGCATTTACTAGCTATTCTTCTAGCCAACTGTAAATAAATTGTATTATTATTATTATTATTATTATTATTATTATTATTATTATTATTATTATTATTATTATTATTATTATTATTATTATCTTCGCGCTCAAGCTAACCTCCCGAGAGATCCCGATTTCGAGGCATGTTGTTGTTCATGTGCGTGTTCGTCGCCATTTTGAAGGTTAAGCGTTTCTAGCCTTTGTCGGCATGTTGAGCCGGTCTAAAGTTTGTTATTTAAATTCTATTTGTACAAAAAGGTCAGAGTATAACATGATGAAGGTGGTGAGTGCGATTCATGTTTATTTTGCGAGTGATTGCATCTGTTTAGCGGAAGTGATTCCGAAAAAGTCTGCCAAATGCCGCCGTCCGACAAATGCCGCTGATACCCTATATGAACAGTAACTTGGAAAGGGGATATAAGATGGGTTACATCAGTACTAGAATGGACCAGGTGTAAACAAAATATATATGTGAGCAACGAAGCAGACCTTGCAGGAAATGCTAACACATCAGAATTATTCCACAGGAAACTGAAAACAAAATGTTATACACACTTGACACAAAGATGGACATTTCCTTACAACAAGAAATTTTGCATCGATCCATTTTTCTTGCAGCACAAAAATGAGTTTTTCCACCCCTAGACAGGAACTGCAAGAATAGTAAAACTAAATCTAAAAAGCCATATGCCAATTACACAAGCCTTGCGCACATTAACATTGACAAGAATCCTCAAGAATTCTTAGGCCCCAAGAATTCTGAACAATTCTTCATTAGGAAATGTCAAGAATTCTTCACATCCTAATAAGAACTCCTAAATGTGAAAGACAGGGTGTGAAGAGAGACAGCGAAAATTTCTGATTCACAAGAATGCTTAAGAAATGACAAATGCTCTCAACAGTTCTTTAGAATTGTTAGGTATTGATAAGAATGGCTTTACAGATAAACTTACCAATTCTGATATGTTGTTGTTTGTGAGGACAAGGGTTTCCAAGTTGGGAATTGATTGCTCTAAGTTTTCTTGGATCCTCCTGAAACATAATAGGTTGAATTAATTTCCCATCATAAAGAACTCTCCCAGAGATTGTCTAAACTTTACCCTGAAAAAACAAAATCTGCACAAAAGAAATAACAAATTCTCAACTGTTACCAACATTTTCTTCACTGGCCCTGCTGAAGACTGGTATTTGGTTTCCAATGCTAATAAACAATTCACCAAAAAGATTAAAACCACTAAAACAAATTTATCAGGTTCTTTTTGAATCTGATTAATAGAGCACATGTAGGGATCAAACAATTCAAAGATAAAAATTGACTCCCAAAAGGAAGTTTGAACAATGCACAGCTACAAATTTTTTTAAATTTTTTGATGACTCAGTCCCTTCCTACATGCCAGAGATGTTCTTATCGGTTGGCCAGGGCCAGATACTCAAAGATCTACTAACAAACTAAATCAACTGTTTCAAAAGAGAAACACAGGCAAAAATGGTCTCTCCTATCTAGGACCTAACATTTGGCATCTTGCCTAAAGCCTCTAAGAATGTCAACAGTTTCAAGCATAAGATCAAGGACAAATTCTTTAAAGATTTTCAAAATTGATAAAATAGCCCCTAGTAAGTATATCATTAAATTTCTAGAAGCTTTAACAGAAGTACTCACAAACAATATCAGAATGCTGCATTACTATCAACTTTCAAACAATAAATATCATTTTTCCTTCCTTTGTGAAAATTTTTCTTTCATAGACATCTTTGGGGGGACCATTATGGAAACAATGTTGCATTGACCTTTTAATGCCATTCCTGCCATTTTAACCTGGGGGTGTTTTTAAGCTATATACATACTGACTTTTGGATTTTTATCATAGTGCGCATTTGTAATTAGATTTATTTTTTTCCTCAGTTTTTATGGCCTTTTAATCCTTTTTTATGAGGCCAAATTTTACTCACTTACTTACTTACTTACTTACTTACATAAAACAGGAATGACTATCTTGAAAGGGAAAACCAACAAGTTATTGAAAAAATATGTGAGCTAGAGTATTTTATCTTTCAACCTTTCATACAGCATTTCAATTACCTTGTTTCACTGGCATGATTACAAACTGTTTCAGCATAGCATTTACAGTTTAGTGGCTACTTCTGAAACGTTTATACCTACATAGCTAAGTTAAATGCTGATGGGAATATGCTCAACTTTATCATAGTTACTATATCATCCAATGCACAAATAACATCATTGTTGGTTTTAAGAGATGTTACAACAGTATTATGGGCCTTGCTAACCAACCATGTTGGATAATGATTTGTACTTATAATATTACATTCTTCAAAAGTTACCACAAAAAGCAAAGGATATCTAGGTTAAGGAAATAACATGACTCTGGATGACGCCTCTCAACCATTTGACACAAGAATCTATTTTCAAGCAGCACTTACCTGTAGAGCTTCATAATCTTCAAGAGAATATATGAATAGTATGTTAGCTACCTCAAACCACTCATATTACCATAAGTTGAGATAAAGTCATATGCCAGGCAAGTAAAAAATGGGGCGCATTTGCTATGTTTATTGATACAATTTACTTTGCAAACTTTTTCTGTCTCTTAAAAATTCATAGCATACAAGACAGCATGTCAGAAAGTATCTAAACAAATACAAAAAGTTATTACTAACTTCAAAAGTATTTTACATTTAATTGTCTTTCCAACAGTTTGCCTGAATCATAATGACAGATATTACATACCAGCATGAAAAGATAAATCCTTTGACTAAAAATAACTTCTCAAATTTAACTTCTGAGAGAAAGCAGGCTAACTTGGAAATTTGCATGAGGTCGGAATTCTATGCATTCGTATAATTAATGCATTTTGAAAGTGCTGAGTAATAGTTTCTCTGTTCAAATTCACATCTTCTTTAGTATTACAAGCAGCTCTTCACTCAACAAGTTACAAAATTACTCAATTCAGCTGGTTCTTCAGCTGGTTCTTCAGCTGTTTTTCATCTCATCTTTCAATTAAAAAGTGTTATACAGTACAGGCCTTGAGCACATTGACAATCATGGCTTCCTGCTTAAATGGGCAGGGTGATGTAATGTAAACAAACTTCTTTCGAATAGACAATTTTGCAGTATTTTTGATAGGTCAGATCACAGAGCTTTCCACTATTTTCTCAAAACAACGGTTCTATTTTGAAGATGGACTCTTGAACTTCGCCAAGAAACAAACAATACATTCATATGTTTTACAATTGCTGAGATATTTGTGGATTTTTAGGAGTAACTTTATCGTGGATTCATCCCATCCATCAAAATTTGTGCAGAAGCACAAGGAACACATTTGGGCAACAATGTAGATTCAAGAGATAAGAGGTTTTTATGGTTACATGATCCTGCCCCTTTAAGAATCCTTTGAGAATATCTTTCATTTCTTAAGGAGTTTTGTCCAAGAAAATTTATAGTCTCTCATATGGCTTAAGAATTCTTATCAAAATTTGGAAAATTCTTGCAAGTTCTCAGCCCTTACGGAAAGAAAGAGCTGGAATATGTCCGGTGCACATAGCATCTAGTTTCTGTTGCAGTTATTGTTTTATTGGGGCACTGTCCGGCCCACAAAAATTTAACTTTCCATACTGGATTCTCAGAGGGCATACCTCGCATCAGCAATAGGTTAATACAAAAAAGAAGTTTGGAGAGAAATTTCACTGTTTCACAACTTTTTATTTCTGCTTCATGAAATTTTACTGAAGTGAAAATTCAGCCTCAATCCTGTGCTTTGTACTAAACAAAAGAGATGATTTTATTGCATTAGCAAGTCAGGTTCATGACACATGTCTTTCAAAAAGTCTTAAGAGTTCAGTGATCTCAATGTGCACAAGGCCAGTACTATAACAGTTATAAGTGACCTATAAATTCCATAATGATTTGATTGAAGAGAAATCACTTTGAAAGATTTAAACAAGAAAAGGTCTAACAAACTACTCACATGACCCTATTATTGTTCAGAAGAAGTGTTTTCAGCCTTTTCAAAAGAGGAAATCCTTCAATCTTCCTGATATCATTATCTGACAAATCGATGCAATCAAACTGATCCTGAAAAACATAATTTGTTGATGTAATTGTTAGTTGTTATCCCCCATGGTAAATTTCATTTAAACTTCATGGTGAAGGTAGGACTGATACATTTGTAAAGTGGGCATTGCAGATGCTTGCCTGGCTATTATGTTGACAGCAATGACTCTGTTGTTATCTGTTTGTTGTAGTTTAAATGATAGCGATGAAACAAAACAGTGCCAGATGAAAGTCATTTACAGCTGTTACTTGCAACAAAGAGCAGCCTGGTCCAAGTATACCAGGTAGGAAACTTTGGCTGAGATCTCATGTGTGCAAGAAGGGTCTTTCCTTTGCTTATCTATTGTCTGTTTTGAATACTGTATACAGTATATTGTTTTTCTTGGGTGAGCAACACTTCCCAGACTTCCAACTGGGTCTGGGTTTCTACTGTTTATATAAGATCTTTATGCCAATACGCCAAGAAATTTCTTTTCCACACCAAAGTCCTCAGGCTTATAACTGCATGGATGGAATGCACCCCAGCCTGTAGAGTCTGGCATTTTTCAACAAGATCTCCAGTTGCCAGTGTCCAAGGAGAAATTTCTTCCTTTTATTGTCTATTTTGAATAGCCTGTTCAAATCTACAGAGTGCAAGGGCCATACGATGCACACATGAATATACCTACATCTTTAAGGGTATGATTTACTTGGCAGTTGGTTGGTTGGAGCTACAAGCAAATCTTGATGTGTGGCTTGCAAGCACATGCACAATTAATGGCTAGCCAGACTGGAAAGTTTATACTTTAGAGTGCAATATCTTGCTCATGTAAGAGAAATGTATGCCATTTTCAGTCTGAGCTACCCAGCTGGCAATAAACAAAGGATCCAATGTCTAAACCTATTTGTTCTCAACCATGAATTTCCCCACACAATCTTAAGCCTGTTATCCATGGAGCTACATTTTCTGCATGAGCGGCAAATGCTCAAGAGTGTTTGTTTGAAGTATGCGCATTGAGACGAAAAGTCTCTTCAGCATTTTCCGCTTGAGCGGAGAAATGACGTTCCATGGAAGTAATGCTTTACGAGGCGCTAGGCCATATCTCAACTTACAACCCAATTGATGCAAATTTTCCAGTCAAGATGGCTTGCTAATGCTGATGCGGAACGCATGGGGTTATTTATCAATTTCCCTCGCCTGCACATTCCTAGCCCACACAAAAAACACACTGTGTTTTTTGTGTGGGCTAGGAATGTGCAGGCGAGGGAAATTGATAAATAACCCCTTGCGTTCCGCATCAGCATTAGCAAGCCATCTTGACTGGAAAATTTGGTCTGTCAGACCATGGTTCCATTTAGGCGACCGTCTCAAAAATGTTTGGTTAGTGTCATTTTGACCGAAAAATATGGGTCGGTCGGTCGGTTCTTATTTTTTCCAAATTTTTTTAAGGTTTGAACAATTTAGGGACACAAAAATTTAGGCCGGTTGTGCCGTTGCTGTTAATACATGTGTCTCGGTTCTGGAGTAGCTTGCCTCGTTTTCAGTTGCATGGCAACATTCCCCAAGAATCAGCTTGAAACGTATGACATTAGATCAAAGCAATGTTCGGAAGCGGCAAATCGAGAAGTTTCTAATTGGAAACTTTCTGCTGGATGCCATTTTCATGTATTTGTAGCGCAAGTAACGTCACAAGAATCATACATTTATGCAATTACTGAAAATTCTTGTTTAAATTTCCTGTATATAACGTTTTAGACGCCTGACCCAAAAATCTGATTTTTTCATTTCAACAGACGGTCGGTCAGATGACACTAACCAAACATTTTTGAGATGGTCGCCTTAACATCCAATCCGATCCAGATATTCCTGTAAGGGGTCATCGACAAAAGATTTTCGTCCCCGTTAACGGATTTTGTCCATTAGGGGGGGAGGGGGTCCCACCTGAATCCGTTAAAATTGTCATTTAGGGACGAAAATCTTGATAAGAAATGCTGCGTAAATATTTCATGAGAATGTGTCAGATCATGGACTCAAGAATGAAGATTGAGATAACTGAAGTTTGAAATAAATGTGTGGATTTCAGGTTTGAAACTTTACCTCATATTAAAATGTGTTGGTTTGCAACAGACATGCTAGCTAGGCCATGCCATTCATGCTGGGCCTAGGCCTAGACCAGGTGTATTCCAGGCCGAGGCTACTGAAAGGAGGCCAGAAAATTTTTGTCCGTTAACAAGGGTGGGGGGGGAGGAGGTTCTGAAGTTAACGGACAAAATCCGTTAACGGGGACGAAAATATTTTGTCAATGACCCCTAACTTTTAGAGGCAAAATCCGGATCTTTCCATTCCAACGCATTAAGCCGGATCTCCACTTGGCGGAAAAATGTCTAGGCGGAAAAATGTCTAGGCGAAAAAATTCCAGCAATCTAATTGGCTTAATCGAATTGTCGCCGCGGAAAATGTCGAGCCGCGAATAGTAGGAATACCTACGTGGACCTACGTTCAACTTTTTTTCGCGGCTCGACATTTTTCCACCTAGATACGGCTTCATATCATGAAAAATCCGCGGCCTTCGATTTGATGAATTGTTCTTCCATATCGGGTATGAATATTAATTAAAACCGCCCTAAATGTGGACCAAAACTGTTCCTTGCGTGGCGTGGTGGGCACACTGCGAGCGCACAGTACAACTTACCAAGGTTGCTCCCATATTCTCTATCACCGATATCTTGTACCCCCGTAGATCAATTTCTCTTTCTTTCACTGCATTTGTGTACTGAGCGCATTGCTCAATCAAATCTACTGTAATTTTCACCATTTTTCTTGGTTTTATTTGCTTTTTGCGCAGGCAATCCGACAAGAATGTTGGTCAGTGTTTCTCTTCAAAAAGCATTCTAAAAAGCAAAAAAGCATGGCGGCTTGAATGCTGAAATCGAGGCTAAGCAATGACAGCCTCTAATTCAAAAATAATTATGTTGTTGTTGGTTGTTGCTGTTGCTGTTGACATTTTTGATGCTGGGTGATGGCCCGGTGGGGTGGGTGGGGTGCAATGGCTTGAACGCTCATCCATGATTTCACCGAGCAAGGGGTACATTTGAAGCAGAATCCTAGGACCTAGAATCTAGAAAACGGGGAATTTTTCTTTAGAAATCATCCCAAAAACGGTTGAATGCTACTGAAAGACCTTTAAATATAGTCAATTTCAGCCTTGCTCAACTTTGATATACTTAGTTTTATGAGATTCTGCTGCTTTCCGGTAAAAGAGATATCAGTGAAGTGAATATTTCTAAAGTGCAACGATCCCAAAGCTTTCTCGCAGAACTGGTATTTGTACGGAAACCATCACTTTAAGGTTGAGTAATACTTCTTTAAAAGGGGGTTACCTTCGAAAATTTCCCGTGATAAGCGTTTGCGGTCCACCCGCACACAATAATGCAGATGGAAGACGCGCCTTCTTCGTTCAATTGGGGTCACCCTTCACGCCACCCCCGGTGAATGCAATGCAATAGTAAAAGGTACACCACGCTCGTCCATACCATTTGATAGAATACCCTTGTCTCTGAATTTTCAGTTGGCGGAAAGACCCCAGGGTGTTCACTGTAGTCTATCTCAAAATTGAATATCATGTGAAAATGCCCGCGAATAAGAAACGATTGGATCGCATGTGAGAATCTTTGTGACATCTTGTTTGAGATAATCTAACATCGGCTGAAAGATATGTGCACCTACAAGAGTGGGTTTGTAAGTGGTTTGCAAGGGAATATTCCTTAAAAAAGATATTTTGGTAAACAACTCCCTTTATGACATGCCGACATCTCCACGATACTTGGCGATACTTGTCCAGGCATTATTCAGCTTTTTCTATTCTGTTTTTTTTGCGAGAAGAAATGGTCCCTTCTTTGGCTCTGAAGTTATAGCTACATTTTTGTTCATGTACTTCTCTGTGGATACGTCCGAGGTTTGGCTGCGAAGGTTTAACTAAGACTTCCCCGGTGGGCTCTCTTATTTTTCAGTAGGTCATTTTTATGTATTTCTTTAAAACCAGCTAACTTTTTATACAAGCTACCATTTTCTTGGTTTCTCCTTCCGAAACCCGTACATTTAGATCCTGTTCGTCAACCTCGTCCCCAGGGCCTTTTGTCATATGGGTATGACAAAAGGCCCTGGGGACGAGGTTGCCTGTTTGTCAATGGTACCTATCATGTTTCATGTTTATCCATTCATGTTTATATAAATGATTCAAATAGATGCATAATCAAATAAAAATAATGTTTGCCCTGGGTGCTAAACTCTCTCTAAAAGGCATTCATTTTTCTAGAGTGTCTGGTACCTAGGGTAAATGGTGTGTAGACAAATGGATTACCCTTCACCAGTTCGACGCCTATAGAACGTGACCCGTATTACACCCCTAGGAAAAAGTGCGAAGAGTGTTTTGAGTAACAAGATCAGTTTTTTCGAGAAATGAAAACGCCGTGTTTTGATCAGATGAAAATATATTATTGATTTAAGTAACAGATGAATGTATCTTTTATTAGTCGAGCAATATATGCCTTAAATAACATTAAATTCAGCATCACAGATTTCTCAATGTTTCGTATATCTATAAACAATAAAGTCATAACACTAGCTATGTGGCTTAAATATGATATTGCGTATATTACAAAATAACTTCAAAATGCATCAGCAGCGTATCAGCTGGGTGAGCCGGAAAATATTTCCCACTTTCAAACATCCATAGTACCAAGAGTACCTGATGAATTTGAATGATTTAAGTTTAGAGAGAGTGCAAAATTTATTATATGACATGGCCGGTGGAGAAGAAAACTTTTTTGGAAAAAATCTGCTCACCCCGTATGAAATTATTGCAGAAAAACTAACTGCCCCGTCGCCCTTTCCTTCAAGTCCTTAAAATGTATCTGCCCTGTATTCATGAACAACAGATGTTTTACAGTACGTATCATCGACGAAGTAGCCAAAGACCATTAGAAAGTCAATTCTTTAAGAGATATGACTGATGCATCGTTCTTGCAAACAACTGACAAGGAAATTTTGCATCATCTAAAATATATCCTTCCAAGCATTTTCTGGTTGCATGATTCACAACTTTGCCTTCAAAAAATGAGACATTTATATTTCAAATTTCATCTTGATGAGCTCATAAAAATCTACTGCCCCGTTGATATTTACTTCAAAAAGGTCTTGACCCACCTCTGATAACCTAAATAAAAGTAGTTGCCCTGTTACGTTTTGCCCCGTGCCATGTTATAAAGTGAACTTTGCTTTGTCCCTTAGTTTACAGCTGAAAGACCGAAGTCTTTTTGTGATTTTTCTCATGTTTTTATGAGTACTGGAAATTGCACAGGTAAATTCATCTTTAACAAACTTTCTTGGCTCCAAAATGCTCCAAAAAAGGCCTGAAACACTTCACAAAATCACGAAGAAGCTTCTTGTACAGAATAAACGGACGTACAATATTTCCACGGATGAGAAATACCGTCTGCACATTTATTGCCATTGGACTGAAAAACTTCATTACATGCTTCAGCATTTCGTTGAAGCACAAAAAAGTAGAAAAATATTTGAACCCCTCGGTTTTCAAACAGAAGCAGATCCATTCAAATCCATCAAGCATACTCATTGCTAGAAACTTCTTAGGGCCTGTTTATATGAGGAAAAACACCTCACCTGCCAGACCCGGGGCTGAGAGGTGAGATTCCACCTTCCCATAGAATCCTTTGTATTTTCATTTTGCGTTTACATGATGAACGCAATACTACCGGTATAGTGAGATCCCACCTCACCTGAAGTGGGATCTCGCCTGGGTGAGGTGAAATTTTTCCACATAAACGAAACACCACCGGTATGGTGAGGTGAAGTGAAATCATTCGTTGATTCTTATTGGTCAGTTCGTTCTGATTTCACGGAAGAAAGACTTTACTTCACCTCGCCTCTCAGCCCCGGTGCTGACAGGTGAGGTAAACAATCTCATATAAACAGTGACTGAAATTTACCTCGCCTCTCAGCCCCGGGTCTGGCAGGTGAGGTGTTTTTCCTCATATAAACAGGTCCTTAATGTAGAAACTTCTTTCTGTCTTGCTTGCTCGGAATATTGGAGGAAAAAGTTCTTCAGTTTGTTATTAGCTACTGATCAGATTCGAAAAGAAATGAGTATCGTTTGTGTATGTCACACGTCAACAAAGATAACAAAATTTAGATGGTCAAAATCTGTTATATCTTTTTCGAGTTACAAATGATGTTAGCAAAGTGTCTCATCTCAGAGCATATCAGTAAACGATTAATTGAGTATCGTTCTAGTGAGCCCTTAGTTTTTCTGAAATTTGATTGGTCTGAATTGTGGAGGTGTGGCTAATTTGCCAGCCAATCTAGCGGCAAAGATTTGAAATAAATCTTGAGCAAAAAGACATCATGTAATCTTGAATTCCTTGGTTATAACAATCTCGTCCCCAGAGTGAATTCGTTTCTCTACCTCTACCCTAGGATGTTGGCGGCCGTTCTGCAATTTGATTGGCTATTTTGAAAACAATAACAACTACAAATTATTTCTCGAAATGTTCATAAAGCAACTATCATGCAATACACTATAATGTTGCTTTGTTGTTTGAGTGTTGCCTAGCAAACTTCAAATCCATAATGGCAACTAATCTGTCAATATTTTGGACATGGACGGAGTTGATCAAAATTTACCACGGCTTAAAGATCAGCGTACGACGCAAGAACATCCTGCGAACGAGATTGTGGTTGCAGAGGAATGACCATTACTATCGTCAAAAAAATGTTATTTCTTAGTCTACTACAAATACATTTAATTCTGCGAATTTCTTTTTAATGACTTCTTTGCAGGTGTCTCCAGCACTTCTTTTATGTATGGAAAAAGTATTTGAGTGAACGTTACCATCCTCTAGAAGCCAACTATCAATAATGTTCCCTTGGTCTTGAGCCAGTTAGTTAAAGTTGATGTAATTGTCGAAGGAGTTTAAATATTCCAGCACCATTTCATATATGTACTCCATTTGGTCCTGAAAACAAGTAAAGACAAAGTCAACGTCATATTTGAAACTTCTAAGTTATCACAAAAGTTGCAAAGTTTTAAAGCCTGTAGCTAGTTTACAAACATTTCATCTGATTCCTTAAAACTGAGTACCATCAGAGACTCTGGTTCCATTACGTTGGTAACGTGTCAACTTCGATTGCAAAATTTAACTGGTTCAAATCGGCCATACAGTTCTTACGTTATCAGCCATTCTATTAGATTTTTCAAGTTCAAAAGCCTATCGTTATAAAGCAAAACGTTTCCATAAATTCATTGTAACTCGAGAAACACACTCTGCCCCTCTCCTCCAGTACGACCCACCGGAGATTGAAACAGCGGAGGAATTATAAAATTTTACATTTTCAGCAGGTATTAAAGATATCATGGTGGGGAAAGGAAATTTTTTGCTATTAGCTTGATGGAACCTGTATAATTTCTGATGGGGGAACAAAAATTTCAGCGGGATAGCAACAGAAAAAAGATGGGGGAATGTTTTCAAATCCAAACTTTGGCGGAAACATATGTTCTTGGTGGGTCAGCCTTCTACCTTGGCGGGGCACCGTTTCATCGGGGTCGATACTAAGGGGATGTTCGAGAATGATATGACAGATTCTAACCAACCACACCTCCCTATATCTAAGTTGACATGTTACCTACGTAATGATCATCAGTTTCAAGGAACCTGATGAGTATCTTAGCATCAGAAAAATAAATCAATTCTTTTTAAAGGAAAAGTCCAGGGTTGGTATCACCGATGATAGAATTAAAGATTATACTGTTATGAGTGGTGTGTCATACATTTCCCCACCAAGCCTGATCTTGTGTGTAGTGACGTCACCACGTGCAAAGATTTCTTCCAGATCTTAGGATTGAATGAGAATTTTCAAAAACGAAGAAGTTTCAAACTTACCACAGTAGCGACAGCATGAGGCCGTACAAGTCTTATGCAGCGGACAACTTGAAAGACATCAATTATCTGTTCAACCTTGACACGTTCGATGCAATTGTAAATTGAGCAGAATGTTCCACAACGACTTGCACCATCACTTGAAATAAAATAATAAATTCAGAATCTGATGCAATAAGTGGGAAAATCCGGGGAAAATGAATTACCCAAGAAATTAAATGATGAAGCACTTCAAACAATGTTCACACGATGTCTATATACAATTTTAGTAGGATCGATAAAGTTACAAATAGATCCACTGTTCTCACTAAAATGGCACAAATTGTGCAAATATTTCTTGAAGTTTTCAAAAATAGGTTGATTGATACTAGACCTATGACGATGAGTCCCTTGTATCTCTACGGTAAAACTTGCTCAACAGGGACTCATAATGAAACAGTGAAAAACCTGGCCCTATTCTCTTCAATCATCAATGGAATTATGATGGAATCACGGCTTCAAATCTCAATCCCGTGGGAGTGTTTTCAATTCTTCAACCGAATGAAAACTTCTATGACATTTACACCGTAACAATAAATTCACAAATCTCACAATCTGATTGGTACTCAAGGAATTGCGGAGTTTGGGCCTAAATAAAGCCAGGTTTTTCAGAGTAATATTATAAGCCTCTGTTGACTGAAGCGCCATCATCAAGTCAAAGAGCACAAGGAAACAAGAGACTCATTGTCATAAGTCTAGATTGATACTTTAGGCCTATTACATGATTTTTCATTTCATCAAAGTTCTCAACTAGACTGGTTCCACAATCTCTGTATGCTCCTTAGAGCTAGCTGGCCATCAGCAACAACAACAACAGCGAAATAGAGGGGCTAGTGGAGCTAGTCTAGTTCTCAACGGCTAAAAGGACGTAAACAACAACAGCAACAACAACGACAACAGAAAACCACCAACGTCAACAACAACAACAAACCTGCAAATAACAAGAATTGGGCTGCTTCCAAGCCTCCTTTGCGATTCCTCTGCTCTGCTGATCAGTGCCAAGATGTCTCGTTTTGAATCTGGTACATCATGATAAGGCCATGCCACATATTGCAGTAGTTGGACTTCCCTTGTCTTGTCAGGCTCCTAAAAGAGTGGATATTTCTGTATGTATCAAATTAGAAAGGGGAATTTTAGTTGGCAAGATCAGTCCTATTTTTCTCAATTTACAAGAAACATTTCAGATTTCAGGCTTTGCAAGGCTTTGCAGTTTCACTGCAAAATGAACCTTTCAAGATGGCAGTCGTTCAACTTTGGTCAAGAAGATTTTGGCCAGTGCATCCCAGGGCCAAAGTCGCCCCCAGGGAAATCTATAGTATTGATTTCCTGGTTCTACATCCAATAGATTTATTGTTCAAATAAAATAGTTTATTGTTTTTTACAAAGGAGGATTCTTCATATCACAATGGTTAACAAAAAAAGAAAGCTAATTTGATAATCGTTTACTTACCTTATACATGGGGATGTTTTATAGCTCAAGCTTGCAAGAAAATTTGATCAAGGAGGTTAGGCCTGTTTTGAAGGACATTGAGATAAATTATCTGTACCAATCGCTTGTAATTTGAGACGATACGAGAGGGGTATCGCCCCAATTGAGGGTATTCTTCATTGGACGAATATTCCTGCTCAACGAAACAATTTTCAGAACGAAACTTACCATAAACACCTTCGTAAACTCTTCAGTATTGATGATATAAAATGTGTTTGTCATTGGTGATGTTGTCTTTAAGAGCGAGCTACTCGAGAACATAGTGGTTGAGAGGGCCTAAATTTCCAACGTCGCCCTGGTTGAGGGTATCCAAATTTTCACATGGTTTCAGGTAAATTTAAGATAATTTGATGTTAAAATTAGCAGCATATCAAGGATTAAAGAGTTTTTGTTGTTATCAAATGTTTTCTGGTTGCATTTGCTGTGTTTCGTTGTCCTAAGCACTGACCTTTGTTGCCGCTTTCGTTGAAAGACTTTTCAAGCAAGCTGACTTCAATGTTCCTCCTTCGATGAACTGAACGATCCCTAAATCAACTTTTGATTTTAAGGAAAACATTTTTTACAGTCCACTGATAGAACAAACTGTTTTTGCACCATAACATGTCCTTTCACAGCAAATAGTAGTCGCCTGCCTTGCGTTGACAGTGCAGATTTCGTTCAAGAACCGGAAGATAGTAAGATACCACAGTACCCTCAACCAGGGCGACTTTAGGCCAATCTGACGGCGTGCAAAACGAAGCCAGTCGTGGCGGAAGCGGATGTTATATCTCTGAAGTTACGTGAAGTACTTATTCTGGACAAGCGGAGCTTGGCGAGAGGCCATTTGTTCGTTGTGAAAGTTTTGACAACGTCGAGAAACCAAGAAAAAAGAAAATTGTGCAACAAAATGTGAAAGGAAAAATGGCGGACACTTACAATTACATCTCAGGTGACCTTCTTTGTGCACTGCTCCCTCTGTTTGTGAACGGATTTTTAAGAAACACAAACAAGAAAAAATTTAGCAGATGGCTTTACCAAACTATTCTTGCGAACTTTTTGGTTTTAACTAGGCCCAAATGACTGTTAGTCAGCAACAAACGCAAGAGAGTTAAAATCAGTAAAGACGCGTTTACCCTCAACCAGGGCGATACCCCTCGACATAAATACGACCGATTCAGACAAACAGGGCAAGAAGACATATTTTCAAACTTGGGGACACGACACTTCAAAGGCACTTTTGAATCAAACCAAAGGGGACACCTTCTGAAAAAACAGCCTTCTTTGATGGGGGGGGGGGGGTACGTAACTACAGTGTTCCCTGGTCCCTACGTCTTTGCAAAGGTGTTATCGGTTTATATGAATCTGATAAATTGTTTGAGAGCAGCAGGCTTTCAAGCATTTCCTTACTTTCTAAGTGGATTTTTTATTGGCGAAGACATACCTCTTGTGAAGTTAATGCCAATCTCTTTGAAAATATGTCACCATCCATCTGCTCTGAAATCATTTCAACCGAGTAGCCACCATATTTTTCCATGGCATGTTCACCTTCATCTGCGGGCCAGAAGCATGGATATGTCTGAAATGTAAGAATTTGTGTGAATAAAGACATTAAAATCAATAAGATTCTGACATTAAGAATATCCGAAAATATTTCCTCCGAGATTTTTTCCGTCCAACCCCACAGCGATGTAAAATGCACGGCTCCATTTGTCCAAATCCTCAAAGCGGTTACCAGCCAAATGAAGCTGTGGTTGAGAGTTTGCAGAGCTTAAACTATAGGCCAAAAACTAGGACGACAGGTGATATGAATTATTAGGGACAGCTGTAGATCAGGGAATATATGAAATGACTGATTTTCTATGGAAGGATAAGTGCGGCTCTAATTTGAGCCTAATCCACATATATTAAGCAGCCCTTGGACCGACTTACCGATAACTGTTGACAAACCTAAAACGAGGCCAATGAGACTCAGGAAACCCCCAGTGCGTTATGTCCCTTGAGAGAGTTCATTAGCATTTCCAGTCATGAATGTTTTTCCCCTGTGTTTTGTTGGTGCATGCCTCTCTCAGTTTCCCTGAGGAGCTCAAACATATTATTGCGAGACAGAGTTGAAGAGGAGTCAGTTGTGCAGTTATGTTTTGAGGAGAGTACAAGACGCAAGATAAAACCGAGCGCATTCAAGTGACGTCAAGATAGGCCAGGCCGCAAGTCAAGCGTCGACTCTAGCCCAACCGATGACGGCATGTTGGTGAGCATATTTTTTCTTATCATTTGTCGGGGAGACAGAGTGAGCTGAGGCATCGAAGAGAAACTTTCAACAACATTGAATGACTTAACTTTGTTGTGTTGATCTTATGATGGTATGTTTTGATATTGAAATTGATTGCATTGCATTTCAAGGAAATAGCATATTTTGTTTGTCGTGCTATGGGCAGCACGAAAATCCACTACAATAACAACGCCACACTCTTTTTGGCTATATTTCTTGCACATGGCATTCCTGATTAAAGCATTCACTACGCATCGTATGTTAGAATTGTGTTAATTCTGCGCAAATGAAGGCTCCAAGAAGCTCACAAAGGCACATAGGTCCTACCTCAGAGCTCTCTTTCAAGCCATAGAGGACAACAATAGTTCTGCAACCTTTTTCGTAAACCATTCTCCACAAGATGGATACAGTTGACTGCATTGGTGCTTCAGTTAGGATAAATGCATTCCTTTCCTTGTAACCCTAAAAGTAAAAAATGGAATCATAAGATTGTGCACTGGCACTGTTTGGGAATTGACTTTGATATCAGAATGTCTTAGGAGCTAGACGTAAAAAGAGTAAATCAGTGAGAGGGAAACCAGGTAAATATCAGAATTTAAGAGATATGAAAAATCCTGATCCTTACTTGATTTCACATTTACATCATTGGAAGCATCCTATAAATATTGGATCTGATATTCGCCATCAGTATCATGGCCTGTCCCTTTCTCAGTCACTAAATATAGAATTGAAAACAGTCCGAAATGAGGTTTCTTTACTTGGTTTATTTGAGTTTATCCGTTGATTAGCTCAGCATATCTTTAGATTGGAGTGGGTGAGTTCATCTATTGATTAAAATCACACAATATTTTGCTGCATATTAACACAGGCATCATCGTGTTTACATTTTTGTAACAGAGGTGGCAGACGCAAAGAAAAAAGGAACTATTATTGATAGATAAAAAAGCCTTACATCGACAGTAACTGCATTGATGTATGTAGATTCCAGATTGATTGGATCAGGGCTCAAGATCACTCTGTCGCAGTCTCCTGAAAAAGCCAAATATTTTGTTGATAGTCTGATGGTGGGCGTCATTACCCATTACTGTATAATACTAGTTCTTTTTCTATAGATAATACGTGTCGAATCTTTGCAAAACTTTATGATTAATCCACGGGAAGTAAGAAACGCTGAATTTAGGAAAATGATTTACGACTTATAAATCGAGTTTTTCGTATCCTAATTTCTCATTTCTTGCGCCATTTATCGACTTGTTTTTGCTTCTGTTTGCTCTGGTACCCAGGGTATTCTTCTGCGAATGAGCGCAGCGACTCTAATCCCCGCGCGTGACGGCAGATTGACGTGATCTCAAGGGCCCTGGAGAAATTATTATTTAGAAATCATTTTTCTTGGTCACTAAAGGTCATGTCAATCTGCCGCCACGTGCAGTGATTAAAATGGCGCCTTCGCAGGAGAAGTACAAACAGAAGGAAAACAAGTCGATATTTAGCGTACGAAATGATGAATTAAGATAGGAATAACTCGATTCATAAAACGTAAATCTTTTTTCTTAATTCAGCGTTTCCTACAATCTGTGATTAATCTGGTAAAATGTTCAACTGAATTGATTGAACGTAACTTTAAGTAATTTCCCACAATCTAAAAAAATTGATATAGGCCTAATCACTATTTTCAGAACTCAACATTTAGAATTTTCTACTTCTTTTGATGTTGTGACGTCATCAAATTGCTAAATCGTAAACCATAGAAGCTACAGACTTCTACTTGCTGCCATTTTGTAGACCTTTCAAAACTGATTATATTTCTTATTGGTCATATTTATTCTCATCAATTAGTTTAGAATTTATGGTGGTTGTAACTGTTGTCAAAACTTTATATACCTCCAGAGACTGATTGGATATTCGTAGTTATCGCTGTTGATAGACTGATGGATGCTCAAACTACGACTCATGGACTTTCACATTGAAAACTGGGACGAAGAAGCTTTCCCCTTTCGATTTCAACACCTCAAAGTCCAAGTTTACAGTGATATTAGCCATGAATAAATGCCGTAAGTATCCAGATGAATGTTGCCTTGATCCAAGAATCAACAAACCTTTCACTGTGAACCAGGAGTTCCTCATTTTAAAGGCCAATTAGCTTCCACGAACTTCACTGCAGCAATGAGAATTTCCAGTTGTCGAGGGTGGCTTGCCTTGCTTCTGAGACTACACCTTAGCCTCGTTCCAGAGCGCATACCTAAACGTATTCATTTCCGTCTCAAATTTTTATGTGAAAGTCAATAAGTCCCAGTTTGACCAAAAATGGAATATGTTGCTGCTGTTGTTGTTGTTGTTGTTGTTGTTGTTGTTGTCCTTGTTGTTGTAGTTGTCATTGTTTGGATAACTGGGAATATATCGTGGATCTAATACCTCCTCTCGTACATTCTTTCATAAGATTAAAAACGCTGCAATACTAAAAATGATCTTGATATTAGAAACGTTTTCTTTGGGATTATGGTAGATTACATGAATTTCCCTTTGATAAATTCAGTTGAAAGAATGGTACAATAACATTGCCCACATCCAATCTTTACATAGGTTTTATGTAAATTGATTTTTACTCACTTGCAATTATATCCAAACTGCGGCTCTTTTTCAGGTTTTCTGGTTGCAGTGCCGTGGTGCATTCTTCCCATTTCAAATCAGGGCAAGTCTCCGATAATTTCTGAAAAGTAATGATAAAATGATGCTCGGCTGCAATCACAGGCTGTTCATACAATGTATTCTCAAGAATTTATGAAACTTTCTACAAATAATCGACATACACCTTTATTAGGAACGATTTGAAAGAAAGCAAACTCCCAGATAAAAGAACTACCCACCTGAATCTTAACTTGACTGGTAATAGGAAGAGTAACCTGTGATCTAAACAAGCATCTGAATCGAACGATATTTGTTATGTCTTAACTTTGTAGAATATTCGAATGTGAACAATAGTGATAGAAGCTCTAACCTCACTCACTCGAACCTTGCGTACAAAAATGTATAAAACAATCGCTCAACCCAGACTCTTTTTTTAGAATAGCTAATACATCTAATGCATTCAAGATTAGCTTCTAGTCTTCTATGCATCATCATTTCCAATGCACGTTCTCGAGTGTTGTCAGCCTTCTCTAATTTTCGACGCTCTGGTAAATCAAGATAATGAAGATGTAGTAAAAAACCTTCGGGGTAAGATTTTGAAGAGAATTTTCTAGCCTGTGAGCAGCCAGACAGCTAAATGGCTCTTACGGTTGAAAGGCTAATGCTGTGTTCAAAGTGCAGAAAGTAGCATAGAGCTCAAAACTTTACCAGGATGGGTGTAAAATTCGATTACATTTTCTTTTTTTCTTTGAATTAAAGTGCTTGAAAGGAACTTTATATAATTTGCAGTGAATTTGCCGTGGCAATTTTTGATACCTTGATTACTTTCAAAATAGCGGCATTTATTAATTTGAAAGAAGAATGCATTTAAACATCTGCCTTGGGCATTTTATTTGTTTGTTTCAGATGCCTTTGTCTGCTAATAGATCAAAGCATGCACTTTCGAAAGACATAAAAAGTAACCAAGAATTAGCCGCAAATATAGAATTTAAATTTAGGTTCACATACTTTGAACTCTCTTTCATAATGTGTCAATCCATCTTCTTTTCCAATGTTCTTGAATTTTTTGAGCATAATAGGAACGTCTTTAGCAAGCATCTCTGTGTTTCCACAAAGCATTGATTCAAGGATAGAGTCATGAACAAACATATACTGATCCTAAGAGAGGAAACAAAGTTATCCAAAGGCGGGTGCTGCAACCCATTCCTTTCAATTCAAGGGCTCGAAAGAAACGTTAGCAACTTATCTATAACCCTACAATTGAAAATTTCAGAAATATTGATTTTTTCAAAATTACAGCTGATATTTCAACTTATTTGAGGGTGTGAGGTTGATATTACAAATTTTAAAATTGTAAACCAGAGCAGTACCAGACATTTGCTTGATAACGTTTGGTAGTCATCAGAAGTCTTTTAATGCACGCATCGCTGTCCAGTCTAAGAGTTCGACATAACACTGTCAAAATGTGAAAAGTCACGCAAATTCTTCAGAATTCTTGAGACTTAATGTGTGCAAGGCCTGTTCTGTACTTGAAATCACAATCTAATAAAAATCGAAATCGCACTGTGATGAGGACACGAATCCGAAAGGCCTCAGTGAGTTAAATCTTAGTATTTTTTGTCGTCAACCTCTCGATATAAAAGTTTCTGGTTATAATTCCTACGTCTTTTTTACTGTACTTTATACATATAATGCCTTTACTTACCTCTGTCTGAACCATATTGATTCTCCTTGTCCTTAGGTAGTTAAGGTAATTGTAAATATCCACTGTACCTTCTCTTGCTGATCTTTCTAGCATCTCGTCAATCAGTATAAAGCACCCAGTGCGTCCAACTCCAGCACTACAATAAAATGTACTGTTTACCCACGGAAATTCTTAGTTCTCCGCTTTAAGAAGTTTGGCGGTGGTGTCACTTCCTTATCAGGCCATATGGGAGTGCATGACGCAAGGATTTCTGCTATGACTCAAACTCTGAACGTACTGGAGTTTATTTTACCCAATCCCAGAATATGAGCGAGTTTTCTGACAGTTTTCAATTTTACGCAACTGAAAAGCGTTGTTTATTCTTAACCTGAGCAATGCCAGAAATTTTAGTACTTAGTAAGCATTAGACCCAAACCAAAGAAAATTTCCACTAAAAGTATGTTCCAATCCCATTCTCAGAATTTTTTTTGCCAAAATACAATCCCAAGCTGGCGCACATTCCCGCCTCGAAGTATCACAAAGAGCTAAAAAACTGGATTTGTTGATATCAATTCAAAACCAGTTTACAGTGCAAGTAAACGAAGCGTACCACCCATGTCGTCAATATCCAAAATAGAATCGAACCGTCATCATTGGATTTTGTTTCTTCGAATAGAACGGAAGCAAATAACAAAGCAATATTCGAAAAGTCATCCAATCATGAGAATCTATTTTCAAATAATCTTCGAATTTACATGGCACGCTTCTTCCGCTTTCACTGTAAAACTTTGTCAATCCAAATACTTATGAATGCGCGTTGTAGCAGCTTTCTTTGCATGCCTGTATAGAACAAACTGCACAACGAGCGGACTTTACCTGCAGTGAAGGATCATTGGAGTCTTGCCGTCATAGAAATGTCTGATGCGACGTCGAAGTGACAGAAGAGCTGTCGGATGGATCGGAGTACCATGGTCAGGCCATGAAAGGAAATGGAACTGGCATACTTGTCGTACCTCATCGCTTTGATCCTGCAGAAAAATATTCAAAGAATCTAACTGTATCTCTAAAATTGACGATGGCATGAAAAATCTGCGTGCACTGGCTAATTCTACGAGGCTCAAACCGTTCAAACACATGGACTATATAGATCTTGGGCGTTAGGGATCTGAAATATCTTAAGGCCGGCTTCAAGTCAAAAGACCTCCCAAAGAACTCTTTAAAGATTAACTTGTTCAGTCCAGTTCAAACCTTAGAGGAATGTGACTTAGAAGGGTCTCGTTCATATTGAAACAACCGATGATTTCTGACCTTTATTTTCTAAGTTTTTCGCAAGTACTTTTTGATCGTTATTCTAAGCTATCCAATCAATTGATGAAGTAAACTTTAGGAGACAGTTAAAACTCGGAGTGCTCCGAGCCTGTTGTTAATATAGCCATATTAATGGAAGAAAGAGATAAGAGTTGCCCTGAAGATGCCCTAGTGGGCGAGACTAGTTAGCACTGGTAAAGAAAAAGCGCAAAAAACCACACACAGATGTCTTTTTCTAAGAGTAGTTAGGCCCTCTTCTAATCGTACACGATACAACCATATCAATATCATACTAAGACACATAAGTCTGTAGATTTCTTAGTTTGTCAAAGGAGTAAGTCTAAATACTAAAGTTTCACTCTGTCAGTAGAATGCTCAACGGCCTATTTTCTGTGAAGTCTTCTGTGGTTCTCCTTTCATCCGGGAGGAGGGCAACTTCAATAAGCGGGTGTCCCATGTTGACGTCAGAAATTATACCCTGAAATTTATAAATATTTCCGAAAACGATAACCCAAAATTTACAGCCCATCAAAAATATATATCCTAAAATTATGACAACAATCCAAAATCTTTACTAAGCTTATATGTGAAATTTCATCAAATCAATACCCTAAAGAGTTATTTTTCTAAAATGTCACTCCAAAATTTATGTCTGCTTGTGATTTTACCAAGAAAGACACCCCAGAATTCACTTTCTTCCCAAAAAAGGCACCCCGAAGAATGGCACATCCCGTACCAGCATTATGCCAGTCTGACTGCAACAAAACAATAGCTTTGCTCTCCACCATCAGCCTGATATGCTCTGGCTCGCTAAGTTTGAGGGTTGTTCACTCTTTGGCGGCTGAGTAGAATTAAGGTGGAACGGCCTATCTAGTGATGATAAGTGAGATGAATGTTATCAGTCACTCATGTGTCCCAGTTTGAGCGATCAGACAGTATTATTTAGACTTACTACTCCATTCCCTTTTTGCATCATGAACTACTGTATAAAAATAAGCCACTTCTGAGGAACGTTATCATTGTTGTTGTAGACAAAATTATGTAAAATAGCGATAACTAGAATTCTAGGATAATCCAATAATGAAGAAGTGGACAGTAGCGACAATAGACCTTTTAGCTATTCTCGGAGAGAATCAGAATCGAACGATGCTATGATGCAATTTTAAGAATTTTCGAATGTGCATAATAGTGATAGAAGCTCTGACGCCACTCGATCGAATGTCACGTATAAAAATGTATAATAATAACGCTCGATCCAGGCTCTTTTGTAGAATAGCTAAAAGGTCTATTGGGGTAGATTTTTGTAAGCTGAATAGATATGTACTCACGTGTCTTATATCCATAGTTCTAATGATGTAATTTGCTGTTTTATCTGTAGATATTAAAGTTACTGTGATTCCTCCATATCTTTCTTCTCCAATTGCTGGCCAGTATTGACTACATTTTGCCTGTGATAAAATGTGATTCCGTTATCAGAAGGTAACTATAGAAATATACAGTGTAAATGTGCTAATTAATGCTCGCATAAAAGGATCTGTGGTTTTTTGTAACAGGCTGAAGTAGCTTATCTGCATTCTTATATAGAGATGTTCTTAACCCACAGTTTATTTCATGCGGGTTTTTACTGTATTTAGGATTGTAGAATATGCAGTAAATAATTTCACTCAGGGTTGAATGTTTTTCACAAGAATCCATTATTTTACCTCAAAAAAATTTTTCTGCATCAACCTTCTTCCCTATATCCTGATTTACTTGGTGTCCATAGAAAGTCAACCAGCTTCATTATCTTATCTCAATAGAACATTGCAGTGCAGTATCGCGAAGAATGCTTTCCTTGAGCACAAACTTAAATGGTCACATGGAGAGGAAGGACTAGGACACTGCTTCGAGACGTTTAGCTTCTCAGTGTTCCTGGGGACCATTTTTCGATTCCAGATAGAAGATAAATGACTTCAAAACGAAAGTCAGAAGTTGGATGTGACCTGCATGTAGCATAGGCTTCAAATCTTGAATAGCTGGGTGTAAAATTCTATAACCTATTTCTCTGAACTGAACGGCTTCAAAGAAATTTGAACTATTTTACAGTAAATCTGCCGTTGGACTTTTCTGAAATCTACAATGTTTTCAGAATTACAGTATTTTCTTCTTTTTTAAGAATTCAAAAAAATTTTCGAAAAAAAGTTAAAACTATCGTAATTTTTTAATAATGTTGACGAAAGATCAAATAATTTTCAAGAAAACCATAGTTTATGAATGCCTATAATATGGTATCAAGCAAAACTCTTTTACTCTTCTGGTTTATGATTTAGAAGTTTGATGACGTCATATCCTAATATGTGCTGAAATATGAAATAGGCAGCAATTTCCACAAATATTCAAGATTTCTAAAAAGTCCAACGATAGTATCCTAGAAAAGTGGCTAAAGTTTCTTTGAAGTCATTCAGTAGACTTATGCCTTTTCGTCCCTTGTTTCCCTGTGTTCTTTTTGCTGATGTCACTTGGTCATTATTTAAGAGTAATGTTATTAGTCCCTCTTGACCAAGGGACGCAAGGAAACAAGGGACGAAAAGACATCAGTCTAGTCATTCAGTTTAAAGGAATAGGTTATTGAATTTTACACCCAACTTGCCCTTTTCGTAGATTTCAAGATTTGGAACTTATGCTCCCGCAAGTAGCTTTTGCAATTGTATAGTATAATAGTACATAGGGAGCACATAGCTTGATTTCAAACATTGAAAATAGGGTAGAGTTGGCTTATACCAGCAATAACCTTTCTTCTAGCCAACTGTTTATAAATTTCATTACTTTTATCCTCTAACAGAGCTTTCAGGAAAGTGAAATGTGCCATTAAAATTTATTGATTCAAAACAGTAAATATGTCTTCTTAACAAAGAACCAACATTTGCTTTTTCTGTTCAAGGACATTCCCACATCTTACTCATGTCTCTCTTCGCAAGTCTTGTTCAAGAACAACAAACCATGGAACTGAAAATATACCAGATAGATAGAATATATAACTTTTTCTACATTAATCAATGCCAAATACGATGGTCGGCCAGTGCGGCGCCGCAAGTGAGTTATAGCAAGTCTGGTCATTATCAGAACAAGCAAACAAACAGACAGACAGGCTGCCAAACAAACAAACAGCAATATTTGTGGTGCAAGCTCTGTTGTTCCATTTCTCCATGCTACTTGGTACGAGTCCTGCGATTGTATAACAGGAATATGGAGACTTAAGGTTAAAATTACCTTTCCAAGCTCATGAAGGTTTGTAAGACACACGATGGTGCTGGATCTTTCTTGCCATATCATCCGCCAAAAGTCGATAACAGTATCTTCGGTTGGACCTGCAATAAAATGCTTGATTACTGGCATAATCTTTAAAGCCTCGCAAACATTCATTTTAGAATAAAATTACAGCCAACCGGTCAGGCGAAGAAGGTTCCTAAAGGCCCAAAAACGAGTAAATGTTCTGCTGCAGACCTTTACACAGAATCGCATTAATCTATCAATGAAGCTTCCAGCGAAATTGGTCTTGTCTAGAAGAATGTGAAGAATTTTTCTGGACTCTGCAGCCTTACAATTGTAGTCAGGGCAACCGAGTTATTTTATGGGGCCTTTTGTAAAGAACCGAGCTGAAGCTGCCATAAATTTTGTAATTGATTGAAAATATACTGTTCCGAAAAACTTTGATCGACCGGTGAAAAACGTGAGGAAACGTCCTTTGCATTTATTTCCTTCTATCAGAACTTTTTGGACGCCACATTTAAGTCGGCGTCTGAGAAAATCTGCCTCCTGTCCCCTTTCTGCGGACCTGATTGCAAAAATTATAACTAGGTACACACCTTGTGTTGCAATGTACTCCTCTGGATAATGGTAACCCTGTAAGGAATTGATAGAAAATATATAAAATGAAGATAGAAATCTAGAATATATTTAAATCTTTGGGAGCTCCACAACATAGTTTTCACGTTCTTGGAAAATCACAAACTCTCTTTGAACACAGTGATCTGAAAAATCTCCTCCTTGAATGATTAAGTCCGGGGAAGTCTTTTTCTTCATCTTCACTTTATGCTACATGTTTGAAGTCAGGTGATCATTTGGACTAATCGCAGACCTATCAGAGGCTTTCAAATGCAAGATTTTTAACATTGTTAACTTTGCATTAGCAACTTATGGTTGCTTTATCAGAGATTATTATCGCATTACTGAAGCTGTAACGAAGAATTGCACTGACACGTGATATGCTTGAGATGACGACGTGATTCTTAAAATATTCTAGTGCAATATTTCTATCTAATTCTTTACTTTCTAACCATCCGATTCAGTGAGCAATACAAGCATGTTTGGCTTTTTTATGAGTAACAGCTCATGAGAAACGGTAGGCTAAATGTTCGAAAGTTAGGGAACTACCCTACCTGAATTTAAAAAGCTAAGAGACTTTTTCAACTTGTAAAATCAATTTTCGCGGTGACTGACAAAATTTTTGGACAATGTACGGTAATAGTAACTAGACATTATCTTAAATGCGAAATGCGCTATTTACTTGCCTTGAGATCTAAATAAAAAATCTGGGAACCCTTTTAATAAAACTAAATTAATTCTGCACTTACGGCTTAAAAGTTTAGGAAAATTTAGGAAACACTTGAAAAACGTTTGGGAGCAAAATGGCCCAAAAGTTAAAAAACCTGCCTTCTAGCCTGGACCTTAGTTTCTTGTAAAAGAAGATGCGCACACTGAGACTTTAGCCACCAATCTAGTTATATGTAAGAACAGATGCAAAATTTTGGCATTATTCTATGACAGTTGTTATCTGAAACAATCTTCAGGCTTCGTAAAAATTTAAAATGCGTTTTGATGCTATTCTGCTTACGTCTATGTAAGAAGCATTGATGTAATCAGAACCATTGACATCCCCAGGAACTGGCTTCAAAATCACTCTTGAATGATCATCTACGATAAATAAAAAGCAACTGATAAATTCATAGAGCCTGATTTTCATGCATTGATTAGCTAAAATCAATCTCTTCGTAAATTCATACGAAAATAAACCATTGACTAGGGGGAAATAACTCCAAAACAATCTCGTACAAAATCGTAAAAAGCTTAGGAATCTTTGAAATCCCAAAAATCTTGGAAAATCTCGAATTTTCACAAAAATCTTCAAAAATCTCAGAAATCTTAAAGAAATCTTCAAAAATCTAAGAAAACCTAAAAAATTCCCAAGACAAATGACGCAAATTCTCTAAATATTTTTCGACAGTTTTTAGAAAATCTCCAAAATCTTATGAATCCTCGTATCAAACATCTAGCAAAGTCTCGACAAACTTGAAAATTCCAAGAATCTTAAAAAAAATCTCCAAAATCCCCAAATTCTTAAACCATTATGAAATTTTAGAAATCTTGAAAATGGGCAAAATATTTGCAAATCTCTGCAAAATCTGAAACCCTTTGAGAAAGAGATTTTCAAAATCGCAAAATGTTGGACGCTCTTGTTGCAGTGATTTGGCCCTTGCCAATGACAGCTCAAAACTCAAGCAGCAAGTTGACAGTAATGACCATGGTTCCTAGGTGTAGCAGTTTGAAATTTATATCAGAAGCCAGCCACCTTAATTCATTGTATCTTTGTGTTTGGTTGTATACCAAGTAAAAAAAAGTTCAAAACACAAAAATACAATAAATTAAGGTGGCTCGATTCTGATATAAATTTCAAGCTGCAACACACTGGGTGTCCTAACGCTCATGCTTTTTCGACAAAATTGGCTAAAGTTTGTTTACACCTAATTCAAGTCATGTGATCAATCTCTTGATAAAATCTGCCATTTCTGAATATACAGACGTAAGTAATAGATGACAAAAATTTGAAGCAGGACCACTTGAAATAAAAGTAAGGCAAGATGAGCACACTTACATGCCACAATATTGGCATATCTGTTCTTCGCCTTGTTCGTTGGTTTCATAGCAATATCCCAAGTGTAGACTTGACCAACTTTGAATTCCTAAATAGATTCAATTTAAATCAACGTGTTAAACATGAAAAGAAGGAACTAAGGGTAAAATTCAACGGAGAACAGCATTGTAGTATTTCACCTGACAGTATTTCAGATTTTAACTTAAACAATGGCTCAGTTCCGTTGAAAGTAGATGTTTGAATACAAACGGTGATGTTAAAAGTTTGTTTGCCAATCTTTTCGTTTGTGTTTGGACTTGATGGAGCTAATTTTTCATACTGATTTTGTTTTATCAGTCAGGTCTTACAGGCAGTTCCAAAGAGGGTTTCGAAGATCATTTCTTGTCAACACAAGGTCATTTAGGGAAGAATCCGACATAAATGGTCCAGTGCGGATTGAAGTGTTTTTGAATCAAGGAGAATGGGGACCCAGCAACTAAATGAAGCCATAAAAGTAAGCCTAAATAAATTTTCCCGTGTTGCTAATGAATCTCACATAATGATTTCAGTGACGATTGAAGTGCATTTGTACCAAGGAAAATGCAGAGGGCAATGCCAAAGTGAGGTTAAAAAAGTAAGCCTGTAATAAGCTTTCTTGTAATGCTACCGTATAAATTTTAATTTAAACTTCCAGCCCCGGGGGGGGGGGGGTACTTCACTATAAATTCATACGGGGGTGTGCGCCGCAAGGATTTCTGTTACGACCCAATCCCAGAAATTTGGTCCGATATTGATACCCAATCCCAGAAAATTTGTCAGATATTGATACCCAATCGAAGAAGTAACAAAAGCAATTTGACGTCAAAAGGATAAGGGATAGAGGGCTGGGAACGGTTATTTTGGTTCCAAGTGGCCATTGGAACGAGTTTCTGATCTGAGGACGTTTTTCAACACAAAAATACTTGAAATCAGTTCACCTGAAACTGACCACGTGTTGCTCGAAAATTTATCCAGTTGTACTTTCATTCAACACCCATTACAGAATTTTGAGTAACCCCCAATCCCAGAAAATTCCGAGTGAAAGTATACCCCAATCACAGAAATTTTCCAGTAAAAGGATACCCCAATCCCAGAATTTTCAGGCCAAAAACTACCCAAAACTGGCGCACATCCCCGTCTTACCCAAAGTGAAGTACCCCCCCCCCCCCCGGGCTTCCAGCATACAGATTAATACTGATACAATTACGATGGATGCAATAAGTCTACCTTGTACTCTTCTTTCAGTCTGAGACGATTATTTGCTTTAAGTTCATGTACGTGGTCTTGAAATTTGTCAACTGGAACTGGCGGATGAGCTGGATCACAGGGCAACGAAGAAGGTGGTGGGGTACCTATTAAAGAAGAGTATTCTTTTTATGAATTATTGCAATGAAGAATTTATATTTTGCAGTCATTCTGTATGCTAGCTTGATTACAGCGACAGGCAACTGATTGAAATTATATATAGTTAAAATATGGCCTGAGCTATGGCAAGAATATAACCTATCGTATTTGACAGCCTCGGCACTTGCCATTTCATGCTAAAGAAACATCGAAGGTGTGAGCATTTCTCTCCCCTTGTTTGCAGCAGCTAGTAGATATGACTTTAGAAATTTTTCCTACAAAATCTTAGCCTAGGTGCTTCTAAAAGTTGTTGTACTGTGCCATATGTAAATATTTACTGAAGAAGACAACATCGTACTTACTGCATGGGATCTTTTTTGTTTCGTTATTGTTCATTTTTTCATCTTCATCTGTCCAAATTTTGTCTTTTTCCTCTGGTTGTTCGCCTTCAATGTCATCAACATCATCCAGCATCCGTTCTTCTTCTGTACCTTTGTTTTGTTGAACCCCATCCATTTCAACATCAATGTTTGTCAATCTTGCTTTTTCTTGCGATTTGTTCAGATCATATTCAGTGACTTTCATCCTGAAAGAAGTCAAGTAACAGGAATTTCTATTAAACTCAGTATAGAACCCAGAATTCCAAAAAGTAACCCCTGTTTAAAAGTCATCAAAATTCGATTATTAAACCTACTCTAAAATGTACTTTTTGATCTCTCTTTAGACTCATGACATAGTCCCAGTAGTCGCAACAACAACAACAACAACGATGACAACGACGGCAACATTTTTTATTTTGCTCAAACTGGCAGTTTGAAGGTCCATCAGTCTATCAATAGCGACAACTACGAATATGCAATCAGTCTTATCTCGTAAACAAACCTGTTATCTCTATTATCTGCATTGTTGCTACCCTGGGTCCTTTCATTTAAATTTTGAGGTTCTGGTACCCAGGGTACATTGTTGCCCACAAGTGTCCATTGTGTTTTGCGCAGATTTTGGTAGATGGAGTGAATCCACAATAAAGTCAATAAAGTTATTTCTAAAAATCCACCAATATCCCAGCAATCATACAACAACATACGAGTGGTGCGTTTGTTTCTCTACAAAATTCAAGAGTCCATCTTATAACACCTTCATTTTGAGAAAAGTGGTGCAAAATATCTGTGACATGACCTATCAAAAATAATGCAAAATCGTCGTTTTGAAAGAAGTTGGTTTATGTTAGGTGGCCTAACCCGTTTAAAGATGACAAAACATTTCTTTTCGCAACTTAAAAGGTATGCAATGATAGGTTGAAAAAGCTTATTCTGAGATATACTCTTTCGGAAACATTGTAAACCTTGACTAAAGGCCATGATATTGAGGTTTTTCAGTATTTGCAAGCCTACAGTGCTAGCTTTCGTCTCTGTCAGACCTTCTGGAGGTTGGTAGTTCGAGTCCCGTCCTTTCAAGCCTGCTTTATGGTGCGAGGAGAGTCTCCAGCTCTCTGTTATTCCAGGAGGTGTAGTCATTGACAGAACGTATCAGGACGCTGCTTCGATAAGGTTAGCTTCTCAGCATCATAAAACTGCTTTTAGATGTCAGGTAGAAATTCAAAAAATGCTGCAACTCTGAAAATAGTGATGATTTAGAAAATGCTTACGATTACGCCAAAGATGGTGGCAAGGAACTTTTTACCAAGATGCATTGCGTTCTTTAACCCTATCTGAACTGGGGGGCGGATTCCGCCCCCCTCGTACATTTTCATTTATGCGTTTTTCCGTGTTTGCTGGATGCCTCTGAGATTTAGCAAGTTTAACGTTCCATCATACAGCAATCAAACTGTAACAATTTTGGTGTTCTAGTTTTAGCCTTGTCTCCATGGTAACCAAGTTTTCATGCCACACTCTGTGAAAAATATACATTGTATCTCTCTTAATCCTTTTTAATTGGTCCAATTAAGTCTAAACCATGAATTTACATCTATTTTTATCTATATATTTCATTTCTTTACAAAAAGTAAAGTTTTGCGACCTTTTATCACACTTTCATTTTTATGACGTCATATGACATCATAATGTTGATTATGCTCTAGCAACAACAACAACAACAACGCTAATTAAACTATTGTTTCAAAAATTCATTGTTTATATAATGAACAACCTTTGTGCTAAATTTGGTTGCAGTATCTCAAGCAACAACAAAGATAAACAGGGGGCGGAATCCGCCCCCCCCCCCCAGCCATTGAGTGTTTCAAATCACCCAGGTCAGATAGGGTTAATCGAATTCCTATAGAATCGTTAAGGATTCGTAATTACAACGCAATGAATCATGGTAAAAAGTTCCTCGCCGCCGTCTTTAGCGTAATCGTCTATAAATGTGCAGATATATAAACAAACCTTCTATAAACGATTAGAGCAATAATGAAGCAAGCCAGCAACACTGCACCAACGACAATTGGAACAAGATATGATCTGGCGGAAGCTCTAGCTGTTTGCTGCGCTGTGTTCACATTTGGGTCTGGTACTGTAAAGGAAATACACAATAAGCTTTGATAAACCATGGCCTAAATGCCAACACAAAAAAGGAAACATTGTCGCAAAAACGCTCATTAGGTTCGATCTTTTCCTGAATGTTTCTTCGTTTGCTCATCAACACCATAACTGTTCCGAATGCAAATTTTTGTCTTAGGAGCACCAAATATTTTTGTGGGTCTTGCAACAATTTTTCTGTCCTAAGGGCTCTTAAGCATGGGAAGTATACCCCCCGGGGGGGGGGGGGTACACCCATACTTGACTTGACAGGATGTGCCGCTCAACAGGGTGTCCTTTTACGGTAAAAATTATGTGACAGGGTGTCCTTTTCTGATAAAATTATGCGACAGGGTAATACAATTGATAAGAAATTATGCGACAGGGTATGATGTGGAAGGGTGCCTTTTAGAGTTCTCTTGAAACAATGGATTTTGGCAAAATTCTTATGCGACAGGGTACACTGTTTGGCCATTTTTTATGCGACAAGGTACAGGGTGTCGAGAGATTTGCCACACACTCCTGTCACTTCCCTAGTCAAGTACCCCCCTCCCCCACCGGGGGGAAATATACAAGTAGCAAGCATGACATTGGACTCAAGAGCTACCTGATTTTGCAGAATTTTATCAATTTATCCAATTGCCATTAGATTATGCATTATGCATTTTTGATCAACCGAACTTGAATGCAGTTAGGAATCGCACAGGAATAAAGAAATATGCCAAACCTACCATACAAAACTGCCCATAGTGACCATTTGCCTGACCTGACTGTCTTTGCTTGAACCTGCATAAATTGGACAAGAAGTTTTCATTTGTTATGATCGAACAGATCTTTTAACACTGGCATCAACTGATTTTGATTGAGACACAATTTCAAATGGATTAGTGATCGCAGACAAAGATATATAAAGACAATTCTCTGAAGCGCAAATGAAAACAAACAAAGCCGAAAGATTCATCTGTATGGCTAACTGTCGCATTGTGCATACAAAAAACACCTTCCAGAGAAGTCATGAGTATTCATCAAAATAAAGCAGGTCGATTTAAACTTTTACTTCGTTGATTGTATCTATCTACCTTAGAAGGGAAACGACCAGCATTACAATATGTTGTGCAGTTAGTTGTAATTCAGACATTTTGTACTCAGCTCCTGAATTAGATGTAATGAATTTTCTGACGACGACAGGGTTGTAGGAAGCACACTAAGCTTGGGTGCACGGCACTTCAAGGAAACATTTTCTGTTAAAGTCAAGTTCCATCTCCCAAAGCAAAGAGGACAATAGACCTTTTAGCTATTCTACAAAAGAGCCTGGGTCGAACGTTATTTTTATACATTTTTATACACGAGATTCGATCGAGTGGCGTTAGAGCTTCTATCACTATTGTGCACATTCGAAAATTCTACAAAATGTAGCAAAGTATCGTTCGACTGAGATTCTTTTTCAGAATAGCTAAAAGGTCTATTCTTTCGTCTGCCTCCAGTTCTATGTACACGTATATTTTCAAGAAACTAACAATATGAGCCAGCATCAAAAGTTTCCTAAAGTTATCAGATATTAAATTCTCAGAGTTTCTTACGATTTTCTTGCAAGTTCCACAAAAGTCTTCATATTTATCACTTTCAATACCCTTGTGAACACATGAAGTAAAAAACTGACAGAGCAGTTCAACGAAAGTAAAACTTTCCTGCCAGTATAGCCATTTCAGTTTAGATCCACAGATCTAAAGTTTCCATTTAGCCAAAATTTGAAATGCAGAAGTCTAAAGTTTCAGCGTGCCCGCAAAGGACCATAAGTGAAATATCTTTTCAACACCCTTGCAAAATACGTCTATGCCAAAAAGAGCACCTACCCGAAACAAGTGCTTGTTACCAATATCCAAGGATGAAATATTGTATGAGTTACGCGATCCTGCTACACTCAGAATTGTTGTAGTATTTGGTCCCATTTTGAAAATCTCGATCAGATATGTTGTGATTTTGCCATTTGGTTGCAGGGGTGTGTCCCACCCAATGGTTATTGGAAATTCGTCACCTGATGACAAAATTCTTGGATTTCTTGGCGCAGTTGGAGCTGCAAAGGTACGAAGGTAGTTCATTATTAGATCTACCGGTAGAGTCAAAATGTAAAAATACTTGAAAGTCTGTAGCCTTCAAACTTCTTTTTAGATTCCCATAAACTGGTAACTGTCGTTGTGTGGCTAGCATATAAATTCAGATCGGAAAATTTAGAGGTTTAAAATTGGTCGTATCGTCCTCAAATTACAGGCGACGTTGTGAACCTGCTTTATCTCCAAATATACTTTAAAACAGGGCTAAAATCTTTTATCAAATTTGCTAGCAATCCAGTATTCGAGTTACTTGATTTGCCGAACGAGGCGGACGAAATTGGGGGAGATTCTGTGGGCCCTTTTGGTGGCTGATTTCAAAATAATGCACTGATTCTAACCTTCAATCCTTTCTGTTCTTATCAGAATCTTATCAAAAGATTTATTGCAGCCATTGTCAGATGATAATTCTTTAGTCAATTGGTTCTTGTCCTTTCCTTTCATTTGGTCTGCAACAAAAGCTGGTAAACGAATGCATCCTTTACTTACCATCTTCACCAGTTGTCTGAAACACAGGTTTGCTGTAAGGCCCCAAACCAACACTAGTCTTCGCTGCAACTTCTAATGAATACTTTGAAGCAGGTTTCAATTCTTTCACTGTGAAACTAGTATGATTTCTTGATACATTATACAACACTGACATGCTCATTGTATCTCTCCTTGATCTGCTTCTACTGGCATTTGCAGCACTTGTGCTATTAACCCTAACGATGTAACCAATTAGCTCACCATTGAGGTCTTCCTCATTTGGCTTGTTCCAAGAAATCGTAATTGATTTCGCAGACCATGCAGGAATCTCAATTGATGCAGGAGAGACTGACGGACCTGTAATGAGGAGCATGCATGAAAGCTGATGTCCCATGCCATGATTTCGTTCATTGATGTTATTGGTTGAGTTAAACAAAACACACAACGTTTGAAAAATAGTGCTCCCTGATTATCAAAGTGATGAAATTGATCAATGTCTTTTTTTGGGTAGCTAAAATGAGTTCAATTAGATTTAAAAATTTACCCGGTTTCAATTGGTCATTCCTTTTCATGGCTAAGGAAGATTTTCTAGAGAAAATCCCCCTCAAAGACTTCAAAAACGAGTAAAAGCAGCGACCAAAATTTAGCCTGTTTCCTTCCTGACGATAATGACAATTACAAGTCTTCAGCTAATAGACATGTTATCGTCAGTTATCCCCCGTTATCCTCCTGGGAGAAGTAGTTTGCAAATGTACTCAGTGAATTGTAGTTCTGCTGTTCAGCGGACCTAGAGTTCCTTTCCTTACCTTGTTAGTAAACCACATTTACGCCGTACCGGCACAGTTTTGTTTCATTTCAAAGTTATTGACGAGGTTCAAGAACATGAACAGAAGTTTTCTGAAAATCGATAACGCAAAAAGTGCTACGGATTTCCAGGAACAGTGTACAGGGCCACAGAGAGGGGGGGCAGGAGAGGCAAATTGGCCCAGGGCCACAGGGTCGAAGAGGCCTCATAATTGAAAAGATTTTGATATTTTGACTGTAGGAAATGGTCTGAAATGCATTTAAGCCAATCTAAAGGGCGTGATCGAGAATATTTTCTGCTCGCTTCGCTTGCAGGGGCCTCATTTCGTAGTTTTGTCCCTGGGCCTCGAAAGGCTCTCGGCGGCCGTGACAGTGTAAACGAGAGGCTGATCCGTGACACTTTTGCAAAGATTCAAAGTTGTACCGGTACAGTGTAAAAGGAGTCCAAGAGAATTTCACGATGTTATCGATGATATTAAACAATAAGCTTTACTTACGTCCAGTCTTTGTTTGCGCAGTGAAGATTTTTCCAACTGGGCTTGCCAGCTTTTCATTATCCTTCAAATTGTATGCTAATACCCATATATCATATGAACTCCAGGCTGCAAGATCTGTCAGCTTATATACTTGAACCGTCCCAGGAACGCCTTCTTTCTTTGGTTTCTGATTGGTCAATTGTCTAGGCCCATATGATGTTCGTTTGTAGAATACCTCGTAACCATCTAAGGGACCATTCTGGTCATCCCTGACAAGAGGCTGTGAGAAAGAGGAGGACAGAAATATAAACTTGGGGTAAACACACTCTCCAGATAGTTTAGTTTTGAAATGCGCAGTGATATCCCTGTGGAGGAGTGCGTGCTTTTTGAAGCCTTTGCGGAGGAAGGTAGACCTGCTTTATGGGATCCGAGGGGCATATCAATTTGAACGAGTAAACGCTAATAAAGGTGCGTTTACGCCGGTTTACGCAAGCGAAAGCATGCACGCAAAGCAAGCCTTTAATGTGAATGCAGCCTGAAAACCGCGTAAAAGAACATACAATTTTGCAAGTCAACCTGGGTTCTTTAACAATGAATACAATGGACGGTTCTTGCAAAACAATTGAAAATTTTACAATTTCAGCTTGTAGGTTCTTGATGCACTATGTTCTTATACGCAGGTTTAAACTGGTGAAAATATCACGTGATAATTGAGACAGACTATAATTCATTCATTAGATAAATGAATACGGAAAACCAGAGCAAGTGAATAGGGGTTAAATTACCTTCCAACTGACTTCAATATAGTTATATCCAATTTTCACAGTGCTTATGATGCTTGGAGATCTGGTAGGCTCTAAGGACAAAAGAGTACATTGTAGTGATTATTGCTTTGTTGACCAATGTGGTTGTTGTTGTGTTGTGTTAATGGCGGTTGAGTAAGTGATAGTTAGGCCACGAGGCAAGGAAACAGTTGACCTTTACCATGCTATTTCATAGATGTAATAAAAAGTTGTTCTGAGGGAGCCATTTTTTGCGATTTAGACAGCTAAAGTTTAGTGGGTAGCAAATTCTTGGGTAATGACAGAAGATCTGACATTTCTTGACAACCGCACCGGTTGTGTAAAGAAAAATTAACACGTTTTGGCGGGCTGCACAAAGAAGTATGCGACTGATATTATAAGCTAAAAGTTCATCTTTCATTCAAAGGCTAACCTAGCCTGTTAACCAGACCCAATTTCAAAGGAAAACGAATTTCCTTTCAAGTTGGGTCTGGCTAAGGCTGAGGCTAATTGAAAGGCAGGCTAAGGCTAACTGAAATGTCAAAAGTGTGTTTGGTAAATCACTCATCATTTAGACCCAGAAAATAGGAAAATGGTGCTACCCAGTTGTTATTGGGCGGGGGGCGAGAATTCCACATTCGATTCTGGTCTATGATTTACTTGACATTGCAATTTAAATTTACTACAATTTTAAGTTTCAGAAATAGAATTTGAATTTTAATGGCAAGTAAATCATGGACCAGAATCAAGCATGGAATCCTCCTTCCTACACAGATCTCTTACCAGCATTTTCCAGCATTCTGTGTCTGAAAGATAAAGTGGTATTATCAAACAAAACTTCAAATGTAAGTTAGCCTTTGGCTGACAGATTAATACTTCAGTTTTGAATATCGGCCACATACTTTTTAATCAATAGCCTGCCTGACTAGCCTGCCTGACTAGCCTGCATGCAGACTATATCCGAGAAAAAACGTATAGTCTGCGTAACGTCGCTCATTTTTGTGTAGTGCGCACTTCAGCATTTACTTGATAACAGAGAAAAAGTTCTGTTGTAACAGCCAATATCATCGCTTTCCTGCGAAACGAGGAAGCAATCAGCTTTGAGAACGGCTATCACGTGATTAAATCTCGGGTTTCCGTTTGTTCTCTAAGCAAATTATAGACGCTGAGTGAAACGGGCCTTTGAAACTGTCATTGAAATGAAATGCGGACTCATACGATAGGCCTACGCAATATTGAGCAGCGTTGCGCAGATATGCCTTTTCGTTGGGTATTGTCTGCACGCAGTCTACTGCCTGAGGTGTTAACTTGTCGTGACTCAAACGGTAAATACCTAGTCCCATTTAATGAATCGAAAAATCTTTGTGTTATAAAGTCAAGAACTTACTGTCAACTTCTGTTGAAATAATGAGTCGTTGATTAACTTTACTATACAGCCGTTCTTCCTTGAAAACATTGAAAGATCTGATTGAAATAGCATATGTACTCCATGGCTTTAATTGATCCAGCCGATAGATGTCATCTTCACCAGAGACATCTTGGTGCATTACTTCTTTCTTCTCTTGCACTGGCTTACCACCTGACTTGACTCTCTCGAAGCTGATGACATAGCCAGAAATGGGGCCATTTGCAACTCGAGGAAGTGGACGCTGCGCAAGTAGACAGAAGTAAATATAAGAGACAGTGATTCGTGGAAAAAGAGCACTCTTTGTGCGCTAGAAAAATTTCACAGCACAATTTGTGATCATTTCATTCGCTTCTCATTGCTAGCAGTAACAGTGCAGCAAAAAGAAAGCATATCACACAGATGGAGTCATCGAGCAGTTAGTTCATATCATTCCCAACTATCTATCATGTTAGATACTTAAGGGGGATAAACTGAATTATCAATTATGTGTGTGAAGTCTAAATTCGCCTAACGAATGTAATGATTTCAGTATCCTTGGTACTAGAGCCTCAAAATTTAAATGAAAGGCTCTGGTATTCAGGGTATGATTTCGGTAAGAGGGTGGATATTGCTTAGCTGCAGAGAGAATAAATGCTCATACGGAGAGGCAAGTCCGATATTTCTGGGTTAGAATATTGCCGAAAGTGATAATTTTGGGTCCAAATGAAACTTAAATTATGTTCATGATATTTTTTGGCGTCAAGTATTGTCAAAATGATATTTCTCGGTTCTTTAGTCTGACCTTAATCTGCGTTGTTTCATGATATATCATTTTCATGAAGGGGTCTCTAAATATAAAATACCATAAAATGAGCTGATATTTTTGGGTTGCCTGAAAGTTTCTTGGACTGAATGACCCCGTCGTATGTGTATGTGCTGAGTGCCCCCATTGGGTCTCTCATTGCTCTTTGTTCTAAATACCATCCCTGAACACAAAAACTTTCGTGAGCAACGTTATGATTACACTCTGTTTTAGTAAGTCAGAATAATGAACTTGAAATGATAACTTACCGACCAACTCAACGAAGCGTAAGTTGAAGAAGTATACAAAGATTTAAAAGCACTTGATGAGACTTCAGGTTCTGAAAGAAAGTCATAGTAAAATAAGTATATCTTAGGTGTTTCCAGAGAAAATATGCAATAATGATGCGACGATAAAATGCCTGTAAAAACTTTCTGCAGTTATTACTGAGCAATACTACCAATAACTCTTTGTGAATAGCACCCAGCTTGGGGTGGTTCTTCCATAGTAAAGGTACCTTGGGAAGTGCCGCCAAGCAAGGCTATACTTTTTTGTACTTTTAGTCTAGCCAAGGGTATACTTTTTTGGCAATTTCAGTCGGTCTTAGTCTGGGCAAGGGTACGGTTTTTGGCAGTTTTGGTCAAAGAAATGTCAAACTTTGGTAATTCCTGTAAGGAAACTCTTTTTGTAAATTTTGGTTCAGAGAATGAGAAAATTTGGCAAGTTTTATCTAGAAAATGCGAACGCATGGCACATTTTATATAGTAATTAGTCTAACCAAGGGTATCATTTTCACACAAATAGCCAACTGTTCCATTGTGAAACAATAGGTCGCAGATCCCTATCCGAAATTTAGCCGAGAATCTCCCCGTGGCACCCAGAAAGATACGAGAATTTCATTGCTTATTGCTCTGGTCCTTGCATCACCTATTGCTTTGTATCTACGAGCAATTAATCAAACAACAATAGCTCAAATGGATGCAAATCACTGTCTTGTGTACTAAAGAAATGTCATTATCAGGGGGGAGACAGCACTCGAGCAGTGAGAAGGTTAAGGGTCTAGCCCCAGGAAAATTTTACATGACAACGCCCTTCAAACTTTTGGAAAAGCAGGCAACGCCCTCTTCGCAAAATTTACAATAAATATTTGCTAGCAATTTCATTAGATCATTTTATTACATGAGAAAACCATGGATCTGGCTTAATCCTCCTCAGAGACCAACTTTGTTGCAATTTTGCGTGAATCTCTGGAACCATCTTTTGGAGAAATGGGGGTCCAGACTCAGCGCTCCCTGGTCCAAACCCCCATCTCACGTTGGCTCCTCCACTGACCGTTTTAGCCTCGCGTTTAACTAATTCAAGCAACAGCCAGTTTATGGTCGACTTTGTCCTTAGAAAACTTCAACGGAATCAAGACAGCCAAATTGGTCTTGTGTCATGTCTACATACTTATTCTCATCGGCTCAATAATGAAATGGCGTTTTGACAACGAGGACAAATCAAATGGCGCTTGATCAATAATATTGCAACTCGTCTGTCTTATCTCATCGATTCCCTCTAAGAAAATCTGTATAAAATGATACGAACGTATTTATTACAAACATTGAGCAACGATATAAATTCAATTTCATCAAGTTTTCTATGTGCAAGGGGATAATTGTTTGGCAAAGGCTCATTTCTTGTCTCTGTACCAATTCTCTATGATAGCTGGTTGACCAACCAACCCCGTTGATTAGAGTCGTCAATTGACACGCTGACGGACTTCGAACCTACACCTTAGATTACAGATTCACCAAGGTAGGGCCAAAGGATTGCAGTTCCATCGTCGGAATCAACCAAGTCACCTTAGTCCACCTCCAGCTCCTCTGTCGAAAGACTTATGGCGCCATTGCTGAAATAGGTACTCACCAGACACTCTTGTGGAGATAGTGAATTGTTTGGTAAATCGGCTTGTTAATTTTTTGCGCTTGAATAAGTTGAAAGCAGCTATTTGTACGCTGTATGTACTCCAAGGATGTAATCCTGACAAATTGAAGTTTCCATTTTCACCCTTTTCTACTTCTCTCTCATGCTGCTCTACTTTGGTCAGTTCTTTTCCTCCTAATTTTGTCCTTTTGTAAATTACTTTGTAGCCATCTATCGGCCCATTTGCACCTTCTTTTATACTTGGTGGCTAAAATTACGAAAAGAATCATCAATATACTAAAAAAGTTAATAAAACGATCCCTGTTTGTAACGCTACCTTAATATTTCATATTTCATATTTGAATCTTTTAAGGAGGGTAGCCCTTCGGCAGAAGCCGTTTTTCAAGGGGCCCTCCGGTAAAAACTTAATTACAGCATACAGTTAAACTTAAATATGACTAGAATAAAAAGAACCATAACCTAAAAGCCTATTTACAATTATACAATATATACAATAGAAATGAAAAATCAACCCTTTATCAGTTTCTTAAAACTATTCAGGGAGGATGCTGTCTTTGACTCAGCAGGAAGGCTATTCCATATTTTAGCACCTCGGAAAGAAAAGCATTTTTGCCCATTAGCAGACCTTTTCTTTGGCAATCTCAAATCAGTCTCAGTGTTCCGGAGGTTGCGGGAGGAGCATGCTGAGTTTTTTGTGAAGAGGTTACACAGGTATTGTGGAGCCAAGTCATTGAGCGACTTGAAGACCATTGTTTTAGACTCATTGCTAATGAGCTCTTCAATGGTCTGCCAGCCCAACTTTGCAATAAGTGGTCTGCTTGAGGCATCAAAGCTGCTATTTGTAATGATTCTAGCAGCACGATTTTGTAACTTTTGCAGCTGGTCGATGTATGTAGATCCAGCACAACCCCATACAGAACAACAGTATCGAAAGTGGGGCTCAACAATACCTGTGTAAAGAGTTTTCAAACTTGCCAGAGGCAGAAAAGATTTAGCATGTTTTAAAAAGCCGATCGCCCTGGAGACCTTTGTAGAAACTGCCTTAATTTGCTCTTTCCAATCTAAAGAGCAATCGATTTGCACTCCAAGGTATTTTGTCTTTTGAACAACTTCGAGTTCATTGTCGCGTATCTTCAGTACCAAGGCTTCATTTCGACTTTTGAGAGAGTTGTGTCTCTGCTTGGTGGATATGAGCATTGAATGAGTTTTTGCCACATTCAACGAAAGCTTATTTCCTTGAAGCCAAGTCTCCAATTTACTGAGATCGCTATTTATAGCCTCATTAAGCTGAGTCAAATCGCGAGACTGATGACAAAGACTGGTATCATCAGCGTACATAGTCACAGAGGAACCTTGGACAGCCTCAGGAAGATCATTGATATAGATGAGAAAGAGAAGAGGGCCAAGGCATGAACCCTGTGGTACTCCTACTTCCATTTCCCCGATATCTGAATCAACACCGTTAACCCCACAGAACTGCCTGCGGTTAGATAAGTAAGACTTAAACCAAGACAGCTCTCGCTGCTGGACGCCACAAAGTCCGAGCCTTTTACAGAGAATACCGCGGCCGACCGCATCAAATGCCCCTTTCAGGTCAATAAATACCAATCCAACGAGCCCACCGAGACCAAGCCCGTTGTACCAGCCACCGCTCATCCTAAGCAAACAAGTTAGTGTAGAATGTAGGCGCAGAAAACCCGACCGATCAGATGCAAAGAGACCAT
Source organism: Aurelia sp. 3 sensu Dawson et al. (2005) (assembly GCA_964020215.1). Classification (NCBI taxonomy): domain Eukaryota; kingdom Metazoa; phylum Cnidaria; class Scyphozoa; order Semaeostomeae; family Ulmaridae; genus Aurelia; species Aurelia sp. 3 sensu Dawson et al. (2005). The sequence continues at coordinate 9,428,664 of OZ026586.1, forward strand.
TATCTTTCATATGCTGGTACAGCTGGTTGAAAACAAGTTTTTCAAAGAGCTTTGAGATGACAGGCAAGACTGATATGGGGCGATAATTAGATTTTTCAGTCTTATCTCCATCTTTGAAAATCGGGGTAATTCTAGCTACTTTCCATGAATCTGGGAACTGGCTAGTTTCAATGGATGTGTTAAACAAGAAAGCCAGAGAGTTTTCAATATATGGCAAAGCAAGCTTCATAAAGTAGCTAGAAATACCGTCAATTCCAAAGCTCTTTGCTGTTTTAACCTTGGCAAATGCATCCCTGATATCTTTTAGCTCAACTGCCTCAAAGTGAAACTTGGCCTTATCATTATTAATCTCATATTCACCTGATAGAAGGGGATTAATGGCAGGTTGTATTTTATCTGCTAGTTCCCTACCTATAGTGCAAAAGAAATTGTTCATTGCATTAGAAACGTCCTTTTTATTCCGAGTTTCAGTGCCAGATTCTTTGAGACAATCAATGCTACTTGACTTTGATCTCTTGTTGAGAAGTTCATTAATTGTTTTCCAAGACTCTTTCATATTACCTTTACATGCAGCGATCCTATTGGTATAATGCTGCTTCTTCAGCTGAACATTAAGGGCATTGACCTTATTACGGATCTGTCTATAAGAGTCCATAAGGATTGGGGATTTACCTTTGACTGCTGACTTTTTAAGTTTGTCTCTTGTACGCATCAAATCCCTAAGATCTTTACTGATCCATGGGCAATACTTTTCAGAGACCCGCATTTCACTCAAAGGGGCATGTTTTTCAATGATCAAAGAAAACATTTCAGACCAATAGTTGACAAGCAAGTTGATATCATCAGTTTCAGTAAGCATTTGCTCCCAACATACCCCAGAAACATCAGCAAGGAATGCTTCCTCATTGAAATTTTTCATTTTGCGAGTCTTAATAGTTTTGTGACCTTTTTCTACTGCACCATTAAACTTCCGAATGCAGTAAACCATATAGTGATCACTCAGGGAAACCTCATGCACTCCTGATTTCACGATGTTTCTGGGACATGTTGTAGCAACATGATCAATGACTGTTGCCGTGTCAAGAGTGACTCTTGTTGGCTCCTCAATAAGCTGTTTGAAGCTGAAAAGCTCATACAAACT